>JAWZYV010014839.1:0-1387178 GCA_038373885.1 Cheiracanthium punctorium | reverse complement strand
TTATAAGTAACATTTTATGTGTGTTTTTTTCACAAAGTTTTTAATTATTTTAACGCTTAACACCAGTATTTTGAGTGTTTTTTCCGTGGAACATTCTTAATTGCACATTTTGCTGATGGCCTCGACAACTGAAAAGAAGTCGACATCGATTGCCCATAAGTCGGTAGCGTAATCAGGCCCTGTTTACATCGGAGGCCAACTAGGCCACGACCTAGGGCCCCCCAAGTTTTAGGGGAACCAAAATGAATAAACTAATTTAAGTTCTATTCTTAAAAACTGAAAACAGGTAAAGAAATGCACATTGACAACACATACCACTGAGCAAAAGGATTTGTTTACTCTTATTCAGGGATAAAACAAACGTCATGTTAAGATCCCAAGTGTTCCACCATTGATCGATCGATGTGACATCAGTTGATTTTGAAACATATAACTTCTACATTAAAAATTAAATAATCGTGAACTTTAAGTTAAAATTTTTGTTCAAGAGACTATAAGAAAGGTATGACTAAAAAGTTCTGAGTGTATAGGTACCCCCAAAAGTTCTAGGCCCAGGGCCCCGAATGTCTTATTCGGACTCTCAGCGTGATGAAGAATGCATTTGATGAGTCGAGGTTGTTCTTTTAAGAAACCATGCCACTTTTGAACAGTTTTTTAAAGAATCCAAGAGCGATAGAAATTATAAAAATGTAGGCTGCCTCTTTACTATCCGTAGTATGTACAATTACGAACGCTGAAATTAACAGTTACAAAATACCTTTCAAAGAAATTTTATGGCATTTTGCACTATTTCTCCTAAACAGGTAATACTTCGGTCCATTTTTAAAGAATTTCCCACAGAAGTTGGACGAGACATGTAGGTTTATTGTTAGTGTAAGCCCATAGTGTATTTCGTGAAGGAGCATTACTAATTTTTTCGAGTGTTTATCATTATTGGTCTGCGTTTGAAGCCATTCAAAAGTCCTGTAATGCCTATCGGTTTGTGAAAGGAACAGCCTTTGGATGCTCAAATCGTTGTCGATTTGCTATTTATTCCAATAAATATGTGATAAATAAATGATAAAAGCACGGAATTTTGCAAGTAGAAACTCCATGTCTCTTTAATATATTGTCAGCTTTATAGTAACGATCTAATGCACTTGTTTTCATTTTTCGATATTCTTTTGTAATAACACCAACTAATATGACACAAACTTTAAATGACGTAAAACAAAATGGCGGGCCTCCACTCAATAGGAGGAGTCAGGATCACAGTGATTTCCGAGTGGGATGTTCGCCGCAAGCATTAACCCCTGCCGACCCGCCAAAGAAATTATACTGCACCAACATCCTGCCTAGTCCTCCCCCTATCCCTGCTCTCTAATCAAGGGTGCTGGAGAAAAGAAGAAAAAAAAATAAAATGTGTCCCCCTCAGGACGACCAATGAGGTTTGTGAAAGTTTGGGGTTCATTTCCTAATACAAGCTAGCTTGACCTTTTGTGGGGGTTTTCTGAAACTGTGTTTGTTGCGGTTACAAGTAAATATAATTCTCTATAAAAATATCATGCTGTATGAAGAATTTTGGCCTTATTCAATGGAAAAGAAATTTTCTTTTTCTTAAACCGCCTCCCTCCAGATATCGTCGAAGAAAATTTTTAGAATGCCTTTTCATGAGCTTTATTATAAATTTTAATAAATATTAAAATATTAAAAAGATTTGTGGAACTTACAAAAAGAGAGAGAGAAGGGAGGGGGGGCTACTTCTGAGATAAGTTTGCTTAAAGAATCAGTGTTTCATAGTAATTTTATGGATGTTTAATGTGTTTTTAAGACAGCTTATTTTGGTGATATTTTTAATTATAAAAAAAAAAGTTATATTTTGCAGATTTTTTTCTTACATTTGTTGCATTTTGCGTTGCTCACATGAGCTCCGATAAAAGGACAAAATGGGGTTCGTGTACATTTCTACTCGTTAGTGTTGAAAATATTTCATAGTATAGTATAATAATGTTTCTCTTTCTCTCCCCCTTCCCCTTTCTTTTTCTTTGTGGGGGTGGGGGCTGAAGTCCTCACCATATCTGTAGCAGTACTCCTATATTAAGGTGACCAAACGTCCCCAATTTTCGGGGACAGCCCCCGATTTCAGAACTTTTTCACTTTGTCCCGAAAATGTAAAACAACAATTGGGGACAAAATTTTTAATTAAAACAGTTATTTCTTCCCACTTTAATAATAAGTCAATCGTGTTTCCTTTATTTTATGAATGTTAATAATGCTCAGTTGAATAAATAGAAGCAATTTTGAGAGTATGCATTGATAATTTATAAATTGTCCCCAATTTTTGTTTCAGAATTGGGGACACAAAGCAGATTTGTCCCGAATTCTTTCTTAAAAAATCTGGTCACCTTATCCTATATGGATACCGATTCCTCCCCCCCACACACATCTCCCTGATAAAACTTATATCGATTCCCTTGGTTGTTTGGCTAATTTATCTACTTTCGACAGTCATTCAAAAGAATAAAACAACTTCGAAACTTTCCAGGCTCACGTTGAGGGAGGAGAAAGTAGAAAAATATATATTGCATAAATTTACAATTGATTAATCTAATTGTTGAAGTAAATAAATACTACGAGATTTTTTTCAGATTTTTGACTTTCGCATTCTTTAACTGATTTATCTCCGGAGCCAGGACTTGGTCTCTGGAGCCTCCAATTGTGTAAATCGGACCCTGATCTAGTCTAGAAAAATCCCTACATCGTACTGACAGGAAATTCTACATCGACTTCCATATCAAATGTAAATCTCAGTCTCGCCTCGCATTAATTCCTATAGTTCAATTTATGGAAGAGTCAAAGTTAACTTTTTTTTGGGGGGGGGCGGTGTGTGGATTGGAGCAGTGGCGCACCCAGAATTTTGGTTTAGGGGGGGCTGGGATTACATATACCGCTGAACTCGGTTAAAGTGACCCCTATTATGCCTTAACTCCCTTATAGCGTCAAAATATTCATCACCACTTGATCATAGACCGCAATCGCGCTATCAACGTAACTCGTTATAGCGTCATATAAATAATTATCCAATCTTTTCATTGATGTTGTACCGAAGTTTAACTTTATTTTATACACTAACTGTAAGTATTTACTTAAAAATCAACATCCCCCACTTTAAATGAATCCCTCCCATAAAAAATTAGAAATAATTTGAAGACAATTTTTTAAAATAAAATATTTTAATTCATTAGTGACAATTTTCAATTTCTAAAGCTTTTCGTATCCAACTCTCCAGGTTTAGGGGGGGCTTTAGCCCCCATAGCCCCCTCCGTGGGTGCGCCTATGGATTGGAGGTTGGATTGTGAGTGATTAAGGCAAACCTGCGCGAGGGGTATCTGCCTAAAGATGAGGGATGCCTTGGTAGGAGGACTTTCTAAGTGGTTTTAACGCGTATTCACGTTACATCTGGAGAAAACCTACCAAAACTCCAGACCGTTAGATCGACGACCACGCGATGGAACCCGAACCCGGGACCTTCACACTTCGGCCATCTACCATTTTCAGTGATATAACCACTGTGCCATGGTGAGGCTTGGAGGTTGGAAGGGTTAAAAGAAAACTACATTTTGTATATTTTTTATTTTACTGTTTTAGAGTTATTCACATCACAATTAAACGAAAAAGACTTTCGCTTTAAAATAAAATTTCATTTTTTAACCATTAAACACTATTTAAATTTGAATGCATTTAGAATCCATGAGTGAAGAAAGCAAGAATGTTTTACATGAAGAGCGATTGTCGTCACAGGATTTTTGAAAAGCTTTAAAAACAAACCAATGATATTAAACACCCAACAATATCAATAATGCTTCAATCTTCTCCCTATGCAATATGGACTGATTTACCTTAACAGTAAAAGTTGTATGTCTCGTACAACATTCAGAAAAAATTCATAATCACAAAAAATTGTCTTCAAAAATGGGCCATGGGTTTATCCGTTTATGGAAATATCGAGAAAATATTTATGTTTAGAATCTTGTTTCTGACAATTTCGTAACTTTAAAATTACTTTACATTCGTTCTCTATGTCATTTCACAGTACAACTTGTAAAGAGGCATTCTAAAATTTTCCTAGTCTCTAGCTCAATTAATTTTTTTTTAAAAGTTGTTCAAAAGTTGCATGATTTAGCTTTATTAAAAAAAGAAAATTATATTAATATTAAAACTGCTTTATTCTGTATTTCTATTACATAAGTAAAATAATCATGCTGAAGTGTGACATTACTAATTTGGCTTTTATTAAAACTGCGAGACGCTTTTTAAATGTATAAGATAAAATCACGAAAATTGAATTAGTATGAAGCAATTTTCTAATGAAAAAGCTTTCTAAAAAAATATGCTGACACATAAAATCATAAAAAGAAAAAAAAATGTTTCTCTAAAGTATAAAATCCCAACTCTTACAAAACTCACGTTTTTTTAAAATAAAAAATGATTAAAATCAAAGAGCAAAACTACAAACATAATCAACATCCGGCAAAAGTTTTGAAGACTGCTTTATTCATTTGAACTTTTTTTTTTTTTTTTTTTTAAGACAATCTTTTATTCGAAAGAAATAAAAGGCGAGACACTTTTCTTTGCCTTTATATTAAATTATAATAGAAATTCTATAATGTTTTCCTATTCAAGTGAATGTTGTGACTGCAAGGGAGAGGGGGAAATATGAAGATTACTATAATAATCGCTTTATTTCAGACGTTTAGATATTTTCAGGCGTCTGAATGACCGGGAAAAAAATATATATTTATCCTCTACTGTCACTTTAATATTCTCCCAACATCTCAAGATCTCTAGTTCTGACATCTTCACATCTCTTCGTCTTTTTCACTTTCTGCATTTTAGTCCCAGGTTTTTCTCTTATATAAAAGAAGGATCATAAATCATTTATATGGTGCTAACTCGTTTATTTATGCTGGTGTATAATTAAAATGATATAAAAATTAAATTGATAAAACATTTCACAACAATGCTGTACACAGAATGTGTACGCTATAGAAATCTCATCTTAATTCAATGGGGTGCTCTTTTGATATCAATTCACTGAGGCGGAAATAAAAAGAAGCTTAAAGTTGAGAAAGCTGAAGCCATTTCAATGGTTTGGCTTTAAAAGATTTGAGCCATAGGTCTAAATTTATACGGACACAGCTGTAAAAACCAGTATAAGCAACCATAGCGTATAATTTTATCTTCGTTAGCTGGCAAATGTACGATAAGGCGTGGGTCATAATTCAAATTTTCATGCTTTCTTCTTGTCATGTTCAATGCTTTTGAGTTACGCTTTTAAAGTTCTAGGTAAATTCTTGCGGTGATAAGAAAATAAAAAATTAGAAATATAAAGTCGAAAGTATTTTCTCTATGTACTCTAAAGCTATTTTTTCTGCTTCAAAACGGGGGTACGAGTATTACGCGAGTAACCACGATATATATATATATATATATATATATATATAGTGTGTGTGTATAAATTTAACAGTACAGATTATTTTTTAACTGTATACTTCGGGAAAATCATTTTATTTTCGTACATAAATACCGAAAAAAAAAGAAGAAAAAAAAAAACTAATTATGTCAAGTACTTAGAAGTTTTTAGAAGAATGTCTTTTTACAAACTGTAATATACGCTGAAACATAACCAATAAACCTGCATCAATTATGGAGCTTTAAGAAAAAAATATAAAAATTGGGAATTTTTGCAAAGTATGTCACTCTTTGATAAACTTTTCTGCGCAATTCCATGATTAAGAATTTTTTTTTTTCTGGAAGTTTCATAAAATGCCCCGTTTGCATTAATTTCAGTATATAATGCAGCCTATAAAGAACCATCCTGAATTTTTCAGAGTTTCTAGAGCAATTAATTCTTTTTAAAAACTGTTCAAAAGTTGCATGATTTCCGAGAACAGATTTAATTGGCTTAAACAGAAGAATCGTGTTTACTCGCGTAATAGCCCCCTCCCCCGTTTTGAAGCAGAAAAAATAGATTTAGCGTTACAATATTATGTAGTAGATTTTTCCCGCATAATAGTCGCACCTAGACTTTCACCATGAAAAATCGCCAAAAAACGTGCAACTATTACCCTAGTAAACACGGTACGTATCCGAGAACTGCGTACGAGGATAAGCTCGACAGGTGGACTTAGCTGGACCATTAAGGAGGGAAATTGTCTAGAAAAGTAGAAACTCTATTCTATAAGAAATTTTATGGAACATCACACTGAAGTTTACAGAGAAGGAACAAAAGTTTCTGTTTTAATAAATTGTTCTTTCCAATTGTCGTGCCACATGCATATTAACATTAAACAGGGTACATAAATCTTATAAATAAAAATGAAATTCTGTTTGTTTGTTTGTTTGTTTATTTGTGGATTTGATTCGTATACAAATCCACAAAAATGGACCTATCGGCCTGAAATTTAGCACAGATGTGTAAAATAATATAGAATAAACCACTGTCCACTTTAAAACTTTGAAAGTCCACCCGTTCCCGGAATTTAAGAGATTTTTTTATGCTCTTCACGCAAAAATCTTTCCGTAATTGTAACCCCCGTAGTGAAAAAAGTGTGAAATAAGGATCGTGGTTGCCATGTGTGGCGATTTTGCCGAATAAAATGTCGTTCGTATACAAATCCACAAAAATAGACCTATCGGCCTGAAATTTAGCACAGATATGTAAAATAATATAGAATAAATTGTAGTCCACTTTAAAACTTTGAAAGTCCACCTGTTCCCGGAATTTAAGAGATTTTTCATGTTCTTCACGCAAAAATCTTTCCGTAATTGTGACCCCTGTAGTGAAAAAAGTGTGAAATAAGGATCGTGGTTGCCATGTGTGGCGATTTTGCCGAATAAAATGTTTTAAATTCTCAAAGTAAAAATAAAAGAATAATAATAATGATTTTTTTTGTTAGTTTATATTCGTAAGGTTATTTTTTTTTTTAAATTATAATATCGTGTGCATGGGAAATCAGAGCAAGAATGTAATGCTTTACACGCAAAACAATAAGAATTGAAGATTTCCGAGGCTAATGTGTAAATTTTTTTAGTTTGGCGAAAAAATAAATTGGCTGAAATATGGATTTTGAGTAAGTGAGTTCTAGCGGTTTGCCCAGTTTTCGGCTTGGCGCAATTTATTGAGAGCTTAAGGAAATAGATTTTTGAAAACAAGTGCAAAGGTTTTATTAGAATACAGCGTTAAAGTTTAATGATCCGTGAAGAAATAATGCAGTTATTAAGGGATTTCAAGCGATCTAACTTCAGAATTCTCGCCAATTGAATACATTGATTTAAGTTGGGGGAATTCCACCAAATTTCAGAAAATTGAAATCTTCTCATTTAGTACATCGGAGTAACGATGAATAAAACACATTATAGTTGATAATTAAAAAAAAATCGGCTGTATTAAGGGATTCCAATTTTCAAATAAATGCGTGCTACTCTTTGGCGGTCGAACCATTTCCCATATTGATTGCTGCTAAGTCAATGCTTCGAATGATTCCCTGAAAAAACTCTTGCAAAATGGCGTATGTTGGCACTTTGGCGAGGCTTAGATTTAAAACTGGATTTTATTTGAGACTGGTATATATAATAACACTGGTTATAGATAAAAATGAATGTTGGTATGTGTTTATGAGGTTGAAAAACTCCAGCACCGTTGCACGATGAAATTTGGTTCACCTAAGTCTTTTATCATGGAGAAGGTTTTTATGCTATCCGTTTTCCTTAACTTGCCACTTGGTGCCGCAGCACAACGTTGAATTCTATTCCGTTTAGCCGTTTGCTATGCGAATATCGTCCAACCGATTTCGATGAAATTTGGTACACGCGAATATTAGAACACGGAGAATATTTTTCACTATCCATTTTGCTGTAACTTGCCGCTAAATGGCGCTGCAAAGCATCAACTTCTATACCGTTCGACCGACCAGCATAAAATTTTTTATACTTACACATTTGAGCACGAAGAATATATTCTAACTGCGTTCCTTTTGATGTTACTCACCACTAGATGACACTGCAATGCATTATTATTTTAACTCGCCACTAGATGACGATGCAGCAGGCCAAATTCTTGACCATTCAAACGGTCGCTATGAAAATCAGTATACATAGCTATTTGAACAATGAGAATATTTTGGCGTTATCCATTTTGCTATAACTCGCCACTTGACGGCGCTGTAGCAAATCATTACTTTAATTAACTACTAGATGGCCCTGCAGTGTATCACTTCTTGACTGTGCAAATGATCGTTATGAAAATTGGTATACATAGATAGTTGAACACGGTCGCTATGAAAATCAGTATACATAGCTATTTGAACAATGAGAATATTTTGGCGTTATCCGTTTTGCTAAAACTCGCCACTTGACGGCGATGTAGCAAATCATTACTTTATTGAACCACTAGATGGTCCTGCAGTGTATCACTTCTTGACTGTGCAAATAATCGCTATGAAAATAGGTATACATAGATATTTGAAAACGGGGAAGAGTTTGGCGCTATCCATTTTCCTATAACTTGCCACTAGATGTCGCGTCAACACATGAACTTCAGGACTGTCCAGCCGATAGTCATGAAAATTCGTATACATCGATATCTGAATGCGAAAAATATTTTCGACGTATCCGTTCTGCTAAAACTCGCCACTAGATTGCGCTACGCCGCATAGCCTTCTGCACCGTACAAACGATTGCCTTGCAATTCGGTATGCATGATTATTGGACACAATATAACGCGATATCCATTGCTATATCTGTTTATTAGAATGAATAGTAATCACCACAAATCGTAATATCAAAAAGTCCATTCATTCCCGTGCGAAGAACGGGTACTTCAGCTAGTTAGCCTATAAAACTAGGATAGTTCTCATTATTTTTCTATCTGTTTGATAATAATTTATTTCATTATGTCTTTCGTACTGTATAGCTCCATACTTATTTAATGTTTAATGTCTAGAATAAGGAACTGTGAGAGGTTACAATACAATTAAGCAATTTCGTGGAATCACCGGCAAAGGCCATCCTCTCCCCCCCCCCCCTCCCCCGCTCTTCACCATACGAGACCATAGGTAACCAGATTTTTTTAACAAAGAATTCCGGACAAGTCAGCATGCTTTCCATTATTTGAACATATGTCCATGGTGTCCAGAACAAAACTTGGACACATTTTATAAATTCAGTGCTCTTCAAAAAAGAACTTACCGTGTTTACTCACGTAATTATCGCACTTTTTTTTTTTTTTTTTCCAATTTTTCATGGTGAAAGTTAGGTGCGACTATTATGTGGGGAAAATTTACTACATAATATTGTTACTCTTAAATCTATTTTTTCTGCCTCAAAACGGGGTGCGACCATTAGGCGAGTAAACACGGTATCTTTATTCAACTAAAGCTGGGTTGGCCAGCCTTTTCATTTCGTGCGCCACTTTTCTTTTTTTCTTTTTCTTTCTTTTTTCTTTTTTTAACAGACTGACTAGTTATGATGCGCCATAAACTCAAAGGTGCCTTTTTTACTTCCGAACGCTAATTGGTAGCGCTGAAAAATATGAGTTTCGGTGGTTGGCTCACCTTAGTCGAGTGAATGAGGCACTGAGCATGGTAGACGGCTGAAGCTTGAAGGTCTCACGTTCAGGCCTACCGCGTGGATGTGAATATAACAGCCTGGCTGTCAGAGTTTTTGACCTGTTTCTCCAGATGTAACGTGAATACGCATTAGAATCCCTTGAAAAAAACCTCCGACCAAGGTACTCCCCTCTCACTTTGGTACACAGATGCTCCTGGTGCAGGCTTGCCACAATGCAAAACTAAGCAAACAATTTTCGGATATTTGGTATATGGTCAGAGGTGGTTCGATTTCTGGAATGTACAAAAGCTTCTTTTTGATGTAGCATTATAAAGTATTTTTTGCCAGGATTTATTTGCCAGGAGAGGACAGCTCGCGTCACTGAATGTGTCGCTTAGAGCTACATACACGTCCTTCCCGGAATTTCCTGCCACAATTTGGAACCTCATCAGAAGGTGGAGGACTTCTTAATATTGGCACCCCTCGGAAACTGCTAGCGACCGCCGAGAGGACTTTCGGAACCTCGGATTTAGCGTGCACGTACACCGCATGTACACGGTGGTTCTTAGTGGTACGCCGCTATCGAACCCACAACCTTCCGGTTATGAGTCCAACGCCTTAACCACTGGGCTACCACGGCCCCATTATAAAGTATTGGAAATAAAATATTTCTGGATACGAAACGAAGTTATTTCAAAAGCCTTCAATCTGTCTGAAGACGACAATTAGGCACAAAGATGCTATGCGCCAGTTGAAATCCTCCAATGTACCAAGTTTGGAGTACGCGCCACGATTTGAACTAAAGCATTATTAACATTCATAAAATAAAAGAAACTTGATTGATTTCTTTTTTTTTTTTTAATGAAAGAAATAATTGTTTCAAATTTTGTCCTCAGTTGCTGTTTTACATTTGGGGACAAATTGAAAAATAGCCTGAAATTTGGAAGACTATCCCTACCAATTCAGGATGTTTGGTCACCTTATCATACGTACTTCAAACACTTACTGGAGTGAGTGAAATAGCCCACTGCGCATATTTGGAGTACAGCATACGTTGTGCTAGGGGGGTGCCCAAATTATGGAAGTGTCCAAATTGTAGCCGTGCAACTGGCTGTGCGGCACAGCCAGCTGTCTTCAAAAAAGGGTCTCTAGATCTGTGTCACTCGATGAACGTTTCGATCGTCCGCCCTCTTGCTGGTAGTTCAGTCGAGCGATGGCAACGGCTGCCCTTTTTTCAGCATTGGGCCATCGATCCAGCTGTTCTCGCATGCTTCCATTTTTCAGCAGATGTCAGTGCTGTTAAAAATAATCGTGACCATTTGTTTGACGGGAAATGACGTTCTAAAAAGTAAAGGATTCTCGTGGAGCTATGTCACCCGAAACTATTTTTGTAGAAATCCAATCTATTCTTCGTGACTGGCAACAGTCAAAACGTCAGAGTTGGGTGTTCCCAGAGCGGGAACACTGCGCGTTAAAGGGTTCATTAAATTTTAAGCGTCATAACTGAACTTCATTACGCTACGCCTGATAAGGAATCTAGTACTAATGCGTTTATTTCCTCACAGTACAGTAAGATACCGTCGCACAAATTTATTCCCGGCGCTTACAATTTCTATTATTACATCCACTACAATGTCACACATCTCTCTTCCGTCATCTAAAAAAAAAAAAAAAAGTGGGGACTTTCGCTTTGAGCGTTTTTATTCCATACTTTTCTTCCGCCTCCCCTTCCGCTTCGTGTCCGAAAGAAAGAGGTGGTCATAAATCACTTGTTTGCTGGCCACGTCATCGTTATTTCTTTCTGGGTGCTCCTTTTCCTTGGTCGATAGCGCTCTTTCCTCGGACGGTGGCATTCGCGTCAAAGAATATAAACGCGAAAGTGGAAGATAACTCGGGACCGAGCTGGATGCAAATTGAAGTATATAGTATATTTACGCATTATGCAACTCTTATAAGTATTAAACCCATGCATCCACTTATAAAAAAGAAAGAATTAAACCACTTATAAAAAAGAAAGAATTAAACCACTTATAAAAAAGAAAGAATTAAACTAGTTCGTTAAACCGATCGAATTCTAACTAAAATTTTGTAAAACGATTTCGTGCTCGTTTATTTATTTTTTTGTGTTTTGTATATATATATATATATATATTTACTATTCTGTTTCATAGCCGCCGCCCTCCCCCCTCCGAAAAGGGAAAAAAAAAAAAAACTTTTTTTTTTTCTTCAGTCATGCAACCTCCTTTGAACAACTTTAAAAAAAAAAAAAGAATCTGGAGTGACTCCACTCGACTTTCCGAACACTTACGATTAAGATCATTACCAAGCATTTAAATCAATTTTAATCGATGAATAATTCAAACACATATACCCAATTGAAGCTCGATCGAATGTACCGTTTAAACGCTAGCGCACTTTCAAGAATTTCTCCCCATAGGCCATAATGTAAAAGAAATCTTTGTCGTAGACCTGTAGAAAAACTGTAAGTCCTATACACACCAAAATCAATACCGGTCTTGCGACGGTGGTTTATAACACATTTACCCAATTTGAGCTCAATCGCATGCCCCGTTCAGGAGCTATCGTATTCACTCACATACACACAAACACACATACACACACACACACACATACACACATACATACATACATCTCGTAAAAATAGCATCAATGAATTCAGAAGACCTCAAAACGTGTCAATACACCAAAATCTCGAATTCGAATTTTTTCATGATTACAATACTTTCCTTACATGGTACATGTTCGGAAAGTAAAAATGACTAGAGACTCGGAAAAATTTAAAGTCTTTTCAAAAGTTGTACTGTGAACTGTTACAATGAACCTATAAGTTACGAAACACGCAGGAAAAAATACCCAATATACAGAATTTTGCAATATTTCCCCAAATGTTGAATACCTCGGTCCATTTTTTTAAGATAATTTTTGTGCTTGAATGTGCGACAATTTTTTTTTTCTGAAAGTTACGTGAGGCAGCTTTACTTTTGGTAATAGTCCACAGTGCATTGGGTGAAAAAGCATTATTAATTTTTTCAAGTGTTTAATATCATTTGTTTGTTTTTAAAACTGATCGGAAATGAGCTGTTCAACTGATGTTATGTGGCATCAGGTTAAACCCTACCGGCAATTTTGCTCGCGTTACCATCGGCCGGTTATGCGGCCAATGGTAACTCCAGCAAAATTGCTGGTGGGTAATATACTTTGGCAAAAATAAACATGGTGATAGGAAAACACATTTCACTTGGTGCTAAAGGAATTCCTTAATATTTAAAATGGCTAGGTATTTAATAGAACTCATAAAATAAATTGCATATAGAGCACATGTAACACAATTTTATCAGTACCCTTTTTTTAGGGCATGACTTTGTAGAGAACTCAGGATTTTAGTTTAGGAGGGCTACAAATACAATCGACTAGTTTATAGTGGCAAAAATCTTACAACCTCAAACTATTCTGTATCTCTCCCTCATAGAATAGAATAGAACAGAAGCCCACTTATACTTCCATTCGGTTATAGCGTCATATATAATTATCTGGTCGCTTCAATAACGTTAAAAACGAATTCATTTGTATATGTACTTTCTGTAACTATTTATTTAGAAACAAACTTGTTTTAATTAACTACTTTGAGAGTATTTTGTAGGAGGTTTTTTAATTAAACGTTTTAAGTCATTAACGGTTTGTTTCTAAAAAATCGTGTGCCTTTGGTATACAAATACAAAAAAAAAAACAAAAAAAAAAAAAACAAACTAATAATTTCAAGCACCTTAAAATTTTAAGACCGACTCTTCACAAGCTGCATTAAACATAGAAACAAGCAGTAATACTGTATAATTTATGAAACATTTAGAAAAATTCTCTGAAAATTTTGCATAAAGTATCACTTTTTGAAAATTTTTTGAAGTGCGATTTCATATTTAATAATTCCTTTCCAAGTTTCATAAAAAGCATTATTTTTGTTCATTTATTTCAGTGTATAGTGAAGCTTATGCAGGAACATCCCGATATTTTTTTTCCCGAGTCCCTATCGCGATTCCTTCATTTTAATTTTCGCACCGATACCCTGAGGGAAATCTCATTTCTTCGAAATACACTCTTGAAAATCCTGCGCTATAAGCGTAGATTCTAAAATAACATTCTGGCCACTTTTCTGCTATACGTTTGCTGATTCAAACTCTTTCCCTAAGCCATACTGTATAAAGTTTTAACCCCTTAATCTTCGCTCCCGTCAAAATCACGGGCTAAGCTTTCTCCCTCTATTTCTCGTGCCCGTCAAATTTCCGGGCAATACTATTAAAAAAAAATGCGCCAGAAAGATAAAAGCGTTCCAATTCTGATGCACAGTTTTTTTTTTTTTTGTAATATATAATTTTACACAACAGAGGACAATACCAGAGTATTTTAAACTTAATTCGGAGATAGTTTATTTTTAAATACATGGTAGCAGTACTCAAACACACGTGTATTTGTGATATGCATTATGCAATCTTAGCTTACTTTTTTTTTTATTTATTTATGTTCAAAGAAAATTTTAGAAATGTTTACTTATTTTACGTACTAAGTTTAATAAAATTTTCTAGTGTTTAAAACATACATTTTTAATGATTCCCTGCTTACTACAAAACACACATTCAGTCACAATGACCCTGCATATTGGATTTTCCTAAAAATTTTTTTTTTTTTCCTCTAACGCAAAATGTTGTTAACAAATAAACTAACCATTGGTCCGAATAGTGTGTATGCTAATGGCATCGTTCATACAGATACCAACTTATGCTTAAAATGTCCAAAACCTTAAAATGAATAAATGTACTATATATGCACTTGTTTTATACAATTTTCTGGAATAAAAGAAATAAGCACTTTTATGACCGTTTTCTTGAAAATAATACGACGGTTAAGGGGTTAAATAAAATCTCTTCTTTGAATTGACCCACACTGTAAACCAAACATCCATAATATGCGCTCTCGGTGAGTTCGCGTGCTTATTTCATTGCGAATCTCCTGAACGCGAACCGGTTCGGCAAGTTTTCTTTTCGAATGTCAAACTTCCCGGGAACCGACAGGTGAATATGACTACATCAAAAATTTTGACCCTCTCTCCCTCTTTCCCTTACAAACCTAATGCTTGGAAGAAAAACAATAATTGTCATGAAGCACCCTGTTCAACATCAAATAAAATAGGTTTTTATAATCTTCAGACACCTTTTGAACCCTTGAACGCGCGGTGTTCCCGCTCTGGGAACACCAAACTCTGACGTTTTGACTGTTGCCAGTCACGAAGAATAGATTTGATTTCTGTAAAAATAGTGGCGGGTGACATAGCTCCACGAGAATCCTCTCCTTTTTAGCACGCGATTTCCCGTCAAAAAATGGTCACGATTATTTTTAACAGCACTGGCATCTGCTGAAAAATGGATGAATGCGAGAACAGCTGGATAGATTGCCCAATGCTGAAAAAAGGACAGCCGTTACCATCGCTCGACTGAACTTACCTAGTAAGATGGCGGACGATCGAAACGGTCATCGCGTGGCACAGATCTAGAGACCCTTTTTTTGACGCAGCTGGCTGTGTGGGCACAGCCAGCTGCGTCAAAAAATGGGTCTCTAGATCTGTGGCACGCGATGACCGTATCGATCGTCCGCCGTCTTGCTGGTAGTTCAGTTGAGCGATGGCAACGGCTGCCCTTTTTTCAGCATTGGGAAGGGTTGCGCCTCAATGGGTTAACCCTTATGTGACCTCAGCCCTTATGTGTGCTCAGCCCTCTCCCTTTTGAACTTTTTTCCCGGCAATATTCCCAGCATTTTTTTTTTTTTTTTTTTTTTTTTTTTTTGGTTTGTTTGTTTCTTTTGATAAGATTCTCAATTTTACCTCAAGTTCTTTGTAAACTCAGTAATTTTATAGTTATAAATTCACAATT
Source organism: Cheiracanthium punctorium (assembly GCA_038373885.1). NCBI lineage: Eukaryota > Metazoa > Arthropoda > Arachnida > Araneae > Cheiracanthiidae > Cheiracanthium > Cheiracanthium punctorium. Next base: position 1,371,651 of record JAWZYV010014839.1, on the reverse strand, counting down.
CTAATCATTCTTATATTTTACGTATCTCATAACGAATGGATTTATATGGTGTAATTCCAAAAATCACGTGATTTTTTGTAGATAAATATGAATAAACTAATTATGTAATGCACTTCAAACTTTTTAGAATATCTCCTTGCAAGATTATTATACACTGTAACTGTAATAAACGATAAACCCGTATGAGTTGGAATACTTTCAGAAAAAAAAAAAAAAAAAATAACAGGATGCGTCACTCTTCGAAAATTTTTCCTTTGCAATTCCATGCTGAAGATTTTTTTTCGGAAAATTTTATAAAAGGCACCGTTGTTTTATTTATTAAGGTGGGTAGTGCAGCTTGGAAAAAGTCATCCTGAATTTTTTGAGTCAATGGGGCAATTTGTAATCTATCAAAATACTGGAAATTCTATTTTTAGGAATTTACATTTTAGGATTTTTACTGATCTGAAGCAAAAAATCACGTGCATCTAAGTTTGTTAGTAAAAATTTACATGCCGCTTAAATATACAGGGTGTCCCAAAAAGGTGGTCACGGGCTTTAATTCTTTATCTATTAGAGATAAGTAGGTAGTGTAAATTGAAAAAATGTTCAAAATAATGGTTAAAATAAGACCCTATTAAGAAAAATTTCCTCTCGTTCATTTTCAAAAAGTTACACTTCTTAAATTTGTTTACGAACCCCAAACAAAAAGATTCCCTCTAAGTAAAATGTGTCTCATGCACTCATAAAGTGACATACAAAATTTGAGAATTATGTGTCAGTGATATGAAGATAAATATAACGCTGACTTAAACCACTTTTCAATAGCTGTCGAAGGGGAAAAATATCAAGTCCAATGGTCGCATTTCAGAGGTCGTACAGAAATTACGAAAGAATTTTTTTTTTCCCCACTCTAGCAATGTACGTTTACATCCAAAATCATGTACAGTCCCTGTACATCTGATCATCTTTCTTTAAAGATATCTCTGTGACGTTTTTAGTGAAAGGCTCAAATCTGGAACATCCTCTCATGAGTGTATGGGGCACATTTTAATAATTGGGAATTTTTTGTGTGCAGGGTCGTATACAAATTTAAAAAGTGTAACTTTTTGTAAATGAACAAGAGAAATTTTTTACTTAAGAGACATATTTCCGACCTTATTTTGAACAGTTTTTTCAATTTGCACTGCCCACTTATCTCTAATAGATAAAGAATTAAAGCCCGTTACCAGCTTTTTGGGACACCCTGTATAAGAATGTTTTTAAATCTTTTTAAAAACATTTTGTTTTTAAAGGTAAGTATGTTGTAAATGCCTTTTGCGTAAAATGAGTATTTTTTATTTTTAGGAGTTCAATTTCTTTAAAATGCTCATTGCGGCTTAATTTTTTAAGAAAGCTTAATTTTTTATAAAATTTGTTGCACACATTCCTGGATAGACATAAAAACAAATTCGGGGCATCTATTTAAGTTTTTGTGGTCATTAAGATTATGAAATTCATTATAAATTTAGGAAGCATAAAAATGTTTCCTAAAATTTAAATTTTCAATGAATCGCTAAAGTAATACTAAACAATGTTCAGAATATATTTTTAACTAATTACAAGGGAAAATTTAAGGGAAAGCTATAAATTAAAACTCTGATTATTTAAAAAAAAATTAAAACACTTAAATTTTTATTTTTATTTATTTACTAGCTGAAGTACCCGTTCTTCGCACGGGAATGAATGGACTTTTTGATATTACGATTTGTGGTGATTACTATTCATTGTAATAAACAGATATAGCAAAATTGATATAGCGTTATATTGTGTTCAATAATCATGCATACCGAATTTCAAGGCAATCGGTTGTACGGTGCAGAAGGCGATGCGACGTAGCGCAATCTAGTGGCGAGTTTTAGCAAAACGGATACGACGAAAATATTCTTCGCATTCAGATATCGATGTATACGAATTTTCATGACGATCGGCTGAATAGTCCTGAAGTTCATGTGTGGACGCAACATCGAGTGGAAAGTTATAGGTAAATGGATAGCGCCAAACTCATCCCCGTGTTCAAATATCTATGTATACCTATTTTCATAGCAATCAGTTACCATCTAGTGGTCAGTTAACCATCTAGAGATTAATTAAAGTAATGATTTGCTACAGCGCCGTCAAGTGGCGAGTTGTAGCAAAATAGATAACGCCAAAATATTCTCATTGTTGAAATAGCTATGTATACTGATTTTCATAGCGACCGTTTGAATGGTCAGGAATTTGGCCTGCTGCAGGGTCATCTAGTGCCGAGTTAAAACAATAATGCATTGCAGTGCCATCTAATGGTGAGTAACATCAAAAGGAACACAGTTAGAATATATTTTTTGTGCTCAAATGTGTAAGTATAAAAAATTTTATGCCGATCAGTCGAACGGTATAGAGGTTGATGCGTTGCAGTGCCATTTAACGGAAAGTTACAGCAAAATGGATAGTGAAAAATATTCTCCGTGTTCTAACATCCGCGTGTACCAAATTTCATCGAAATGGGTTGGACGATATTCGCATAGCAAACGGCTAAACGGAATAGAATTCAACGTTCTGCTGCGCCACCTAGTGGCAAGTTAGAGGAAAACGTATAGCATAAAAACCTTCTCCATGATAAAAGACTTAAGTGAATTAAATTTCATGGTAATCGGTGAAACGGTGCTGAGTTTTTCAACCTCCTACACACATACCAACATTCATTTTTATCTATCACCAGTCTTATTATATATACCAGTCTCAAGTAAAATCCAGTTTCAAATCTAAGCCTCGCCAAAGTGCCAGCATACGCCATTTTGCAAGAGTTTTTTCAGGGAATCATTCGAAGCATTGACTTAGCAGCAATCAAAATGGGAAATGGTTCGATTGCCAGACATTTTTTTGAAAAGTGGAATCCCTTAATACAGCCTCATTTTTTAAATTATTAACTATAACATGTTTTATTCATCGTTACCTGGATGTACTAAATGCGAAGATTTCAATTTTCTGAAATTTGACGGTTTTCCCCCAAGTTAAATCAATGTACTCAATTGGCGAGAATTCAGAAGCTACATCGCTTGAAATGCCCTAATAACTGCATTATTTCTGCACGGATAGTTAAAATTTAATGCTGTATTCTAAGAAAACCTATACACTTGTTTTCAAAAATGCTATTCCCTTAAGCTCTCAGTAAATTGCGCCAAAACGCCTAAAACTGTGCAAACCGCTATAACTCACTTTCTAAAAATCGGCCTATCAGCCATTTTATTTTTCGCCAAACTAAAAAAATTTACATATTAGTCTCGGAAATCTTCGATCCTCATTGTTTTGCGTATAAAACATTTCATTCCTGCTCTCATTTCTTATGCGCACACGATATTATAATTAAAAAAATAACCTTACAAATATAAACTAAAAAAATCATTATTATTCTTTTATTTTCACTTTAAGAATTTAAAACATTTTATTCGGCAAAATCGCCACACATGGCAACCAAGATGCTTATTTCACACTTTCACTACAGGGGTTACAATTACATAAAGCTTTCAGCGTGGAGAACATAAAAAATCTCTTAAATTCCGGGAACGGGTGGACTTTCAAAGTTTTAAAGTGGACTATCATTTATTCTATATTATTTTACATATATCTGTGTAAAATTTCAGGCTGACAGGTCCATTTTTGTGGAATTGTATACTACCCAAATCAACAAATTGACAAACAGAATTTCATTTTTATTTATAAGATAACCTACGCTTGTTTTTAAAAATACCCTCTCATTATATTGCGCCAAGCGCTAGAATCATAGAAAATCTGACACGCTTTCAGATTTTAAATACGCTCTAAAGTGCTATATATAAAAAGAGTTATAATCCATAGGTCTTCCCTATTTTCGTTCCTTATTTTATTAAGTTGGAAAGTGTATCATTATTCATGAGTGTGATTAAACAAAATTAAAATTGATATTTCTAACATCCTTTTTTCTGGATGTAATATATTAGAAATAGATGCAATAAAGCTGCTCAGAAAAATGCACAATTCCAACTGAATTCCAACTGAATTCCAACTGAAAATTTCAACAACTTATACGCAGGTGTATTCATAACCCAAATAGCAGACTATTAAATTACGATAAATAGCGCCAAGCGTTAGAATCCTCCTCAAAATCGCACATCAACCCCTTTTATTTTTCGCCCAATTAAAAAGTTGCACATTTATTTTCGGAAAATTTCCAAATTCTATTTTTCTTTTGAGTATAAATCATTTCATTCCCGCTCTGATTTCACATGAACACGATATTTTAATTTAAAAACAACCTTACAAATAATCTAGTCAAAATAAAAAAAAAATCGTTATTCTTTTATTTTTACTTCAAGAGTCTGAATCATTTAATGAACTGCCGAATGTGGCAACCTAGATAAGCTTAATTGTCGCTTAATGCACTGTGGGGTTACAATTACGAAATGGCGGAAAGCAAAAATTAGCCTTTTGCGATACGTTTTTATCGATATTTCCTAAAATAGTTCGAATTTTGAAAAAATCGCTTCGAGGTGTGTCGGGACCTGTCATGGAGAATTTCCGTTCAAAAATTGGTAGGTCTACGATCACCCGTTTGCGAGCTACGCGAGACACAGACAAACAAACAGTTTACACACATTGTTTTATTAATATAGATACCAGTCTCAAATAAAATCCAGTTTCAAATCTAAGCCTCGCCAAAGTGCCAATATACGCCATTTTGCAAGAGTTTTTTCAGGGAATCATTCGAAGCATTGACTTAGCAGCAATTAAAATGGGAAATGGTGCGACCGCCAGGCATTTTTTTGAAAAGTGGAATCCCTTAATACAGCCTCATTTTTTAAATTAACAACTATAACATATTTTATTCATCGTTACTCCGATGTACTATATGCGAAGATTTCAATTATCTGAAATTTGGCGGAATTCCCCCAACTAAAATCAATGCACTCAATTGGCGAGAATGCTGAAGATAGATCGCTTGAAATCCCTTAATAACTGCATTATTTCGGCACGGATCATTAAAATTTAATGCTGTATTCTAATAAAACCTTTGCACTTATTTTCAAAAATCCGTTTCCTTAAGCTCTCAGTAAATTTCAAGCCGGAAACAGTGCAAACCGCTAGAACTCACTTTCTCGGCATTTGAGCCATTTTATTTTTTCGACAAACTAAAAAATTTTAACATATTAGCCTCGGAAATCTTCAATTCTTATTGTTTTGCGTATAAAACATTTCATTCCTGCTCCGATTTCCCATGCACACGATATTATAATTTTAAAAAAATAACCTTACGAATATAAACTAACAAAAAAAAAATCATTATTATTCTTTTATTTTTACTTTGAGAATTTAAAACATTTTATTCGGCAAAATCGCCACACATGGCAACCACGACCTTATTTCATACTTTTTTCACTACAGGGGTTACAATTACGGAAAGCTTTTTGCGTGGAGACCATAAAAAATCTCTTAAATTCCGGGAACGGGTGGACTTTCAAAGTTTTAAAGTGGACTATCATTTATTCTATATTATTTTACATATCTGTGCAAAATTTCAGGCTGATAGGTCCATTTTTGTGGATTTGTATACGAATCAAATCCACAAACAAACAAACAAACAAATAAACAAACAAACAAACAAACAAACAGAATTTCATTTTTATTTATAAGGATTTATATATTTATTTTAACTTAAACAGTTTTTTTAATATTACATATAGTTGTACTTTGTTGCATATTTATTCAAAATTTCATAAAGCTTGCTCAAACTTTAAAAAAGAAAACTGGCAAAGTACACTAGGGCTATCTGCCTGAGGGAAGATAGCCTTGGGCAGAAGTCTTTTAAGCGGATATTACTATTATTATGAATATTAATTATTATGATTTGTAATTTTTTCATTCAATACGTTTATTTCTATATGAGCTTTTATTTTTTTTAAATCACTAGTATATGTTTAAAAAAATCATCTCCTAATTTTTAAGTCTACAAACATTATATTAAAACAGAAATAAAATTTGCAATTATTTTTGTTTGCAAAAAAAAACTAAAAGTTTAAAAATAATAATAATAAAACACTTCTTGCCACACTCTTTAAGAGTTGAAATATTTTAATCATTTTAGTTCATTTACGAAAAGTATATCCATGCACATGTTGTTATTTTTTTCCTTAACTTTAACAAGTCTATTACTATAAGTTTTGTACTATTGGATCAAGTATGTCTTCCGTATATATATACAGGGAAATACATTTAGCATATACATACATAGGCGCACATAGGGGGAGATCTTCAAGATGGAGCTCTTGTAGCCCTTTCCTCGATTCCCTTAAATTTTAGGGTAATGGTAGATTTTATAATACAGTGATAATTTTTCTACTATTTTAGCACTTAAGTGAATGATAGCATGAGAAATGCAAATAATCATTCTGCCTCTCTCCTCAAATTCATATGTGTGCAAACATGTTTAGAAACTTCGTTCTTGCTTTTTTTTTTTTTTTTTTTTTATTGATTCTTTCTTTAAAAAAAAAAAAAAATGTTTGCAAGATGAGACACCTCTATTTTTCGTGTCGCATTCATCCTTGGTTTTTTGGTATACAATTTATGGCCATGGTTTTGCCCAAATTATCAAACCATAATACACCGTGTGCACATCATATACATAATAACATGAAACATCTAATAGATAAAATGTTGTAAAAATCAAAGCAGTTTCAAAATAAGAATCTGTTGACTAAAGAATCAATCGGAAGGGCTACATACTTTACCCAGTGAGACCACACAACTGAATTACACCGTACGACACTAGAAATTAGAATATATAGAAACATACTTAGTAAGGAAAAACAGCAGAAAATTGAAAATTCACATATATTTGAAGAAAATGTGACGTGACAGCAGTGCTGTACCCAGCAAAAAAATTTGGGGAGGGTCCAAAAATTTCGGAGGGGACCAAAAAGACTATCATTACTATTTTGCTAACAAAAGTTTGAATTTCCGGAGGGGGGGGGGTGAGTATCGGAGCCCTAGTCCACCCCCTGGGTACGGTCTTGCGTGACAGATTCAATAAATGAAAATTATTTGTTCCTTTAAAGGTCTGAAGACTACTGGCGTATTCTAATGTGGGGGGGAGGGAGTTTACTGGTGAATGTTCCACCATTAAGACAAAGTTAGGTCTGTAAAAGATTGACTTTAGCTTGTAAATTCAAATGCAGCATCTATAAGAAAAATGAGACAAAAGTTTTGTCCCCCCCCCCCCGGTCAGCAGAATTTTTTTCTTGATCCCCCACGGCAGACCGCTTTTTATGTGCAGTCCTGTTACAGAGTACTTTTGACAATATACTCTCAAAATAATAGAATATATAAAAGTTTATAATTACAATTGACTATAAGTACTGTGTTTACTCGCGTAATAGTCGCCCTCACATAATAGTCACACCCCCGTTTTGAAGCAGAAAAAAATCTTTAAAATATTTTCCACGCATAGAAGTCGCAGTCGCGGGCTTGACCTTTGTCTAGAAAATAGAAAATTATCAGCTGTACTTTTCCAAGAACTAGTACTCATAATGGATTCATCTATTCTATCACTCCCATTGACATTCTCAAAGATCACTCTATAGCTCCAAAAATTCTTTTTTGTGTGCAACTGATGAAAAGACTATTTAATAAACAGAATATGATCCTTAAAATTTCCTTATCCTGTTATGACGTATTTTTTTTTTACCAGTAACTTTTTAGTATTAGTATTGCCATGTAAATAGCCACGTACTCTATCGGCTGTACTATGTACTATTGTAGCCATGTACAATATTGTGTAGGAGATTTACCCGCATAATAGTCGCAACTAGACTTTTACAATGAAAAATTGGCCCAAAAAAAGCGACTATAACGCGACCAAACACGGTTATATAAACAAATAACAAATTTCAAACTTACTTCTAACCAATGCATCATGTGTTTAAACAATTATTCATGTCCGCACGTTTCTTATTCTTCTCCTACAAAGAGAAAGAATGATAATCCTTTACATTAATGAAATCTTAAAAATTAAAGTTAAAAGAAAAAAAAAAGCTCTATGCAAAATAAGATAATCTAAATATATAAATAAACATAAAAGATAACATACATACATTAATATATATATATATAGTCAAACCTCCGTTAGTTTAGACAGCAGTAAGTTTCCAACTTTCAGATGTGTCCAACTATGGGAGGTGTAAAAATTATGGGGCTGTCCAACTTGGGAGGTTCCACTGTATATACTATATTATTCTGAAACATGCTTGTGTTACACCATTATGGACAGTTAAAAAAAGAAAAGAAAAAAGAAAAACCTGCTACTTAGAAGCTGTGAAACAAAAATAAAATCTGAAAAAAAAAAACTGAAAATAACTAAATTTTACCAATTCGGAAATAACCATCTTCAGTTTTTAGCGGTCATTCGTATACAATTGATTAGGGATATTCATATAACAGAAACCAAAACAATTGTATGTGACGAGAACCTCATAAAGGAGAAACTGATTTACGTGTACAAAACATTATTAAAAAATATAAAAACATCTTACATCTAAAAGTTCCGACTATTATTAAAAAAAATTGCAGTGTGTTTGATGGAAACATGAGTTTACTACCAAACACCTCCAATTTTGCGCGCACGCACACACACACAGACACACACACACACACACACACACACACAAAAAAAAAAAAAAAAAAAAAAAAAAAAAAAAAAAAATAGAAAGAAAGAAGGAAAGAGATAGAGAGAGAAGTAGAAGTTGGGGAAGAAAGCACCTGTCAAAAATATGTCAACGCAAAACATTAAATAATTGATGACAAATGTTTAAAACAATTTTGGTTCTAGTTTTCAATTCTCATATAGTCCCAAAGAAAAACCCTGGTATAGACACTATTTTGCGTCATGAGATTATTTGATGAAAAGTTCATTAGCATGCAAAAATACATACGTACCAAGAAACTTCAAAACATTTCACTTACAGGAAAGAACTATTAATAAATTAACAACTAACATGAAAGCGGCAACATAATTTTTATTAGAAATTTTTAGCTATCGCATATGTTATATTTATAACATATGCCAACATAGAACGTTCAACGCCGTTTTTATACTAAAGTTATTAAGACTGTCCAATAAGTGTATGTTAAACTGTTACATCAGACTAAATCAAAGTAGAGACATCACCAGCAATCGCGTGATTTTAATCCAAAATTGGTGTTTGACAGGTACGCTTACATTTTGAGTTGGGCAAAGCCATTGTCATATCAGCTGCATAATGGAACTAGATACGCATTGCATGCTCATTGATTGACAGGCTCTAGCTCAAAGTATAAGACGAGATTATTATAACTGACAAAGAATGTATATAATTTTGAAACAAATTTTTATAAAGGTTGAAAACGCGTGCGGAAAGATTATTGATTTCTTCTTCTTTCGAGGGAGTGTACTATTATTATTAATATTATTATTATTTCCTTTTTTTTTTTTTTTTTGAGCGGTAAAAAGAAAATCATTAATAAAAAAAAAATTGTATCGTTTTAACATAGTTAACAGGTCGCTATTATATAATATTTTCTCGTTTTAATTAACACTGGTATGAACAAAACATACCATATGAGCTTCTGAAAAAGAAAAAAAAACTTCCAAATTTCTTGACAAGAGCGAAATTTAAATTCTATAAGAATTTCGCTTCTTTGTTGTCATTTGAAATTTATAAATAACCTTTCAAGGTTTGAAAACCAAAGCTTTTCATGGCGTTTGATAAAAGCTGCAATGATTCTACATACAGAGTGTCCCTTAAGTCTGTTCTTTTAGGAAATTCCAAAAAAAATTAGAATATCTCTTATTGTATATTTTTAATTTTTGTGCAAACAAATTTGCATCAAATGTGCTATCTTCCGATTTAAATGTGCACTTTTTTTTTACATTTCTTAGTTAACAACAACCAATTTTGACTTTATCAAACAGTTATTAACATTTAAACTGTCGAAACTTCTTTTTTTCTTTTTTTAAGTTTCTATTGTAGTTTTCATCATTAAAGGGTATTATTTATTATAGCAAGATATTGAAGGGTAATTTTCATATAGAGAGAAAAGTTTGATACTTGCAATTTTTCCGTCTATTTAATTTCTAATAACAAATAGCATAAAATATTTAAAAAGTAACGTTTTCTTTTATTAAAACAATATATTTTTTGCATTACTTCTTTGGTTCATGTTTTATCTGTAAAAATTGACGAATCAATAGAAAGTGATGAGATCGTGAAATTATGCACAAAATTGCATAGAACTAAAATTACAAAATAATTAGTGTCTAAAATACATTTTTACAACAAAGATATAAAAATTAATTTTAAACTATAAAACAGTTTTGCAAAAATTCAAGTTTCATTGATGCTTTCTAAAATGACTGGAAATTTTGTATTTAATGAAATTTTGATCAACACTTCATAAATGGAGTCGAAACAAGACAGGGTAGCAACATGCCCTCTCTTTGTAGAATGTTCGCCTCATAAAATCACCCGCTTATTAAAACGGATTAAGCTTGGAAAGCATATAATTTACATTTATATGGTGTGTATTACACACTGAGGTATTCCTTCTTCCACAGTTGCACTATAAAAATTACCAAATAACTTTAAAAATTTCATACCTTTATTGCTCACGTAATAGTCGCACCTAAGTTTTGAAGAAGAAAAAAATCGTGGAAATATTTTCCTCGCATAAAAGTCGCAGTCGCGAATTTGAACTTCTTCTAGAAAATAGAAAATAATCATCTGCACTCTTTCCAGAATTACAGAGCTACTGATACCTTCAGTAAAAGTGATTTGTTATTAATTATGTACTATATTATTTTTTTCAAATTTTTACAAAGATTATTTGTAAATTTTATGTCTATAAAAAGTTGCCATTAAAAAAGGTCTTTATTCTGTGTACAATTGACGAAAAGACTATATAGGGGACAGCAGTGGCGTAGGCAAGGAGGGGGGTTAGGGGGTCATAACACCCCCCCCCCCATGAAGAATTTTTTGCCATACAAAATGTATATTTTTCTCTCCCTTATCCCACACACGTATACATATACATGAGTTGCAGTAGTCGTAACCCCCCCCCCCCATGAAAAATTTATGGCTACGCCATGGTGACAGTTTACCCCAAATTTGGTCAAAGAACTAATTTTCTTTTTAAAATATTAAATGAAAGCCTGTTAAATTATGAACATTTTGACACCTCGTTTTGATCATACGCCAATAATATCATGAGATAGATATATTGCAACTTTTGTTCAAACATTCAGCGCAATTTCATTGGCAAACAAACTCTTGTATAGATGGCTTTTTTCCATGTTCATATTTTCTTCAATTTCGTGTTTTAAAAATGCTAAGGCTGCTTTTGTATTTTGAGAGAAAGAGTTAAATTATTTTGTGCATGTTCTTTATGTATCTGTTAAATCTGTGCATGGAGTTAACCATCAGTTTTTTTTTTTTTTTTTTTTTTTTTTTTCATTTTACAGAAATCATACGAAGATATTTTACATTTTATTGTTTTACACTGTATATCAGTTTAAGAAAAAACTATATTAAACGTAATATCAGATGTTTCTAAAAATCCATGCACAATCTTGTGTAAAATGTATTTGAAAATATTTATTTTAAAAAAATTGGACAAAAATCTTTATTTTTAAAAAGTAGTAGAGTTTTTTAAATTCTTTAAACTTAAATGTGCAATTTAAAGAGATTTAATTTTTCAAAATGTACTTTTAGTTGAACATTGAAATGCATTCAGTTCATCATTTGTACTATTTTTTTAAATAAAAAAAAACACATTATGTGCTGTTTATTAAGGTAAACTGTCTCCTTAATAAACAGCACATAATCTCGAAACGCTGCCTAGGGGGTGTAGTGGCTTAAAAATCATTCTACCACGCCTTGGGTCCGGGTTCGAATTCCGGCTTGGGCATGAATGTTAACTTGTCTATTCATTCATAGGGTGTGACGCTGGCCGTGCACTGGGTGTCCCCATAATAGAATGGTCACAATCTATTCGGACATCTGTAGTAGTTACTAATTTTATTATAGTATATCTCTTAATGTTCACTCTTTAAATTTCACTCTAATGTTTTAGCATTAGAGTGTACAGTATTGTATAATAATTTCCCCGCATGTATTCGCACTTAGACTTTCATAATGAAAAATTGAAAAGAAATAAATGCGACTATTACGCGAGTAAACACGGTATATATATATATACTCACTTCAACCCTAAATGCATTTCCAGATTCAGATATCCATTAATATGCAAGTAGTAGATAAATGGGAGTTCACCTCATGCGGATCCCATGTTAATTCTGCGGATCCGTTCGGATGCTTTCCCTGGGTTGAGAGAGAGAGGGGGGGCGTGGTCGGACCGGATGCTAAGACCGGATGTTCGAAGGGTTGATAAGAATTTTTTTCCTTTTTTTCAAATAAGGGGACTTGAAATTTTTTCAGACTTTAAGATATTTTTGAAATAAGGAGACTTGTAATTTTTTTCAGATTGTGACATATTTTTTGAAATAAGGGGACTTGGAAAAATTTTCAGATTTTCACATATTTTACAAATAAGGATACTTGTAATTTTTTTCAGATTGTGACATATTTTTGAAATAAGGGGACTTGGAAAAATTTTCAGATTGCGATGCATTCTCTCATGAAAAATAAGGGACTTTAACATTTAGTATCAAAATAAGAGACTTTGACATAATTTTAAATAAGCTACTTATGAATTAAACCTGAAATAAAAAATTTTATTATAAAAATGAGGACCCACCAGCCGCATGGTAGAACTCGTCTACCGCCTCATTTCAAATAAAAATTCTTACTGTGCCTTTCCCCATCACGCTAGCCTCGCATGAATGGAGACAGGGCGTAGCACAGAGGATGCGTTGTTGTTTTTGTTTCTTTAAATAATAATTAACTATGTGGAGCAAAGAAATGAACAACATCCCCAGGAGGATTTAGTTTTCTTTACCATTTAGTAATAGAACCAATGCAAATTGAATAAATGCTGCTTAATACATACTTCTAATTTTTGTATACTGATTATAGCATATATTTAATAAGTAACAGTTTACTAGGATATTAAAGTAGGGTATAGGATACCCATACATTTTCTACAAATTTCTTCTACTGTTAGGGAAGTGAGAAAATTATACCATAGAACGATTTTAGTACCTATAGTTTTTACAAATAATGATTTAGATAGTGTATGAACTTTTTTATCTAAACATTTTTTTTTAAGAGATTTTTACCCAAGTTTTAATTTTAAGTTAAATAAGTAATTTTACAACAAATATTTTTTAACCAACAGTTTTAATTTTAAGTTAAATAATTTTACAACAAATATTTTTTTAAATTAATTTTACAACAAATATTTTTTTAACCAAGTTTTAATTTTAAGTTAAATAATGTTACAACAAATATTTATTTTTTTAACCAAGTTTTAATTTTAAGTTAAATAATTTTACAACAAATTTTTTTTAATCAAGTGTTTTTAATTTATCAAGAAAAAAAAATTTAATCAAGAGTTTTAATTTTTTGTATACCGTATTTTTGTTAAGTAGCCGTTTAACATTAAAGTAGGATTTAGGATACCCATACATTTTCTACAAATTTAATCTACTGTTAGGCAAGTGAGAAAATTATACCATAGAAAGATTTTTACAAATAATGATATAGTATTATTTTCTATTGCGAGAAAACCACTTTAGCCATATATCCCCCAAAACTCAAGTTTTGATATACGAAATGCATGAATACGCGTTAGATCCCCTTAGAAAGTCCTCCTACCAAGGCACCCCTCATCCTAGGCAGATACCCCCGCGTGCAGGTTTGCCTTAAAACACAAACAAACAAAGTATTTATCTAAACATTTTTTCTTACCCACACATTTCTGATAGATTTTAGGCAGCGATTATACTAGTTTATATTTTCTATAGATCAATTAGAGAAAAAATTACATTTTTAGTAATCCTACAAAACTTTTCTTACTGTATATCACAAGTAGAGTAACTTGATTTATAGAATTTCAATACGATACGAGTTAGATTGTTTATGTGCAACACTCATTTCAGTTTGACTATGAAAGCATAATTTTATACATGCATTAATATTTTTAGAGGTATGCACTTAGCATATTTTATAGAAAGGTGAGCATAACTAGCACAAACTTTTAGACTAGATAGTACTATTGTTAGAAAGTTGAACTATTGGAAATAAAAATTGAAGATCCGTTTTAGCACAATTGCATGTACATAAAATATCTTTCAATACTTAGATAGTTTAAATCACAAATCATTACTTAAACTAAAAAATACAAGGTTTTTACTTACGTGAAGCGACATCGTGCTAAATCTTCTAGTCTCTGGACAAAGTACCAACATCTATACGGCTAGCAAGACCGGAAAATCGAGTAATGATTTAAAATACATTATCCCTAATTCCCGGTCCAACTAGCACATTTTCATTCATTCTTAATACCATCATATGCTGAAATAGGTATATTATTTTGACACTAAAAACAAAACACATTTGAAGATATTAAACGCTTTAAAAGTAATTTTTTTTTCTTATAACAATTTACCAGATTCACAATACTATTTTATGTAGGATAAAATTAGTTAGCAATCGAAAATTTAATCTTAGTTAGAATTTACTGAAATACAAATACCATGCATGCCTTATTTTCTATTAGGAGAAAGCCCTCAAACCCCAGTTTTTGTATACAAACTGCATAAAGTACTTCTACCGATAATGCTATTAATATTAATTACACTGGATTACCCACTTAAAATTTCGCAAAACACCAAAATACAGAAAAACATACATTAACAAAAAAAATCACACTTAAAAGTACAACACATCAAAAGTGCAACTATAAGAACCACATAATTATTTTCAATTAGAATTACGGTATCAACTTATATGTAACTAAAATAATAGAAAATATTACACTTACCCTGTACTTGTACACGCGAGAGGCAAAAATAATAAAAATATTCGCAAATAATATCACACAAGAATGAAGTAAAATCCACGTGCACGCCATTTTGCTGATAACAGAAATTGAGATAAGAAAGTGCCTTGAGACCCTACAGAGCCGGTACAATAAGAGTTGGCCAGTTTGCCGATAAGATAAAACCAGGGAGGCTGTTAGGGGTATACAATTGGGGACACGTGTTTCATTCTGCGTTCAAAAATGGGGACTTATGGATTAAGATCATATTAGATTAAAGCCATTTCAATAAAAATCTATCCTTTTTGTAAACATGGGCATTATATCCTAAATTAAAATATCAAAGTTAAGCTACAACGATTAATATATTTTACGTAGTTTAAAATAATGAATCATTAAATTAATTTCTGTGAAACAATTAGCAAAGAGCATTGTACTAAAGCAAATTATTTTTGTTAAGTTTTGATAAATAACAGTAATAAATTATAGGCATTGCAGATGAATGAGTTCACGTATAAAATAGGTATTAAAATTATTGTTTAAAACAATTTTTAGAATAATAAACTAAAATTTTTATTTAATAAAGTCATAAACTAAAATTATTAATGAAAACTTGTTAATAAATTAAACATATCAAAATTTTTACACTCAATTTTTTTTTATATACTTAAATTTTACAAAGACATCCTTTTAATAAATTCATAAACTAAAACAATTTTTACAATAATAAACTAAAATATTTATTTAATAAAGTCATAAACTGAAATTATTAATGAAAACCTGTTAATAAATTAAACTGATTACTCTAAAAGATAGCTAATCACAACATATATCGGAAAAAATATAAGCAATTATAATACCTGAAAAATACCGGACAACACTCTTGTTGCATGCGGACAAAACATCTGTTTGCACGGCTAAAGAATTCTTAGGTATCCGTTGCAGGAGAACTTACCTACGCCCAACCTACAAACTCTACAAATTTAACGGCAACTGATTTTCTCTTATCAGGTATCACAGATCAGATAAGAGATAAGGAAGTGACATGCGCAGAAGACACGTGATAGTGACGTGTGCAAATCTGTGTTGATTGAATATCCGCTAGGTTCGTTGGCAGGATGTACATTGAGTGGCAACTCTCTGTAACAGGCTAAGACAAGTTAGATGATGCAATATCTACTGGGTTGAGGAAGGTAGAGGGCGCTTGGGTAATCACGTGATTTTTTAAAGAATCAGTATAGAGACATTTTAGTTAGATAAAGTGGCCAGGTGTGTGTTGCGAGACTCTCTTTACACTGTGTGCGCCTATACTTAAGACGTGTGTTTTAATTGATTTTTCGCCGAGTTTCAAAAATGTCTTTGCTTGAATCGATCGAAAATAACTTTAACATTGAATACACTCCCGAGTTTTATACTCAAAGTGATGCGATGTGTTGCTGCAAGAAATAATACAATTGCCTTTAGATGTAAAGCCTCTGCAAAGTATTGAAAAGAAAATTTCCCCCGAGTTTTATACTGAAAGTGATGTTGACGTGCTACAGCAAGAATTGTTTCAATTACCCCTGCAAAGTAGTGAAAAGAAAATTTCCTCGACCCGTAAAGTAATTACTTTTGCTGATGAAGGAATCAATTACAGTTTACCTGGAGCAACAGTCTCTGTTTACTCTTGGATACCCATTTTGCAAAAAATACGTGAAGATCTACAGAAAGTGACAAATTATGAATTTAATATGGTGCAAGTGAACTTTGGCTCTGAAGAACAACCTAAAATTGAAGACGGCAACTACGAAGATTTTAATCTAGACCTATCATCAGGTGTATGCATTCTAAGTTTTGGATCTAAACGAACTTTGGATTTTAAACCAGCGAACTGTGAAACCGCTACCATTAAATTAGAACATGGCTCAATGTGTAAGATATATCCCCCAACCAACAAACTTTTAACGCATGGTATTCCTTCTGAACCTTATGTGACAGACCCGCACATTAACCTAACATTTGCCAAAATGTACATTTATGAGCCTTCCCCGAAAAGGGCAAAGTTGGACTATTGGACGGATCATCTTTACCATAGCTTATATGCTTCTGTAAATAGTACATGGCACTTGGAAAGACTTATCTACGTTTCACTTCACGATGAAAGAACTGACTTGAAGATCCATATTAGACAATTTATTCAGAATGCCCAATTAGACTATATACCAACCGGTCAGGGAGTCGTGATGAACCCTTCCACATGGATCGAATTTATTGTAAAACTATTAGATTTTAATATAGGGCATAGCAATAGCTCTTTTATTTGTAATAATCAATTATCTGTATTTAATGATGATGGAAAATGCATCTTACAACAAATTTACAAAACCGGAGATTCATTCACGTTAAATCCAATTTCCTTAACACTTTTAAATGATCAAGTAAAAAAACTTTGCGAAATGAGAAATGAAATATTGGAATGCATTTTAAAAACGCTATATACGACGACCCTACCTCATTTAATTTTAAAATTAAAGCCCCAAAAATGTAACCGCGAACCCCATTGTACTTATGATGAGGCTAAACAACAATTAATGGATATAGTACATCAGGAAATTTTTAAAAAAATAGGCCGGGTTCAGGATCATTCTTCGCATAGGATACATGCCTGTTCGAATAGAACACATGTTGATGAGCGAGAAGGTCTTATAAGTAGTAAAGCATGGTTTACGGTTGACATGCCGTATATTGCAAGAGAGATATGCGAGAAAAAATGCCCTTGTCATTTATGACGGAGAATTTTTTTCAAACATTTTCATTGAAGACTATATGAAGTATCTTCAAAATGAGCTATTTAATACATTTTTTCAACCGTTTTCAGATTTTGCTAATTCCAAGGATGGCAAAACATGTGTAATTATGTGATGTTATTGGTGTATAACTAGTATTGCAATTGTAAAAAAATATATTAAAACCATTGTGATTATGTAGAAAAGGTATGCTTGCTTCTACAACAGTAAGATATTACTGACTTGTGCATGCTTAGTTAAAGAATACTCATTGAAAAGTTATTATTTTCTTAATTGTGTAAATAGTTTGTGTAATTTAAAATATATTTTTGTAAATAAATAAGTTTAAATACGAAAACTTTTCTGTGTTTTCTTTATGTGTATGTGTGTGTTGATTACTTGCAATATAAAAATTTATAAAATTTTACTGAAGCAAAAAGTGGTAAAGTTAACATACTTGGTCAAGATTTAAGGTTCTCGTGTCGTGTTTTATACTTATCTTTTATACACTACAAGGTAAAAAGTTACAAATTTAACAAAATTTATTGAAGCATGTACTATGGAAACATTAATCTACTACATAGAAATAAAATGTTCTGATTAAAATCATAAACTTAAGTGTAATAGGTAAATTGAGTTACATGAGAATTCACAAAGTATTAATTTTTTTATAAAATGAACTTGGCTAAAAAAGTAAGTTTCCATAATTTTATAACTTAATCGATTTTACATGTTTTTCAAAAATAAAGTTAAGTGAGATAAAGAAACTTAGTATTTTTAAATAAAGATTTTTTGAGGTATTCTTTAATGTAAAGATCTTACCACATTTTACTTGAAGTAACAGAATATTTTAAATCAGACACTATGTTTTTAAAACATCAGAGTATTAACTTAGCATATTTTTATTAAGTAATGGGCTTGAATATTTTTATAAGAAATATCAACTAAGTGCACATATTACACATTTTACTGATTAAGATGGTTATGCTTACAAATTTTAAATAAATATGCTCTTACTTTTATACATGTTACTTGTTCAAACTAAGTGTACTTTTGATTTGTATACGTTTATGAGTTCTCATAAGTTATGAAATTATTTCTCGAAAGGAACTTAGCTATTAGAACTTTGTAAATTTTGTAGAAGTAGTATGCTTAACATGTTTTTCATGAAATGGATTTAAATTTGGTATAGAAATAATCAGTTATTTTTGCATAGATGTATAAACTTATCTTTATGTAAACCATAACTAATTAAAAGTAACATAATTTATGTCTATACAAAGTGAGGGACTTAAACTATTTTTCAGAATTATCAAGTAAAGGATTTTACAAAATACTTAGTAAACTGCATTAATAGATTGTAAGTTGTAATTTTTTTCTGTTAGAAGTTTTGCACATTGCTATATTTTATGTTCTGATAAGTCGTTGAATATATTCTTTAAATAAACTAACAGATCTGTACTTTGAAAATTTCATTGAAGTGTTGAACTTTGGTATTTTTCGAATGTTACGAACTTGATACATTTTTTCTGAAGTGCTAGATATGTGAAATTGTCTTTTTAGAAACATTGAATTATTCAACTTAGTACATTTCAGTTACTCTTTCAAGATAACGGACTTAGAATTTTTTTACAAATAGCAAGCTAGTAACTTGCTAAACGTGCTTCTTGCAAATATTTTTAAATACTTAATTTATTATAATTTTAATTTGTTTATTTCTTTTTAGTAGTTACAACTTGATAATTTTTAAGAACAGTATTTAAAAATATTTGCAAGAAGCACGTTTAGCAAGTTACTAGCTTGCTATTTGTAAAAAAATTCTAAGTCCGTTATCTTGAAAGAGTAACTGAAATGTACTAAGTTGAATAATTCAATGTTTCTAAAAAGACAATTTCACATATCTAGCACTTCAGAAAAAATGTATCAAGTTCGTAACATTCGAAAAATACCAAAGTTCAACACTTCAATGAAATTTTCAAAGTACAGATCTGTTAGTTTATTTAAAGAATATATTCAACGACTTATCAGAACATAAAATATAGCAATGTGCAAAACTTCTAACAGAAAAAAATTACAACTTACAATCTATTAATGCAGTTTACTAAGTATTTTGTAAAATCCTTTACTTGATAATTCTGAAAAATAGTTTAAGTCCCTCACTTTGTATAGACATAAATTATGTTACTTTTAATTAGTTATGGTTTACATAAAGATAAGTTTATACATCTATGCAAAAATAACTGATTATTTCTATACCAAATTTAAATCCATTTCATGAAAAACATGTTAAGCATACTACTTCTACAAAATTTACAAAGTTCTAATAGCTAAGTTCCTTTCGAGAAATAATTTCATAACTTATGAGAACTCATAAACGTATACAAATCAAAAGTACACTTAGTTTGAACAAGTAACATGTATAAAAGTAAGAGCATATTTATTTAAAATTTGTAAGCATAACCATCTTAATCAGTAAAATGTGTAATATGTGCACTTAGTTGATATTTCTTATAAAAATATTCAAGCCCATTACTTAATAAAAATATGCTAAGTTAATACTCTGATGTTTTAAAAACATAGTGTCTGATTTAAAATATTCTGTTACTTCAAGTAAAATGTGGTAAGATCTTTACATTAAAGAATACCTCAAAAAATCTTTATTTAAAAATACTAAGTTTCTTTATCTCACTTAACTTTATTTTTGAAAAACATGTAAAATCGATTAAGTTATAAAATTATGGAAACTTACTTTTTTAGCCAAGTTCATTTTATAAAAAAATTAATACTTTGTGAATTCTCATGTAACTCAATTTACCTATTACACTTAAGTTTATGATTTTAATCAGAACATTTTATTTCTATGTAGTAGATTAATGTTTCCATAGTACATGCTTCAATAAATTTTGTTAAATTTGTAACTTTTTACCTTGTAGTGTATAAAAGATAAGTATAAAACACGACACGAGAACCTTAAATCTTGACCAAGTATGTTAACTTTACCACTTTTTGCTTCAGTAAAATTTTATAAATTTTTATATTGCAAGTAATCAACACACACATACACATAAAGAAAACACAGAAAAGTTTTCGTATTTAAACTTATTTATTTACAAAAATATATTTTAAATTACACAAACTATTTACACAATTAAGAAAATAATAACTTTTCAATGAGTATTCTTTAACTAAGCATGCACAAGTCAGTAATATCTTACTGTTGTAGAAGCAAGCATGCCTTTTCTACATAATCACAATGGTTTTAATATATTTTTTACAATCGCAATACTAGTTATACACCAATAACATCACATAATTACACATGTTTTGCCATCCTTAGAATTAGCAAAATCTGAAAACGGTTGAAAAAATGTATTAAATAGCACATTTTGAAGATACTTCATATAGTCTTCAATGAAAATGTTTGAAAAAAATTCTCCGTCATAAATACATGTGCATTTTTTCTCGCATATCTCTCTTGCAATATACGGCATGTCAACCGTAAACCATGCTTTACTACTTATAAGACCTTCTCGCTCATCAACATGTGATCTATTCGAACAGGCATGTATCCTTTGTGAAGAATGATCCTGAACCCGGCCTATTTTTTTAAAAATTTCCTGATGTACTATATCCATTAATTGTTGTTTAGCCTCATCATAAGTACAATGGGGTTCGCGGTTACATTTTTGGGGCTTTAATTTTAAAATTAAATGAGGTAGGGTCGTCGTATATAGCGTTTTTAAAATGCATTCCAATATTTCATTTCTCATTTCGCAAAGTTTTTTTACTTGATCATTTAAAAGTGTTAAGGAAATTGGATTTAACGTGAATGAATCTCCGGTTTTGTAAATTTGTTGTAAGATGCATTTTCCATCATCATTAAATACAGATAATTGATTATTACAAATAAAAGAGCTATTGCTATGCCCTATATTAAAATCTAATAGTTTTACAATAAATTCGATCCATGTGGAAGGGTTCATCACGACTCCCTGACCGGTTGGTATATAGTCTAATTGGGCATTCTGAATAAATTGTCTAATATGGATCTTCAAGTCAGTTCTTTCATCGTGAAGTGAAACGTAGATAAGTCTTTCCAAGTGCCATGTACTATTTACAGAAGCATATAAGCTATGGTAAAGATGATCCGTCCAATAGTCCAACTTTGCCCTTTTCGGGGAAGGCTCATAAATGTACATTTTGGCAAATGTTAGGTTAATGTGCGGGTCTGTCACATAAGGTTCAGAAGGAATACCATGCGTTAAAAGTTTGTTGGTTGGGGGATATATCTTACACATTGAGCCATGTTCTAATTTAATGGTAGCGGTTTCACAGTTCGCTGGTTTAAAATCCAAAGTTCGTTTAGATCCAAAACTTAGAATGCATACACCTGATGATAGGTCTAGATTAAAATCTTCGTAGTTACCGTCTACAATTTTAGGTTGTTCTTCAGAGCCAAAGTTCACTTGCACCATATTAAATTCATAATTTGTCACTTTCTGTAGATCTTCACGTATTTTTTGCAAAATGGGTATCCAAGAGTAAACAGAGACTGTTGCTCCAGGTAAACTGTAATTGATTCCTTCATCAGCAAAAGTAATTACTTTACGGGTCGAGGAAATTTTCTTTTCACTACTTTGCAGGGGTAATTGAAACAATTCTTGCTGTAGCACGCCAACATCACTTTCAGTATAAAACTCGGGGGAAATTTTCTTTTCAATACTTTGCAGAGGCTTTACATCTAAAGGCAATTGTATTATTTCTTGCAGCAACACATCGGCATCACTTTGAGTATAAAACTCGGGAGTGTATTCAATGTTAAAGTTATTTTCGATCGATTCAAGCAAAGACATTTTTGAAACTCGGCGAAAAATCAATTAAAACACACGTCTTAAGTATAGGCGCACACAGTGTAAAGAGAGTCTCGCAACACACACCTGGCCACTTTATCTAACTAAAATGTCTCTATACTGATTCTTTAAAAAATCACGTGATTACCCAAGCGCCCTCTACCTTCCTCAACCCAGTAGATATTGCATCATCTAACTTGTCTTAGCCTGTTACAGAGAGTTGCCACTCAATGTACATCCTGCCAACGAACCTACCGGATATTCAATCAACACAGATTTGCACACGTCACTATCACGTGTCTTCTGCGCATGTCACTTCCTTATCTCTTATCTGATCTGTGATACCTGATAAGAGAAAATCAGTTGCCGTTAAATTTGTAGAGTTTGTAGGTTGGGCGTAGGTAAGTTCTCCTGCAACGGATACCTAAGAATTCTTTAGCCGTGCAAACAGATGTTTTGTCCGCATGTAACAAGAGTGTTGTCCGGTATTTTTCAGGTATTATAATTGCTTATATTTTTTCTGATATATGTTGTGATTAGCTATCTTTTAGAGTAATCAGTTTAATTTATTAACAGGTTTTCATTAATAATTTCAGTTTATGACTTTATTAAATAAATATTTTAGTTTATTATTGTAAAAATTGTTTTAGTTTATGAATTTATTAAAAGGATGTCTTTGTAAAATTTAAGTATATAAAAAAAAAATTGAGTGTAAAAATTTTGATATGTTTAATTTATTAACAAGTTTTCATTAATAATTTTAGTTTATGACTTTATTAAATAAAAATTTTAGTTTATTATTCTAAAAATTGTTTTAAACAATAATTTTAATACCTATTTTATACGTGAACTCATTCATCTGCAATGCCTATAATTTATTACTGTTATTTATCAAAACTTAACAAAAATAATTTGCTTTAGTATAATGATCTTTGCTAATTGTTTCACAGAAATTAATTTAATGATTCATTATTTTCCTAAACTACGTAAAATATATTAATCGTTGTAGCTTAACTTTGATATTTTAATTTAGGATATAATGCCCATGTTTACAAAAAGGATAGATTTTTATTGAAATGGCTTTAATCTAACATGATCTTAATCCATAAGTCCCCATTTTTGAACGCAGAATGAAACACGTGTCCCCAATTGCATACCCCTAACAGCCTCCCTGGTTTTATCTTATCGGCAAACTGGCCAACTCTTATTGTACCGGCTCTGTAGGGTCTCAAGGCACTTTCTTATCTCAATTTCTGTTATCAGCAAAATGGCGTGCACGTGGATTTTACTTATGCTGTGGATATATTTGCGAATATTTTTATTATTTTTGCCTCTCGCGTGTACAAGTACAGGGTAAGTGTAATATTTTCTATTATTTTAGTTACATATAAGTTGATACCGTAATTCTAATTGAAAATAATTATGTGGTTCTTATAGTTGCACTTTTGATGTGTTGTACTTTTAAGTGTGATTTTTTTTTTTGTTAATGTATGTTTTTCTGTATTTTGGTGTTTTGCGAAATTTTAAGTGGGTAATCCAGTGTAATTAATATTAATAGCATTATCGGTAGAAGTACTTTATGCAGTTTGTATACAAAAACTGGGGTTTGAGGGCTTTCTCCTAATAGAAAATAAGGCATGCATGGTATTTGTATTTCAGTAAATTCTAACTAAGATTAAATTTTCGCTTGCTAACTAATTTTATCCTACATAAAATAGTATTGTGAATCTGGTAAATTGTTATAAGAAAAAAAATTACTTTTAAAGCGTTTAATATCTTCAAATGTGTTTTGTTTTTAGTGTCAAAATAATATACCTATTTCAGCATATGATGGTATTAAGAATGAATGAAAATGTGCTAGTTGGACCGGGAATTAGGGATAATGTATTTTAAATCATTACTCGATTTTCCGGTCTTGCTAGCCGTATAGATGTTGGTACTTTGTCCAGAGACTAGAAGATTTCGCAAGATGTGGCTTCACGTAAGTAAAAACCTTGTATTTTTTAGTTTAAGTAATGATTTGTGATTTAAACTATCTAAGTATTGAAAGATATTTTATGTACATGCAATTGTGCTAAAACGGATCTTCAATTTTTATTTCCAATAGTTACACTTTCTAACAATAGTACTATCTAGTCTAAAAGTTTGTGCTAGTTATGCTCACCTTTCTATAAAATATGCTAAGTGCATACCTCTAAAAATATTAATGCATGTATAAAATTATGCTTTCATTGTCTAACTAAAATGAGTGTTGCACATAAACAATCTAACTCGTATCGTAGTGAAATTCTATAAATCAAGTTACTCTACTTGTGATATACAGTAGAAAAGTTTTGTAGGATTATTAAAAATGTAATTTTTTCTCTAATTGATCTATAGAAAATATAAACTAGTATAATCGCTGCCTAAAATCTATCAGAAATGTGTGGGTAAGAAAAAATGTTTAGATAAATACTTTGTTTGTTTGTGTTTTAAGGCAAACCTGCACGCGGGGGTATCTGCCTAGGATGAGGGGTGCCTTGGTAGGAGGACTTTCTAAGGGGATCTAACGCGTATTCATGCATTTCGTATATCAAAACTTGAGTTTTGGGGGATATATGGCTAAAGTGGTTTTCTCGCAATAGAAAATAAGACTATATCATTATTTGTAAAAATCTTTCTATGGTATAATTTTCTCACTTGCCTAACCGTAGATTAAATTTGTAGAAAATGTATGGGTATCCTAAATCCTACTTTAATGTTAAACGGCTACTTAACAAAAATACGGTATACAAAAAATTAAAACACTTGATTAAATTTTTTTTTTCTTGATAAATTAAAAACACTTGATTAAAAAAAATTTGTTGTAAAATTATTTAACTTAAAATTAAAACTTGGTTAAAAAAATAAATATTTGTTGTAACATTATTTAACTTAAAATTAAAACTTGGTTAAAAAAATATTTGTTGTAAAATTAATTTAAAAAAATATTTGTTGTAAAATTATTTAACTTAAAATTAAAACTGTTGGTTAAAAAATATTTGTTGTAAAATTACTTATTTAACTTAAAATTAAAACTTGGGTAAAAATCTCTTTAAAAAAAAAAATGTTTAGATAAAAAAGTTCATACACTATCTAAATCATTATTTGTAAAAACTATAGGTACTAAAATCGTTCTATGGTATAATTTTCTCACTTCCCTAACAGTACAAGAAATTTGTAGAAAATGTATGGGTATCCTATACCCTACTTTAATATCCTAGTAAACTGTTACTTATTAAATATATGCTATAATCAGTATACAAAAATTAGAAGTATGTATTAAGCAGCATTTATTCAATTTGCATTGGTTCTATTACTAAATGGTAAAGAAAACTAAATCCTCCTGGGGATGTTGTTCATTTCTTTGCTCCACATAGTTAATTATTATTTAAAGAAACAAAAACAACAACGCATCCTCTGTGCTACGCCCTGTCTCCATTCATGCGAGGCTAGCGTGATGGGGAAAGGCACAGTAAGAATTTTTATTTGAAATGAGGCGGTAGACGAGTTCTACCATGCGGCTGGTGGGTCCTCATTTAATTACAATAAAATTTTTTATTTCAGGTTTAATTCATAAAGTATAGCTTATTTAAAATTATGTCAAAGTCCCTTATTTTGATACTAAATGTTAAAGTCCCTTATTTTTCATGAGAGAATGCATCGCAATCTGAAAATTTTTCCAAGTCCCCTTATTTCAAAAATATGTCACAATCTGAAAAAAATTACAAGTATCCTTATTTGTAAAATATGTGAAAATCTGAAAATTTTTTCAAGTCCCCTTATTTCAAAAAATATGTCACAATCTGAAAAAAATTACAAGTCTCCTTATTTCAAAAATATCTTAAAGTCTGAAAAAATTTCAAGTCCCCTTATCTGAAAAAAAAGGAAAAAATATTCTTATCAACCCTTCGAACATCCGGTCTTAGCATCCGGTCCGACCACGCCCCCCTCTCTCTCTCTCAACCCAGGAAAAGCATCCGAACGGATCCGCAGAATTAACATGGGATCCGCATGAGGTGAACTCCCATTTATCTACTACTTATGCAGCTGCCAATCCGCAGATGCTGGAATGACATCATAGCTGACACTTGCGTGATTCTAATTCAGCGATACTTTGACAATTGACAATCTTCCCTTTAAAATTGCATGGCCCAAGCACAAGATCGCCAACCTAACACTTGTCCACTAACTTCCAATATGAATAGCGAAATCATGCAATGCACGAGTGTCCAAGTGTTGAATAGGCAGCTCTTTTTCCTGAAGATCGAACCTTGTAATTTTGAAATATTTTCAGACAACTTGTTCCTCAAATGCAGTCAGGTAAAATTTCAATTTACGCCAGGTAAATACTGTAATGCGATAATTGCAAAATCCGGTATCGTGACGTTATTTAGCAGTTTAAGTAGCATGATTTTCTGAAACCACGGCGAAGCTGCTAAGTATTTTAGTGTGTAGTGCTGTACAAAATTTTCTTATAGTTTAAAATGTTTAACATGTACGAGCAAATGTCATGTAAATAGTCGAAAAGCCATATCTTTAAGGTTTCATAAATTAAGATTACAATTATCATAACACAGATATCTTGCCCATTACCTATCCTCATAATTTAGAACTAGTCAAAAATCTCCTACCAAATAACAATATTAATTTTCTTGATTTACAAATATTAATAAATGATGATAGACATCTTAACTTTAATATATACAATAAGAGTGATGAATTTACTTTTAATGTAATTAGTTTCACTGATTTTACATCATGTATGCATATATCTGTCTTTAGAAATATTATAGCTAATCATCTATATAGAGTAATGTCTCTTTGTACTAGTAATTATAAGTCAGATAATATATCTGCTTTGTATAATACTGCATTAAGAAGTAAGTATTCGGTTCGTGGGACAATTTCTTTTCATTTTTCAGTTTTACCTCTGTTTGGATTTTCTATTTATTGGATATATCTACTTATGCCTTTTTTGGATACGAGTTTATATTCATTGAATATAATGGACTACCATTACTGCTGTTGAATGATTCTTTGATTCGTAAGTTTAGCCATTTACTGTAATATATAATTAATAAGTAAAACACAAAGTCAAAAAGAATAATGATAAATCATAGATGCTGAATGAAAAGGAGTAATTGGAAGTAATAACTAGGAAAAATACAAAACCATAAATGCGCTTTTGCAGCAAAATATAGCTTGTAAGAAGATTTAAAAAATAATTTCACAAAATGTCATATATATATATATATATATATATATATATATATATGATCCTAACATTCGTTTGTAATATCCTGAAACCCAGTTTTTACTGTCTACTTAAATATATTTTGTTCACCTTGTGTATCACTATTTATTTTTATATTTTAAAAAATAACTACTAATTCAAAAGATTCTTCTAATGTATTATTTATGCTTTCATAAGTTTTAACTTAATAAAAGATGCGCTGCCTACTAACTAATTAATCGATTGGGATACGGTGGATTGCAAGTGCATGCGTGCAGGAACTAGAAGCATTGAAAAAAAATAGAAGTTTTAAAAATTGCAATACCCTTTGATGGGACACTCTGAACCGAGACAGAATAATTCAAAATCAAGGGTGGAATCACAACAGAAATAAAGCAATACTAGGGATGGATGCGAGACGAGACGAGACATACATTTACAGTTGTTATGCAAGACAAGACAGGCGTACTTTTGATCTCGTTTTCATCTAGTCTATACATCTTTTCCTCTGGTTACATCTACTCCCTGATATCTTCGTGCATTTTATAGCGATATAACTTCTATCAAATCCGTGAAAAAAAGTTATTTTCAACTCTCGCTTGACATATTTCGGGAGGCCCAGATAAATTGTTCCTCAGTGCCCACCCCCCCCACAAAAAAAAACATATTTTAAGTACTGATGTGGTCATTTTCGACAAGCATTGCAAATGGAACACGAAGTGAAGATAAAGCAGTTACAGCAGTTACACTCCATTTTAGGTACGTAATTTTAGTTTGACAGTTTTGATAGACTTGTCTCAAAACCTGAAGAACCAGAACAAGTAAAATGTATATGACTTTAACCTTTTGTGAATTAGACAATATTAATTTGTCTATTGATTCAATATGTGGATTAAAAAAGCATCAACTCAAAATAATAATAAATTACAATAGCGTCAATTTACGAAAAAAAAAAAAAAAATTTCTTTAACGAGAATTTGTTTCATTGATGATGTTAACTTGAGAAACACTCAACATATTGTATTAAACTTATTATTCGTGTTTATAGCCTTTTTTTTTTTTTTTTTTTTTCCTTTTGAGTTTAGGTCAGTGAACTTTTGCTGGTATGCTTGTTTTAAGCCGAATAACAATAAGAATACTATATCTAATAAAACGGATATATTATTAAAAAATAAGTAATTTAAGGAATCTTACAAGATTATGGATATTTCCATTCAATATTAAATAAGGCAATTGTCTACTGGATAAAACAAATTTGCATGTTACAGGATATATTTTTCATTATGTCTTGTTTTCTTTATACTGGAAAAAAAAATATTTTCGAAAAAGTGGTTACTCTGATTAAAAATACAGGAAATAAATTGTAGAAACAAAATTTAAAGCAGAAAACATATTTAATTTGGTAAAATGTCGCAAATCGTTTTCTAAAATGAAACCGGAGTTATTATTTATAGTGACTTTGATCGCGGGAACGATTCCATGAAATAAAACGAAATTTAAAGGTTTCCACTTTTCGGGGAAGGATATATTCTTTTACATACTTTAACATCTCACAAAATTTGAATAATTGTCGGACTTTCGACCAGTTTGAGTTTATGAAAGCTAATTAAATATTTAAAACTCCTTTATTCAATTCCATACCAATTTCGGAAAAATGAAGCCAAAATTTTACAAAATAAACGAAAAAAAAAAAGTATATTTCCTATACTGTCAGTTATACGAATCTAAATTCACTTTTAGGGGGGAAAAAAGTATTTTTTTTTTTTTTATACCCGAAACAATTTGAGTATCTCAAAATAAATAACTATTCGAGTTCCCTGAAATGAATCTAGAAATGAGGCCATTGCGGTTAATACAAATGGAAATGTTTCTGCATTACGAAGGATAATGAAAAATCGTTTCAGAAAATAACAATTAAAAAGAACGACCATTTCTTTCTGTAAGAATGAAAATTTATTTAACAGATAAATGACGAAGGAGGAAAAAGAAGAGAAGAAAAAACCATTTTAAAAATAAACTGCCGTTCATTTTATCAAAATAAAACTACAAAAAATTTACTTTCTGTTCCAAAATATTTTTTATTTAGATTGTGATGAAAGTGGAGTACCACAAAGCATTTTAAAAGTTCCACGTGCCATAAGCACTTTTGCTAAAGTTATAAATTTATAATGTTACTTCAGAGGCGTAGACGAGTGGGGGTAGGGGGTCATAACCCCCCTAACACCCCCCTCCCCCTATGAGGAATTTTTTGCCATATAAAATGTATATTCTTCACTCCCTTATCACAAGCATGTATGCATATATGTGAGTTGCAGTAGTCGTAACCCCCCCCCATGAAGAATTTCTGGCTACGCCCCTGTGTTACTTTTATACATCTTAAGCACATCTTGTTTTATTTTATTTATTTATTTAAGGGTGTTTCATCTGAAAAGCGATTGTAGTCGCAGGACTTTTGATCTTAACCAACCCTTGAACTTAAAACACAAAAATTGCCCTCAGAAATGGATCGAAGAGTTACGTGTTTAGAGAAATATCACGAAATTCGGTATGTTTATCATTTTTTCCTGAGTGCTTCGTAACAACTATAGGTTCATTGCTTGTGTCAGTTCACATTACAACTTGTAGTAAAAAAATACTCAAAATTTTTTCCGAGTATCTAGCCTAATTAAATTTTTTGAACAGCTCTTCAAAAGTTGCATGATTTTCAACAACAGCCTTAAGGCAGTTCTTTTCGGAACGGAAATCATACGACTTTTGAACAGTCTGTTACAAAACTTAATTGCGCTTGAAGCTCTGAAAATTTAGAATGTCTCTTTAGAAGTTGTTCTATCATATCAACTGTTACAAACAATGGACCAATAGGAGTTACGGAAAACTCAGGTAAAAATGCTAAACATACGGAGAAGTCATTTGCAATATTTTTCTAAGCGGGTAACTCCTCGGCCCATTTTTGAAGTAGATTTTTGGGCTCATGCATTTTTTCTGAAAGTTGTATGAGACCAGCGGTGTAGCCAAAGCGGAGGGGGGGTGTTAGGGGAGTCATAACCCCCAATGAGGAATTTTTTGCCATACAAAATGTATGTTCTTCACTACCTTGTCACCAGGGGCGTAGCCAGAAAATTTTCATGGGGGGGGGGGTTACGACTACTACAACTCATATATATGTATGGGTGCGTGTGATAATGTAGTGAAGTATATACATTTTGTATGGCAAAAAATTCCTCATGGGGGGGTTATGACCCCCCTAACCCCCCCCTTGGCTACGCCCCTGCTTGTCACACACATATATGCATATATGTGAGTTGCAGTAGTCATAACCCCCCACATGAAAAATTTCTGGCTACGCCTCTGCATGAGACATACAGCTTTACTGTTAGTGAAAGTCCATAGTGCATCGGGTGAAGAAGCATCATTAATTTTTTGAGTGTTTAAGATCATTGATTTGTTTTAAGCTGTTCAGGGGCCCTGTGACGACGATCGATCCTCAGGTGGAATACCCTTAAGGATTTCTTATTTTATTTTATTTTATTTATTGATTTATTTAAGGGGTGCTGCTAGTTAACAAAAAATATTTTAAGAACAAATTAAACACTTATTCCAATAAAAATGACAAAATAAATATGCCTAACCTCAAATCGCTTATCTTGTCATCTCTTATAGAGTAATGTGGAACACCCCCCTACTTCTCCTTTCTAAATTTGCATATTTCTGTTAAAAAATTATATTATTAAAGGCATTTTTAAGATAAATTATACATTTTACAGTTTTTGTGGGCTTCTCTCGAATTCTTTTTTTCTATTCATTGTTCAATGAAAGCTTTTATTTCCTTCAAACTACTACTTTATGGCGATTTGTGAATTCAAATAGGACGGTGTTAGTTTATTTTTCTATGGCTTTGAGTAATTATAGGTCCTGAATTCCAACCAACTAATCTATTTCTACACACAAATATTTTGACTAGTTCACACGTTTTTAGAATAGAATGAAATTCCGATGAATGACCACCTCTATAAGAGACCCCACCTCCAACGACCAATGTTTTAAGTCACCGATTTTTTACACTCTCTACTCCCGGAAATAAAATAAACAAAAAGCCACATTACAAATCAACAGCAGGTATAAGTACAGTAGATCCCCCATAACAGGGGTTCATATAAGAAAGATACGTATAACACGGTGGAAAAATACTGACCTTGTTTGTAACAGGAGGAGTTCATATATGGCTTAGGAGACTTCGACGCTAATAGATTTTACTACGGCAATTTCGGAAATCATGATGAATATCAGGATAAGTGCTCTTTTGTAAGATGTAAAAAAAAAAATAAGGTAGAGAGGAAAGTACTGTCGGAGAAAGAAAAAAAAAATAAATCCGAAATATTTAGATATTTATAAGAAATTTTAATGGAAAAAAAATGCGTAATCATTTAATATGCATTAGTATGCAATTTCATAAATAACAACTCAAACAATATTTTTCAGCATTATTTTTTAAATCAGATGTTTATATTTCACTGGACGACCACCTGTCTTAACCACCGATTTTTGTGGAACGGAGAGAGGTCGCTCTTTAGAATTTTCACAGTATACTGTTTCAAAAACTGCAAAAGTTTTTCTTTTGCACCGAAAAGCAGAAAGGTGTGACTGTTAGAAGGAAGCCCGGTGTCTAGAAAGTTCCAGGAACTGGTGGATTTGCCGTTGTAAGGACAAAACATAAACTTTGGTGCTTCTAGAATAGGAACTCGTCGGACATTCTTCACATTACAATGAACAAACAGTAATTCAATGGCTAACACAGTCAGTTGACTTGCTCACAAACTGCAATTTGCATAAATAAGAATATTCCACAAACTGAAATTCACCAACAATGCACAAGCAGAACCGTTAACTGCTCCATAGTAGAGTAGAATATTAATCAATTCAGAAACAGTTTTCATATGGTTTCACAAATAGCCGACTAACGTTAGTGCTTCCAGTGGTATAAACAACGTTCTCGGAAAGCGGCAATTCACAACTGAACTGCCTAGGCGACCTGATCTGATTTTATATTTTCTGACGACGCACGTCCATAAAATTTTCCATGCTTTCAAAAACTTTTGTACCTTTCTCATAGCTCGCGTAATACTATTGCTATGCTTTAAAGCAAGCTATACAAGCTCCGTGCCCAAGCCCTGCTTATGGCAGGGGAAGAGGGGGCATATGCCCCCAGGGCCACGATTTTGTGGGGTTCCTAAATTATTACAGTAATTGTGAATTTAGTTTTTTCTTCCAAATGTAGAAAATGCCTAATTTTTTTCATTTATGAATTTACAAGTTACAAATTTTAATTCTAACCCTCCACAGAAAAAATATGACAGCAGATTAACGATTTCTGCAAAAAGAAGTGGTAACTAGGGCGGCTGATAGATTTTAAGGTATTTCGCGGTCAGTTGCCGGACCCACTGAATTTTTTAAGTGGCTACCCAGCGGGAATGGGGCACCAATAAATAGGAATTTGCCGATTATGATTATTAAAATTATGAAGAAGTCAGGCTTTTAATTGTATTTTTATGTCTTCATTTTTAATAAAGCTTATTTCATAATGTTGATTTTTCATATGTTTATAATGTTCATTAACATTCTCATTTATCTAATATTAGTCTATTACATGTTGGAAACATTTAATCATGACAAATATTTATAAGCGAACATAGAAAAAATACATAAAGTAGTCGTCAGACAGAGTAACAGCATGTAGGGGGCCCCTATTCAGACTTCTGCCCCAGTCCCCGGATTGTCATAATCGGGCCCTGTCTGTGCCCAAAATATCGCCAAATTTGGCATCAAAATTAAGTCATCGAAACTTATAAATTCAGCCTAGTGATATCGCCATTTTTTGGCACGAAATCGCCAACCCTAGTATTTAATTTTAAAGATCAATATTTTGCGTTCTAATTTAGACATTTACGTGTACCGAAATGCAAAATTTAAATATTTGACTCGTAAAACATAAATTTTAAACCTTAACATGACATATCGTCCTGAAAATATACTTCAAATTCCGAGATAAGAAGTCTTCATTAAAAACCTCAGTACAGTTACATTAAAAAAAAATAGAAAGAAAAGAAAATTTTGATGATTTTAATGAAAATTTTGTATCTTGTAAAATATACCGAGAACAGAATTCGGTATTGCGCTTACTCTCTTACATATAACACAAAAGAATATCAACTGATTTCTGAGTTCAAAGGGTCCACATGTCATTTACGCTGGATGATTGACGTGTGCATGGTCATTCATTATGTGATTCGCAGTCTCTAGGTCCCTGTCAGTGTCCAGCAGAGGGGGATCCGAGAGAGCACGTGTGTTGCACGTGACATAGGGACCAGCATCAATAAAGGAATCAATATGCTAGCGTGTGATGTCGGTATATTAGGTTCCATTTCAGTATCGCCAGTTTATATATATGAAATTCGCCAGATACAGCCAGTCTCTGGGGAGTTGACATTCGAACGGAAACATTTGTTCCAGTGAAATGATACTCTCCTAAGCAATAAGCAAATATAAAATATTCTGCACTAAATTATTATATACAGAGCGAAATCTGATTTTGCGTTCCGAACAAGTTCACTTAAAAATAGTTTTAAAGTGACATTTAAAAAAAATAGATTTTAACAGTTGAAATTAAATTTTCAACAATTTTCCTTATAATATTGTATAACTAGTTATAAGTAACAAAATTCATTGATTTATTAGTATTTATACTTCGTGATTATATGATTTAAACCAACTTATGGCTGTGATAGAATAATAAGAAAATTTAAGAATGTAAATAACATACTGTGTTACTTTATGCAATGCATTCATCCCCTTCACACTTGAAAATATTTTATATATGATGCACGCAACTATATAAGCTTTAAAAGCAAAAATTTTAAACTTTATGAAGCGTTGTTTTTACCAAGAAAGTGAGGCAAAAAATGAGTAATAGATTTTTTAATGTTTTTTTATTTAATGCACTTTATTAAATTTTGTTCATTTCTTGTTGTGACTTAGAAACTATTCAGATTTAAAAAGAATATGGCCAGACTATAGCAGCGTTGGTATTTGCGATACCACTGTAAACAATGTACATTTGGCATACTTTGAGTTCTGCAAGTGCTCACAAGCTAAAAAAGTAACCGAATACAAATTTTAGTCTTGCTAATGATTAGGGTATGGTGGTGTAAAATGGGTACGCATGTCTTTTAGATCAAAAATGTAAATAGTTTAATTTAAATGATTTTTTAAGCCTATATTTTCAGACATTAGCTGGCAAGATTTATATACTCATTGAAATGTTTGACAGGAGCATTTGGAAACATAATACTATTAACCATAGTGCCGGGTTTACAAGTAAGACACTAGCAGTAAAGCTGTATGTCTCATACAACTTCCAAAAAAAAATTCATAAGTACAAAAAGTGCCTTCAAAAATGAGCTGAAGAGGTCACCTCTCTTGTAGAGGCCCCAAAGCTACAGCCCGATTGCCTTCCCTCAATTGATTTACCCCCCGATTGCCCTGATATTACATAAGCCTAACTCTGTACCCATTTTACCCCACCACATTTAAATAGAAATAAAAATATTTTTAAAAATTCTTACTTTTTCCTGATAATAAAGATTTTAGACCTTTCCTAAACTGAAAATAATTACGGAACTTCTCAAATTTTCAGGAATGTATTAGATCCTTTTAAATTTTATTGGAGGCACAAGAAAGGAAGGAAAATATATATATATATAGTTTAAAAAACCAAAAAACACACTTTAGTGATAAATTGAACTAACTAAAAAGCGAAAAATAATTCTTAATATAGAAATAAATTAATGAACGAAAAATAGTATTATTGTGAAAAAAGCGTGGGGCGCTTTGTGCTATTTTTTTTTTGTATCCTTTTTGTACTAATCGTACCGATCGAATAGTCTCAAGAACTGATATATGGATAGCACCCCACGCTTTTTTCACAATAATACTATTTTTCGTTCATTAATTTATTTCTATATTAAGAATTATTTTTCGCTTTTTAGTTAGTTCAATTTATCACTAAAGCGTGTTTTTTGGTTTTTTAAACTATATTTTTATTTTTCACTTTTTAGTTCGATTTGCTATAAAAGCGTGTTTTTTAGTTTTTTTAAACTGTATGTATTTAAAATTTATTTTTAATTTTCGCTATCTCTCATAAGACACTAAGGACCACTAAGTTGGAAAGTACAAACTGTGAGATAATTTATTTTCACTGTGCACCAGTGGCGTAGCCAGGATTTTATTTCGGGGTGGGCTGGGTATCAAATTTAAAGCTAAGTTCAACTGTGAGCTAAATATCAAATTGTAAGCTAAGTAAAGGGTTCGGGGAGGAGCAGCCCCCTAACCCCCCCCCCCCTTGCTACGCCCCTGCTATGCACCAAAGTATTAATCAACCTGCAGTTAAATTCTATCTTTCTCACTAAAAAGGAAAAATAGGTCTCTAATCAATAACTAAAAGCGTGTTAAAAAGAATGGCCTTTACATGTTCTTGTACTCAACTCTTCCATAATGTGATGGATCACGATATTTTGTAAAAATAAAAATATATCCGTACCCAGGATTCGAACCTAGGTTATTGTGGCCACAACGCAATGTACTAGCCACTATACGATCACGGTCACAGTAAAAAAGGTTTTCTTAAGATCTTTGAAGTGTTCTACTTTCAATAAGGATAAGAAATGAGGGAAATATTTAATCCTGGTGATCCTGATCAGGATAATGAGATAAACTTATAAAATTATTGTATTGTGACCGGTT
The DNA here is from genome assembly GCA_038373885.1 of Cheiracanthium punctorium. Lineage (NCBI taxonomy): Eukaryota > Metazoa > Arthropoda > Arachnida > Araneae > Cheiracanthiidae > Cheiracanthium > Cheiracanthium punctorium. The sequence continues at coordinate 1,334,983 of JAWZYV010014839.1, read as the reverse complement.
CTTCATAAATGTACAAAGTTTAAATTAAATCTGACCGTTTAAAGTGTGCCAAATTTGAGTTCAAAGGAGTCTTTTACAAACATACATACAGGTGAAGCTGATAAATAAAAGCCTGTTAAAATCAGGATAATGGGATAAACTTATCAAATTATGGTATTGTCATCGATCCTTGATATATCTACAAAGTTTAAATTAAATCTGACCGTTTAAAGTGGTTCAAAATCGAGTTCAAAGGAGTGGTTACAAACATACAAGCATACAAACATACATACAGGTGAGGCTAATAAAAGCGTGTTAAAAAAGTAGATTCAATATTCTGATAAAATCTGATATTAAGTTTCAAAATGCAATTACAATAAACTTTTCAATGAGTATAAATATTGCTAACTATAATTTCTGAAAATATAAGCTAAAAAAATACCATTGTCAAAAAGACATGCGTACTCATTTTACCCTATCATTAGCAAGAGTCAAAATTTATATTCGGTTACTTTTTTACTTGTGAGCACTTGTAGAACTCAAAACATGCCAAAGATATGTTGTTTACAGTCGTATCGAAAATACCAACGCTGGCGTAGACTACTACGCTCTACGTCGATGGGGAATCTAATTGTTATAATCCATCATGAAGTCCACCGCCCTTCACTGTCAGACTCTGAAGATCGTGTTTATACTCGAACAATCCGGGAAATAATTGCGGTAAAGGGATAGAAGTATTACATAAAAATTAATTCCATGCAATTTCGTAAGTATACATAGGTTGAGAAAGGGGTATGTCACTAACTCTCTCTTTTGTGCCACTCTTATGCCAAAGGGCCACCCCAACAAGCAGATTGGCCTGTGTTTAACGCGGGTTTTGGAGTCACAATTTAAAGTAATAAAACACCTTTTTAGCTTTCGAATCAAAAGAATATTCAAATTAAGGGGACAGCCTACTTTTAAGAATGGGAAAATGTAGAAATTTTAGTTCAACTTTCATAATTAAAAAAAAAAAAAAAAAAAAAATGAATGCATGCAGAAACACAATTTTTTTTCAGTTAACTACTATGACATTACTCTATTGATTAAAAATATTATTGTAGTTTATTATAAAGGTGATAATTTAAAAAATATTATTTTACCACACAATATTGTAAAAACAATTCAAGGGTACTTTCCCACTGCGCGAGCGATATCTCAATTAGAATTCCTTTGATCCTCATAATTTTTTCTAAATTAAACAAAACATTATAATTAACAATTTAAACTAAAATGGTTTAATTATTTTCATAATTTAAATTAAAAAAAAATATTTAATCTAAAAGTTTAAATTATCATAAAAATTTTGATAGTTTTACAATCATAACTTTTTTTTCTATGAAACACAACCATTTCATTTTAGTTCATTTTGTTCATTATATTAAAATAAATGCCTGATAAAAATTTCAAGTTGATATCTTAAATAGTTTTTAAAATATCATGCGCGCAAACTTGAAAAACAGTGTTTTGAGAAAACGCCAATTAAAGTTCAAATTGTAGTTTTGGAACATAAATTTAATTTTTAAAAATTAAAAACATTTTCTATTGAAACATTTTCTATTGAAACATTTACTATTTAAAAACAATTTTACTGAGTATTTAAAATGATTAACCCAAAATATGTTTTAATATGGCTTAAGAAACATCAATCTAAAGAAAAGCTCGACAATTGTAAATATGAAAAAATATGTACATACCTTAACAAAAGATACATTTTTAGGATATAAAGGCACGAATATTGGTAAAGTACATTATTTGAAGTTATTTTAATAATTATATCCATGTATATATTTTTTTTTACTATGCAACATAAAAATTTGATTTTATTTCACTTTATGAACTTTTCGATTTAAAATTTTCCGCTTTCATGCACATTGCCTTCGTTTTCTTTTATTGCCTCAAACTGAGAACTGTTGAGCATTTTTCTGGCTCTTCGAGTTTCTAAATTAAATTCTGTACATTTCTTTTCTGCCTCTTTTATGCTTTTAGTGTCAACATTAGTTGCAGCTTCTACAGCATGCTGCCCAACTTGCGTTTACATTTTCCTTTTTATCTCAATAAATAATTGTCATACAGAAAAATGGTTGGTATCAATCTTTTTAGAATAAAGTAAACTATTTAATGAGATAAAAATCTCAAAATCAATTTTTGGGGCATTTTAAAACTAGGCTGTCCCCTTAAGTGTTGTTCAAACTTCAAGTGTTCAAATAATTTCAGTAAAAAGCCACAAGACCATAGAATGCTCAATTTTCCAACTGCTATCAACAGAAAGAAAAAAAGTTTATATAAACTACATTACTGATTAAAAAATTTATATACTAGGCATGTGCCTAGGGAGGAAAAGATTTAGGGGCGAAAAAAAAAAAAAAAAAATTACAAGTACAATGACGCCGCCCTGGTGGTGTAGTGGCGTAAGAACCATTTTTATTCTCTCAAGTATTGGATCCGGTTTCGAATTTGTCTTGGGCATGGATGCAACTTGTCTGTCCCTTCATTGGAGGTAGCGCTGGCCGAGCACTGGGTGTCCTCATAATAAAATGGCCACAATTCCTTTGGGTATTTGTAGTAGACAATGCCCATAATATGCGTATACTATAGTTGGCAAGTGCATAATCAGCTTTCGTTTGGGGGGGGGGGGAATTCAATGGCAGTGACTCAACAAAGAATAAGGATTTCTAAAAGTAAAAGACAGTAAAGCGATAAGCTGTGAAAAAGATGATAATTAACAAGTTCAAAACAGTTCATACAGTAATATGTACTCTATACTGTAACTGCAAACAATTTCATTAACTTACTGTACTAATTTACAAAAGAGTGGTGGTGGTCGTAAGGTAAGAAATGAACAAGAGTTTCCAAACCACACCACTATCTGCCGGTTGCCAGTCTAAGACACGGCGGATCCATAGATGGGGGATAAATGAAAGACTTTCCAAAGAGCAAAAACAAAGAAAGGGAAAAGTGTAAGAGAGTGAAGGGAAAATCCCTACCCCGAACCACAAAACTGCCAAGGTAAGAAATGAACAGGAAGGAGGGGTGCTCTGGAAATTGGTGTGGGGAGTGTAGCAATTTGAAGCTGTTCATAAGTCCTGTGATGGCCATCGCTTTTCAGGTGAAACACACAGATTTCTATATATATATTTTTTTGGGGGGGGGCTATTGCCCCTACAGCTAAGGCTATCTCCAGCCCCTTCCGTCGGTTCGCTTATAGCTTATTTATATCCCCTTCCTCAACTCTTTAAGCTTATGGCACCCACAGATCACTCATATGGATAATTCGCAGCTTACCTCTTCTGCCACCCACGTTGGAGGCGATGTTAGGCGGATTTGTCGTTGATAAATTTTCTTCCACTTCTTCCGAGAAGTCGGAACTTTGTCGGCACCCAATATCCCCTTAAACTATATTTTTATCCGCATTTTACCCACCCATTTTATACAGCGGCGTAGCTAGAGGGGGCGAGAACTGGCATCTGTTCCCGGGCTGAAGACTCCAGCTACTTCTCTGATTTTATAAGAATGAATCATATAGGAATAGGGCGGATCACTTAGGCCCAGGAAAGTAAACTGTAATGTTGGTGTCAACTGTATTCCGGGAAATCTTCCAGCGTGAACACCTACATAAATTAGAGGGCTTTCTGGTTAACACATATAGAACCTTTGGGTAATCCTGGGATTGCACCCATATGATTTACACATTATACTATATCTTATCTTTTAATCAATTTTTGAAGAAACCGCAAATATTCGTGTCCAACTTTTGCAATTTTAACTATATGAAGGGCTTGTGCAGCTAACAAGTTAATTTTCGAAATTTTCTATGACTTTGTAAATGTACAATATATAGGGGAAACTCTTGTACCTAGGGCCACCATGCTTTATTTAAGTAATTTTTATTTTACAGCATTTTTACTCATTGGAGTGAGTGGCAACACTGTTTCAAATCATAGCAGCTATTTTTAATGAAAGGAAGAAGCTATAGTTAAATAAAAAAGAAAGTCTTAATTTGATTATCAAAACTAAATTTTTTCACATCAACTGAAGTCTTATTTTGTGAAAGTAAGTGAAAACTGATCTTTTAATGTATAGCAGATAATTTTTTGTAATCATTAAAGGGAAAAATGAAACACAAAGAAAGTTTGGTTTTTGCAGATTTTTGGCTGTGGAAGCCATTTTGCCAAAAAGAACAACATCTTGTACCTAGGGCCATATCTTGTCTTGTACCTAGGGCCATGGCCCTAGGTACAAATATTATTGTTTGTGCGGTTAACTTTTTATAAAAATGGGGATGGGGAAGATAAATAGGATTTTATAGCACAAATCTAATATTTAAAATTTGTTCCATTTTTTTCAACCATGCCATCAACTTAGCAAAAGAAAATAGTATGCTATTACTGACAATACTGCCTCATACTAGTCATAAATTACAGCCATTAGACAGAGGTGTATTTGGCCCTTTAAAAAATATTACAATGTAGCTTGCAGTAACTGGATGCAAAGAAATCCAGGTAAACCTCTTATAATTTATGATGTAGGTGAGAATGTTAGCAAAGCATATCCCTTAGCTTTTACCCCTACAAATATCCAGTCTGGTTTTAGAGTATCAGGCATATGGCCAGTTGATTAGAATATATTTCGTGAGGATGAATATTTGAGTTCCTACGTAACAGACAGGCCCACAACAGCTGCAGATAAATCAACTTCTGAGAATCTGGCTGTGAGCAGACCTATTGATAATGCAACGGTTACAGAAAAAATGGACGCATTTGTTAACTGTCAGCCTTCCACATCAAACTGTGTGAATCAACCCAATGTGTAACAGCTGAACAAGTGTGTCCTTTTCTTAAGGATAAACCTCGTACTGCCAGAAGAGGTGGATAAAAACCTGGCAAGTGTAGAATTCTCACTGATACACCTGAGGAATCACTTGAAATGGACCCTTCAGATTCTGCAAGCAGCACAGATTCTCCAATAGCTGATGAAAGGTCCAGTGATGAACTTGAAAAGGGAAATTTCTGTTTGACGAAATTAGATGGGAAAAAACTAAAGCATTTTTACATAGCAGAAGTAGTTGACGTTACAGATGATCAGTATACTGTTAAATACCTGAAACGACTCTAATAAATTTTTGTATCACAGTGATACAACTTACGTTATCAACAGAGATGATGTTATATTTAAATTGCTTTAACCAAAAACTGTTGGAGGCTCAGAACACCAATGCTTTTTTTACCTACTTTTGGTGTCAGTTTTGCGAATCAAGCGTAGAATAATAAACATTTCTTCCTTAGAAAGATTTTAGAAACTGTGCACAAAAGAAATAATGCATACAAATTGTTGTTTTATATTGTAAACAACAATTTCGGTTTTTGAAAATAACTGGCCCTAGGTACAATAGTATTATTGCACCTAGGGCCATTTGTAAGCACCTAGGGCCATCACAGTGATACAACTTACGTTATCAACAGAGATGATGTTATATTTAAATTGCTTTAACCAAAAACTGTTGGAGGCTCAGAACACCAATGCTTTTTTTACCTACTTTTGGTGTCAGTTTTGCGAATCAAGCGTGGTATAATAAACATTTCTTCCTTAGAAAGATTTTAGAAACTGTGCACAAAAGAAATAATGCATACAAATTGTTGTTTTATATTGTAAACAACAATTTCGGTTTTTGAAAATAACTGGCCCTAGGTACAATAGTATTATTGCACCTAGGGCCATTTGTAATTTTTTTAAATTTTCAGTATCATTTCCAATTTTTTTGTTTCAATACTTGAAATGATTTTTATTTAAAGAGAATAAAGAACTTAATGTATACAAACTATTTTTATTATTGTAAGTTAATTATAAGTAAAGATATTGTCATTTGAAAATAGCTGGCCCTAGGTACAAGAGTTTCCCCTATACATATTCAAAATTGCAGCAGTTATTTATATAAATAGATAAATCAGTTTTTATTGACTGAATATTACGACTGCTTTGCGTTGCGTAAAATTTAGCATTAAATTTAGTACATGACTTAATGTTTTTGCAACACATAAATTTAAGAAATTTTAATTTAAATCTTGTTCTAGATCTAAGCGGCATTATGTTTGACTTATCACATGCTTAAGATGATACATTTTAAAAATATTTCCATAGGTCTAAGTACCTGTTTATATTTGCCAGGGAAAATGAACAAAAATATCATTTACAAAATATTTATCAATCTGCTTAACCAGTAGCTTGTAAAAAGACTCGATTACACAAAGATAAAAGTTAAATACTATCCATAGTCCATTTACGGAAGTTTTCCTTTACATAGAGCGAATTCATGCTTATAAAACGTTCAGTGAGCAGCATTTTGATGAAGTCTATCAATCACGAGAGTCCAGTTCTTTTGTTTTAGTCTTATTAGAATCTAAAAATAACATCCTCATCAATATTGTCATTGGAATAGTTTATAATTCCTTTACTGCATATCTCGATTAATGTAGATGCTAATTGTTTTCATTTACTTTATTGTGATTATGCATACTATCGTTTGTTATTTGCAACTCATAGTTTAAATGTCATAATAGTGATACTCTCTTATATATATATATATATATATATATATATATATATATATATATATATATATATATATATATATATATATATATATATAGCAATGAAATAGAAAAAAATAGCAGAAGTAATCAACAAAAGGTATAGCTTTCGTCGGATCACGCTTCGTATTCGACCTATCTAGTAATCGAAGTATTATCGATTATCCGAAAAGTAGCTGTTTCGGAAATTGTTTGCCCAATCGAGAAAAGAAGAAAAAAATAAAGAAAAAAAAATGGCGGAGTGTGTAGTTCTTCGCGAAACTTCTGACGGACTCGATCAGCAACAGAAGTTACTCAGTGATCTTCCGTGAGGGTTGCACTTTAATTGCATTTATCGATCATCGGTCACTCTCCGAGTGCTGCCATCGCCCATCTAGAAACACAAAAACTATTTGCCCCAAACAATAAAGTATTCTCCAAGAGAAGTCCTTTTTGGAAGGTGGGTTTATGAACGTTATCATTTAATGAAATAGAGTTTGGTATTTTAAGGGACGACCGTAAATGATAAAATACGGATTTTTTTTAAAGACTTTTGTTTTAGTAAGTATTCCATTTTTAACATTTTTTTTTTAATTACAACTATAGATGTTTGAATTACACAAGTTTAATGTAATCTTTAATAAAATTAACTATGGATAATTTTATATTATGTACAACGTTAGTGTATAATTCAATTCGGTGAAAATATTATTTAAATATTCTTTAATCTTATCCAATCTTGTAATTTATCGATACTTATTTTTTTACACATGACTCACGCTTATTTCGTAATTTGTGCATGAATTTACCGTTAAAAATTTACTCTCATTTTTAAAGCTGTGCTTCCTTTCTTTCGTTTTTTTTTTTTTTTTTTTCTTTCTTCGAGAAATGGAATTTCTTCTTAAAATTATGAATAAAATTTAAATGAACGAATCAAAAATTTTCAGTATATTTAAGAAGTATACAAATTTTCATCACTGGTAGAAGTACTGTGATATAATATACTTTTTCATCCTTAATTTTTCGAATACTATGAGCATAGTATTGAAGATTTACATTTTGTAATATTTACTTTTGTGGTTAAAGTGCATAGGTAGTATATGAATATTAGGTTTTAAAAAAAAAAAAAACAACAACCTTGGAGTTGTAAGAATTAAAGAATTACAAATTGTAATACAGTGAACCACACCATAGATATGGTGTGCTTGGGATAGAGTGTGCTAGGGAACAGAATAGGCTCATAGCATTTACCTCTTTAATAGGCGGACAACTTTGTAAATTAGACAATTTTTGTGCGAACCGCAAGTGTCGAATTTTAGTTTCAATGTATACTGTAAATGAAATGTAGCAAGAGATTTTTCCTTCAGTGTTCGAATGTCATTTAAATATGTCTCTTGTAAAACAGAGGTCTTTCTTCTGCAATTTATAGATTTTTGACGACTTTTCAAATAAAATTTGAACAGTTCGGAGACTGTGAGCTTGAAACATTTTAGAAGGGATAAAGCAGAAACAAGGGCGTACACGGGATTTCTTCATGGAGGAGGTCTAACCCGTATAAAAACTGTGACACCAACCACCTGGAAGAATGCCCTAGAAAAAAAAATCTTTTTTCAGAGAACATCTTTCAAGAAAATGTTTCCTTCTAGCAGTAAAAACAAAAATTAAAAGCCTTAAATTGTCGTATTTACATATCAGCAGAAGACCAGTTCAATAAGAAAGTTACTGGATATTTATTGATTTCCTTTCAGTTCAATCTACTTGCATGGTTTTGAACTATGTATTATTTATCTTTACGGTTATCGATAAATAAAAGTTTAATTAAAATTGAACTGAGAAATAAATTTTAAAATTTGACGAAAATCACACGGTCATTTAACAAAGCAGCCTTAATTCCTTTGGGAAGGCTCCGAATCCCTGGACCCCTCCCATGTGCGTTACTGAACAGAAATTCAGTCAGCTTTAGTCAAAATAAAAATAATATCAAATAGTACTGATTTATGTTTTTTACATAGCTGCAATTACATGAGGAGGGGAAAAAACATTCAGTTTCATCTCAATTTATGCAAAAAAAAAAAAAAAAAAAAAAAAAAAAAAAAAAGCAAAGGAATTAACTTCAAATTCACAGGTAAATAACCTTTAAAGCATTTTTTAAAATTTATAAGTAGTTTGAACTTTATAAAAATAAAGTTACAGTTTAAATGAAAGAATTTATAAAAACACCTTTTTTTAATCAGTTGTTTGAAAATTCCCTTTGTTTATGTTTTTAAAAGCATATTTGAAAGTTATCCATATATTTTGTGCGATTTATCTAAACGCTTTTTCTGGTTGGAAATAAATAAATAAATAAGACAAGTTATTTCGAGTTTTAAAGAAATATGCACATAGAGACAGTTTCAGTTATATTAAAACAGCGGTAATTTGATATTTTCATTCTGTTTCAACAAATTCGAAATGGTCATATCATCAGCAGAGAATGAGCTCATTGAAACCAAAGAATGAAAGAAAAGGTATTGTCGCGTTGAATAACAATTCCCGTTTACTAATTCCGGTTTTGAAAACTTAGTAGATTTTATTGTCTGAAGTTTTTGGAATCTGAAAAGATTTGAGCTGATTCAAGGATGATTTATGACTTAATTATGCCCTAGAAATGTTGTTATATTCACATGTTTATATTCTAGGACCTTAAAGTACTACTAAAGATAATTCTCAGAATGCATACTGAATTACATTCAGCCAAAGAAAGATTATCAAATTGATTCATGTACTCATTTTACATGTATTAAAGGAAAACAATATTTATGGTTATTTTAAATTTTTAAATTGCATTATTTATAGAAAATTAAGTTTAAGAAAACATATGAATAAAGTAAAAAGGGGAAAAAATGTTTGTGCTTTGAATTACTTATAATTTTAAAAAAATGTTTTAAAAGTTATTTACCTGTGAATTTGAAATAATTCATCTATTTTTTATGCAGAGAGATTGAATTAAATGTTATTTTTTTCCCTCAAGTAATTGCAGCTATATAAAAAAACATAACACAATGCTATTTGATATTATTTTTACTTTTAAATAAAAATAGCTCTGATATTAAAACTTCATATACTAAAGGATTTATGAACTGAAGAACGGATTTGTGGAAAAGCACAAAAATGGCGTCGCAGTCTCACAAATCAATATTTTCAGTTAACAGTTAAAATACACAAAGCTTACTAACGCCCCTAAAAAGGTGCCTAATAAATGTCCGTTTTGCACCCATGTGAAACAGTTAACTAAGTGATAGGCTATTTCTTCTGACATAACCGAAAATGTCTCTTGGATTCAAATTTGTCTGGAGGGTTACTGTACCATGAGAAACAAATTAGCAATTTTGATCTTTATGATTTTTTACTACCAGGAAAGCAAAGAACATTTTACTTGATTATGACTGTTGCCCATGTCATAAGGCTGTTTGACTTTTAAATCAATCAACTCTTGGACAGCTTTTAAAAAATAAAATAAATAAAAATAAAATTAATTGCGCTAGTGACTGGGAGTAATTTAGAATGACTCTTTGCAAGTTGTACTGTGAACTGACACATACAACGAACCTACAGAAGTTACGAAGCACTCAGGAAAAAATTATAAACATACAGAATGTTGTGATATTTCTCTAAACGGGTAACTCTTCGATCCATTTCTGAGGGTAATTTTTGTGCTTATGAATTTTTTCCGAAAGTTGCATGAGACATGCAGCTATGTTGTTAGGTTAGTCCCTAGTGCATTGGGTGAAGAAACATTATTAGTTTTTTCGAGTACTTAACAACATGGTTTGCTTTTAAAGCTGTTCAAAAGTCCTGTGACGACCAGCGCTCTTCAGGTAGAACACCCCAAGTAATTTCAAAACGGGTGAGAGGAGGTGTTAAAATGTCACCAAATCCCTCAAACAAGTTAGTTCCTTGTCGAAAATGGGTGCTCATGCCAATTTTCGTCTATGCCTTGTCTGTATAACAGGCAACCAGGTTTCTCAGTGTAGCCGTGGGATACCTCCCACCAAGGCAGCTCTCATGCCGTGACTTCCAGAAATAAAAAGACCCTGCTGTATTTTTGTGGAAAGTCATGAGAATCTCAGGTGACTTTCAGACTACGCACGTGTATACCAATTCTTTTTCACGAGAATTCGGGATTAACTTTCTCTGGGAAATTCCATATTCTTTTTCAGCTTGAGAGAGGGTATGCTTACATGTGTCTGTGTTATTAGACAACATTTTCTTGAAAGGGAGAATCAAAAGATTTCAGATCATCAAAGCAAAAGCGGACTTAAAAAAAATAAATAAATAAAACGGTATTACTTCGGTTAATTGTTGAAAAATTTATATTCATTAAAGTAAGGGGGAAAATAAGAAAAATTAAACAATAAGTTCATAACAGAAGAAAAATGTGCGTACGGTCAGATTTACTACACAAAAATATAATTATTTTATTTATATTTCTCTTCAAATGCATTTAATTAATTAAATGTGCATTTATTGTTACAGAAAGTCTGTCCAAAGAGAAAAGTTTACTCAAAAACTCCAGAATTCTTTGTTTAAAATTTCGTAGAAAAATCCTTATTTCAGAATTTATATGGAAAGAAAGTCAGTATCCTATTACGAAACACAATTTTTTTTAAATGTTCATAATCTAAACCCAAATACTTCTAAAATATGTCAAATTGCCCTGCTTGGCTGCTATTAAAGACAAGCTACTTGATTCAATACCGGAAGAAATTAATTTTTCTGCTCTCTTAGAAACTCTATATAAATCTCTACCCCTAAAATTGTAAAAGATCGCACTTCTGTCATAAATTACGAAATTATACAATATGACTTTAAGGGGACAGCCTACTTTTAAAATGCCCAAAAAATCGATTTTGAGATTTTTATCTCATTAAATAGCTTACTTTATTCTAAAAAGATTGATACCAACCATTTTTCTGTATGACATTTATTTGTTGAGATAAAAAGGAAAATGTAAACGCAAGTTGGGCAGCATGCTGTAGAAGCTGCAACTAAGGTTGACACTCAAAGCATAAAAGAGGGAGAATAGAAATGTACAGAATTTAATTTAGAAACTCGAAGAGTCAGAAAAATGCTCATCAGTTCTCAGTTTGAGGCAATAAAAGAAAACGAAGGCATTGTGCATGAAAGCGGAAAATTTTAAATCGAAATTTCATAAAGTGAAATAAAATCAAATTTTTATGTTGAAAAGCAAAAATAAATATATATATATATATGGATATAATTATTAAAATAACTTCAAAACATGTACTTTACCAATATTAATGCCTTTATATCCTAAAAATGTACTTTTGTTAATGTATATACATATATTTTCATATTTACAATTGTCGAGCTTTTCTTTAGACTGATGTTTCTTAAGCCATATTAAAACATATTTTGGGTTAATCATATTAAGTACTCCGTAAAATTATTCTTAAATAGTGAATGTTTCATTAGAAAATGTTTTTAACTTTTAAAAATTAAAATTTATGTTCCAAAACAACAATTTGAACTTTGGCGTTTTCTCAAAACACTGTTTTTCAAGTTTGCGCGCATGATATTTTAAAAACTATTTAAGATATCAACTTGAAATTTTTCTCAGGCATTTATTCTAATATAATGAACAAAATGAACTAAAATGAGATGGTTGTGTTTCATAGAAAAAAAGTTATGATTGTAAAACTATCAAAATTTTTATGGTAATTTAAATTTTCAGATTGAATGATTTTTTTTAATTTAGATTATGAAAATAATTAAACCATTTTAGTTCAGATTGTTAATTTGAATGTCTTGTTTAATTTAGAAAAAAATTATGAGGTTCAAAGGAATTCTAATTGAGATATCTTGCGCGCAGTGGGAAAGTACCCTTGAATTTTTTTTTCCCAATATTGTGTGGTAAAATAATATTTTTAAAATTATCACCTTTATAATAAACTAAAATAATATTTTTAATCAATAGAGTAATGTCATAGTAGTTAACTGAAAAAAAAGTTATGTTTCTGCATGCATTCATTATTTTTTTAAAAATTATGAAAGTTGATCTAAAATTTATACATTTTCCCATTCTTAAAAGTAGGCTGTCCCCTTAGATCTGAACGCATAATGAATAAAAGGATCAGTCTTCATTCCATTTTGGCTGTAGACAAATAGGTTTTAGCCACCTTCTTTCAAACAAAAATAGCTGCTATATTCCTAGAGGAATGAAACACAAAAATATACAGCACAGCGATTTTGCAGAGAAACAAATCCACCGCACTTTACACGCACGCAACTTTATTGACAGAGAGAGCTATAATATACTTTCATAAGAATAACAAACAGAAATTTATAATTATACACTTGCCTAAAACACTTTACTTTTATCTTACGCGGTGCAAATATTTGCCTTAAAAAACCCATAATTAAAGACATGCACTTCTAAAGTGAAGTAATAATTTTGCGTCAACGTTTAGGGACAAACTATTAAGTCATAATTGGAAGAAACTAATTAATTTTCATGTTCGCCACTGAGCAAGTCGATGATTAAGTAAGTGAAAAAAATAAATAAAATATAAAACAGCACTTGCCTGAAATCCCTGTCAAAGAAGAAGGCAAATCTGTCATGAATTTCAAAATAATCTAGCTTGACTTGGACGTACTTTCTGGGTACGTGACTGACGGCGTATATTGATTTTTGTACGTGTTATGCATGCGTGCTGTCCACGTAAAAGCGTAGAGCACGCATATGCAAATGCTGACGGGACATTATATGTAGCAAATGCTTTTTTCTAATCATGCTGTGAAAGACATCCACTTTGTGTTATTTGATACTGTCACCTGAAATTCAATTTTCACTTTATAATACGGTTGGAGCATGGTTCGTATTTTTCTCATGTATACTTTATCAATTACATATATCTGTCAAGTTTGTTTTTTACGGATGTTTGAAAATGTTTTGCTTATTCGACATAATTAAACTTATAATTGCTTTATTCTATTGCCTACAAAGGACACGAAATTATGTCTCCTTTCACTCTAAATCCGTCTGGTTTGTTTATCAATTTGGCGATGTTTTCATTAGGACAGGCACGGACTCGGATAGTCGGCGATTGCCGAGGGCCCCCGGCTTAAGGGGCCCCCAGCGAGGTCTCCCAAAAATGTATACACTACTTTATACAGGGGCATATCCAGGGGGGGATATCGGGATATATCCCCCCCGAAATTTTTGGATTAGTGATGAAATTCCGTCTATTTATACATATATAAGTTCATATCCCCCTCCCCCGAAAAATTTTCCAGGCGCATATCCCCCCCCCCCCGAAAAATTTTCGTGGCTACGCGCCTGACTTTACAATTCAAATAGTTTGATATCGACACCTTATACATACACAGTGGCGTAGCGGCCACAGACCCCGCGTCGCGATGGTCACCAGAAGTATCAGGGGCCCCAACAGCTTTATAATACTTAAATATGGTTTTTAGGCACGTAAGCCTAATTTTAATGTATTACGTATTCTTATATTCTAATCCCTCTAAATTCCCAAGTAGGACTACTTTTCAATCTCCAGCCGAGGGTCCCGAAGGAGCCAGTCCGGGCCTGCATTGGTTCCGTGCTCGTAGCGTACGTGCTCATAGCGTACACCCCATCAAGGGTGCTCGTAGCGTACATCTTCCCCGTCACCTGTTTTCACCGCAGTAAAAATTGAAAAGAAGAAATAAAAAGTCAAATCTGGCTAAATATAGATCTACTTTAGTAGCGGCCATTTTAGACCACAAAATCGTAGATTTCATTACTACTATTTATTTTCAACAAATAAGGTGAAGTTTAAATCAAGTCAAGCAAAAAGTCATTGTAAATTTTGTTTTTATTTAAGGAACTGTTTTACGGCCGATTCCCAATTATTATGAAGTGTTTAAAATAAAAAATTGTGTCTAGCGGTGTATATTTCAGAATTTCTTTTAGCATGCTCGAATACTGGATAGAGCTTGAAATATTAAAAACAGTGCTGGCTATAAAACATTAAAGTAAAACAAAAGGTATCTCAGAATCCCCCCCCCCCCAAAAAAAAAAGAAAAGAAAAAGAAAGGTGTTCCTCCAATATGAATGAGGAGAGGGAAAGACTTGGGAAAAAACATTGGTTAGCTCAAAATTCTTTATACAGGGTGAATCTAAATTCTTAGGCAAAACTTTAAGGGGTGATAGGGCACATAATAAGGAATCAGAATCACATAGCAAAGTGGGGTCAAAAACGCAGTTTTCACTTAACCGGTAATAATAACTTCGTGAAAAGTATTGAAGTGTTCGTCTGATTTCTTAACCAAGTTTCATAAACAATAGGCTCGTCTCAAAATTTCTTCCATGAAATAAAATAGAATTTTGAAACTATGAATTTTAGCCTTCAGTTTTCGGAGAAATATGCATTAGTTTCTGACGAACAATGGTAGGAAAGTGCATTGTTGTTTCAGCACTTTTTCCAAATTAACAGCTGCATGAAGACGATGTCGCTGACCACACGTGATTCTGATTCTTTATTATCACCTCTATCCTCTATCATATCTCTATTATCGCCCTATCACCTCTTAAAGTTTTGTCCAAGAGTTTATATTCACCCTGTGTATATTTTTTTCACATTACCCATAAGACAATTGCGTATTATTAGATTCATGAAAGTCTCAGACGGTACATTACAAAAATTTTAAATACTTGTTAATATCGGTGCAGTGGCGGACTCTTTCAAGTATCACACAAGGAACGGATGATATTTAATATTAATTCTTAATAAAAATAATGAATATATTAATCATTTTATAATAACTTGTTTAGCAAATGTAATTAACTGAGTAACAACTGAATAATTAATATAGTAATAATTAGTAGTATCATAGGCGCACCCACGGAGGTGGCTATGGGGGCTAAAGCCCTCCAAAGCGACCCGAAGATTTAGACCTAAACCCCCCCTCCCCCGAAGATTTAGATCTGAAAAGCTTCGAACATTGTTACAAAAGAATTAAAATATTTTATGCTTTAAAAATTGTCTTAAAATACTTTTAAAAAGGACGTTGGTTTTTAAATATTTGCTGTTAGTGTGACACATGTACTACAGTAATTTTTTACAATAATGTTTAAGACAGTCATTTTTTGGTTACAGTGTCAATGAAAATATCAGATAATTGTTTATGACTTTATAATATGGTACGTTGATGGTGGGCTTGTGTTCTACGGGCAATTGATACAGAAAATTTTGACGTTATAAGGGAGTTATAACTATAATCGAAGTCACTATAACCGAATTCAAAATATTGTTTTTCAATAAAGTACTTGCCCCCCTTAAGCTTTTGGGGCAATTTTAGCCCCCCTTAGCTCTAGTCCCTCTCTAGCTAAGCTCCAGAGGGACTAGAGCTAAGCTCTTAGCTCCCCTTAAGCCAAAATCCTCGGTGCACCACTGAACAGTATTAATAATTAATAAACATTAGTATGATAGAGTTTAAATAGCAATATATTTTTAAATAATGCTTTTTTATCATTTTAAGAGGTTTCTAGTATGATACATTGTGTACACAGATTGCTCACACACCTTTAAACAAGAGAACAACAACGTTAAACGATCAGTATGTCCAAAATCCTTATTGCTTTCAATAAGATGACCAGCAACTCAATTTTCTTGCTAAAGAAGGTGGTTTTTTTTTACCATATATTATTGTTTTCCAAACTAGGATTTTGTGGACTGAAATGGCCGCTACTAAAGTAGGTCTACATTCAGTCGGATTTGCTGAGGGGAAAACGAAAACAGGTGGCGGGGGAGATGTACGCTACGAGCACCATATGTACATCTACAAGCACCCTTAATGGGGTGTACGCTATGAGCACGTACGCTACGAGCACAACACCCCTGCGGTTGGATCTTGTCTCTTAAAACAGTTTCACAGCTTTGTCAACTAATTTCGTAATCGTCTAGTTAGGTGTTTCATACAATATTATTTTTGCCTTTAAAATATTTTAAAACTATTTTTTACGTGCGAAGAACGGACATTCATCACAAAATTTTCATGGCTATTATAAATTTACGAATGTTACTTACGTACGTCTAGAAAACTACAATTGCATGAAAGAAAAATCCACTTTTTCGTAAGACTGCAAATGGAAGATGTGGAAGTCTGATGGGTGGAGTTCAATTCTCTGCCTTGAAGTTTCCAGCCATGAACAACAGGATTAACTTTTGTATGGTGCCTTGGATAATCCGTATAAATGGTGTTTCTGGAGATAATCCTGAAACCACCAACGAAGGTAAGGAGGGGGAAAGTTTTAGCGTGGGAAAGAAGTGGTATTTTAAAAGTATACGAAAACTTTTAAAAAGTCTACCAGCGAAAATTTTGTTAGAAGGATGTAAAGTTTGAATATTTGACTTCAGATGATTATTGTATTTCTTCAAAACTAAAATATTTTTTCAATGATGATTATTACGTGGAAAGAGCAGTTATGAGATATTTTGAAAAAAATCTTCAAATTACATTTTGAGAAGCATGCAGTTAATCATCAAATACTTGGAAATCAGTTTAATATAAAGAAATTATGAAACAGTACAGTACCGTTTCTCACGACTTAAGTCGTTTTAATGAAGTCCCCATTCATCGCTAATCATTTTGATGCGAAAAGGCTTCGTTTATAAGACTCATAATATCGGTTATATGTCGTTTTTATACTTCCTGAAATTCGAAAAATTCGTTTCAGTCTTTGATATACTATTTACCAGAATATCGCTTAATTATCTGTTGTTAATTTAACCCTTTAACGCGCGGTGTCCCCGCCGTGTGGGCATAACTCTGACATTTTGACTGCTTTGATTCACGAAGAATAAATTTGATTTCAATAAAATACTTAAGGGGGCGCATTTTTACACGAGAATCCTTTAATATTTAGCTTATAATTTCCCGTTAAAATTATCAATTATTTGTAAAATGGATGTCCGAATTATTTTTATCAGTACCGGCATCTGCTGATTGCTGAGAACTGGAGAATGGGATGAAAGTATACATCGATATTGAAGAAAAACTAGACAAGACTGTCCAATGCCGAAAGAGATACGCCGTTGCCATCACTCAATCTAACTACCAGGAACATGGCGGTCGATCAAATCGCCCATCGCGTGCCACAGAACTAAAGAACATTTTTCGCATTGCGGCTGCTGCACAGCCAGCTGTGTCAAAAATGTCACTTCCTCACTCTTTCGGCATTGAAAAATGGTTGACCATCACATGGTTAAGCGATGATGAAGAAGAAGGTGAAGCAGTTACTCCACTTTCTTTTAAAGTAGCTGTCGACTGTATGCATTGAAAAACCTGGAACTTATTTTGTTTGTCAGAACGCGAGTGAAAAATCATTGAATGGACTTCATTCAAACTGTAAATACTCGCACCAGAGAAAGACAATCACTACACCCAGATGGTTATGAAAGATTCTTTTTAATTCATCCTTATAAATGTGCTTGAACAGTAACCACAGCATAGTTGCATTAATTAAGATATTTGCAAAATATAATGCCATTAATATATAATTTCTTTCATTTTTATGATAAATGTTTTTTTTTTAATTCAATTATAATTTCCAGGGTAAAAACTATTATAAAGTAATTTATTATTATTTTAAATATTGTAAAATTATTAAACTCACATAAATTTATATTAGTACTGTTAAACCAGTAATTAATCAAAGGGTAGTTTATTAATGTGCCGACCGAGTTGTATGATGGGTAAAGCACCGTACTCCGGTTTTGGGTTGAACTCCCGGCGGCCGAGGTTCGATCCCCGCCCCTTCATAGGCGACGTTGGTCCACCTACTGGGTGCCCCCATAATAAAGAGACCAACAATTCCGGCCTGTTGTGGCCAACGCCTTCAAGGCAAAGGCCGGTCATTAGAAATTTAAAAAAACGTCGGTGCCTTGATAGACGCATAAATGTTGCTACTGTATATAGAGTTACAAATTTTCTCTGTGTCCTTTAGAAGTCTGTTAGACCAGAATTTCTTGAATCCATCAACCTATGTTCAATAAAACCTCCGAAAGTTGGGCACTGGAGATTCCTTCAAAAAGTGTACAACTTTTAAAGATATATTTGAATATTATTACCACGTTCCACCACCCAGAAAAGTGTCCAACTCTGATAGATGCCTAACTTGGAAGGTTTCACTATACTAATATAATTATTGTTATATGTAATAATACAGGGTGTTCCAAAAAGGAGTGCCTGTTTGTAAAAATGAATAAAACACAAACGAATAGTTATTTGAAAAATCTTGCAGGTAACGAATGGGTGATGTCTGGAATTTCTTTCGGGAACACATTTTTATGTTAGTACAAAATCTTATCGGCAGGTGGCTCTGTGGCTACTGCATTCAGCAGCAGTAATCGGCAATTTAACGACAATATTCTCAAAATATCCTCCATTCACTACAATTATAAGCCGGGGTTCTCAGAATGAAATTAGCACACATTTTCTGCAACTTCTATAACAGAATGGCTGCACACTCCTCACAGATTAATCGCTGCTGCTGAGTTAGCAAGATTGCATTTTGGCAGTGAACCACATCCAACCAAAGAAATCACACATCTTGCTAAGAAATAAAATCACACGGATTTGCCGATCGTATCGCAACAAGTACTCCTTTTTTGAACACACTGTACATAGTGCTGTGTACTACTGTTTCATATACTAACTAATACTGTTTCATATACTAATAGAAAAATTCATATTCTTGTGCAATTGTTATGTTTTACACCGATTAAAAAATTCACAATATTTCTTTTTCTCCGGATTGGGTCGTTCATATATGTTTACTTACAGCCACTCCTTCACTTCATTTCTTAATGCACTTCCATTTGCAAACCATTTATTAATGCTCTAAAGAGTCGTTGACATCAGTTGTCGACGACTCAAATTTAGTGTAAAATGCGTTTTACATTTGCTTACAGATTTCATGGTATAATTTCGGCGGTTTTTCTTTGTGGCCCGGGATAGTGTCGAAGGTGAATATACCACCCGGACACCGGACTGCAGAACAATGGCGCTGCTCCAGAACCTAATCCGGGCAACAGGGAAAGGATCAGTCCCACAATTGAGCTATCATTCCACAACATACCTTTCGGCAGCTTCCTGGCTTTCCGAAACCTTTCTTTCCCAATGTCATTTCATGATTTATGGCCTAGGTGTCTAATGACCGGCCTTCACCTATTGTGCTGCTCAGAGTCAACTGGCTATCAAAAGCCTGACTTCTCAATCAGGTGACAAAGGATCCCTCAGGTGGCATCGAAAGGGGTAGTTGGTTTGGAAGGAAGATTCGAGTTATGTATGGCATAAAAGGGTGCTATGAGTTAGATTGAT
Organism: Cheiracanthium punctorium; assembly: GCA_038373885.1. Classification (NCBI taxonomy): domain Eukaryota; kingdom Metazoa; phylum Arthropoda; class Arachnida; order Araneae; family Cheiracanthiidae; genus Cheiracanthium; species Cheiracanthium punctorium. The sequence continues at coordinate 1,315,028 of JAWZYV010014839.1, read as the reverse complement.
GAGCCACGAGGGAGCTGGCTGCGTTTTCTCAGACCTCGTTGGTGAATCAGTTTGACACACAGAAGATAACAACAAACGTTGGAAAGAAATGTATAGAGTGGAAAGGGAAAGGAGAAAAGTTCAACAAACAAATTTTTTGATGTGCGCCAACTGTGCTTTTATTTTTCCGAACGGCAAGTGACAAGTTCTGGTTTTCTCTTTCTGCTTTTCTCCCAGTTTAAATGAGCAGCTCTTGTTATTATTCATTTTCGTTTAATTATGGAATTTGCATCACACTTCTCAATTTAATCTACATGAATTCACGACTGCAGTTAATTGAAAATGCGGTTATAAAAGACATTTTTATGTGTTTTAAATTTTAGTTTTAATTTATAGCAATTAGTAGAGCTTTATTTTTAACAACCAAAATGCAATTGTGTTGCAAATGACAAACTCGAGTTATTCCTTCACTGCACAGTGCTCCAGGTGTGGCACAAACCACTAAAACCCTTCTATTTACAATGGACCTTAAATATAGGTTATTGAGCTTTGAAAAATATCTGGAAAAACTAAAATCGAAGAGTATTTTACCTGTTTTTCTCACTTAGATGACAATACCGCACTATCTACGAGATTTTTATTTCCTGAAAGGATTTTGAACCAACGTCGGAAACAAGAAAAATGATGCAATGAGGGATAAAAAAACTTAACATATGTATACGTGCTGAATAAGGGAGAAAAAAGCGATTTATAACTCTAGCACACGCAGTCACGCAAGTAAAAAATTTTTAGCTGATGACTTGTTGGAAACTGTTGAAAACAAAATAGAACACAGCGTAGGTGCAAATTTAGTGGACTTTACACCAAACTATTATGTGGGGTCAAGCCCCTACAAGTTGGTTACACTCTGCGGCAGATAAAAGAGGCGATCATCCACGCAAAGAAAAAAGAAATGAATGGAAAACATCGTTTATTACTGGCATAAAATGTATGTATGTATGTATGTGTGAATCTTCCAACTAGCCGTCCCCACCCACTAAATTGCATTAATCCGCCATTGGTTACACCACGGTTAAATGTGGTTATTCTTGTTATGAGTGTGTTATTTCCATTCGAAATGTTATTCATACTTTCGAGAGTTCGGAGTCGGTTTACCAAACCTCTCTAGGACCCTAGTGGCGGATTTTCGACTTGCAAAATAGCAAATCGCTGCATCTACCGATTTTGGGATTAAAAACGGAATACTGGATTTACGAGTAGCTATGCAGTGCATCCAGTAGTTGGAGGGGGGGGGGGGAGAATTACATAGTAGATAAGAAATTACCTATTTTAAAAGAAATTTTAATAAGAGCTTATCTTAAATAAATATTTTATATGTATAACTCATTTTAAATCCGTATATGTTAGTTCTCATGCTTTACAATTAGAAATTTTTTAGACATTTTCGGTTAATTTATTTTTTAGCAAGAATTTCTGCATTCGATATATTTATTATTGTTCTTTAACACATTCCCCCCTTTCTTCATTGAATAATAAAGACTATGAGAATTGCAAAATAAAATCTATTCAAGTAATTCAAATCTTATGTTAAAAAAAAAATAAAAAAATAATAATGCCCTAATTCTTTTCTAAGAATTGCTTTTTCCTGGTGTATCAAAAATTAAACATGCCCCAAAATCAAAATTGTTTTACCGAAATTTTATCTCGGTAACCTATATTTTATCCTGACTAAATAAAAAAGAACGCACCTAATTCTACTACATCTGCATTTGAGGAAAATAGAATTCCGTAACATGGGAAAACCTTTTTGGTTATATACAAAATTCCAATTCTAAATTAACTGAAATTCAATCTAGATAATTCTCTTGAAAGTAAATATATTTACTAGTAGTATCCTATATTCTGTATGTCTTTCTTTTTCTTGAAGTTTATATGTTCAACATAAGCGAAATTAAAAATGAATCAATACATAGATTAGTTTAGCTTCGTAAAAGTGATTATCAGTAAGTTAATTGAAATTCTACGCAGGAAAATGGAGCCAGCGCTTTGCATCATTGTTTTCGAGGTGAAGGAATATGAATGACACATAACCTCATTTCTTTCTTTCTTTTTTTTTTATACACTTGCGACAAAATAATAAAAAAGCAATCACCCTGGAATGTTTTCTATTGTTTCTGGACATCTCAGTACTTTGATCTTAATTCTGTAAAAATTAAAAAAGAAAGAAATCATAAGATCGATGGCTAGATTAAGGCAGAAAACATCATGAGATAAATTATAATCTCGAATTCGCACTACGGCAGCATGTGAAACTATTACGCTGCAATTTATTCGTTTAGCAAAAAAGTGGATTAACTTGTTCATGAATAAGTCATATCTAGAATGTGTTTTGAAATAGATATAATATTTTGAAAATTAATTAAATAGATGTAAATAACAAATGCATGGATAAGATAATAAATAACAAATTCTGAAACGGAAAGTTAAAAAAAAAAAAAAAAGACATAAACTAAGCGTACAGAAAAAGCAAAATATTACCCTTATGTAATCTTTTGGATGGGGGACGGGGCCAATTGTTAGAAAAGCTTGCTTTATTTACAGTCAAAATGTACAAATGAAGCAAAATCTTCCCCTCTTTTCTTTTGGGGTGAGAAAAAAGACCCCTAGACCTTCCCCTTTATCATCCAGTGGATACTACACTGAAAAATGTGTGGTGGATTTGAAAAAATTTTGTTTGTGAAGTTTTAATCTAATAGTTTTGCAAAATGATGAAGAATTTTCTTTTGTTTTAACTGAATAACTTTCTTGAATCAACATTCAAGTATTTTATTGATTCAGCAAAATCTGTCAAGATTAAATTTTTGTTGCATTTGACAAAACTTTTTTCCATGTACGAATTCAGATTTTCTGAAACTTTATCATCTCAGTTTTACCATCAGTTCTAAGCGATTGATTAAGCAATTTTCGAACCACAAATACTGCCGGCCATGTTTCAGACATCTTAAAGAGTTGTATGAATGGTTGAGAAAAGAAAAGGGTGAGATCCATTAAAATAATTAGCTATTAAAAATATTAGGTAAACGTCACAAAACAAGCAATTTTGTGAGCACAGAAGTCCATAATTGTAAAGCAAGTGATTTTATGCAATTATTTTACCAGTAACCTTTAAAACTATGTTTACATATGTGTCAGCAAAATTCTTAGAAAACATTTTTCAAAAATTTCAAAGTATTGGAGAATTTATTGATTGTAAAGAGTCCAGTTGAAATTTCACTTTTGAAATTTCGAACATACTAATAATTGCACTACCTAAAAGCATTATTTCCCCAGCGCAACCGAACATCGAACATTTTTCTGATGAAAGCTGTTTTACGTACCATGTCGCCCCCGACTCTATTGATCTTTAATCCATCAAACGAAATCGATGGCTTGACCGGTGATGGCAGTAAAAATAGAACGCGTTGCTCCCATTTACCCTGACATAGTACATAGTGCATTAGCACGTAGAGGAGGGAATCCTATTTAAAATGCATCAAGAAATTTACCCATTAAAATGATATTGCGAAAATTAAATGTAGAAAATTTAATCGTTTAAATTAACACTGGATATACCGTGTTTACTCTCGTAATAGACGCACTTTTTCTACCAATTTTTCATGGTGAAAGTCTAGGTGCGACTATTATGCGGGGAAAATCTACTACATAATATTGTAACTGTAAAACTATTTTTTTCTGCTTCAAAACGGGGGTGCGACTATTATGCGAGGATGACTGTTACGCGAGCAGAGCCCGATCAAGCCAAAAGTGGGCCCAGGGCCAAATACTCATTCGGGCCCTACCCCGTCCTTTTTATATATGTAAAAAAATTTTATTTAATTTTGATGCAGTTCAGTATATTACATAACTATATAAATTAGGACTAATACACATTCATTGCTAATTTGCTAAGTCTAGAATACAAACTTTTGGCCTCATGGCGGGTTACTGGAGATTCATCTTCATTTTCAGAAAAATTCAACAGTAAGTTTTTGATCAAAAGATAATTTTTGCGAAGAGCTCTAGTTGCTTCTGCTTCAGCAGACCATCTAGTATTAGCTAATGATTTTACTGTGTAGTATTAGCTAATGATTTACTAATGATTTTACCACTATCGGCTAGTGTGGGTTAACAATGTAGCGCGGCCATAGTGTAGGCTAATAAAAAATATTTTTAAAAATAAATTATATATTCCACTATGGGTTTTTTTATAGTAATAAAGTGTGCCAATTTTCGTTAAGTAATATTTTACGAAATATTTGTACATTTTTTAGTTAAAACTAAAAAAAAAACGGCCCCTAATAGTGATCGGCCCCTGGGCCTGGGCCCAGTCGGCCCATGCGTTAATCAGGCCCTGTACGCGAGTACACACGGTATTTCACAGACATGTCCGACATTCTTTGCAATTTGTGTCGTGTATATAACAAATTTCGATGCGCTACACACTCGGAAACTTTCAGTATAGCGTATATCTCGATCATGCAATTACCGTGTGTACTCGCGTAATAGCCACCCTCGCATAATTTTGCACCCCCCGTTTTGAAGCATGAAAAATCGTCAAAATAGTTTTCCCGCAAAAAAATTGCAGGCACGTATTCAAACTTCATTTATGTTTATAAAAATATTACTATTAAAAGAAAAATGCCTCTTTTTTTGTGTGCAACTGATGAAAAGATCATTTAATATACTTCAGCTAACCTGGAAACATTTGATAAGTTAGTAATTTTATTATAATACCAGTAATTTTTTAGCATTAGAGTATACAATATTATGTTCCGCATAATAGCTTCACCTAGACTTTCACCTTGAAAGGTTGACAAAAAAGGTGCGACTATTATTAAACGAGTAAACACGGTAAATAAAGTTTCCTGCAGCTCTAATTCTAAAAAAATAACAGGGAATAAGTAATGAATAATAAGAATTTCAAGTGGGGCTGTTGCGTGACCGTTGCAATATTCGGTCAGCTGATTATCTAGGGACTTTGATGAAATGGTCAGAGTATTCCAAAGGAAGCACATTACGTAATCTATAGCTCCGTCGAACAAAGTGTGCAAGGTTAATCAATAATTAGCTATATAGCTAGGAAGCAGTGGGTATTTGGACATAGCTTGCCAAAAAATATCCGTTAATCCAGTTCCGTTTTATTTGAATAGTCACTAACATATAAAGTGTATATGAATTTTTAAAACATTGGCTTGCTATACGTGTGTTATTTCCACTAAGATTGTACGTGACGCAGCTATGAAAAAATTGTTTAATCTGTTAAAAATAAATAAATAATAAAAATATACTAAAAATTCATTAACTAAAAATACATAATCCAAAATGTTCACCCAGTATAATATTAAAATAATTTTTAAAAATTCAATTTCTACTGTTTAAAAACTAATAATTAAATAAATCATAACGAAATATCTAGGTAAGTAAATTTAAAAAAGGAATCGCGAAATCAGACTTTTCCCAAAAACAGCCTAAATAGTTTAAAGTGATAGCCTTATTTCCCGCTGCAACGATAAAAATATTGCAACAAACCGCAAGTCACCAAACAGGAGAAAAAGTGTGACGTCACGTTCTTGCAAGCATTTCTACAGACACCCTTGCACACATACTCCGTCTTGCATTCGCAATCGACTTGGGAAGAAGGGAAGACACGGAAAAGTATTTATATATGTATTTTTTTTTTTTTTTATTGAAAAACAAAATATCATTATTTTAAAAAAAAAGCGGCTGAAGTCTTCATTCTGAAAAATCTTCAAATTTGGAAAACAATATGTTGCGAAATGAATTTGTAGTCACTTGATGAAGGTCACATATGTTAGAAAATCTGAGTTTTCCGGCGACATTCTAAAAAAAATTTGCTAAGAAAGAAAAAAAAAATACGATGCGGAGCTCATTTGAAAAGGCCTTTTCTGAATTTTCCGGTGACAAAAGAAATGTTCAAAAAATTAAATAACTAAAATAATAATAATCACATTATTTTTTTTTTCAGCAATACCTATTTCTTATGGTAGAGCCACGACAAACCATCTAGGCGCCTATAGAGAAAAGGCAGACGCAAACACCAAAGTTCCTTTTATGTAATATATATAGTAAATGGGTGATTTTCAAAATTGGGTGCCATTTGGAAAATTATAAAGCAAGAATAAAATTCCACGTAGTTTTTTTTCCCCCATAAAACATACAGTGTTTCTGCACATTATTTGAATATTATTCATGCATTTCTTTTTAATTTTCATAGATTTTTCAGTATCAGACTTGATGAAAATTGTCATGTTTGTTACCCGATATTTTCTTTGAACACCTATGTTCTGCAGAAAATAATACAAAGAGATGTATTACATAGGAATAAAGTCCTTTTATCCATATAATGTTGCCTTTTCCTTTTAAAAATATTTATATATACATATACATATAATTTTTTTTTTTTCAATTTTTGTTTCTCATGTCTGTTACCAAGTTTGTCATGTCTGTTACTATAGTAACAGACATGGCATTTCAAAGAAAAAAAAATTCATGAGTCTAAACAATTCAACAAGAACATGAAAGTAGACATTAATTTAGACTAATAAAAACCTAATGATCTTTAGTCAGTTGAATTAACAAATAGATTAACATATTTTGTACAACTTAACAGTGTGGTTCGAAAAAATCACGTGATTTTGGTACATAATTACAAATAAACTAATTACGCCAGGCACTTCAAAATATTCAAACTGTCTCTTTACAAGCTGTACTACATACTGCAATAAACGATCCATCTGTATCAATTTCAAAACATTTAGAAAAAATTCTTAAAATTCGGAAATTTTCGCAAAGCGTGTCACTCTTCGAAAAATCTTGCAGCTCAGATCCATGTTTAAGAATTTTTTCTGAAAATTTCACAAAAGCCACAGCTTTTTCGCTGATTGCAGTGCGTAAAGCAGTTTATGAAAAACCATCTGGAATTTTTTGGAGACCATGGTGCTATTAGTTCATTTCAATTTGTGTACCAAGACTAAAAACAGAGTTTTTTTTCTTCGACATAAAGGTAACAGACATGACATGCAATAGAAATACTTATCACTTTTGCTTTTTCAGTCAAATGCCAAAGAACACAAGATGTCTACATAAATTTCTTTTTGACCACACTCTAATTGTAAACAGGTGTTGTTATTCTTGAATTTCGATTTTGTAATTTAAAAAGTTGAAAATAATGTACTGTAACAGACATATCATCAATGTCCGGATAGCTATATTTAATTATCAAAATCTTATGATTTTCTTAAAACCTTATGAAAACATTTCCATGATGTAATTTAAATTAATTGTTTCAGAACTGGAAACTACCTGATAAAATCCATAATGAAAGGAAAAAATCATTTAAAGTTTATTATACCTAGTTAAAAAATATTTTACACGCGGACAGCAAATGTCACCGACTTTTGAAAATGACTAATATAGATGTTATGAGGCTTATTTAAAGACCAATTCAAGGATCGCAAAATAAAATATAGAAGAATAAAAAAAGCATCAGGAATGTAAGAAATCGGAAAAGATGTTTGATTACATCGTAATAGTACCATTCTAATTAATCCAATTGTTGAAAATACTATTGCAATTTTACTATGAAATCCAAGAGGTATTTTTCGCACAAAATGACTCTACATAGCATAATTTTGAGTAAATTTTATAAAATGTTTGGCGAAAAATGTTGTTATTCAGTAATCTTACAAGTGCACTATAAGCATCAAATTTTATGCCTTGCTAGGTCTTCGATTAATGGTCAAGCGATCGATTGCGCCTGAGTGATTAGCGATCGATATTCACTCTCCCGAAATTTTTTTTTAATTTTTTTTTCTCAACTCTTCTTACCATATCTCACCGACAAGAAAAGTAGAAAACGAAAATCCCCAGAAAAATTATTCCCATTTCCTGTAGTTCAGGTATTCGTTAACCTACCTTCGTTAAACCTTCTTCGTTAACCTTCGCCCCGCATATCTTAACCCTCTAACGAGCGGTGATTGAGCCGTGGAACAACCTTATTTCAGCGCTTACACTGTTGGTCGCAAAAAAAAAAAAAATAAATAAATAAATGGTTAAATGGTCCCAAAGCTGAAAAAGTGCAGCCGTTACCAACAAGATGGCGGTCGATCGAACTGCCCATGTGCTACTACATAGCTAAAGAAGTTTTCTGACACTCTGGCTGTGCGGCCGCAGCCAGCTGTGTCAGAAATCCTACCGTGTCAGATGCGGGTTAATTTCGGATTTATAAATCGGGCCATTATACATGTTATGCAGTGCACACTTATATAATTACCCTCATAAGAAATATAAACAGTGTTATACTTTGGGAAGTAAAGGAAGTAGTTATATTAATCACCTTATTAAAAGATAATTTTATTCGTCTCATCAATATTTACTGACGAATATACAAATTATGCTGCTTATTACAGCAATGAGACCTCATCACCGTAACAAAAAGAATAACTGTGATCCTGTGATCCTGAATAACTGTGATCCTATAATTTATCACTTATTAAACATGTCCAAATTCAACCTGCATATGATTTTATTTTATTTTTTTAAGGAATCACTAAATAAACTGTTTTGTCTCGCATGATCCATCGAAAAGTAGCTGAGAAGTTCCATGTCATAAAGAAAAATTATACATAGCATCCACAGTTATTGATATTTTGATTCCCTTTTCAAACACAATGCATGTTTGGGTCATCCATTAAGATTAAGTATCATCTGTGAAGTAAAGTTCTCGAATAGCTATCGATTTTACAGACAGCAGAGGGCGCTTTTTCTGTTAGGATGCTAACGCCTTCTAGCGCGCATGTGCTGCTCCGGATGATCTGCCAGCATTACTGCAAGTAATGGGCTTTGTGGAAATGTTATCACACATGCAAAGGAAATAAAATGCAGAAAAGCTAGAATAAAAAATTCGAGTACTTTGAAAGCGACAATAAGTTAGCCCTTAGGTATTTTCATTTTCCGAGTCTAACAACCGCAGAATGGACTTCAGTTTCGTTGGATTATTGAATTTAACAACTCAGTAAGATCTATTACTATGTGAACTTTAATGTTGAAAATAGATTATGGAATCAGGGCTGACCAAAAGGGGTGCGAATGTAGGCGATCGCCTAAGGCCCCGCGCTGAAAGAGGCCCCACTCCTGGACCATTTTTTTGCTATCATATTAGACCGAGATTGGTATATGGTTGCGATATATCCAGAAAAAAAACCGAAAAATAAAACTAATATGTACTAGCAGTGATAGAAGAAACTTACATAAGACATGACAGAAAAGAGGCCCCGTTCTTGTGCTTCGCCTGGGGCCCGCACGCCCCTCGGGCCGGTTCTGATGGAATTAATTATTTATTTTAAGTGGTCACAACTGAAATATGTTAAATGTTATTTTATTTATATAAATAGCAAGTGTTTTGTTGCCAGAAGATTGCTTTTCACATTCAAATATCGTAAAATACAACTGCACTTGCGTTAGCCACCTAGTCTTCAGGTGTCGGATTTTCTTCAGCCGTTCCTTCTGCAAGGAATCGTTTTTCTTACCTTATGATACCTATCCTCGTTATTCTTTATCTCTTTGAGATAAGTGGGCAGTGTACATTGAAAAAAAAAATGCTCAAAATAAGGTCGGAAATAAGGCTCCATTAAGAAAAAGTTCCCCTCGCTCATTAACAAAAAGTTATACTTTTTTAATTTGTGCAAGACTCCCGTGCAAAAACATTCCAAACTAGTAAAATGTGCCCCATACACTAATGAGGGGATGTACCAAATTAAATCTTTCATCATACAGCACCGCAGAGATATGTTTAAAGAAAGATGATCGGGGATTATACATGATTTTGAATGTAAAGCTTATTGCTGGAGTTTTTTTCCCATTGAAATCAGTGTTATATTTATCTCCATATATCTCTGACACTTTTCAAGGTTTAATTCTCAATTGTCGTATGTCATCTCATGAGTGCATGGGGCAGATTTTACAAATTGGGATTTTTTAATTTTTTTTTTCGTTCGGGGGTCGTATAGAAATTTAAAAATTTTAATTTTTTGAAAATTAACGGGAGGGAATTTTCTTAACGGAGCCTTATTTCCGACCTTATTTTAAACATTTTTTTTTCAATTTACATTTCTCGCTTATTGTAATAGATAAAGAATTAAAGCCGGTTACCACCTTTTTGGGACCCACTGTATATTGATCCACGATCGTGTCTTATGCAGGAGACTAATGTTGTAATCAATTTTTCGCTAACTTCTCAATCTGCAATTAACTTGGAATTTTGTAGGCATATCAAGAATCACAGTTGACAATACAATAATACCGAACATGGTGATCATGAGTAGTTCTCTTATAAAAATACCAAAAAGGTTTTCAATAGATTGTAGACACGTAAAAAGATGTGTTTGAAAGACTCATCTATATTAATCTAAATTTAAATCCTAAATTGCTGTTTTAGCTATCAGTATACTAATATGCAGAAATAATGTATTATGTAAATTTTAAACCCTATTTTACCGCTATTCTTAAACCCGCCATTTTGGACGAAACTCAGGGGCGTAGCCACGGGGGGGGGGTTAGGGGGGTCATAAACCCCCCCTTGAGAAATTTTTTGCCATATAAAATGTATATTCTTCACTCTATTATCACACACACGTATACATATATATGAGTTGTAGTAGTCGTAACCCCCCCCCCATGAAAAATTTCTGGCTACGCCCCTGACGAAACTGAATTTAGAGACGGGTGCGAGATGAGAGAGCTTCAACGACTGCATGAATATTTCCTTGACGGAGATTAGTTTCTAGCAGTTGTAGTACAGGAGTCCTAATTTGCTGCATGATAGATTGCAATATTATTGTGTAAGCCGTAAAAATTTTATGCAGAAAAGTTTCGAAGTGGTAGTTACAAAAATCGCTAACAGGTGGCGTTGTACTCTTTGGCCTCCATATTCATCCGATCTTGCTCCTTTTGGACTACAGGACCATCCCAACACGCTGAACTAGCTTGAATTGTCGATTTATTCGATCTTTTTTCCCGCTGAAACAGTACGGGGTGTGATGACAGACCTCGTTATTAGTTTGCGACGCCGAATGGCGGACATTTTGAAAAAAGTGTTTTGTGACTGCTTGTTGAGAATGAGTCAATACTCATTCATGACGATCGTCGATCGATTTTTTAGTGCAGCGCCGTCTATTAGCAGTGGCATTTGGGGGTTCTAACTACCCTTGTCGGGTATTTTTTTAATATTAAGTCCATAAATTTTTAATTTTCCGCATAAAGATTACGGCTTTTAACGTACGTTCATAACTTCTTCTCCCCTTAGGAAAACTGTGTACATCATTCTCTGTTAGCAGCTATTGTACTATTTTGAAAACTTCTGTATAATTTTTTTACAATTATACATAATAAACATTCCGTTTGCTGCATCCGTCTATTGTCCTTTGTTTTCGAGATATGTAATTTTTAAATCTGTATGTCTTTTGCTGGACGCCCTATACCTATTTTATTGTTTGCTCGTTTGTTTGTTGGTGGATTAAGGCCGATTGGCTGTTCTAGGGTTCTAGGCCTATAGGGGGAATGCCATCTGTGCGGGACTTTTTAAGGGATCCTATCCCGTATTTACGCGAGGTTTCGGAGAAAACCACGGAAACTCCGAACGGCTAATTCGACAGGCGTGACCAGGGTTTGAACATGGTACCTCCTGCCTTCCAATTTTGAGAGCAGAACTTCTCAGCCACTGGTGGAGGCCCCCTATTTTAGTGTAAAGCTAAATAAAATTTTGCTTACCACTAAGGCCGTAACCAAGGGAGGCAGGGGGTCCGCCCCCCCCCCCAACCGAAAATTTTTTCTGGGTACGGCCCTGCTTACCACTGTTTTACCCATGTAATACACTTAATATCAATGGAAGTGATTTTAAAGACTATTAAATTTAAAAATCTTATAAATAAAAATGAAATTCTGTTTGTTTGTTTGTTTGTTTGTTTGTTTGTTTGTTTGTGGATTTGAGTTGTATACAAATCCACAAAAATGGACCTATCCGCCTGAAATTTAGCACAGATATGTAAAATAATATAGAATAAATCATAGTCCACTTTAAAACTTTGAAAGTCCACCCGTTCCCGGAATTTAAGAGATTTTTTATGCTATTCACGCAAAAAGCTTTCCGTAATTGTAACCCCTGTAGTGAAAAAAGTGTGAAATAAGGATCGTGGTTGCCATGTGTGGCGATTTTGCCGAATAAGATGTTTTAAATTCTCAAAGTAAAAATAAAAGAATAATAATGATTTTTTTTTGTTGTTAGTTTATATTCGTAAGGTTATATTTTTTTAAATTATAATATCGTGTGCATGGGAAATCGGAGCAGGAATGAAATGTTTTATACGCAAAACAATAAGAATTGAAGATTTCCGAGGCTAATATGTTAAAATTTTTTAGGTTGGCGAAAAAATAAAATAGCTCAAATGCCGAGAAAGTGAGTTCTAGCGGTTTGCACAGTTTCCGCTCCGGCTTGGCGCAATTTACTGAGAGCTTAAGGAAACGGATTTTTGAAAACAAGTGCAAAGGTTTTATTAGAATACAGCGTTAAATTTTAATGATCCGTGCGAAAATAATGCAGTTATTAAGGGATTTCAAGCGATCTATCTTCAGCATTCTCGCGATTTTGAGGAGGATTCTAACGCTTGGCGCTATTTATGGTAATTTAATCGTCTGCTATTTGTGTTATGAATACACCTGCGTACAAGTTTTTGAAATTTTCATTCAGTTGGAATTTCATTCAGTTGGAATTTTTCTGAGCAGCTTTTCTGCATCTAATGTATTACATCCAGAAAAAAGGATGTTAGAAATATCAATTTTAATTTTGTATAATCACACTCATGAATAATGATACACTTTCCAACTTAATGAAAGAAGGAACGAAAATAGGGAAGACCCATGGATTATAACTCTTTTTATATATATAGCACTTTAGTGTGTATTTAAAAACCTGAAAGTGTGTCAGATTTTCTATGATTCTAGCGCTTGGCGCAATTTAATGAGAGGGTATTTTTAAAAACAAGCGTAGGTTATCTTATAAATAAAAAGGAAATTCTCTTTGTCAATTTGTTGATTTGGGTAGTATGCAATTCCACAAAAATGGACCTGTCAGCCTGAAATTTTACACAGATATGTAAAATAATATAGAATAAATGATAGTCCACTTTAAAACTTTGAAACTCCACTTAAAAACGTTTTCCTCCTGAATGGTTCTCTTAATTTCCGTTCCCGGAATTTAAGAGATTTTTTATGTTCTCCACGCAGAAAGCTTTATGTAATATTAACCCCTGTAGTGAAAAAAGTGTGTGAAATAAGCATCTTGGTTGCCATGTGTGGCGATTTTGCCGAATAAAATGTTTTAAATTCTTAAAAGTAAAAATAAAAGAATAATAATGATTTTTTTAGTTTATTTTTTTAGGTTATTTTTTTAATTATAATATCGTGTGCGCATAAGAAATGAGAGCAGGAATGAAATGTTTTATACGCAAAACAATGAGGATCGAAGATATCCGAGATTAATATGTAATTTTTTTTAGTTTGGCGAAAAAAAAAATGGCTGATAGGCCGATTTTTAGAGAGTGAGTTCTAGCGGTTTGCACAGTTGTAGGCTTTTTGGCGCAATTTACTGAGAGCGGTTTTCTTAGAATACAGCATTAAATTTTAACAATCCGTGCAGAAATAGTGCAGTTATTAGGGCATTTCAAGCGATATAGCTTCAGAATTCTCGCCAATTGAATACATTTATTTAACTTGGGGGAAATCCGCCAAATTTCAGAAAATTGAAATCTTCGCATTTAGTACATCGAGGTAACGATGAATAAAACATGTTATAGTTGATAATTTAAAAAATGCCGCTGTATTAAGGGATTCCACTTTTCAAATAAATGCCTTGCGGTCGAACCATTTCCCACTTTGATTGCTGCTAAGTCAATACTTCGAATGATTCCCTGAAAAAACTCATGCAAAATGGCGTATGCTGGCACTTTGGCGAGGCTTAGATTTGAAACTGGATTTTACTTGAGACTGGTATATACGTATAATAAGACTGGTTATAGATAAAAATGAATGTTGGTATGTGTGTAGGAGGTTGAAAAACTCCAGCACCGTTTCAGCGATCACCAAGAAATTTGGTTCACCTAAGTCTTTTATCATGGAGAAGGTTTTTATGCTATCCGTTTTCCTCTAACTTTTCACTAGGTGGCGCAGCAGAACGTCGAATTCTATTCCGTTTAGCCGTTTGCTATGCGAATATCGTCCAACCAATTTCGATGAAATTTGGTACACGCGAATATTAGAACACGGAGAATATTTTTCACTATCCATTTGCTGTAACTTACCGCTAAATGGCGCTGCAACGCATCAACTTCTACAGCGTTCGACCGATCGGCATAAAATTTTTTATACTTACACATTTGAGAACGAAGAATATATTCTAACTGCGTTACTTTTGATGTTACTCACCACTAGATGGCACTGCAATGCATTATTATTTTAACTCGCCACTACATGACGCTGCAGCAGGCCAAAGTTTTGACCATTCAAACGGTGGCTATGAAAATCAGTATACATAGCTATTTGAACAATGAGAATATTTTGGCGTTATCCATTTTGCTATAACTCGCCACATGACGGCGCTGTAGCAAATCATTACTTTAATTAACCACTAGATGGCCCTGCAGTGTATCACTTCTTGACTGTGCGAATGATCGCTATGAAAATAGGTATACATAGATATTTGAACACGGGGAAGAGTTTGGCACGATCCATTTTCCTATAACTTGACACTAGATGTCGCGTCAACACATGAACTTCAAGACTATTCAGCCGATCCTCATGAAAACTCGTATACATCGATATCTGAATGCGAAGAATATTTTTGCCGTATCCGTTTTGCTAAAACTCGCCACTAGATTGTGCTACGCCGCATCGCCTTCTGCACCGTAAAACGATTGCCTTGAAATTCAGTATGCATGATTATTGAACACAATATAACGCGATATCCATTTTGCTATATCTCTTTATTACAATAAATAGTAATCACAACAAATATGAATATCAAAAAGTCCATTCATTCCCGTGCGAAGAACGGGTACTTCAGCTAGTTTATTATAAAAATTAACTGATCGCCCAGGTTTGCAGTGGCTTAAAAAACTATTGTTTGTATCACACCTTGGGTCTGAGTTCGATTCCCATCTTGGACGTGGTTGCTAATTCGTCTCTTCATAGGGGTGACCAAGCACTGTCCCCATAGTAATGACCTATACTTCGGGCCGTAGTAGGACCCCACCATTTCGAAGTGAATGGACATTGGCAGTTGAAGTGTGAAGGTGAACGGGTTCTGCCTAGCGCGTGGCTTTCGATCTAATGGCCATGAGTTTTGGGTGCTTTTCTCCATGTGTAATTGAATACGCGTTACAACCCCTCAAAATGTCCTCCGTCCAAAGCACCCCTCCTAGGCAGATACCCCACGTGTAAGTTTGCCTTACCACAATACACTCGGGCAATAGTAGATCCATCGTCTGCCAAGTCCCTGACCTCAAAAAAAAAAAAAAAAATAATAATAATAATAATAATAATAATAATGGAAAAAATAAAATAAAAATACTTGTAAAAATAATTTAAAAATTTTCAGATAGTTAACTATAAAGCCTATATTATCAAGTACTAGTGCCCAGGGGCAGATCTGCCGAGTTGGGAGCCCTGGGAAAAAGCTTCATTAGAGGCCCCCTCTTTCGAAAACTTTTTCTAAATTTACTAATTTTTAAACTTGAAGAACAATTTGGGGGGGTCACCTTTTTTGGGGGGACCCAGGCGCTTTCCCCGGCAGAGTGGATAAGACACTGAACAAGGTAGACGGCTGAAGTGCGAAGGTCCGGCGTTAGACCCCACAGCGCGCCTGTCGATCTAAATCTGAAGTTTTTTTTTTTTTTTTTCGTTTTCTCCACATGTAACATGAATTCGCGTAAGAGCCCCTTAAAAAAGATCTCCGTCCAAGGCAAACCCCCGTAGGCATCTGCCCCTCGTGTGGGGTACCCTTGACACAAAAATATCAAGTACCAAATCAAGTACTAGCTAACAAATTTGATTCTTTGTATCCCACCAGAAACAAAACTTTAAGCCCATTGCGTCTGCAGGAATTGCCGCAAAGTGCTCACACAAATCCTAGGAACGAAAGTTTCTTTCTTTTTTTTTTTTTTCTCTTGTATTTTTTTTTTTTTTTTTTTTTTTTTTAAAGTAACAGTGAGGGCATTTGTTGTGTCACGAGAGCAGTATCAGAAGAGAGAAGAATAGAGACGCGTAGATAAACAGACAGTCGTGACAAACTGATGGAAATTAAGAAGACGGATTGTGATAGAAGCAGACAGACAGACAAGAAAAATTCACTGACAGACAATGAGAGTGCAGTGTATTTTCAGAGGGGTAATTTAATTTTCTGTCACTGCAGCTTGGTGGAAAAAAAAACTAAATAGGTAAATAACAGTATTTTTTTTTTTTTTAAGACATGAAAAACTTTTTAAACTCTTCTTTCAGTAGCTATACAAGCGATTAATGGTCAGTAGGGACGAGACCCGGACTTAACAATTGTAATGCGAGACGAGTCAGACGTTCTTATCATTACTGTATATGGGGACTTTGCGAGACAAGACAAAGCTTTGCAGCTGTTTTGGGAGATGAGACAGGCCCAATTTTCGCCTCGCGTCCATCCCTAACGGCTAAAATTTACTTTTTATTCTTCTTTTTATTCGTGATAATTTATTACACAGTTTCAGTATAGTATATGCTTTTTTAACTTTCATATATATTTGTAGCATCCAGGGGCGTAGCCACGGGGGGGGGTTATGGGGGTCATAACCCCCCCATGAGGAATTTTTTGCCATACAAAATGTATATTCTTCACTACATTATCACACCCACGTATACAAATATATGAGTTGTGGTAGTCGTAACCCCCCCCCCATGAAAAATTTCTGGCTACGCCCCTGGTAGCATCAATAACTTAATTACACCATTTAGCATTACTGATGGTTTAAACAAATGTCTTCTTACGTACAGGCTTGTTTGTTTGTGTGTTATGGCCAGCAGGGGCGTAGCTGGGGGGTGGCAGGTGGGGCAAGTGCCCGGGCGCTGAACGAGAAGGGGCGCCAAAAAGTAAATTACATATGAGGCCTGTGAATGCGAGGATTTTTTATGTTTACTTTTGCTTGGTTTTGTAACCGTTAGCACTAATGTCATCATGGCTAAACAGTTTGGAATAGAAGACCAAAAATGAAACCGTTACAAACATTGAGAAAAAAACCAAGCAGCCAAATATGTGAAGTTGACGGAAAACCCGAAGAAAATGCTGAAAATGAAGACTTATATGGATTTATACAAATACGATCATTGAGCTTATCAATTCATTATGAAGATCAATTTTTCAAAACTTTGTAGCCGTGATCGCTCAATTGAAGATGGGGGGGGGGGCGCAGAACAGCAGAACACATGTTTTGCCCAGCGTGACAAATTCCGTAGCTACGCCCCTGATGGCAAACCCATGTGTGGGGCATCTACCTAAGGAAAGTGCTTTGGACGGACGACATTTATAAGGGTTTTAACGCGAATTCACGTTACATCTAGAGAAAAAACGCCCCAAACTATAGACCGTTAGATCGACAATAATCTAACATGTTCAGTGCATGGTGGGAGCCTTCTTTGCGTACAGAAACTAAATATTATCTGCTCCAGCAGGGCAGACCCTTACGTCCTGCAATAATCGTGAACGGTTGAATAAACGATGCTTTATTTAGTAAATTATAAATCCAATTAAAAGAAAAGGGAAAGAGAAAAAAAATTACTGGTCTGGAAGGCAATTCTGTTTTTTAATATCTTGCCTTTTAATGCAAGGTTAAAACCTTATTTACAGCCAAATAAAAATTATTCTGATAACAGAATCCCATATTACTATTATTACTATTTTTAATCATTTCGTCTAGGCTTATCCAGGGGTGGCCCCTGCAAACGTAAAAAAGGCGCCCCCTTTTTTACTTTTTTCAAGCTTTTGAGTTCGAAAGGGCGCCCTTTCGAATACGGCACCCCGAAGCGATGCTTACCTTGCTTACCGTGTCGGGCAGCCCCTGGGTTTATCAAAGAGCAAAAATTCGCAGAAGCAAGTGCTAACTTTATAAGAAATATTTTACTAATGTCTGTTCTTTTTTTTTTTTTTTTTCACTTCGCCAAATTTTTTTTATAAATACTTGCTCGAAACACAATATCGTTTGAATATTTGTACGAATTTACTTTCTTTTCCTTCAGCCTTCCCCACCAATTTAATGTTTTGCTTAGGCAAGAATTAAAAATTTTCAAGCTTTACAGAGTCAAAATACAATTTCTAAAAATAAGTAATAGACTTTAAATTAGGGATGGACGAAAACTACAAATGTGTCGTTTCGCAAAATAGCTCCAAAGCTTTGTGTCGCCTGACATAAGAACTGTAAATCACTGTCTCATCTCGTCTCACATCCATCCCTAGTTTAATTTACAATACTACATAAAGTAAAATAAATGTATATACAATGAAAATGGAATACGTTTTGCAATAAACCAATCAAACTACAGCAATGGCGTAGGAAAGGGGGCCTCAGAGGGGCTTGACACCCCCCCCCCCATACCCTTGGAAGAAGAGAAAAGTAACTACAAATCAGAACAATATGTTGCCTTTTATGAATTCCGGCACTGATAAAAACATAACTGTGAGCTCTCCCCAAAATGATTGAATTCCTACGCTACTGAATTAGAGTGTTTTTGTGTTTGTTAATAATAAATTTTAATACCATATGTTATGTAGCTCATTTTTTAAACTGAAATAGTGTAAAATATGATTATAAATTAACATGTTATTCAGTATTCAAATTTTAATGAACATTTACCAAAAGGTTTCTCTAGTAAACATAGATAAATTAAAGCTAAGAATATAATTTTATCTGCCCTAATCTTTTAATTAAAATATTTTAACTGAAAAAAAAAATTATTGAATTTCTAATATTTTCACCTTTTCTACAAATTGGCAGATTTGTGTTTGTTGAAGTTTTTAATTAAAAAATAGACTTTTCCTCCCATTTAACCAAATTTTATGAAATAATGTATATTTACTAATAAACAAATTATATGTTATTAGCCATTCAATTAGCAAAAAAATAAAAATTGGTACGTTGATAAATTAACTTAGCGCATATAATTTCATTTATTCTAAATTCTTGTGTGGTTGGCTGCTGTTTAATTAAACTATTTTCGCCGTCAGAAGGAAGGGGGGGGGGATACATTTAAAAAAAAAAAAAATTCTCTTTAAACACAATTTATTCTTCCGAGGAGCAACTTTCGGGAATCTTCACATCACCCCCCCCCCTCCTTGTTCCTTGGAAAGAAAATATCAAGTATATATATAAAATAAAAAAAAATAAACAAATAAAAGTCGCCTCAAAACTTGACATCTGAGTCTGACATTTCCTGTTGAGTTTTGGAAAAGGCGCACACGGAGAAATGCGGTTGGCGAGCGGCTGGTTTTTTGCCCGGGCCACGCTGCCAATGGGAATGAAGCTAGAGTCGGAGATAAGAAGAGTCTGTCAAAGCAACTATCTCCAAAGCCAGCGGGAGTGGAGAAAAGGAGAGAGGGGGAGAAAACAGGGAACATGCCGGCAATTTATGCCAAGCTGCTGGTATCTTTATCTCACCAACTTGGATATAGAGACTTCAGAGAATTTTTGAGACAGGGCATCTGGATTTAATTTTTTTTTTTTCGTTTCATTTGTTTATTCGCACGTGAGAAGCTGTTCGGCGAAAAGTAAGAAGAAAATAAAAATATCCTGAAATAGCGACGAAAGTTCTCTCTTTCTCCCTCCTCACTACACAGCAGTCTTTTTAATTTTTAATGAGCTTTTGCTAACGTTTGTGCGTATTATGTAATTTGTAATGAGCTTTTACTTTGAGCTGCTATTAGGTGTGTGATTGGGAAAGTAATTAGAAAGCGGCTGATGAGATAGTTATTAATAAAGTAATCGACAGTCTTTAACAAGAAAATTAACGGCGTAGGGGCATTTTAATAGACCGACTACCGACTTAAGAGAATTTCTGAGAGAGGAGATTTTTTTTTAACTTTTTCTTTTACTTTTTTCGTTTTATTTGTTTATTCTCACACGAGAAGCTGTTCAGTAAGAAGTAAAAAAAAGTAAAAATAGTGAGGAAAGTTCTTTCTCTAGTCACCATTTTGCCATCCATTTTTAATGAGCTTTTGTTTACAATTGTGAGTATTATGTAATTTGTAATGAGCTTTTACTTTGAGCTGTAATTTGGTGTGTGATTGGAACATGATTAGAAAGCGGCTGATGAACTAGTTATTAATAGAGTAATCTTCAATCTAACAAGAAAATTAATTGCGTACTGGCATTTTAATTAGGGATGCATGATACACGATTGTTTGCGAGGCGAGACAGAGAATTATAACTTTTCACGAGAGGAGAATATTTTTCACCTTATAATAAGCTGATTTTGCAAGACGAGACAAAGCTTTTCGGGTGTTTTGCTAGACGTGAGTCCTGTTCTCGTCTCGAGAATTTTAAAGCATCTGATTTTTTCCCTTCTTTTATTTGTTTATTTCCACGTGAGAGGCTGCTCGGTGAAAAGTTAAAAAAAATAATAATAATAAATAAATAAATAAATCTAAAATAGTGAGGAAAGTTCTTCCCCTTGTCACCACTTTACCTCCAATTATTGATGAGCTTCATTTGTTCAAGTTCGAGCGTATTATGTAATTCGTAATGAGCTTTTATTTGAACTTGAATTAGGAGTGTGATTGGGAATGTAATGAGGGAATGGCTGGTGGAACTGCTTATTTTAACATTTAAATGCCCTAAGTTTCAAATTTGATCGCTTTTAAAACATGTTCACTGCAAGGATTAAAGTGCAAGCCAGATTTCTCATGTCAATATCACATATATAGTTTTTAATAGTAAATAATTCATGCCTGATTTTAATAGTGAATGATTCAATAATAAAATTTTCATATATTTCTTTCAAACTGAGTGTTTTTCGAAAATTTAATTAGTTATTCACAAAATTTATATTGGAAATTTATCTTACACTTGGGGTTATTACGCGATCGGTAGCGAACGTGTTTAAAATGCAGGTATTTAAGGTTTAAAATACTAGTAAAAAACTCACCAACTTGAATATAGTGGCGAGGGAATTTTTGAGACGGGACAGCTGAATTTATTCATGTATGTTATTAATTATTTTATTAATTTAATCAATATATATAACATAACATTATCAAATATTACTATTTTTGTTTCATTTGTTTAATTGAATGTGAGATACTGATCGGCAAAAAGCCCCTCGACCCCCCCCCCCAAAAAAAAGAAAGAAAAAATAATAAATAAAATAAAATAAAACAAAATCGCAAAATATTAAAGGAAACTTCCTATGCCTTCTCACCTCTTTTGCAGTTTCTTTAATTTTTAATGAGCTTTTGTTTACACTCGTACATTTTCAATAAACCTTTTCCTTTGAGCTGAAATTAGGGTAAAGCCGTGATTGGGAATATAATTAAAAAGTGGCTGATGAACTAATAATTAACTCTGAAGTTTGATTTTGATTTGTGGGATTACGGCCAATTATCTATATGTGGAATCTAGGCCGAGGAGGGTGCCCGCAGTGGGGTCTTTGTAAAGGTTTTCATATTTACCCTGAATTTCGAAGAAAACCACGGAAAACTCCGATCGGCTGGGTCGGCGGACGGTGACCTGGGTTTAGAACAGCCCCTTTCCGTCTGCCAGTTGCGAGCGCTAAGCGCTCGGCCACAAGTGGGGCAATTAACAGAGGAATTGATTATCAAATAATAGGAAATTTAATTGCATAACTTGGTTTTAAAGTCATAGATAAAAATATCTCTTAGAGAGTGATTGATTTCCAGCAAGACGTGCCGGCATATGCCCAAGATTCCTTAAGTAGCACAGGTTTAACATTTACTGTCAATTTAACAGTTTACATTCATAATTTGGATTGGGACTTTTTGGCACAAAACAGTGCAAGTTCCTTGAAGATTACAATTTAGTCTTTCGAATTAAGATGGCGTATAAATGATTATTTAGACAGAAATCTTTTTTTTTTTTTTTTTCGTACCATATTAGTTAAAGATAAATAAATTAACATGCTGCTTTAATGATGAGTTTAATTATTTTTATTTGTACTCATATGAGCTTCTATTCAGTGAAAATATTTTCACTCAAAATAAATAAGTCTTTTAAGCACTTTTTATGTTAGAGAAAATACGCGACAGGAGGCAATTTTTGCGAAACATTTGATACTAAGTTGAAACTCTTCAACGAGTTTTCAGAACCGTGAATCTAAACCTGTTTACAATTTTATGTATGCACTGTTATTAAGTGAAACTTCCGAAACTGAGACGCTTGAGATCAACACAAAATATTTGGAGTTTGTGTATGTTAATCTAATATGCACGTTTCCTTCCCCAAGAAATTGTCCAAATTCGGAAGCTCTTATGCGAATGTTCCATTGCACTATGTATATTTACGATATATCTTTATAAATTTGTTATTGTTTAGAATGTTGAAAACTGCACACATTGTGTTGCAAAATTCAGTACGAAATTTCAAAGAACGAAGTAAACCTGAATTTCTAAAGCGCCATTTTAACGGTAATTTCACATGTGATGCGTGCTCGTTCAAGGAATAAAATGTATTATTAAGAGATGTGCCAGTTGTTCAAAATAGCTCTCAATGGAATTACTAAGGACAATCTTCTACAAAAAGATGATTTTTAACCTTTTTGTTGCAAATTTAGGGAAATAGAGCGAGTTCTTTTTTTTTTTTTTTTAATCTCCCAACATTTTCCTGTTTGCTTTTTTATCTTACTTTTGCGCGTGAATTTTTATGTCGAACGTATAATCTTAACGTATAATCGTTATGAATTCCCCTGATTGTATGATTTGAATAGTGTTTGTGAGTTCTGCCAGTAAAAATGTATTTTGTAAGTGGACGCTCTCTATTCTGAATACTCATGGAACCGACTAAAAGTGTTTAGATTATAGGGCTGTTCGTTATAGAGGTATAGAGGAACACTCTATACCTCTAGAGTGTTCCTCTATACCTCTTTTCGATTTAGTGCCTAGCATTTCGATTTAGTGGCTAGTGTCAATTAAGTCAAATTAAATTGAGTCGGACCTTGTGAACCTTTGGCTCCTCTGTTTCTTTCCTGCCATTGAGAAGCTAGAGAAGTTATGTCTATTTAATTCAGTGTTTTTCTTTTACTGTGTATTTTGTTTTGTAGTTTTGGCCAAAGATAATGTGTTTCTTGCCTGCTGCAATTGAAAAAAAAAAAAAAAATCCAGTCGAACCTGTATTATCTACCACCTCATTTTTTGTTTTTATTTATTTATTTTTTTATTTATTTTTGTTAAGGCAAAGCACACTAGGAATCTTTGCCAAAAGTAGGAATGCCATGAATGGAAAACTTAGGGGATAGACTAATTAGACTAAGGGGATCTAATGCGTATTCACGTTTCATCTGGGGAAAAAAAAAAAAAACACCAAAAACTTCACAACGTTCCTCCCCTTCCAAAATTTATAAATTATATATGTATGTTCATAAGTTCAACGGTGTATAATGAGCTTATATATATTGTGCAATCCCCCCCTTCCCCCCTGAAAAAAAAAAAAAAAACTGACTACGGACTTGTTAGATGTATGGTCATGAGACCATAAAAAGGACCATATCATCTATAGCAACTGCAAAAAATTGCCTTCCTTCGTAAAACCTATACGTACTGACGAAGAATAGGCTTGTCTCGTCTCATATAAAATGCAATTCTCATCTATAAATCGCGAAATAGCCCGATACTATGCAAGAAAAGAGCATTTAACTTGCAATACTCATGATTCTATAAGTTTTTCATTGTGGAGCAAAGTAATACTTCATGGTCAAAGTTAAGGGTGACTGCGAGACGAAACGAGATAGAAATTTGCTATTGTTATCCAAGACGAGACAGGATTTCGCCTGACCAGACAAAGCTGGTGTGCGGACAAGCTGGCCTTTTTCCTTGTTTCGCATCTATCCTTAGCCAAAGTAACTCGGATATACCAGGGATGGACGCGATACTAATAAAAGTCCTCTCTCGTCTCGCAAAATCCCTATACAGTGGAACCTCGATTTAACGTACTTTGATTTAACGAATTCTCCGATTTAACGAATATTTTTTTTTGTCCCGACAAAAAGGGTGCTAAAATGCTCCAATTTAACGAATTTTTAGCTTTGATTTAACGAACAACAATCGCCGAAATAAAATTCGCACATAAAACTAAAACTTTAAATTTTTAGCACACAAAACTTTGAATCTAACACACCCTAATCCAAGTGTGTAATACAATTTTTTTTTTTCTCATTTTTCCAAACGAAGCAAGAGCCTACGATGACAGCGATACAGAAACAGTCATTTACAATTACGCCGTGGATAATCATGAGCAAATGGCTGGATGTGAAGATCTTCCTAGTAATGGAAATTTTACAGAATATATGTCTCTTGCGACGTACAGCTAAGTACCTGCGATAGTGAACAGAAAGAGAATGAAGATTCTGAAAGCAGCGAAGGTGACGAAGAAACGTAAATTGAATTTTAAAAAGTGACATTCCAAGAAGCAGTTTGCAGCTTGAACGCTTTAACAATTTTTTTTTTTTTTTTTTTTTTTTTTTTTGTCTCACGAGGTTGATGATGTTGTTCTTATGAAGTTAGAAAATATAGACAAAGAACTTTGGAAAGTCAAAACAAAGCACTATCAAAGATTTTATTTCCAAAGTGCCAATAATTATGTATGTATTATGTATTGAGTTTTAAGAGCAAGTAACATTAAAGAATTTAGATTAGTTTAAAACTGATCGCCTAACGTATAAGTTATAATTTTTAAGCTCGTACTAAACAATAATCATTCTTTTTTCACATCTAAGGGTATTTTGCATTGATATTTTTATACCATACTCTTCACAAAAATTTTTATTCGATTTAACGAATTGCTTCGATTTAAACGGATTTGTGGGACCCAATCAATTCGTTAAATCGAAGTTCGACTGTATATAGTAACGATAAAAAACGTCTGCCCCGTCTATCATAAAATCTACTCGTCTCGCTTCCATCCCTAGCACACAAACTTCGCCACTAGCTGATTACTGGGGATGAAGGGGGGAATCAAAATAGGATATCATAAAACTTTAAACACATGGGGAAAATGTTTTGTTAAATTCAACAAAATTTGATTGGCGCTATTTCAATCAAATTAATTTGTTGGATTTTTAACAAAATTTTTGTTAAATTAACAAGATATTTCTTCAAATTAACATTTTTTTTTTAATTGAACTAAGATATTTTTTTGAGATAGAGCCAACCAAAATTTTGTTGAATCAACAAAATATTTTTGTCACTGCAGCTTTTTAAAGAATTTAATTGTACTAGAGACTCGAAAAAAATTTGTCTCTTTACAAGTTGCACTGTGAACTATTGTTACAAACAATGAACCTGTACATGGGAAAAAGTGTTTTGCTGAATTTAGCAAAACTTCTTTGGCGAGACAGTTTAGAAGTTTCATTTTGTTGATTCAACCAAATTTATTTAACAAAATGCTTTTTTGCCAACAAAAGTTTTTTTTTTTGTTTTTTTTTTTTTTTTTTTTTGTCAAACTCAGAACCAATAGCATTTGAAATCATTAAACAGACAATGTAGGCATGCCCCAAGGACATGAGCAGGAGCGCAGTACGGTGTAAGCCAGAACAGGGAAAGAGAACGTCCATGTTCATTAGACGAAAACGGAGTATTTATGCTTATATCCTGAGGTCGAAAAAATGCTGTAAAATCTTAGAAGCTAGCAAAAAATTTTAGGAGCCACATATATATTTTATATTAATGAAAAAACAAGCGAGTCGCCAGGGAATAAATTTAGTCGACCAGGCGCACAGTGGAGTATTCGTATCAAAATCCTGGCCAAAAAGCGAAAATTTTAAATTTGTTTAAAAACAGTAATACATATGTTTTTGGATAGCCTAGTAACTGATGCATCATGAGATACACGTTTTTCGACCATAATTCATATCCAAAAGATGCAACACTCGGTTTAAAAGCAAGTTTCTTCATTTACGGCAAGAGAATTCAGCGTTTTCTATTACTTCGCCTTGCATTTTTTACGGGCTCTTTAAATTAATTGACTGGTTTGATACTTAGTATAATTGTAGTAAAATATATGTATTTTAATTATATGTATCTATTAGCTTGAAATAATAATATGATTTTATTTAAAAAAATTGTAAACTTTTTTTTCTATTTTTTTTTTTAAATCCACATTTCAAAAAGCCTTTTGAAGGGGTGTCGCGGCTTGTCGCGCCTAATTTCAACTATAATCGTAATGATTACAGTATTGAGTGTCTATTCCAAGAAAAAAATGTTCCCCCAACATCCACCATTTTTATAAAAAAAATTATTTATATAGCGCCATTTTTATTTTTTCGATAATTTTTCGACGGGTGATCGCAAAAGGGATACAAACATACGCGCTTGTATTTCTCATAAACTATAAATTATTTGCAAGTGTTTGGATAAAGGTATATAAAATTCATTTTAGTTAAGATTTAACATCAGTATTTTAAATTCAGTATGTAATTTCTTATTTTTCTGATGTAAATTTGCTATAAGAAGAAAATTTCTACATATTCCAAAATTGCCCTTTCTTAGTCCTGTAAACTGTCCCATCTATTTACAGCTTAGTTTTCCATTTATGTCGTAAATTGTGTCCAAAGCAAAAACTCCCCATTTTTGGTTCTCAAAGGTTCGCTACTGTGACTTCGGGTCATTGAAGTGTGAGTGTGTAAACAGAAATACGTGCTAGCTCTTTAAGTCATTTTGAGGTGCTGGCTTGAAATAAATTGCTCCTCTAGCTTGGAATGAGATTTTATGGGTTTGCAAGGAGGCTTCTTTTAAGCAGTGTCCTTTTAGCTGCTCTAGACAAAGTCCAAGGAAAAAGAATAAGCCTTTTAATTGTGAGAACCTTCAACTTCTTCTTCCAGAGGGGTCCAATGGTGGTCCCTCTCTCACAAACAAAAAAAAAAAAAAAAAAAAAAAAAAAAAAAGCGATTCTGACGAATATCAGAGTTCAAAAAAATCGGAATGAAAAAGTTAATCTTCAGAAGTCATTAGAAAACTAAGATCCCTATAGTAACTACATTTAGAAAAGTGAAAAATCTAAAAATTTTTATGATAAAAATTGATTTATAGATAAGTAGTATTATATTTATAAGTATTATTAAAGTATTACATTTATATATTTTTATTGTGATTAAGGCACAGCTGCACTGCTATTTGCCTAACGGTAAGGTTGCCTTGGGCGGAGGGCTTTTTAAGGGGTTCTATTGCGTATTCACGTGACATCTGGAGAAAATCGCCCAAAACTCCAGAACGTTGGATCGACAGCCGCGTGCTATTACATTTATAAGTGGTATTATACAATAGCAGTACTTCCCAGTAAGGGACACTCCCCGGACAAGACATTTGTTAGAAACCAAATTAGAGTCGTTTGGCGATATATCACCAAATTTGGCGACAACACGCTTTTTTTATGTAATTTAAGAAGTATATAATACTAAAGAGTTAGTCAAAAGTCAACAGTAATGATTTTAACGTTAAAACACATGAAAAATATTTTTGGCCAGGATTTTGACACAAATACTCCACTGTGAGGCGTGGCGACCGAATTCTTTCGAACTCTGCTAATGTCTGCCAATGGATTTAACTATGGGTGCTATCAAATACAAAACTATTTAATTGGATTTTTTTTTCTGAGTTAATTGAAAGTTTCAAAGGTAAGTAAGTCTGCTTACTTTATATATTCATTAAAATTTAGATTTTTATTTTAGTAATTCAACAAAATTTTGTTGATTTAACAAAATTTGTTGATTTAACAAAACTTTTTTTTTTTTTTTTTTTTTTTAATTGTAGGAGTTACGAAGCACTCATGAAGGAATGTTAAAAATTCGGAATTTTCCTATACTATTTCCTTAACAGGTAACTCTTCTGCACATTTTCGAAGGCAATTTTTGTGTTTACGAATTTTTTCTGAAAGTTGCATGAGGCATATCGGTTGGCTTTTGACATTAGTTTCTAGTGCATCGGGTGAGACGGCATTATTAATATTTAGAGACTTTAACGTCGCTGGTTTGTTTCTAGACTGTTCAGAAATCCTGTGACGACGATCGTTTTGAAAAAGCCACTTGAAAGGCGATCATCGTCAAGAACAAACCTATCAACATTCGAAAAAATTAATAATGTTTCTTAATGCATTATGCGCTAATACTGACAGTAAACCCGTGTAAGAGACATTCTAAATTTTCTTGAGTCTGTAGCGCAATACAATTTTTTAATAAACTATTCAAAAGTATATGATTTTCAAGTGGAGGTAAAATATTTGGGTGGGGATGCATTTTAATATGTTGCGACGCCCATGATCCCTAGTATTTACAGTATCCCCTTTTTCTGTCCCCTTCCTTGTTTATGCTATCTTACTTAATATATATTTTTACACGATAAAAAGAAAATATACACCATCAGCCAAAAACAAATGTCATGCTAATGACAAAATCATTTCAATTTTCACACTCAGAAACTTAACGATCTGAGAAAACGTTTAGGACAAGGACTTGTAGAAAACAGCCTCCTGTTCTGCTGGCCTAAACTATTAAAGTAATAATGACCTAACACGCCATGATATTTTAACTGCAAAGTGTAATCGCGCACATACACGCGATTAAAAAAAAACTAATAATATGCCTAAATGCTATATTAATGGCAGAATTATTTAAATCTTCAAAACTAGGGGACATAACGATTTCAAAAATTACCGCAGGCAAGAATTCATCATTATAATTTTATAAACTTACCTCGACTGGTTCGGTAAATTAGCTGTCAAAGCAGATGCATTTTATCATAACCCTCAATTATAGCTTTGTTTCCCATCAAAGTTCTGCTATCATTTATAGATATATATCCTCTTTAAATCTGAAATCAAAAAAATTTATGAATCGATAATTTTCGTGTTCAGTTGACTTCACTAGACATGATTTTCTAATTGTAAGCGTAAAAAGATGACTATTATTATTTTTCTTGTGTATAAATAAATCTTTTTCATGTAGTATAAACTGTAGCTAAGGATGGCTGCGAGACGAGAGATGAGACAGGTTTGAGGTTGCTATGAGACTGGACAATGGATAGATCTGAAGTTGCTTCTAACAGCTCAACAAACACTGTAACAGACGCCGCTTAACCCTTTGAGGCGCAACCTTTTCCAATGCTGAAAAAAGGGCAGCCGTTGCCATCGCTCGACTTAACTACCAGCAAGATGGCGGACGATCGAAACGTTCATCGCGGGCCACAGTTCTAGAGACCCTTTTTTGACGCAGCTGGCTGTGCGCGGGCACAGCCAGCTGTCGTCAAAAAAAGGGTCTTAGGGTCAAAAAGTAGGCACGCATGACGTTTCGATCGCCGCCTCTTGCTGGTAGTTAAGTAGAGCGATGGCAACGGCTGCCCTTTATTCAGCATTGGGTAATCCCGCATTCTTCCATTTTTCAGCAGATGTCAGTGCTGTTAAAAATAATCGTGACAATTTTTTTGCGGGAAATGGACGTGCTAAAAAGTAAAGGATTCTCTTGGAGCTATGTCACCCGCAACTATTTTTATAGAAGTCAAATCTATTCTTCGTGACTGGCAACAGTCAAAACGTCAGAGTTTGGTGTTCCCAGAGCGGGAACACAGCGCGTTAAAGGGTTAACAAATCCCTTTCCACACTTTTCATAATCTGTTTTTTGTTTTCCTTTTCCTTCTCTTTTTCTGGAGACAGGACCTAATCTCATTTATTTTTATTATGTCGCTAGCATACGAATTCAATTGAAAAATATTATTTCACTAACTATAGCATGTCAGTGATTCTTAGATGTAATGATTCCGTTGAAAAATGAATGAAAGAATATATAACAAATAATTTAATTTAACATATATTTATAGATGGAATATTTATTGAAAATTCACTTTATTTTAATACTAGCTGAAGTACCCGTTCTTCGCACGGGAATGAATGGACTTTTTGATATTACGATTTGTGATTACTATTCATTGTAATAAACAGATATAGCAAAGTGGATATCGCGTTATATTGTGTCCAATAATCATGCATACCGAATTGCAAGGCAATCGTTTGTACGGTGCAGAAGGCCATGCGGCATAGCGCAATCTAGTGGCGAGTTTTAGCAAAACGGATATCTGAATGCGAAAATATTTTTCGCATTCAGATATCGATGTATACGAATTTTCATGACTATCGGCTGGACAGTCCTGAAGTTCATGTGTTGACGCGAAATCTAGTGGCAAGTTATAGGAAAATGGATAGCGCCAAACTCTTCCCCGTGTTCAAATATCTATGTATACCTATTTTCATAGCGATTATTTGCACAGTCAAGAAGTGACACACTGCAGGGCCATCTAGTGGTTCAATAAAGTAATGATTTGCTACAGCGCCGTCAAGTGGCGAGTTATAGCAAATGGATAACGCCAAAATATTGTTCAAATAGCTATGTATACAGATTTTCATAGCGACCGTTTGAATGGTCAAGAATTTGGCCTGCTGCAGCGTCATCTAGTGGCGAGTTAAAATAATAATGCATTGCAGTGTCATCTAGTGGTGAGTAACATCAAAAGGAACGCAGTTAGAATAAATTCTTCGTGCTCAAATGTGTAAGTATAAAAAATTTTATGCCGATCGTTCGAACGGTATAGAAGTTGATGCTTTGCAGCGCCATTTAGCGGCAAGTTACAGCAAAATGGATAGTGAAAAATATTCTCCGTGTTCTAATATTCGCGTATACCAAATTTCATCGAAATCGGTTGGACGATATTCGCATAGCAAACGGCTAAACGGAATAGAATTCAACGTTGTGCTGCGGCACCAAGTGGCAAGTTAAGGAAAACGGATAGCATAAAAACCTTCTCCATCATAAAAGACTTAGGTGAACCAAATTTCATCGTGCAACGGTGCTCAACGGTGCTGGAGTTTTTCAACCTCATAAACACATACCAACATTCATTTTTATCTATAACCAGTGTTATTATATATACCAGTCTCAAATAAAATCCAGTTTCAAATCTAAGCCTCGCCAAAGTGCCAGCATACGCCATTTTGCAAGAGTTTTTTCAGGGAATCATTCGAAGCATTGACTTAGCAGCAATCAATATGGGAAATGGTTCGACCGCCAAAGGGTAGCACGCATTTATTTGAAAATTGGAATCCCTTAATACAGCCGATTTCTTTTTTAATTATCAACTATAATGTGTTTTATTCATCGTTACTCCGATGTACTAAATGAGAAGATTTCAATTTTCTGAAATTTGGCGGAATTCCCCCAACTTAAAGCAATGTACACAATTGGCGAGAATTCTGAAGTTAGATCGCTTGAAATCCCTTAATAACTGCATTATTTCTTCACGGATCATTAAAATTTAACGCTGTATTCTAATAAAACCTTTGCACTTGTTTTCAAAAATCTATTTCCTTAAGCTCTCAATAAATTGCGCCAAGCCGAAAACTGTGCATACCGCTAGAACTCACTTACTCAAAATCCATATTTCAGCCATTTTATTTTTTCGCCAAACTAAAAAACTTTACACATTAGCCTCGGAAATCTTCAATTCTTATTGTTTTGCGTGTAAAGCATTACATTCCTGCTCTGATTTCCCATGCACACGATATTATAATTTAAAAAAATAACCTTACGAATATAAACTAACAAAAAAAATCATTATTATTCTTTTATTTTTACTTTGAGAATTTAAAACATTTTATTCTGCAAAATCGCCACACATGGCAACCACGATCCTTATTTCACACTTTTTCACTACAGGGGTTACAATTACGGAAAGAATTTTGCGTGAAGAGCATAAAAAATCTCTTAAATTCCGGGAACGGGTGGACTTTCAAAGTTTTAAAGTGGACTGTGATTTATTCTATATTATTTTACATATCTGTGCTAAATTTCAGGCCCATAGGTCCATTTTTGTGGATTTGTATACGAATCAAATCCACAAACAAACAAACAAACAAACAAACAGAATTTCATTTTTATTTATAAGATTATGCAAATGAAAATTAGATCTGATATAGCGGTACAAAAAGTAATGTCTTAAAAAAAAAATACATAAAATTCAAACAAATAAATTTCTAGTTTTTAACTACAAACAAGCCTAAGCATAGGATTAATATTTTTATCATGTGATATTGCTTTTTTCTTTCTTTCTAGAATCACGTTTTTTCCCGTTCGCCTTACCTACTTGGAGACAACACTAAAACTGTCCCAAAATTGAGTTTTAGGTATACAGCAAGAATTTTATGGATTTCTATTTTTTTTTCCCTTCTATGAGCTCATTCAGGACATGTGAAAGGAACGTTTTTTGACCCCCCCCCCCCGATAGGTTACGAAATTTTGGAAAGTACTGACTAATCAAACATCTAAGTAACAAAACTCACATATGCCAAATTTCTTACTATTAGCTTCAGCAGCTTTGGCTGCTGAATTACTTTCCAGTTCCCCTTATATATATTAATGTATTAGACAGTTAACCAAATTCACATTTTAAAGATCATAATTTCTCTCCTCTGGCAAAAAGTGAACCATTCAATCATTGCTATCTACACCTTCTGATGAGGCTCCAAATTGTGGCGGGAAATTCCGGGAAGGACGTATATGTAGCTCTAAGCGACATATTCAGTGACGCGAGCTGTCTTCTCCTGGCAAATAAATAAATAAATATTTCCACGCTGCGAGCGGCAAGAGCTAGATGTGAACATTAGTGCAATAACAATACCGCATGTGCAAAAATCCAAATTAAGAGTTCAATGACGTCCAATGGAGTAAGCATATGTCACGCAGTAGCTAGATTACAAAATAACAATAATGGATACATGAAAATGCAAGATCTCTCGGACTTTTCAAATCTTTAAAATACCGAATTTGCAATACTTGGCTCATTTATCGCCCATCTAAAAAAAAATGTCACCATCCATTAGGCTAAATACATTTTAGCCATTTGCTGTTTCAACATCGGCTTTTATGATGACACCCAAAATGTATAAACAAATACTGTTAAAACAAAGAGACATGGTTTTCGTTGAAATGAGTGCAGAAATTTAGTCAACACTGCACTAAATATAAAGGTATGGGCGCAGCTAATTTTTTAAAATTTTTCATATATTTTATTTTCAGGATGTTCTACCTGAAGAGCGATTGTCGTCACAAGACTTTTGAACAGCTTTAACACGTTCAATGTCCCCATACGAAATTATAATGATTATAGGTATGCCAAATTTACTAGAAACATTAATTTAATTTAACTCTTTGTAATAAATGACGCTGTGTTCCCAGGAATGATTTTTTTTTTTTTTTTTTAAAGAACTGTTATCATAGAGTTTCACCTACAAATATAAAGTCATTGCTCAACTGCCAAGAAATTTTATTTTACATAATGGGAAATGATGTCTGTGACCCACGGGTGAGGCTCATAGCACATAAAGAAAATTTTGAGACCCACCGGTGACGTTCATAGGGCAGTGAACGTGTTAAAGGAAAACCAATGATCTTAAACTCTCGAAGAAAAAATTGCCTTCAAAAACGAGCCGAGGAGTTATCCGTTTTTGGAAATATCGCGAAATTCCGAATGTTGAGCATTTTTTCCAGAGTGTTTTCTAACTCCTATAGGTTCATTGCTTTTAACAGTTCACAGTACAACTTGTAAAGAAATACTCTAAATTTTCCCATTTTTTTTTTGTTGTTGTTGTTTGTTTTGTTCTATTCTGTGTTGGTATTGTTTATTGATTTTAGTATCATTAAAATTCTTATTTTGTTGTCGAAAAATTGTGAATTTTATAAGATATAATTTTTTTTTCTCTTTTCCCTTCTCTTCTGTTTATTGCCTGTTTATCGTTTTGTTCATGCTAAGCCTTTTTTATTAAAATTTTCGTGTTTTGATAGTAACCTTTTTACTCTTTGTAAGTAAAAACCCATGCGTGTCATAGACTGGAGATGAGTTTTTTGTCTGTAGTTTGTATTAAATTGATCTATATCTAGAAAATGTGATTTCAGTTATCTTTTCTTGAGTAATCCTCTTTCTCTATGTAAAAAGATAAAATAAACTTCTAGTTAATCGAACTAAAAAATAAAAATACACGGGGAGTGGCGATTTGCGATTGTGTAGAATCTTGTCTCTCTCCCATTTTTTGTGGTCAAAACAGGAAATAGTGAATGTTAAAAAAAAATTATCGAGGTCACATATACAGAATTCTTACCCCCCCCCCCCTCCTACTTGTCTGAAAATACTCAATAGCAGGTAGAATTTTTTGTTATCTGATGAATTAGTTTGTTCTTGTTTCAAAGATGCAAATTTATATGTTTATTTGCCTAAAAGTTGTAAGATAATGGATCTTACAACTTTTAGAACTGAACTCGTCCATACAATTGAAATATTCTTCTAGAAACATTTTAGAGAATTTGCAAGTGTCCAGCTTCTGAGATTTCACTGTGTTTTCAAATGTATGCATGAAAAGATTTCACATTTCAAAGAATGATGAACTTTTTATTGCAATTATTTTCATGAATTATTTTCATCAAGAATTTACAGAAATCACAATATCGCATAATCTGTTGAAATGGACAGTGGAAGACTGCAAACTTTTATTATAATTAGTGGAACCTCCCAACTTGGGCGCCCCCATAACTTGGACACCTCCCTAAGTCGGACATTTTTCTGGGGAACGGAACGTGTCCATAGAATAGAAATACTCCTCTATGAGTTGGACACCTCTGAAAGATGGATACTCTTTGAGGGAACAGTAGGTGTCCAAATTGCGGAGGTTGGACACTTTCGGTTCCCACTAAAAGTGTCCAATTTAGGGAGGTGTCTAACTTATAGGGGTGTCCAAGTTGGTGGGTTTCACTGTACTATTTATATTAAAAATTATTATTAATGATAATAATTTTGAATATAGAAAACGAATAAAAAATAATAAATCGATAAGCACATTGAATTTATTTAAAGCATTAGTGTTCGCATGAAATATCATTTGAAATAAAACAAAACTTAATATATTTTACTGATAATGTAAAAAACAACCGGAAATTAGCTACATTCTAAGTATTTTTACTACCAGAAATTCAACTACCTTTTAAATATTTTTGCTATCATCATTTTAAGCTTTAAAAAGATTAAACTCTCTCCCTTAGAAACAAAAGTCAGTAATTTTTGTTAAGAATCCTACGATCATCAAAATTCTTCACAAGCAAATGCATGACAGAAATTTTAGTAATTTAATTTGCATATGCACACATGGAACTGTGCGTCGCATCTCTACACAGGCTCACATCAAAGGAAACCTGATGTCACGGCGTACAAGCAATACGCCCATGTTAGCGTCTGCGTGCACGTCAAATTTCGACAGGTTACACAAAGTTATGCTGAAAACGAACAAAACTACACGACTTCATTAATTATTTGTTCATGCCCGCGCAAGCAAGATCCGTGAGTTATTGTGTTGGGTTAGTGTTAATATTTAATACCTATATGAAAAAATTGAAGTGATTATGTTTGTTTCCTGATACTAAGATACGGTGAGGGCAAATTCGTTTTAAATCAGAATGGAGTTTAAAATGCATGAGGCAGTCGCCCCTTGATTTATTTATTTACTTATTTTTTATTCTTGGTAATTTTTGTTGCTCTGATTGTAAAGCAATTACTATTATTATGATGGAAAATGGGAGGGAAAAGAAATAGAAACGTTACTCTAATGAGGAGATGGCGTTTCCATTTATAAATAAGCAAAAAATTCTAGCATTTTTAAAATTAAGGTTATTTTTTTGAAAGTCTGTAGGAGTCACGGGGGCTTTAGAACAGTTTAAAAACAAAGTAACAACAGAAAAAAATTTATAAGCCTGAATATTACTTTCAAAAATGGGCCGGAAAGCTATCCGTTTAATGGGGTTTGTTGCAAAATTCCGTATTTTTAAGAATTTTCTCCACATATATATGTTAACTATTATAGATTCACTGTTTGATTTTTAGTACAGCAGAATCTTGCTACAACGATATTCTCAACTAGTGGCGTGCATACTGCATAGTGCAGCATGTAAAGATAAGATCTAGATTTCTTTTAATCTCTATAACATTTAAATTCTTTACAAGAACTGTTCAAAAGTTGTTTGATTTCTTGAGAGAAAAAAAAAAAAAAAAAAAAGCTAACGTTTAAAGGAACCGCAGAATCGTATACCTTCGAAGAAATTTAATATTTTTTTCAATATTTTGCATGAGCAGGAATTTTTCGGGGGCACAGAGAAAATGTTTTGTTGAATTCAACAAAAAGTTTACTGAGCTACTTTAACAGAATACTTCTGTTGACTAACATAGTTCTTTGAATTAGCAAAATATTTCGTAAAATCAATAATTTTTTCTGTTGTTATTGTTTTGTGTAATGGCGAGTCAACACGGGGGATGGGGGGCATCTGCCTACAGGTCGGGGGACTTTTAAAGGGGTTCTAAACGCATTCACATTGAATACAATTTTTTTTTTATCAGACAATATCCAGGCTTTTTTTTTCTTCCTGTTTTACATATTTTAAGTTTCTTCGTGATTATTTAAGTTTTTAAAAATATTTCAGTTGAGGTTCTACTTTTATATTTTCATTTTCGTATAAAAATTTAATTGTAAATTTGATTACGAGCTCTCTAAGTGCATATTTTTTTTATTAATTAATAGTTTTTTTCTTCTTTTTTGGGGGGGGGGGATGAATTTTTATCAAGCTACTTTTTAATTAGTCACAATGTATACTTTTACAAAATAATAATAATAATAAATAAACAAACTCTAATCGCATTTTCAAATTTTGCTAAATTATTACACATTAGCACAACAATGATGTTTAAAATTTTATACACATCTAATATCAGCGTATGATTTGGCCACCCGACGTGTCCGAAAGATTTAGTATCACGTGACTTACACTGAGCGGCTGTTATCCGTTGCAATTTCATTTTAATTTCTACGGTGAACGCTGAGTTGTGTGCTTAGTCCGATAGAATTTGCAGTTAAAAATGCCGCTGTATTTCTGTGCCTATGGCTGTAAAGAAAAATTTGTGAACGGAAGATCCGTAACCTTTATTCGTAAGTGATCCGTGTTTACTCACGTAGTCGCCCTCGCATAGGCCGCTGCAGATACCCAGAGACCGTCGCTGGCCGCTTGGCCAATTATCACTTGTAAGCAATAAATTTTTCGCACGAGAAGAAAGCAGGAGATACTCCGGACAATAGGTAATTGGGGACCGTGGATAATATTGCGGTTTTCACACTTGTGGTTTTCACCCCATCTATTGTTCGGTAGAGGGTCGCAGCGTCCAAACCCGGTCAAATTTCCCCGTTCAAA
Organism: Cheiracanthium punctorium; assembly: GCA_038373885.1. NCBI lineage: Eukaryota > Metazoa > Arthropoda > Arachnida > Araneae > Cheiracanthiidae > Cheiracanthium > Cheiracanthium punctorium. The sequence continues at coordinate 1,277,444 of JAWZYV010014839.1, read as the reverse complement.
TACATTGTAGCCGCGACAGTCTCTGGGTATCTGCAAAGGCCTTAATAGTCGCACTCTCATTTTGAAACAGAAAAAAATCGACAAAATATTTTCCGCTCATTAAAGTCGCAGTGATGTATTTAACCTTTATTTATGTCTTTAAAAATTTTACTATTGAAAGAAAAATGTTACAGACAAAAAGATTATTTTATTATAATACCAGTAATACTTTAGCTTTAGTGTGTACAATATTGTGTAGTAAATTCTCCGCATATTAGTCGCACCAGGACTTTCACCGTAAAAAATTGCCCCAAAAATGCGACTATTAAGCAAGTAAACACGTTATACAGTTTCTTATTATCTTTTTACATATTTTTCAGTATCGCGTGTAAAGTGAGTTGACTTTTACCAATAAGTTTCAGGTAATAAGAGAGTTCTACAGGCATTTTCACCTTGTAGTATATAGTATTGTAGAGTGGCGATGTCGCAGTATTATTTAATTAATGACATTTCGTCTAATAACTTTCGTCTAGCATGTCTATGACAATAACGTGACGAAGCAATCTGAATTTTTTTCAAGCCTAAACTGTTCATAATTTGCAAGACTGCACCAACGACCGACACCACTGCAAACCACAGTGTTCAGGCAATGAAAGTCCATTTATGTGCAAACTTCATCAAAGTCTGCCGAAACAGCATGCACTTTCAACGAACAGCCCAAAGAATAGTACGGAGATGAGCAACAATTCGGGTAATCCATTAGAAACTTGACATCTCAAGAAGGGTGCTCCAGGTAAAAATGCATACCCCTTCAGAGTAAAGTAGCAGCAACTACCTTTCACCCAAGGTTTCCATGCGAAGTGCAAACTATCCTCGAGGTTGTTTCTCAAGAGTCTTAAGTAATCGGATTACCAGAATTTTAGCACGCTCATCTCGAACTGCTGTTTCTAGGAAGCTCTTTTGTTGGTGAAGAACAAAGGCAGACCGCCAGATCCCACCGATGAAGTAAGCCTGAAAAACACAGACTCGCCGAAATCAAGCTGGAGTGGCTCTAGTCTTGTTTGGTCTTGTCCTGTCAAAACTTGACCGGATTATTTTGGGATGTGCAGTGCACACTGGGCGTTACAGACACCTATGGGAATTTTCAAAGAGCATGGCTTTAGTAGGGGCTTATTTTCATGGGAAAATTGTATTCCCTTGTAATCAACCCTGCCGAGTGTCGGTTTATTGGCAAAGCAGGGGCGTATAGAAGAAAAAGGGGTGACTGAACTCTCCCTTCCTGATATCTTGGAAGAAAGGGTAACCAAACCACACAGATCAGAATATGGTGTCTTTTTCAGTTCTCAAAATCCTAGGAAACATATTAAGTCCCAACACCATTTAATTTATTGTTATTGAAATTGAATTCCTACGCGACTGTGAAAAAATAAAATTTTAGATCCTCAAAACTGTAAAAACTTCGCTGAAAGCTGCTTTTATGTTTGAAAAAATTACTCGAATTTTCAGCGTCTGAAATCAGGAACAGGTTATATGAACAGAGAAAAAAATCTTAGAATAACTGTAAAATTTATCCACTTTAAAATTTCTACGGATTATTCGTTGAATATTTTAATTACAACTCAAATAATTTAACACATAACAATTCTTCAATAAGACAAAATACAAAATTTTGAGATCCAGCAACAAGTTATTTTCATTTATTGATTTATTCGAACAAGGACATTCCAAGCAAGGGCAATAGTAAAATATATTCATTTCTAAAGCCACAAGATTTTCTCCATCAAACACCATTACTTACTTTTGAAATCTCTGGAACTCACTTTACATCATTCTAAGCAAAATTCATGTGTATTTGCATTTTACTCCTGAAGGAAAAATTCCCATTCCCCTTAGATATTGCAGAAGAAACATTAAAAGGGGGGTGATGGATTGCATATCATTCATAAAGCTCTCCAACTAACAGACACAATTTCTTAAGAATATATTTTACAGCAGAGAAAATCCGAGTATAGATTATTTTTGGAGTCAAATGTTATCGATCATTCCGAAGACTGACTTCAAGAGGGAAAATTTTGTTATTCCATGCTAGGCTCATACTTAACGTGTTTGAAACAGCTTTTAAAATTTATTTAACCGAGAATGAATGAGGATTACGTCTTTTGGCTCAAGTAATTATAATTAACACTGTGAATGAAGAGTAAATTATAATAAAGTTTCACTGAATGTAGAAAGATTATATTTTATTTTATGGCATATTGACTGTTTATACGAAAATTTATGAATAGCTTAAATGCCAAAGTTTCACTATTTAATTATTTGTTTACTTTATGTATTCTAAAATCTTTGTGCAACAAATCGGAAAGATATAAGAATTTTCTTTAAAAACTATTTTTATGGTGTAAATATCTAAGTTGGTGTGCGGCTAACGAAACTCTATCGACATACAAATTATTTATAAAAAGTCATACACTATAAATAAATGGAAACGTATAAAGGAATAATTCTTGAAATGCCCTGTAGGAATTTTACCCTGAACACTACTTTTAACTTAGATATGCGAGTTACATACATACGTACGTACAGACGGCATGGAAAAATTGGCCACAATAGACTCGCCGCTGGACAAAATGAGTTGCAGACGCGTTTATAGGAACGTGCATGCTAGCTTACGAGGAGATGCATCGAAAAAATTATTAAAAGTAAATTGAGAGGTAGTCAACATCGGTTTTTTCGTCGAAATCTGCCCCCGAAATTTTTCGGGATCACATTACTTCCTTATACTCCGTACAAGGAAGTAAAAAGCCTAAAATTTGCAAATTTTCTTCCATTACCCATTATTTATCGGGTACTTTTTTATTTTAATCTGTTTGTGTAGATTAATACAGGCACTTCCCATATGACCTGATTTATCTTAAGACCTAAACAATCAATAAATATACCTTAAAAATAAAATGACTACATTAGGGATGAGCGCAAAATCACGCAAGATGAGAAATGACCGAGATCTCGTTTCGTCTCGCACTTTCCCATTAAAATTTCGTTTCGCGGTCTCGTCGAGTATCCTTAGTTCTCGTCTGGCACCAGTAAAAGTAGTCACGGAATAAGATAGGAAGAAAATTTGACGTCAGACAATATGCGAGATAGCACTAAACAAGAAATGACTGTTTTTTTTTTTTTTTTTTTTTTAACTTTGTACAAGGAAGTTAAAAATGAAGGCATTTTGGTCTCGGACAATATGCAACACCTGCCTCCAAGGCCGCGTGTTGTAAAAGTTTTGCGGGACAAGACATACCATTATTTCGTGATATGGAATTCTTGTGATGGAAATGACGAGGACGGAGAAAAATCTGACGTTGCTCTCTCCAATGTGTGAGGAGCGGGTTTTGTAGTTTTCATGCGTTAGCTTTTGTCGGTGGATCACAGCTGGTCATTTAACGGTCGTAAATTCGCAATTAGAATACCTTTCCACCCCCCCCGTAGTCCACGGCAGTTGCCAGCAACTCAGTAACAGAATTTATCATGCTTCGTCATCAGTCGGCGTGTTTTCTGAATTATGGTATGTATTTCACACACTAAGGATCTACAGTTGGGTACAATACGATTTTACGAAAAATTCGAAGAAACACGTGCTCCAGGTTCTGAGAAAAAATGTGGTGGGTGTCCCAACGGATACCTTTTAGCTCAGGTAGCCTGCTAGATTGCACCATGAAAATATGCAACAGTTCTCTCCCACTGCTTTTCGAAGTCCATTGAATTGAGGGTCTATTCAAGGCCATGAATACTGGGAAAGTGGTTCGTTGTCCATTCAGAGCTTTCTCCTTCATTCAGGGGCTTTTGTGTGGCATTATTAGAGTGGTCGGCGGAAAGTTGAAATCAAAGAGACAAAGGGGTGTCGAAATATATCCTGCAGAGAAACCCCAGGTAAACACGCTGCTTTCAGGTCAATAGAAGATGAGACTCCTTCAGGATTTTGAAGCACAGCGGGTGGTTTTAAAACTTGGGTCGTGGCAATCCAATCTAAGTGAAAGTGTGGGATTTCACTCACTGTAAGTAGGAGTTCAATTTACTTAGGATTTAGTTTCTTTCATTTCTATCTTATTATTGACCTCTTCTGTGTTTCCTAATATCTTTCTCGCTGTTCACGGGGCAGTTGTAGGAACATGGGCGCCGGCAGAATATTTCCCGGGGAGGGGCAAAGACTACTACAACGTATGGTTACCATGTTGGAAAGAGCAAAAAAGCAAGGAAAAACGCTGCATACAAAAATCCAGGGTGGGGCATTGCCCCCCCCCCTTGCCTTATGCTGCCGGCGCCCATGTGTAGGAATATCCTTCCCTAGCTACACTCAAATCGTCAACGATCAGTTCCGTTCTGGCAAGCAACATAACAGTGGGGTGAAGATATTATTGACGCTGTTGTGATAATTGCTTCACAAATATCTGTGTGCGTTAGGTATGGTTTAGTGTCAGTAATAAGAATTAAGCCAGAAGATTCTTGCGTTATCTAACTATAAACAAGTACATAAATAGAAAACGTGTTAGCTTTAAATTATGTGAATGATTAATTTTCATAATTTTTTTAGTTTAACAAGTTCTTTGGCCATCACGAAAGGGGAAAAAAAATAAAATGAAGGAAAGAGCGAGAGTGAAATGTGTTTTTCCAACAACCCCGCATTTACGCCGGGATCTTCAGTTACTCAATTTAGAAACCAATCTTCACCCACCACAAATCGTAAGCCCTTCTAGACCGTACCATAACCTCGCTGTTTCGAAACAGGAAAGCACTTCTGGATCCCACACGAGCCTCCACAGTTTCTAAATGGGATATATCCCTCTCCATCCGTGTCTTATAAAGCCCACCCTCACTTTAGTTAATATTCATCAGGCGTTGGCGAGGGGAATAGACGAGACCGTACCGAGCACGCAACTCTAGCTATCGACCCTCTTTAGCGGGTTGTTTTCAATGTTGTTCCCCCTCTCTCCCAAAAGCAAAAACAGCAGGGATCTGCAAGGAACAATTCACACCAAGCTCCTACAAGCAATGCCACGAGGTTGCGTTCTGCTGCAGGCACGTGAGTTAAGTTAATCAGAAATGTCTCTTTGCCCGGAGGAGTTGTGTTGTTTTGTTTTGGTGATTGCTTGATGAATCAGATGCACGCAGAAGTGTTTCCCCTAGAAGAATCAGCTACTAAAACTGTCTTCGAGCCAGAAAATGAAGGGGGGGGGGGAGAAAAAAGCTGCTTGAAAAGTGAATCAGCAGAAGTTAAATGTGAATATTCCAGCGCTTCTGCAAGTGATTAGGATCTCTTGCTATGAGATTGATTTGAAAGATAAGGGTGATGTGGTTCATGGTTCATCGTGGGCAACTAGATATAATTAAAGAAAAGTCATTAATATTCACCAAAAGAGCAAAACCCTTAGATATTTCCTTTTTTTTTTAATGTATCATGTAATTTTCTGATAAAATGTTCTTAACAATGTTAGTAATTTTATTTTTTTTAGTTAAATACATAGTTTGATCGCTGTTTTTTTTTTGTGAAGATGATAAAATGTATCAGAATCGGTCAGCGTTTACTAAAATTTAACGAAATACGCATTGTATGCATGTTTATGATTATGCATTCATGTATAAATATGCGAAGTTGTGTAGCATATTTGTAGCTGCTTTTTATCTTTTCGCCAAGTTTCAGTTTGAAAAACAAATTTTTAAAAAATGTTTTGAGAGTAACAGTAAATATTTAATGATTCAAGTTTTTATTTTTATTAAAAATAATTAAACTATTGAAATTTCAGATCCAATTTAAGGTCGTTCCTTATAGAAACCATACGATTTTTGAACAGACTACAACTGTCAAAAATTCATCCATTTACTCTTTTATTTTAAAAAAGCTATGAAAATGTAATAAGAGAAAATCGACTGCAACGAAACATCGAATACGAAATCAATCTTTATCAACAAACATAAAAATTGCCACATTTCACGTTAACTCCCCTGTACAAAGGTAGCAACGCTCACGGAACTCTAAGAAAAATTAGCTAATTTAGATATATATATGTATTTCTTTTTAGTGAGTTCTTAACAAATTCATTCCGCTTCCATTAGCCCTTCACTTGGACACACAAACGCGACAAAATTCGCGATTGTACGAAAGAATCTGCATAGAAAAGTAATTTGTTCCCGTGAAATTCCACCTCCAGTCTAATAATGAATGTTGACTGGCTGCCCCTCTATAGGATGCGAAAAATAAAGGTTTTATTGCGTGATAAACTTTGCGTGTACAGTCCCGAAAGTTAGGTCACGTGATTTAAAAAAAATAAAACGTACGAAACGCAGCATTCGTATGGATTTCAACGCAGTAGATAGCTTCAACATTCAGCTTAAGTTCTTTTATACGAGGGGTCGGGGCGGGGGGGGGGAGGGGGCAGTAGAGAAAAAAATATGGACTTTCGTGATGTCTTTTATTTTTAGATTTGTACGGAATAGGCCAAATAGCTGAAGCAAAATATTGAACAGCTAAGCTTAAAAATGTTTTTCAATTGAGTGGCTTAGTTAATAAATTTTAGTTAAAATATTTTCTTCTGCGTTAAATTGAACAAACGAATTTGGTACAATGCAATTTCAGTTTTCACTGATCATTTCAAAGGTATCAACAAAATTTCACTATACTTGAAGCATTGAAATTCAACCTCGGTGTAACGACCACCTCGCAAAAATCGTGCACTCATTCAGGGTCATAGCTAGGGGCAGTGGCGTAGCCAAGGGGGGGGGGTTAGGGGTTCATAACCCCCCCCCCCGCCTCATGAGGAATTTTTTTCTTTACAAAATGTACATTCTTCACTCCCTTATCACACACCCGTATACATATATCTGGGTTGCAGAAGTTGCAACCCCCATGAAAAATTTCTGGCTAAGCCACTGGCTAGGGGTGTACATATATATATCATAACATGGGCTTCGTCTTTTTCCCCTCAGTGAAATCATTTTGTTTATTTATACAGGAATTTATTCCACATCTATCCCCCATTCCCCACACCTCCAATAAAATAAAATTAAATAAATAAATAAATCATGGCTACCTTCTTTCATTCATGAAAATCTCGAAAGCCTGCATTATTTTTCATTGGTCATAAAAATTTTGAGGAAATCTTGCTACTAATAATTTCTCCCTGAATTTTTTTTTTCTTAAATCATGTTTTATATTTATTTTCTTACTTGTTCGTGCTTTTCACATAAAAGGAAAATTCTGAATTTTGAAAATAAATAAATAAAACCTTTACCAAAAATTGCCTTCAAAGAGGATGAATGAATGTTTAAAATACTATGAATTTTCTTCATTTTATTAAAGCCACTTCCTGTTTTTCAGAAAAAGAGAAAAATAAGTGTCTCTTCTTGCGACTTCAAACAGAGGCAAATAATACAATATACTTTGCTGTTCCATGAATTAAAGAAATGTTTATTTTATTCATTTAAAAATTATTATCGTGTTTACTCGCGTAATAATCGTCCTCGCATAATAGTCGCACCCCCATTTTGAAGCAGGTAAAAATGGTCAAAATATTTTTCCCGCATAAAAGTCGCAGTCACGTATTTGAACTTCATTTATGTCTTTAAAAATATTGCTTTTTCAATTCCTACTCTTAGTTCACACTCTCCCTATATATATTTATATATCTTGTTCAGGGGCGTAGCCAGAAATTTTTCATGGGGGGGGGTTACGACTACTGCAACTCACATATATGCATACATGTGCGTGATAAGGGAGTGAAGAATATACATTTTGTATGGCAAAAAATTCCTCATTGGGGGGTTATGACCCCCCTAACCCCCCCCCGTGGCTACGCCTCTGATCTTGTTCAAATTTTCAATCGTTAATAAAATACTTTTTATCTATCCAGTCAAATTTAAATACTTTTTTTTAACCTGTAGTGGACGACTCTTGATGTTAATACAGTTTTTTCAAATATTAATTTATTAATCTAAATTAATTAATTAATTAAATAAAAAGTAACTAAACATTTTTCTTTGATGACCTAAGTAGGAATTGATTTAAAATTCCTTTTTTATATATTACTTGTTTGTGTGCAACTGACGAAAAGATTATTTAATGTACGGCAGATAATCTGGAAATATTTGGTAAGTTAGCAATTTATTATAATATCAGGAATGTTTTAGCTTTAGAATGTACAATATGTTATGTAGTAGATTTCTCGCATAATAGTCGCATTTAGACTTTCACCCTGAAAAAATGGCAAAAAGAGTGCGATTATTACACGAGTAAACACGGTAAATGCATACTACAAACAAGAACAGTTTAAACTTTTTAAGTTATCAAGCAAGAGAATTATTAACACTAAAACATCTAACTATGGAACTATCATTAGATGCTCTGAATACAATAAATACATTTAAAATATTTTATTTTAATGTATTTAATTAATAATATGAAATTTGCCAATGAATATGCATTCATTATCCAAATATTTATACACAGAAAGGAAAACTATAGAAAGTTCTGTTCGGGTTGAAAATACTAGTGCCTTTATCTCGCGATGCTTGCATGTTTCTTTTTGGTGTTTTTATTAGTATGATTTATTATTGAATCTAATTTATTGCAAGTGACAGTATTTTCGTTGTTTAATCTAATACCTCATTAAAACCATTTTTGCACAGTTTTCTTAGCTTAAAAATAAAAAAGTGCAATTTATGTCATATAGATTGTCGTAAATAATATTTAAAGTTTTAATAATTTTAAATACAAGATTTAATTATAGAGAAACCTTCTAAGTTGGACATCCCCATAACTTGCACCCCTCCCTATGTTGGACACTTTTCTGGGGAACGGAACTTGCCCATAATACAGAAATATACCACTTTAAGTTGGACACCTCTGAAAGTTGGTCACTTTTTGAGGGAACCGCAGGTGTCCAACTTAAGTGAGGTTCAACTGTAATAAGAAAAAAGGAAGTACTAATTGAGAAAAAATAAATAAAAAACTGTTGATTATCTTTATAAATATTTATTAATCTATCTAAATATTTAATTTTTCTAAACTTTAAAAGTTATTCATTGTTTTCAAAAGTTTTGAGCTTAATTGACAATGCTTAGTTTTGCAAATATTTTTAGAAAAAATTTAAAAGTATTTAATTTACCATAAAAATATTTTAAATTATCTGTTTGAAAAATTGAAATTTTTATGACTTAAGATTCTTTATACTGCCGTATTATATTATTTAATTTATTTTGAATAGCATGTTTCAAAAGCATTTGAATACATTAAAAGTTTGAACTCAGAATATTTTAAATTCTTCATGCTTATTTCATTGTGTGTGAAATTAAGTTCAATAATTCTGCCATTTCGAACTAGTTAAATGTTTTTAAAAGCATGAAGCGAAAAGGGAGGGAGCAAAGAGAGGGGGGGTGAAATTCATCTGAGTGAAACCCTCCCCCCCCCCCACCCCGATTTGATCCCGCCCTCTTTATTTTGGCGCGACTTTCCGAAACATCATATAAGTCTCTTACCTTGTGCGTTATCTTTTATTATTTTTTTTCCAGATCATTGAATGCAGCTGTCCTTATACAGAATCGACGACGCATCTGGATATAGTCTTTTTCCCGTAAAAAAGTGGCGATATCGACGACGCCGGTCGAAAAAGGAGAAAGGGGGGGGGAAGAAATATTAAAAAGGGAAAAAAAAAAAAAACCTTCTCGGGTCCGGCAAAGAGTTGTTGACTTGGAAAATACCTCCGCCTCCTCCACTCCTACCCCCCCCCCCTTTCCTCTCTGTTGGAAGCGTTGCCATAGCAACGAGGTGGCGCGCAGGCCTCGAAGCGACGGCGCGGTGGTGGTCAGTGCAACAACACTCACATTGCATGCGATCGGAAAAGCAAAAGGGAAAAGCACTTTATGCTGCGGACTTTCGGAAACGCTGTGCGTTGCGTTACTACCTAGGCTGGACGGTTCTTTTTTGCCCAGGCGCGCGGGTAGAGAGAGAGAGAGAGAGAGAGAGAGAGAGGAGAAAAAAAAGCGGGGGGGGAAACCGAAAACGCGTGTCACTTCATCTATCACGGCTGTGCAGCGTCGCCATTGGTGCGATCGTCCAATCACGTGACCCCCGCCGTACTCTCTCTCTTTTACAAAACCCTCCTCGCCAGCCCTTCCCCATCCATATTTTTCTGTCAACTTGTGTGTGGGTCGGGGGATGATTTCTCATCCATTTATTTTCCGATCTATCTGTAGTACCACCACCACGCGAGACAGCTAATTTAGTGCGCGCGCGGATTTGGAGAGTAGAGTTGAGGTAGAAAAAGAAGCAGGGCTCTGTGGTAATTGTTGCTTTCCGCCGAAGGAAGGAAAAGAAAAAAAAAAGATAATATATTATTATAAATTAACGGAGAGCGGAGAAGTCAAAAATAACAGGGGGCAGTGTGAAAAATGATGATGAACAGCACTAATGCGGTTTACGCTGGCGGCGTCTGTTCTCAGCAGCCACCTCACTACAGTACCGAGCCGCAGCTGTATTACTCGGAAGTCGGTCAGCAGCACTATTCATCCTACTCCGAGGCCCAGGCCGCAGAGCCGCCCAACGGCCACTTGCCCCACCAGATCATCAACGAGTCGAACGGACTCAGCTACACCAACCTCGACGCGGGGTACCACCGCCAGCACGGCAGCACCCACCAGCCTTACTACCCGCAGACGTCCGGCCAGTTTTACCACCGGACCTTCGAGTACGAGAGCGGGCCCGAGCTGGCCTACTACGGCCGGAGCCACCCCACGTACGTGCCGTACGAAGCGGCGTACGACGGCCAGCAGGGCGGTGCCGGCGACTGCCACCCCATGGCCTCCGGAGCCTACAGCAGGACCCCAACGCCCCAGCAGACGCAGCACCCGACTTACAAATGGATGCAATTGAAAAGGAGTCAGCCCAAGCCAGGTAAGCTCGTGATTAATGGTTGTTTTTTTTTCTCCTTCGGAGACACCGTGTGCATCATAATAGTAGTCATAAAAATTGTGTTCAGTGTGTACAATGGCAATGTGTTGTTTGGGGTGGTCCGTAAATGATATGAATATCAATGGGTAGGGTTGATAACAGTTTTTTACCTACCCAGGTACCGCTAAGCGGTTTCTCTTTTTTGTGTGTGTGCGGTTTTAAACAGTAGACAGCGTTTCGGCTTATTGTGGGGAAGTATTTTGGTTTTATTCTTCGTAGCTACATTTGAGCCTTGTTTTGCTTTAAAGGTTTTAAAATGAAATTTTGCGTAATTTTAATGCATACCTTTTTTAATTTGATCTTAAAGTAGCCTTTGTTAAGCCGAAATTGTTGCAACATCAATTTATTAGACTTACAAACCATGAGAGGGGGGGGGGGATCCATCTCTATATACTAATTTTGAAAAGTTTTTTGGCATTGTATTGAAAATAGAGATTAAGTGCTGTCTTTTTAATACATCTTATTTTTGTTTGCTTTTCGTTTTGTTTACCTAGATTATTATTATTTAATTTACCCTGTCTGTTTTCCTACTAAACTCTTCTTTCTCTCATTAAAAAGACTTTTTTAAACGAAAGATCAGTATTAGTATTTGACATAATTATCCATTTAAAATCAGAAATACATTTTAAGGATACCCTTTTATTTTTCTTATCCGTTTGTTAATTACTATAGTTAGCTAATTTCCCTTTTCATGTCTAATCTGCTAATCAAACTTAAAACTCGTTCTATATACAAGTATTCATGACTTTTCCATCAAAACTTCCATTTAGCATTTAATTACAGTTGTTATATGAAAGACTTTTATTTTGTTGAAGTTTTCCTGAAAGGAAATTCATGAAAGCACTTTTTGAGACACTAAATATTCATCAAATTATAGAAGCTCAGTGTTTTCTAAATAACAAATTTTATGAAGAGAAAAATTAATAAATACTTTCCCACAGTACACTTTAGGTTAATAGCCCATTCAAAATGTAAACAAGATCTTCATTAATGCAGGAAACTTTAAATTTGCATTTAATTATTCGGTTTTTAATATTGGAGAGCAAGTTTTCAGTTTTTGTCATAGTATATCAAAAACATGTAATGACGTAAAGCATTTCTCTCCAATGACTGTTGTTTTAGTAAGCAAATAAAAGTTTGCTGGAAAAAAAAAAGTTCTTGGTCACAAATATAAAGTGGAATTTAGTTTGTAAATGCTATAAGAAGGTTAGAAGTTGTTCTTATAAATATTTAAACAGAATTCAGAGTAGAAATTTCTCAATGTTTATATGCATTTCAACGTCCATTTTTAAATGCTTGATTTTTTTTTTATTATTTTCGGCAATAATACATAAAAGCCACTCTTTTTCTGAAGATTTCTAACCTTAAGGTGTTCTAATCTAAAGTATTAAATTATTTATCCATATATTGTTTCTTTCAGCTTTAAAGTTACTTTGCATGAACAATTTTGATTACCTTAAAATACGAAATGGTGAAACTTTTACCATATATATTTTTTTCAAATGTAAATAACCACTGTATTAAAATCAAATTAGGGAGGGGGTATTCTTTCAATCTATAAACAAAATAAATTGCGTTATAATTGTAAATGACAATAATTACGTGTAACTAAAGTATGGATATTAAAACAAGTGCAGTAAATCGATAAGTAATCTTTTTAAACTGTTAAATTTGTTTTAAAATACCTCATTTATTTTCATTTTGCACAAACTTATAGGTAATTTTGCTTTAGAAAAATCAGGGCTGATAATTTAGTTTCTTTTACTCGATCTATGATCATACAGTTAGCAATCTATTGGCTAGCTTTAGTGGAATAATTTGATCATTGAAAAATAAATATTACTTTTAAATCAATTTTGAATACTTTATAATAATTGATATTTAAAAAAGGCTGCAAAACATACAGTTAGAAAAGTACTATAAAATTCATGTAAAACTTTTCCCCCCGTTTATTACTTTGAAAGCTATAGAAAGGTAATTTTTGTTTAAAAATTATTTATTATTGTGATTATTTAAATTATGTTTATCGATTGTCTTGAGCATACTACCTTTAATGCAGCTCTTGCACAGCTTTAAAAACAAATTACACCAGGCTCGAAAACGTTCATAATATCATCAAACTACTTCCCTCAATTTTACGGAAATTGTCATTCTCAAACGAAAATATAATGGTTTTCCTTGTAGGCGTTGCACCCCAAAACATAATGGCTTACTAATTAGACAGGATGGCATATCCTCCACCTTGTGTGGAGAATAGTTACACTGATAAGTCTAAGTTAAAATATATGGGCAATTCTATAACGAAACAAGTTTCGAGACTAAAATCTGAAATCTAACCACAGAAATTTGAATTTCATAAGTTTTGGATAATTTTTTATGTATTCATCTGACAAATTTCGGTTATTAAAGGATATTTCTATACTAATCTCTGAGCTAAAGTTTACATCCTAACGCTTCTGTGAAAAGACACACATTGGAGATGTCTTACACAATGTTAAGCATTTTCTGAATGAAATTTGTTTACTAGACTGTAGAGTTCCTTACTCTCATGTGCGATTAGGATTTATAAAAGATAACATTGGAAGTGCTTGTTTCAGTTTAAAGATGGAAAAATAATTGTGCCTGAACTTTAATATATTTTCTTATTTTGGTTTCTGTTTATTTTCAAAAAATGCCATTTCTTACACGCTTTTCCCCCTTAAAGGTTCATTAATAAAGTTTTATTTTAAAATGAATTTTAAATTTGATGTTCAAAACTTGGAACGTTGGTGAATACGTTTAAATAAAAATATATTAAGAGTTTATTAATACGCAACTTTTACGAGATCATTAAGAACAATTGTAGTAGGAATGCTTTCTGCAAAAATGCAAAATACTTTTGTTTAAATATAAAAAGGCAATATCACTTTTCACCATATAATTAATATATATGTATATGTGTTTTCCTTTTGAAAGAAAATATCTAATTTTCAGGCATGAAAGTTTTCAGTCATTTTCAACATCATTGATGCATTTGAGATTTAGTATTTAAATTAGTTTAATGAATTTAGTTATACTGAATAGTGGTACAATGAATATTAGTTAGTTTAATTATGAATACCTATAAAAGAATAACAGGTAATGTGTTAAATACATAATAATTTATTTGTCCTGTATGATCTGCAGTCGAGTTCAGTCTTTCTAGCTGTTTCGTGCTTTCATGCCTGAATTTTACTCCAGAGCTTGCGAAAATTTACGTTTTCACTCAAAAATCAAATTTCAGACCTCAAAATTAAAATTTTTATCCCTAACAGCATTTAACTGTATCATTGCATTCATATAAAGAGCGCTGTTGTATTATTTTCTCACAATCTAATATTAAAAATTTTACAAGGATATTTTGTACACTGCTAAGTTGTAACTCAAATGTTAGGTGATCACGATTAAAATATTACAGAAGTTATTTATATAAATATATGCATAAATTTTGAATATTTATTATATGTTCATTTTAAAATTTTACGGTAACATTAATTTTTGCTTTCAGTCACCGTTTAAAAGAAATGGTGTAATAGAATGAAGCCAGTAAATGATTTTATATAAGACAAATAGATCGTTTCACCCATGTAATTCAGCGTTTTGTTAAAGATATCATTTTACACTTTGTTTAGGTGAAATATGCAAATTAGCCCTTCCCTTAAAAAATATACACTTGCTTTAGAGTATTGTTTTTGCTTTATTGCACATTTTGATTAGGTCAAATAAGTCCATTTTAAAAATTAGCCCCTAAAAAAAAAATTAAAAAACTGTACTCGTCACTATTCTGCTATTACAATTACTGATCTCTCACTTTTTTTTTTGTCTTGCACTGTCTTTTTATGGTACTGGTTCTAGTTATTTGAAACATATGATATCTTTTAAGAAATCATGCAACTTTTGAACAGTTTTTTAAAGAATTCATTTACTTTATCTACTTCAAATATTTCTGTAAACTGTTGCAATGAACCTATAGAAGTTACAAAACTCCCAGGAAAAAATGCTAAATATACGGAATTTCGCTATATTTTCAAAAAGCAGGTAACACCTCTGCTCATATATTTGAAGGCAGTTTTTGTGCTTATGAATTTTTTCTGAAAGTTGAAGAGCCCATACAGCTTTACTGTTAGTTAGTTTTAGTCCGTAGTGCACGGGGTGAAGAGACATTATTAATTTTTTCGAGTGTTTATTATTGGTTTGTTTTTAAACTGTTCAAAAGGTCTGGGACGACGATTAGGGATGGACACGAGACGAAAAATAGGAGTCTCGCGTCTCGCAAAATAGCCTAAAAGCTTTGTCTCGTCTCGCAAAAATCCCTATATCGTAATGTTAAAAATGTGTGTCTCGTCTCTCAAAAAAGCTGTAAATCTGTCTCGTCTCGCGTCCATCCCTAACGACGATTGTTCTTCAAATGGAACATCCTTAAGACTGTCAGTCATTTCATTTCGTATTTAAAAATAAACAAACTGATCCACTTCGCTGTTCCAACAGTTTGTAAAACCTAACTCATCCACTCTTATTTAATTAGTTTGATAATTCAAAGTGTATAACAGTATATATTATTTAAACATTTTACATATTGTATAACAGCTAATGCATTAACTATATCCTGCTTGCTCTGTAGTGAAAGGGCAAACAAGAAGGGTGAAGTGTACTGGGAAGCAGTGGCACCCAGGATTTTAGTTGAGGGGGTGATTTTAAAAAATTAAAATACTTTAATTCATTAGTGACAATTTTCAATTTTTAAAGCTTTTCACTTCTAACACACCACGTTTAGGGGGTGCTTTAGCTCCCATAGCCCCCTACGTGGGTGCGCCTATGCTGAAAAACACCAATATAGTGTAGTTGTGAAACAGACAAAACTGTTCTATTTTCTTTTTACACTATTCTTGTGTGCTCATGAAAGCTTTCCAAAAACCTCCAAGAGAAAAGGCTTTCGCATTGCCACATGTGAAATTATGTTCCGTTTTGTTTACTCATAAATATTTATTGAATAATTAAAATTAAATATTCAAGGTAAAATTTGACAGAATTATACAATTCGCCAATTACGAATCGATAAATTGGCCAAATTTATTATTTGATTTCAGCTGCCATAGATATTGAAATGAATTAATTTTTCAATAGTCTAAGCATTTCAGATAGCTTTTAAAAAATTCTGTCACTCATATTGAATAATGCATATATTTTATTCAGTTTTATTCAGTTTCAATGAAATATGAAAATAAAAAAAGTAGTAATAATTAAAAAGGTTGTGCAACATTTTAGAAATAATCGAATCCAATTCTTGCAATATTTTCTTATCAAACAATTATTAGAATTGTTTGCTTTATGAAAACTTATTCAAATTTTGAAAGTTACAAACCACAACGAAACAAAAGCGAATGCTTTCAGCTTCCGTTTTTTCTTCTAATATAAATAATTTAGATAACAGAACAATACAAATGCTGAATTGTGAATAGAAAATTGAAAAAGGAAAAAAAAAAGTATTGCTCAGACGGTATAAAGTACCCATTGCTTCTCTTAAACATACAGATTTTAAAAAGCATAAACATTCAAATAACTATAATTTCCTAAATTGGACCAAAAGGAAAAAAACACCCCATGTACTCAAGGCCTCGTGTTCCAGAATTGCTTGTAATGTGGTTTACGCCTCCATCTCTCTTCTTCAAAGGCACTAACTTGATTTAAAACCTGTTGATTCTTCTCTCCTCTTACGCAAACACTTGCAAAAGCAAAACAGAATTTATAACGCTTTTCCGCATAATAAAATCGACATCGTTTACTCCGCTTAACTTTCCGTATACTCCGATGCAAATGTAGTTTTTTTTTTTGAGTATCGTAGTAATAAACGTAAGCCCAAAACATTTATTCATTCATAAAAATCTCTTTAATAGCCTGTGCAGGAATCATTGATGTTATACCACGAGAATACGCTTTCTCTGGCAAAGACTGGCGCATGTGAAAGTCATTGTTAATGGTTTTTTTGGGGGGAGCGTGCTAGAGTCATTAAAAAGAACCATTAACCACGCCGTAATGACTGTCATAAAATGTTTAGATGATTGTTATTATTGCCCCCTTTTCAATAAAAACATGTTCCTATTTTACATTAATCTGTCATAACTAATATTTATGCTCAGACCTTATGACACCAATAACAAATGATAGGTTGTAATATGTTAAAACAGCTGTTAAGTGATGACTCTTTAATATTTTATGTAGACAGTGATGATTAGTTAAGGCATGCGTGTGTTCATACAAGCAATGCATGTGCGTTTATACTGATAGAGCATAAATGTCTTGATTTTAGTTAATGGATTTATTTCACGTCATTGCCTTTTTGGGTGTGTGCACGCTTTTTATGTTCAACATGATTTCATCTTACTTTTTTTTAATCAATGAATCCCTTGTTCTAATGGCTGCTACTAGTTCGCAAGGAGAGTTAGGGATTGGTGATTTTATTATTGGAGTGTATAATTGATAATTCAACAATTCGTTGAGTATAAGCTACGACAGGTCCAGTATATTTAAAAATGTCTTCGACTCTGTTGCTATTGCACACTCTTCTTTCAAAGGATAAACGCACAATTGTTGCGAAATATTTAAAAAAAGGATTAGGATTTTACTAAATACGCAATATTTAAAATAATATTCTTTTGTTATGGAAGGCAAGTGGGGGTGAGGGGTCTCTCGCAAAAATGCGACATATATTGATTTTTTGAAGAGCATGTACAGTGGAACCTCCCAAGTTGGACACCCCCGTAAGTTGGACACTTTTTAGGGGAAGGAACGTGCCCATAATATAGAAATATATCTCTTATAAGTTTGACACCTCTGAAAATTGGACACTTTTGGAGGGAACTGCAGGCGTCCAACTTAGGGAGGTTTCACTGTATCAATTTTTAATGTCGAAGCTAATCCCTATGGAATCATAAAAGCTTCAGCCTTACTGTTAGACATTTGAAGATTTCCAAGAATGATAATACTGATGTTACTAGGCCCTTTTCATGTCTTGCAAGATTATAACCATTTTGATTTATCTTCTTATAAATCATTTTTAAAATAGTTTTTGAAATCAATATTTTCTGTTGTGCATAATGCCTGCAACTTGCGAACTCCAACAGCTGATAAAAAATGAAGTCAAATTTATACGTATAAGAATATTTGGAGGATGGACAACCAGATTCGTTTCCTCTCCTGGTTTATAAATATTAAATTCAGTGAAACCTCCCAAAATGGACATCTCCATAAGTTGAGCTGGGCAGTTTTATGGGGAACGGAAAGTGTTCACAGCATTTACATTCATTTCTATAAGTTGGACACCTGTAAATTGAATATTCTTTATAGGAAAAGATTTCACTGTATATTGTGGAACCTGGGTAATTTGATAACAGACGAGGCACACAAGATAGTGCAAAACAAAGGTGGTAAAAATATGGTGAAACTGTACAAAAGTGATCACTAAGGTGTTTGTTCACTTTGGCAAGTTACACTGTATAGCCCAACTGCACCTAGATTTTGTCCCTGGTAGTAAAATTAATATCTCCCCTTTACTCAATCATATTACTGCTAATGGACCTCACTAAAATTCAAACTCATCGAAAACTACTTGGGCGCATAACGATATTTTGTATTTATAAACACATGCTCATAGATTCGAGGGAGGAGTTGATCCCAGGTATTCTTCAAACTTCGTGGAAATTTCATTTATAAATTTCTGTGCAATATTCTGAAAGTTTATGGAATCTAAAACTTTTTTTGCACTCTGAATACATTTCTATTTCTATTCACAATGCATCGATTTCTTCCTTTTCATTAGTTATGAACTTCGAGTGTAGTTGGTTAATAAGTTATTTTCAATAAAAATTCTTACTTTTCTTTATTTAGCATTTCAGTTGTTATACATTACTTTTGAATTTAGCAACCGTTCAACATTTTTTTCCCCCCCCCCCATTGTTATTCTCGTCAGTTTTAAAATGTCAGGTAAGACTCTATGTAGGATTGAAAAGGATTAAATAGCACATCAGATAATCTCCTTGCTATGGATATACACTCAATTTATCTAACTGAATAAATCTGCTGTTATATTTTTGTACTTCCTAACTTTCTAACCACAACATGATAGATTGTTTCAAGAGTTTTAATTTTCGATGTTAAAAAGATAAAATATTAAAAATTAAGAAACTAACTGTATTATATTTCTTGTAACTGACAAACGCAAACTTGAATCATTAATTACTACCCAATAACAGCTTTGAAGTTATCTTTCTGGAATTTAAAATAGCATTTAAATAAAATGAAAAGAAAATTACTGTAATTAGCGAATTAAGAGCAATTATCGTTTTCTTTTAGCCGAAGGGAAAAATGCTTTATTTTAAAATTCCGTGCATCTCGTTCTAAATTACTTTCTTTCGTTAGTTCTCTTTTATTTTCAAGGACTTATTAAAGAGGTTTGATAAAATTACAATGCTTGTTGCGTAAAAACGTGGCGGAATGAAGAAAAAGAATCCGAAATGAATGTGTGGTAACTTTTTGAGAAAGACAAGACGGTCTCTTAATCAAAATATTTAAGAGAAACAAAAAAAAAACGGTTGCTAAATGGTGAGAATTTTGTACTCCATGAATTTTTAAAATAATTTATTTAGAAAAATCAGTATGTCTGAAGTATTATATATTAAACTGTTATTTACAGTGTTTCAAATATACTAATAAAATTCATGATTTATGGTATCGATTACTTGACTATAGAGAATGATACGGCAATGTTTACATCTACATGAATTTACATTTATTTTGAAAATAGCATCTGTGTGTTTACATTCATTCAAGTAAAATTCTTTCAAAATGAAATGCTATGTTTTAACAATATTCGACAGAGAGTGAATTGTTTCTAGGGATGAACGCGAGACGAGAAATAGGTGTCTCGCAAAACAGCCTAAAAGCTTTGTCACGTCTCGCATAATTCCTATATCGTAATGTTAAAAATGTTTTGTCACGTCTCGCAAAAAAGCTGTAAATCTATGTCTCGTCTCGCATCAATCCCTATTATCTACTGTTCTTGTGGGTTTTTTCTCCCATTACAATTAAAGTGATCAGATTATGCATTTTGAGTTTAACTGTTAATTTTTAAATGTGAAGTGAAAGTAGAACTCCTGCAATATCAATTTCGTGTACTGATGGACACGAGAAGAAAAATATGTTAATGTCTCGTCTCGTAAAGTAGCTGCAAAGCTTCTCCTGTCGCGAAATTCCTATGAAGTAATGATAAAACTTTTTTTTCGTATTGCATCCGTCACCAATTTTGAAGCTACTTCGTTGAGAAACAGTTGCTTTGTTATTATTTTAGTGAAAAACAACAACTGTAATGAGCTTGAAGTTTAATTATCTGCTTTTCAATATTCAAGGCTTTTTTTACATTAAGTTCAAACAAGTAAATTTTGAACAAGTACTGAATTACAAATAAGCTGTGACCAAGCATTTTTAAATTTTAGAGAATTTTATAGTTTTTTTTTTCTTTAAAAAAATGGCCACCCTTCTACTTTTTTCAGGTCTACCCTTCTTGTTGAATTAAATTCGAAATGCTCTGAAAACGATTTTTAGGTATTCATGAATGTTGTATATTACAGAAATTTTTTTATGGATATCTTTTTTTATATATATATATATGAAAGGAACGTTATGGTCCCCTATAGGGATGAATGCGAGACGAGACAGAGAATTATATCTTTTTTGCGGGACGAGACAAACATTTTTTAACATTGCAATATAGGGATTTTGTGAGACGAGACACAATTTTTCGGCTATTTTGCGAGACGAGACATACCCATTTTTTGCTTCGCGTTCATTCCTATCCCCCACAAACTACGAATTTTGGAAATTCTCTCTAATCTAGTATCTACCCTAAAAAATTCACATACATGCCATCTATCGTATTATTAACTTCAGTAATTTTGGCTAGGCAAAATACGACAGGCGAAAAAATATCATTACATTCCGGTACACCTAATATTACAGCAATAATTTTTAATTAGCTTTTGTGAGATTAAATTTCTTGTAGCTCACAATAATCTAATGTATTCAAATATAATCAAATGAAAATACGCATAATGCTCATATTTCCTCAAATTTGTTTTTGTAATTTGTCATATAAATTTATTTCATCGATTTTTTTTGAATAGTTTATAATTATAGTTTTTAAATTTTGTTGATCCGACAGTTGAGTTCGTTCAGACATCGAAAATAACATTTTATAAATGAGTACGAAAGTTCCTCAAACTAATTCAATTTTATTTTGTTTATTTCAGTTTGAAAAAGTAATTTATTTCAATATTTACAATAAGAACTTCTAACATTTTCAAATGGATATCTGTTACTGTATGCAGAAACAAAAGACAAGAAAAACTTAATTAGAAAAATAAAATATAAATTGATTTTTCTTTCCAGAATTTCATGTCTGCTTTTCGCTTTTTGATATAATTTTAGAAAATGTTATCATCTAGCTACGATAGAGACTAGACATAATAAAAATCATTTGCAAATATTTTTTTTTATTATGTCTATCAGATGATTTGAAAAAAAAAAGTTTTAAGTGATCGAAATAAGCAAAATGAAATATAATTAATGTTATATCTCATTAAACCAATTGCAAAAAACTTTCTTGTTTCATTTTTTTAACTCGGCATTTTTAAAAAATGAAATTCATGTATGTGCCTACTCCGAATTTTTTTTTTTAATATTGAATTATTAATTCAATGGAATTTTATCCAAAAACAGAATAAGTTTAAATAAGCAAAATTTATTTTCTAGGAGAGATTAATCAGGCATATTTATTTTGTGCATCATCGTGTTCGCATTATTAAAGCATAACAAAATTTTCAACTTTAGAAAATGATTTTAAATTAGGCAATTTCTACATTATCGCATTATTTCTGATTCATGAATTATCCCTGGACATAAATTTAAATTTTTCTGCTGAAGTGTCTTGAATACCAATGGAGGAGAAGGATACCAAGCCTTTGTCCATAAGCTCATTTAGTATAAGCTGTAGATCTCATCCCCCCCGCCCCGTCTTTTTTTTTTTTTCCTCTCATTGATAAAGCACTATAAAATGCCTCGAATCCCAAGAGACAAGTAATGTCATTTTTAATACCCAAAACATTTGACAAAAAACCTACATTGTTTCTTTTCTTACAACTTTGGTCCATTGATCATGCACAGTGACAGTAAAAAAAAAGTGCCCAGTCCCTCTGAATATTTCTCTATATGTATACTATTTTCTAATTTACTTTAATTTCGTAATTATTTTTGAAGGCCGCTATATAATTAATCCTTTCTTGGGTGTTTTTAAATTGAAATTTCGTTTAATAAATAAGCAACTTATAAGCGTGTTTCAAATGCGTAGTCATTTGAAAGAAAATGTTCTGCAATGGCTTTCTAATATTTGACTTAAAAAACTGAAAATTTAAAAGCAGGGTTACCGCTGGTTAAACAAAACATTGGAAAATAGTAAGCGAAATTTATTTTGACAGAAAATTTATGGACAGACGTGCCAAGTCTCAAGATTTTGGCCGGAGTCTCAGACTTTTTTATCGAGGTTTTTCGACTTCAAAAGCCTGAGATCTATCTGCTTTTTAAAGTTTCGAAACTTGGCAAGTTTGCATGGCGAAAACTCAGGAAAGGTTGCAAGTTTTGGCTCAAAACTTGGAATCCCTCGGAACGGGACCTACAAAATTATCAGAAATCCACGCTTATTAGATGATTTTCCATTTGCCATAATTTTGAAGCGTCCGTCTAGCCATGCTCTGAATACGGTTTGTCATACTCTTGCAAAAGGTTAATGATAACTTATATTGCATGACTCTTGTAAATTACTATGTGCATCATACCATGTTCGGAATTAAAGACATCTAGAAAGCCTGAAAGAAACAAAAATTTGGACGGAGCAAATAAATTGAGAAATACACTCGAGTACAGAGATGAATAAATAAACGAATAAAAGAGCCAAAGAAAAAAAAAAAGCGCGGATATTCTTTTATTCTCAAACCGTTTGCGGTCTCTCCATACAGGGAAAACTTGGATATGATACCTATTTGCAAATAGGTTTATTTTTAGTATCTTGAGGAGAACGGAATGCCCATGTGTTTTTGGAGAAGCCAAGTTTTGCATCTGAGAGCAAATTTGTGTCGCAGGAGTAGACAGGCCCTGATTATTACATCATGGGGGCCCCTTTCCAGAAAATTCAGCGACAATTTAACAAATTTTTCTAAAATCATTCAGTTGATTCCAGTAAATTGGAGAATATCGCGAGTCACTTCGGTCTTAATAACCGGCTGTTCCGGTTTCACAAAAATGCCCCAAGATTTCAAGAATGGGCGTGTTGCAGATATTAAAATGTCTTTATGACCTTTATTGTACAGCGCATGTGTCAAAAACACATTAATGTTGTATATGAACTATAATCATTGAAAACTAAATTTACAAATTTTCACAAAAATGAACTCTATACTCAACATAATAATAACAAAAAATACAGATTAATCATAAGTCCCAGAAGATTTTTTTTTTTTTAATAGTATAACACTTTCTGGATTTAAATTTTATAGTTTTATTTCAAAACAGAATAATTTTAGTCTAGAAGAAAACTTTCATTACAAAATAATAATTAATTAAAGTATAAAAAGAACTTCAACTTAAACGCAGTACTATCTTTTTCTGCTGGCTTTATAAAAGGTTCATAATTTGTTTTATGACCATAGATAAAAGTATATTATTGTTTACTTAGAAAAATATATTGTTTTTAATTAGTTGTTTTCTATTAACCTTTGTGTTTTTTAAGTCATAGTTATATTTTATAGTTAAAATATAAGTCATTAAACCCTTTGCATTCCAACTTACTTCAGAACTACTATTTATTTAATAATTTTCTTTATAGTTATTCATTTTTGATTGAAATATATATTTTTTTACTTTAAAAAATGTAGAATTAATATGTCTGATATTAAATCGAGCATAAACAATGTATAATGAATTAGTTTTATATTTCCCAGTACTAAAGTAATGCAGCAACTAATACAATACAGGATGGTTTCCTGAACCTGAATTCATTCTCGAGATGCATGCTTGTAATCTGTAAAAGAGAGATATATCCCATTCTTCTCTTACCTGGGAAAGGTGGTTTTTTTTGTGTGTGTGTGTGTCACTATACTGATAATTCGTATTTGAAAATGTGCAATTGGGAAGGAATAACTTAGTAATTTATCTCTTTAATAAATTACTAAGTTATCCCTGCCTGCATTCTAGACCTGTTCATTTCAAAACAAATATTGCAGATTAGAATTGGCTCGCTCGAGGTATTATTTTTAAAAAGGTTATTATTCTTTGTTGAAGTTGGAAAAATAATTATAGTAAAATTGAGCTGGCATATATAATATCAAATAACAAATGATTTAAATGAAAAAAAAAGAAAAAATTCTGATAATTTTTATTAAAACCCAAAAAAGACCCATTTCTGTGTGGGTTTTATTGGGGTTTAAGAGGTTTTTTTTTTTTTTTTTTTTAAACCCACCCGGTTTTTGGGGGGTTTGTGGGCGGGTCCGAAACCCTGGTGTACGTTCCTAACTATCGGAAATTAATACCTGAAAATGATGTCCCAGTCAACGTAAGCTGATTTATTTATTTAAATTCGGGCCATTAAAATATAGCTTAAGGATATATCCAAGGAAAGAAAGTTACTTATCTTATTTCCTTCTCTCACCGAATAAGAATAATAATTTTTATGAGTTTTGTTTTTTGCTCTATGGTTTGGCATTAAAAGAAGAAATTCCAAATCCAGCCCCCCCCCCCCCAAGAAACTTTTCTGAAAAATCTTCCTTTTAACAAAGTTTATTATTATTATTATTATTAGCTCATCTAGCCTTCACTTTCATTACAATCGAAGTCCATTAATAGTATTTTCCTTAGTAAAATCTCCCTCCCCTTCTCTCTTTTTAAGCATTTTCTCGTTGTAATTTTTAAGCACTCGTGATAAATCAAGTAAATATGACACGCTGCATACAACTCTTTTCTCTTAAAAAGTTTGTCCAATTGAAAAACCAGAATATTTATTTCAAAAATTGTTGAATGTGTTTGTCAAACAAAATAATTCAGACAACTAACCTTTTAGTAAATTTAGTTATGTTTATTTTGTTAACTACTTAAAATAGTCGACCAAAGTTTAGTACGAAACTGGTAGACTACAGATATTTATAATTTTTATTTATTTTTGCATGAATAATTAGCAATTGAAACTCTCTAGTATTCATTCTTCTAATTTTACACACACAGTGTATAAATAGGTCTGTTTTTGTTTATATATTGTATATGAGCATTCATATTATGACATTTGCACATAAATTTCTTTCAAAAAACATACTAATTGATGTTGTAGTAAAATTTGGGCTGATGATTAATTTTAATCATCTAGAAAACCAGACATCATACAGCATCACCTTGAACCTTGTTTTCAAATCCTTATTTTTTTTCTATAATTCATACTTGCTGTGGCACGATAAATAATAGGCTTTAATGTTCATTCATTACACTATGCTACAACATACACGACTCTGTTCTATCATAATGCATTAAATCACCAAGTATCTCCCTGAAAGAGTCACTCCTCAAATCTGCCTGAAAAGTTAAATATGAAAATCATCGCGGATAATTAAATAGCGATAAAATAATTCATTACTTGCCATCATTGGCCCTGTTAAGTGCTCGGAAAAAGCAATCTTCCCTTCGCCATGCTCCGACCATAAATCTAAACTGAACGGGTCAGTCTAATAGAGCTATTAAAACGCTAACACGGTCGTTTAAACCCGATTTTCTCGCGCTTATAAACGGTCTCTTGACAAACGGTTTTCACCTGTAGGAGCAGAGACGATATAATAAATGGAGCTCGCCAACCCCCTCACAATTAATAGTTCTCTCCTTATTTGTCAACCCCCGCGAATAAAATGTCGTTTATATCCCTTCAAAAACAAAAACAAAGAAGAGAGAGAGGAGATCGCGGGGAATTTTTCACCGAAAAAATTGCCATCCGCGCCGCGGCGCGAGGCACTCAGAGTTCCGGCGCTGGGAATCATTACTCATGCGGCTGGGGTCGAGTCGGCTTAGGCTTAAGCTCGCCGCAGATTAATGGCGATGGAAGTGCAACTCAATTGGAGAAGGGGGGGGGGGATATGAGAGCTTTGTTTTACGTTAAGAAACCACTTGTGGAGTTTTCGGCCGTGAAAGAGCGAATACTGCCTACGAATTGTGATAATGCTCATATTGATAGACATGAGTTGTATAATAGTCTTAACACAAAAACATTTTTTTTTAAATGTTTATTGTGTATCTTTATTAAAATTTCATTTCCATTTTAGAAATATTTACCAGTAGCGTTCAAAAACGAAAAATGTACATGGGGAATTAATAGTTAATAAAAAGAAATTTTCAGAACTTTTTGTAGTTTATACTGTATCTTTTAATCTCTTTTTGATGATAATAATACTGTAGACCCTCGCTATATCGCGCTTGGCGGGTTACAAGAAAAATACACGAAATAACTAGGGTGGGATGATATGGTAAAAAGTTTACTTTTATTAACGTTATACACATAAAACAATAAAATTAGCACTGTTAAATACCAGGAATTTAAAGTAACAGACTACGAAGACATAGAAATTTACCTTTATTAAATTTATTTACAAACACACACACACATGTGTATTCACACTTTTCAGTTTCTTCTTGAAAAATACTAGGAGACATACTAAAAGCGCGATACAACCGAAAAGGTGCGCAATATCGAGGGAGCGATATAGCGAGGGGTTACTGTACCGTAATTTACGTCCATTCACAGGGATTAATTTTGGAATAATTAAGGGTGTTCTGAAAAGCGGTCGTCGTCACAGGACTTCTGAACCTATGAACAACTTTAAGAACAAACCAACGATGCTAAACACTCGAAAAAATTAATAATGCTCCTTCATCCAATGCACTATGGACTGACGCTAACAGTAAAGCTGTATGTCTCATGCACACACACAACTTTCAGAAAAAGATTCAGGAACATAAAAATTGCCTTCAAAAGTGTACCGAAGAGTTACCCGTTTTAGAGAAATATCGCGAAATTCCGAATGTTTAATAATTTTTCCTGAGTGTTTCGTAACTCAAAGGTTCACTTCACAGTACAACTTGTATTAAATTTTTTTCGAGTTTCTTGCGCTATTAATTTTTTTTTAAATGCTGTTGAAAAGTTGTGCGATTTTAAAGTAGTATAACCTTATACAGATTTCACTTCTAATAAGAACCTAAAACTGCGAGACTTATAATGCCCTGAAATCAACATTTATTAATACTGAAATTTTACCTGATTTCTAAAAGACTTGTGAATGACGAAATTAAAAACGCATGCCCTGAAAATAAAGTTTAACATGTTTCACATCCCAAAATATTCAACGTACAACAAAATACAATCTAGTCAGAAAGAACAAACTTAAAATGCTTCCTTTTTTGAGGTGTTACCATTTTTTAAAATGAAATATCTTGGGAGACACACACACACACATTTTAGCCATGTGGGTGACGGGTAATCAAATTGAGACGAACTTTAAATTCATTTTTTGTGGTGAATTTCATTTTATTTTATTCTTTTTGTGTTTAATATTCTTCACACATAAATATTCAATGCTAGGGGGGGCGGGAGGAGAAAGGAAGAAATTGAGGGGGAATAAGTCATTTTAAATCTAGACTCTTTTAGAGTGTCGAAATTATACTTATGGAACAGATATATGCATTCATATTTCATTCCAATATTTCATTTATAATGAAGGAAAAATGCATTTTTAGAATAATTGAGAACCAGAGTTATGCTGCTAAAGAACAAAAATATCCCAAAAAGCCTTGTCATTAAAATGACATAGCAAAGCAGAACTTAAATGAAATAATTAAAACTTTGTAAAATAACACGCACAAAAGGTATTTATCTTTAATAAGTCTAATTCTTCGTCTAATACTGTCAGTTTTCAGAATTACATATTGTTATTGGATTAACATGTTTTATTTAGTTGTTGAAACACAATTCAGCATTTAAAATATTTATGTAGATTGCTTTCCTTCGGTTTAGATGTCCTTACCACTACTTTTTCAAGACCACTAACAGTTTTTAAATGTCCTCTGGGGCCTCAGATTGCGTAAAAAATACCTAATATTGCTCAACAAAAATGCAGTGATAAAACAGTGATGTTAAAACAGGTGAAGCAGACTTGGAACTTATTCCAGGGATGGGTGTGACACATTTTTTTCCTTTATAAACAGTGGACAGAGCAAGGTGCAATCCTCTTTTCCAAGAAATGAGTGACTTATTCAGTAAGTAAACGTTGTGTGGGTGGGGGGTGGGGGATTAAGCCCTTTTGTAATCTTGCAAACTGTCCCTTTCTTTATCAATACAATGAAGAAAGGTTAGACAGCTTATCTCTAACTGAAATATAGTAGCTTTGTCAATTTTCAGAAATACTTCCCACAGTGATCAAAGTGACCATATAAGCGATATTAAAATATGTCGAATTCCTATTCAGTCAGCCGGGACTTTCAAAAGTGACCATATATGCGAGGTGACCTTATAAGCGGGTGACCATATAACGAGGTTTGACTGTGCTTGGTATTTTGCTAAATAGCTTGCCGCTATAGATGTTAACGGTGTTGTTCGATAAAATCATGTGATTTTGGTACATAATTACAAATAAACTAATTATGCCAGGCACTTCAAAATTTTGAAACTGTCTCTTTACAAGCTGTACTACGTACTGCAATAAACGATCTGTATCAGTTTCAAAACATTTAGAAAAAAATCTTAAAAATCGGAAATTTTCGCAAAGCGTGTCACTTTTCGAAAAATCTTGCAGCTCAGATCCATGCTTAAGAATTTTTTCTGAAAATTTCACAAACGCCACAGCATATTTGCTTATTGCAGTATGTAAAGCAGCTTATGAAGAACCATCTGGAATTTTTTGGAGACCATGGTGCTATTAGTTTATTTCAATTTGTGTACCAAGACTAAAATCGGAGGTTTTTTTTTTTTTTTTTTTTTTTTTTTTTTTTTTTTCCCTCGACATAACCCTTAAATTGCACCATATGTGTGGAAAAAATTTCCGCAAAAATAGTCGAAGGGATAGTGCGTAAGTACCACTTTTTCCCCCGTATATATTTCTGTCTTTGGCTAGAAAAGTAAGTAGAAATAAACAAACTTCTCGGGGGAAGAGGGGCGTCTACGAATCGTAACTCCATTTAACCAGTCCTTATTTGGAACACTTGCGGTGTCCCATTAAAACACCATTTCTCCTTGTTAATAAATGATCCTAAACACTACGGTAATATTTTTGAAGGGAGAGAGGGAAAAAAAGTATATTCTCAGGGAAATGGAGAAAGAAAGATCTCTCCGTTATCCCCCAGTGAAAAATGATCAAAATCCTCTACGGGAATACTTCCTCGTGGAAAAAAAATGAAAGAAAGAATGTAAACCGGAGCCCTGTCTGGGGTAGGCAAGAGCTAATGAAAAATGACGAGCCGAAATCCCCTGCAAAGCCTAAAGGAACAGCGGCTAAATGTTCCGGAGGGCGTGAAACAGAATTTTGTTTCAAAAATCAAGGAACGGCAGCCCTGAGACTTTAAAAACATCTTTTCGTATATATATACACCCAGCTGGATCAATGAATTGTTTTGAAGCGTGCCTCCTGTAATAGGGAATTTGATGTTCTATTCCTCTCACTTTGGCTAACAAATGCCTGATGCTATGGGCAGGGTAGTTTTTTTTTTTTTTTTTTCCCTTCTTTCTGTACTTTTAGTGTATATATAGAAAATAAAAAATGGAAGGTATCCCTTTTATTATATTCATTTTTTTAAAATGGAAATGATGGTTTCAAAACATTAAACAGGTTACTAAATTTTACTTGTGTGTCTTGAGTTGGCCTTATGAGTCAAAAATATTTTTGATCTTTTGAGTAAAAAATAAAATGAATAAATAAATAAAACTTTATAAAGTTTCTGCTTTAAACTTTTAAAAAGTTTTGATGTCATTTTAAACCTCCCCCCTCAATTTTCAACTACTTTTTGTTAATTTATAATTTTATTTCATAGTTTAAAGTATTTAGCATAAGTGATAAAGGATTAAAAGCATTTTATAAAAATTGTTCCAGAAACGAACTCCCGCTCCCAAAATTTATACGAAAATTATTCTGTGACAATTTCATTAGAATTAAAATTAAAACAATAAAAAATTCAATTTTGGTTTCATTGTCAGCATTGTTATTAAATATTTTAAAGATTCTTTGTATCATAATTTATAACTTTTTCAAACGTGTTTAACTGGATCCTAACAATCTATTAGTTGATTTATTCATAATTTAGGCTTATAATGATTATTTTAAAAAGGTAATTTCATTTCGAGAGCAGATTTAAAGTATTTGACGAAATAATCTAGTTGAATAGATTTTTCAGTGCAATGGAAATGGTTTTAGCAGTTTTAACGATGGATTCATCCATTTTATAGTAGTATTTATCTCAAACTTTCCTATAAACCTCACTTTCCTGTGTTGAAATTTCTTCCATTTTCCTGTGAAGTCATGTTTGACTCATTTGTGTTTTACATTTATATGCTACCAGTACTTTGACCTGGAAAAATAGTCACTTTCATGAGTCATAAACAATTAAATCTTTCAATGTAATAAGTTAGATGATATAAAAAAAAGTATTTCTTTTTAAATGTGTTTGTTTGACAACAAATGAAGTTAAAAAATACATCAATCACCTTACTTCTTTCTCTCAAAAAGTGGGGGTGGGAAGGGGGTGAAAAAGGTACCAAGATGAGAATAAGATTTTAGCAGGAATCAATCAATGCTACGATGAGTTCAGATAAGTGTCAAGTAGAGTAATGCATGATGGGAAGTTGTAAATCAAACCGTTTCACAGGTGGGTGAATTTTTGTTTAGTTCGAACGGACGATGACAGAGTTATACCCACTTAACAGTAGACTTTTAGATTACTTTCAGATAAATACCGCTGTGACAAAACCTGGCACCACACATGACGGAATTTCGACGATAGGTGAAATTTAAGATCGCCGAAATTGACGGAGTAGGTTTAGCGTTACATTACTTAAAATTCTTGCTGAAATTGAGTTGCAAATATCTGATTGTGGCATTGATAGCCGTAATAAGTTGCGAAACTTTTTGAAGAATTGCGTGTTTCAAATAACGTATTAGCAGTAAGATAGTGATTAAAAAATTTTTCATGAAGATATTCTTATTTGTTCGTAACATTTTATGACAGCGTTTGAAGTGACAATTTTAAATGCAATGGTTTGCGATGAAAATGCAGAAAATATTTTGATAAGTTGAAGCGGATAAATCTACTGAGTAGAAATGTTTAGAATTGAATGAAACGTTCATTAATCAAAAAATCAGTACTGTTTTAAACAAGTTAATCTTAGTTAATTTTTTACATATTTTTATGCGTACATATCTTTCATTCATGTGTGTCTTCAAATATTCAATCAAACAATTTTATAAAATTGTCTGAAGGCTGTTCCTCGAATAAGAAAAAACTATGTTTTAGTCTTAATACACAAATTGAAATAAACTAATGCACCATAGTCTCCAAAAATTTCCAGATGGTTCTTCATAAGCTGCTTTACACACTGCAATAAGCGATAAAGCTGTGCCTTTTGTGGAATTTTTAGAAAAAATTATTAAACATGGATTTTTCGAAGAGTGACATTTTTTGCGAAAATTTCAGATTTTTAAGAATTTTTTCTAAAAGTTTTGAAACTAATGCAGGTCAGGGGCGTAGCCAGAAATTTTTCATGGGGGGTTACGACTACTAAAACTCATATATATGTATATGTGTGTGTGATAATGTAGTGAAGAATATACATTTTGTATGGCAAAAAATTCCCCATTGGGGGGGGTTGTGACCCCCATTACCCCCCCCCTTGGCTACGCCCCTGATACAGGTTTATCGTTTATTTCAGTATGTAGTACAGCTTGTAAAGAGACAGTATCAAAATTTTGAAGTGCTTGACATAATTAGTTTTATTTGTACTTATGTAGCAAAATCACATGATTTTTTCGAACTGTACCGTTAAAAATGTGTAACCACCCCCCCCCCCTCCTCCAATCCATCCTATGCTTCTAAGAAGAAATTGATCAAATTTACGTTTTGATTATTTGATTATGTTTGCTTGGTTTCAGCACTGCGGTCTGTCTGTTTGCTCAAGTTTTAAATTGGTGTTAAAATAGTTTTAAAGCTCAACGATTTGATAGAGCTTTTACACAAAATTTCAGTCTTTCCAAAACGACTAATATAAGAGTTTATCCGTTCACTAAATAAGAATTAACACTATAATCACTTTAAAAAACAATATTATTAAATCTTCATCATTTATTGGTTTTGATACGGCAAAGCTACATATCTCCTCGTAGTTCATCCATTTTCACGTGACAGTAAATTCATTTCTCCACACTACTTAGCTTCTATTTAACCCAACAAGGGTTTCCGGCTCTAAATATTTTGATTCCCTCTCATCCTGGCTGGATATTATTCTAAAAATTCTTCCCCCTCTCCCTCCTCCATTTAACTGGGAAATACCCCCCGAATTCCCCCTTTCCCAGAAGTAATTGGCCACTAATTTGGGGGAAAACGGGAATACTGGGACTCAAATGTGCTGTTCTCAAGGCACTTAATGAGTCCGGCTTAATTAATTAAGCTGTCACCGTCTGCAGAGGGAGAGAGGGTGGTTTTAAGCTGCATTTACATATGAACGACAGCTGCTACGGGTAGCGCGCTCATTGGCCGAGAAGTTCAGACATCTGAATCTCGTAGTACAGAATTTGTCAAATGAAGTTGGTAAATAAGAAAAGGAAATAGAGCTAGCTGAATGCTTTTACAGAGATGAAAAAAAATGTCTGTGTTCAACACCATTTTTTTTTCCTGTTAAAAAAAGAGGAAAAGATACATTGTGCTATTAATTCTATGTTTCAACCAACATATTTGTCTGTCTCGAAATTCTTTTAAGCTTGTTAGGCAATGCTAGTAGCAGCTGATCATGGAGCGAGATTCTTCCAACTTTTATCCGATTTTCAGACTTTAAAATGTTTCATATAAATTCAGTTTTTTCAATTTTTTAGAATTTTTTTACTTTTTATTAAGGCAAAATTGTGGACAAGTAGGATAGATTTAATATCAGTGGCAATTACAATGTTTATTGAACTTGAAATTCAAAAGTATTATTGCTCAAATGTTATTCTCACATTCTTTGAGGCTTTCTCCTTTTTTGTCGATATCATCCCTGCAGCTGATGAACAATGCGGATTCTTATAAAAGCAATCTAACCCCTTAAATATCAGGTATATTTGAAGGCAGTGCTGCCTTTCTCAATGAATTCAAACGAATAAAATTTTAACAAGTTTTTCATTTCAAACAAGTTATGCCTGAATAATGTATTCGTATTTCTTACATTTTTAAGCAAAAATTTGTCAGATAACCTCCCCCCCCCCCCCATTAACCCATTTGTATCACAAGCGAATATGAAACGAACGGAGCCCTTTATCACCAAATTTCATGGGAATCGGACCAACAAAGTTGATAAATGTGTTAGTTTTTTGCGCCGCTTTGTCATAACATATCTGCCAAGGATGTAAGGGTGCCTTGGTCGGAGGACTTTTTAAGGGGGTTCTAAAGCGTCCTTACGTTACATCTGGAGAAAACGGACCCTAACTCCTGACCGTTAGATCGACAATCGCGCGATAGGCCAGGCCAGAAAGCTGGACGGCATACAGCTTTGGTAACAGTGACCGGGAAAACTGAGTGTATATATACGCTAATCAGATGGAAACGGTGTCCTTTACCACCCCCCCCCCCCCCAAAGATATGTGAAAAAGGACAGGGTGGGTGACTATCTATGCTCTTTGTATTATCAATTTAAAAATATCGATATAGTTCATTTAAGTAATTTAATAAGCTTTGATATTTTAGTAAAGCAAATTTTGTTGTGTAACTAAATGCCATTCTCTTTTACTGGAGCTGAGAATTTAATTTATTCAGAGTTCAGTAACTCGATATTTCTTAAGCCTCGTTGGTACTTCTAATTGAATACTGTAGTCCGGATATTTCGAGTTAATCGAAACCGACACCAACTCTGATTACTGAAAATTTTACATTATGTGGACTACATTATAAAATCGAAGAGATATATACATTTTTATATGCCGTGTTTACTCGTGCAATAGTCACCATCTCATAATAATCACATCCCCGTTTTGAAGCAGAAAAAATAGCTTTAGAGTTACGATATTATGTAGGAAATTTTCCGCGCATAATAGTCGCACCGCACCTAGACTTTCACCATGAAAAAGTGGCAAAAAAAAGTGCGACTATTAAGCGAGTTAACATGGTATTTACGTACAAAATAATCAAATAGCGGAAAAAGAACGAGCCTACAGATCTACTTTAAATAAGATTAAAAAAAAATATATATATTTTAAATAACACCACCCTTGCTTGATTTAATGTCAAAATGAATCGAAAGTTCTTTATTCAACAGAAAGTTTTTTTTTTTTTTTTTTTTTTTTTTTTTCCCCCGAGTTGTGCTTCACGAACTTTTCAAAAATAAAACAAAATTTTCAAATAGTTGATGTTGTGGTAAAGCATGTGGCTGCTACATAATGTTAGAGAATGGCAATATCGGAACGCTGAAGTGAAGGGCAAAAAAATAGTCTCGCCCCATCTCAAAATAACTATCTTGTAATAATATTAGCAAAATTTCCCTTAAAATTCATCAATTCCCCCCCCCTTCACTCTAAATTAGCTGACTATTGCGATTTGTTTTCCCTTCACCCTAAATTAGCTGACTATTTCAACTATGCATGATTTTGGGAAACTATATTCTTATGCTCTTTCAAATGTGTTCTGTAATTTCGGCTAGAAAGAAGTTTAAAAGTTTGCGTGTATAAATTAAACAAACTTGCTCTAAACAAGCCTCATTATCGCGACAAAACTTCATTTC
The DNA here is from genome assembly GCA_038373885.1 of Cheiracanthium punctorium. Lineage (NCBI taxonomy): Eukaryota > Metazoa > Arthropoda > Arachnida > Araneae > Cheiracanthiidae > Cheiracanthium > Cheiracanthium punctorium. The sequence continues at coordinate 1,242,381 of JAWZYV010014839.1, read as the reverse complement.
CATTTGCTCTCGAAGCCGTGAATATCCAATTTTCTTCGGCGAAAAGAACTGCTTCAGCGGAAAAGCATTAACCGCTAAATTTTGCTTTAAGAGAAGAAGCCAGATATTGAAGCTGGCCTCTCTTGAAATAAGCCTTGGTTAATTAATTAGAATGTTGACAGTGGTTTGGCAAGCATTTGCTTCGAATGGCAGCTACCAGGGAGCTCTGATTGGCTGAGAAGTGAAAATTGTCAAAGAGTGCATTAATGTCGGAGGAAGTTTGTCAAACTGAAGTGCGAGCAGAAAAGTTGAAATTTTAAAGAATGGAACTTGTGTAGAGTGATATTAAAGCTTTTCTTAGCTTCTTCTGCCTGTCTTTATGAAGTTTCATGCACGAAACATGAATTGTTGAAAGCTTAGGAAAATACTCAGGAATTAATTCTCTAAACGATTCGAAGAATTGTTTTGTGGAAGTATTTTGTTTTTGATTTAAGTTAAATTACTTCAATCGGAATTGAAATCTTTTCCTCGGGATAAAATGATGGCAGTCATTAATATATGTAAATTAAATGCTTAACACTTGATTAAATTTTTGATATTAAATGCAATGTGTCCTCGGGAAATTTTCCTATTTCTTTTGAATGTTATTATACCGTACTTCAAAATTATTAAATGTGTGCGATAAGCAAATAAAAATTGACAAGCTATCATTTAATTAACGCAGAGAAACTTCGTCATAGTAAACAACCAAATGAACTGGATTGCTGTGATATTCGTGTTTAGTTATCTATAATTAAATCTGTCTAATAACTTTTCTAGTCATTTTGATAAGGAAAGTCATCCACACGTTAGCTGTGAAAACTAATTCACGCATTAGCGTTTTAACACGAACCTCGTTGACTATAGTTCCATAGAAAACTGCAAAGGGAAATCAAATGTCCAGTTTTCCGCTAGAACTTCAGTATCGATCGAATACCAAGACAGTGTCCTTTTCAAACTCCTAGAAAAGAAATCTGTCTTCATTCAGTAATAAAAATTTTACTTATCATTCAGTAATCGTTCATTTCGTTGCAACTTTTCATAAATATCAGTTTGGTATCTGGATATCGCATTATTCAAAACAAAATACTATTTCGAAAATCGCTGAAAATTTGGCTAGGAATTCCCCAGTTTTCTATAGTCATTACTATTTGGTAAATGAAGACTTTGGAATCCAACCTTGTAATTTTTTCGAAAAGCGTTGATAAAAGCAACCGGTCTTAAAAGTTTTAAAATTAATTGCTTAAGCTATTCTGATGTGTATATTCTGAACAAATATTTTATTTTTTATGGCCCTGATACTGGGTATCAAGCCCATACTCCCCCCCCCCCCTTCTTGCTACGCCAACAGAAATTTTGCTTTTTCATTTATTATATTGAAATTCTTTTGTAGCTATAACTTAATAATGCACTATTAAATGTTCTTTGAGGTAATCGTGCAACTTTTGAATAGCTTTTAAAGAATTCAATTGCGCTAGAGACTTAAAAAAAATTAGAATGTTTCTCTACAATTTGTACTGTGAACTATTACAAAATGAACCTATGGAAGTTATGAAACACTCAGGAAAAAATGCTAAACAAACGGAATTTTGCAATATTTCTGAAAGTTGCATAAGTTGACTGTTAAATATTAGTCCATAGTTCATTTCACGCGTTCCATATTTCAATCAAATAATTCAATCAACCACCATGTTTTCTCTTTCAATATTGTGGATGCCTAAAATAATATTTGCACACACTACAAATTTTTGTTTTCAGATTTACGTTTTTAATAACCTTTTTAATAAATTGGAAGCAGTTGCATTAGTTTAACCAGTTCAGTAAATAATAGCAATTTTAAAAGGAATGTTCGTTTTTGCCATGGAAGTTATTTTTCCCCCCTACAAATTGTAAGTAAACAATGAAATTTTTACAAATCATAAATACCGTGTTTACTCGCGTAATAGTCGCACATTTCTTGCCAGTTTTTCAGGGTGAAAGGTAAGATGTGACTATTATGTGGGGAAATCCACTACACAATATTGTGCACTCTAATAGTAAAGCATCACTGGCGTAAAAAATACATTATAATAAATTAGTAAATTATTAATTGTTTGCGGATAATGCTCTGTTTATTAAAGTCTTTCCGTAATTGTCCCATCGCTCGGCTGTCGATCTAACGATCTGGAGTTTTGGTAGGTTTTCTCCAGATGTAACTTGAATACGCGTTGTTAGAACCCTAGAAAGTCCTCTTACGAAGGCACCCCCTATCCTTGGCAGATCGCCCTAGAGTAGCGTTGCTGTAATCACACAAACAAACATACACAATTCATAATAATTTTCTAGATTTTTTTAGATGAAGGTCAAATACCAGACTTTTTCCTGCTTCAAAATGGGAAGTGCGACTATTATGCGAGGGCGACTATTAATCGAGTAAGCACGGTATATAGCCAAAAAAGTACTTTCAGAGTATTTTTATCAATGACATAAACTACAATTCCTTTCCCAATACAAAGTACGTTAGATACAAGCAGCTCTTTGCGTGTCTATTAATAAACATATTTGGGTAATTTTTACGCCAATTAACACCGCTCGTAATCCTTGAAAATATTTTGACCTTAAAATTGCTCAAATTTCTCAAACATTCTCCTCTGTTTAGCTGTAAAGAAATCTCCCTCCCCCCCTCTCCATCCGCTAATCTGCCTGCAATATAATTGGTCCCCAATTTACTGAGCAGAGGGGAGAGGAGGGGGGAAGCTCAGAACCATAATGAGCTGTTCTCAAGACACTTAATGAGCGGGGGAGAGGGGTGGGGGCCTTATAAATTAGTCTGTCCTAGAGCGTTGAAGTAGGTAAGTCGATCCCTATTTGCATTTGAATGACAGGTGCCTGGAGAGTAGGGAAAGGGGGGGGGGGCTACTTGCGGGTGGCAGTATATATCAGAGAAAGGGAGAGATGCAAATGAATATCTATGGGAAGTTTGCTTGCTGCTAAACAGAAAGACTTGATGTATCATACGCATATTAGGAAAGTCCTAACTACAATTTGACTCTTATTCACTGTATTTAAATTAACGTGAGGGCCTATCATAAGACACTGAACAGGGCCGAAGGTTCAGGGTTCTGGTCTATCGCGCGTCTGTCGATATAACGGTTTGGAGTTTAGGCGAGTATTTTCGGATGAAACTTTTATAGGCTTTAGAACCCCCCCAAAAAGTCCTACTCCCAAGGCGTACCCCCTTAGGCAAGGAGCTCTCCGGTAGCTTTGCTTTAACCACCCAATCAATCAAAACAATAAATTAACGTACCAAAAAAAGTCTATTAGAAGAGGGATTTTTTAAACATTAGTTGAAAGATAACAATGTTCAAAATCTTTATCATCCAGTGCATGGTTGATAAATATTTGTGCTATAAGTATTCCTTTAATCAATTACTTATTATTTTTACAGTGCAATTGTTCCATCTTTTACAATACGGAGAATTACATTACAAAAAATTTTGATGGTAAATATAACTATGAAAATTTTAAATGTTTGCATTGATGCAACTGATGATGCAAAGCATACATTCTAGATGTATCAAATTGTCATCTAATGGAAGCTGATTATCCCTTCTACATTCTGTCGGAAAAAGAAATTGAAAAACCACTGAATTTGTCAACCACAATTTAGCTTTCGTCTTTAAAAGAAAAATTATTAGAGAATTATTGATGTTGTTCTGTGAATCCGTTGATTACTATGGTTTTTGACCTAGTTTTTCCAAGATTTTATGAGCTACCAGGAACATCACTCATATTAAAATGCATATTGAGCGAAAAGAAAATATAAACTTGTTTAAGCAAAACTTTAACTTAATTGGTCGAGCAGTTTATTTTACCAAAGATAATATAAAACAGACCGGGTTTAGGGGAAAAGATAGGGGGCTTATTTTTTTTTCAATAAAAGCAAAATTTAGGTTTACTAGGATTAGTTAATTGCGTGTTCTTCCCATAAAAGGTTAGGTAGAGGGCAAGAAGGTTTGGTTCTCAGTTGGCAACTCAGTTGGTTTTGGATTCTCTCTCATTTACAATATTATTTGTAACTTCACTAATTTTTGAGATATGGTACTATTGCGAAACTTCCGAATGTTGGGCGCGGCGGTTCCCTCAAAAAGAGTCCAATTTTCAGAGGTGTCGAACTTTATAGAGGTTTATTTCAATATTAGGGCCATGTTCTATCATTCCACAGAAAACTGTCTAAGTTAGGGAGTTTCACAGTATATTTTGAAAAGACAATAAACTTGTCAATTTATGTACTGTATATTAAAAACCGTGTTTCCGCGCGTAGTAGTCGCACCCCCGTTTTGAAGCGCAAAAAATCATCCGAACATTTTCCCCGCATAAAAGTCTCAATCACGTATTTGACCTTCATTTATTCTATAAAAATATTACTGTAATAAGACAGATGCCTTTTTCTTGTGTGCAACTGATCAAAAGATTATTTAATGTACGGCACGTAATCTGAAAAAAAAAAAATTGCTAAGTAATTTTACTATAATTATAAGCATTTAGAGTGTACAATACTATGTAGTAGTAGATTTCCCCGCATAACAGTCGCACCTAGATTTTCCCTATGAATAATAGGCAAAAAAATTGCGACTATTACGCGAGTAAACACGGTAAACTGTATAGATCATTGTAAATGAAACTAAATTAAGAGATTGTCATTGTAGACGTGAAAATCGCTGCATGTAAAAATAGTGAACCCTTCGAAATTTGGACTCTTACGGTTCCCTCAAAAAATGATAGAGGTGTCCAACTTAGAGGTATATTTCGATATTATAGCCACGTTCCGTTCTGGAGGAAAGTTCCAACTGAGTTTCAGTGTAAGTACAGTGAAACTTCCATAAGTTGAACAGCCTGCGGTTCCCTCAAAAATGTCCAACTTATAAAGGAATTTTTTTTTCTTACCATGAAAGCATTCCGTTGTCCAGAAAACTGGTTCAACTTAGAAGGTGTCCAAGTTATGGTGGTATCCACCTTGGGAGGTTAAACTGTAAATATATTTTAAATATTTATCATTGAAGGAACAGAGGAGAATTGTTTCGTAGAAAGAAATTGTTTCGTTATCTGGTAAATTTAACGAAAATTGAAACATACTTAATTGCAAAGGCTTCAAAGAATAACTATTGCTGAATAAAAGTTCCGATTTCCTTAACTGTAGAACAAAATAAAGGTAACTGGAACTCGTAATAAGAGATTGAAATTCTGAATTTGTAAAATAGTGACACGTCTGGTAGAAATTAGTGTGTAATTCATCCAGAATTTTGAAATGATTAATGAATGTGAGCAATCGAAAGTAAAGTAAACATATTTAGAACTAGCTGCGTGCCCGTTCTTCGCACGGTAGGAAACGAAAAATTTCCTCACATGTGTAATTCGAATAATTCCAATGATGTGGAATCTAGAAAAAGCAAAATTATTTCACTCTTGACTTAAAATTTGCGTCATATATGTAATAACCTGAGATCATTGCAATATAATGACACACATACAAAAAAAAAAAAGCGTCAGCGTCATTCGGTATCAAAAAAGTGAAAATGGACCGTTTGCAGTGAACTTCTCACTTTCAAAATGTCTTATTTCCGCAGACATGCTGTCTTTTAGGTTCACGTTTTAGCGTTAAATACCTCAGACAATACATGAAATGGACTTTTTTTTATCTTAAAAATACGTCACTCTCTCTTGGAACCCTTTACAAAAAGAAAAGAGATAGAAATAAGACAGCGCTATTTATAAGGGCTTTAAAATTGTTTTTCTAGATCATGCCGTTTAATTTTCTTCTCACAAATAAATCCAGTATTTATAAAAGGAAATCGAGCCAAGCAAAGAAATCGTCTGCTCGCGGGACCCGTTTTTATTTATTTTTTTCAACTGGCAATTTTAATCATTGTTACTGTATCCAGGACAAACCAAACCGCAAGATATCAAACCGAAATGTAAGCAGCTGCTACTGAAATGAAAATCCTTCTTTACTTAAAAATTCGTAAAAATTCTCCTAATTTATATTTTTCCTCCATTCTTCTTTTAAAAGTAGGCGAATTGTGTGCTCCGTCTTTTGCCGAAATATAAAAAAAGTTATGAATGATAGAATTCAAGATGCAGCAGTTTTAAAAATATTTTACGAAAGTCAGCGTCAAATTCAATTTTATTTAAAAAATTCCCAAAAATCTGCAAATTATGTTACACAGTCCGAACAAACAGTTTTTAAAGAAAATTTTCTCCTCTATACGATGATGTAAATATCGATTTCTTGCGAGTGCAGTTACCGGCGTTATTATGTATTACGCAAGAAAAATCGCTAAAAATCGGACAAAACATAAAATAAAACATTTTCTAATTCGAATTTCGAAAAAATTGCTTCGAGGTGTGTCGAGACCCGTCTTGGAGAATTTCCGTACAAAATTTGGTAGGTCTACGATCACCCGTTTCGGAGCTACGCGATTCGCAGACAGACAGACAGACAAACTAACGGACAGTTTACACATTGTTTTATTTATATAGATAAAGAAAATTGCACGCGCAGAGTTCTGTTTTAATCAGTAATGTATGTAATAATGTGATTAGAGTGCTTTTGATTTTTTTTTTTTATATATAGGTTTAAAGATGCATAAGTATAAGATATTTATGAACTCTAATTTTTGAACTTTCATTTGATAATGTTCAATAAATTTTTATAGTAATAGTATTTCCGTAAAATATGTGCGAGCAAAAATAAACTGAAAATATGAACAGTGCAACTGAAACTGCTTAAATCTTTCTTCCATTGAAATCATTGCTATAATATACTTTTTGTTCTGTGTGATCGATTGATTGTATGAGGGGGTGACAACCATAGTGAACCAAGTCCTTCTGAACTAAACTAAAGAAATGATGGTTTGAAGTTGCACATTATAGTATAACGGCCATTATACTATGCTGCCAAGTTAATAAGTGCCATCTCTGTGAGAGAAAACGTACTAATCACTTGATTCACTATGGCAGTGAATAAAAGCTTTTTTTAGGTTACGCCAGCATGCACTATCGCCCTTTTTGAACAGTATGGACTTGGTCCACTATGGCTGTGATTCTCTCATACTACCAATGGTGGATTCAGGGTAGGGACTAGAGAGCCCTCCCCACCCCTTCAAAAAAAAAAGACATTATTTAAGGTTAACATTTTGCTTAATTGTGTACTTATAGCTCAAAGAAAGGAGCCAGGGGGGAAAATGGGGAGATACTATAAGGTGAATAAAAGGTAAAATTTTTCAGAAAAAGCTTGATTATTGACGTACAATAAATAAAAGTTTAAATTTCCCGGAGGGGAGGCAGGTCCCTTTAGACCTAGATAAAAAGTAAAAGTGTCTACGAATCAATAAGAAATGTAAAACTCTTTGAATAATTCTGCAAAAATAACGCTGTGCGCCTTCCAAGTCATGTCCTGTACAATAGCAAAACACATTATTTTAAAGTAACGAAAGTTTAAAGCATTACAATACATTTTTATACATCATTACTATTTTAAATTTAAAGTTTATATTGATAGGATCATTGTGTAAAACCAAGCATAATATACATGATTTAGTATACATTATTTTACTTTCAATAAATTCGTGAAAAAAAAATGCATATATCAAAGCTGTCTGCAAACTTTGAAAAATGTCTGCCTACGGCGTTCGCCTGTTCGCCTATATTATTTGGATTTAGTCTCACCCCTGGCAAAATTCTTAAGTCACTCTATTAAAATATCCAGATACTGTAAAATTATATCTGTTTTTTATGATTTATGTTCTTACACTTTTTAACATTTTTTTTTCTGCTATAATCTTTTATGTTTACTTTAGCATAAATTTTAATTTAACTAAAGTTTCGTTAATTTCTCCAGTTTATAAAATGTTAAACGCTAGCTCAACTTTTGAACTAGCGTCATCCCTTTCTCGCCTCAACAGCCTTCGAGCTAACTTGCTTAACATTACCCATATAGTGAGTGCTGCGATTCTACTGGTGAACTGAATCAAGATTTGATTTATCTCGGATGATGTGATCTCAGACATGCACATTATATTTCTCTTCTAAGTTTCGGCTTCATGACTTTTTAGCAAGCATGAATGCATTTAAAATTTTATTTCCTTTGAATAAATAGTGGGAGAGTTTGGACGAATTGCATGTCTTCTAAAATTATCATAAGTTTGCATGCATAACTAATGCTTCTTGGATCGTAACTAATGCTTGTTTTTGAATCTGCACTGCAGTAACAACAAAACTAATTTTAGAGGCGCTCCTGCGGTAGGGATTGCATAGTGAAGAAATTATAAAATTCTTCGAAAAGAATACCGTATTTACTCACGTAATAATCACCCTCGCATAATAGTCGCACCTATTCTTTTACCATGAAAAATTGGCTAAAAAACGTAGACTATTGCACGAGTAAACACGGCATTCATGCGTCTGCTGAAAAGATTGTATTCGGATTCTGTGAAACGACAGTAATGTGGTGTTGATGTAATTCAAAAAAGTGCGAGAGACTTAATTAAATAGTTTTATTAATGATGAACATAAAGATCCCATGGCAGATTATGTGAATAGTCTAAATATTATAAAAATGAATTGTATTAAAATGAATTGTAATCTGACCGCAGATCTCTTCGAACTAAATGTCAAGATTGATTAAGAAAACAAGTGTTTCATATCTTAAGCAGATCTTGTTTTATTTTATCTATTTATTTAAGGGTGTTTCATCTGAAAAGCGATTATCGTCACAAGACTTTTGAATTTGTGAAAAACTTTAAGAATAAACCAATGATGCTAAACACTCGAAAAATTGATAATACTTCTTCACCCAATGCAATGTCGACTGACACCAACAGTACAGCTGTATGTCTTATGTAACTTTAAAAAAAAAATTCATAAGCACAAAAATCACCTTCAAAAACGGGCCGAGAAGTTCCCCGTTTTCGAAAATATCACGTAATTCCGTAATTTTAGAATTATTTCCTGGAGAGTTTCGGAACTCCCATAGGTTCATTGTTTGAAACAGTTCATAGTACAACTTGTAAAGTGAATTCTATTTTTTTTTCCCGAGTCGAGCACAATGATATTTTTTAAAGGGTGAATGAATCAATGTATTAAAAAAGTAGTTCTCTGTTAATTACGCTCTGTTAGTTATCTATGAAAGATCATCTTCGTTATTATACAAAGATTTGTGATATTCGCAACAAAATATCCTATGAATTGTTCTAAAAGAAAACGGAAACACTCATTAGTTTCATTTTTACCACATACATTTTCTAACTTCAATAAGGTTAGAACACAAAATAGTTTAAATTTAAGGATGGACACGAGACGAGAGACATTTTTAACATTGCGATATAGGGATTTAGCGAGATGAGACAAAGCTTTTAGTCTGTTACGCTAGACGGCAATTTTCCGTTTCGCGTCCACCCCTATAATTTTTGTATCACAAAGTAGTTTGCATTTATTCGTAAATAGAAAAAAACATTTTAAAGAAACACTTCGAGGTAAAGAATGTGTGTATTTATATGTGGCGTTTTATTTTATGAAATTTTTTTTAAATATTTGCTTATGCATCGTGAAAAAATATTTTGATAAAAAGAAATGTACAAGAAAAGTGAAGAAAAATGTTAGTTTTGTAAGAGAAACTAAGAAAAAAGATGTATTGCAAAAAAGTGTACTTGGATAACTTGAAATTTCTTTCGTTCTTTTTCTTTTTTCCGCATGGTATCTGAAAGAGATTTTACTTGTGGATGGATTTCACCACAAGAAAGTAATTACAACTACAAATAAATCTTTTGAAACTACCGAGTGTGCTTTTATTTTTAACATTTGCATGCTTCATAATGCAGGGCCGTTGGTTAAGATTTTTCCATTTCAACGTTGTTCTTTTGAATCTTGTGAAACAAAAACATAAATTTTTACGTAACGCAATTTAGGATTTCGTATATAAAAGACGGTTCTTTTGCATGTTACAGGTTAATATTTAGAAAATCATCTTTTTTTATTATGTTATACATATATTATATGAATTTAATAAAAAAAAAGCACAAAAGTCGCCTCCAGAAGTGCTTCGAAGATTTACCTGTTCAGGGAGATATTGCAAAATTCCGTATGTTTAGTATTTTTTTCTGAGTGTTTCATAGCACCTGTAGGTTCACTGTTTATAACAGTTCACAGTACATCTTGTAAAGAGATTTTCTAAATTTTTACGAGTCTTCATCGCAATTAATTTTTTTTAAGCTGTTCAAAAGTCCTGGGACGACAATCGCGTTTCAGGTCATTCTTGAAAAAGTACAGTCGAGCATCTTTGCATTTTGCGAACTTCTCCAGGGAACCAAGAACAATTTGCGAATTTTTTCGTAAAATTACCTTGGAATAGAGAAGTGCGATGTAAATTCCCCCCCCCCCCCTTCTGAGGAACACTTGTATTGCTCCACTTTTTATGCTTAACAATTTTCGTTTAAAATTAAGGTTTTTGAAACAATTATTAAATATCCATACTGGATGTGTGTAGTTATTTAGAATAAAATCAATCTTCCATCTCAGGTGAAAAAATACATACTGAATCGGTCGTTTCAAAAGTTATTTTTACAAAGATAACTACATTTTCTAAATATTATGACAGTTTTAATTAAAGAAAAGTATTATATACTTTAAACCTTAATCAAATTATAATAAAGTGAAATAGTCTTTGAATTTCTACGTAACTGTGTGTTTTACTTTAGTTTCTGTTGATTCCCGAAAACACTTTATTTACATACTTTTTGAAATGAAGAATTTATATGAAATAGTGAAACCTCCGAAAGTTCGACATACTATTTGTGGTTCCTTCCGAATGAATCCGACTTACGAAGGTATATTTAAACGTTATGAGGATGTTCTGTTCCTCAGAAAATTCTAAAAGGCGGAAAGTTTCAAGGTATCGCATTTCACTAGAACTAATTATATTAATACAACCACTGAAGTTCTTTTTCAAAATTCACTGTGTACATGTGGGTCGAGTGCACTTAAATACAGCACTTTGATAATGAAACAATCATGTTGAAACCCAACCTTTTACTTCTGCAGACATCTGGTATTATTCTGTCTCGCTAAATTCTTTTCAGCAAAGAACTGAGATCCCCAAAATAACACTTCCTATAGGACCACACCCTCCCTCATTTTTCCCACCCTATCTCCATTGCATGGAACACTGTAAATGTTTTATTAGTTAAAAGTGTGTGTGTGTGTAGCTCGTTCAGGATGGAACTTAATGTCCCCCCGATTGTGTGATGATGGCTTATATTTAATTGAAATTCAGCCGTCCCCATTGTCTGATGTAATATTTATCCTGAAATACGGCCAATAGTTTTATTTATGTAATAATCTTTTAAAAATTGTTAAAGTATAACTGTGTTAGAATGGATATCTGGAGGGGCTGAGAATGTGTTTACTTCATATCAATATGACAATTTATGAAGCAATTCATACTCTTTCACTTTGATGTAGATTTGAAAAAACATTAACATAGTTGCCAATTTTAACTTTTAGAATTTTTATGAAAGAATTTGGCTTGTGTTATAAGTCGATAATAGAAAATGCAAGATTTTTGCCAAAATGTATGCATGTTTAACAAAACTTATTAAAAATGAAACTTTTTGAAAGGGTCATTTATTTAATTTTCTTGAAAGTATCAAGAAAAAACAATCTTTCCTTCTCAATTTACCAACTACTACCATTTATCAATAATCTGCATAATAATTTAAACTGTTAAAAGTGTGAAAATATAACTGATTTCCTCTTTGATACATTACTTGTAGGATGTGAGGGAAGAGTAAGATTTTTAAACGTGTTGTTTATAGCTACGTAGGACATTGTTCATATCCTGTGATCAGATTTTTTTTTTTTTTTGACACTGAACTAAATAAACTTGTGTCTGTCATTAATTTTTCTGAACAAATAAAACAAATTCTATTGCAAAATTGTCTTAATTTTATATATTCGTAGGTTAATAGCTTATTAAAAAATACAAAATTATTTTTAACCGTTAAGATAGTTTTATTGTTATTACTCTACCATAAATAAAATGTTTTTTTTTTCTTCTATATAATTACTACTACTATTTTGCGTGTTCAGTTTAACAAGATTTCTGTGTAGTGCCTCCCAGTTTCATAGAGAATCAACACGCTAGGGATCAGCCCTCTCAACTGAAAATTCAGTATTTATTACTATTATAAGTCGTGTAATAGATTTTTTTCAGGGCACTGAAATTCAACTTAGGATGCAGCGTAATATAAGTATATGGTGTGATGGTTTTCCTTAGAGCAGCTGCTCTGGCATTTTCATAAGATATCCTCTCTAGGAAAAAAAAAAGAGAGAAAAGTAAAGTGTACACGTAAATAATACTTTATTTAAAATTATGTAGATGTTGATATTACCTGTGATTGAGGGGATGTATTATTGTTTGATTTGATATTTTGATTGATTTACTAAAGAATAAATTGCTTCTAATTAAAGCATCATTTATAATGCTTCATCACCATAATGATACATCACCAAATCACATAATGATCCATCACATAATGACCCATCACATAATGATACATCACCAAAGATAAATGTGAAAAACTGTCGTATTTCTAACATTTGCCTTGTTTTATTCTTTGACTGTCCACTACATGCTACCACACTTAAGAGAAGGGGGGGGGTTGCTGAATTAAAAAGTTGGTTGTATTTTAATCGAATGATTTTGTTGGATCAACAAAATTTTCGTTGATTCAACAAGTATTTTATTAATCCAACTAAATTGTTTGGTTAAAATACTTGCAACAAAACTTCTGAATTCAACAAAAAAAGTTGTACTCCCGTGAATAATAATAAGATTATGTAATTATAGCATTTATTGTTCTGGATGGTTAGCCGTCAGTGCAATATTGTATAATATTCTTGGAGTTTTCAACATTTTCCACTTGATATGATCTAAATTAAGTGCTAACTTTTAAAAGAAATGGAGCACTTATGTACCACTTGAATGCACGAAAATAACGCTCACGATTTCTTTTTCCATTGGCTTGACTGCAAATTGCTCTTTGGCAATAAGTGCTGCAAAGGATAAATTAAAGAAAAAAGAAGTATAAAAGAAAGCTCTTTATCAGGGATGAGATTCTTCAGACTTTAGTATGATTTTCAGACTTTTTCAGTGTTTCATAAAAATTCAGTTTCTTCAATTTTTCAAAATTTTTCTGAAGTTTTTTATTTTTCATTAAGGCAAAATTGTATATAAGTAGGATAGATTTAATATCAATAGCAATTGAACTTTAAATTCGAAAGTATTATTTCTCAAATGTTGCTTTCTCATTCTTCTTGTCATTCTTTTTTGTCTATCTCATCCCTGCTTTATGTAAAAATGTATGCTTATATTTTGAGGCTTGTCCTATGAGTTTGTGATGCATTTTTAAAAATTCATAATGCAGATTAGAATAACCTACAATTAGGTGTTAAATTAAGCTGTACTTCTTAATTCTTTATTTATTTATAATAGCTTATTGATCTTGTCATCCCGTGATAAAAGATCATTATATACTTTTCTGAAATCTTTAATGCAGATTTTTTTTTAAACTTACGTTCATTTAATTAATAAGAATCTGAAAACTCAAATTATGCTTAAAATTAATGAGTAGACAGCGGATTATGCTGTAAAGATACAATATTAATTGTAGATATTGTGAATGAAAACATTTATCTTATAGATGAATTCATTTTGATCCGCGTTTTGTGTATTTTGATCATTAGTACTGATTCAACTAATGATACGCAAAAAGTCGTTTAATATGACATTCTGAATTAAATTATTACTGACAGACCCGATTTGTTAGTCCAAAACTTACTGTAAAATGTCTCATGGGTGTTAATTCTATAAAGTTTCAACAAGATCTTCAAAACTTCAGATGATAACTTCTTAACTTTTTATTAATTGTGGGGTAAATCACCGCAAATTTTTGTTCCACTGCGTCTTAAAACATTTTACTTTGATTTAATCTAATCTTGTTTATTTATATTTGCATTAAAGCTGTTATTTTATAAAGTCGTGTAACTTTTGAAAAACTTTTTAAAAAATTCACTTGTGCTACAGGCTCGTAAAAAGTTAGAATATCTTTACAAGTTGGACTGTGAACTATTACAAACAATGAACCTGTATAGGAATTACGAAATATCCAGAAAAATATGCTAAGCATACGAAATTTTGCAACAGATTCCTGTAAACTGGATGCTCCTTGGTCCATTTTTAAAGGCAATTTTTGTACAATTTTTTCTGAAAATTTCATGAGACACAAGTCCACACACTATTAATATTAGTCCATGGTGCATTTGGTGAAGAAGCATTATTTTATTGATGTTTTCGGGTGTTTAACATCAATAGTTATGTTGTACCATTAATGAAAAGGAACACCTTTTAGTTTTTACTTTAAAATTTTGTTCTCCTACAAATTACTTCTCCCCTTCCACTGTGGAATCAGGAAATTTCTGAGCAGCATTTTACAGAATTCAATCGCGATAGAGACACGAAAAGATCTCTTTACAAGTTGTACTGTAAACTGGCACAAACAATGAACCTATAAGGGCTACGAAACACTGGTAAAAATTCTAAACATACGGCATTTCTCGATATTTTCAATCCCTCTGCCTATCTTAGAAAGCAATTTTTGTGCTTATAAATTGTTCCTGAAAGTTGCATGAGACATACAGACTTACTGTTAGTTTTAATTCATAGCGGGTGAAGAAGCATTATTCATTTTTTTTTCCGAGTGTTTAATAACATTGGTTTGTTTTTAAAGCATTTCAAAAGTCCTGTGACAGCGATCACTCTGCAAGTAGAACACTGTTATTGTGTTTATGCTTTTACTCGTATTGAGAAAAATGAATATGTGGTTATGTCTGCTGAATTTACACTCACAATTATAGATAAATATTGAATCCGAATTTAACATTCATTAATAAAATATTTAATTATTCTAATCTTATCTAAAATGATTTTCACGGCAGTTTAATAAATCCCTAAACAACGAAAAATGTTGAAGAAACACTTCAAAGTGTTTGACTGATTTAAAATACAACAATGTACTGCGTAAATTTCTGAGTGATCCCTTGAGACTTGATTTGCTGTTTCTCTTTTTTAATGATAAATCAGGTGTCATTTATCTTACAAGTTTTCAGCAGTAGATCTCATAATTGCCTTTCATTATCAGAAAGAACTTTCACCTACCTTGAAGGTTAAAAAACCTGTCTGAACCGACTGACCCGACCCCAAGTGGCATTGCTGTTGTACGTTGCATTCTAGGCACCTAACCGCAACACTATAGAACGGCTTTCCCATTTTTGCCAGGCATCAAGTTTTGTTGCTGTAAGTTAATTAAATCTTCAAAATTAAGAATGGCTTCATGACTATCACTAAAAGAGAGCAAAGCACAATGTGGGACTGAAAACAAATTTCCAAAATAATGGTTTGAATCGGAGGCTTCAACAGATTGAATGCTAATGAATTTGTAGATGGGTTTTTTCATATTCATTCTAAAAGTGCAGTTTCATTTGTTGGAAGGGAGAGGAGCAAAAAATAACGTTTAAATCTAATTTCAATTTCATTCTCGATTGTGCACAAAATTGAATTGAAATATGAATTCCACTCAATCAGTTTCAATGAAATATCCTCATCACCAACCTGTGTAATTCCTGTAACCCACAGATGAGGATGATAAATGGACTCAAACCCGTTACTGGCTTCTTTCTTGCCAGGTTAAATTGATTAATGGATGGAATGGCTTAAAGACCTTCTAATTGTTGTGACTGCTGGCAGTTAAAATTAAAAGCGTGCAGCTTTTGATTTAGGAGCTAATTTTTTTCAATGAGCCTGTGGTGTGGTCGTGGCGAGGAACACGAAATAATTAGTCGCTTGTCATCATCAGCAAAAACGAAGTCAGCCATGATTGATGAATTGGTATCAGTCACGGGCCTTTCTACGGCACGAGACATACAAAGATGAATAGATTGAAAGAAATCTTTCACTCTTAACAGGCTTGTGATCTATCACTTTGCATTTATTGGATTTTTTTTTTTTTTCATATTTTTCCCCCTTTGTTTTTAATTTGGGAATGTAAACTGTTATGTGAGGATATGAACAATAAGCTCCTGGCTTGAAGTGCGTGCTTGGAATGTGAGCTATTGCGTTTCATTGTTTGAAAATCGTTCCACCAAGAGATGGGGGTGAGCCTAAAAGTCCAGATCATCTGTCAAAACGTTTTGACAGATGAAATGGCTAACTAGTTTTCTAGATGTTTGATATTGTGTTAAAGTACATTCTGTTTTCGCTTGAAAGGGGTATTTGATGTATAGTTGCTGGAAATAAAAGGAAAATATTAAACAGCATTTGTACACCTTTCAATAAACTTCATTCATATGTGAACTATAAACTTTATTTATATGTGACTTGCTTTTTTGTTTGATGCCGTTTACTGCCCATAATAATTTTTAACTATGCTAATATTAACTAGAGCAGTACTTTTCTTAGGGAAGAAACTATACGTTATGTAATAGTTGGGCTAGGGACTCGAAAGTATTAGAGTATTTCTTTACAAGTTGTACTGTGAACTGACACACACAATAAACCTATAGGAGTTACGAATCACTCAGGTAAAAATGCTAAACATAAGGAATTTCGCGATATTTCTCCAAACGGGTAACTCTTCGATCCCTTTTTGAAGGCAATTTTTGTGCTTATGAATTTTTTCTGAAAGTTGCACGAGACATACAGCTATACTGTCGGTGTCAGTCTATAGAGTGCATTGGGTGAAGCTTCATTGGTATGTTCTTAAAGCTGTTCATAAGTTCAAAAGTCCCGTGACGACGATCGCTTTACAGGTGGTTTGGATAGTTTGTATTAGATTTACTAGCTTCTAATAAGTACTTTTTTTTTCTTTCAGTTCCTAAACAGGAGTTCAGCTTTAATGGAGCCAACACATCCCCCGGCAACGGACCTTTCAATGGCGCTCCAACCGCATCCAGTCCAAACGTCGCCAACGGTGGAGGAAATGGTTCTGGAAGGACCAATTTCACAACCAAACAACTGACAGAACTTGAAAAAGAATTTCATTACAATAAGTATCTGACCCGAGCCAGGAGGATAGAAATCGCTACGGCTTTACACTTGAACGAAACACAGGTTAAAATATGGTTTCAGAACAGGAGAATGAAGCAGAAGAAGAGGATGAAAGAAGGTCTTCTGCTCATCGACGTCAGTTCTGCCAAAGAAAACAGTCCCACCACCTGCACTACTCCAACACTTCTTCACAGTCCAAACAGCAATGGAGCCACAAGCCCTCTCTCCTCTAAGGATGCCAATCAGTGATATTTTACCAAAAAGATATACGAACTTATGTAAGTTTGTGTGTACAGAAATATACCTTAGTGATATGAACTTCTAAGCCACTGATTTTCATCCCTGTGTTGGGGATGTTTTATAATGGGTTTCAAATGTGTGCATCGAAAATTATACTTTACTTATTGTAAAGTGTTAAAACTGTGCCTAAAGTGAGGGCCTTTTTCATGTGCAATTGCATCGGACATTGACTGATGTTCCAGTGAAGTGCTCCATGGACTGTTTTGTGAACAGACAACTCCTTTCATATTGGTAATGGAACGACATATTCGGTTTACTAGCAGATGACATCTGCTTTGTGTGTGATACTTGCATAGTTGTATGAAATGAACCAGGATATGTACGACAAAAATCTTCTGTAATTCATTCTGTGTTTAACCTATATTTTTTAAGTTATGTTGGGTTAAAGAAGGGGGAAAAAGTTATATATGTTGTTTGGTTTGTTTTAATTTTTTGTGGAGAGAATGCCACGGAATGTGTGGTGCATCTGTTCCTATTTATATATAAATTCTCCACCATTTTATATTGTATTTCTATGAAAAGTAATATGTGAAATTTTCTTTGTTTAGCAAAATAATTTTTTTAATGATTTCTTGTGCGAAACAAACTTAAGTTACTTTTTTTCTTTGACATTTATCATATTGTTTTTTTCATTTTCAAGTGTTTTATATTCATTGAAACTTAATTGCACGCAAGTTTTAAGTGGAATAATGTAAATTTGTATGAACTGCAGTTTTTTATATGATAGACGGGTCAAGCATTTTTAGAATAAGTGTTGAAATATAAAAGACAAGGATATGAAATAATTTGGAAGAAATAAAACTATTTTGAAAAAATAAATCCGATTGTTGTTACTCTTTAACGTATTTTCAACAAATCTTAACAGTTTAATGTTTTGCCATATACGCTATCAACACACGCACAAACATAATTTTAGAACCAAAAATAAAATTACGAGCTTAGCTCTTCTGAAAGGGTGGTAAAGATTTTTCAAAAATATTAACATTATTTGATAAATTATTATAGTATTTATCTTCAAAAGTAAAATTAGACGAATATCGACTTTTTTTTATTTACTTTTTTGTTTGTGTTTGAGAAATTCTATTAATTAGAAATTAGAAATGACTTTCTTCACGTTGCAGAAGCTCAAGTTCGCGGGGCACCCCCCCCCCCCAAAAAAATAAATAAATAATTTAGGATTATAAAATGTTAATCTTTTCAAAATCTATGGCATTCTTTTCTCTATAATTATAATTTCAGAGTGACATCATGTTGCAGACACTTTGAAAAATAAAGAGTTTATTAACTACAGCATGAAAATTACGTTTGCGAATATCTCCTTGAAGAACAAAATCAAAATGACATAGGACCAAGACAAGAGTCAACAAAACACAGAAATTATAAAATAAAAGCAAATGAAATACATAAACCAAAACTCTATAGAAAGGCAATGCATATTTGAATTAGACCGTAAGAAATAAAAATTTCAGCGAGCACAGAAACAAGATTTGTCTCCGTACTATACAAAACTTTGTAGCTTTCGTTATCAGCTGAACGACCTACCCGGAGGGGCAGTGAAGGGTAACCTTTGTCAATATTTAAAATAATTATGTTCGAGGATTATTTCCATTTTTATGTTACTATGCAAATATATTCCTTTGCATTTCGGTACATTCAATGCAGCATCTAGCTTAGCTTAATTCGAAAGCATGGCTCAGAAAGGCTTCTACACAGTACATAAGCGCTTCTCCAATCCCCCCCCCCCTCTCTTAGGAATTCGGAAAAAATGTAAAGCGTGCTGATACTTTCTATTTTTGTTGCCGAGTAATCTTGTATGCAGCATCGGAGCAATCGAAATGGACATCCACCCATACCCATTTTTTTTCTTTTTTTTTGGGGGGGGGGGTTATGTCACTGAGTAGTTATCAGGAAGTCCAGTAGATATTGTGCAAAGAATTAGAAGTAATTAGATCTATGAGTGGAGTGGGATTTAGATCCAAAAGTAAATTTTTGGAGTTATATCGCTTTAACTGCAGAGCAGACGCCAACTAATTAGGGATGGATGGATGCGAGACGAGACGAGACCTCCGAATGCGAGACAAGATGTGGGTGAGCAAGGTGATACACCTAGGTGCAAGATAAAACCTGGGAGATGCGGGACTAAACCAGTCTCGTGCAAGACCACGATAAACGACGGACGACGGTACTTTTTTTACTTCGCGCAAGGAAGTAAAAATGCAGACATTTTGACATCTGGCAATATGCGAGACGAGACCTGGGTGATTTCTCATCTCGCATAGGGTCTCATCCATTACTAAAGCATATAAGAAACGAATGCAACAATTTAAAACCCTTTCAGGTGTAGAAACAGCATTAATATTTCTTTTCCTTTTTTTTTATATTTTTTTAACGAAGATAGAATACCTTTACTTGTTGTCTGTGACAACAGAAAACTTTTTGATCATAGTAGCGTTTCCATCTGTTAGCGGTGGTAAGAGGGATAAACAGTGAATTTTTAATTTCTATAGTTTTAAATATGGTCATTTTTATTTAAAAAGATGTATAAAAGGTGAAATACTGACGCTAACACTTCACCTTAAAGGGTTAAAGGAAATTTTAAGCTGAATTTTTAATAATCGCTCGTTAGGTTAAAGACCTTTGATAGATAAGGGTGTTCCACCTAAAGAGTGATTGTCATCGCAGGACTTTTGAACAGCTTTAAAAAACCAACCACTCGAAAAATTTAACACACCATACTTCTTCATCCAATGCACTGAACACTAAGAAGCGTTTTGTTGAATGTAACAAAACTTCTTTGGTTAAACAGTTTTGTTGAATCAGCAAAATGAAAGTACTAAAGTTTGTTGATTGTTGTCAACCAAATTCATTTAACAAAATGCCTTTTTGTTAAAACTGTGGTTGAAACTCTGAACCAATTCACGGTTTCGACAGACCTGGAAAGTAATGGAAATGAAGTAATGAATTTCGATCAGGGAAAATCAAGAAAAGTCAGGGAAATTGAAGAAAGATAAAAAAAGATGGCGAAATTTAACTTATTTGTTACAGTTTGAACCTAAAAGCAACTTATCTAAAAAATCTAAAAGAAAAGAAAGAAAATTAGTTTGAAATGAATGAGAATCTTTTATTTTTATTGAAACTTGCAATGACTGTTTAGGACTTGGAATGATCAAGTGAATTAAAAGTCAGAGTTTAATTATCTTCCGATGGAAGGGAGAAATAGAGATGGAAGCAGAAATACTTTGTTTTCACTATCCTAATCCGATCACTTTGTATTCCGCTCTCCGAATTTATAAATTTGGCCACGCATGCAAAAGACAACTCCATTAAAAAAAATTACACTTTACAAAAAAGCTTTGTTTAACACTATTTTTAAAATTAAGCTGCAATCTCTAAAGATGGACGCGAGACAACTTTTGCGAGATGAAACAGAGATTTACAGCTTTCATGTGCGAGACGACACATTTTTAACATTATGATATAGGGATTTTGCGAGACGAGGCAAAGCTTTTCGGCTGTTTTGCGAGACGCCTATTTTTCGTCTCGTGTCCATCCCTAGCAATCTGAAGTATTATTTAGTATTAAAGATACATATTTACTTTTAACATGAACCGAAAAGCGATTATGACTATGTCTTATGAACAACAACTGGCTTGAATTTCTTAATTAAAATTATACATGTATAAAAAAAGTAAAATAAAAATGTAAATTTTGATGAATAAAAAAATTAGTCTTACCTTTGAAATTTTCAATCGGCGATTGGGTAGGCTAAAAAATAACGTAAAATCAACAAAATAAATTTTGTTAAATGAGCCAGCACACCACCAGTTAAAAAAGAAATTTTGTTAAATCAAACAAATAATTTGGTTGATTTTAACCAAATAAACCATTTAAACAAATAGTTTGGTTAAATTAACAAAATATTTAGCTATTTCAACCAATTATTCGGTTAAATTGAAAAAAAAAAGTTGGGGAAATAACCAAATAATTTTAACAAAACTATTTTGTTAATTCAACAAAAATTTGGTTGGCGCTATTTCAACCGGATAATTTTGCTGATTCAATAAAACCTTTTTTTCAGTGTCTGAGCTGATATCAAAAATTAAAATTGTAGATCTCATGCAACTTTTAGAAAAAATTCATAAGTACAAAAATTGGCTGATTTACCTGTTTAAGGAAATATTCATTGCGAAATTCCGCGTGTTTAGCAATTTTTCCTGAGCGTTTTGCTACTCTTTTGGATCATAGCTTGTAACAGTTCACAGTATAACTTGTAAAGAAACGTTCTAAATTCTTCCGAGTTTTTAGCACAATCAATTCGTTTTAACTGTTTAAAAGTTGCACGATTTCCAAAAAGAACAGCCTTAATCGCACACAAGAGTTATCCATTAATATAATAATAAATACCATACGATAAATAAAAAAGAAAGTTTCTCTCACACAGCCTTTGAGAGACCATGAAGTGAATACACCCGTTCGAAAGCAAAATGGCAGTCACTTCTCTGTGACAGCAAGTTAAAATTCTTTGATAGTGTTTGAGAAAGTTTACCGAGAAGCTACAGCTCTCAAGCACACTCCATACTTATACGTGAAACGAGATGAGGATTGCAGCTCTTATGCAAGATTAGGCGAGACGGCCTTTTTACCGTTACAGCAATGGGATTTTGTCATAGAAAACAAAAGCTTTGCTGTTTGTATATGAGGCTGGTCGAAGTTTCTTTCAGGTCTCGTAGCCATGGGGGAGTTATGAACCCATCTAGTAAGCTACCAAATCATATAATTTTACACAAGGTGTCCCCTAATGATTTGGGCAAATTTTAAGAGAAAGTAGCGCACATCATAAGGAATCTGAATCACATAGCATTGTGGGGTCGAAAACATCGTTTTCATTTACTGTTTAATAATCAATTTAGGGAAAATGTTGAAGTGTTTGTCTAATTTCTTAAGTTTCAGAAGCAATAGGCTTGTCTCCACAAATTTCATCAATGAAATAAAATAGAATTTTTGACTATCAATTTTAGTCATGCATTTTCAAAATGGTCGATAAGTTCTCATTATTATTTCAGCACTTGTTCCAAATTATTAGCATCTACATGAAGACGATGGTTCAGAACCCACACTGCAATGTGATTCTGAATCCTTATATGTTCTACCTCCCCTTAAATCATGTCCCAATTTCCAATCATTATGGGACACCCTGTATTGTCAGAGTGTCAAACTTGGGCCCAAACTCGCCAAATAATTTTGTGAACTTTGACCAAATGAGAACAGTCGGAATGTACAGCACCTCCATGAAGAGTTCATAAGAATCAAAGAACGTCGCGATATCGTTCTCCGTTCGCCGCCGTACCATTGAGGAAGAAATAAACATCAGCGCCATTACAACTGACCTATTCCAGGTACACTGTAAGAAATACCTGTAGTTTTACCAGACATAATGCTGTAAAATAATTCAGCACTGTGTTGTAAATCCACTCAAAATGTCGTAATGACACTGATTAGCCAATAACGAAGAACCTATGCCAATGATTGTATGGCAACTGGCACCGTCCACATCACAACGTGTTAGCGTTACGTCCCATACTCTCACAGATTCTCTGAACATCTATAATCGTTCAGAAAACGTTCTCTTCTCCGAACGTTAATAGACGTTCAGAGAACCTGTGCGTGCTGTATTGGGTTTGCCCAGTAGCGGATCCAGGGGTGGGGTTAGGGGGCTTCAGTCCCCCCAAAAGAGATTGCAAAAGGGTAACATTCTGCTCTTTTTATAGATAAAATGATCTTTTTTATAACTTAGCCCCTTCCAAAAAGTTTTACATTAGACTAAAATTTTGCGTAATTGCACATTTTGTTTGGATGAAAAAGCTTTTTTCAAAATTTAACCCCTTTCCAAAAAAAAAATTCTGGATCCGCTACTGGGTTTACCCACACGTTGTGTTGTAAAATAATACAGCACTGTGTGTTGTATAGATACACTCACGAAATGACAATGCCGTGGATAAGCCAATCACGAAGAACATTGTATAGCAAATTGGGACAGTCTACAGCAAAACGTGTGGATAAACGTAACGCCAACATCACAACGTGTTAAAGTTATGTTTACCCACACGTAGTACTGTAATTATTTTTTTCAGTGTAGCATGAGAGATACAATTCTCCGTGCCTATAAGTCATTGATATTCCAGTAACTTGGCAATTATTGGCCTTATGTGTTGAAATAAAGAGAGCGCCATCTCCTAGAATGAAGATTCAACAGTTCTCGAACATGTTCAAGACTGTTGTGTTTAATTAGTAATATTCCATATCTTTGGTTATTCACTGTACTCCTGAATCTGTTTTAAGGAGAATAAAGACACCATGATAATTTGCTTGTTAGATCCAAGTGCTACCGTAATAACTGGGTTTATTATGAATTTAGGTCTTATTTCATAATACTTATAGTTTTCTCCATTTATAATTTTTTTTAAAGGAAAGGAAAAGAAAACTGTTCAGTTTTGTTTGGAAAGTTTTTGTTTTCTGTTTTTCAGCAATTGTACTCCATACAACAAGACCGTAGCCGGCAAGGGGGCATTTCAGCTTTTCATTTGGGGGTGCAAGATTTGATGTATTAAAATCCACCGTATGGAAAAAAATATATTTTTTGTTAAATTTGGGGGAGTGATCGCGCCTCCTATTTGCCGTCCTGGCCAAGGGGAAGGGTTTGGAGTTTCAACAACTCCCCCTCGCCCCGAAACTTTCAGGAACATATATTACTGTTTGCAGTAAGGTATTAAAAAAAACTGATACATTGAGACATAAAGCTTAAAACACCCAAAGGAAGTTTTTCTTGGCTACAGTTTTGCCATAACGACACTCATTACTTCATTGTCATCAACACCAATAGAGTCGTTTAACATATCAATAGTTCGCTTTAACATATCTGCTCGTTTTATAAAGACATTCCCAACTGATGCGCAAAAAGATATTAGCAATCCCAAATTGCCTGCACATGTATTACTATAACATTTTCTAGAAGTCCGTAAGCGGTCTTTTGTGACCAGTACTCCATTTATTTTTTAAAAAGTGTGCATTTTCATTTAATTCAAGCATTTACTTCAAAAATCCAAATCTAATTCAACTATCATTCTTCTAAAGTCTTATATCAACTATCCATTAACTGTATTTATGCACAAGTGTTATTTATTTAGCCTGAATATAATTAATATAAAATTGTTACTAGGAAATAATCTAGTATACTTTATCCTTATGAATTACAAATATCTGTTTTCAGTGGCGTCGTTAAGCATGGTGTCCACCCCCCCCCCCCCCGTCAATTTGCCCATACACAGGCCAAAAAAAGTTAGTTCTGCATAAGAATAAGCAAAATCGTGAACAGCAGTGGGGGTTTAATATTTTTTCTTTGTACGCTACACAAATGATGTTTCATTTATGCAAAAATATCATGCTGGTAATACAGTGGCCGCCGATTAATTGGATCACGTTCATGCCATCGATTTTCGATCCAATAAAACGGCTGATACAAAAAAGCGGCAGCTTTGATTGAGACTCTGAAAAGAGTAATTCCGTTACGAGTTCTGCGTGATTTGATTTGATAAAGCGGCTGATCCAATTAAGTGGCGGCCACTGCAGTAAGAAAGTTCTTTCAAACATTACTAGGCCATTATGCAATTTTCCGCACCACCTATATGGAAGTATTGCACAAGGCGCGCACACTGGGTAGTAATGTATAGCCACTACACTGCTGTACATTGCTACCATGACTTGAGTACGGCCCTGTGTAATCTTTACTACACCCCCAGTTCAGTCATGCACCCTCTTGTCCAAGATACACTGCCCCCTCCCCCCCCCCAGCAAGAAAAAGCGTTCTTCACTGTTACATACCTGGTTAAAAGTGGGGGAAAATAGCCGATGAAATTGCAACACATAAGTTGAGAACAACCTGCTTCAGGGGCGTAGCCAGAAATTTTTTATAGGGGGGGGGTTACGACTACTGCAACTCACATATATGCATACATGCGTGTGTGATGAGGGAGTGAAGAATATACATTTTGTATGGCAAAAAAATCCTCATGGGGGGGGGGTTATGCACCCCCCCTTGGCTACGCTCCTGACCTGCTATGTTCTCGTTTTATGAGGAAAATGTTAAAAATTTTAAACTGGAAAAGAAAAGTTGAGATGGAAAACACATTTTATTTCTACCGGTGCACAGAGCATGTGTATTTCATTATATTTATTCTTATTTCTAATCTCTGAAGTCTTTTTCATCGCCAAATCAGATCCTTTTTTCAAATTAATTAAAAATTTTAAAACCTGCATTTTTTTTGTGTCACCCCCCTTCTGGTGCTACCTGGTACGGTCCGCAACCCCCACGCGACGCTACTATCTATTTTATCCACCTATCGAGGTCCTGGGGCACTTCTAGGTGGTAGTTAGGCGCTGATGTTAATACCTTAATTTTCCATAAATTTAAATTAAATATCAATAAAATTTTTCATTCTTCGATCAACTTTTTACTGAATATTTTACTTTTTAAAATATCGCATTTCTGTGCAGACTATACCTTGGAATCGTCATGTTTACAAATGAAATAAGCAGTTCTTTTCCTTAAATTTATGATCTTGAGTTGTTTTGTTTCAAAGGATTTTACAACTAGTAATGGTGCGAAAGCTCATTAAAATGAGGAAATTCGTGTCACTGCTTATTTGCAGATAACGAAATGTAAACATTCACATACATTATTATTTGTTTTATTATTCTATTACATCCATGTTCTATATTGATTGAGCTTATAATTTCGAATTTATAGCTGTAAATAACCTCTTTCATATTTAAAAGCCAACTGAGAGATCAATCTGAATCAATTTCTCTAGCACTGAAAGATAATTATCCCTGACTGTCACTATCAGTAACATGTAGAAATTGAATCCCATTAAAAAAATTAGAGCCATTTACTTACTGAATACTGATTATCAATTAACATCTGATTAAACTATAATACTATTTAAATTAGATGCAATTTCTTTCTTTCAAACATGCCTATGAGGATAGCTAGAAATAAACCCCTGCGACGCATGTTTTATTCAAATGGTTGGATTTTTTAACCTTTGAGATTGACTCCAAAGCAGAAAAGACTGGACAGCACTATAATTTTCAGCTCGTCGATGACTGATGACAATGGCGGGCCATGCATTGCTGATGAGTTAGAGTTATCAAAGGAATAAGAATACAAATTTGTCGTGTGAATTTTTGTTAACTTAAGCAGCTGATTAATAATATTTTCTCCGTAAGACCGCAAGTTCAACGAACACTGACTGGTTTATCATTTTGTTAATAGTTATGATCCAGAGAATATTAAGTAGTTATTTCTCAACTGTTGTTCTGTCTATAAAGGATATGTATGATTTCTGGTCTATTATCTTGAGAATATTTTGTTTTTGCAATAAATCAGGGATGAGATTCTTCAGACTTTAGTCTGATTTTCAGACTTTTTCAGATTAAGTAAAATTGGGTTTTTTCAATTTTCAAAATATTACTGAATTTTTTTATTTTATTAAGGCATTATTGTATATCAGTGAGATAGATTTAATATCAGTAACAATTGCAATATTGATGGAACTTTAAATAATTAAGTATTCTTGCTGGAAAGTTGCTTGCACATTGCTTCAGACTTTTTCCTTTTTTGTCAGTCTCATCCCTAAATAGATGAAGAAAATTAAATGTTGTTTATTGTTTGCTTTTTCGGGCAAAAGTTATCATCATTAGCAATCAAAACCAGGACGTAATTACGGCACAGCAATAGAGCACACAAGGGAGGGGTTCAAAGGGTCTAGACCCCTCCCAAAAGAATTATTAATTTTGCTTTGTTAAATCATGCAATTTTGGCATTTAAGTATGTTAGAAGACTTTATCAGAATCTTATAATTTTAGCAGTTAATGGTGTTGTTCAAAAAAGTCATGTGATTTTGGTACATAAAATCAAATAAACTAATTATGACAGGCACTTCAAAATTTGTCTCTTTACAAGCTATAGTACATACTACAATAAACGATCAATCTGTATCAGTTTCAAAACTTTTAGAAAAAATTCTTTAAAATCGAAAATTTTCGCAAAGCGTGTCAATCTTCGAAAAATCTTGCAGCTCAGATCCATGTTTAAGAATTTTTTCTGAAAACTTCACAAACGCCACAGCATTTTCGCTTCTTGCAATGTGTAAAGCAGCTTATGAAGAACCATCTGGAATTTTTTGGAGACCATGGTGCTATTAGTTTATTTCAAATTGTGTACCAAGACTACAAACAGTTCTTTTTTTTTTTCGACGTACACCCTTAAGCTAACTAAATAAAAGAGGGTCACATGATTAAAGAAAAAAATAATAATTTTTTCAAGTGGTTAGTGTCAAATTTTTATGAGATGAATAGACCCCGTCAAGAGAAAGTCCATTGTGCACCACTGTGGCACAGGTACAATAATGTTGCTACCTCATTAGTTGCTCTAACTGTGTACTTCCGTAGTGATATATCATTATTCAATGATTAACAGTTGAGAAGCCAAATGAAAGCGATTTCATATTTGTCATTCTAATTTATTATTTTATTGAAGTGCCGAAACCTAAAATTTAATATTTCATTAATATATATATATATATATGTATGTATGTATGTACATTAAGTAATATAGAAATTTACAACATATATATCCAATCCACGGTTAATAGCATTTATAGATAGTATTTGGGTTTGAAATTAAAACTTGAGGGGGTTAAAGTAGCTTTAACCTTAAACATCTGCAAGTTCCGCATTGTGTACTTGCGTGTTGTTTGTCCATGCCCTAATTAAAGTTATTTTCAAATTTTAAAACACGCGACAGATGGCTACCTTTAAACTTTTCACGCGATTACAGAGTAATTACATTCCAATGACTTTTTTGAGGAAAGCCACAACGTAATGTTTTTCTTAAAACGGAATGTGAGAGAGGAGGTGCATAGAGAATGTTGTAGCAGCTAATTTAAAAACAAATTTTAAAGGCATAAGAATCAAAATCGCAAAAATTTCGATGTTTGTTACAGCTGCTATTTTCTGTAATTGTTTCATCTTCTTACTGTAAGCGTAAAGCGTCAGGGAAGTGGAGGAACTAAGGGAGAGGAGGGCACTTGAATCTAAAAATCAATTTTCGTTTATTTGAAAATTCTACTTATTCTGTATCTATCTTGTCATAGGCATTGACAAAACATTAAACAAAAATGAAAAACTGTACGAAAAAAAAAAAAGAAATATGGACATTAAAAATAAGCAGAGAAAAACTCGCAACTTGAACACCTTGGTAAGTTAGACACTTTTTGTGTGAACCCGCAAGTGTCCAGCTTGTGTTCGAAAATTTTGCTTTTCTACAGGCACGATTGTACTTCCATTTTAAACGACGATTTTTTTTTTAATCAAAGGATATAGAATATTTCAGTACGCCACACCACTGAGAAGAAGAAATGTATTCGTGGAAAAATTATAAAATGTTGTGCAACAATACACAGGTATACAGTAGAAAACTTAGTTGGACACTTGTGGTTTTCGCAAAAAATGTCCTACCTGAACATAAATGTTATTGGCACATTCTATTCTCCAAAAACTTGCCCAACCTGGGTAATTTCACTGTACATATTTATATAACCTTGCTAGAATTTCTGTAGAGAGAATGGCTTCTACATTCGTGAATTCCTGTGATGACCAAGCTGGACCACTATGGTTTGCACGCTGGTGGTCCATATTGCCAAACGCTTTAACAAGAACGAAACCATTGACTCTTTTGTAAGATTTCATCTGATCTTGATTGAGCTTTTGTCGGGGGTCATAAGCAGAAAAACTTTTATTCCCTGCTTCACTCGTGTGCCGCAAAGGTCAAGTGAAGCAGCTGCAACTACCCTCCGCATCGTGCACTATTGGTCTGTCATGTACGGATTTAAATTTTGAGTAAAAGCCCATGTGGGAAATCAAGCACGTTTATGGTAGACCGTTTCTGAGGTTGTCGGCGTGCTAAGATTAGTAGCCTAGCAATACTTTTTAAGAATGCTTGTCCAGTTCTTGTTCGTTAAAATATTCGATGGCTCGAAGTCTGGAATTTCCTGAAAGCATATTTTAATAAAATAAAAATTCTGGCTTCTTGGGAAAAAGTACGGCAATAATTATGCAGTAATAACATTTTAAGCTATTTATTTTGCCTAAAGTGTCAGTTTAAATTCAGGCTAAGATTACCAAGACAGAATGTTTATATCAACCACAGCTTTTCAGGCCAATGTTAGAAGGAAAAAAATTCCAATTCAAGCAATATTTTGGGCTGTAATGAGTTACACAGACACACATATGAAGTGATATTTTAGTAACTGTTTTTTAATATTGTGTGTAATATGTAGTACGTTTTGTCTTAAGGGGTCACTTACATATTGAAACATATTGAAACCTAGGTTCGAAAGTTTAATAAAAGCAGTATCTTTTTCACTTTGCATTTGAACAGTCTAGATTAACAAAAATAAAAATACACGTTTTCACATAATTTTAACGAATTCTCAGTAGAATATGAAGCCCTTAAATTGTGCGATGTTCTGTTAAGCACGAACAACAAACAAATGTATTTATTCATTCACTTTTTCGAAAACTTATTTATGAAAATCCAAAAGGCAAAGATATTTCTTATGCTAGATTTAAAAACCTTTCCATATTATTTATGAATATAAATCAACATGGAAAGTATAGAAATTTTATTGAAGAAGTACGGTTTAACTCCTCTAAAAATCAGAACCAGCAAAAGACGCAGGCTATGCAGCTTTCACATTGATTTAGTTTCTATATACCTTTCATTCATTGCTGTCAGCTGGAATTTAGAGCCATTTTAATAACTTTCATCTCTTTCAAATGTCATTAATAGTCAACTAAGTAAGAAAGTTTCATTTTATACGCGCATTTTCATTTATTTATTTATTTATTTATTTTTACACATTTCAAACTTTCTTCTTTCTTTGAAATGAGAAACAATCTCAAAGCTGTCTATAATAATGATGCAAATATTATATGGTTTTCTAAGATGAGGAATTGTATCGAATTGGAAATCGTTTATTGTAGTTAGTTAAGGCTCTTTCACTTGAAAATTATGCCACTTCTGACCATCTCTTTAAAAAATGTAATTGAGCTGGACACTTGGAAAAATTTAGAATGTCCCTTTGCGAGTTGCACTGTGAACTGACACAAACAATAAACCTAGGAGTTACGAAACTTTCGGAAAAATTGATAAAAGCATTATTAATTTTTTCGACTGTTTAATATCATTTGTTTGTTTTTAACGCTAGTTTAAAGAGAAGAAGACATATCGCTATACATCGAACAGTTGCATCATTAGAAAAGTTAATCTGTCTAATTGATTCTAAAGTTAACCTAGTTCTTATTTCATGCTAACTGGATGAAAGGGGTTAAACTTATATGCTTTTTAATTACAGGGTGTTTATGTCGCAAAGTGTCGATGGTACCAGAATAGATGAAGATGGGGTATTCATTCAACTTACCAAGACACAGCATTTCGAAAAATGATATCAAAATAATAATCATGCCAGACATTATCAAATGTGTGCAATAATAGATCATTTTGTGGGGTTGATAAGAGTTCAAATCTTCATGGTTAAACGTAAATAATTATTTTAGTTTTATTTTATTTTTTACTTTATTTTTTTATGTAAAGCGTTGCTTTTCAACTGCCGCTGTTCATGCATATGGTCAGGCGCATAGCCATCAACAAATTTCGGGGAAGGCTCAAAATATAAAAAAGGTAGATTGAATCTGTTGGGTTCACTAAAACTTGGTTATGGACAAAAATTCTCTTATGGAGAAACCACAAAACACGTGATTATGGACGTCTAATATAACAAAAATCTAAACTTCGGGAATTGCCCTGTCCCTGGCTACGTCCCTGCATACAGTAATATAAATATTTCTGTTTTTATTTTCTTGATTTAAATTCTTGTTCTATAGTAGGAAAGGGCCCAAATGTGTGGAGAGAATATCGCTTTTGATATACCACACAACCGAAATCCTACTGTTTGTTATCTTTAATTATAATCTTCTCGGTATGGCCCCTGATGAGAGTCCCAGAGGTTATAATTTCCATTCCATTAACTTTTGTATAATATATGGTTTATTGCTTTTCGATCGTCATACTGTCTAGCCCTCTGTTTCTGCTGTTATATATTTTTTTCCCGCGGGGAATGTCATTTTTGCAGTAGCAGTAATATACTTTGTGTTTTATTTATAATATATATATATATATATATATATATATATCAGGGGCGTAGCCAAAGGGGGGGTTATGGGGGTCATAATCCCCCCATGAAGAATTCTTTGCTGTACAAAATGTATATTCTTCACTACATTATCACACACACGTATACATATATATGAGCTGTAGTTGTCATAACCCCCCCCATCCCCCCATGAAAAATTTCTGGCTACGCGCCCCTGATATATATATATATATATATATATATATATATATATATATATATATATATATATATATATATATATATATATATCAGAGGTGCAAATGGATGCAAGTATTTAGTGGCACTGACAGAAATTTGGTGGCATCATCCTTTTTTTACCTTTCAAAATCGCGGAAACAAATATAATTTTTAGTCGCACGCACCGAGTCTTTGGTCGCACCGTGCAATGTAACTGTGGGCCCCCTTATTTGCATACTTGATGCAGGGACGTAGCCAAGGGGGGGGTTAGGGGGGTCATAACCCCCCCCCCCATGAGAAATTTTTTGCCATACAAAATTGATATTCTTCACTAAATTATCACACACACGTATACATATATATGACTTGTAGTAGTCGTAACCCCCCCCCATGAAAAATTTCTGGCTACACCCCTGACCTGATGTATATATACATATATAATTAGAATAAAAAAGAAAAACTTGTAATTTCCAAAATTTTTGTATCTGGTACACCGATACAGCTTTGTATTAAGTTTCGATATCATACGCTAGCGTTTCCGTTTTGTTGCAAGAGCAAGATGAATCACCCCTTCCTTTTGCAAGCTTCACTTTCAAAATAAAAAAAATGAAAATATATATCTATTAAAAAAAAAAAAAAAGAAGGGAGAAACCTCCTCATTCTCAGCATTCATTTCTGCCATGAGTCTTCAAACACTCTATGTGATTTCACCTTGAGCTCGAGCGAAATGTAATTCATCATTTGTGTCACAAATGTATGATGTCTCTGTGTGTTTACTTTAAGAAACATTAGTGACACACGATGACCTCACAGATAAAGGATTACCGTGTGACAGCACATACTTTGCAGAAGATGTAATGTTACATTGAGATATTAAAGCACCTGAAGTTGAAATAAAAGAGATTGAGTAGATGATCCACATGCGTTTATATCCATTGAATGTAATGACATTGGGTTAAAGGTTCAGTTGATATAATGGAATTCAATCTCTTAAGAAATGGTTAATGTTTATTTACTTTTTTCTGTTGACATATTCAAATGTAGATTGTAAGTTGCCTTTCACTTTTCAAGCATTTTAAATTCGCTTCATTTAGAAAACTTCTATGAAATGTTATGAGCATTTGTTTTTATGCTATGTAAAGGGGGGATTACTTTGGAGTTTTGACTTACGCGAGCGATTCCTTCCAAGACCCTCGTATAAGTGAAAATTTTGCTTTGAGAAATAGCATATATGTACGACTTTTTGAAACATACACACAGCTATTTTAGATGCTTATAAATTAGCCATTATAACCATTCCCTAACTATATATCACTGCTTGATCTAGACTTAAAAATCTGCGAGTCAAGCTGACTCACTATCAATAAAAGTTAAGAGTAATTTTCTTTAAAAATGCGTGCCAATTTAAAAAGTTTTTAAAGTGATTATTTTTTTAAATAAAGCATTAAAAAGAAACTTTATTTCATTTATTTTTTCCTCGTGTAGTTAACGATTTTATTCCTAAATGTTAAGGTCAAAGCTAGTAAGAGGAGACTCACTCACATGCGCTTGAAACATACGAATCCTATACTTGAATCCTGAAGATCGGTACTTCAAGCAAGCATTATCATTATGTATCGAACATACAGAATAGCTTTGCAGATTCGTCAACCTGGGAAAGGGACAACTTACGATCGTTGTGAAATGATGCGAATTATACGCGATGATGAACGTTACAATATGAAATGACAATTTTCATGAAATTTGTATTCATACAAATGGACCGAAATTTTTGCGAGTCAAACTTTATGTGTATTAACACACATAACAAGGTATTTATCTATCAGTACGATCATTTCGGCTGAAAAAAATCTTCAGCCTTCTTCAGCTGTCATCACTCAGTCTCACAGAATAGTGGGGACTCAAATCCCCAGCATTTCCCCCTGTTCTGAGAGACTGTGTGATGACAGCTGAAGAAGGTTGAAGATTTTCTCGGCCGAAACAATCGTTATTGATAGATAAGTATCTTGTTATGTGTGTTATAAAGTTTTATTTATATCAGCGAACTGTCTAGTTTGTTTGACTTAATAACATTCACGGTTACAGTTTCATAATAATTTTTATCGCTGACTTTTTTATTTTTATTATTTTTTTTTTTTTACGGAGTTCTGCTCGATATTTATAACTTCTTTCGGGGTATAGTATCAGACTTAGTACTAATTATAATCGAAACAAACTATGAAAAATATTGGAATCCTGAAAAACATTGACACTTTTCATTTTTCATGAACTTCACTAGATGTTGCTGTCGATCAAATGAAATTAGAAATAACAACGAGTTCCTTTTCTGTAAAGAAAAGAGAAATTAAGAAATAACTATTTATCTGAAACTCAAAAATATATATTCAACTAAAAAAAAAAAAAAACCAGGAATGACTGTGATATATGCACAAATAAATGAAAATTTAAGTATAGAACTGAACTTTTATTTATTTATGTATAAATAATAGAAGATCAGGAAACTATCCTACATTAACGTATTATTAATGTAGATTCTAAATTAGTATTTTTTAAAATGAAAATGTATCGCAGTGATCTTTTATTGAGAAAGGTGAAGTTTCATATTTACTTCCTTATTTCTCAGTTTTGAACTTATGCAGGGTGTGTCACAATACCCTCTCGGGTTTAGAAGGCTTATAAAAAATATATATATTACCAATACAGCAATAAAGTTGACTTTATTGGAGAAATAAATGTTACAAGTTTTATTTCACAAGAGTTCAATATGTGAATATTTCGTGACAGCGACGGATTAATGCAATTTTGTCGGGGTTGGCAGTTAGTTTGTCGGTGGGGGGCAGTTAGTTATGAGATTGACATATACGTCTATTTTATACTAGAAAATGGGATCTTTTACATTAATTTCTTTTTTCTCAATTGGGGCGGTAGCCCCTTCGCCCCCTCCCCCCTATAATCTGTCCTTGTTTTGTGATGCTGCAGATAATCAAGTCTAAAGTCAAATTCTTCCCGCACTCACTCACTCGTTTCAACATGGTAGCAAATTCAGTTGTGATACTTTTGCGTAAATTTTATCTTTGGCACAAACACACGATCTTTTATGTAACCCCATAAAAAAATGGAATTAGGTCCGGAGAGCGAGGTGGCCACGGAAGAAAGCAATTGTTGTCGGCAGAACCTCGTCCAATCCAACGACGAGGAAGCCCGTTATTTGTGAAACAAAACTTGCAATGTTTCTTTCTCCAGTAAAGTCTTCTCCAAAAAAGAAACATTGCAAGTATGCATTGAAAACATTTCTAACTAACCTCCCCCACCCCCGACAAAATTCCATCAATCCGCCGCTGTCACGAACTTTCACATATTGGGCTTTTGTGAAATAAAACTTGTAGCATTTCTTTCTCCAATAAAGTCAACTTTGTTGCTGTATTAGCAGGGGCGTAGCCAGAAATTTTTCATGGGGGGGGGGGGTTACGACTACTGCAACTCATATATATGTGTACGTGTGTGTGATAATGTAGTGAAGAATTTACATTTTGTATGGCAAAAAATTCCTCATGGGGGAGGGGGGGTTATGACCCCCTTAACCCCCCCACTTGACTACGCCCCTGTGTATTAGTAATATATGTTTTTTATAAGACTTTTAAACTCGGGAGGGAATTGTGAGTTTTTAAATTTTTTACTTGCATGAATTCCTTCGGTTCGAAATGTATGTTTAAAAGTTGATCGCTGTCAATATTAAATTGAGTTCAAGAGATTCTTCTCTCAAAGTTTAAATAAACCTTTACGTATTTTCAAATTTCTGACAATAATGCAGAAAAATCGGTGTAGTAGTGGAATTATCAGTTTTACTGTACTGACATGGTAAATAATTTCATTTGAAGGCTATTCTTTTTACAAAGTGATAAGCATCACAAGACTTTTGAACAGCTAAAAAAAGCAAAACAAACTATTTTCTTAGTTTGATTATAATTAGTATTACATATGAAACTACACACCAAAAAAATAATAATGCTTCTGTGCTTAACATTTTACCCAGAACATTTCGTAACTGTTATAGATTCACTGCCTGTAAGTGTATGCTACAGCTTGTGAAGAG
The DNA here is from genome assembly GCA_038373885.1 of Cheiracanthium punctorium. Taxonomy (NCBI): domain Eukaryota; kingdom Metazoa; phylum Arthropoda; class Arachnida; order Araneae; family Cheiracanthiidae; genus Cheiracanthium; species Cheiracanthium punctorium. The sequence goes on along the minus strand of JAWZYV010014839.1, from coordinate 1,206,341 downwards.
ACGGTCTTAATTTTTTCGAGTCTCTATCGCAGTTGAAGTCTTTAAAAAACTGCTCAAAAGTTGCAGGATTTCTTAAGGCTGCTCTTTTAGGAAATATGCAACTTTTGAACAGCTTTTTAAAGAATTCAATTCGATAGACCCTAAATAATTTAAAACATTTCTTTTAAAGTTATATCAAACAATGAACGATGAACCTATAGGAGTTACGAAAAACTTAGGGGAAAATCCTAAACATACGAAATTTTGCAATATTTCCCTCGGCCCACTTTTGTGCTTATGAATATTTTCTGAAAGTCACATGAAATATATAGGTTGAATGTTAATATTAGTTTTTAATGAAGTAATTAAAATTTTTCGAGTGTTTAACACTTTTTTTTTTCTAAGTTGTGATTCAAAGACGAAGATCGATTACTTTGTTTTTAAAGCTGTTCAAACCAGGAGGGGGGGATATCGGGATATATCCCCCAAGAAATTTTTAAATTAGTGATGAAATTCCGCCTATTTATATACATATAAGTTCGTATCCCCCCCCCCCCGAAAAATTTTCCTGGCTACGCGCCTGATACAAACAGCCTGTGACGTCTGTTTACAATGATCTTCGAGATTTTATTCCAAATATCTCCAGAGAAGTTTTGTGTAATAAAAGGAGCTTCAACTGATGCATTCATTTATTTAATTAAAATTTCTGCAAAGATTGTGGTTTATTACAAGGACAGATCCAGAATGCTTTAAGAGAACGCAAAACTTAAAACATCAGGACAAAATTGCATGAAATATGTCAGCGTGCCCCTTGCGCCTTTGGTTCCGACTTTGGTTTATTTATTCAAAAAGTTTTACTTTGCTCACTTTGGTTTTATACACATCTAAAAATGTGTGGGCCAACTACTCACATTCTTTCATCGTTAAGATGTAATACATGTTTTCTCAGTGTGGAAAGCCATGAGAAAAGTGTACGCCTTTAATTGTTCTGCAATTATCCAGCGATCAGATATAACCCTTCTGCATAACTTATTCGGTTTCAGTTACCCGCTGATAGAACACTTTGGTTCAGCCTTATTTCCCAGCACGAAGTCGCTCGCCAGAACAAAGAGCAAAATTCCTAATTAACAATTCGCGAGTGCCGCGCACTGAGGTCATGAAGTCTCCGCCCAGGCCGGAATTTCGGGACTCCCAAAGACCGTGGCCCCCCCAAAACCCGGGGCCCGATGCGTCACGCAGCATTCCCGAGTGAAATGTAACGTTGATGGATGTGATTGTAATGAGTCCGACGGACCGCCATCCTATAATCAGCCTGCAGATCCTGACAACAACCTTTCCTTCTGTTTCAATGCTGGCCATGGAGCCTGTGTTCTTGATTATTATTTTTTCGCTTATACCGTGTAGATTAAAAAAAAACGTAGGATTGCAACATTTTTGCATTTCAATCAGATGATGGGTTTGGAGCAATCATTTCGGACCAATCTGAGACATTCTTCCAGGGACAGAGGAGGTACCTGGCCATGGCCAAATTATATACTGCAGATCGCCATACCTTTGTCTTGGGCAACAAATAGCAGAAGGATTTTATTTTTTATCTGATGGGATGGCAAACTCATATACCTTTTTTTTTATTTTCAGTGCCGCGAGATTATAGATTTGCAGTCAGAGTGTTTCATTACAGTCGTGACAGACGACTTCTTATTGCACTTTAATTGCAGATTACATTAGGGCTCAGTATTTGGAGGATAATGTGTTTATAAATGTACTACTATACAATAATGACATCTTTGTAGCACATAAGACCGCAGCAAAAAATGTACATTTTATTCGGCTCCAGGATCTAATAAAAATGTGTACAAAAATCGTGCGCAAATGTGCTTATTATCTTATATTTTATTTATTTCTTTTTCTGTTAAGATATGTGATTTTCCCATGACCAAGGACATCTGAAAGTGAAACTCTAATGTGTTTGCGTGCCAGAATTGTATACTATGTGAAAGAAATGTACATGCGGAGTTTGTGCTTGATTCATTTTGCGCAAAATTACTAATGCAAAAATTCGATCATGTGAATTCCAAGTTACGTGAAGCAACGTACTTCACATGTTACTCTGGAAAAATCTTCAATATCTGCTTTTTTCGGCAAACTTTATGTATAGCTTTTGCAACTTTTGTTCTAAAAATTGCTTAATATTTATGGTCTGATGCGATGGCATTCTTTACTCCTTCTGAAGACTTGAGTGTGTTCCTCTTATTCTTGATCATTGACCTATTTTTGATGCCTCACCTCAGGACCTGAGTATACAAAAAGGTTTGGGAAGCTTGAGTCCCCCCCCCCCCTCAGAATTTGAAGGGGCCCAAAAATGACTGAAAATTTGATAAAAATTCAAAATTTTGTTTTTAAACGACATTTTAAGCTATTGTTAGGATTTTTATTGAGAAGAAGTGGAAAGCTATTTTTAAGGTTTTTCAGAAGCCTTGATGCTTCATGTCGCAACATTTCTTAATTGGTTCTGTTTGGGATGTCTTTGCCTGGGACATCTGCTCTAGTTAAGAGAGTTTTTTCTATTATGGGGGGAACACTTGGTCGGCAGAAAGGGGTAGACTTTCGATATGCAATGTTAAACATCATCTAAATGTCAAAATTAATTCTGAACTTTCATGTTGTGTGTGATTTTTATGATTTCATCAAAACAAAGAATTCCCGAAAAAAGCCATGACTCATGAAAAATACGACAAAATAAATAAAGCTTAATGCTCCAGTAAAGTAATGTTTTTAGTTTACTTTCTAAATTAATTCCAAACATACTGTAAAATCTCGTTACAATGAACTAAACTATTATGAAGATTAATGAATAAAATATTTTTATTAAAGAAAATCATTAAAACTTTACTTTTCCCAGACAAAACGGAGAGGGGGAGGCCGAAATGAGACTGAGCTTCCCCTCACTTAAGGTTAATCGGGCCCTGCCTCCCTCATGTGTCCTGCCTTTAGGTATGGTGATTATAATCATGGGCGCCCATATAGGGGGCAAGGTAAGGCCCCCCCCATAAAGATTTAAGTATATTGTCCTATGATGTAAACAAAAGTGCATCACAAAGCAAAATCGGAATTCAAATTGTTACAAGTGTGAAATTTGCCCCCATCTAGAAAAAGTTTCTGAAGTTTACCCTCCCCCCCCCTAAAAAAATTTCTATGGGCGCCCATGATTACAATGTTAATTAACATGCGCCTACCATTAAACCGAAGGGAAAAATTAGCATTATTGTCTTTATTAGCACAAATTAACGTGAACATGAAGTACTGATTCAACTGAAAATGACAATAAATGAGTGGCACCATAGTTATAAATGACGTAGAACTGAATTATTGTCTATGTGTACCTGTATTGGAAAGAGTCTTCAGTCAGACACACGGTCTAATGATGTTCAATGCCATAATCTAATTATTATTTTTGTTTGCTATCGTCAGCTGAAACTAAAAGCTAACTCCATACTTTTGAGATCAGATTCCAAGGATGCAGAAAACAATTTTAAGGCATTCTCTCCAGAAATATAAGCTTCCTAATGGGACCTCTCCATTTGAGCCACCAAAAAAAATTGATACCCCTTATTATAAGAGAAGTGTCCCCCCACCCTCCTCCACCTTAGTATTCAACTCATATGCAGGCGCCCTTGTTCATGTTTATAGAATAAAAAAATCATTGAAAGCTGAATGCATATTATTATGTTTTAGTTACTAGTTTATCCAACAAAAAATACCGTAAGAAAATTCTTGTGCAGTGCTTTGCTCTATAGTCAGGCTGATTCACTATAGTCAGGCTGACTCACTATCAATAAAAGTAAGAGTCAATTTTTGGAAAATCCCGAGTCTATTTAAAAAGTGAAAAAAAAAAATATTTTTTTAATATATCATTGAAAAAGCACGTTATTTTATTTATTTTTTCCTCATGTAGGAAACGATTTTACTAGGAGATTCACATGTGCTTGTGTTTAGGTACGTACAAATCTTAACGGTGTAGCTCGAAAAAATATGTACATAAGTTCAAATAAACTAATTACATCAGGTACTTCAAAATTTTGAGACTGCCTCTTTACAAGCTGTACTACATACTGAAACAAACGATAAATCTGAATCAGTTACAAAACTTTTAGAAAAAATTCTTAAAAATCGAAAATTTTGTAAAACGTGTCACTCTTAGAAAATTTTTTGCGGTGCAGTGTCCTGATTAAGAATTTTTTTCTGGAAGTTTTACAAAAGGCACAGTTCTTTTGCTTATTATAGTGCGTAACGCAGCTTATGAAGAACCATCTCGAATTTTTTCGAGATCTTGATTCTATTAGTTTATTTCAATTTGTGTTCCAAGACCAAAAACAGGGTTTTTTTTTTTTTTTTTTTTTCTGTACTTCAAGCAAGCATTGTCATTCTGTATTTAATATACAGAATAGCTTTGCAGATTAGCCAACCTGGGAAAATCAAAATGCGTAAAATATTGCAGGCGCAACACTTTTCGTACCTTTTACTGTACAATTTGCGAGTGTTATCTTTGCGAAGTGATGAGCGTTGCAATGCGAAATGACAATTTTCATAAATTTTGTATTAATACAAATGGACCGAAATTTCGCGAGTCAAACTGTGATTCGCGAGTCAATTTCAAAAAATTGAGTGTCTTTTCTTTTCTTTTTCTTTTTCTTTTTTTTTTTTAAACTATCGATTTACGCTTAAAACGCGAATACGAACGAACGAGCCCTGTTTTTAGGATAATTCTGATAATTTCTACATACCAGTAAAATTTCATTTCTGTTATCAACAATTTATGCTGTTCGTAATAAAGATTCCCCTCACTCATAATTTATATTTGTTCTAAAGAGGGATGAGGAACTTGCTAAAAAAATTACATCAGTAGTGTTTGAGTTATAGAATTATGCCTGCATTTTATTTCAGCATGCATATGAAAATTAAGATCATGCGCAGTTTTACAATTAATAAACTTGATGCATAATAATTTTACACATTCGATCGACATCCATTGTTTTATCACCATTATGCTGTTCACTGAAAAACAAACTGCTTTCCAAACTCTCAGTAAATGTTCTCACTTCTTTTCAAGCAAACATTTTCCTTTTTGAAAAAAATTTTATTTCTACATTCCGGAAAAAAAAAACTTTTGTTCTAGCCCTTGAAGACAGTGAAATACTTATTTATATAAAAACATTTGGTATTCATATGGGGGGAAATGTCAATAGCTTAGAACGAAGCTGGAATTCTAAATCTGGATTCCTCGACCTCCAACCATGGGCAGAGAGAGAGAGAGATCCAGGAATTCCTCTGACCATATTCGCCGGACGTAAATATTTGCCGCCCCTTGGACCGGCCCGAAAAATCTGTCATCGGATGATTTATCGTCCTCGAGGGGCTACCTTTCCGTTCAGCCGATCCTAATGGAATTTATCCTATCCTGTCAGCTGTTCCAGCTGAAATCAAATTTAGTGCTTTTTATATATTCTTTTAGTTCAGATCACACTTTCTTCCAAAACACTTTCCTACCGTCGGTCGCGGCGTTTTAAATTATAGTGATTTCGAGTGTCTCTCAGACGGTCGTCTGCTAATGGGGAAAGTGTCATTAGTTTGGTGGCAACAGCTGGAAGAAATCCAGTTGTTTTGATAGTGGATTATTGCCAATCCAAACACGGGATTTCTTACTAAATGCATAACGGGTGCCAATGTACTTCGTTACTCTGAAACTACAACTTAAATTTAAAAAGAGCAAAAAATATCTGTAATATAAAAACAAAAAATATCTGTTTTAGTTCTATAACAGGGACGTAGCCAGGAATTAGGCTACAAGGACCTGGCATTGTGTGAGAAATTCTACCCTTTCCCTTTTTGAGCCCTTCCCTAATTTTTTTCTGGTTACGTGTCTAAATCAGAAAAACTCACACACCATTTCATTGAATTTAACAATAATGGTGTTTTGATAGCGTTTTTTTTTTTTTTTTTTTTTTTTTTTTTTTAAGCTGTTCATAAGTTGCATGATTTAAAAAAAAAAAACAAGCTTAACAGATTATAATTAACTAACGCAATATTGTTACAAAAGGGGGTTTCCTTAAATTATGTGACACTTTTTCGGTAAATTTTGACCCCCTCCCCTATGTCACAACTTTCTCACTTGTCCTGATACGTGATAGCCCCCCCCCCTCCCCCCCCAATCCTCCTCTATCTTCGTAAAGTGAAAAACCCTAATTATTATTTTTATAAAAGCCTTACCCAAATTTAACTCACAAATTGCATTTATAACTGAACTCTCTTATCCTTAAATTACTGTGTGGAGCGTTTCACTGTAGCTTTGGTCAAAGGCATAGGAAAATATTTCGTGGGCAGGAGGAACTATGAAATAAGTCATGGCTCATGAGTAAATAAACGGAATTTTGCACGACATATAAACCTCATGCTTAGTAATTCCGGAAATTTCGGAGCAGGGCAAATATGTCCCGATATCAGTTCTCCTGGTAATGTTGAAGAATGTCAGCAGAAGTCGACATTCTTTTTTGACTAGCACTTGACCATCAGTCATTCGCCACTACTAATGCCAAAATATTGGCCCCTTTATAAGGGCACTCTGTAGGCGGCCAAAGTTACCCCCCTCCCCCAATGAAGAGACTGACAAGTTAACACCCAAGTTGGGAATCGAACCCCGAGCCAAGGTGATATAGAATTTCTCTTTAGCCATTACACCTCCTGGATAACGTAGTCGAAATTCTGTCTTTGTTAATCTGCTTTTCGTGTTAGGATGGTTCGCCGGCCGGAATTATTCTGGAAACCTGGACATTTTGTCGTTTTGTTTTGTTTTTTGTATAAATCTGCTATAACGTGGAAATGTCTCGACCAGTACACAAGCTGCAACAAGTGTCGAAAAATTTTAAAAATTCATCATAACGCAATTGTGACGTATAACTGCACTATGTTGACCTCCTCCCTACCTCCCTTCTACAATCTGTCACATTTGGTTACCCCCTCCCCTTTATTGTCTTCGAGCTTTACTTAGTTTTTTCTATAAATCTGCTATAACGTGGAAATGTCTCGACCAGTACACAAGCTGCAACAAGTGTCGAAAAATTTTAAAAATTCATCATAACGCAATTGTGACGTATAACTGCACAATGTTGACCTCCTCCCTACCTCCCTTCTACAATCTGTCACATTTGGTTACACCCTCCCCTTTATTGTCTTCGAGCTTTACTTAGTTTTTTGTATAAATCTGCTAATAACGTGGAAATGTCTCGACCAGTACACAAGCTGCAACAAGTGTCGAAAAATTTTAAAAATTCATCGTAACGCAATTGTGACGTATAACTGCACAATGTTGACCTCCTCCCTACCTCCCTTCTACAATCTGCCACATTTGGTTACCCCCTCCCCTTTATTGTCTTCGAGCTTTACTTAGTTTTTTGTATAAATCTGCTATAACGTGGAAATGTCTCGACCAGTACACGCAAGCTGCAACAAGTGTCGAAAAATTTTAAAAATTCATCATAACGCAATTGTGACGTATAACTGCACAATGTTGACCTCCTCCCTACCTCCCTTCTACAATCTGTCACATTTGGTTACCCCCTCCCCTTTATTGTCTTCGAGCTTTACTTAGTTTTTTGTATAAATCTGCTATAACGTGGAAATGTCTCGACCAGTACACAAGCTGCAACAAGTGTCGAAAAATTTTTAAAATTCATCATAACGCAATTGTGACGTATAACTGCACAATGTTGACCTCCTCCCTACCTCCCTTCTACAATCTGTCACATTTGGTTACCCCCTCCCCTTTATTGTCTTCGAGCTTTACTTAGTTTTTTCTATAAATCTGCTATAACGTGGAAATGTCTCGACCAGTACACAAGCTGCAACAAGTGTCGAAAAATTTTTAAAATTCATCATAACGCAATTGTGACGTATAACTGCACAATGTTGACCTCCTCCCTACCTCCCTTCTACAATCTGTCACATTTGGTTACCTCCTACCCTTTATTGTCTTCTAGCTTTACTTAATTTATTGGATCTTCCCAAAAGCATCGTGTATCAAGTATCTTGAATTTTTTTTTTTTTTTAAAGTGCCGAGTAAACAGATTTATGAAGCATTCTATCAAGTATTGTATAATATATACCGTTTTAAAATGTATCATCCAAAGGCTTGTAAAGCGAGCATAGTTTCCCGGGCTTTGAATCTCGCAGGTCTCAAAAATGCCAGTAGTAAGGGTTGACGTCTGACGTAATATTTTCTTTGCGTCCAGTTGAAAATTCTGCCATGGAATGATTTATCGCCTTAGGGTGGGGAGGGAAGAGCTTTTTCTGTTCTGCTGACCCAAATAGAATTTTCCCTAGATATCCGGAATATACTCTGACAGGATAAACAGGAATCAAGCCATCATCCTTGATATTTTGGAAAGAGAAGACATTCAGTTCTTTTTCATATGATAGTTAAATCGATTAATTATGGAAGCATAAATGCGATGCAAAGTCATTGTAAGTATTTCTGTTTCACTGTAGTTTTCTTTTTTTTTTAAATAATTTTGAAACTATTTACTCATTCAATGCTACATTGACCAAGTGTTTTATTTCTATTCCTTCGTAAAAAAAAAAAAAAAAAAAAATAGTCAGGATTTTTGTCCATGGAGTGTAAAAGGTGTGGTTTGAAGTTTCTCTTTTCCCTTGTTACATGAAAATAAATAAATAAATAAATAACCCAACTGCTCATTTGAATACAATTAATTTCCTTTTTCTGCGATGATTGCAAAATAAAAAAAAGATAAAGCTATATTTCAGAAATAGTGAAAGAAGGTTTCCGTTTTCACAAAAATTACCGCTATGAGAATTGTTTTAGATAAAATCATGTAATTTCCTCGAAGGGAAAAGAAATTTTCTCTAAGAAATTTCAACAAACTAACAATTTTATCGAGGGTGATACTCTGGAGGAGATTTTGTGTCTGTTACAATCGTGATTGTATCGCACTATCGTTTACTAAAATAAGATTTTATAAATTTTACAGAAATACCATCAAAATGCCATTCTTCTTAAATTTGCTTAGTGTTTGTCTTGTTTATCATTAAAATCAAGATTACTGCCTTTTTTTTTTTTACTGAATTAATAGTATTCTGTAATCTTAATCATTTAAAAAATTGGTAGTAATTGTAACCGTAATCCTTATCAATTCTTGTAATCGATTACCGGTGACTGTGGTAATCGATTGAAGTCTACTCTTCTGGGGTGCTGGGGAGGGAACATCTCGAAAACAGGCAGTTACAGAAATACATAAAGTTAATGTCGGGGAAAAAAAAAAACAGAGAGAGTGCCCTATTGATTAAATCCTCCAATTAAACTTTATATGTTGGTTCATTGGTTAAGTTCTCGTTGTTTTTCAACGGATGAGTTAAATCTACCATCCAACATATAGGGAGTATTGTATATAGGTGTGTTTTTATTTGCATTCATGAAACAAATATGTTTTATTCTATAAGAATATTTGTATCTGAACTTCATATTTCCTCAATAAAATAACGCAGTAATGAAGCCATGTCAAGTGACGATGGAAAGCGTCGGCGTTTTAAAACGCGACTTAATTTTCCTTGTTTAATCAGGAACAAACTTCTCTCGTAAAACGCCGTAATTTAATTACCCAGAGCTGACCAGCAATTGATTTTGACCGCCATTCGCCGGTTCTGAAAGGCCCGAATTAATTGCTTCTAAGGTCACGCAAATGGAAAGATATCCCTCTGGAGGTAATAAATCTTCCGGTGACAGAATTTTCGAACGGATACACCAGACGGCAGGCATACATTACGTAAAGTGACGACAGTTGGTTTTCTGTAAATGGCCAGCATCCGGGGACAAATAAAGATATCTCGAACAGCATTAAAATTGCTAGCTGCGCCTGGGAAAGTTGAATTTTTATATCACTGGTTGTTCGATGCTGGAAATGTCTTAGATGATATGGCGGTGGGCGCCCCGGCAGGATATTTCCCAGGGTAGGGGGGGGGCAAAGACTATTTCAACGTATCGTTACCATATTGTAAAGAGCAAAAAAGCAAGGGAAAACAATGCATACAAAAATCCAGGGGGGCATTCCCCCCTTGCCCTATGCTGCCGGCGCCCATGGTTATGCCTAGACTTGATTAACAATTTGAACCGCATGCATTTTCACATCAATATAGGACAGTGCTCGCCAACCTTTTTATCGCCGCGGACTGGTCAACGTCTAATAATTTTACCGCTGCCCCCAAGGGGGGGGGGGGGGTTGACGTTGATTGTTTAGATTTTAGATTGTTTTGATCTAATAGTTTTAATTTAATTGGACTTAAGCATGCCTTCAAAATAAAATACAGTTACAGTAAAAAACTAATTTAATATACGTAATTACAAGATTTCTCTTATTACAAAGGTATAAATTAGCACAAAACCGAGAGAAATACAACACAGTAAATAAAACTGAAATACCGTGTTTACTCGCGTAATAATCGCACTTTTTTTGCCCACTTTTTCATGGTAAATTCTGGGTGCGACTATTATGCGGGGAAAATCTTACATAATATTGTAACTGTAAAGCTATTTTTTCTACTTCAAAACGGGGTGCGACTATTACACGAGTAAACACAGTAATTTAATGCTCCTTTAACCGCCCGGTAACATTTGATCCACGTACCGGTGCCGGTCCGCGGCCCGGAGGTTGGGGGCCACTGATACTGATGACCAACTGGATAGACTGCCCAACCCTGAAAAAGTGCAACCGTTGCCATTGATCCACTTAACTACCATCAACATGGCGGTCGATCGAATCACCCATCTGTCGCCACGGAGCTATAGAAATTTTCTGACAAAGCTGGCCCTGTGGCCGCACTTTTTCGGCGTTGAGACCTTAGAACCCCCCCCCCCCCTTTTTTTTTTCGGATAGCAGTGAAAGCGCTGGAAAAAGGTGGTTTCAAGGCGCAACCAGTGCGTGTCAAAGGGTTAATGCGGACATAGCACAAAACTGGAAGATAGTGTTGATTGGATAGATTCGTAATTGTATAAATACAAATCCTAATTTATGTCATATCTCTCAATTAACGAACTTTTTAAAGATTGAATATTTTTAAAAAACTGCGTAACACATGGATGTTCTTCACCCTTTCTTTCTTTCTTTCTTTTTTTTTTTTTTAATAATTACTTCTGATGTTTGGATACATTAATACTCAGCCTTTATTTCACGGGTTTACTTTTAACTAGATCTTGTGAAGAGAAAATATACGTTTTAAAAGTAAAAAGCCGGTATTTTATGAAAGCTGTTTGAAATAGTCGCTTTGCTCTACACGATACTTTTTTTATTACTATGATATTGTATTCCATATTCGATAAAATTAATTTCTTTATCAGTTGGTATGGAACCAATGAAACTTTCGCTATGCTTTGTTATCATTTATTTTTCTACACTTTGTTAATTAGTTGATTTTCTATTTCTAAATAATATATACTATTAAATATTCTCACCCTTATATTTCTAAATGGTATAAGAATGCCCCAGGGACACTGACGTACACTTTTATTCCTTAAGTATTGATCATAAACAGTAAATTACAAATTTGCGATAAAAAAAAAAAAAAAAAAAGGTACAGAATTTTATGGCATCGATTAAATTTTTCCTGAAATTAAATCTACATAAGTAGAAAATTTAAATATTTATACGGCCTCCGTTCAAAAATTCTCAGTTAGTAAAATGCGTCCCACACATTAATTGGTTGATGCACAAAATTTCAGCCTTTCATCATAAAAAGGCACAGAGATGTTAAAATAAATATATCTGACTTAAACCACTTTCCAGTGGCTCTCGAAGAGAAAAAAAAAAAAAAAAAAAAATCCCATCGGAAGATTATGTTTTAGGGATGTACACGAACTTGTACTTCAGCCATATAAGAGTTTAAATTTTTTATTTACTTGGATTTAATCGGAAAATTTTGTACCTTTTTTTACGTAACTTTGTAATGTATTGCATATGTTTAGGGCCAATGTTTAGGGAATAAAAACCTAGGTCATTGTTTTTGAGAAACCCTCATATAAGTATGTATATATATAGTTTGTACATAATTTGTGACATAATGCAGGGAAATGGAGAGCATTGATGTAATCGAGTCGCACGAAAAAGGAAATTAGGAGAGGAAGTTGGCGGTTACTTTTCCTTGTGGAAAAACCCAAAAAGAAAATAGATTTTACTATGGCAAATTCAGAATGCATGAAGAATATCAGAATGAATTCTCTTTTCTCAGATGTAAAAAATAAAGTAGAGAGAGAAAAAAGAATGAAAAACAATCCGAACTAAATATTTTATTGAAATTAAAATTTAAAAATATGCATGTGTAATTAATTTTGTATTAATATTCAGTTTATAAATAAATATCTATATCTATATATATATATACTTTAGCGTTTTTTGTTTGTTTTTGGGAGAGGGTTATCAAATGTTTATACTTCCTTGAGCGACCACCTCCCTCCCTTAAAGACCGATATTTAGCGAAAGGGAGGGTGCTTCCGAAAAGTTTCACTGTATTTATTATATTTGTCGTGATTTATAAAGAATAAAAATTAATTTCTATGAGGTAAGGAAATTTTTGTGATATTTTTGGGGAAATTTGTATGTGTATCTTCCTGTTTCGTCAACATCTCATTCCTCCTGCCTCTTTTGCAGAATAGATGTATTTAACTTTATGTTTGTCACTGGGAGTGGACAAAATAATTTATTAAGTACCGATTAGAAAACGCAACTGCCTGTTTTGCTAGAGAATCGGCAAGCCCTTTCCTAAATTAGCTTTATGTGACCTTATCCAAGTTCTCACGATATAAGAGAACTGTCACTATAACTAACTTCAACTGCATTTGTAACTTCCAATAAACCCTGTTTAGATATACTAATAGCCAAAAATCTTGGCTGAGTTGCTACAATATTTTATCGAATTATATTTAATATTGTGCCTGCCTGCCCGGATATTTTGCAAGGATTATGAAACACTTTTTTACTTTCCGAACATGTATACCATGTAAGGAAAGTATTGTAACCATGAAAAAATTCGACTTCGAGATTTTGGTGTATTGACACGTTTTGAGGTCTTCTGAATTCACTTATGCTATTTTTACGAGATGTATGTATGTATGTGTTTGCAGAGTTTATGTATGTGTTTGTGTGAGAGAGTATGTATGTGTTTGCAGAGGCAAGGGCAGAAATAAGGAGATTTTATTCTAAAAATCAGGAGACTTTTTTTCAGTAAAAAATAAACTAAATTTTAAAAGATCAGTGATGTATCAGCTGGAACTTACATTTTGGAGAAAGAAATAAAGCATTTTTGATGCGATTTGCTGTCATAAATAGATATTTCTAGAGCAGAAAAAAAAAAATTAATTTTGGGTTATGTCTTTTATTAGGTAGTAACAATTAAGTATTGGGTAACAATTAAAAACTGGCGTCAGTTTTTACTTTTAAGGCATTGGAGGATTAAACAAAACAATGTCAAACAAAAAATAATCATTTTTAAGAGTATTGGGAAAAGATTGAAATTGGAATGCTTTAGAGCATAAAACTGCACTTCTGTTTCTATTATACATTTTGGGAAAGCCCGATTTTTTAAAAAATGTAACGTGGGTTTCTGTAACTAGTTTGATTGCAGGAAAGGAAAAAATGGTGAGAATGGTTGCTTGCCATGATGGAACTTTAAAAAAAGATTTCAAATTCGAAAAATTGCATTTTTCATGTGATGAATGATAAAAATCAGTAGAAAATGAACCAATCATCAAAAATCAGGAGAAATGTACCCAAAATCTGGTTGGCAGGAGATCGATGAAAAATCTGGAGTCTCCTGCCAAAATCAGGAGAGTTGGCAACTCTGTGTGTGTGTGTTTGTGTGTATATGAGTGAACACGATAGCTCCTAAACGGTACATTCGATTGAGCTCAAATTGGGTATACATGTTATAAATCACCATCATAAGGCCGGTATTGATTTTGATGTGTATAGGACTTACAGTTTTTTCCACAGGGCTACGTCAAACATTTCTTTTACATTATGGCATATGGGGAGAAATTGTTGAAAGTGCGCCAGCGTTTAAACGGCGCATTCGATTGAGCTTCAGTTTATATGTTGAATTATTCATTGATTAAAATTTATTTAAATGCCTATTAATGATCTTAATCGTGAGTGTTCGGAAAGTTGAGTGGATTCACTCCAGATTTTTTTTTCTTGTGAAAACATCGATTGTCTTAAAATGACCGCAAACAATTAGGCTTTTTTGCCTTTTTACCTCAAGAAATAGTGATAACAAAAATTTTTTTTTCTTTAAACACTCACTTGCTTCGCGGACTTGTTCAGGTACTTATTTCTTAGAACTTGTTCTCGAACCACCAGTTGAGAGCCACTGATCTAAACAGACATTCCGAAAATGTCCGAGTATACCTGACACAATTACTTAATTTTAATTTGTATTGTGTTCAAGGGCTGAAGCAGCTTGTGCATTTTCGAAAAACGGTTTTAAGTAAAATTAACTTAAATTTATCTGTTCTCCCGAATTTTCACGACTTCTCGGCTCGTAAAAAATATTAAATCACAATTTAACCGATCAGTCCGCGGTGATAATATTCGCATCCAATAGTGACGGAAATTTTCACTCACGAAAAGCTACCTCGCTCGTGTTGTGCTCCATGATGTCACTAGAAGATCTATAGCCTCGAATAAGATATGTTACCATTTCCGTGACGTAACATTCAATTAATCCGGGTCTTCCTGAATCGGCGAAAGCGGTCAAACTCACATGCTGGTCAATTTTGGGGGCATTTAACTTTTGACGTTTCATTTCCATACGTTAAAATGTCCTCCACTGATCGAAAGATTAAAGCGCTATTTAGCGTTTGTGGCTTTCGATTTCTGACGTGTTTGGGAGATCTGTATATCTGAGCAGAGCAGCGACGAGTTGGGGTTCTGCTATATGTATGTTGGTGTTTCGACTCCAACGCTTCAGAAGTTTCATATTTTTACACTCTTTTATTTGACTGACAGTATTGTGTCTGACCCGAATTTTACCACGATTTAAATAGTTAAAACCAAACGAATCTTTAATTACCTGATGTTTTTAAGTACAATGAAACTTTCGAAAGTTTGGCACTTGTGATCCCTTAAAAAAGTATTCAATTTATGCATTTGTCCAAATTAGAAAGATACATATGTCAATTTTATGAGCTCGTTCCGTTAACCCTTTAAGGCGCAGTGATCCCGCTCTGGGAACACCCAACTCTGACGTTTTGACTGTTGCCAGTCACGAAGAATGGATTGGATTTCTATAAAAATAGTTGCGGGGGACATAGCTCCACGAGAATCCTTTACTTTTTAGCACGTCATTTCCCGTCAAAAAATGGTCACGATTATTTTTAACAGCACTCACATCTGCTGAAAAACGGCAGAATGCGAGAACGGCTGGATAGATTGCCCACGCACAGCCAGCTGTCGTCAAAAAAGGGTCTCTAGATCTGTGGCACGCGATGAACGTTTCGATCGTCCGCCATCTTGCTGGTAGTTAAATCAAGCGATGGCAACGGCTGCCCTTTTTTCAGCATTGGGAAAGGGTTGCGCCTCAAAGGGTTAAGCTGTCCAGTTGAGGGAGGTGTCCAAACTGAAAAGTTCTACTGTATTTTCTTTTAAAAAATTCCCATTTCTCGCCTATCTGTAATCTTGTAGCTCTCCAGATAAGCTTAGCTTAAAAGTATTTTCTGAGCCAAGCCCGAGTCTTGCTTTTGAATTCACCTTAGTTCAATTTTTAAGATAAATAATTGTACAAAAAAGGAAAAAAAAAAAAAAAAATCTGTATTTCCTTTACAGGTGTTAGACTGCTTGAAACTAGATAAATCCCTTTATTACTAAATATTTCAAATACTACGTTTGAATGCTACATACAAAATCTGCTTCGGTTGAACAACAGCAACAACAACCAAAAGAAAAAGCATTTTCAAAACTTTTCTCCTATGCGTACAACACGACCCTCCATCCGCGCTCCCCAAAGTGTTATAAATAATAAATAGAAAGCTACTTTCTCTTGTGCATCGTAGCCAGCGCTTTCACCCACCAAACCAACCAGTCTGTGTGGCTAACGTAAGCTAGGAAGATTAATGATTTTTCGGTGGGACCCTTGCTACCTTGTGTTACATAAAAAAAAAAGTAACGCAAGAAATAAAACGAACACAAAAGCGAAAAAGGCTGTATTAAAAGTAAAAAAAAAAAAAGTGTTTGCAGGGTAGGGGGGGGGGGGAGTATCTCATGCTCCCGATATTACATGATGAATGGATACGTTGTAGATACCTGGTTCTTTAACAATTCGTCAAGGCGGTCCTTCTATTGTATGGAGCGCTAATGGTTGTAAACACACCAGGTTGCTGTCAGTAGTTTTTAAGTGACCATAAATTTCGGGTAAAAGCTCTGAAAACGTACTTTGCATGGCGGTTTGCACAGAAGCGGTAAATATGTAAACATTGAATGATTGTTATATGTTTTGACAGTGATAGTCAGACTTTATAGTTATCTAAGCGCTCTGGTAAATACACTCCAGCCTGTTTTTACCGAAACTTCAGTGAAACCATCGTACGAGAACGAAAGAGAAACCAGGAAGGAAACGACATCATGTCAGTCAATTTGTCAGATGCTCCAGGCAATGAGGGGAGTTTTTTTAATGGTCAATTTGCGCGTGCAACTATTGTGGGTTGAATTATTTGTGGGGCTTTTAATGACCAGTCGGATTCGGCGATAAAGGCTAACCCGTGAAACCACAAAACCGCGCCCCAAAGACAATAGGGGCACTTTCCTCAGCAATCCCGGCAAGAAGATACTGAAAAATACATTGAATTGGCATTCTAGCGTATGAGATCGGACGGACATGAGAGTTGGCCTTAAGTTGGACGTTTTTTGAAGGTCAACTATCGGAGATTTCATTCTATTGTGCTTTTGGAAAACGGCTTTTCTGCTCAAGAAGTTTCGAGTTTCGGAATGTTATACAGAGAAATCTCCCAATTTAGACAATTTTGTGGCGAACACAAGGAGCCCATTACACTGAAATATATCTCTATATAGTGAACACTTTTTGAGACAGACGCAAGTGTCAAATTTTCGGAAATTGCACCTTATTGGAACTGCACATAGGTGGCACATATCGGTTGCGAAGCTTCCGCTGTGCCGTAGGTTGCACATTTTGGTCTCTAAACGGCCATCGGCGGAAGGCGGTTAGGATATATATATATGTGTGTGTGTGTGTGTGTGTGTGTATCCCAGACAGCACATAAGCTTAAATCAAGCTTGATATTGACTTGAATTTGACGTATTAATACAAGCTTGACATTTCAATCCATTAGCTTGATTATTGCGCTGATGGCGCCATCTGTCGCTGTAGGCGAGAAGGAGAATGGACATTGAAACGTCCAAGGGGAAGGAATGAATGGGATAAGCCCCTCTGAAGTGTAACACGAGGGGAGTTTTAGTTTTATTTACATCTAATTAATATTAGTAATTCCATTAACTAATTAATTAGCCCTAAAAATAAATTTTAATATAATTAACATAATTTAGTTAGTTAATATACTTCACTTTATGGGTGGTAGAATGAGGCGGTTTCCGGCCGCTACAAAATAATTTATCATCAGTCACCATAGAATTAAAAAAAAAGATTTTATATTTCCAAATATAGAAAATCTTCAATATAAAATACAATTATACTACGAAATTGATTTCAAAATCAGCCGTTTGTCTCGATTTTGAAAGTTTTAAAACGTGTGCTGCTGTTAAGTTTATATGATGTTTATTTCCCTATTAGTAGAGTCTCTAAATCACACATATCATTATTTTAATTTTGATGCACCCCATGGAAAAATAAAAGAAACAAATAACACATCGGCCACTTATCAATCTGGCCAGAAAACGGCGTGAAAACACCCTAACAGTCACTTCAAACTTTAGTCATATCGACCCGGCTAAGAGTGGCGCAACGGTTAGGCCGCTTTCCTCCCAACCCAAAGGTCCCGGGTTCTATTCTAACCGCGGAATCTTTATGGAAACAGATTAAATTAAATTGAAATTTCGGCGTAGAGGGGAAAATGCGTGGCAAAATAAAATATGTGGGGCGAGTTCGGCGCTCCGTGTAATTAGAAAATTTTTTAAGCTTAAAATTAAGCTTGCTATGTCAAGCTTGACTAAAGCTTGAAATGTCAAGCTTAATGCAAGCTGGGCAAGTGTAAACTAGAACACTTGATGCAAGCTTGCATTAAGCTTACACGCTTGAAATTTTGAAGCTTAATTCAAGTTTACTGACTTGATAAATCAAGCTTGCTGCAAGTTTGATGCAAGTTTGCTGTGCTGTCTGGGATATATATATATATAAAGTAATATGTTTAAAAACAATTTGGATGTGTATATGCATGCATATATATATCTGGAGGAATTTAAAAAAAAAAAAAAAAAAAAAAAAAAAAAAAAAAAAACGGGGTTCCTATATTGTGATTATTCTGTCCTAAACATTTTTTTTTTTTCTTATTTACTAGATTAATCTTCTGTCATACAATAACTTATTATACATACTTTGTCAATAATAATAATCATTACATTTTTTAAACAATATGTTATATTTAATTTTACTATACTATTTATTTTATTCAATCATTTTAACTTATTATTATTCAATATATATTTATTATATTAATATACCTGGATGTTATTAAAATTTAATAATATTACCTTTTAGTATTTGGCAACTTCTATACTTTCTTCTTTCCACTTTTACACTTTTATTTAGTGGCAACACCATTTTTCACTTTTTACAATTCTTAGCATTGGCAACACATATCAATTGTTCAAATGAAATTTCCATGTGCTCAAGGTCTGGTATGTAAAATTATAATTCCTATTTCTAATTTTTGTTATCTTTTTGATTTCTTCTTTCCTTTATATAGTAGGGTAGGGCCCAGATGTGTGGAGTTAATATCTCTTCTGATATGCCACACAACCGAAACCCTACTATTTGGTTTGCTGTAAATTATAATCCACTGTTTGTGGCCCCTGACGATGGTGACAGTGGTCATAATTTCCGTTCCATTATATTATCACAATAATTCTTGCACTTTATTTGGCTTCAAAATCTGGTTTCTAATTCTTGCTAACAGCTGTTATATTTTTATGCGAGATATGTCTTATTTGTAGTATGTTTTGTGTTTTACTTGTTAGTTATATATATATATATATATATATATATATATATATATATATATATATATATATATATATATATATATATATATATATAAATTTCATTACAAACAGTAATTACCAAAAAAGAAAAATACATATTTATTGTACTACTCACTTAAGTTAAACTATCATTACTATTTTCCACTGTGATATAAAGTTTTTACTTTTTTTTTACGATCAATTTTCCCCCCTTTTTCCTTTTTTTTTCAATCGCTTCCACCATATACTCTGAATAGATATGTTTTGAGAGTTCTGCATCACTCCATTTCGGCCGCCGCAGCCGCAACCCCCATCTCACTTCGTTTCCCCCGCAGCCAGTAGTCGCTTGCTCCGTATCTCTACCCCCAGGCAGTTGATTGCGCAATCATTAGAGGGGAGAATTTTTTCCACAAGTGATAGATAAGGGGACTTACAAAAATTTTCGCGGTGTACGGGTGGATTTGAACAAGGAATTTGTAAAAGAATTTGCAAGCTAATGATCGCCAGCTATAACCATTAGGCTGTAAAGTCTTTATGAGAGACCATCTTAAAAGGTATAAAAGGAATGTGATTATGAAATAGGAAGTAATTGTAAGGATGACTACAACGAATGAAGTTGTCGGGGTAGTATGTTTGTATGCATGTATGTGTGTTATGCTTACTTTGATTTACAATTTTACGGGTAATGATAAATTCGCGGTTGACTTTGTGTTACATTTAAACGAAACGTCGAACCTTACATTTTCGCTGTGATGACTTTGCGAATGAAAATTAATGTAATCAATAACCGCATTTTATGTTGTAATGAAGAAGGCATATTAGGATCCCCGGTCACGAAGCAAGTTTTGGTGGTGTAAATGCTTTATACCGTGCTGCTCGAGGAAAAGTAAGCAAGTTGGAAAGTTGGAGATTCAGAAATGGTTGCAAGTTGGAGATTCAGAAATGGTTGCAAGTTGTAGATGCGCAAGCCGGCACGCAGGAACTTTCCCACAAACCGTGTGATTGTATACTCGAAAGATCATCAGTGGCAAGCGGATCTAGTGGATCTATCCAATTTAAAGCAGTACCATGATCAATATCGCTATCTATCTGCTCACGTGTACGGACGTTCTATCAAAATACAGTTTTGTAGCCCCCCTTTAAATCAAAGCGAGGGGAGGATATTGTGAATGCTTTTAGAATCTTCTTTTTTGAACGCAAACCTCGGATTTTACAAACCGAACAAGATACAGAATTTAAAAATGCAAAGTTTCAATCGTTTGTAAAACAACGCGACGTGAGATTTTTCACTACTTATAATAATACAAAAGCATCTGTGATTGAAAGATTTAATAGAACACTGAAAACGAAAATGTGGAAATATTTTACAAACAATCGTACTTATCGCTATATAGACGTATTGGATCAGTTGGTGTATAGTTATAATCACACCTACCATTCAAGTATTAAGCGAGCCCCCGTTGAAGTTACAAAATCGAATGAGCAGGGTGTGTTTTTTACCTTATGTGGTGACATGGAAAACATAAAGAAAAAACCCTGCATTTTTAATGTAGGAGATACTGTGCGTGTATCCAAGCATAAACTAATGTTTGAAAAAGGACACTCTCTCAAAATTGTTGAGCGAAAAATCCTCAGACTGACAGGATTTTTCTTCTTTTTGCGTAACGAAGTTGCTCTTCTCAGTCTGAGCGAAATGTTTTCTTTTGGCGGAGCGAATAACGCTCCTTTTAGAAAGAAATGGTTTCATTCTATTCTGAGTGTCTTTCATCATTAAACGGAGCGATTTCTCTCTGAAACGCTAGTAGATGTGTTTTAAGAGTTCACCTGCACTCCATTTCGGCCGCCGCAGCCACCGCAGCCGCAACCCCCAGCTCACTTTGTCCCCCGCAGCCAGTAGTCGCTTGCTAAGTATCTCTACCCCCAGGCAGTTGATTGCGCAATCGTTAGAGGGGAGATTTTTGTTCCACAAGTGATAGATAAGAGGACTTAGAAAAATTTTCGCGGTGCTTGGTGAGATAACATAGTAAAGGCGATAACTATTATAGATTTTTTCAGATAACTAGAAAGAGTTAAATTTTGGTGTCTACTATATTAAAAGATAAATGTGTTTTAGAAATTTTTAATCCTTAAGACAAAATTATGTTTAATAATGAAATCTTGATATATATTTTAGCGAAAACGAAATCTACTATATGGGTTTGCCCCTAAAAGTTAACTTCATGGCACGCCAGTTGACTTAACAGATATGCTGTAAAGATATGTTCTTCTATAAGTGTAAAAATATTAAGTTTTATCCTACAACCGGTACTATTCTATCATGCAGACTTTTTACAGAGTAGTAAAAATAATTGTGTTTAAGTTAGGATAAAGAGACTTTGCGAATTTTATAGTGATAAAATTTTATTGACTATATCATTAAGCCTTTTATGCGGGTGTTAATATTGATAGATTTTAAAAATCCTACAGTATTGAAAATAAAATGTGGTATTATACTAACAGATTAGAAATCGCGGTTACATGGTTATGTGTTTAGAACATTAGGATAAAATAAGTTACAAGCGCGTAAATACAAATGCAGTTTTAGATCTACCTATCAAGCTGTAAAAGACATATGAATTAAGTTATCGGAAAATAAGAAGATCTTACTTACTTGAAAACACACCTTGCTGAATTTTCTACTACAAATTTCTTGAATAACGGTAACATTGCTAGCAGATCAGGAAAACAGAGTAAAAATTTCAACTATTTTACTTCTGATTCCCAAATCAGCTGGTTGTTTCATACACTTCTTTTGGCATCATCCAGATTAAAGTACGTTTTTTACTGACGTATGATAAAAATAGGCATACTGTTGTTAAACTAAATACATAATACCAATAAAATAAACACTTCTTGAAATTTAACGGTTTAAAGATTTCTTATAACAAAGGATAAATTTTAGGATTAAGAGGGCATTTTAAATTTTTACCTAGATAACAATTGTAAGATATTATAGTTAAAAAGTGATAATCTAACAAATCAATAATAGGAATGTTTATATTTTAGGTGCCAAAGCAG
Source organism: Cheiracanthium punctorium (assembly GCA_038373885.1). Taxonomy (NCBI): domain Eukaryota; kingdom Metazoa; phylum Arthropoda; class Arachnida; order Araneae; family Cheiracanthiidae; genus Cheiracanthium; species Cheiracanthium punctorium. The sequence continues at coordinate 1,184,043 of JAWZYV010014839.1, read as the reverse complement.
CATTTACCGAGATACGTATGCGTTTTCCGGTATAAGAATTCACTTTAAGTACAATAGAGCAGTATGTTTCTCAAAATAAAATTTATATCTACAAAAAGTACATTATCTTAACCCAAAAATGTTTCAAATAACATAGTGAAACCAATCTTAACAAATGTTTCATTCTATTGATAGTCATTCACAACATTTTACAAGAAAATAGAATATTTTGCTAAACAAAATACTAAAAGGAATAACTAACACGATATGTGCACTACACTATAACTTAATGTATATGAAACTTATAAAAATACGATTACGCGAAACACACTTACAAAATAGGTATTCACCAAGTTATATTCAAATGTTTACAAATACATTAAAAAATTCCTAACATACGTATTAAATAAGATATACATGCGTATACTAAAAAATATTTCAGCAGAAATGTACTTACTTGAATCATTGCTAAAATACATTCTCACTGCATTTTCGTAATGTGAATGTATAAACCTTTAAGCTATTTAAAATAAGGCTTACTACGAAAACACGAAAAACGCGATCGAAAAACATTTCTTCTAACCACCCCAAACAACTTACAAATGACTTATTTCTTGTAAAAATGGCCTTACCCATAGGTGCCAATTTGCTAAGGTGGAAAATCTCTAGTCCTAACACGACATAACGCAGTAGCGCACTTTTTTCAGTGAAGAGATAACATACACTATAAATATGCAGATTTTTTTTTTAATGTGAAAATAAACAAAGAAATTATTTATTTATATCAATAAATATATTTTTATTATTTTGTATTAACAAATGCTGTTGAACAAGATTTTGCTTTTTTTAGAAAATTATTATCGAAGACCTGCTCATAGCATTTAGCATTTTGTGAAGATTTTAATACTAATAAGTTTTCTAAAGTGTCATTTGACATAGTAGATCTGAAATCGGTTTTGTTTTTCTTTAATTGGCTGAAGATCCTCTCACATTCTGAGTTACTGTGTGGAATAGTCAAAATTGTTAACATGACCTCAGAAATGTTCTTGAATTCAAGTTCACCAGTGAAATTTTTCAATTCACCTACTGCAAACCACTGTGTATCAATACGCTCTTTGCTGCTTACGCTTTCAGGAATATCCAAAACTTGAAATTTGCTGAATTCTACTTGCAATGAATCAAACATTTCATCAGTTGTTCTACTCCTTAAAACAGAATATTTTTCAATAAAATACTTTATACTAGAAAATGAGGCATTTACAATGTTGGATAGTTGAGCAACTTCTGCATGCTGTAGCAACTCCGAGTTGAAAGGAAATTTATTACGCATATAATCGCATGCTGCTGTGTAATATTTTCTAATATTTTCATAAAATGCATTTTTATCTGCTGGGCAAAGTTTTTCAACTTCTTCAACTGCTGCATTTCCAATTAAAATATCTGCATCGTCTTTTTGGTTACTTCTGTCATGATATGGAATTTTTAAAGGGTCGTCCTGTGATTTTATAGCACTAGGTTTTACAAATTTAAACAGCACTTCTTTATATAAATTCAGTAATAACAATTTTAATACATGAATGTGTGGTTCTGGAGACTGAAGCTTTACATTAGCTTTTTCAAACACTGGTATAATGTAGGACAGTAAGCCTTATTAACATCAGTGGTTAAAAAATAAAATAATCTTTCTTCACAACTTATGGCATTACTATTTTTCTGCTTCTTCGAGGTAGAAGGTTGTTTGGATGTCTCTCATTTTCTCTTCAATTTTTGATCAGTTTTCTTGCTTTCTGGTTGAGTAATTTGAATTTCATCAACACTTTCATGGGCTGTTTTTATAGAGGGAGTAGTAAAATATGAAAGAGGAGTAACTTCTGTTACTTTCATTGCTTCCTCTTTGAAAAAAGTGACCAGAGGTTGCCACTGCTGAATAATACAGTCTAAACACTTCCCAGCAGACAGCCAACGAGTACTAACATGTTTAAGGACTTTTTTAATATCTGTTTCGTGAAACTCCTGTAGCAGCTTGAGTCTATCTATTCTTTTTGAACTCTTCTGTAAATAATAATATATGTCAATCAAAACTTCATCAATATTAAATGGCAAACATGCAGAGCATTTTGAAGCAGCTAAATCTATGAGATGGCATGGGCAGCCTATAATTTCAATATTTTCATGTTGCTGTTTAAAAACTGATGCTACGCCCGATTTATGACCAATCATAACAGGTGCATTGTCGCAGCTGAATGCAATACAATTTGAAACAGGAATATTTTTTGAATCTAGACTATCCACCAAAAGTTTTCCAATGTTCTGTCCTGTAGCATCCTCTACTAAGGATGGTACACACAACAGGTTTGATGTAACCTGCTGAATTGTTTTATTGAAAAAAGTCACAACTATTGGATAAAACTTAGTATCAACATCGTTACTCCCATCAGTTGATATAGAAAAGGGCGTATTCTTTAAAGTCGTCACGATCTCTTCCGATTTATTTGCCGACATTTCTTTTAATATGGCTGTGCTTTTTGTGCGTGCACAGCCATATTTCTTGGCTATTTTGCTGTCAGGAAACATTTTTTAAAATAACATCCCTGCATGGTCGCTGCAATTTAAAGGCATGTTGTGTTCTATCAAGAACGATGTGAATAAACATTCCGCATTTATCACAGAATAATCGCTGGTTCCAAAAAAAGACGTCACAGATTGATTTGATTCTACTACCTTGGCTGCTTCTTTGTGCTTTGTAGTATTAGAATGTAAAATGATATCATGTTTGCCTCCGTGGGCAATGCTTATGTCGTTTCGGCAAAACGTGCAGAATGCATGATTTGATCCTAATCTCGATTTCTGGATGAATTTGAATGTCTCCGAATATTCTTCCTTGTAACATTGATAATATCGCTTCGACATTTTAATGTATACGTTTAATTCGCTTTAAGTAAAATCAAATGTAAACAACCACACAACTGAACGATAATAAATACTCTCTGCGTACGCGATTGCGGGAAAGTGCGGTGTTGCCATTCGCAAATTTACTGTTTACATCCGAAAATTCCTAGCTACACAGAAAATATAACCTCCATGGCTGAAAAATCTACACCGCAAAATGTTCTAAGGAGTTCTGTTTCCAAACGTGCTTTTACCGTGTGCTACCATCTAGTGAGGAAAATGCGAAGCACTTATCCCAGTACGTACGGATTTTTAGCGCCATCTAGTGCCAAGCATTGCCATTAAAAGTAACTTTTTGGCGAAGTATTGGACAAAATTTTTTAAATCGCAAAATATAATTTCAAAAATCGGAAGAAATCTCTTTCCGATCGGAAGATCGGAAAACTGAGTTAAATTCGGAAACCTTTCGGGTAAATCGGAAGCATTGGCACCTATGCTTACCTGACGAGAAAACCGGTTCTGTGTAACCTTAAAATCACCTCTAGATAAGAGATGAAATGTACGCTTCTGATTGGTTGTAGAATATATAATGAAATATCTGCATGGTTGGGCATGTTTTAAGGTAGAGGGCGCTTGGATGATCACATGATCTCTTTGAACCAATCGGAAAGTAGTCTTGTGTCTATGTTTGATAAGCTATCAGGGAACTTTGAACGCATGTTCTAAAACATTTTACGTTATGGTTACCTGCTGTTAAGTTGTGTTGCGTTGTAGTTTTTAAAAATGTATTTGCCTGAATGGATCGAAAATAACTTTAACATTGAATACACTCCTGAGTTTTATACTCAAAGTGATGCTGATGTGTTACTGCAAGAATTATTACAATTGCCTTTTGATGCAAAACTTTTGAAAATTGGTGAAAAGGATACTACTTCGGCACGGAAAGTAATTGCTTTCGCAGATGATGTGATACATTACAGTTTCTCTGGAGCGACGGTCTCTGTTTTCTCTTGGTTACCTACTTTGCAAAAACTTTTGCAAGATCTACAGAAAGCAACAAATTATGAATTTAATTTGGTACAAGTGAACGTATGTTCTGACGGACAATCTGAAATTGAAGACTGTAACTACGAAGATTTTTCTCTGGACTTATCATCATGTGCATGCATGGTATGCCTTCTGAACCTCACGTGACAGAGTCACACATTAACCTAACATTTGCCAAAATTTCCATTTATGAGCCTTCCCCGAAAAGGGCAAAGTTTGACGATTGGATGGACAATCTTTACCATAGCTTATATGATTCTGTAAATGGCACATGGCACTTGGAAAGACTCATCTACGTTTCACTTCACGATGAAAAAACTGACTTGAAGATTCATATTAGACAATTTATCCAAAACGCCCAATTAGACTATATACCAACCAGTTCTGGAGTGATAATGCACCCTTCTACATGGATAGAACTAAGTGAAAAACTATTGGATTTTAATCTATGTTATAATGATAGCTCGTTTATTTGCCATAATCAACTATCTGTATTTAATGACGATGGAAAATGCATCTTACAACAAATTTACAAAGCCGGAGATTCATTTACGTTAAATCCAATTTCCTTGATGCTTTTAAATGACCAAGTGAAAAAACTTTGTGAACTGAAAAGTGAAATATCAGAATACATTCTAAAAACGCAATTTGAGACAACGTTACCACATCTAATATTAAAATTAAAGCCGCAAAAGTGTTTCCGTGAACAGCATAGCGAGTATGAAGAGGCTAAAAATCAATTAATGGATATCGTATATCATGAAATTCTTAAAAGTATAAAAAAAATTATTTAAATGCGTAGGATGCATTGAAGACCATTCTTAACAAAGAAGACATACTTGTTTGAATACAACGGATGCTGAAAAATATCATTTCTAGGTACCAAAGTATGGTTCATACTCGACATACCTTACATAGCAAGAGAAATATGCGAGAAAAAATGTACATGCATTTATGATGGAGACTTCTTTACAAACATTTCTTTAAAAGACTATGCAGCATATTTTCAAACTGAACTATTTAAATCAAATTTTCAATTACCTACTGATTATTTTAATGTAAATAACACACGATGTGCTATTTCATGATGTATAACTGTTGTGCATGTAAAACATTAATAGCATGATTATGTAGAGCTGTAAGTTTTCTACTGCAATAAGTTTTTACTGACTTACGCATACTTAGCGACTGAAATGAAATTGGGTGTCATGATAGGTGGTCACTCAACTTAAAACATAGGCGTCGAATTCTTAAAAAATCTTGATTAGATTTTGAGAAAATCGTTTCAAACTGCGTAAATTTGTGTTCGCACATCACTTAATAACTGCAAAGGTGAAAAAATGATATTTGGTGAAATGATAGGTGGTCACTCACCTTAAACTATAAGCATCTAATTAAAAAAAATCCATCAGATTTCGAGATTTTGTGAAAATCGTTTAAAACTGAGTGAATCTTTGGTCCCGTATTACGTAATAACGACTAAAGCGAATGATATGAAATTGGGTCACACGATAGATGGTTGCTCAACATAAACTATAGGAGTCCAATTTTTTAAACATTTTTATTAGATTTTGAGATTTTGTGAAAATTCTCTCAAAATACGTTTACATTTCTTCAAACATCACGTAATAACGACTAATACGAATGATACGAAATTGAGTGATATGATAGGTAGTTGCTAATCTTAATTTATAGGCGTTGAATTTTTAAAATATTTTGATTACATTTTGAGATTTTGCGAAAATCGTTTTAAAATGCTGAAAATTTGTTCCAGCATCACGAAATAAAGACTGCAGGGAATGAAACGAATTTGGGTGACAGGATAGGTTGTCACTCAACTTAAATTCTAGGATTCAAATTTTTCAAAAATGGTGATTAAATTTTGAGATTTTGCGAAAATTATTTCAATATGGGTAAATATTCGTTCGCGCATCACGTAATTACGACTAAAGCGAATGAAATGATATTACTTAGTTACTCTCTAACCTGTAATATTTTTACAATACATGAAAATTATAACTTAGCTTTCTTTACTTTGGCAACATACTACATCCATTCTGTGTACTCCTACAATGCTGACGAAAGTTCTTGCTTTTTGGAAATTTTCATTCACCCGTTTCCCGTCGAGGACGGGTACTTCAGCTAGTATATATATATGTTACAGTGAAAACCCGAAATCAGTCAAAACCCGAATTAACTAGGGAAAACGGGTTCTAACTGAATGCGTTAGGGAAAACCCGAATTAACTAGTCAAAACGCGTTCTGACTGACAGCGCTAGACAAAACCCGAATTAACTAGGGAAAACCCGTTTTATTCGAGTAGCGGTAGCACGGTTTCGAGGGGCCCCTACAGCGGAGGCATATTTTCCAGGGGGCCCCCTGAAGTGATGGCCGGACCCACTGATGTTTTTTGGGGTTTTGCAGAGGGCCAGCGTTAGCATATTTTCGAGGGGGACCCCTTAAGCGATGGCTGGAACCATTGATGTTTCTTTGGGTCTCGCAGGGGTCCAGAGTTAGCATATTTTCCAGGGGGCTCTACAGTGGTGGCCAGACCCACTGATGTTTTTATGGGTCTCGCAAATGGCCAACGTTAGCATATTTTCGAGAGAGCCCCCTGAAGTGATGGCCGGACACACTGATGTTTTTTTGGGTCTCGCAGAGGGCAGCGTTAGCATATTTTCGAGGGGGGCCCCCTACAGCGGTGGCCGGACACAGTTTGGGTCTCGCAAAGGACCAGTGTTAGTATATTTTCCAGGGGGGCCCTACAGCGGTGCCGGAACCACTGATGTTTTTTTGGGTCTCGCAAAGGGACAGCGTTAGCATATTTTCGAGGTGGCCGCCTAAAACGATGGCCGGACCCATCGATGTTTTTTTTTTGGGTCTCGCAAGGGGCCAGCGTTAGCATATTTTCGAGGGGGCCCCTTGAAGTGATGGCCGGACACAGTGAAATTTTTTGGGTCTCGCAAAGGCCAGCGTTAGTATATTTTCGAGGGGGCTCCCTAAAGCGAAGGCTGGACCCATTGATGTTTCTTTGGTTCTCGCAGAGCTCCAGAGTTAGCATATTTTCCAGGGGGCCCCCACAGTGGTGGCCGGACCCACTGATGTTTTTTGGGGTCTCCCAAAGGGCCAGCGTTAGTATATTTTCGACGGGGCCCCCTGAAGTGATGGCCAGACCCACTGATGATTTTTGGGGTCTCGCAGAGGGCCAGCGTTAGCATATTTTCGAAGGGGGCCCCTACAGCGGTGGCCGGACACAGAATGTTTTTTTTGGGGTCTCGCAAAGGGCCAGCAATAGCATATTTTCGAAGGGGGAGCAAAATCCAATTTTTAGTGGATAAAGCATTAACATTCCTGATATGCTACTTTTTTCTTACGTTAGAAACCGATGTATGCGTCACCAACAAGACGCATACATCGGATTCATCCCTTCAACAACTCATAGCTTCCCATCGTTGTTGAGGCTTGAGACCAATTTTTACAGCAGAAGTGACCCTTCTTTGAATGCTCTGCATATGAGGCAAAGTTTGTTTCTTATTCCTATGCAAAGGATTTTTAGCGTTGTCGTACCAACAATAACAGCAACCCCTTGATGATGCTTTATAACCATGACCATATGATCTTCTGCACCGCCTGCCATCAGCCACAGCTATAATGCAGTGATAGAGCCATTACTATCGATATCTGTCCGAGCTTCTGCTAAATCTTTTCTGTGGCAATGGATTCCGCCATACTTTCTTGTGCTCAACTTAACACAGCTGCTCCAACAATCTTTTCACAAGAAGTGATAAATTTCTTGAGATGTAATTTCACGTTCAATATGTTGAAATGTTCTACTTGTGAAAAGCTACTTCTTGTAGAGAGGACTCCAAGAACAGCAAGCGGATTGACAACAGTCTTTTCCGGGTCCGATGTAATTTTGGCAGTATCGCCGCAGAGCTCGTTGTTACAGACATAGTGGTAAGATACGTGCAAGTCAACACGCTTAAATCGATTGAGTAAAATAATAATCAAACGGAGTATATTTTTACTCAATTTTTGACTTCAAACAGCCATTCTCCCGATTGAGTAAAATTTGCTCAATTCTTCGACAAAAATCAATGGAGCGAAAAATTCTCAATTCTTGAGCATTATACAACAGCTCCATTTAGGCTAAATAATAATCAAAAATGAGGAGTGTCTGTCCGTTTTTGATTAATATAACTGTACTCAATTATGATTATTATTTAAGCTATAGAATGAGCGTTTTTGCAAAATAAGCCCTTTTTTAATTAACACATCTGTACTCAATTAAGATTATTATTTTAAGCTAGAAAAAGGGTGTTTTATTAAAATTTGCTGTTTTTGATTAATATATTGAATGATTCGTTTTCTTCATTTTTTATTATCAGAGCTGTAATCTATGATTATAAGCCCGAGAAAATAAATTTTAAATCAAGGCAAATACATTACATATATCTTAATACACTATAAAAAAGTATTTTTTTAATAAATAGAATATAATTTCACTATAGTCTCTCGTTATAAAACGAATTCACAGTACAGTCAGAATACAGAAATGCAATCATGGTTAAACCAGCTGTGAGATTTAATTAAAGAAGCAACCCAATTTATTGACATGAAAAAGGTAAAATACTACTTACTCACTTTGGGTGGAGATATCATAACTTCATTTGTTTTACAACAGCTTTTTATAATCCAATCGTAAGAAACTATGTCATTAAAGCGAAATCTTTACCTAAAGCATCTCCTCCATATCTAGGCTGAATTTATTTCACAACTCTGAATATGAAAAAGATGCATTTGGTATTCGGATATAACATAAAATTATCAACAGCGAATACACACACAACTATGCCCGACTATGAACCGTTAGCCGTTGAACAGCGTGGGTCACGTGACAGTAATAGGATATGGTTCGTGGGGGAGAAGAGACAGACAGAATACTCAAGTAGACAATATTTTTGCGGAAAATGAGTTAAATAGAATATAGCGGATGGGGAGTGCTGGGGCGAATTGAGGCATTCACAAATTATTGTCTTGAATGAGTATTTTTTGGCGTAAAAGGATTTAAATCGGCCGATAAGAAATTTAATCAATAAATGAGTGTTAGTTTTAATCAATAGATTTAAGCGTGAAAGAATGATGTTTGTTTAAATGTGTCGGAGCCTCCTCATTCGCATTCAGATGCATGCATTTTTATGATTCTTGCTTGCTCGATGACATGAGACAGGTTACAAATAAACCGAGTGGCAGTAGGCAGAGTTTCTTCTTTCAAAATTTTTATTTTCTTTATCAAGAGTAGTGGCAACTCTTCGCTGTTTTCATCATCAACTGCTAAATTTTCTACATCTAGTGCAGCAGCGTCGACACTTGTTGATGGAACATCATACATAGGATCAATTTCCAGTCTGAAAGAGAATAGTTTTGTAAGAATTCGCAGTATTGTGCATAGCATACGAAAAAATATAAAAAACGTGAGATCGTGTAAGGGGAAAAAAAGAGCACAGAGTGGGAGAACTTTTGCTTCTTTTAAAATAATTTTCTCAATTTTAATTAAAAATAAAAAATACAGAACAGTATTCTGACAAAGCCCCCCCCCCCAAAAAAAGAGGGCACAATGAGTAAGACACGTAATGAGTAAATCAGCTAAATTATAACAACACATTATTATTATTATTAAATACAGGTTGAGATACTCACAACGCAGAAGATATGAAAGCAATTTTAAAATGGCAAGACCGAAAAATAGACTATACAGTGAAACATCTGAATAACAGTCACCCGTAGGACTATCCAAAAGTGGCAATCTTTAGGAGGTGGCTGTTGTTTAAAGGTTTAACTTTAAAAAGTCAAAATAACCAAAGTTAACAATGGGGACAAAAATACTTTAATTTAGTCTCTCTAAATCTCATTTATTTTAATTTACATTTAAAATAAATCTGGAGTGACTCCACTCGACTTTCTGAACACTTACGATTAAGATCACTACCAAAGAATTTAAATAAATTTTAATCGATGGATAATTCAAACATATATACCAAATTGAAGCTCAATCGAATGAGCCGTTTAAAGCACTTTCAAGAGTTTCTCCCCGTATGCCATAATGTAAAAGAAATCTTTGTCGTAAGTCGTAACCCTGTAGAAAAACTAAGTCCTATACACATCAAAATCAATACCGGTCTTGCGATGGAGGTTTGTAATATATATGTTACCGTGAAAACCCGAAATCAGTCAAAACCCGAATTAGCTAGGTAACACGCGTTCTAACTGAGGGCGTTAGGGAAAACCCGAATTAGTTAGGCAAAACGCGTTCTGACTGACAGCGCTAGGCAAAACTCGAATTAACTAGGGAAAACCCGTTTTATTCGAGTAGCGGTAGCACGTTTTCGAGGGGCCCTACAGCGGAGACATATTTTCCAGGGCGCCCCCTGCAGCGATGGCCGGACCCACTGATTTTTATGGGTCTCGCAAAGGGCCAGCGTTACCATATTTTCGAGGTGGCCCCCTAAAGCGATGGCCGGACGCAGTAATGTTTTTTGGGGTCTTGCAAAGGGCCAGGCTTAGCATATTTTCCAGGGAGCCTCCTACAGCGGTGGCCGGACCCATTGATGTTTTTTTTGGTCTCGCAAAGGGACAGCGTTAGCATATTTTCGAGGGGGCCCCCTAAAGCGATGGCCGGACCCAGTGATATTTTTTGGGGTCTCGCAAAGGGCCAGCAATAGCATATTTTCGAAGGGGGAGCTAGATCCAATTTTTACTGGATAAAGCATTAACTTTCCGGAATTCGCATGGGAAAACATAGAGTCCAGCCACCGCTGTAAGAGGTCTCCCTCGAAAATGTGCTAACGCTGGCCCTTTGCGAGACCACAAAAAAACATCACTGGGTCCGGCCATCGCTTTAGGGGCCCCTCGAAAATATGCTAACGCTTGCCCTTTGCGAGACCCCCCCCAAAAAAAACTGGGTCCGACCACCGCTGTAGGGGGGGCCCCTCGAAAATATGCTAACGCTGACCCTCTGCGAGACTCAAAAAACATCAGTGCTTCCGGCCATCACTTCAGGGGGCTCCCTCGAAAATATACTAACGCTGGCCCTTTGCGAGATCCAAGAATACATCACTGGGTCCGGCTATTGCTTTAGGGGGCCCCCTCGAAAATATGCTAACGCTGGCCCTTTGCGAGATCCAAAAAACATTAATACATCCTGCCATCGCTTTAGTGGGCCCCTCGAAAATAGGCTAACGCTGACCCTTTGCGAGACCCCCCAAAAAAAAAACTGGGCCTGGCCACCGCTGTAGGGGGCCCCCTCAAAAATATGCTGACGCTGTCCCGTTGCGTGACTCAAAAAAACATCAGTGGATCCGGCCACCGCTGTAGGGGGCCCCCAGGAAAATATGCTAACGCTCTCCCTTTGCGAGACCCAAAAAAACATCACTGCGTCCGGCCATCCCTTTAGGGGGCCCCCCCCTCGAAAATATGCCTCCACTGTAGGGGCCCCTCGAAAACGTGCTACCGCTACTCGAATAAAACAGGTTTTCCCTAGTTAATTCGGGTTTTGCCTAGCGCTGTCAGTCAGAACGCGTTTTGCCTAGTTAATTCGGGTTTTCCCTAACGCCCTCAGTTAGAACGCGTTTTCCCTAGTTAATTCGGGTTTTGACTGATTTCGGGTTTTAACTGTAACATATATACCCAATTTGAGCTCAATCGAATATACCGTTTAAACGCTAGCGCACTTTCAGGAATTTCCGCCCATAGGCCATAATGTAAAAGAAATCTTTGTTGTGCAGCCCTGCAGAAAAACTATTAGTCCTATACACACCAAAATCAATACCGGTCTTGCGACGATGGTTTATAACATATATACCCAATTTGAGCTCAATCGAATGCCCCGTTTAGGAGCTATCGTATTCACTCAGATATCACGCTTAAACCGAACGAGCGAAATTCGATCAGTCGGAGCGAAAAGTGAGCCAGTTTTCAAAAGTGAGCTTCTCCTTTAGGAGCGTTTTTCGATCACAAGAGCGGAGCGGAATATAACAATGAGCGCGGAGGGAAAATTCTCGGAAAAGATAGGAAGCGAGGAGAGGATTCTCAGAAAAAGGACTACGTAAAGAGTCCTTTCGCGGAAAAACCGGCCAGTTTCCAAGGAAACAGTATATCCGCAGTGTATCGTTTTTTTCGCTCTTTGGGTTTAAGCGTGTACACATACATACATACATCTCGTAAAAATAGCATAAATGAATTCCGAAGACCTCAAAACGTGTCAATACACCAAAATCTCGAAGTCGAATTTTTTCATCATTACAATACTTTCCTTATATGGTACATGTTCAGAAAGTAAAAATCGGTTATTCGTGATTGCTTCTTTTTTTAAGGCTAATATCTTTTTCCAAAGAAATAATAATATCTATTGCTTTCCGTAGAACTCATCATCGTTTTTCATTAAAGCAAAATTTTGTATCGCCCGTAAGCTTGTCTCCCGCAGAACCTCGGAATATATTTCGATATTAGTAGTACATGTATCTAATGGCTATTCTACACCTTCGTCCGTTTCCTCATCAATTATTTCCTCTTCTGTCACACTTTCCACCAATTCCTGATAGTTGTCAAATGCAGCAAAAACCACCAAATTTTTGTTTTAGGCCAACAAACTCTCTGGCTTTGACACTAGGCATTCCTGCTATTCAAAGAATGCCATCCAAACCTCCCCCTTATAATTGCTATCATCATTTTTAGTTTTGTCATTCGAAGAAGAACCCTGTAATTAAAAACCCCCTTAAGAGTGAGTTCAGCTTGATTATTATGCAACTTTTGAACAGGTTAACCCTTTAACGCGCAGTGTTTCCGCTCTGGGAACACCAAACTCGGACGTTTTGATTGTTGCCAGTCACGAAGAATAGATTTGATTTCTATAAAAATAGTTGCGGGTGACATAGCTCCACGAGAATCCTTTACTTTTTAGCATCTCATTTCCCGTAAAAAAATGGTCACGATTATTTTTAACAGCACTGACATCTGCTGAAAAATGGAAGAATGTGAGAACAGCTGGATATACTGCCCAACACTGAAAAAAGGGCAGCCGTTGCCATCGCTCGACTTAACTACCAGCAAGATGGCGGACGATCGGAACGTTCATCGCGTGCTACAGATCTAGGTCGTCAAAAAAGGGTCTCTAGATGTGTGGCACGCGATGAACGTTTCGATCGTCTGCCATCTTGCTGGTAGTTAAGTCGAGCGATGGCAACGGCTGCCCTTTTTTCAGCATTGGGAGAGGGTTGCGCTTCAAAGGGTTAAATTTAATTGAGATGGACTCGGAAAAATTTAGGCTATCTCTTTACAAGTTTTACTGTAATGCAAACAATAAACCTAATGGAGTTACGAAACACTCAAAAAAAAAAAAAAAAAAAATGCTAAGCATACAGAATTTTACGATATTTTCAAACATAAAAAAAACTACTCGGCCCGTTTATAAAGAGAAATTTTTACTTATGATTTTTTTCTAAAAGTTACATGATACATACAGCTTTACTGTTAGTGTCAGTCCATAGTGCATTGGATGGAGAAACATTATTAATTTTTTCGAGTGTTTAATATCGCTGGTTTGTTTTTAAAGCTGTTCAAAAGTTCTGTGACGACGATCACTTCAGATAAGACACGCTAAAATTATATTACAGGATAGCAGACATTACAGAATAAGGCGGGAAAAATGGAAATGATGTTGAATTGTTTAACGCGACGTTTTCCAATATTTCTCGAACCATGATCCCCCAGCTAAAAAATAAAATAAAATAAAATAAAATAAAATAAATCTATTTATGACCCCCCCTCTCCTCCTTTTATAAGCCACCACTATCACACATCACAAACTCTGCTAAATTATGAATGAAATCAAATCAAAGTTTGTAAAACTTTGCTACCTCTTGGAACTGCTTAACAAGCACCAAGGGATTCGCGAGACAGTGGCGTAGCCAGAAATAATTCTTGGGGGGGGGGGGGGACTACTGCAGCTCACATATACGTATACGTGTCTGCGGTAAGGGAGTGAAGAATATACATTTTGTATGGCAAAAAATTCCGCATGGGGGGGGGCTACGCCACTGCTAGCTGAACATATGAAAAATATTAATACTGTACAGAAAGTAAAACTTACCTTAAATCCAGCCTTTGCAAAGTATTCCTGCACAGTTGAACTTAGCACTTCTTTTACTGCCATATTAATGGCGCGAGCACTTTTTTGCGAGACGAGACAGGATTTCAGCTTTTTGCGAGAGAACACATTTTACATCGCATAGGGATTTTGCGAGCGAGCAAGCTTTAGACTATTTGGCGCGAGACGCATCCCTCAATTCACTTGTATACCATTACCTGGTTTTCAGAAAGCAGTAAGTCTTATCAGGAATAGAACGAAAAAAAGGTTCTATTTCATCACATTTGAAAAAGTCTTTAGGATCATAGTCTGCAGTTATAGAAGGCAATGTTTCCACTCATTGGCTTCCTCTAGTGGGTAATCTGCCGCCTTCCAGTCACCTTGCGAAATACCACATTATGTCGGGTCCTAAATTTCTGCAGCTATCCATTAGATTCTTTGAAATCTGAAATTCCAAGTTTTTCTGCAATGTTGAAAGCACTCCCTTGAAAAATGTTTCTGTAATCGGATCGGAAGGTTGCTTGATCAGCAGATTGAGAGCCACTCCAACAACGCTTCATGAAGTTGTTCATTCCCAGTCTTTCGAAGCTTCGTTTTGCTGTTCAAGTTCGCACGTCGTAGGATGGTCAAGATAATCTTCACTAATTTTTAACATGCGTGACCCACCACAACCGCAAAGAGTCTTTCATTTTCTTACACCTACGCTTTTCTTACTATCATCGATAACTTTGATTGTCTCCTTTAAATTTACGAATTTTCGTCGGAACTCATCTTGATCACTCTACACGCTCGGGACTCGGGTTCGTGCGACACAACCACACAGCTAGGTTGAAGATACTTACCAACGGTGACAATGCGCGAAATATCTAAGAACCAGTTTCTACGTAGTGATCAGTGTATGTCATAGTCATAGGCTTGGCAGGGGATAAAGTATTGTCCTCTACCTCAAGAATTTTGCTTTATCTCTGCCTAACTGGCAGTAAGTGCCGGTCCTTTGTGCCATGTTCCCAAGGTAGTTGCAACGATCTTTGCAATACCTTCTGGCCCCACCCTACCTTTCGTTGGCATCCCTTTGGCAAATAAACTTTACATTGTTCACAGTTTTGGTTGGGGAAAAAAAAAAAAAAAAAAAAAAAAAAAATGAAAAACATATTTGTTTGGTCGTTAAGGGTGCTTCACCTGAAAAGCAATCGTCGTCACGTGACCTTTGAAGAGCTTTAAAAACAAACCAATAATGTTAAACACTCGGAAAAAATAGTACTTTTTCATCCAATGAACTATGGATTCATACCTACAGTAAAGCCGAGGGCTTCAAAAGTGGGGTGCGAGGTGCCAAGTCACCCCCCACCCCAACCAAATTCAACAAACATTTTATTTATTCCATACTGTGAATTTTAATACATCGAATCTCGCACCAGCAAATGAAAAACTGAAATGCCGCTCTTGAAGAAAGCTGTACGTCTCATGCAGCTTTCATAAAAAATTTGGTTATTGAATCAAGTGTACGGTAACTCATGCGTTCATATGGAATTGCCCAGTATAATTATTAAGTTTTTCGAGTTTTAATATAATTGGTTTGTTTTTAAAGCTGTTAAAATGTTTTGTATCGCTTTTCAAAGAGAACATACTTATAAAGCTATTTAAAAGTTGCATGATTTCCTAACAAAAAAAAAAAAAAAGAAAAGAGAAAAGAAAAGAAAAAAGAAAAAAATCCTTAAAACATTTTTACCAGGCTCTAACAATAAATTTAAGACTTCCTAATTTTTCTATCACTATACGCAATTCCAATCTTATTTCTCTAGTTCTAGCATTCCATTTTCTTAATTTTTTCGTGTGTTTAATATCTTTTTTTTTTATTTTTTTTAAATCTTTTGAAAAACCTTGTAACGCCAATCGTTTTTCAAAAGGAAACCCTTAAAAAGCTATTCGAACGTTGCACCCCCCCCCCCAAAAAAAAAGAAAGAAAGAAAGAAAAGAAAAGAAACAGCCTCAAAACACTTTTTCAATGGTCTATCTATAAATTTACGACTTCCTAAATTTTTCTATCACCACGCAATTCCAATTCTTATTGTTCTAGTTCTAACATATCCCGTTTCTCTCCAGAGTACTCGAACTTTATAGGAAAATACAATCATTGTTACAATTAGCTTCACTTTCCCCTTACACCAGGAAAACCAGATGAAAAATTTACTTGATTACGACCATTTGGTGTTCGCCTCTCCCCAGTTTTGCCACCAGTTGAATAATAAACCCCGAGCGTATTACCCCTTTAATTTAGTCCATTTGAAAAGAAGTATTTTCTATTCAACTTATTCATGAAGCCTTTGTGCGCCGGAGCTTTGTGCTTTTAATCCGAGGATCTCACACAGCTGGACCTAGCTTCTCCCAAAGAGTTGGTAGGTAAATGGATGATTGTTGACTTTTTCGCTGTTGTGTATGTGCTTATCTTGCTGAAAATACACGTAAACGGGAGACTGAATCTATTGAAGTAGCTTTATGTGTGCTTAGCCATTTTCTTCTCAAAGGACATTTGAAATAGTCAACTAATTAGAATAAAAAAACATCTTGTTTTTGTAAAATCTTCAATACTGTAACCTGAAAGTAATGTTCTTTTTTTTAACCTAAAATTCAAACAAATAAATTTTCAACAAGTATTGAATTACAAACAAATTATGCTTAAGCATGGGATTCATATTTGTTAAATTTTAAAGCAAGAATTGGAAAATCTAAAATCAGGCTCTCCATCACACAGCTATATTACCAAAGCCCTATCTATACAAACAACTCATGAATTGCAGTTTCAAAATTATCTTCTGTTGAGTGCCTAGCCGTCTGGGAATTCCTGGAAATGAAAGGCTGATGAATAGCCAGACAATCTACTAATCCTTACACTGGTCATCTTCCATACTGTGATATAAAATCAGCTATTTCTTGTATAATAAAAGACAACTGGCTCAATCAGTGGAATGGCGAAACACAAAACAAGCTTTATTCCATACACCCGTCGCTAACTTACTGACCCTCTCAGCCCTATCGGAAGTATGATGTCATTTTGGCATGTCTCCGCATCGGGGACACGAGATTTATTCATAAACACCTACTCCTAGGTGAACCTGCTCCAGAGTGTCCTCATTGTCATACTTATTTCACCATTCGTCATGTTTTAACTTCTTGCACAGCTTTTAATAATTTTAACCAAATTTATTTTAACTGTTCTCGTCCCACACTTGACGAATATATTGGGTGAAACCCCACACCATAATTTTTTTTCATTCTTTCAATGTATAAATATTCTTTTTTCAGTGTGAAGTGTCTGGGAGCCTCCATCCAGATGCCTCTACCTTTTGCATCTTTGCACTACCTTTTACAACTTGGCAATTTGATTTTATCTTTCAGACTTTGTGAATTTTAGCTTTTACTGCTTTTAAGCATCACCTTTTTACTTGATTGCTATGTTATTCTGGTTATTCACGGTTCAAAATAGTTTTAAAATAGTCTGGCGCAGATTGTCCTTTTTTGGACCTTGTGCCATTAAACCCCAAATAACCAACCAACCAACCATATTGGCATATTGTTACATGTAAATTGCGTTATTAACTGTTTTGTGTCGAATTGCACAATATACCACCAAAAATGGCAAACTTTAGCAAACAATAGGAACTTTTGGAGGGGGGGGGGAGATCATCTATCGGATCTTAAGACATTTGCAAATGAAGTACACAGTAAAAAAAATCAGAAACGTTACATACTTATAGCGGAAAGGTTTCCGAAAGTATAGCGTAACCTACCGATGCTCTACTCGAACTCCCGATTTCGGAAACATAACCCATATTTCGGGATAAAGCATTTACGGGGGAAAGGAAATCTTTATTTGGGACTTCGCGCGCATGCGCCAAGTGCTAAGAGACGGATAAGAGTGAACGCGTTTTCCCTAATAGCACAGATGGTCACAAAAGAGTCGCTGTGACGTCACAGAGGGTCACAATTGTCACAGGACTGTCACATTGTAACTTCTTGCACAGCCCGATTATGACCAACAGGGGCCCCGGGCATTGATGAATTTGGGGGTCCCCATCTATAAAATTTGTTTTCTTTTTCATAATATTTTGACATATAAAAGAATATTTCAGAACAACATTTGAAACTGGGGGCCCTGGGCAAAGTCCCGATTTGCCCATGCGATAATAAGGGTCTGGTAACTTGTGAGTGATGTAACTTCACTGTGTGGTCACTGTGAAGTTTATTTGTGACCAGTCACCAGGTGACGTCGCCGGATGAATACTTAAATAAAACGGATGAATACTTAAATAAAACAGCACATTATCTCCTGAAAATAATTTATGTGGAAGAAAAAAGATTTAAGATTTTTAATTTATATTTATTAATTATGGTATTTTCTCTCCATTTACAAAATACTTCAAAAAAATTTTAAGTTTCCAAAACAAGCCGTACCACAACAGCAGTCAGTTTACTTTTAAAGCAAATTCCGGCAAGCGAATCGCAGCGTCGCGGTAGCGTGCTGTCTTACGAGCCCGTCTGTCTTCGGTTCGATTCTGGTCGCTGCGCTCCTGCGCTCTTCTTCCGTTAGTTTGGTGCTGCCATCTAGTTGATGTTACTTGAAACGCTTCATCTAGTGCATGTAATTTTTTCTGAAAAACTCAGAAAGGTTACTCGTTAATTCGGAAACCTTTCCGAAATACACGGAGAGGTTACTCAATATTTTACCAAAATATACAGAAACGTTACCCATCTTTTCCAGAAACCTTACCTAAAATGCAGGAAAATAGGTAAATATGTTTCCGACATATGCAGAAACGTTTCTAAATACTTTACCCGCATGGTTCGGAAACGTTTCCGCAATTTTGAACTACAAGAGCTGCCCCATTTTTTGGGGTAACGTTTCCGAATTTTTTTTACCGTGGGGCCAGGTGGGGAAAATGGTGGGAAAATCGTGTACTTTTTTTTTAAAGGTCCTAAAATGAAGTTCTTAAATTTATGTTAATTAAATTATTTTCGTATATTACATACATTGGACTTATTTAGACTGAAAATGTAGCATTATATTTTAATGCTATCAAAATACTTTTGTTGAGTGTCATTTATAGTTAGGCAAGTATTTCACCCCAATTTTCTCCATGGTGGAGAAAAATGGAGGTAGTACAAAAGTACCTGTTTATTTTTAATAAAAATCATGTTAATGCTATGAATGAAAGAAAATGCACCCAATTCAATGTTTTCCTAATATATTTCAAGAAAAAAATGCATAGAAAAAGAATATTTCCCAAAATATTTAGTTAAAGAAATATTGTCCACGATTATCAAATTCAGGTTCACTCAGTATATGGCAAATGTTACTTGGTTCCACACAGGGGTGTAGGCAGTGGATAGCTGATAGGGCTGTAGCCACCCACGAAATAAGTAAACATAAGATATGAAAAAGATAACGTATTTGTGGATAAATTTGAAAGTTCTCAAAAATTTTGAGTTTTAGCTACGGACTTAACGGTGTTGTTCGAAAAAATCATGTGATTTTGGTACATAATTACAAATAAACTAATTATGCCAGGCACTTCAAAATTTTTAAACTGTCTCTTTATAAGCTGTACTACATACTGCAATAAACGATCAATCTGTATGTTTCAAAACATTTAGAAAAAATTCTTAAAAATCGGAAACTCTTCAAAAAATCTTGCAGCTCAGATCCATGTTTAAGAATTTTTTCTGAAAATTTCACAAACGCCACAGCATTTTCGCTTATTGCAGTGTGTAAAGCAGCTTATGTAGAACCATCTGGAACTTTTTGGAGACCATGGCAGTGGAAGTACCTGTGCATTGAGCCCTGCGCTCATTCACAGGCCTCAAAAAAACATTGAAGTGAATCCCCAATCTTTCAGGGGACCAGCTGTCCAGCGCTCAGCGGTGAGGGAAGAGAGAAAAGAAATTAGTATATTTCAATTTGTGTACCAAGACTAAAAACAGAGGTTTTTTTTTTCGACATACACCCAAGTCAAAACTAATATTTCCTTTAATGTCTGTTTCTCTAACAGCAAAGATTTCAAATTCGATGTATGAATTTATTTTTCCTTTTGTTTTCTTTTAATTAATTTTAATATGCGAATACTGGTAGGCAACGTAAAGGGGTTCCATTCTCCCCTGCCCCCCCCTAAAAAAAGAAATGTTATATCGATTTTTACAAGCTGTAATGCATTCTAGTTTTTTGCTTTCTCAGTCACTTCCGAAAAAAATTCTTGACTACCCTACTGGTCCCACAAAATTAATTTCTACAATAAACGGTTAATTAAAATGTCAATTTCATCTATTTTAACTGTTGTTTCAGGAATATTTAACTAAAGGAGAAACATAAATGTCAGTATCATACTGAACTTTGCTAAATTTAACCCCCCCCCCCATTTTACCCCACCTCAGAAGAAAAAATTTTAAAAATAGAAATTGAAATTTTAGTCTCAATTTTTTTATATAGTCCATTTATTTTGAGAAGTCTCTACTAATCAAAATACAAACGCTTTGTCTGATTATAAGGAATCTAGAAGCAAGTTTTTCAATATCACTTGTTAACAGGCAGTATGTTTAGCACAAAAACAAGAAGTTTTGCACACATTAATATGGTTGAAATATCCTAAAACTTCATTAGAAGTACTTGTTATGTTGTTAAAATATATCTCCATAGAAAAAATATAGAAACATCTAGATTTTTATGGCAAAAAAAGGTATTTTTCAATATATCCTCTTCCCCCCCCCCCCATCTGACCCTATAGCTTCTGCAGAAAACTAAGAGACACAATCTAATAATTCTTGGGTCGCGAAGGTTAATAAAAAATCTAATAATAATTGCAGGACTATTAGCCATGCTTAATGATGGACACGAGACTGAATATAGACCTGTTTCATCTCGCAAAACTGTTGCAAAGCTTTGTCTCCTCTCACAAAATCCTGATATAGTAATGATAAAAATGTTTTTGTCGTCTCGTCTCGTATCCGTCCTACCTATGCTAATCAGAATTAGAGAAATTGCAGACTTATTTCAAGTTTGACGTAACATTTTCATTACATTCTGTTAACATAACTGGGTTTCTAAGTCATTTTTAAACTCTTGACATCAAAATGATGTCAATCTCACTTTCTATAGTTATCTTTACTTTAAAAAAAGTCTTAAATTGGCCATTTTTATTAGATAAGTATTGTATCAAAGAAGCTTTTTAACGTGAAAATTTGGAAAATTCTCTAAAAATTGGAGAACTGATAAATTTTTGAAATTATAAAACAACTTGTAGGTTTCTGCATAACCTTTTGCAAATCTCTGCTAAATTTCAGTCCAATCGATCGAACTGTGGAGATTTGTACTTGTATACAAGACAGGCAAACTTTTACATGCATACATTAGATAATACCAGTGGCGTAGCCAAGGGGGGGAGATAGGGGGGGGTCACAACTCCACCCCCCTTGAGGAACTTTTTGCCATACAAAATGTATATTTTTCACTCCCTATCAAACACACGTATACATATACGTGAGTTGCAGTAGTCGTAACCCCCCCATGAAAAATTTCTGGCTACGCCACTGGATAATACTAATTTATCAGGAGCATCTAGGTACTTAAAAGTATTACGTTAGATTTATCTAAGAATGTGGTGTTACAGTTTTTAAGGTAAAGCGGAGGTGTTTGGAGTTTTTAACAGGAAAAGGAATAAGCGGTAGGAGATGTAAGACTGTAAATTTTTGAATGTCTTCTATCTACGAGTGTATTTTCCAGCCAGTCTTTTGTAAGATGTTGCAAAACAGTTTTTATCTTTTATGCTCTGCTGCTTCCTTTAAAAAACAAAAGTGAAAACTCAAATTTGAAAGTATTTAATTTTATTTTTAAAATCCTTCATTGTGTTAGTGGCCCCTCTTCACCTGTGCCCCCTCCCCCCGCACAGCGGGGCTTACGGTACACCCCTGCCAATCAGTAGATGAGGGACTTTGTGTGACACAAGGCTAAATTTTCGAAATTCTTAAACATCTCGAAAACTATTGATTTTTCAGCAAATTGAGCTTCCCCGAAACTGGTCATGTACCCTAAAATAGAATCAACCCCCTCCCTTTGAATTCTTTAATTTCAAAACTTTTTAATCGACTTTTATAATTTTAGATTTGCTGTTTGATTCCTACGTAAGCAGACTGTTTGCAAACCTGAAAAGCTTGTCCAAAACTAACTTACACCACGACTCCGATGGCATAGCAGCTTGTCCCAAATGTCAGAGCAAGTATAAGAAAAGGTTTTTTGAAAGGATATAAAAATAACACGGCAGTCAAAAAGAACTTGTACTCTTGTATTCAGGGACTCAGATTTACGACAGGGCATTCGGAACATCTTCTCAGGACCTATTAAGAAGGGGTGGGGGGTGTAGTAGCACAAGCTGAATTCTTACTGTAAATTTTATCATTCATAATTGATTGAGGACTGGCTGTGAACAAGTGTTTCATGAACAGGTTTTAATATTCCAAATAAAATGAGCTTGAACTAAATAATATGAACTTGATCTGATAATTGATTTTTTACTTTAATTATAATTGATTATAAAAATAAATGTTTGTGAGTTCCTGATGACTTTAATGTCTAGTTTTAATATTTTTCAGTATGATAGTTGTGATGCACTCGGCCACTGGTCAGGCCTGAACAGCTTGAAACTTTATTATATAAAATATAAAACGATATGAAGAAAGCGAATCAAAATAATTACTATTTATAAAGGTTTGTAATCTACTAATCAATTTTTATTTCTTTCTTTCTTTTATTTTTTTCATCATAAGTATTTTCAGATTCTTGTTAACGTTTTTCGAAAATGTATACGAAAATTAACTGTGAGACAGAACTTGAACCTAATTAAAGGAAAATCATGAAGTAAGCATTAAATTCTATTTTATTTCTTTTAAAATCGTCAATCTTTTAACCTATGAAGTACTTTTATTTACTAAAATTTAAACCAATTGATATTATAAATTACCTTTTTTTCCTATTCCAATTATAAGTTTTTGTATAAACTTTTCTTTTTTTCTTTATTCTACTTTAAATCACACATAGAAATGATGGAAATATTATTCACATAAAAGACTTGCTTAATTTTCCTTAATGCTTTCAGTAACATATTTTCTTAATGATTCAAAAATACAAAGATTATTACTTTTTTCCCCGTTTACGTAGAATAAAAAAAGAACCGTATAGCAGGGAAAATCGTAATTCCAGTTTATTAATGTTTAAAAAATAATTTGAAAAACTAGTTTTTTTAAAGAATTAAATAACTTTTTATTACTATTTTGCATTGCCAATACTTCTAATCATTTTACCAATAACCGATCTCAAAGCATTCGAAAGTGAAGCAATTATTTAAAAACCAGTTTGCTTAGTCTTATGCGAAATCCTTGTAAAAATTCAAAGTAAATTAATTTTAAATAAAAAAGTTCTAAATCTAAATCCCCGTTCCCCCTCTCCTCTCCCCTTTCCACCTTTTCTCTTTTTACTTTGCAATTTTTCAACCCCCAAAGAACGTTTAGCGCAACTATTGATTGACTGAAGAACTGCAGGTTTAAAGCTAAATGATGCACATGAATTCGAAACACCTTATACACGTAAAGTTACACTCGTTATGAATTTTTCTTGTCTTTTGTTATTTATTTATTTTTTTAAGGGTTGAATGATTGAGAATTCACTAAGTTTACACAGATTAAAAAATTAAAAGGAAACGCATTTTCTTCTAACATTTTAGAAGAAAAATATGTTGCATTTAAAGTACAGTAAACCGCTTAATGAAACATCGGTTAAAGGAATATCCCGCTTTAATAAATTTTCAATGTACGAAGCCGTAATAATTAGTCACTGTGATCCCGGATGATAATGTGTTTGTGAGTTTTTGTTGTGGCAAAGCTACGCAAGGACTATCTGCCACTGATTGGGGGGGGGGGGCTTGGTCGGAGAAGGACTTTTTAAAGAGTTCATACGCATATTTACGTTACATCTGGAGAAACTCAACCAAAATTCCAGACCGTTAGATCGAAAGCTGCGCGATAGGCCAGGCCAGAACGCTCCACCATCACACTTCAGCCCCTTTATCATTTTGAGTGACTTATCCACTCGCCCATGGTGTAATCCCGGATGATTAGAATATCCTGTTTATCATAGGAAACTTTCGTACCTAATCGTAAAGCTAAACCCATTAGGCTGGTTCGACTGTATTTTTTCAATGAATAATAAAATTTCAGTGCTTTAAATTATTTAGCACAGTATCAGGGCCGGCTGTGCCATGTGTGCAAGCTGTGCACTGCACACAAGCGTCCGGAAAAAGGGGGGTGGGTAAAATCTACTCGATGCTCTTATTCCACGGACTTTAATACTGCGTTACAGAAACTTAACTTCAGTTTTATATATATATAAAGCTGCGTGCCCGTTCTTCGCACGGTAGGAAACGAATGTTTTACTAAAATATAATCGTAAATATCTATGCGAAAGCAAAATGTCAAAAAATTCAAGTAGTCCTTTTGTTGAAACTACCGCGGGATATATTACTAAACTTTGGATTATGGTTTAGTTAGTTGTAAGACGATCGTTGAAAAATAATGAATATAACACTTTTAATTTCACGAAATAGTTATTAACGTGGTATACTATGCTTTAATCCATATTATAAAACAAATTTACTTCCAGAGAAAAAAAAATGAGAATACTATCTATTACTTATATTAATATTATCTATCTTCGTTTCTCCGTCTTTAATGCTCAATTTAAAGAAACAGATTAGATATTTTAAACCACTGATGTCTTTCTACTTTTTGATGATTCTGTGGAATTTGTGCATTGCCATTAAAACAGATCTCCATAATTTTTAAGCATAATTCTTGTATGATTGGCCATTTGCGTATTTAGCACAGCAAAATATTTCATCTCGTGGTGGTGGAAAACATCCAAGCTGTACCAATTTAAATAGTAGTATTTAAATCCACCATGGTTCAGGCTCGTGAAAACATCAAACTGCGTAATCTCAAGGAACTATTTGGAATCGCTCAAATTGCGAATAGGTCGTTAAATTGTGTTGCAGTTTACGAATTTCAGACAACTTTTAATTTATGGCGTCACGTTCTGACCAGGTTAGTCGAATTTAGTTATTTCGCACAGTAGTTTTCAAACGGTGTAATATTGAAACATACGACGTTGAAAAACTCTCGCTTGCAATAGAACTTTATTAAAGGTAATTTGAGAGATATCAATGCGTAATTAGTAGGCGTAGCGAGAGCTATTGGCGATTGGGCGGTACTTCAGTTTGCCGCTTCTATCTTTCTAAGTTTCGGAGCTCAGCAGCCCCCCCCCCTCCTCTTCCCTAAATCCACACAATTCCTAAACCTCGGTCCTTCAGTTTATCGTTGGCGTTCTGATACCCCCTGTTTTTGTGTTTAGTTTTCTGACCGGGGCAACACTCCTTTATGCCACTGCATTATTATATTTCCCTAGATATCGATTTGTATGATCTGATAGTTGAATGTGCGCTCAATAAAGCTCGCAAAACATATACTTCATGTAAAATAAAACGATAAGTTTTTCTTCGTGTCTGTTTTTCCTATGTTATTCCATAACAAAAATTTTATTTTCATACATTATTTATTTGTTTTGTTTACTTTAAATGTCGGTCCGATAATAAACACACATGGGTGGAAAATAGTAGCAACTGCAAGCAGGCGGTCGAACATGTAGAACCAGCCTTTAATAGTGTGTGTTCTCTAGATGAACAAAAAATACCGTAAGTTGCGATATTTTTTGTAATGAACATTGTGGATGTTGCATATCTCTGATAGCATATATAGTGCCATATTACCGGCAGGGCAAATGGGGCAACTGCCCAGGGCCCTCAGATTTAAGGGCCCTGGGCATCAGATTTAAGGGCCCTGAATCAACAAAACAGTCGGTTAAGACAACGAAACTTATGCCGATTCAACAAAATATGAACGAAAATTTTGTTAAACCATCAAAATTACATGAACTTGAAACCCTTCTAAAAGATTTTGATAGTAGAATTAGTGACAGAATTTCAACCGAATCGAAGATTAGGAACCTTTAAATGTTTTTTAAAGCTTCAAAAATAAGAAATTGTTAGACACTTCAAAAAATCAGAATACTTTTTTATTAATACTCTTATACGCTTTTATAAACAATCGACCTGCATGTCTCATGCAGCCTCAGAAGGAAAAAAGTATACATTACTTAGCTTGGAATTCACCTTGCAATATAAGTTGAGCCGTTTTGTATTTTTCGCGCTCGCATGTTTAACAGGATAGCCTTTTGTAAAAGTGAACAGTAACAGTACAGCTTATGAAAAAACATTCTCAATTATAGCTTCATGGTACTAAAATATATACGTTTTGTTAGTGAAAATTAAAAAGACAGCTGAATCCCCATAAAAGAAAGTCTGTGTGCCCCCCCCCCTCTCCCCCCCCCCCCAATTTAAGTACACACAGTCTTAGCCAGAAAATTTGCATCCTTAGCAACATTTTTTTTCGCTTTTGAATTGTATATTTTATGGAAAGAGAAAAAATTGCTATGATGGGAGCCTATACGTAGGATCAGGATCCCCCTTCCTTAGCTCTGGCATTACCGTTATTATTTACGTGCTCGTATAACGGAGAAGTAATTAAACACTAAAACATAGTATCTTTCTGGGCAGGATTTTTGACTTGCTGCCCACTCCCCTTACAAACAATCATATGGGCTCCCATGATTTCCATGGCTATTATTTTAAGATATCATGAAACTTTTGAACAGCTTTTTACAAAATCTAATTGTGATAAAAGACTCTAAAATTTTTTTTTAAAATGTCTCTTTACAAGTACAATAATATGCACAGTTATAAACAGTGAGCTTGTAATATTTACGAATCATTCATGGGGAAAAAAAAAATCTTAAACATACGGAGTATAGCAATATTTTCCTAAACTGATAAACTACGGCCCATTTAAATAAGAATTTTTTGTAAAAGCTGCATGGGGCATATATATATTAGGTTGTAACGAAAGTTTCCCGCCACCGCAAACATCGTCAGCACACAGTTCTCGTTGGCGTATTTGCTCATATTTTGTCGAACGATTTTTGAGATTTGAAAGAAAGAGACTTACTTTATAACACTGTGTTCTTAAATCTGTAAAAAATATAGTTATCATTAAGTACAAGGTGTCTCAAATGGAACTATCACTCTAGAGGATTAGAACCATCATTTACATACAGTTGTGTTTCAAAAAGTCAGCTAAATAATATCAACGAATTAGGAGTACAGCTTTAAGTACTATTGTTATATCATGTGACACTGTGCAGATTTGGTACCGAAAGTTCAAAAACAGTTATCTAAGGAGTTAGAAGTTAGTTTTTCAGGCAGATATGGCGGAAAACTTTCGTTACAACCTGATATATAGTTCACTTTTAATATAAGTGCATAGTGCATTTGGTGAAGTAACATTATTAATTTCTTCGGGTGTTTAACGTCAAAGGTTTGTTTTTAAAGCTTTCCAAGCTTACTGTGACACCTATCGCTTCTTAAAAGGAACAGTCATGTTTTCACGCGTTGAAATGGGGAAAAAAAATATTGCTAATTATAAAATAATCTACAAGGTGTTCCAAACCCACACAGCACAAAGATATCCATTGGTTATCTGTAAGGAATCAGAATTGGATAATGGGTATCCTATTAGAGATAAGCGGGACATGTAAATTGGAAAAAATGTTCAAAATTAGATGGGGGGGGGGGGACTACGTTAAGAAAAAATTCTCGCTAGTTTTCAAAAAGTTACACTTTTTAAACTTTGTATTATGCTTACTATACTCGTACAAAAAAAAAAAAAAAAATCCCAATTAGTAAAATGCGCGGTTTCGCTAATGGGGTGATGTACGAAATTTCAGCTCTTCATCATAAGCCGTCTCAGAGGTATTTACTGCTAGAGTTTTAAAAAAATATTTTTTTTTTCTTTCGTTATTGCTGTACGTTCCCTGAAACGTGATCATCTGACGTGTTTTTTTTTTTTTTTTTCATTCGAGAGCTATTGAAAAGTAGTTTCAGTCAGCATATATTCAGCTTCATAATCATATCCCTGACACTTTTTAAAATATAATTCTGAAATTTTATGCATCACCTCATAAGTGCCGGGAACTTTATTTGTATTGGGGGTGTCGAATACAAATTAAAAAAGTTTCTCTTTTTGTAAATTAACGAAAAGATTTTTTAGCCTATTTTCTACCTTATTTTGAACAATTTACATTGCCCACTTATCTCTAAAAGATAAAGAATTAAAGCATGTTGCCGTATTTTTGGTACACCCAGCATATCAAGAACATAGTGTAGGTATTTGATGTCAATATTTCTGAGGCTGCTAGAAAAAAATTGCAAATGAATAACAAATAAATAAAGCGAGTGAAGGACAAAATCATTAATATAAAACAATAATACAGTCTACTAATAGAATACTTCTAAATAAATAAGTAAATAGATTGAGGAAAAAATGTTGTATAAAGGAATGCCAAGTTACAGTCCACTAACTTCTTAAAAAAAAAAAAAAAGAAAGAAAGAAAAGATTATATGCATTAGTTTTACGTATGGTGGTTTTGGAAGCTATTTTTAACAGCATAATGAATAAATTCAAGCTAAGAAAATATATATTTCTAAAAAGTAAACAAACTTAAAGCTATTAACCTGGGAGGGAAAAAGAACAGGTGAATCATCCTGTGCTAGAACTGGTTATTTGATTCACCATGCATTTCAACAAACGAAATGAAATTAAAAGCATTGTAAGGAAGGGGGGGGGGATGAGAGCATTGTATAATGTATTTTTACAAAGCCTATTTATGCTTCAAAAATCCAGATCTTAATTTTTCTTTAAAGTACCTTCAGCAGCAACACGCCACGGAAATAAAGGGGGGCTGCGATAGGCGGGGTGGGGGGGGGAGGATTTACGCTCTTCTACAAGTGGATAAGCAAAAAGAACCGAACAAAAGAAAACTTTTAATTAAAATTCCAGCAACAGCCGTGGTGGGCTTTTCTTTTTATCTTTTTTTTCCCCCCCTCTAAAAGAAATAAATGTTAAAGCTTGAGTTTGCCGCTTTTACCCCAAAAAACCAGTATATTCCCATTTCTTTTAAAAAACAAGTAAAATTAGAAAAAAAAAAAAAAAAAAAAGATTCCGAATGGAAAGATTGAAAAAAAATTCCTAATTTGCATGCGAGTAATTACTTTTTTCTTATCCTAAAGTAGATTCGGGGAAAAAATTATTTTTACAGACCTGTGTGTAATAAAATGTGCGCACCTAAAATTAATTTTTCACTCTAATTTCTCTCTCCGCTCTTCGTATTATCATCGCGTGAACTCAATTTGTTTCCCGCAAAAACGTCATCGGTTCCGGGAAAAATGAGGGGAAATCTTTTACGGGAAAAATTTGTGGATTTTTCCCATCATTCCCGCGGAAACGCTTTTCCAGAGACGCAGTTCAAAGTGATTGGAACGAATGAATTTAATTATCGTCTTCAAAGATTTATTAATAATATGAGAAAAAGAAAAGAAAAAATTAGATTCATTACACAAGGGAAGATATGTATTCGGGGGGGGGGGGGGAATGTTACCAATTTGCTGTATCGTAAAAGTATATAATAATTTAGAGTAGTTAGTTCTAGTTCAATAGGAAAAATAAGTATACATAAATATGCGATTCACAAGCAATGGTCTTTTTTTCTTATCCCACGTGAAATGTGTACTTCAATAGAAGAGATTAATAAATATGAATTTTTCAAGAAAAGACAGTGGATATTATTTACATTTATACAATCAAATCATTTATGGTAAATGTATATTATACAAATAAGCATTCGCCTGTAGTGGTTGCTAATCAGTGGAGTACTCAGGTGGTGCGCTTAGGTACCTTGCACGCCATTCCCAACGATTTTTTTTTTTTCATTTAAATAAGCCATTTCATAGTGTTTTAAGTTTAAACATTTAATAATTTATATTTCCAACACTAAATACCATTGAAAATAATAAAAGATAACAAGATTCATTGTTTCATATAAATATTTTTTAAAAACTCAAAGAAAGTGTTGCACAACTAAATCTTACCCACATTCGTAAACGACAAACCAGTTACACTAGTGCAACGAGTTTCCATTTAAAGCCTTGGTTTCCTATTTCCAGCGTCCAGCGACCAGAGTGATGTAATGACCTTAGCGGGTGCCTCTCGCGTCCAAAGAACGCGTTTATTAAAAGGTGGTTTCCTTCCAGCGTTGAGCGTCGCTGGGGACATCCAGATCTGGTGGACGCACAAAAGACCCCTGGCGTTTTTTCGCGGTTGACAAATTGGAGCGCTTGCCGTCGACGCGAGTAGGAAACCCGGGCGTAAAGTGTTCGTAAACGAAACTGAGTGCATTCACTTTATAAACGAGAGCGTTCGTATACAAAACTCAATGCGTTTAGTTTCGAACTAAGTGAACTGAGCACGGAGCAGCTTCATCTAGTTCTTGAGAAGATACACTTGCAGCACGTTGTTGTTGCTGTGAAAAGACGCCCGTCGTTATGAAAAGTATTCGAAGCTGGAAATATTATTTTTTCAAGGAGGAAAATTCATGCACACGCTAGAAACTGCAAAATGTGCAGAATTTTTCAACGGTAATCATTTTCTTGTATTTTTCATTTTACTAAATTCAAAAATGAATATTTTTAGTGTTGAAACTGTAGTTGATTTTAACGGTGTTGTTCGAAAAAATCGTGTGATTTTGGTACATAATTACAAATAAGCTAATTATGCCAGGCACTTCAAAATTTTGAAACTGTCTCTTTACAAGCTGTACTACATACTGCAATAAACGATCAATCCGTATCAGTTTCAAAACATTTAGAAAAAATTCTTAAAAATCGGAAATTTTCGCAAAGCGTGTCATTCTTCGAAAAATCTTGCAGCTCAGATCCAATGTTTAAGAATTTTTTCTGAAAATTTCACAAACGCCACAGCATTTTCGCTTATTGCAGTGTGTAAAGCAGCTTATGAAAAACTATCTGGAATTTTTTGGAGACCGTGGTGCTATTAGTTTATTTCAAATTGTGTACCAAGACTAAAATCAGAGTTCTTTTTTTTTTTTTCGACATACACGCTTAAACCGTTATAAGCGAAATTTGAACTTCTCTTGCTAAATACTTTTGAAAAAATGCCAGTTTAAGTTGAAATTTCTAAATTTTAATATGTGCTCTTCAATTATCGCCATTCTTTCTTTTAAAATCCTGTTGATTTTATATCGAGTATGTACTAAAACTCTCTTAGACAAAAAATAACAACAGGCGTTAATTGTAAACACTAAATACATTGAAGCTGTTCGTAAAGGCAAAAGAAACTGATAGCACTGAACAAACGCATTCCAGTTTTCTTACGAAAACTCTTGCAACGAATTTGTCGTTTACGAATGCACCCGATAACAACAGTCCTAAAAACAAAATTTCAAAACTTTACGGCAAATCATTTTCGACCTATGTGAGATACGTACGTGTATGTAGAACAGACGTCATGCTGACACTAATCAAAAATGATTACGGGAGACTTAAAATAAATCGTACTCCATTCGTATGCACAGACATCAAGCAAAAGCATTTCAAAATGTATTCAGAGCTGTCCAAGTTCCACATTTCCGACAAAATCTAAGTACTGAAAATATTCCTCATTACAACACTCCCTATAATTTGTACAAGGAGGTAATATTATTTTCAAATTTTGTATGACTCCTGATTTACCTCTTTAAACAGGATTTTTTTTTTAAAGAAATTTTCAGCGATATAATATTAAGGGTGTTCCTGTTGAAAAGCGATCGGCGTCACAGGAATTTTTTAACATCTTTAAAAACAAAGTAATGATGTTAAACACTTGAAAAAATTCATAATGCTTCTTCACTAACTGCACTATACGCTAATACTAACAGTAAAGCTATATGTCTCATGCAACTTTTACAAAAAATTCATAAACACAAAAACTGTCCTTTAAATATTAGTGTTACCCTTTTAGGTAAATATTGTAAAATTCCTTATGTTCATTTTTCATTATGTGTTTCGTAACTTCTATTATTTGATTACTTCTAGCATTCCAGAGTACAACTCGTAAAGAAACATTCAAAATTTTCAAAAGTCTCAAGCATAACTGAGTTTCTTTAAAAAAGCTGTTCAAACTTTGGATGATTTCCAAAAAGAACAGCCTTAAGCTGTTCAAAAATTACATTTCTCAAAGGAACGGGTTTAAGAATGTTCCACCTAAAGAGCGATCGTCGTCACAGGATTTTTTGAACATCTTTAAAAACAAAAAAATGATGTTAAACACTCGAAAAAATTAATAATAGTTCTGCACCGAAGCACATGGACTATTACTAACAGTAAAGCGGTATGTCTCATGCAACTTTCAGAAAAAATAAATAAGCACAAAAATCGCCTTCAAAAATGGACCTGTTAACCCATTTATGCCTAGTGTCCCTTTTTTGGGACGGCATTTTCGCTATTAGTCGAAAACGTTATTTATTTTTCCTAGCCTTTATTCATGAGTATTGAGCCTCAACTCTACAAAATATTTTAACATGACCAAATAGGATGTTAATATTTCGATTTTTATGCATAATGATTTTAAAAGAAATCATCCCTTGTTCAAGAAGTTGACATCAGAAATTTATCTATTATTTCTGTTATCAGTAAAAATCGAAGAAAGTCGCAAAAATATCCAGGCACAAATGGGTTAAGGGAAATATTGCAAAATTCCGCATGCATGGCATTTTTTCCTGAGTGTTTCGTAACTCCCTATATGTTCATTGTTTATAATATAATTTCACTGCATGGCTTGTAAAGAGACGTTCTAAATTTTTCCAAGTCCCTACCGCAATCAATTTTTTTTTTTTAAGCTGTTCTAAAGTTGCATGATTTCCGAAAAGAGCAGAATTAAATAAGGCGCTCTTTAGAGTCACTGAGTAACCAATCAAAACAACAAACAGTAAAAACTGATATCTGATCCGAGTACTTTTGAATTATTCTATTTTGCAAGCAACGCGGCATGCAGGTTTTTTTTTTTTTTTCCCTCAAGTATTTGAAGTGTGGTTGGAACTTTTAAAAGATAGAAACACATATAGATCAATAAATTAAAAAAAATGATTAAAAAAAACATTTTTCTTTATTTCACAAACTTATCAATGCGAGAAAATTAAAATAAGGAAACTTTGGAGGGGGAAAAAAAACTAGAATAATGTGGAATATTTAAAATCTATCGAAAATGTCTTCGAGTGGTGATTTATACCAAATATGTTTCGCGTACTATTTCATGAGGTGTGTCCACTGGACACATCATGCACTGTCCAGCTAAGAGGAAAGGGGGGGGGGGTCTATTCTTACTATAAAATTTCATTGACCGTAATTTTTGCTGATAAATATCTGGTAAAAATTTTCAATAGCACTAATTTTATTTTTAATTATTTCTTTATAGTAAATTGTGTTCATTACGCATTGAATTATAAAATTTACAAAATTAACATAATTTTTTTAAATATGATATAAAGTTTTTATAAAATTAATATTTTTTTACCTTACAGTATTTCGAGCGATGGATTCAAACGGTGAATAGTTGACTATACTTAGTGTTTGCGCGTAGACTTGGAGGGGGGGGGGGCGTCCAGACAGCCAAAACCCTCCCCCTTTTAACTAATATAATTGTATTTTCCTATGTAATATTTGACTAATTTTCAAATATTACATCAGTCTAATATTCTATTCCCTCTAAATTTCACAGTAAGGGGCCCCTTTTCAACCTCTAGCTGAGGGCCCCCAAAGGTGCCAGTCCGGGCCTGTTCGTAACGACTTCTCATCCCCCGTATTTAGAACAATGTTTATATGGAGAAGATTACGATAGTTATCAAACCAATTTTTACTAAACGTTTGATTGTACTGATCAATGGTCATAAAATCAAGTAACGTGTTTATTTTGATGGACCAAACCGAAATGTAAACAAATAGGGTTGCGCCATCTGTGAATGAACCATGAAGTTACTCTTGAAAATACTCTTAGTGGTGTTTCCTCCTTCAGTTGATAAAAACAATTGCAACTTAAAATTTAGTACTGTCTTGTTTATTTCTTTTTTCTTGTAAAGGCATTAGCTAAGTTTAGTAAAGTAATTTAAAAAATAACGAGTTCTTTTTTCCGTCTTTTCTTTTCCTTATACTCATTCATACACGTTAGAGCAAATTTTATACTGGCTCAACAAAAGTAAATAAAATAAATAAATAAATAAATAAACCAATTTTCCTCTTATAGTTCCATTGCTTGTGTCAGTTCACAGTAAAGAAACATTTTTAATTTTTTCGAGACTCGTAAAAATATTTTTTTTAATTAAATGAATTAAATTTTTTTAAAAAGCTGATAAAAAGTTGCATGATTTTCAAGTACAACAGCTTTAAGAATACGATACACAAACGAAAATAAATCAAACAAGAAGAGTAGTGATGAAAAAGCAATACCGAATTCTTCTTACAAGAAAATTAACTGTCTTGTAAAAAGTCTGTCTTTTACAATAATTGTCCTTTACTGAAAATTAACTGTCTCAAAAGTATTACAGCATCTATAAAAAATTTTATCATCTACTTTTATTTTATTTTATTGACACTTCTTTAAAATTATGTTAATTTCTCCCGATGCTTCCTAGTAACTTGCTTGTTAAGTTAATCTCGAAAGAAATGACGAGTCGAAAGAAAGACATTATATCTCTTCAAGGTGGAGGTTGCCCCAGCAACGTTGGGGCTTTTGATGCATACAGAATGGTGGCTCTCGGTCTCTATGGCAACGCTGACAGAAGATAACGGGGGCCCCGCCAGA
This sequence comes from Cheiracanthium punctorium, assembly GCA_038373885.1. Classification (NCBI taxonomy): domain Eukaryota; kingdom Metazoa; phylum Arthropoda; class Arachnida; order Araneae; family Cheiracanthiidae; genus Cheiracanthium; species Cheiracanthium punctorium. Next base: position 1,149,089 of record JAWZYV010014839.1, on the reverse strand, counting down.
CTCTCGGGCCCCCCCGTTGTGACATCCCGGTGGGTGGCGTCGCCCTTTTGCCCCCTTCCTCGATTCATCATATCGCCCCTCAAATGTCATATTCTAAGCTCAGATCAGAACAGTTAGAACAGGAAAGCTCTTCTTCCTTTTTTGGATACTCCATTGTCTGGACAGAGGAAGCTTCGAATGTGTGTATATATATATTCGGTTATCAAAAATCGGAGAAAAAGCCGATTTCTCAAGTTGTTGCCAGCGTGAATTTGTGCGCAAAATCTGCGTTTTCAACTTGCAGCCCCGTCTTTTTCTTTCCAACTACCTGCGAGTGAAGTTTTGTTGTGATAATAGGAGAAAATATATTCACGTTTCGAAAAATATCGAATAATCGAATTTCACAGTTCTTTTGTTGTTTTCGTGTCACTGTCGGATATGTCGTCACGGGATAGTGTAAAACTTCGATTCGGAATTCTGGGTTTACGTTCATAGAACGCGTGAACCAAACAGAAACGGGTCCAAGGGGAGGGCAAGGAGGATTCTGATGCCCTTTTACTGGAAAAAAAAAAAAAAAAAGTTATTTAGGGTGACGAAAGAACATTTTATTTTTAGGTTAAAAAAAGCTAATTTTTTTAATTTACTCCAAACCCATAAAGTTACTGCATTCACTCCTGATCTCAATATAAATAAAAATAACGCATGCTTGTGACTGTTTTTAGTAGAAGTATTAAAGTTTACACTCATATTCCTAAAAAACAAAAAAAAAGTCATTAAATGAAATAATTTTATAAGTGTATGACTTGTTCCTTAAAATGTCTCTTCTTTCTAAATATTTTCCTAGTTCCTTTTTTAACTCCTCAGTTGTCTGTCAGGGGACGTTACAAAATACAAATTGGAAAGAGGGCAGCTTACAACACCAAATGACGTTTAGAGCTTTTGCATCTCTTGCATACCGTGTTTGCTCGCGTAATAGTCGCACTTTTTTTTTTTTTTTGAAAATTTTTCGAGGTGAAAGTTTAGGTGGGACTGTTTTGCGGGGAAAATATACTGCAAAATACTGTAGCTCTAAAGATAGTTTTTCCACTTCAAAACGGGGATACAACTTTTATGCGATTTATGATTTTACCGTTGCAGCAACGCATTGATATGATCGAGTCACACGAAAAAAGGAAATTCGGAGAGGAAGTTGGCTGTTACTTTTGTGTTGCGGGAAAACCCAAAACGCAAGTTTTAAAGCAAATAGATTTTATTAGGACAAATTCAGAATGCACGATAAAGGCTCTTTTGTCAGTTGTAAAAAATAAAGTAGGGAGAAAAGTGATTTCGGGGAGGGAAAAAAGAATGAAACAATCCGAAATTTCTAAATATTTAATTAAAATCTTAATTTTAAACATGTGCTTGTATAATTAATTATGTATAGTGTGAAATTTCATCTACTTATATAATACGCTAATGAATGCGTATACCAAAGTTGACGATATTTCAACGCTGCGTACGGCAACAGCTAGATGTACACATTAGTGCAATAACAATAAAGTATTTGCAAAAATCCAAATTAGCAGTTCAATGACGTCAAATGGAGCAAGCATATGTCACGTAGTATAGCTAGATTACAAACTAACAATAAAGGATACACAAAAAGGAAGTATCTTTCGGGCTTTAAAATATCGAATTTACAATACTTGGTGCATGAATCGCCCATTTAAAAAAGTCACCATGCATTGGGCTAAAGCATATTTTAGCCATTTGCTCTTCCAGCATCAGCTTTTATGATGACTCTCAAAATGTGTAGCAACCCTAACCTAAATAAATTTAATGACAAGTACTGTTAAAGTAAATAAACATGATTTTCGTTGAAATGAGTCCAGTAATTTAGTCAACACTGCACTGAGCAGGGCCCAATTATGACCAACAGGGGCCCCGGGCATTGATGAATCTGGGGGTCCCCATCTTTGAAATTTGTTTTCTTTTTTCATAAAATTTTGACATATAAAAGAATATTTCAGAACAACATTTGAAATTGGGGGCCCTGTGCAAAGTCCTGATTTGCGCATGCGAAAATAAGGCTCTTGGCACTGAGTATGAAGAACAGTAAGGTATTCGGCGGAGCATAACTAAGAAAACAAACAATATTTCTCAGCCTTTTTTTTTTTTGTTGTTGTTTGTTTGGCTGTAAAAATTTATACTATACTTAGAGCGACCATCTCTCTAACGACCGATTTTTCGTAGGCACTTCCGAGAAGTTTCACGGTTCAATAATTCGGATGATATCACTATGCAATTGAAAAACATTAAATAATAATAATAATAATAATAATAAGCTTCTACTAAGCAAAATACCATAAGTATTTTTCAATTTATAGGAAGCTATATTTCATGTAGATTGCATGCATAGAAAACGGCAAAAAAAAAAAAAAAAAAAAAAAAAAAAAAAAAGTATACTTATGGAAAATATGTTTACCGGTGTTTTCAGAAACAGCTGCTAACATCAGATATCCGAAATGTCGATAGAAAACCGTTTCAAAATGTATAGCATCTAAACAACAAAAAGAGGTTTCCAATAACAATGCAAATGCGTTTCAATTTTACTCTCAGAGAAAATACGTGGTCTAGAAACGGGTTAAGCCATTCAAAATTCAATAATATGAAAACAGGTTATATAATGGTGCTTATGCAAAACAATAATACCCATTCAATACTGAAAGTGGTTATTTTGCCTTGAAAATAATAAAATTAAAGCAATATTTTAAGACTATAAGTAATTTTATTTCCCTTTGTCTAGCTTTTGGTCTTTTTACGCATAACATTTTCATCATCTCAATGTTCTTTTTCTTTCATCATTATTTACAGTTTCTGATAAATGCTAGCAGTAATAATTCTAGTAGCCAAACAATATAGAGGAAATATAAAGAACAAAACTTGAAGGAATATTGTAAAAGTAAATGAGGTCTAATGGAATTTTCGAATATTTTAATCATAAATGTGTGGATTTATCATATTTATTTTCAATAGATGATTACAAAGAACTAATACAATATAAAATAATTTTGAAACATGTATAAATTAAAGAAAAATAAATTAAATTCAGTCGTCGATTTATTCAAACACCTCTTGTATTAATAGCGATATTTAGATAAACTGCGCATGCATGTTGACTCGTAGCACAACAGGCTGTCGATCTATGAACATATGCATCTTCCTTTAAAATTTTCCATATTTAATGGTCTAACATTAAAAAAATGTTTCAGAAATGCTTTTTTACGGGCCCACGGGAAAGAACTCTGATACGTAATGGCCTAATGGGGAGTAAATATTTCAAGTGCGCTGTTTTACAAAAATAATGGTCTACAGGTAGTAATTGTTTAATATACGCTCTTTTATAGGGTCACGCAAAATATTACTGATACATATTGGTCTATGGGCAGTAAATGTGCGGGGCGCTATTTCACAGGGCCTCACTTACGAATTTCGCTACATAATGCCCCATTTACATTCAGCCCTTCCTACTTCTTCTCTCGTTGCAGCTTTTTTCCCAGGAAATATTTCTGCGTCATCTCCAAAAGCAGTGAGCGTTTAGGCCTTATTACACGAAGAAAATTTCGGGTGATTTGGTTGCTGCAATCAGTTGCCGAAACTCCTTCCTGCAAGTCGATGAGCAGGCAGGGTTGCCATAAATAAACGAACTCAGCTCTTGTTCACAAACGCCTGAGATTCGCGAAATTGGCGATTGCCAGAGAATGTAATTATAGGTAGCGTATCGCCTCAGCAACCTTTTTAAATATTTAGGATCTCCAGGCTTCCATAAATGTGGAATTTCACATTTTCTTTCAATCAGATCTACATATTTATATTGCTATTCCATTTGAGAAACATTTTTTCTTCGCCCATCACTACAATTGGTATCGCTGAGTCTTCCGCCATCTTGTGCCGAAGAAATAGGAAGCACTGCGATTGGCTGGCATTCCAGCAACCAGCAATAGTTTCTCCTCTGAACGAAAAAGTTGGAGTTGATTGTTCCAGGTAACCGAGGGAAATTTCCAGGAAAAAGGTTTCTGCAACTGGTTGCAGCAGCTATATCGCCCGAAATTCTCTTCGTGTAATAAGGTCTCTACGAGGAGTAATCTTTATGGGTGTTCTACCTGAAGAAAGATCGTCGTCACAGGACATCTGAACAGCTTTAAAAACAAACCAATGACATTAAACACTCGAAAAAAATATAAATGCGTCTGCACCCAATGCACAGTGGATTAAAACTAACAGTAAAGCTGCATGTCTCATGCAACTGCCAGAAAATATTCATAAGCACAAAAGTTCAAAAATGTTAAAAAATGGGCCGAGGAATTACCTGTTTAAGGAAATACTGCAAAATTCCGTATGTCTGGCATTTTTTTCTGAGTACTTCATAACTCCTATAGGTTCATTGTTTGTATCAGTTCACAATACAACTAGTAAAGAGACATTCTAAATTTTTCCGAGTCTAGTGCAATTAATTTTTTTAAAAACCTGTTCAAACGTTGCATGCAAAAGAGAACAGACTGAAAGTGCTTATCTGTATATATAAAAGAGGAAAGTCTGTCCGTCTGTTCGCTATACGCGTCCAGACCGTTCGACGGATCTGGACCAATTTGGCACACTGACTAAATAGGACAAGAGAAAGCTAATGCCGTAAAAATGAAATTAATCGGATTAATAGTTTTTGCGTTATTTTATATTTCGTACAATTTTCAGCCACTTTTTCCTTATCGGAAGTGTAGCGGTCCCCGAGATCGATCTCAGTCGACGATGCTAGGCGGAAACAGATTAAAATAACTTGAGGTTGCAGCTTGGAGGGGAAAATGCGTGGAAAAATAAAATATATGGGGCGACCAGCGCCCCATGTATTTGGGATTCTTTTTTTTTTTTGGGGAAAATTTTTTAGAGTGTAGTAAGTTTGAATCAAGCTTGCTATGTCAAGTTTATGCAAGTTGGGCAAGTGTAAACTTGAACACTTGATTCAAGCTTGCATTAAGCTTACACGCTTCAAATAATCAAGCTTAATGAAAGTTTATTGACTTAATAAATCAAGCTTACTGCAAGATTGATACAAATTTGCTGTGCTATCTGGGCGAGAAAACGTAATTTAAACACAGTGTGAACGTCCTACCGAAACATTTAATGGTTCTGGATGAGTTCGGGAAGTACATAATTTGAACCGGTTTTCTACGTTTTAAACACGTCGGCTGCCCGGACACATAGACGTTAGTAGAGCGTTTTTTTGTTTACGTAACGTGAACGTTTAAACTGAACGTTCACAGTTCGTACTTGGGACGTAAGTGTGCTTCTGGGGATATGACCTTGAGAAATATTTAAAACCTATCCTACAAGAACTCCTACCTCAAAATGACAATATTCTTTCCTCAACAGAAGACTTTATTCAATGCCTTAAAGGCATAACAATAAACAGGGGCGTAGCCGGGGGGGATATCGGGATATATCCCCCCCCGAAATTTTTGGATTAGTGATGAAATTCCATCTATTTATACACATATAAGTTCATATCCCCACCCCCCCGAAAAATTTTCCTGGCTACGCGCCTGACAATAAACACCCAGGAATGTTTCGTTAGTTTTGACGTCACCAACCTTTACCCCTCCATAGATCTTCAAGAAATGAATTCAGTAATAAGCAAATCACCCCCAATATAGGCAATAATTCAACATCCTCTACAATAAATAGCGCAATTAACCTTATCCTTAACAATTCATACTTTCAATTTAATCAAAAATTCTACACACAAAAGAAAGGCGTACCTATGGGGTCGCCGATCTCAGGTGTCATCGCCGATTGGAAAATGCGGCTAGTGGAGAGGGTCATATTTAATAAACTATCCAACCACATAAGCAGATGGTTTCGTTATGTCGACAATGTTTTTGCAATAGTTAATAAAAATGAAACCGAAAATATCCCCAAAGAAATCAATGCAATAGACAAAAACATCTAATTCGCCATGGAAATCGAAGAAAATGCCACCATAAATTACCTTGATGTTAAAATCACTAGAGATATGATGAATAATATCCATACTTCCGTTTTCAGAAAAACCACCAATAATAACGAAATAGTAAATTTTAATTCAAAAACTCCCTAGATATTTAAAATAACCACCATCCGCACGTATGTCAATCGCGCCATTACAGTATGCTCGGACGAAAACGTACTCAATGAAGAACTGCAATTTATTAAAACCCAATAAAAAAACGCAGGTTACCCAAAATCCATCGTCAAAAACCTTTTTAAAAAGAGAATCAGAAAGCTAGAGCAAATTAACAACCATCAAAACCCGAGACAGAAATTTACCAACGCCATTCCGTACTGCAGGGGAGCCGCTCTAAAAATAACAAATGAAGCTGCTAAGAAAAACATTAAAATACCAATAAAACCTAATCAAAATATTTTCAAACGCATTCGCAGTGATAAAAACCCTATTGACCCTGATGAAACCGCCGGCATTTATAAAATAAACTTTACTGACAATAATTCAAATAAATCAGGCTGCTACATTGGTATGACTAAAAGGAAAATTAAAGACCGAAAAAAGGAACACCACAATGATATTAAATTCAATAAACCCAGTACCGCCCTCTCTAAAATAGCCCAAGAACGCCCCATAGGAATCAATTACAAAAATAACTATTATGGACCTAAACATGGAAGCTTTGCAGATTATAACCACAGTCCACAGATGGCGCTGTAAATGACATGACGCATGCGCAAATAGATTCGGGGTGGAGCGATATTCTGAGGAAGAACAAAGCATTTTGATGCCAAAGCTGAGGAAGGTGGTGGCCGCCACCGAAAGTGCTACTGACGGCTTTTAATGAGTTTTTAACCTTTTAAATAAGCATTATTAATTTTTTCGAGTGTTTAACATCATTGGTTTGTTTTTAAAACTGTTCAAAAGTCACGTGACGGCAATCGCTTTTCAAAAGGAACACCCTTATTGGTGTTCCCTGAAAAAAGAGCAGACTTAATATTCTTGTCAATTTTCTTCGTCTCAAATTTTACTTCCTTGTACGTAGTATAAGGAAGTAATGTGATCCCGAAAAATTTTGGGGGCCAAATTTCGACATAAAAACCGATTTTGACTACCTCTAAATTTAATTAAAAAAATTTTTTCGATGCATCTCATCGTAGGCTAGCATGCACGATCATATTAACGCGTCTGCAACTCATTTTGACCAGTGGCGAGTCTACTGTGGCCAGTTTTTCCATGCCGTCTGTACGTACGTGCGTACGTATGTATGTAACTCGCATATCTCAAAAACTAATGGTCGTAGAATGTTGAGATTTGATATTTAGGATTGTTCTATGATCTAGTTGTGCACCTCCCCTTTTGGTGGCAATCGAATGGATAGTTTATGTACAGGACCGCCCAAAAGATTCGAAATACATTACGCTCTATGGGCCGAAATTCATCAAAGCGTTTTTTAGAGGTATTGGGCTATTTCAAACGACTCAGAAGTGATATATGCTGTAAAGAGTTAGAAAATGAATTTCTCCATTAAAAAAAGTGTCTTTTTCATTTATAGTTCTGCTACAGGAACACTCAAAAGATTTCCAATACATTACGGTCAATAGCACTTTTAGGGGCATTCATCCATTTCAAGCACAATACCGTCCTACCACATAAGTTAGGTAATGGTCCGACCACGGTCACGTGCCTCCCTCAAGAACTATGCCAAAAGTCGCCAAGCTTGGCGACTTTTGGTGTATGTGTGTGCATATTTAACTCTCAAATCTCAAAAACTATTATGAAATTTCATATATAAGAATGTTGTAACATCTAGTTGTGCATCTCGATTTTTGGTTCCAATCTACTGGAGAGTTTATTTACAGGACCACCGAAAAGAATTTCAGTACCTTAATGTCTATGGACATCTTCAATATAATACAGTCATTGTTTGGTACATGCCCAAAATCTCGCCGTCTGTCCTCGACCTTGGCGAGTTTTGGCGAAATATCGCCAAATTTGGCGATAGTCAGTTATTTGGTCCATGCCCAAAGTATCGCCATTTGTTATCGTTCTTGGCGGAATATCGCCAAATTTGGCGATAATCTGTCATTGTTTGGTTCATGCTTAAAATCTCGCCAAATGTCTTCGACATTGACGAGTTTCGCCGAAATATCGCCAAATTTGGCGCCAAAAATTATTTCCTATTTTGTATAACTCTAAAACTTTAACCCGTAGATTTTTTAACTTTGTATTTAGAACTATTGTAATATCTAACTGTTTTCAATATCTTTTTTGACAGCAATCGACTGAGAATTTATTTACAGGGTGATCCAAATGACTTTAAATACATTGAGGTGTATGGATGCATTCAATTCATTGAAAGTCTGTGGTCAATGACTACTTTGGCTATCCCCAAAATCTCGCTGACTATCTCAAGTTTGTCGGCTTTTGGTGAAATATCGCCAAATAAAGTGTCAGAAGGAAATCTTTCAAATTGAACTCAGCTTGGCGATATCGAAATATTTGGCTAGAAATCGCTAAACCTTACTATTATTGATATTTTATCTCTTTCAAACAAATAAGTTTAGAGGAAGTGCGTCGAAAATATTTTCGATCTAATGGACGTGCAAGGAAGTCATGTGTTGGACACATCAGATTTTTAAGTATTAGAAAGAGGAAAAGAAAAGGAAGATTTTTGTCCGAAACAGAACTTCTTGTAACACCACAGTCACTCTCGAGAATTTCTAAAACTGAAATATTTCACCCTTTAAAAGAGTGACCTTCGTCACAGGACTTTTCAACAACTTTAAAAACAAACTAATGTTATACACTAGAAAAAATTAACAATGCTTCTTCACTGCGTGGTCTAATATTATAACAGTAAAGCTGTGTCTCATACACAGGGCCGCCCCTAGCAATTACGGGGCCCTGTGCAAATCTTGGGCACGAGGCTCTTAAGCCGCGTGGGGTACAAAGTAGAGATGAGAGGGGCTCAGCCCGAGCCATAACCGGGCTCTGTAATTCCCAATTGCGTTCGGGCTCGGGCTCGAGAAAAATTTCTCATTTATTAAACATACTCCTGCACACAGATTTTAAAAAGTGATTCATGAGGAAAATAAAAGTCCTTATAAAAAAAAAAAAAATAGCGGCACGGGGGCCTAGAAGGTGCGTGAAGCTCTTTGGGTATTTCAGAAAAGCGGCTTATTGCTTAGTTGGTCATTAGATCGGACATTATTTGATAAACATCGATATAAAGAATTAGAAAGTGCGTAGAGAGTTTGCAACTATTGTCTTTAATTTGTCAAACAGCAAAATTTATTGTATTCTATCATTGAAGTAATTGAATTTTTTTTTTTTTTTTTTTTTTTTTTTAATCTTTAGCTGAAATTTCGGGCTCGGGCTCCGACTTAAATAATATTGCTCGATCTCGAGAGGGCTCGGATTAAAAGTTCTCGGGCTCGGGCTTCAAAAAATGAGCTCGAACTCATCTCTAGTACACAGTCTGTCTGACGGCAGCCCGGAAGTCGTGCCTATCAAGTAAGTGTCAGTAAAATTGTGCACAAATAAAGAAAAAAAAAAAAACGCTTTAAATGTTAAATATTGGCGGGTTAAAAGTTATAAAATTTTTGTTAAGTTAAAACACGAATTTTTTTTTCTTACATTTAAAAAAATATTTTTATTGTGGTATCACGATTTGAGTCAAGAAAAACGCAGCTTATATTCATAGTTTAATATAGTGAGATGAAAAGAGCACACACACATTTTAAAGTTTAAAAGAAAAAATGTAATGCTTAATATACTGCCAAATTGTTAAACAATGAAAGATGTAACATTGTAAGGTATACAAATTCTTACATAAAAAAAAATTGAATTTTCGACATTTCTTTTGCGCAAACTCCTCAATAAGTTTGCCAAAATTAAGACCGTGCAACAGTGTCCGTATTCTATTGAAAGTGTTGCTAAGGGAGATAGCCTTTCTTGTGACATAGTCATCCTTAAATAGGCTTTTATTAATTTTAAACGGGAAAAGTTCCTTTCAGCACTTGAAACAGTAATAGGAACAGTTAACAAAATCCTGTACACAATTTGAATATTAGGAAAAGGGTTCTTGATGGCATTTAAATAGTTAAGTACTTTCACTGGACTGTCAATGTCGTCTGGAATATTTCTCGACACACTTTCATTTCTGTTAACAGCTCAGAACCACTGATATCTTTGGACTCATACTCGTCTTCAGATACAGTTAACTCCTGTTCATTTTTCTTTTAACTCATTGTCTTTTAATCCATTCAACTTGGACGAGACCTTCTCCAATGCTGCCAGGAAAGGCCTCCGAACAATTAATTGGAAGTTCAATTCCACAATTTGTTGTCATTAAAATGTACAAAAAAACCCCATAATTTTTGTATTTCATTGAAACTGTAATTGCGGGGGCGGGGCGGTTGCCCCACTTACCCCTGCCTAAGGCCGGGCCTGGCGTTAAGGGTGTTCTACCTGAAGAGAAGAGTGATCATCGTCATAGGACTTTTGAGCAGCTTTAAAAGCAAACCAATGATGTTAAACACTCAACAAAATTAATAATGTTTCTCCATCCAATGCACCATGGACTGATACTAACAGTAAAGCTGGATGTCTCATGCAACTTGCAGAAAAATTCATAAGCACAAAAATTGCCTTCAAAAAATGGATCGAAGCGATACCCAAGGAGTAACCGTTTTAGGAAATATCTCGAAATTTCGTATGCTTTGCATTTTTTAATGAGAGTTTCGTAACTCCTATAGCTTCGCTGTTTATGTCAGTTCACAGTATAATTTGAAAAGAGATATACTAAATTTTCCGGAGTCTCTCGCGCAATTTAATTAAAAAAAAAAAAGAAAATCTTTAAAATTGCATGATTTTTAAGTGAAACAGCTTTAATGTTTTCATGTTCATACCAAAATAAACAACACAATAAAAAACTATCATAAGGCGGGAAATGCCCTTTGCCATAAGCGAAATTCGCAGTAAGCGAGTTCGTTCTTAATGTAGTTCAATTTTGTAGTTATTAGGACTTTCGAATCTATATATTTATCATTTACAACACACGGTATCTTGCAAGCATAAAAACTTCTTTTGTTTTGACTTTACACAATGCAAATAAAAAAAAATTGCCAAAAGGGGAAAACATATATCGACGACTCTTCTTAATTTCTTAGTCACTGCTATTAAGACATCAAACACGCGCCTTGTAAGAATTTATTCCTGACAATCTTCGCTGAAAAGAGATCCTTGTTATTTAAAACCTCTTCACCATCCTTACAATAATACATCTGGGTCAAACAAGATCCCTAGCATCGCGGAGAGAGAGGACAACACAGAGAGAATTTTTTAGATGCAATCTTTCTCCAGGAATATGAAAACAGTTCGGATGGACAGGCCCCCAGCAAATGGATGGGGAACCTTTGCAAGCAGTTCGGCCCTCTCATTCATCAATGTCAGGAGTCGCCCTCGGGCTGTTCCAAACGAATAATTATCGACCAGTCCGCCTTTTTGAAAACTGAATATCTATCTGTATATATATATACACGTATACAAGAGCCATGCTAATCGCCTCTATGATCCTCACAAAACTGCGTTTTGGTTGGGAAGCTCCGTTTGGTAAGAAAGAATTATTCGGAATGAGTTAGGAACATGGAAGACGTCGGGCAGACGATTAGGGCTTGGCCAATGCAATTAATTCACTGTGGTACAAATAACAAAATAATTTTCAAAAAATTTGTCTCACTTTGGTTACATTAAATTTAAAAGCATTTTGACGAAAGAGATACAGACGAGGTTCTTATGTTTTCGGAGTAGAAATTCAAATCCTATTATTTCTAGGTTTTCGAGTGAAGTCAACTGTCCTTTACAATGGCAAAATTTTTCATAAAAGTACAAACTTTTATGAATTTTTCCGTTTCTCAAAATAAAGCAGTAGCGTTAAAAATTGTGTTTTACAGTTTATTTAAGATAAACTTGGATACAGTTAAACAATTTGATAACAAAAACGGAGATGAGCTGTAAGATTACAAGGAGTTTCGACTTCCGAAGAACGAATCAAATAAAAATCTTGGCCCCTAGATCAACGATCAATCTGGGTTCACCAAGGCCATTGCTAATAAGCGAGGTCTTCCCGCCGCTACAGGGGGTAAAGGGACATTATTTTGGCTAATTTTACGACTTTTTAATGACCCTTCAGGTTCCACCGACAAAAGATTAATGTGTTAATCGGCAAATCCCGCCCCACACACAATGGAGAAAGAATGTTTCTGCCTGCGTCTATTCAAATACATTGATTACCCAGTTTAGCAGCAGAAAACGCAGTTGTGAGTGGCGGCCTTTAAGAAGCGAAAGACTGGCCCTGGAAAAGCAATTTTATTAATAGATATAAAAATAAGCGTTTGTTTACTGAAGAGTGTTTCAACTTAGGAAGCAACGCCCACACAGGACTCGGGGAAACTAGGAGAAACAAGTAAAAACGACTGAAGCGATTGAAATGAAATTTGGAATCATGATAGGTGGTAATTCAACTTGAAACATTGACGTCGAATTTTATAAAAAATCTTGATTAGATTTTGAGAAAATCGTTTCAAACTGCGTAAATTTGTGTTCGCAAATCACGTAATAACTGCAAAGATGAAAAAATGATATTTGGTGAAATGATAGGTGCAGTGCTCACAACTGTTTTTAATGATATCTCTAGAGGAAAAGGGACCAAATTCTAGAAAAAAAGAGACTAAAAAGAGACTTAGTAAAACACAACCCCACAACATTTGCATAATTTTTTTTTTCACTCATGCTACGGGATTTCAGCTTAGCTGATATTTTTATTTGTACCTAAAAAGATCAGAAAAAAGGAGGAATAAAACAAATTCACATAATTCCCTAATCCCAAATTTATGAAATTCCCTCATATTTCCAGCTGGCTCTGTTGCCACTCTGCATGAGGCCCTAAAATAACGAAAATATGTGAAAGCAGGAAGATAGAAAAAGAGGGGAAAAAACAATAAGTTTTAAACAAATGTAGACCAATCAGAACATTGAAATCCACCTTTTTAATGTTAAAAATTGTTGCTCTTTATCAGCAATGCATAGTATCTAATGCTTCATATGAATAGAAATATATAGACAGAAAAAGCCTGGGGAAACACCAAATGCCAGATATGTGAAAATTCCACACAGTTCAGTATGTAAATAAAATTAAATTTGCAGGAAAAATCCAAGGAAAAGGTAGAGAGTGGGGGGGGGGGGGGGTAAATCTGCTGCACATGTTGTTGTTTTTTTGTTGTAATAAATTTTAGGACTCCTTATATGATAGTCTGAAAACTAAAAATATAAAAAACGGTGTTTCTCTTTTTTCAAGTCAGCATATCTCGATTTTAAGTGACTATAACAAATTCAAGTCAGGGTGGATCACCATTATCTGCATTTTTGTGCAAAATTAAACTATTCCGCAATAGGTTAACTCACACAAACTTAAATTTGAACAAAATATACTGATATTTTAAAAAAGTATTATTTGAAAAGTGGGGTGGGGAGAGAGAGAGACGAATAGAGTTCGCGTCAAAAGAACAATAAAGATAACAATTGTACGAACGAAGAAAAATAACACTGAAGAATAATTTTGTCTAACTGCATTCTTTTTGCTTTTTAAATTAGTAAACTCTTTCTTTTTCAGTAATTTAGAATTTTTATACTTTTTCGGTAGTGATCCCTAAAATTGGGAATTATTTGTGCACTTGACTTGGATGCATTCTGATGTTGCCATATAAATGTAAGGATGATCCCATTAAGTATTTTGATATTTCATTCAATGCACAGAATTGGATACATGTTTAACAATGTGATAACAACAACGGATGCGGTAAGCTTAAAGTAGATCGCTTCAATAAATAAATAAATAAAATGGCCCTAAACATCTTTCATATTTTAATACGATACTAAACGTGCTACAGTGTTAAAGTGTATCATAATTCATGGCTTTATCACTATTTTTAATGCCTTGTTTCCACTAGAAAAGATTATGTGTATGGCAATCCCAACAATTGAGAAAGAATTCGCCTCTATCAAAACTTGATTACCAGTTTAGCACAAAACGCATGTATGGCGCTTTAAGCGAAATGCTGAAAGCATTTTATAATACAGTGCCGTTTTAAAGCATCACTGGCCTAGAAATGTGAATTCAGGTAATCATACATTTTGACAAATTTTAAGCGTACTTAATTTTCATAGATTGAATTATTGATAATTACCCATTTCACGAAAAGGCTTTTATGTAAATATATATATAAAAGCTGTGTGTCACTTTTTTAAAATAGAAGACGTGAGATTTATATATATTTTAAAATGAATTACAAATATTTAAATTGAAATTTTCTTTTTTTTTGTAATAAACTGTCATGTTTTGAATGATATTGCCAAGCTTGGTTCGGTTTTGAAGATACAACATATTGTGGCGATCACATTATGCGAAAATTGTCAAATCTTTGTGCAACTTTCAGACATTTTATTCTCACCCCTCCCTCCTTTCTCGTAATCTGGCAGAACACTCTTTGGAACAGAAATGCTTCAGCACCAGATGAAATTGTGTCAGGCAAAGTTTGCCAATGCTAAAAGATCCGTGACTGATGTACTAAATTGTCATGAAAGGAAAAAAAAAAATATAAAAGAAAACCGACGATGAAACTCTATTTTTTCATTTGTGTTTCTCATCTTGCGGTCAGATTGAATCATTAAGAAAGTGAGGGTTGAATAAGGAAGATCCAGATTCTGTTTTCTATTATATGTACTCGGACGCTAAGACAGGTCGACAAGAACAGGTGTCGTAATACGGTCTTCGACAGTTTTACTGTGGATGGTGTTTACTGCAGATGGTTTGCAACTTAGATTCTCCTCACAGGCTGGGTATCATTCGAGAAGTTACACGACTGAAGCGATGACATTTGGAATTTCTAGGGAATCCACGTGAAACAAGAGGAAATAGAAATCGTGACCATTTAGCAATCGTGAAAACTGCGACTTTTTAGAGATGCTCTAACTAAAAAAAAAGACTATTTGTGAGCCCTGTAGGTGGTCACTCTCACTCACCTTAAACTATAAGCATCTAATTAAAAAAAAATCGATCAATTTCGAGATTTTGCAAAAATCGTTTAAAACTGAGTGAATCTTTGTTCACGCATTACAAATAACGACAAAAGCGAATGATATGAAATTTGGTCACATGATAGATGGTTGCTCAACATAAACTATAGGTGTCCAATTTTTTAAACATTTTTATTAGACTGAGATTTTGTGAAAATTCTCTCAAAATACGTTTATATTTCTTCAAGCATCACGTAATAACGACCAATACGAAATTTGGTGATATGATAGATAGTTGCTAATCTCAATTTATAGGCGTTGAATTTTTAAAATATTTTGATAACATTTTGAGATTTTGTGAAAATCGTTTTAAAATGCTGAAATTTTGTTCCAGCATCACGAAATAAAGACTGCAGGGAATGAAACGAAATTGGGTGACATGATAGGTTGTCACTCAACTTAAATTCTAGGCTTCCAATTTTTCAAAAATATTGATTAGATTTTGAGATTTTGCAAAAATTGTTTCAATATGCATAAATATTCGTTCGCGCATAACATAATTACGACTAAAGCGAACGAAATGATATTACTTAGTTACTCTCTAACCTGTAATATTTTAACAATACAATATATAAAAATTATAACTTCGCTTTCTTTACTATGGCAACATACTACAACCATTCTGTGTACTCCTACAATACTGACGGAAGTTCTTGCTTTTTGGAAATTTGCATTCAGTACTAACCCGTCAACGACCGGTACTACAGCTAGTTTTGAATAAATTTGTACAGAATCTCAAAATCTAATTAAAATATTTTAAAAATTCGACGCCTACAGTATAAGTTGAGCAACCACCTATCATTTTACCAAATTTCACATCATTCGTTATTACGCGATGATCGAACAAACATGCATACATTTTGAAAGAATTTTCCCGAAATCTAAAATTTTAAAAATTTGAAGCCTATAGTTTTAGTTGAGGGACCCCCTATCATGTCAACTAATTTCATGTCATTCACTTAAGTAGTTATTACATGATACTCAAACAAATATGTACGCATTTTGATGTCTCAAATATGTACGCATTCAAAGTCTCAAATATGTACGCATTTTGAGACTTGATTTTTTGGCCAAATCCCAAAATTTAATTTTTTCAAAAAATTGAACGTCTGTACTTGAAGTGAAGTGACCATATATCATGTCACCAAATTTCATTTCATTCGCTTTAGTCATTATTATGTAATGTACGAACACATTCACACAAATGAACATTTGAAGCAATTTTTGCAAAATCTCAAAATCTAATCGATTTTTTTTTTTTTTTTTTTTTTTATTATACTAATAGTAGAGTGACCATCTATCATGTAACCCAATATCATTTCATTCACTTTTAATAGTGATGCACAAACGTAAACGCAAGCAGTTTGAAATGATTTTCGCAAAATCTCATCAAATTAAAAAAAAAAAAAAAAAATGACGATTATACGTTAAGTTGAATGACCACTGATCATGTCACCAAATATCATTTCATTCGCTTCCGTCCTTTTAAAGTGATGCACGAACAAAAAAAAAAGCTTCACGGACAGAACGACAAACTTTTTTTGACATACTGGATTCCCGAGTGCTTGAAACTGATAGAAATTGCAAAATGTTTGAATTCCAAGTAACGGGAAGACAAAAGTCTAATTTTATTTATATAAAGACAATTTAAACGCATTTCAAATATTTTGTTTCTTAAGTAGATTTTATATATTTCATAGTTGAAAACGATCCCTTAGCAGTCGATGTTGCCATAATCAAGGTGACTTAAGTTTTTAAAATTTTACGGATGTTCAGAAAAATATCAACGGTGTATATTTGTAAAGATTCTATACCAGTCAATCTAGTCTGTTGTACAGGTAATTTCTTTATCTATAGCTGGTAATCGATATTCTATAATCATCCACATTCTTAATTTATTTTAATCTGTAGATAGGAGGACATTTCAAGCGTCACTAAAATATTTAATTATCTCGAAATTTCTGTTTTTTCTAATTTTTTTTTTTTTTAAAGATGAAAATAACACCAATGCAAAAATTTATTACTATTACTTGATATTGTTATTGAATGTACACTTTGTTTCAAATGGATGTTTCGAATTTTTTTCACCAGAATTAAGGATGTTCAACCTGAAAATGGAGGATTTCGGTAGATTTTCACACAGACAAGAAATAAACTTACAATCACATAGCTATGAGAATTTTCAGAATGTTTCTTCGAAAACTGGATTGAAAACTGACATTGAGATAAAATTTGGAAAACTATTTAATTAAAAAAAAAAAATTTTAAACTTGACTTTCACTAAGATCAGAAACAAACTTACGATGCCAGAAATATGAAAATTTTTAGACAGCTTCCTCAGATAACATACTGTGAACCGAAACCAATTTCAAATTTGAAAAGTTACTGAATTTTTTGAAAAAAAATTCCAAAATATTAAATTTGGCACTTTTTTGGAGATGTTAACTTTTTGGTTAAATTTCACTCCAGATAAGAAATAAATTTACAGTGCTAGAACTATGAAAGTTTTCAGAATATTTCCTCGGAAACTATACTGTGGACAACTACAAAAAAACATTGTTTTTTAAGCTCAAATTCAAAATTGGCAGACTAAAAAATTTTCTATCAAACGTAACTTTAAAATATAAATTTGTATCACTTCATGATGCATTTGAGAATGTTTAGGGACCAAAAAGTACTACATTTTGCTTTTACAATTTAAAAAATTTTCAAACTAAATCCCTTAGAATCAATAATGCATATGAATTCTTATCAAGATTAAAAAGAAAAATTATTACAGTAGAGCTATTGAAAAATTTATATTTATTCTAAAACAACGACGCTTTATGAACATTAAGTTTATATGAGCAATTTAATTTTAAAAAATAAATAAATAAATAAAATTCCAGACTGGAATTCAAAGAATTTCAACAGTTTTATCTCGTTTTAACTGAATTTCATTTCAAAAAATCAACTTAAGCTCCTATACAGTACATATTATAATATTTTACAGCAAGAACAGTCCACCAACTAATTAACGTATAGGGCGTATTTTACTATCTAGGAGATTTTTTTTTTTTGTACAGGGGCTATATAAAAATCTGAATTTTGTACTTAGTTACATTAAATTTCCTGAAAATTTTAATCAATAGCATAAAGTTCCTTTTTTTTAATGTCACTTTGTAATTTACTGTACATGCATGCCTCTAATGAATATTTAAGGGATAAAAGCCAGCATTTTTGGGATTTCCTGCATAGTTTTAATACAACTCTATCCCAAATCAATCTTTTAAACCAGGTATGGGCAGCCTTTGAAAAGTTGCGGGCCAAAATTTAGGATGTTAGCGAATTTGCGGGCCATATATGTGGGATTTACATGGGATTTTGATTTGGTTTATACAGATTGTCTATGGAAATTTGATATGTTTTGCGGGTCGGACCAAATGCCTTGGCAAGCCAAATCCGGCCCTCAGGTTGTCCATATGTGTTTTAAACACTTTTTCTTTTCCTATCAAATATTTATTGCCAAAAGAATGATATTTTCCAACACATTTCAAGAATGATAAAATATCCATTTCTGTTTGAGGCATAGAATGAGGTTATATAAACTGCAATAGATACATCCTTTTGCAAAAAAATATCGGCCACTATAAAGAGAACAAATATTTAATATGGTACAACATCCTCCAGATTTCAGCGATACATTTTGGATAATTTGCAAAATCATGCAATTTTTGAACAGCTTTTTAAAAAAAAATTGCACTAGACTCAGAAAAATTTAGAATGTCTCTTTACAAGTTGAACTGTGAACTAACACAAATAATGGCCACTTTTTGGAACAACCTGTATTTTTGTTGTTGTTGTTTGCTTGTTTTGCATGCTTGCTTATTGTCGTATTAAGTGGAAATGTAAAATGCATTTGCTTCACCATTTTGTTAGGTATTTCTAGGAAAATTCTTCATTTGAATAATCTTGAAAATTCAATTATCATTGAAGGCACATGCAAAAACTGGAGAATATGGTGAAAATGATTGTGTTTTAAAAGTTTAATCAAACCAACCGAGATCTTTTTTAACACGAATAAAGTTTTTGAGATTTCTTTTAACATTTTATTCATCTTTTATTCTTGACTGCTACTTGAACAGCTGCATGAGAAACATGATAATTTAAGAATATCAATCATGACTACGAATTCAAACGATAGTACCACTAAAAGGAAGGAAACAACAAAAGAGAAAACATAACATATTCTTCATTTATTTTCTTCATAAATTAATATACTCTCAACAAAGACAGGACATCAGTATGCAAACTGCACTAAAATAAAGCATTATGGAGTACAGCTAATACAAAAATGATTAGCAGGATATTAATAATTTTATGAATACATAATTTTGATGAAATCAAACTTCTTGATGCAGAAGTTAACATTCCTCATTTGAAAAGAAAGAGAATCTCTAAAATGCTCAAAACATTCAGATAAAATATGAATGGAAAAACAGCCACAACCATTCTATTCTGCTTTTATTGGTCTATAGTTCAGATTCACAAGTAAATTTGTAATTATAAATACTTTTGCATATATTAGTAAAGTATTTTGAAATTTTAATTTATAGAAAGGGACGTGAAATAACAGGTACTCAACTGTCACAGGGTTCGTGCAAAGCAAATACACACACTTAAAAATATCTATTCTTAAAATTAAGAACTATACAATAAGTTTTTTTTTTTTAAGAATCATTTCTATATTTACATTTACAAAGAGAGAAGCTAAATATCCCTGCATAACATTAAAAATATGTAAATATCTAATTTAAGAAACAGGGAAAAAAAAGCAACAATACTTCAAATATAACAAATTTTTACTAATATTTATGACAGCTTTTTTTAAAGGCTCTTATCAAATTGTAATTCAGGAGTATTAATTGCAATCTCTAATAAACCTAACTGATACTACCAGGCTAAAAATCGCAGCAGGTAATTTTACAATACAGTTTTTCTAAAACCTTACAAATGTAATGTTGTAACTTTCCTTTCTAATAGCAAACAACTTTCTTATAATCCTCTATATAAAAGTAACCTAATAAACAAAAATATCTAAAATAGGATTTTTAATCAAAACTTTGTGGCACCAAATATATGAAAGTACAGCATTTCCACTTACCTAGAGTTATCAAACTTAGGTAACTGATAAATCTGAATTCTAGAAAACTGATTATGAGAACAAATTAATCTGAAGGAAGAATGTTAAGATAAAACTTAACAATATAAAGTAAATTACAATATAATTTTTTAAAAAGATCTACACACATTTTAATTGACACACTAATACACGAACCCTAATTTTACACACAACAAATGGCAATAGATAATTAAATTAAAATACACGCGCAGAAATCTCACAATGACAACAAAATATCACATTAACACAACAGTTTTATGAAGATACATGACACAAAACTGTAAAAAACCATAGATTTATAAATGTCATATTTTGAATAGTGTATGACTACTTTGAGACTAATATTTAAAACCATTTTAAATGTGCAATTTTTTATCCACAGATACCTTTTATTAATAATTATTGACTAAGTGATTAATAACTACCTCTGAGCCGGCAGAGACATCACAACACAAAAGGGAAAGTTTTGTTAGATTAAGTCATTGGATCAACATACTACATATAACAATTATAAAAGAAGTATTTACAAGAAATAAGAGAAACTATTACAGTAAACCCTTGTTGAAAAAATATCCGATATTATTTTATTTTACAGAGTTACCCAATATTCCTGGCTTTTGGTACATATCTTGACATGGTGAAATTTTTAGTAACAATCCCAGTAACATGATTACTTTACATAATGCTATTCATGAATTAAGACTTTTTCATTAAAGCAAACATTTTGCTTAAAGTTTCTTTGAAAAAATCTAAACACTGAACTTTATATTAATCATTAAAACGACCAAAAAATATGAATTTCTTTCAAAGCTATGCACTATAATACGCTTTATTGTGACTGTAAAAGATTTCACAAATCTAAAGAAATTTTAAATCAATTTTAATTAACTTTATTATTTTACAAAACCAGTTTAATTTTCATAAACATTTCAACAAAGCAATTCTAACAATAAATATAACTCTTTTAAACAAAGTTCATATACTTCTTTCTGCAAATGATCCTCCTTATTAAAATGAAAATTCCAGAAACCATGAAGGAAAATCATTACATTTCATACATATTCTAGTCTCATTAATTTGAAACCAAGAATTAAAAAAAAAAAAATCATAAAAAATTTCTTAGATAAAGATGAAATTTTGTGACATAGCTGATGTTCTGAATAGTGTAGTTATAGCAAAATTTTCTCTTCACAATTTCTATGGACAACTTTTATTCTAATTTAAAGGAAGCTATGGAATCTATTATTCTAATTTATTATAAGAGTAAACAAAAATTCTGTAAGTCTTAAATCAATGTCACTTAAATTTATAAAATTAATGCCTTTTATAAATTGTTACTTTTTATTTTTAGCATTTAGGCAGTGATACTAATAATATTTTCTTAAAGATTATGTTTTGACAAATTCAATAGCTAGCATAATGCGTGCTCTTTCTCTTATTCCTGCATTCCCAACACAAACTCAAATCAAAAATAGATGGACAAAAAAATACTTGGTGAATAACAGATTGCATGCTTGATAGGATCCAGCAAGTGGTATTAACTGTTTTGAAGATCAATGACGCATTGTGTGATTACAAATTCCAAGATTTTTTTTTTTGTGCTGAAATAATATTTTGAATGTATACAAAATCATTCTGTTACAAATATATAACAATAAACTAGTTGATACTTTTTTTTTAAATTCATCAACTGCGAGATTTTTAAAAAGTGCTTTAAAAATGTCATTTACAAACAATTTTTTAAAAGAAATGTCAGATATGCATGCACATATTTAAACCACACCAACAAATTTAAGTATGCATTAAGATAAGACTATTTTGTGAACACATAACTTGATAAAGAAAGAAAGTCAGAAACTAGGGAGGATAAATGCAAAACTTAAATCATCCCCAATTGAGGATTCTGAAAGGAATTGGTCAATTCAATAGAATCAAAACTAGTGTTAAGATAATTTTTTGTGGTCCAAATTTGCTGATATTTTGACTTTTGTATGGATAACATTAAAAAGTAAGAATTTCAAAAGGACTTGATTACAGATATTGGGTATTAAGAAGATTTACCATAGATTAAAGATAATCCGTTAATGTTATTATTAGAATATACTTAAACATTTATATATAATCCTAAATACTACCTTTTAATGAATTCATTCCATTTTAAAATTATCAAAATCTTTAAAGAAAATAATTTTGCAAGAAATAATGTATTTTAACTATACTCTAAAGAAAAAATAAAATAAAATAAATAAAAATGATAGCACATATATTTTGCTAAATTCTAAATCAGGTGATTAAAACTTAAAAAATGAATGTGTCTGCAGGTAAATTGTTTTCCCATGCTCATAAAAAAACAGTACAATTAAATTATGAGAATTTAACCAATTTTGGAACAAAAAATTAACTGCATGTTTTGCAGATTTAGAATTTCTGAATTTAGGAGCAAAAAAAAAAAAAAAAACCTTTTTAAAAGCATAAGTACTATCACAATAAATGGAGCATTTTGCACATAAAATGACTATAATAATAATAAAACAAATAAATTGAAAACCAAACACTTAAAAAAAATTATGACATCACTATTTTTGCAGATATGTAAGTTATTTGCACTGTAGAATATTTTTTAGACTTTAAACAACTTAATAATAACTATTATTGTATTTGGAAAAAATAAATTTATAAATTGTAAACCTTACCCCCCTGTTTTATAGAAAAAAAAAAGTTTTTAAAATATGTTATTAACCTAATGCATTGGAGTACTGAAGCATAAATTGAGACTCAAATAATGGAGAAAAATATGCCACAGCTGCTCAGTAAAATAAATAGTTTTATCTTGTACACTTTTTGTTATATTAGTTCATTTGGATAATATACTACTGGGTGTTTCATGCTTAATTTCTTTGCTTATGAAATTTCATTTTGCAGGGGAGTTTAGCAGCAGAAATAAGTTAAAAATATTAATTTCAAATTTCTGAAAATGTACATATTATGTGTAATGTTACATACAATAAATGTACATATATATTGTCTGTAAAGCATTCAATGAACTAACTAAAACATGAATGTAAATTAAAATAAATATCAACAACATATAATAATGAAATATAAAAACATTTTACATTTAAATTAAACAAATTATAATGGTAGTAGGAGTCATGCAGTCTTCTTACATTTATAGATCTAATTATATTAACATTTTGGCATCCTTTGCTGAACTTTTGAGTCTTTTTCCAATAACATTAGAAGACAACTA
Source organism: Cheiracanthium punctorium (assembly GCA_038373885.1). Lineage (NCBI taxonomy): Eukaryota > Metazoa > Arthropoda > Arachnida > Araneae > Cheiracanthiidae > Cheiracanthium > Cheiracanthium punctorium. The sequence continues at coordinate 1,125,545 of JAWZYV010014839.1, read as the reverse complement.
AATAAAGTTTAGTTCAGGTAAGTAAAAATGGGTTCTCGGGCATGCCTAGATTTCAAAAAGGGGATCCCAGAGATGTGAAAGAAAAGCAGTCGTTTTTTGGACAATTCATGGTTCAGAACTAACATTGTTATTTTGTAATTTGAGGAAACACTGTAAAATGTAATGCAGCAGAAAGAGATAGTACAACATTAACTTTCTATCTAGAAGCATTTTTAAAGAATGTTTTAAATAGCATGCACATTTTTTAGACTTGTATATAGTAATAAAAAATTTCAAATGTGGACATAATTGACAAGAGCAGCCAAATTTACTGCATATATTTTGTAAAATATATTGTTCTGTATAGAATAAAGGTAAAAAACTGCTTCATCCTTAGAAAGGCAGACAGCATGAGTAAAAATAAATTTAGGATCTTGTTTTATTTTATTTTTTTAGAAAAATATTTTGTAAACGGGCAGTAGCAAATATAGAGAAAAAAAAAAAACAGATTCAGGAAGAGTCTTCATTTTTTGTAAACTCTTGCAAACATGGTTCACTTGTGTCAGAAGAAATATATGGCGTGTCTTCTTCTAAGTTTGCTTGAATTTCATTTTCAGAACTAATACTGAGTCTGTCTTGAATGGACTGTTCACTTGTGCTGTCCACACTAGTTTGTTTGAAATTTGTATTACTGTCAGTATCACTTAAGTTTTCTAATTGTGTTCCATCAGCTGTAAACAGACAAAACATACAAATGAATACATAAATTCTCAGTGAACAAAGTAGAACAGGTAAAGAAGAGGAAAAAAAAGTAATTTTAAAGATAAAAGCAAATTATTTTTCTGAGTTACTACAGATTTAAATTAGTGTCATAACCCTTCAATTGTTGTCTTCCAGATATTCTTGAGTAATATACCTATAATGCTGAAAAATCCTGATAATAATGCTACATTTCCTACATTTAATACTTTTTTCGAAATCTCATAGCTCATATGATGATCGAAACAGTAACAGGAAGGAAATATAAATTCATGATCGATTTAAGCAATCTTAGCTGTGAAAGCAACGAAAGTGTTTCTTTCAAGTTTTGAAAGTCAAGAATTTTTTTTTGAAAAAACTCAAATGTATTGAAAATGAAGTTTGTGAGGTAGGAAATAAAAACAAAACACAAAGTAAATACAACTGATTCCTTTAAAAAATAATTTGGAAACTAATGCAGGGATGTGCTAGCTGAAATTAAATTTTGGAGCAATTAGTGGAGCAAGAAAAAAGACATTTCTGGAGCAATTTGGAGCCCCAAAAAGTCACTTTTCGAGCACAAGAATGTCAATTTTGAAATACAAAATTTATTTTTGGGGGGAAAAGGAAAAAGTCTTTAAAGAATGCCAATCTAAAAAATGAAAATTAAGGGGGTTCTTAACACTAGAACGGCGGGAGCGGTCATTTTGACCGCAAACGAATTTTAAACGCTCATATTCTTCTTGCTTATTCTTCGATTTCTTGTTGGTTCATTGACTTTTCCTAATTATTTATAAGGATAGTGTAAAAAAAAGAGATATTTACTTTTGCTCATTAATATTGATTTTGTGAGTGTTTATACCTAGAAAGGCGGACTGCGGTCATTTTGACCGCTTGACAAGCATATCATCTTATGCTCTACTTTCTACTGCATTATTGGTTATCTCCAACCTTTCTTGACTGGGATGTGAATAAATAAAGGGTAGGGGTGGTAGGGGGTGAAAAACACCTGCCGATTATGTGCAATCCGTTTCGGGGTGTTTTGAATATGATTTGTTGAAATCTGTAGGCCAGGATATTGGAGTTGAATAATACCTGTTGGTCACGTGAATATTTTCTATTCTTCAAAACTGCCAGTAGTTGCTCCCTTAGAATGACACATGCTCATTTCATTCAATGTTCTTGACCTGTTCGGGCGTTCATTATTTCTCGTGATGTCGCGAAGAACAGTCGGCAAAAAAAATCTGTCAGAAAAAGAAATTCTTGAAGCTTTGAAAAATATACCTGAAACCGATTCTGGTTCAGATGAAAATTCTGATTCGCCTGACGATATATATATTCCAGAAGATAAAAATGATTCAGCTTCAGAAGATGGATATTCATTTTCTACAGTATCCGAACAAAATGATTTTTCTTCGGAATCTGAAGATGAGGAACATGCAAGTACTTCTTCAGCAAGTTATCATAATTCTCAATATGGACATGAAAGTACTTCACGTAAAGGAAATCAAAGATTGAAGAGAAAAGGTAAAAACCTAAGCCTAATTATTGAAAACAGTGCTAAACTAACATCTTTCTCTCAGAATGACGATAGTGACCGTAATAAAGAAGTTGCCAAAGATGGGACAGTGTGGAGTATAGTTTCTTCTGATTCTTTTTCGGTTGGAAGATAGCAGCAGCATAATGTGCTGAGAGAAGTGCCTGGACCAAGCTCATTTGCCACTAGGCATGTGACTGTGGGACACTTTACTTCTGCTTGGAGGATCTTCATAAACTAAAAAATTCTGCATGTCATACAAAAGTGCACAGAAGCGGAAGCTCAAAAACGCTTACAGAATCCGCACTGGAGTATATCTCTAACAGAATTGAATGCATTTATTTCCATACTTATGCCCGTGGAAGTTTCATTTCAAAAGGAATATCTGTAGACAATTTGTGGTCCAGGACTCGGGGTCTTAACTTTTTTCATGAAACCATGCCTAGTGATAGATTTAAAGAAATCATGAGATATTTGCGATTCGATCTGAAGTCAACACGATCTGAAAGGCTTCCAACAGACAAATTTGCACTTGTATCAGAAATTTGGAACGCATTCATTGAAAACTGCTTACTCTGTTACAAGGCGGGTGAAAACATAACTATAGATGAGCAACTATTCCCTAGTAAATCACGTTGCCCATTTACACAATATATGCCACAAAAACCAGAAAAATTTGGCCTTATATTTTGATTAGCAGCTGATGTTCAATTAAAATATTTGTTGAATGCCTTACCGTAATTAGGAAAAAATGAAAGTAGACCTAAAGATGTAACTGTTGGAGAATATGTAGTATGCCGCTTAGCAAAACCCTTTCATAATACTGGAAGGAACATTACGACGGACAACTATTTTACGTCATTGAAATTAGCTAAAAATTTGAGAAAAAAAAGGACTTAGCCTCGTTGGAACATTGAATCGTTCAAAAAAAGAAGTGCCCGAATCTTTCAAGCCTAAGAAAGGAGAGCTGTATTCAAGCAAAATTCTCAAGCATGATGACATCACACTAACAGCATACCAAGGAAAGAAAAACAAAAATGCGTTACTATTAAGTACTTTACATTCTACACTGGAAGTTGAAAGCAATGAAAAGAAAAAGCCAGAGGTTGTTAAATTTTACAACTCGACTAAATACGGTGTGGATGTACTTGATCAAATGGGAAGAAAATACACAACTAAATCCGCTTACCGGCGATGGCCTGTTTAAGTTTCTTATAATATTCTTGACCTAGCTGCAATCAATGCCAGGATTGTTTACAAAGAAACTACCGGTGTAAAAATCAAGAGGCGTGATTATATTTTGAGTTTAGCTGATGAGCTCCGAAAAAAACATATTTTCTCCAAGATGTCTCCGCTTCCTGATATCACTCCAAGTACAAACAATGCGCATTCTACATCAAGCAGGAAACGCAAACAGTGCCAAATTAATCGTTGCCGCAATAAAACACTAAACATTTGTTCTGATTGTAAAAAGTCAGTTTGTGGATCATGTACTAGCAAAGTGATAAAGATGAGTATCTGTAAAAACTGTAATAGTACGTAATGTAAGTCATTCTAAAATATCGCTATTTTTTAATATATATGTTATTAAAATAATAATCAAATGTGATATAGAGTTAAATAGCTTGTGTAGCTAAAACATAATTTTCAATTAGTGTGCCTTATTGTTTATTCTTTTTCCTAAATTTTGAATAATCGATAATGTGTATAATTGCAATAAAATGAACGTAAAAAATAATATAAAATAATGATGAGCATAACACGAAATTCATGTGATAAAAATGGGAAATTTAATAGTTAAAGACCTTATAAACTTATTTTATATAGAAATCTCTAAAATTTTGGAAGAAATAACTGATTTATTGGGAGCGGTCAAAATGACCGCTTCCCGCCTTTCGAGGTATACGGAAAACGCCGCCTTTCTAGTGTTAAAAAATCTTAGCTAATAACAAAAACCAGTTTTTTTTCAGGGGGGGGGGGGGTGAAGAGGAAGGAGAGTAAGAAGCTTATGAAGTAAATAAAAATTCAGTTATTTTATATATTGCTAAACAAAATATCTATTTTAAATCAAAAATACAATATTTACTAAACTATATTAATCCCTTTATGCCTAGCGACCCTTTTTTGGGACAGCATTTTCGCTATCATTCGAAAACATTATTTATATTTCCTAGACTTTACTCACAAATCTTGAACCTCAACTCACAAAATATTTTAACATGACCCAGTAGGATGTTGACCTTTCAATTTTTATACATTATGATTTTAAAAGAAATCATCCCTTGTTCATGAAGTTGACATCAGAAATTTATTTATTATTGCTGGTATTAGCAAAAATCGAAGAAAGTAGCAAAAATACCTGGGCACAAATGGGTTAACTACCATCAGCGGCTTATAAAAAATTTGGTAACAAAAAATTACCAATTTATATAAAATTAAATTTAAAACAGGGGTCAATTTTTACTTATAAGCCATAGGAGTTAAACAAAGAGATGCCAAAGAAAAAATATTCATTTTTAAGATCGATAGAGAAAGATTGAAATTAGAATGCTTAGACTGTGTGATGATTTTTGTAAAAATTCGAGAGATTTACAAACATTTTAAACGCATGTGGAAAAATTAAAAATGTAGCAGTTTTGCTGAATTTGGAGCAAAAATGTCCCAAAACAATCTTTTTGTAGCAGATTGGCACATCAGGATTGATTTGGCACAATTTGGAGCAGCTGGCACATTCCTGCTAATGTCTACAGTATTGTTTGTTGAGGAATAAATAAATGGTATGCAATTTAAATTAAACTTTAATTCATTGTCAGCATTTCATTTTTCTCCAAACCCAAATTAGCATTTTCCCCGCATATGACACTCTCTTCTTGGGCTCTAGAAAGATTTTAAATTGGGGTTTCATTGTAAATACAAAATTTAAATTTTTATATGGCTCCTATTAAAAATTCAAAATCAGTAAAATGTGTTCCACACATTAATTACTCAATGCACAAAATTGTAGCCTTTTAAAAAGGCTAAGAGATATGCTTAAAGAAGTTTGGTAAGGGGCTATACATTAGCAATAATAACAAATGTATTATGGCTTTGTGCCACATATGGGCAACCTCTGGCCCACAGGCTGCATAGGGAACAATGGCTTTTGATCTGACCCATGAAACACATCAAAATCCCAAATAAAACCCATATATACCATTCAAAATCTCATATAAATCTTAATTACATGGCCCATGGCTTTTCTAACATCCTAAAGTTTTGCCCACAACTTTCCAAAGGTTGCCTGCACCTGCTTAATGCAATCATTTTCTTTCATAATTTGAGTACAGCTCATGAAATGTGATCTTACAGGTTTTTTCCAGATGTAACATGAATACGCGTTAGAACCCCTTAGAAAGTCCTCCTACCAAGGCATCCCTCATCTTAGGCAGATACCCCTTGTGCAAGGTTTGCCTTAATCACACACAATCAATCTTTGAGAACCACTGAAAAGTGGTTTAAGTCAAAACTTACTATTTATTTGTATATCTCTGAACCAAATGAAACACATTTTACAAATTGGGAATTTTTTTTTAACACGGGGCCGTATAAGAATTAAAATTTTGTATTTATTTAATCAATACTGGAGTATGACAATATGTAGAAGCCCATAATTCAATCAATTTTGTTTCAAAACTTTTTTGCTGTGAAACTTCAGAAATATCTCGTAAATTTTGGTGACATTATGACAATGACTGTAAGTGTCTAAAAAGTAGCTGGATGTGACATTCCCAAGAGGGTTGCAAAAGGACACATGCAGCCCTGGCAATTTTTTTTTTTTTTTTTTTTTGCATTGAAATATTACAAGATAATTCTTTAATTACATAACTATCTGTGCCTCGCAGTTTCACTCAGGATGTTCTTCCCCTTTTTCTCTATCAGGTGTTGCAAGAATTCAGAGATAGATTCTTGAGCATGCACTTCTGATGCAGTCTTTCAAGACGATTTGCATGTTCAGAGGAAGACCGTCCAATTTCATGTATTTTTATTCCCCTTACTGGGATGTCTACACTTATGCGACTCTCTTGGTTATACACCGAATTCACTTGGTCCCATCCCCCTATTATGGGAAATAATGTTAAACTTCTCTCTCATATGACTCTTATCTCACTTATGTGGTGTTTTAAACGGTTCAGATGATTTTACATTTCTCAATTAAGAATTCATTTTGCAATCTTTCAAGTACAAATCATACATATTTTATTACCTTTATCTTATAACTGCTGTAAAAGTGTGTAATCAGTAATGAATAACATTTCTCATCTAAACTTCTGTGTTATTTAATGATGAAATCTATGGCATGAAAGTGGTTGTATGACTAATTAAAATGATTATTTCCTAAATAGCTCAGAAGCTTTAAAGGACTTAAAAACAGATGTTTTCTCTTTTGTCGACTACAAACTAACTAATACCACTTCATTTTTTGAAAAAATCTCATATGTAAATCTTTAAAATAAACATAGTGATAAGTACACTTTGTATACTTTTTTGTACCTCTTGATTTTTATAGGTGTATAAAGATAATATGCATATGTATTTCAGAGTTAAGATACCTTATTTAAAGGACACTACCACTAAAAGTATTAACCACAACTGCAACTACATTTGCATGATGTACAGAAACTTCTAATTATGTCATACACAAAGAGTCCCTGATGCCAAGTTAAGGGAATGCACCCATACTACGCGACCCGTTCAGGGGGCGAGGAGGGAGGTCTTCAAAATACTACGCTCAGTCACAGGAGCTGTGGGGGGGTGGCTTAGATTTTTATTATGTAGTCGATTTCGCAGAGAGAAATTTCATTCCCTAACTTTGCTATGAGGTCTGGCAACATTATCGGGCAGAATCTGCTAGTAATTTAATAAAAATTATATTAACCTTTGAACAGTTTTAAATAGGGAAAATAAAATTTATATAGCATATTTTTTAGTTTTTACCAAGTGGTAATTTTAAATTTCAGAAATTGCTTTTTTTATGGCAATGATATGCTCTATCCCAAAATTAATTTCTGGGTGTGCCACTGTCAACAATGATGTCTAACACCTCACAGAAAGCAATCTCTGGAACTTTTACTCTTTTATTAGTGGATTTTTGTGCTACATAACTAAGCTATTAGAATATTTAACTTTTGTTAGTGGTTAAGTTTTGGAAATTTAATTATGTCATCTAATTTAAACACTATTCTTGTTTTTCATTAGTTTTTTCTGCCACTAAAAATCAGAAGGTTATGCATAAAATCCATATTTATTCATTAAATTTTGCATGAAAAAGCTGCATAGATGACTTAATGCAGATACAAAAATTAGTAGAAATGCTGCAAAACATGCTAATTTAAATAAGTAACCAAACATGTTATTAAATTAGTCACAAAGGCCAAAGGAAGGAATATATATAAAACATTAATTCAAAATACATTGTGATAGTCTAAAAGCTAAAGCAGAGGATTTCATTAAATGAATAAAGCACATAAGAAAATAAAAGCCAGCATGCATTTTAAAACTCACAGCTGCTTTTATGGCTAATTTTAGATCACTCATCATTTACATCAGAACTGAATTCCTTCACTGCATCTAATTTGGACATTTTTTATAAGAAGTTTGTAAAAACACACATTAAAATGTCAAACAATAGAAAAATAAGTTTATTTAAAAATAAAAATCAAAGTCTATCTTTTTGCAAGAAAAAATGTGAATCTGCAAAGAAAGAAATTAAAAATGCTTTTCTAATCCTGTCTCAATTTGTCCCACAGATTTGACATTGAATTTGAAGTAAGAGAAATGGTATAAATGAAGTAAAAGGAAATAGTACATCTACCGCGGGAAAGAACACATTTACTGAGAAACATTCAAATAGGTCCTTACCCATAAACTATACAACAAGTAGGGGAAAAAAGGTAAGTTCTTTGCTTTTACAAAATAATATGTTGTTTCATAGCAGATAAAAATAGTCACAGAAGAAAATATCAAAACTAGCAATGTTACCATTTTCTATCGGCAGTCATAATATTGCAGTAATCCCAAACTTAAAAAAGCAATTATTTATAAAGCTTACTGTTGTTAATATGGGTGCTTATTTATTTTGAAAATAAATACCAGTTCTACTTTTTGTAGAATCAGAATTTTTCAAAGCAATATATTCCAATGCTTACAGCGCATTACTTACATTCACATATCTTACAAAGACCACTTCTTTTATTTTCTGAAATATGATGAAGGTTTCATGTAATTTATGAGATTCTGTGACATAACTCAAGCCTTAAAAATATTACTGTCTTATATTATACATTTTTCTTGCTAAAAATTTGGCAAATCAAAATACAAGCCTTTTCTTAACAATTTGGACTACAATAGTTAATTTTGAGACAATTACATGGTAAAATCCATTTTAATTATTCAAAAATATATCAAATAAGTACCACTTTTTATACACTTAAAAAGGGAGGTATACAAACCAAAATATATATTAAAATTAAGAGTGTTCTACTTGAAAAGAGATTGTTGTCATAGAACTTTTGAACAGCTTTAAAAACAAACCAATGATGTTAAACACTCAAAAAAAAAAATAATAATGTTTCTTCACTCAATGCACTATGGACTAACACTAACAGTAAAGTTGTATCCTTCATTCAACTTTCAGAAAAATTGCCTTCAAAAATGGGCTGAAGAATTACCCGTTTAGGGAAACATTTCAAAATTCCATTATGACTAGTATTTTTTCAGAGTATTTCATAAATCCTATAGGTTTACTGTTTGAAAGAGTTTACAGTACAAATTGTAAAGAGATATTTAAATTTTTTTCAAAGTCTCTAGTGCAGTTAAATTCTTTAAGGCTGTTCTACCTGAAAATGGAGGATTTTGGTTCACTTTCACTCAGGATAGAAAATAAACTTATACTCACACAACTATGACAATTTTCAGATTGTTTCTCTAAAACTAGAATGAAAACTGACATTGAGATAAAATTTTAAAAGTAATTGTAACGTGAAATTCGGCAAACAGAATTGTCATGTACTGCCCGGATACATAAAGTGGAAGTTCACTGCGTTGTGCGCTAAAGTGAATTAACTTTGGGAATATATTAATGTAGAACAGAATAAAGCAGGCAAAATAGAAGATTGCATTTTGTGATTATTGCCGTACGATTGGAATGCTTCCACGTGGTCCTGGCAGTCATGTTGATTAGTTGAAATATTTTTATGAACATAAAGTACTTATTTTATATTTTTAATTACAACCAACTTGGGGCCAGACAAAGCCACAGTTATCTTAATATTTTAAGGATTATTTAACAAGTTAGAGTTTAATATTTACAGGGGTTTTTAGTTAAATGAAACATGTGGTCATATTTATGCTACAATATTGTCTCTATTGCATTCGATAAATACACAAAGAGCATCTAAGGATCTCTTTCAGCACAGCAATCAAACGACAGCTGAGGCTGAGGATTTTATAGACATTGATGCTGTTGTTATAACTAGTAAAGTTCAGACCGATGAATCCATTGTAAACAACATCAAATACTGGAATAAAGTTGAAGAAAATGAGGCAGAAGATGAAGATGATGCCACAGAAGAACACATTCCGACTGCTAAAGATGCAATGGAAAGTGTAAAGACTGTTGTAAGATTTTTAGTATGTACAGATAATTCTGAATACAGTTTCGAAATAGCACAGAAGCTAAAAAAGACTTAAAAAAAAAAAAAAAAAAAACTACTTATTAAAACTTTACACTAAGCAGTAGTGTATAACGGACTATTTTCATGATTAATTGTGGTAACGTAAATATTCCTATTATTAATGAATGTAAATTATTTCCATAAATGATTAATTATGCTTGATTTACTTAGTACATATTTTCTATAACCATGAATATGATTAATTATGTTTAATTTACACAAACATTCAGTGCTAGTATAAAACACTATTTTTTACTTATGTATGTAATGTATTCCTTCTTCATATGGGGACACTTCACTTATAGTGAACGAAATTTGTCGGTCCCCAAAGGTTCACTAGAAACAGAGTTGGCTGTTTTATTAAACTTGAGACACTTTTTCAGAGAATTATTTATTTTCTTGACTCTCGCTCATGATCAGAAATAAACTTACGATGTCATAATTATGAGAATTTTCAGAATGTTTCCTCGGAAAATAGATTGAGAGCTGACATTGAGATAAAATTTGAAGAACTATATAGAGAGAAGGACTATATGAAGAACTATATATATAAAGATTTTTTTTTTTTTTTTTTTAATTGTTAAACTTGACACTTTTACAGAGAAAGACACTCTTGATGGACTTTACTAAAGATCATAAATAAACTTACGATCAGGGCCTGATTATGACCAACAGGGACCCTGGGCATTGATGGATTTGGGGGCCCCTAATCTATGAAATTTGTTTTATTTATTTTTTTTTTATTACAAAATTTTGATATAAAAAAGAATATTTCAGAACAACATTTGAAATTAGGGGGCTTTTGAGCCGGGGTCCCTGGCCAAAGTCCCTATTTGCCCATGCGATAATAAGGCCCTGCTTACGATGTCAGAACTATGAAAATTCTTAGACTGTTTCCTCAGAAACCATACAGTGACCTGAAACAAATTTCAAATTTGAAAAGTTACTTAATTTTTTGAAAAAATTTATTAAACTTTGCACTTTTTCGGAGAAGTCCCCATTTTGGTTAACTTTCACTGCAGATAAGAGATAAACTTAGAATGCTAGAACTATGAAATTTTACAGAATGTTTTCTCAGAAACTATACCGTAAACTATTGTACATTTCAAATTTGAAGAACTACTCAGTTTTCATAAAAAGAAAAAACATTAGTTCTTAAACTGAAATTCAAAATTGGCATCCTAAAAAATTTTCTATCAAATGTAACTTTGAAATATAAATTTGGATCATTTCATAATACATTTAAGAATGTTTTGGGGCCAAAAAATGTGCTACATTTTTGATTTTGCAAATTTATAATTTTCAAACTCATAATCACTCAGAACCATTAATGTATACAAGTTCTTATCAAGATTAAAAAGAAAAAAAAAAAATACAGTAGAAGAGCTATTGAAAGATTTATGTTTCTTCTAAAACTACTTTACGATGTTTTATGAACATTAAGATGATAAGTGCAACGTAATTAAAATAAATAAATAAATATGGTATTTCAGACTGAAATCAAAGGATTTCAGCAGTTTTATTGTGTTTTAACTGAATTTCATTTTAAAAAGTCACCTTGTGCTCCTCTCTAATACTTATTACAATATTTTACAGCAAGAAAAATCCATTTAATATTTTCAATTTTAATTTTATTTCTAAAATTTTTCAGAGATCTTCAAAGATTAAAACTACAAATTGTTCCTATTAAGGGTGTTCCACCTGAAGAGCGAATCTCACCATAAGATTCGGTAGAAAAGCTTGAAAAATGGGTTGTTTTGAAGTTTAAAGATACACGACGTGCCACCTTTATTCATTTAATGGAAACAATTGGTAGTTGTATTTTCCAAAAATTCTCTGAAAAAGTTTTAGAAATAAAATTAAAACTGTAAAATTGAAACGATATAATGGACTTTCATTGCTGTAAAATATTGTACAGAGAGGTAAGTACTAGAGAGGAGTGCAAGTTTAATTATTTGAATCGAAATTCGATTGAAATGCAATAAAACTGCTAAAATTCTTTCAATTTCAGTCTGAAATACCATTTTTATTTATTAACTTCTTTTTTAAACTAAATCATTAGTATAAATTTAATGTTTATAAAACATCGTAACACAGCTTTAGCAGAAAATTATAAAATTTCCAATAGCTCTTCTACTGTAATTTTGAAAAAAAATCTTGATAAGAACTCATATACGTTAGTGATTCATAGTGATTATGAGTTCAAAAAATATAAAAGCAAACTGCAGTACATTTTTGGCCCCAAAACATTCTTAAATGCATTATGAAATGAAACAAATTTATATTTCAAAGTTATGTTTGATAAAAAAATTTTTAGCCAGCCAATTTTGAAATTGAGTTTAAAAAACAACCTTTTTTCTTCTAATGAAAACTGACTAGTTCTTTAGATTCTACATTAGCAGTAGTTCACAGCATAGTTTCCGAGGAAATATTCTGAAAAATTTCATAGTTCTAGCATTGCAAGTTTACTTCTTATCTGGAGTGAAAGTTAATCAAAGAGCAGACTTCTCCAAAAAAGTGCCAAGTTTAATAATTTTTGAAAGTAACACTTCAAATTTGAAATTTGTTTCAGTTCACAGTATGGTTTCTAAGGGAACAGTCAATAAATTTTCATAGTTGTGGATTTGTATGTTTATTTCTGATCTTTCGTGAAATCAAAAACGTCTTCCTCTGAAAAAGTGTGAAGTTTAACTTTTATATATATATATAATTGAATAGTTCTTCAAATTTTATCTAAATGTCAGTTCTCAATCTAGTTTCTGGGGAAACATTCTGACAATTCTCAGAATTATGGCACAGCAAGTTTATTTTCGAGCATGAGCTAAAGTCAAGGAAACAATAATTCTCTGAAAAAGTGTCAAGTTTAATAATACAGGTATCTTTTAGCTCAATGTCAGTTTTCATTCTAGTTTTAGAGGAAACATTCTGAAAATTCTCAGAGGTATGCTATCACAAGTTTATTTCCTATCCTAAGCAAAAGCCAACCGAAATCTTCTGTTTGCAGGTTGAATAGCCTTAAAGGAATAAAAATGGCGTGATATGTGTCCTTAAAGCCCAAAACCATGGGTTTTTTAAAGGAAAGGAGGAAAGCAGACAGAATGAATAAAATAAACATTCTACTATGAGGCAGTCTTTTGCTGTTAGATTAATACACTTATCATTTTTATTTTGTAATTCTCATTTAGATAACACAGTATAACAATGAGTTGAATACTATTACATACCTGCAACATGATTAGATTCTTTGTTTTCTGTTCCATCTTCGTCTGACCCTGCAAAATACTAAATATTAACCATCTATTTAAGGAAAAATGTATAATAAGACAAAAAACTAGCAAAGTGGGTGATAAAAATATAAAGCTTTATTGAAGTCTGTTTAGCTACAGAGAGGAGGGGGGGGGGTAAATAATAAATAACAGTAATTTTCCTACACATTACTGCTATTTATTATTATGAGACACAATTTCATTCAATAAATTCAATCTGTGTTTTGCATAAATATTAAATTAGCATCTCAGGGTTAATTTAAAAATGCACTCACAAATCTCTAAAGCTTTATCTTTTATCATTACATAGACAAAAATGTTACGTTTATTTTTCTATTAATGAATTCTACTGATTATTATACATGCCTGATTAAATAGCATAGCATACAGATATAATATATGGATATTTAGTTAACTGCAATATCACCATATAAAATCACTAAGCAACACTCTAAACAAGGTTGTCACTCTATTTCTGAAACAAAACTCCCCGACTATTTCCATTTCCACTATAAATTCATCTATTGAATTGAAGTGCTGAAATTTCTTGCAAAATTCACCGGTCTCATTTTAAGCATTCATTATTTATAATTGATCTTCCACAAAATTCTAAATTTTTTCTGAGGGTCACATTATCTTAACGTATATAGAATACAATACTGTTCTTAATGATAATTTTTTTAAAATTTAATCATCCAATAAAATGTTTTTAGTTTGTTATATAAAGCTGATCATTAAAACTTCTTTTAAAAACATGGTTTGATGGCAAACTCCATGCTGTCATTTGTTATACTTGATTCTTAACATTATTTCCAATTTTGTGCAAAGTTGCAAAAAATTCTTGTGTGCATCTTCCAACACTGCTTACAGTGAGCATGTTTACTAAGATGCAGGGAATAATAAAAGAACATAAAAAATATAAAGAAAAATTGGCTCTTCAGCATCCCAATTCGCAATGGACAAAATTTAATCACTAAAATTTTTTCAATAGCATTTTAGTTGATTTCTTGGTTTTCAACTTCAAATTATTTTATTATTAAGAATCATAATCATTTTCAACACAGTTTTAAAAATGATTTACAGAGGGTGTTCACATATTCTGTAAGGATTTTGACTTTCTCCATGAATTAGGTTTAAATTAATAAAATCTCTCTGGCATCAATTCGGAATAAATTTAATTATCATATTCATCATGAAAATTATTCTTTGCTCTAACATAGATAAACACAGCATGGAAGTCTACATTTTTGCAGAAAAAGAAATTTCAAAATTTACACTTGAATGCACAAAAAATAAAAAATGCATATCCAACAATGGTACATATATCTGATATTATATATAAAGTCACATCATAAATAATATCAGTAATACATTAGAAAAAACAACACAGATTAATCAAATGACATTAAAGAGTCATCTATGGGTAGTATTGGAGGCCCCTTTTTGGGGGCCAGGGGCCTTCAAAACTACCTGATGAAACATTAACATTTTTTAAAAATGTATTGATTTTTAGTTTGAGGAAAAGGCGGGAAAACCTTAAAAATTTACTTAAAATATATTATATGATGAGTTTAAAAGAAAATCCAACCTCCCAAAAGAACTATCAAATCTGATTTAAAGTTAATCATAACAAAAAGCATGTTTACTGCCTAATACCAAAATATATTTTTCAGAGTATGACTATGTGCAGATTTTCTATGAATATTACTTGGCAGGTGAAAAATGGAAATATGTAGTTACAACTGATGAGGCCTGGATATATTTATCTGACTGTAATGGAAAAAGATTGATATAGTACTGAAGAAAAAGAGAGAAAAAGACAAACTGTTAATTTAGAGAAAGCATGATAAGTTTTACTAAAAGTTTTATGGGTTTTATTGGATTCTCTAATTACGGAAAACTGAAAATAAGGAAAGTAGACAAAATATCCAAATTATCTTGAATTACTATCAGAAATGTTTTAATACCTATTTTTCAAGAAAGACATCCCATAACTTTATTCAACCAATCTTCACTCTTAAGTTTCATCAGGATAAAGCTACTAGCCATACCTCTAAATCAACTGCTCTCCCGGTCACAGAAACCGTGCGACGCGGCGATGCCCGTCACAGATTCTTGAGCAGGGCTGCAGACTATTCCAAGTTCATATCGGCTGCTCCCCTGCCTATTATTCTGCAATGATGTCGGGCAGGTTGTGCGTAGAATTTACTCATTTTAGTAGATGCATCAATGTGGCCGATTGCGTCAGTGACTTCATATGCAGTTTTTTCCCCATCCCTTTTTGTGAATAATCGTATTTTCATTCATTGTATGCCATTGTATTTGATTTTATATCAACAATTAAAATTACTACGTACTGATTTACTATGCATCTTTCTCCATCCTTTTTGAGAGTAATCATATTTTCGTTCATTGCAAGCCATTATGCTAAATTTTGTATGAACAGTTAAAATAACTACACATTTTCCATAAATAACAATTATTTGGTAAAAATATTTCTTAATCTTTTATATGAGTTTTTATTTTTCAACCAAGATTACCTTGCAGACTATTTTTGTATCTTTAAATCTGCATTGCAGACTGTTACAGAAAATTCTGCGACTGGGGCTGCTCTATTCTTTGAAAAATAAGAAATGAAGCCAGGAATGAGCTGTACTATTTATAAATGCATCACCCCAAATCTCCATCTGTGTCCCTGATGTATTACAGTGCACCTAAACTTTTAAAACAAGCTCCTTATAAGCGGCATCACAAAACATTGGATGAATTCTGGAAAACTGTGGAGAAGGAGTGAAACAAAATAAACATTGATATTTTAAAAAAAGCTCTTTTGTCTTGGAAATCAAAGTGTAATACAATAGTAATTAGTTAAAAACATTTAAAAGCCTAAAATCTCCGTAAAGTGATTAAAACACGCACCATGAGCGCTTTCGACAGCCTATCCCGCTGTCATCATCAGAACTGAGTTGCTTGGCCCGTTCACCGCTTCTTCTTCACCAAGGCTTGCCACGACTGCTCGATCTGCACATGCGCCATGTCGTTGACTGCTCCCTCTTGTGCCATTATTTCCAACGCTCCCCGTCTTAAGCCATAATTGTGGTTATTGTAATTAGCTATTTTCTTGACATTTACGAAATCTATATTTATATTTTCCTTTAAGGCTAGGCGGGATAGAGCGGTACTTTGTCTATTGTATTTTATGTCGTTTATGTGTTCTTTAATTCTATCTTTAATTTTTCTTTTTGTAACACCAATGTAGTATCCGGGAAGGTTGGAATCTCTATAAGTGAAATTTATTTTATAAATACCTGCAGTTTCTAGAGGGTTAATCTTGTCTTTATCTGACCGGATTCTTTTAAATATATTGCTATTGGGTTTAATTGGGATACGAAGGTTCATTTTACGTGCCTGGTTGGATATTTTTACAGCGAAATATGTTGGAAATAATGACACAAGAGGGAGTAGTCAACAACATGGCGCATGCGCAGATCGAGCAGTCGTGGCAAGCCTTGGTGAAGAAGAAGCGGTGAACGGGCCAAGCAACTCAGTTCTGATGATGACAGCGGGCTAGGCTGTCGAAAGCACTCATGGTGTGTGTTTTAATCACTTTACGGAGATTCTAGGCTTTTAAATGTTTTTAACTAATTAAAGGTATTTCCGTGTCTAAATTTTAACTATGTAATACAATAGTTCAACATATGGGCTACCAGTTTGAATATATTAGGAAATAAAATTCTTATATTTGTCTATATAAAGTCCTTCAAAATCATTACAAAAGTGTACACCCTCTGTATTTGAATAAATTTATGTTTGTTAGCATAGCTAGATTTTTATTTGCAGTAATTTCACATAAGATGATTTTCTTATTATTTGTTGTACACCTACTGTATAGATATACTTAAGTTATCTATACAGTAGGTATGCAATTATACAAATATGAATAATTGGATACATTATTTATATTTGTATAATTTTTTTAAAAATTAGTTCAATGATGTTTAAAATAACTGAAATTCTTAGGGGTATTCAGCAGTGTTGTAGTGCTAAAATTTTTTTTCCCAGAACGCACGACTTTGTGGAAGAAGGAGGGGGGGGGGGGTATTGGGAGTTCAGAACACAACCTGACATAAAAAGTATCTGCCTTTTTTGTCAGTAACCAATATAGAAGGCTGTGCATAATTTTGAAAAAAGCTTAATTGACTCAAACAAAATGTACAATAAAGCAAAATTTTTTGTCTAAACTAAGGTAGATATTTTTGGGGCGGGGATAATTTATTTAAAAAAATTAATTTTACCTATCCAAAGTGTATAATAAAGCAGATTGTAGCCCTTTAACAATGTATTGGGGAGGCTAAAACACCCCTAGACCCTCCCCTGGTACCTCCACTGACTGGTCAGGTGGACAGTTCCAAATTTCATTTCCTGCATTGCTACCTCCGCTTTTAACATGTCTTCCCTTTATTGCCGACATTAATTCTAAGAATCTAGTGTTTCGACTTATTTCCTTAATTGCATACACGATGGTGATGTTTCTTTTCCCCAAAGACTCAGAGAGAATGAAAAGTTTTTTAAAAACATCGTGAATGAGCGCCATTTCTGTCAGAAATTGTTTTGATGAGATGAGTTTGAGTACACCTTGAAAAAAAAAAAAAAAAACATGGTTCTGTTTGTCCAGTTTTGGTCTCAACTAGTCGATTTGAACTGATTTTTAAAAAACTGTATAGTTTTGCTTTGACAGAGAAAGACTGCAGAAACAATTTGGAGAGAATTGCCAATCATGGGTGCCGGCAGAATATTTCCCAGGAGGGGGGGGGGGCAAAGACTATTTTAAGTATGGTTACCATGTTGGAAAGAGCAAAAAAGCAAGGGAAAACACTGCATACAAAAATCCAGGGGGGCATTGCCCCCCTTGCCCTATGCTGCCGGTGCCCATGTTGGCAATCTATCTTACTTTTCAAACTCGTTTGATTTTCCGTTTCGAGGCTAGCTGCAGATGCTTGAATCAGAGCCCGATTAACCTCTGAAGTGAAGGGTAGCTCAGCCTTGTTTCGTCCCCACCCCTCCTCTTTTTGTTTGGGAAAAGTAAAGTTTTAATGATTTTCTTCGATAAAAATATTTAAATATTTTCTTCTTTAAAATGAAATTCCATTGATTTAATTAGTTCTAATGATTTCCTTTGATATAAATATTTTTATTCGTTTATCTGAAATTTTCCTTAGATAAAAATATTTATTCATTAATATTCATAACTAGCTAAAGTACCCGTCATTGACGGGTTAGTAGTACTGAATGCAAATTTCCAAAAAGCAAGAACTTTCGTCAGCATTGTAGGAGTACACAGAATGGATGTAGTATGTTGCCAAAGTAAAGAAAGCAAAGTTATAATTTTTATGTATTGTTAAAATATTACAGGTTAGAGAGTAACTAAGTAATATCATTTCGTTCGCTTTAGTCGTAATTATGCGATGCGCAAACGAATATTGACGCATATTGAAATAATTTTCGCAAAATCTCAAAATCTAATCACTATTTTTGAAAAATTGGAAGTCTAGAATTTAAGTTGAGTGACAACCTATCATGTCACCCAATTTCGTTTCATTCCCTGCAATCTTTATTTAGTGATGCTGGAACAAAATTTCAGCATTTTAAAACAATTTTCACAAAATCTCAAAATGTTATCAAAATATTTTAAAAATTCAATGCCTATAAATTAAGATCAGAAACTACCTATCATATCAACAAATTTGGTATCATTTGTATTAGTCGTTATTAAGTGATGCTTGAAGAAATGTAAACGTATTTTGAGAGAATTTTCACAAAACCTCAAAATCTAATAAAAATGTTTAAAAAATTGGACACCTATAATTTATGTTGAGCAACCAACTATCATGTGACCAAATTTCATATCATTCGCTTTAGTCGTTATTACGTAATGCGTGAACAAAGATTCACTCAGTTTTAAACGATTTTTGCAAAATCTCGAAATCTGATCGATTTTTTTTAATTAGATGCTTATAGTTTAAGGTGAGTGACCACCTATCATTTCGCCAAATATCACTTTTTCGCCTTTGCAGTTATTACCTGATGTGCGAACACAAATTTATGCAGTTTGAAAGGATTTTTGCAAAATCTCAAAACCCAATCAAGATTTTTTAAAAATTCGACGCTTATGTTTTAAGTTGAGTGAACACCTATCATGACACCCAATTTCATATCATTCGCTTCAGTCGTTTTTACGTGATGCTTGAACAAAAAAAAAAAAAAAAAAAAAAAAAAAGCGTCTCTGACAAAATGACAGACAGACAAACTTTTTTTTGAGGGTCGCACCGGATTCCCAGGTGCTTGAAACGGATAGAAATTGCAAAATTTTTGAATTCCAAGAAATGTACAGACAAAAGTCTAATTAGTTTAGTTCATTGCAACGAGATTATACAGTATTTTTAAAATTACTTTAAAAAATGAACTAAAAACATTACCTTACTGGAGTTTTAAACTTTATTTATTTAGACGTATTTTTTTTTCTGGAATTCTTTGTTTTCATGACATCATAAAAGTCATGACAACAAAGTTCAGATTTAATTTTGATATTTAGATGTTAAACATACTGAAAGTCTAACCCTTTCTGCCACCGAAATGTTCCCATAATAGAAAAAAATCTCTCAACTAGAGCAGATGTCCCAGGCAAAAACATTCCAAACTGAACCAATTTAGAAATGTTACGACATGTCAGCTTCTGAAAAACCTAAAAAATAGCTTTCCACTTCTCCTCAACTAAAATCTTTACAATTAAAAGATCATTTATAAACAAAATTCTGAATTTTTACTGCAGTTTCTCGGGCATTTTTACCTCCCCCCCTCTTCAAATTCAGAGGGGAAGCTCAAGCTTCCCGAGCCTTTTTGGTAATCAGGCCCTGGAATCTCTACTTGATTCTTAGGAGATCAACCATACAAAGATTAAACTTTGTCCATGAATATTTGAAAATGTCCGATTCCATGGACTTGGCGATTGCTTCTCCAGCTTCAAGTTTCAGATGATGATTTAAGCAATGCCAAACTACTGTGGAAATTTCTGAGACAAATTCTGCTCAATACCATGGTATTATACTTGCTCCATCACTAGCAAATCCTGCAAAATTTTCTCAGAGATGTTTATCATGAAATAAGTATTTTTAGCTTTCTGTTATAATCTCAGAAGTTCAACTATATGTAAGAAGGTGAGAATTAGTTCACAATAACATGACTGTCCACCTCACATTTTAAATACATAATGGAAGTAGTTTTGCTACTCAGAGTGGTCGATGCATCAATTAGTATTGAAATTTTACCACTGATTTCAATAATGCGCTTTCAGGTTTTTATTAATTGGACAGGACTGGGGATTGAATTCCTAGTCGAGTAGACTCTGCTATCAGTTCACTGGGATGATCTTAACTACTACGGTATCCATAGAATGAAAACAGACAGATTCCTAGTGCAAGCGCAGACTATACGAGAATATTTTTTTTCTTTTTTCAGAAAATAGGTTTAGATCTACAATAATAATAATCTCATTTGAATTCCGGAACGCCGTTCTGGCTCGCAGAAAAGTACTGGAACGCCGTTCCGGCTTGCAGAAAAGTACCAGAACGTCGTTCCGGTGCATTCCGGCCCCATTACACCCCTGGTACTCAGTATCAGTTGACTACTTAGTATATCAAAATACAGGAAATAATCTATTATCATTGAAAAAGTACGAAATGAATAGGAAAACATTAATATGGGACATGTTAAATTGGTAATTGCTCAGCAATCTAATACACATGATTAAAGTTTCAGACTTGCCAACCTGGGAAAATCAAAATGTGTAAAACAGTGCGCGAGTAGAAATTTCGACACTTTTTGCTATACAACGCGTGAGCGTTATTTTTTACCTTTCACCATATAATGCACGAGTATTATTTTTAATGCATTTTATATCACAATTATTTGTTTGAAGTAGTATTAAATAAAGCTAAGAACAATAAAAGAAAATGTTGAATAAAAGGCAAATCAATTAATACACCATTTTCCAGATTTCTTGTGACTAACAATTTATTAATTATAATCACTTAACTGGCATGAAAAAACTCATTTTGACGGTGCTGACTTCAAAGAAGCAGCAGTAGCTTTTTCTGCTTTATTCAGAAAATCTGAAGTAAAAATCTTTCATAATAAGAAGGCTTTCCAAAATCTTATTAGACAAGTTGCACCTGAATTCATTTCTGTTTTTCCAAATAATACTGAAAACCCTCTCACATTCAGCATAGTCAGCTGCTGAAATAGGAACATTGTATTCGATCAAGAAAGATGTAAATAACAGTTTTGCATGAATAACGTCCGACAGTCCCAAGGGGGGATTAAAGGGGGGGGTGACTGGCCCCCGAGAAAAAAGAAATTAATGTAAAAGATCCTAAATTGCTTCCATTATATGGATGTATATGTCAATCTTCTAACTGCCCACCCATGAGAAACTTGCATTAATCTGCCACTGGACTGTCCGTCCTCTTTGAAAAATGTTTGTAGACTTTTACTGCTGTTAGCACGTTTCACATTTTCACTGTGTTTTGACGAACTCGAGTGGTGAGAAATGTCATACTTTCCTCCATGAGAAATGCTGAAATCACTCCGGCACACGTTACAATAAGCAAATTTCGCTCCTTTGACATATGATACTATATATACCCCAGGGGTTGCGCTGGCTCTTTTTAACATTTCACCAAATTAGATTTTTTCGTACATCATTAAGAAAAGCAATTGTCAATATTTCAGCCAAATGTATTTTCTTTCGCCAAACTAATTTTATTTTTGCAATTTGCGACGTTGGCGATTGGCAGCGCGACCCCTGTATACCCATTCTTTGCTATAACTTTGTTTATAAGTTATGCTGTGCCAGTGATCATTTATCGAAAATAATCCTCAGAAAAGCAATCGAAGTATGCTCTTACTACCGTCTGCATCTACCACCTAATTGCAAAGCGGGTGCGCGCTGATGGTTGATAACGAAGAACACCACGTGAGACTCACAAGTCACAGGAGAAAGGCCTACTCCCTAGTAAACGATTCTCCCATTCGCTCTACTCTATGACGTCATGACTGGGTAAACCAATTAAGAAATACTCAGCGTCGCATGTGGAAAAAGATTTTTTTTCTTTGCCTCAGTGGCAACAAAGAAAAATATTTTGATGCGCGATGTGGATCATGGTGCCGATGCTACCACTTAGATCCATATTGAAAAGGCAAAAAGGCCCTAACATAGAACATCATTTCAATTTAAAACCTAATACATTTCTTTTTAATATCAATTTCACTTTTAAAGAAATATACACAAGTTAGGAAGAAAATATCCGGAAATGCGTAAAAAAAAGCGCTGTATGCGTAAAAGTGTAAACAGCAGTCGAAATGCGTAAATTTTACGCGTAAAGCGTAAAAGTTGGCAAGTCTGAAGTTTACATATAAAATTAATAATAAATCTTTTTGTTTAATTTAGTGTGAATTTTTTTTAATGAAATCAAAGAAAAATTTCGATTAAAAAAAAAAAGTTGTAGAAACCCAATTAAAAATTGCACCTCATGAATTAGTCTCAATTTTTTTGTCAATTGACCAATAACAGAAATATTTGGAGAACAAAAAAGATATTTAAGTCATTTTTCAAACCTACCACTACTTGAAGATGCATCTGTAGTGGATACATGAGTGATGGCTGGAGGACTACTAGGAGCAGATGGCAGTACAAGCCTAGGAGGAGGAGGTTGTTGATTTCTGGGAGGATTCCACGCAAAACAGTAGCAGCATCTGAAAGCTAAAAGGCATAAAGCTTTAGAAATTTATGAATTCTAACACAAAGATTGAAAAAATTGTGAATGTTTGAAAAATTGTTTTGATTCTGTAATATTCAATGAATACAAGATTTTCAATGGAAATTACATATTATTAGGGCCCTATAAAATATTCAAAAATGCAGAATTTTGCATAATTTGCAATTCTCTGCATAAACTACAACTTTTTGCATAACACTGCATTTTTCGGCAACTTTTTTATTTCTTAAATTTTTCTCAACATATTTTCTTCCAAAACCTCTTGAATGTTTATTATTATTCAGAAATGCACAACTCCAAAAAGCTAGAACCTAAGTTTTCATAACCTGGTTTGAAATTCATGAAAGCGGCTCAAGTGTTTGACCTAGACCAATTGTCCAATATATATGTTGAAGTCTTTAACAATACTTCAAGGATATGTCATGGAGTGTTCCGGTGAAAACTTAGTAAGATTTTGGAATTCAGAGGTTGTTTTACAGAGGTTTCCAGAACTAACACATAAAGCAAAGTTAGTACTCTCGGTTTTAATTAATTTTGTAGACCATACATGGGCAACCTCTGGCCCGCGGAACATATCAAAACACCATATAAACCATTTGAAATCTCATATAAATCCCTATTATACGGCCCGTGACTTCATAACATACTAAAGTTTGTCTTGCTACTTTTCAAAGGTTGCCCACCTGCTGTATACTGTGAAAGAGCAGTTTCATGTTACGGTCAAATATTTAAAAAACAAGGACAGAGTTTGAAAGAATCATCGGTCGCAGACTAACATCTCTTTATTTCCATAAATTTTAGAGAAAAAGTCAGACTCACTTATCTATTTTTTAAAAATGTAAATTAAAATATTGCTGTTCTTTTTAACGTAGTTATTTCCCTACTCATACGCATTACTTCAATACATTTCTATAAATACTGCATAATTTCAGAAAACTGCCGCATAATTCTGAAAAATTTCCGCATATTTTGTATTTTGCCCTACATATTATATAAACTGAGTTATGTAAGACAAGGAGTTGACAATTACAACAAGAATTCATAAAATATCAAATTGTGATGAATGCTGTATTGAATATGATGAAAAGCTAGGATCACAAATAAAACACTATATTACCAATAAATTCAAATTCTTCTTTCAGAGCCATTCCATTATGAGATTGGCATTGGCGACAAATTAAGGCATATCGGTTTGATGGTCCATCACCAACTAAGTAATCCACAAATTTATCTATTATAGTTCTTTCACGGGGTAGAACAGGGCGAGGCATTGGCTGGCCTGGTGGCCGAACTAGTCAAAGACAAAAATTATGTTCATACATAACATAGTGGTTAAATGCATGATTATGATGTATGATACTGAAATAAAATTTACACCTTTGTTATGATTAATCTAATTTGAAAGCATTGCTAATGACTAATAAAAACAGTAAAAAAAATCTGGTGTTTAAAGTTAAAAATTAATTAAAACTAATGCATCACACTAAAATAAGAAATACAGATGTAAAGTCTATAGTTAAAAACTTGTTAAAAAATTACCTTTATCTGTTAAAATTAAAAATCTATGCAAACATTTTTGGCACAGTTTTCCCAACCATCATCAGGCTTCAACTGTCTAAATTTTCTCTTAGACATGAGCTTCATGTGATGCATGAGATTCTTCCAAAGAGGAAATTTCAACAGCTGAAGCCTGATGATGGCTGAGAATGCTCCACTGAAAGTGCTCGCATAGCTTATTTCCCTACTCATACGCATTACTTCAATACATTTCTACTATTTTTTACTATTAATAAAGAATTTTGTAAATAACACACATATATAATAAATAGTACAAAATAAAATTGTCAGGTGGTAGGAAGGGTTCAACTATCTTCAGTTACAAAAAATTTCAGCTATCAGACAGGCAGAAAAATGGGTATTGATGATTAGTTTCCTGCAAACTCAAATGAAGAAAAGCAGTTTTTTAAACTTTTATACAGCAAAATGTGTGTGCGTGTGAACTGCTCTAAAACACATTTTTTTACAGTGCCATTTCTATGGTAATTCATTATTTTCTTGTAGCAAATAAACAATATTTATACTCTACTTTAAATCTATATAAAATAATAAAATATTAACTATATAATTTCAGTTTTATCAGGATTTAAATGTACTATGGCTGTGGAGAAATAAAATAAATTAACCAGTCTTTTATGGAGATTGTACTTTAATTAAAAAGTTTTAGTTATTGATGTAATCTAGGAATAGATTACCTAAATGAGACTAAATCTAAACTATTTACTGAATTGAAGAAAAAGATCAGAGTTGAAAGTGAACATTAAACATAAAAACAGCGTTAATAAATTTTGAAAAATAAATAATTTTATTTAAAATACCACCAAAAGCATTATAGCAACTGAACAATCATTCCAAAAAAGAAAATTATTTTTTTTTTTTTTTGCTATGAGGAAAACATTTACTTGAGTTTGATTTGCATCAGTACTCTGATTTTTGTATTTATTGAAATAATCATTTCAATAAATACAAAAAGTCATAATCAAGAGTTATCATTATGATTGTGTATGTACTTACACAATAGCTATAAATAGTTTTGCAAAATAAAATATACAAAATCTCGTTACTATGTTAGGAATTTTTACATGATAAAATTCATTTCAATGTACTAAAGAAGTACACTCTAAGTTCATAAAGAACAGAGCATTAGCTAGCAACAAAACAAAACAAAAGAAGCAGTAAAACAAAAGAAGCAGTAAAACAAAAGAAAACCACTCCTCTTATAGTTTTAGTTATCCAATTTATGCAGTTTAAAGAAGATAAAAATGAACAAACTTCACAAAGTTCAAATTTGTTTAGAGTTTTCATAAATAACTCTTTATTTGAAAAATTAAAAACATAACATGATGCTATTTCTTTAAATGTGATGGAATATTAATCACAAATATAAACTTCTCAATAATATTAATGAAATATGGATTAGAGATGTATGAAAAGAAAATATATATAGAGAGATGTGGTACCCTCGCTAGGGTCTCCAATAATCAATCGACACAAAATAAAACTCTAGGTTAGCATTTAATCAAGAAAAAAAAGCTATTTACAGGCAATCTATTTACAAAATGGTTAAAGGAAAACGGACTTCATTCCGATAATTAACAGATTACTGCCTTCTTGCAGTTTCTAAACGCTGTTATTAAAAACAAAAGTGCCCAGCTGCCTTCGTGCAGCTGACGTGGGCCGCGTCTCAGGTCGCTCTCTCCAAACCTTTTTTACGTTCGGCTATCCGAGGTTCTAAGCCGGCGGGCCAGCTCCTCCTGGCGGCGCTCGGGTAATCTACCCTACATAGATGACCCTGATGACCAACTCACTCAAGCTGCCTTTGTATTTATCAAAATATCATAGAATTTTTACAAAAACACCGTCTTCACAGAAAAGTGTGATGGTTGTAAAGTGAAATATTGCACTAAAGTGGTCATTATAGACAGATAAGTCTCTTAGCCAAGGTGGCTCTTTCAGTAGGTTCCACTGTATATGGAATCTTGAGACATACTCTTTGACAGAAGAATTTTATTCACACTCAAATTAAAAAATTCAATGCTCTATGGTCAAATTTCGACCACTGGCAGACAACTAGTACATATAAATAATTTTCAAGAATTCACTTTTTTAATAATTTAACAACAAGAGTAATAAGTTAACAACAGGATAATTTATAAGCAAAACAGATTATTTAAAGCAGGATTTTTTTCCTTATCTGATTACTCATACAATAAGGAGTCATTTTTTTTTAACCACTCATACCTAAATTCATATTATTATTACTTTCCCCAGAGGCAGGCACTGGCCACAAGCCTTTGCCACTACTAAGATTTGAACTACTGGCCATTTTATTATGGGAGCACCAAAATGGGCGAGCAGCATTACCCCCGATGAAGGGATGGACAATTTAACAACGAAGCCCAAACTGAGAATCGAACACGGGCCCAACGTGTGATAGAATAGTTCTTAAGCCACTACACCACCTGGGTGGTTAAATTCATATTATGTATAGTAATTTAAAAGCAATGAATTCTGAGTGTTAAATAACAATATCTTGCTCTTATCCAAATTCTGGAGGTGTTTTTGGGAAATCATGTTTTATTATTCAATCCTCTTTAAAAATGTTCTTTCTTTATCAAATCGCAGTGACGAAAGAAATGTAGAAGCTTCTAAAACTTTCACCATAGCACTGAAGCAAACAGAAAATAAACAAACAATTTGCTTCCACTTCCCACATTTGCCTGAGCTTCAGTGCAATTGTGTCCAATTAGCGCTGCTGATACCATTAAGACCACCAATGGTGTCCCTTGGAATGTTCTAGCATATCATAGCATATATAAAATAGGAGTGCAGGTATTAAAACACACTTTTTCACTATTTTGGTCTTGCTCTGAAAGTTGTAAGTTACACTCCCCACTCTCTTGAGCCTATGTCCGTTTTGAATTGTAAAGAATGTTATGATATGACAACAGTACTCATATACATATATGTCAGTTGTAGTAGTCGTAACTCCCCACCCCCCTGAGCCAGAAAAATTTCTGGCTACGTCACTGTGTGCCAATAAAGAATCTCCAGTCAACAATTAAAGTTAGACTGTGCACATTTTCACGACGGAGTAACAAATAAATAATCAAAATAGTTAGAAGTACAGCAATATTATACAAGTCAATGATATTAAGGGTTTCATTTGTAATCAGAACAGTTGTATTGTGTAACATATTTTCAAACTATAATCAATCACATCAAACTCCCTTTAAAATTTGCATCTGTATAATTTGGATATTTAGAATTTGTATTAATAAAAAGATATGTAATTTGATTTATAAAGTACATTGAAATGAGTTTTATACATCTTTGATAGCCTTTTTTGCTGCTTCTGACAATTTAGTTATTGAGATTTAACAGTAAGCCTCAGATAGTAGATTTAACAATATCAGCCTTATTACATATACATTCACAATGGAACATACAAAAGTAACTGAAAAAACACTATGTCAAAATTAAAATTTTGAAATAATCTTGGAGTTGAATCATATACTATATTTTCATAGAGATAAGCTGTTACTTATTTAAGTAAAAAATAAAATTTCAGAGTTGCTGAGGCTTGTACGCCAATGTACTTCCATGAAAAACACAAGAAAAAAGTAAAATTGTTTTACAAAATCCACAATGTTGATGATAATCAATAAAAGTGTTTGCAAAACTACCAGAAAACATCACTTATCTATTTCTTGAATTAAAGATAATGTGGTACATTCTGTCTGATCAAATAGGCACAATGTCTACTGCGCGTAAAGACCTACAAACCTACAACAATCCATGAGAGATTTGAAGTGAAATGTTAAATAAGAACAAACCCTAATAGATAGCAAATACAAAAACTTGACAAAAGTGCAACAGCATAAATAATAGAATTAAGTAATAAATTAAACAAAATACTTTTAAAAGTACAGTAAAATCAATAGTATTAGTCAATAGAGATTAAAAAATGAGTAAACTTAAAAAAAAAAAAAAACTTATGGCATTTCATTACAAAATAATTTCAGGCAAACTAGTCAAATCATGCACAGTATATTTCATTCAGGCATTTTAAAAGCCATATTAATAAACAAATCATTGGCAGTAATAAGCAATTAGCAAGCTTTTAAAACAAAAGTTATACGTAACTTCAGTTTTACTTATTCAGTAGTCCATTTTACAGATACTTTCAGAATTGTAAAATGAAAACACACTGTGGCGGCATGAGATCACCTCCGCGCAAACACCCGACAATTGAAGGCCGGTCGAATGGGTACCTTTTGGCCAAGCCGGATTGCGCCTCATTCTACCACCCATAAGTCCCTGGGTTCAAACCCAGCTTTCACCACAACATATAGCATGCATTTAAAATAATAATAATAATTTAAAAAAATTCTATAATTACTTTTATATTACAATTATGCACAAAAAAGCATCATGGGCCTGCTTAATGTTGGTTTGAAAGACACAAATAATGAACTTTAATTTTAAAAAGGAGATGGTTGTATAGAATAGATTTAAAAATATATACTCAAACCCATTAATTCTCCAGAAAAATATGACAAACAACTTGCAAGTGACAACTAGAGACAGTAAATAACCAGCAGCTACTGCAAGTAGTAAATGATAGCACACTTAGTGATTATTGAATAAATAAAATCATTAACTTAAAGTAAATTAAGAAGAATTAGTCATTAAAAACTTAATATTTGAAACAACATTTCATGCCAACAATTTGTATAAGAGAAGCTTGAAGGAAAAGAATTGAGATTTGAGGCCATATTTAAATAGCGATATAATACACAGATTTGTAGCAGGTGAATTTTATACTTAATTTAATACTTAAAATATCGATTGCCAAACATATAAGAAAAGCAGTATTTTGTGACAGACAAAGTATTAACTTAAGCTTCAGTTAAAAAGTTTTACTACCACAAACATCAAATTATTAAAAAATATTATTGCCTGAATATCTGAAAATTTCTGGTCAATTGAAATTTAATTAAAATTTTTATACATGCTACATTCCTTCAACTCCTTCGTGACCATAAAATTGTTGCTGGCTGATGACACATTAATGAAAATCTGCTGTCTATATATTAAGAAAAGAAATTAAAGCTCTAAGTTTTACTTGCTCTAAGTGCAAAAAGTTCCATACAAAATGCTAGTAATATATCTTCATATGATTAAATAATTACAAATTTGCCCAGCCAATGAAAATTTTAAAAGATAAATGTTTTAAGAATTAGGTTAAGGGCAACATGATCTACATTTTTAGTAACAACAAGTGTGAATGTAAAATTATAAGTACTCAAAGGTACCAGTGAAAATTTTCATGATATTAATATAGAATGATTTGTAATACAAAACTAAAATTATCAAAATTTTTAAATAAGATAATCCTATGATTTAATAGAATACATAAAAAAAAAAGTATCAAGAGATAAATTTGCCTTTTTTTGGAAGTTAAGTATGACCTAAAATATGTAAATGCAGACAGTGAATACTTTGCCTGCAAAAGTAAGTGTGCTTTCATTTGAAAAAGACTATATTTATCAAAATAATTTTAATTTCAATTAAAAGTTTTTTTAACATTACTTTGATATTATTTTGGGTAAAACTACTTATATTTTTAATGCCACTGATGTGCTAAATGGCAAATTTTAGACAATTTTCCCCCCCAAAAGAACCCATTTTGTTTCAAATTGTCAGGTGCCTAGGATAATTTTTTTCAGCCACTAGGCACACTTGAGAACCCACTTTCATATCCTTTATTAAACTCATAAATGTTTTCATTAAGTTATTGAAGAAGGGCCCAAAAACTTCAGCAAGGGACCCAAAAGAGTATGTCTTATAAATCTCTGAGATCCAAAAACTTGAGACCACAAACTCTGAGATCCACAAAAGACACAAGTGTGATCCCTGAATACAGTCTTTTTTTTTTTTCCCTATAAAATTTTATACCCATTTATTAAATTTGTTCAGATTTTTAGGCAGATCATAAATTTAGTAAAAAGTTTGCAATCAAGAAGTACTTTAGAATACATAAAAAAGTGGTTTGAAAAAAGTCTAAGTGAAGTTTACTACTATTAATACCAAGTAAGGAAAACACAAGAAGGTTTGACATTGGAACAAAATTATGATTTGAAAAATATAAATGAAGCATTAAAATCACATAACTAACAGATTTGTAGTTGATAAGAAGATATCAGATAATGCAGTTGAACATTTATAACAAAACATTAATTCAAATAATTAAACTTGAAAACCAAAACAATTGATTTGTCCAATCTACATTAAGCCGTTTTCTTAATAAATATGTACAAGTGAGATTTAAATTCAAAGAAATGCTAAACCAATCTCAAATTAAAAATGAAAGTTAGTAACAAATACAAAAGCAAACTAGTTAAAATAAGTTAATATTCATCATGCAAACATACCAAAGGGCTGTCCACCCCTTGGATAAAATGCAGTCGGATAAGGAGGGTTAGTGGGAGATTTTCCATGAAAAACAGGAAAAATATTGGGAGAACCTGTTGATGTGTTCAGAGTGATTGTTTGGCCAGGACTTATAGTGGTCCCTGAAGCTCCTAAAGGAACAGGTGATGTGTGTCTGGGTACACTTCGCCGCCTTATCTCTTAAGAAAAAAAAAAAACAAAAAACATATATATATGAATGAAATGGAAGACATATTCACAAAATAAAAAATTACTGAAATACCATACTAAAATTTGTCTTGCAATAACAACCTTACATAGATATAGAATACAATGATTTTAATCAAATCAATCAAAATTTTATTCTATAAAAATTTACTCAAGCTGATAACATCTAAAATTTAAATAACAAATTTTATAGTTCAAGTGAACTTATTTTGAACCTGTTTCCTAAAATTTATTATTATAAGTAAAAACTATCATAATTGGTGTTCTCACTATCTTTAGATTTAAATAAGTTAGGCTAACAAAAACAGTTCTCCATTTTTTTGTAAGTTATATTTTAAAAAATGAGTAAAATTATCAATGTTAATTTGAAACTGTATATGCATACATAAAACCCATACTATCAGTGCATTCAAATACTTACCCATATCAGAAAATGAACCTTTAATAGGTGCAGAAGATGGTGGTGCTGTGATAGCTGGTTTTGGCTCAAAAATCTGTAAATGGGGAGAAAAAATGCAAAACATCAATAATACTAAAATTTACATGATTCTTTTTATTTAAAATACTTAAAATTCAAACAAACATTTAAGAAGTGATATTTTAATGGGGAAGGGAAATGGAACGAGAATGCTTGAAAAGCAGTCAAAATTCTTAAATGAGTCCGATTTCACCTAAGCATAGTTTGTATTGCACATTCATAAACACATGTAAAATGTGCACAAAACGAGCAAATTATCTAAACACAAAATAAAGCATTTCTGGTAAAAGGGTATAGGATTAAAAAACCCGAGGTCACATTGACATTAATGATAAATTTATGTAAAATAAATAAATAAACAATAAAGAAAAACAAAGAAAAAATTTGAGCAGTGTGCTCTAAAAGAGTAGCATAGCCATTAAAAGAGCACCTAGACAGTAAAGTCCAGCTAATTATTTAGTGTTTATAAGAAGTTCTAGCATCATCATTAATTTTTATTTGTATAACTGATTAAGAAATTACTAGTTTGAAAACAAAAGCAATGAGAACACTTGCTTGAGCCTCACTCCTGAGAAGCATATGTGCAATACAATAAAATGTAATTTTTTATCTTTTTTGAACTATCTTCATTCTTTTTGAACTAGGAATCCTCAGTGCAGCACTTTGATGAGAATGGCTTGACCAGATAACTTAAAAAAGCACTACTGTATATTTTGAAGAACAATACAATGATGCTAGTTTTTGCAACGTTTAGTAAAACTGATGGATTAAAAAAAAAAAGAAAAACCTGAAAATAATCCGTTACAGTTATAGTAGATGAATTTGAATGCATAGATAGGAGTAAACTCACTGCAAAGATGTGGAGATTACAGATTTTTTTGTTTGTGACTGTAGTATAGGTCAAATTAATACAGATGATAAAGAACCAATGGATTAATGATTGTAAACAGTTTATTTATGCACAGAATTTTGTTAAAACTGGAAACTAAAGCCTTACGAAACAGAGCTCAAAATTAGGTCATATGAATGCTAATAAATCAGCAACACACTTTTTCAAACTCTAAGATCAAACTAAAAACCCCACAGAAAATTTCTATACACAGAACTTGTGATTCACCACATAATAATATGATAAAATAAATTAGATAAACTTAAATAAATTAGATATATTATTCTGAAAGATATTTAATGAGTAATTTATCTGAATGATGTTTAGTAGGATATCTGAAAGTTATTTGCTTGTGATTGATAATTGACATATATTAGGAAATACTCAAGCTGATTTATTATACCAATCACAATCAAATTTAAGACTTCCAGAATACTTAATTTTTCAGCCAAATGATATAGATGCTACATAATGAACTTGAAAAATGATAATTTATCATAAAATATTAACTCATATTTAATGTATATCTATATAGTTAAGAACAAGGAGCAAACAAGGTATTTTCACATGATTCAGGGCTTGTAACACATTTTACCTCAAGAAAAAGTGATTATTTTGAGATAATTTAGCACTTATTAATGGTAACTTGCAATATAATTAAATTTTAAAGAAAGATAAGAGCCTTCTCATTCAATCCCACTTTTCTTTCCTTTCTGTATCATAGTAGATTATCAAATTAACAATTACAAAAGTGGTTTATGTTATGAAAAATACAAAATTCATAAAAACTGCACTTAAGTTATTACCTTATAAACAAGAGCCTAGCTGTAACAATTCTGGGTTTTAACACCTCAAAACAAAACTTTTACTGTCATTACTCCAAAAAGATTAGAAATTTATGATAAAAAATGTAATAAAATCCACACTGTCTGTACAATCCGTACAATCAGCTTGACATTTTCCAGAACTGTAAATGGAGAACTGTTTTAATGGTAACCAACATGGAAAACAATAATTATTTAATGTGTAAATCACCAAAGAATGAAAAGTCACTAGTTTGAATGGTGACTTTTCTATCCAAGCTGTTAAGTGGACAAAAATGTGTATTGAGTGTAGTGATAGTAGAGTATGATTTTTTGTTAAGCATTTTTTTCTAGTGCAAGTTGTGCCTTCACAATGGGCTTTATCTACTAGTTTCACAATAATATTTCACAAGATATATGCCAACTCAAATGCATAAACTAAAGAGCAGTAGAATATTTTTCAAAAAAATTTTAAAGGAGTATGCATGTTTCCATGATAAAAGTGAACTTTATGAACAAGAAATTATACAGTCTGAACTATTGTGTGAAAATTATAAAAGTGGTACAGTCAAACTTTAAATGGTTAGAAGGTAAGGTTTGACAAACTGCAACTGACAATTTCTATGAAATTAGAAGAAATATAATTTTATAATTCAAACTAAAACCTGCAACCAGTACTTTTGTTCATTCATTTACAGGTGAATACAGACTGACTGGTACTTGTGTAAACATCTTCAGACAGGGACATATGATAGGGCCCTCTCAAAATTTGGATTTCTGTTGACTGGATGTCAATAATTTCAATCAAGTCTTTTAGTGACTAATTTGACCTTTTCCACCATTTGGCCCTTCCAGAAATATTTTTTTGGTGACATGACTGCTTTTAGACTATACTGGAAAACAAAATTATTTTATTATTTTGCAAAACAATCACGACTATAAAATTTTTTATTAAAAAACTTTTTATTCTAAACTTTTTTTAGTTGAAAAGTCTGAAATGAGTTGTCCTCTTTTTCACAATTGTAAATTTAATTTTTCTTATCTTTTCTTTTTTAAGTCTGCCATTAATTGGCAAATATCATCTGAAACTTTTGTTGCTCTTTCTCTCATTGCCAGAGCAATTGCTGATTCCTTTAAATCTTTATTTTTTAAGTCACTGGCTTTTTTTAGTAGATCTGAAGCACTGTCAAAAGCATTCTCCTCTTTATAATTTTAACTTTTTGTTCTAGCTCTTCATTGACTTGGCTTATCTTTTCTAACAATTTAAAATTCTCTCTCTCAGTCTTCAGACTTTTCTTTTCTATTTTTCTTTATGTGTCAAAATAGGTATTATTTGGTTTATATGCCACTTTTTTGATATCCAGAAATTTCGGTGTAATAGGTACGAAATAAGGCTTATTGTCAAAACTTACCAAGGCACGAGTGCATTACACGAGTGCGTTTAACTGACACGAGTGCATTTAATGTGCATTCAAGCTTTTCAAGAGACTGACACATGCTTTGCCTGCCATATACTAGATATGCAACTAGGCAGGAATAAGTATTTAACATCGACAACAGTTGCCTTACTAATTTTCTCATTTTACATGAAAAATACAAACTAAGATTATAGCTTAAAACACAGCTAACTAACTGATTGTCTCAGATTAGCATTAGTGGCCACAATCATAATGAATAACTGATTTTTTTCTCTCTCTCTATAAGGAAATTTAAGGATTTTTTTCTCTAAGGAAGGCTTTTTTGATAGATTTTTATCAATGTTTTTTTTTAATTTTAAGTGCTCTGAAATAAGGTTTAAATCTAGAAAAGGTGACAAAATCACAAAAAGTGAAAAAAATCTTTAAAACTTTATGAAAGTGATGTTTTACAAGACCTGCATGATTGGGAGGGGGGGGGGGGGGAGGAAGAAAAGCATATTGAAATTAATTTCCAAAAAATTACATTTTAACAGAAAATATAACATTAAAAGGTTACAAAAATGTATCAAAATTTGTACCCATTTTATCACATGAAATTAGCATATCTTGATATTTCAGCAGAGCAACAGAAAAAAGAACTACTAAAGAATGTACATGAAAGCAGTCTTACTCTTCTATGATATTCTGGATCAAATCTTTCTAGAAGCTCTTTCACAACTTTATATGTTTCAGTCTCCATGGCAAATTCTAATAGAGATTTCTTTTTCCTTTTCAACTCTAGTAAGTTTTCATCATTACTTCGAATTTTTTGAAGAAAGTACCAATGAAGAAATTTTTTAAGAACATACAGTCTAAAAAATGCAACAATACAGCTGATTAATCACACCACAGATTAAAAAAAAAAAAAAATAATAATAATAATAATAATAATAATAGCATCAAGGAGTTTTTATCACATATACGTTCGCTTTATCTAACTTACTTAAGCACAACAAAATACTCACAAATACTTTTTCCGTATTCACATAACAGTGTGCATACATTCTCATAGCATGCTAAAAAATTAGATTGTGAGAAAAAGACCTGTTTAAAGTTGTTTGATTGAATATTTTTCTTCCACTTAAAATAGAAGGGTACAGAAGAGAATAAAACTTAAAGGTGTAGATCAAGGAAACAAAACATCCTTCACAATTTTGATACACAAATTAAAATAAATTGCTTGCAGCATGGGCTTAAATAAATTCAGGATGATTATTCACAAGTTGCACTATGCACTGTAATGAAAGAAATGTGCCTTTTATGAAACTTTCAGAAAAAATTCTTAAACACTGAACTGCGCAGCAAAATCTTTCGTAAAGAGACTCATTTTGTAAAATTTTTATTGTTTAAGAATTTTTTCTGAAAGTTTTATTATTGATAGAGGTTTATCCTTTATTTCATAGTACAGGTTGTGGAGAGAATCTATGAGAGATATCCTGCAAGGGAATGGACACATATCTACACTGATGGCTCTGCAGTGAATGGAGTAGCAGGTGCTGGTGTGTTCTCAGGCACTCTTTATCTGAGGGAGGCTGTTGGTCACTTCCGTGATAATTTTGATGCTGAGTTACACGCAATTTTATGGCCCTTGGGGCTATTGAAAATACTGCTGAAAAGAAAATTGTTCTGTTTGTGGATTCTCAGGCTGCTATTCATACAATTACGAGCTACAATCTTGCTCTTACCTCCCTTGAATATGAGTGCAAACTAAGGATTAGCTCCTTAATCGAATCAGGAAAGCATATCACCTTACAATGGATCCCCAGCCACTGTGATGCTCCTGGAAATGAACAGGCAGACATACTTGCTAAATCTGGGTGTGATCTTGACCAGCCGAACGTAGATGCTCCTCTTAGAAATGTCAAGCGAATGATTAGAGAGCATGTAAATTGAACCAGACTCTGCTACTACAGGGAAGTTCTATTGGGAAGATTTGGTCTACTCTTCTGAACAAAAGAATATGTACGCCTTTGCCACGAGCTAGTGGTGTGGCTTGTTTTAGACTTGAAACTGGACATGACTACCAACAGGCCCACCTCTTCAGATTTAATCTTGTTGACACCCCAGATTGCATTTTGTGCACTTCTGGGAGTCCAATGATTGTAAAACATCTTTTTTCTTGTCCTGCTATACAAGATGTCCTTTCTGCAGACTTTTTTATGACTCCCCCCCGCTACTGGAGCAAAATCTTATTTATATTGGACTGCAAGGCACCATATGCTCGAAAGAGCCTAGGTGGGCATAATTTAAAAAAGAAAAAAATAATAATAATTTTAGGATGTCTCTCCACAACCTTTAAGTCCCTGACATAAGTTTATTTATATTTTTTCAGTTACAGTCTTAAAGCTATTCTACTTGAAAACGTAGGATTTTGGTTAACTTTCGCTCCCGATAGGAATAAACTTATAATTACATAACTATGAGAATTTTCAGAATGTTTCCTCTAAAACTAGAATAAGAACTGACATTGAAATAAAACTCGAAAAGTTATTTACTATTTTCATAAAGTATTATTAAACTTGTGTCACTTTTTCAGAGAATTATTTATTTTCTTGACTTTGTTAACACTCAGAAATAAACTTACGATACCATAATTATGAGAATTTTTAGGTTGTTTCATCGGAAACTAGACTGAGAACTGACATTGAGATAAAATTTGAACTATTTAATTAAAAAAAATTTGTTAAACTTGACACTTTTTTAGACAGTCTTTTTGATGGACTTCACTAAAGATCAGAAATAAACTTACAATGCCAGAACTATGAAAATTTTTAGACTGTTTCCTCAGAAAACATATTGTGAACTGAATCAAATTTCAAATTTGAAAAGTTACTTAATTTTTTGGAAAAAAAAAAATAAACTAGGCACTTTTTGGAGAAATCTGCTTTTGGTTAATTTTCCCTCCAGACAAGAAATAAACTTACAATGTTAGAAGAATGAAAATTTTCAGAATATTTCCTCAGAAACTGTACTGTGGACTACTGCTAATTTCAAATCTGAAGAACTAG
This sequence comes from Cheiracanthium punctorium, assembly GCA_038373885.1. Lineage (NCBI taxonomy): Eukaryota > Metazoa > Arthropoda > Arachnida > Araneae > Cheiracanthiidae > Cheiracanthium > Cheiracanthium punctorium. Next base: position 1,087,625 of record JAWZYV010014839.1, on the reverse strand, counting down.
TTAGTTTTCATAAAAAGAAAAACATTGTTTTTTAAACTAAATCGAAATTGGCAAACTAAAAAATTTTCTATCAAATGTAACTTTGAAATATAAATTTGGATCGCTTCATAATACATTTAAGAATGTTTTGGGGCCAAAAATGTACTACATTTTGCTTTACAAATTTCAAACTCGTAATCCCTTAGAATGACTAATTTATAAGAGTTCTTATCAAGATTAAAGAAAAAATTACAGTAGAACAGCTATTGAAAAATTTATAATATGTTTCTTCTAAAACTACTTTAAGATGTTTTATGCACATTAAGTTTATACAAGCAATTTAATTTTAAAAAAATAATAAATGAGTAAAGATGGTATTTCAGACTAGAATACAAAAAATTTCAGCAGTTTTATCACCTTTTAACAGAATTTCATTTCAAAAAATTATATTGCTCTCCTCTCTAGTACTTATTACAATATTTTACAGTGAGAAAAGTCCATTTTATCATTTCAATTTCAGGGTTTTATTTTATTTCTAAAATTTTTCAGAGTTCTTGTAAAGATTAGAACTACTAATTGTTTCCATTAAACGAATAACGATGGCACGACATGCATGCTTTAAATCCCAAAACCACCCAATTTTTACAGCTTTTCCCTCGAGTTCTGTGGTAGCATTGCTTCTTCAAGCGAAGCACCCTTAAGGTAACATGTTTGTGATAATGAAGCTGCAAATTCCCTTGTTATCTCATTATTTTACTTCATTCACAGAATCATCCATTATTGATTATCCTTCTTTAAGTGTTTTTTCTCATCTAACTATTAACAAAATGCAGAATTTTGCTTTTCTGAGATCTTAACGCCTATTCCATTAACCTTCAGAAATATATGCAAAATGAGTTTTTCAATTTTCAACTGAAATATTGACAGAAAGAAAAAAAAAAAAAAACACTATGCATCCTCTCATTAGCTAAATGCAGTGGCCTAATTCGATAGGCTTTATTTTCCTAAAGGGCACCATTGCCCATTCTTTCAGTAGGTAATTTAATTGTTTTTTGAGTGAGCTTAGCCCATTTTAGTTCTCATTCACGTATTCAATGACTAGACAGTGAAGGTAAATCTAAGACAAAATAACAATAACTATGCATGATAAGTGTGCAATAGTATTTTTTCAGTATATCAGTGGACTTTGCATTTCCCCTTCCATGTGAAGATATAGTCTTTAATATTTGTTACGGGCATCCCAATGAGCTGCTTTGTTGAGAATACCTAAAAGTACATAAATGACCCTGCTTTCCGACAAGGCTACATTCTTGTCACAAGCATATACTTTAGATTACAAACACTCAAAGCCTAACTTAAAAAGAATTTCCATATAACCAAACCTATATATTTTTTTTCCTTTCTTAAAAAACAACTTTTTACTTATTCTTTATTCATAATGAGGAGGGGAAAAAAACTGCTAACAGCATTTATGACCAAAGCACTGAGCTAGATAACAGAACTCGGAATGAATATTCAGTTGTTTGCTTGGCATTTGAGCACATCATACACTTATAGGGATGCACCAAATATTCGGTTGGTATTTGTTATACTGCCTATTTGGCAGACAAACCGAATATTCAGTTCGGCCAAATACTTTAATATTCGGCAACTGAATAGTAAACAAATTTTAACATTCAACAATTAGTAAACAAACACTATTTTTTATACCATAAATGAAAGTTATAGTATAGTAGTACCATAGTACAAAATTAATTCGAATCATTACTTACTAATATCACATTCAAAGTAATTTTAATGTAAAAGAAAACACTCAGATGTTGAATTTAAATATTGTTATATTGTTGCCTTGCAATTTTCTTAAATTTTATGACACATTACATTAACCTTACTATTACTAACTCATTTAAATATGAAACAGTAGGGGGGAAAAAAAACCCTCATTATTAAGTGTGCGTGAATGTTTAAAGTCAACTGGTTATTTTTTAATGAAATATGCAGGTTTAAAAGAAATTTCACAAATATTTACAAAGGTTATTAATAATGTATAAAAGAAACACTTGGATATTAAGTTTTACAGTATTTTAATTTCTGAAGTTTAACACCATATGAAATATTAAATACTGTTTAAAAAGAAACTAATTAAATTAATTGATGTACAAAGTTTAATAAATTTTAACCATGTATTCGGTATTCAGTAAAATATGGTATTCAGCGTACCCCTACACACTTACTAGAAAATTCTCCTGTATGCACATTTCTTAAACTGTAATAATCAAGATTATTTTTTGTGTCAAACAGTAATAATACTCAAATATAAAACTGATAATTAAGATGATTCAGAAAGGAAAACTTTAACCTACAACTAAAGACCACTGTGTACATGCATACTAAATTAATGGTTTCAAAAGTTCTCTGCAACTTTCACTACCGATTTAAGAGATGTGGCACTAAAGTAAATAAAAAACATTGTAAAAAAAAAACCACATAAGATGTTAGAGGTAAGTAGATACGTACGTTTCGACCAAATTGTTTTGGTCTTCCATGTTTATGAGGAAGACCAAAACAATTTTTTGTTGAAACATATGTATCTACTTACCTGTAACATCTTATGTTGTGTTTTTTACAAAGTTTTTTTATTTACTCTATCATTTAACACCAGTATTTTGAGTGTTTTTTCTAGATGTGGCAATAGTCAGGAGTCCCACCCCCTTTCTGACGAGGGTCCAATTGTGGTGGGAAACTCCAGTAAGGGTGCAAATAGCTCTAAATAATACATTAGGTGATATTTAACTATTAAATTACTTTATTCAACTAGTTCAAATTTATACTTACAAAATTGGAAATACCAAAAGAGGAATGCAGCATACTATGCGATCTTTTGTTTCAACAGGAAAAGAATAAAATAGAAATGCTCCAGCAACAATTATATAAAGTAGCATAGAATAAAATACCAAAGATCTAACAACAGCTTTCTGTTGAAGTTCTGTGCTCCTTTTGTATTCTTCAAGGGCTTCTATTTCCTATAATAGTAATAATGATAATTTTTTAGTGCATTGTATAAAATAAACAAAAGTGAACTAAACAACAATGAAGCAAACTTAATACTAAATTATACACAATTTATGTGTATAATTTAAGCTAAGCTAATTAAAAAATAAATATCAACATACTCAAAAATAATGATCACAGTAGGGAGAAAAAAAACTTTTGAACTGTTTCAACTCACAGCAAAAAATAGAAAGTATATCTTGATACGAGCCCCTCCCCCTACAAACTTAATTTTCACATACCTGCCAACATGGGAAAATTAACATCAGTAAAATTTTGTGCTCATTTCAGTAAATTTTCACCTCACATTAGTGAAGCTAGTTTCATTTTTTGTTAATAACTAGTGCTCTTGTTACTACTTGTTAAACTAAGTTTATTTCTTGCGAAAATGTTCTTTAATTTTTATCGTGGGGAGGGGGAGGGGTGTGTGTGTGTGTTAAAAATTAAATTTAAAATACGAATCAGTTTTTATTCTTATGGAATTGGAGCTTTAAATGAAAGAGTACTAAAAGAAAAATATTTACTCTCAAGAAGGATGGAAAAAGACTGAATTGAAAATCTGAAAATCCTGCCCTATTCAATGAAGCTGTTTTTTTTTTCTTACTTAATTGGTCTCCCTGAGAGGGGGGGGGGGGGGTAAAAAATTAAATTCAAAATAGGAAATAATTTTTACTCTTACAGCACTAAACATTTAAATAAACGAGTGCTGAAGAGAAAAAATATATATTCTCCGGACAGACTGAAAAAGGTTACATCGAAAGAATTTGAGAACTTTGAAAATTGTTAAACAATCTGTAAAATTACTCGTCATATCCACACATCAGTAAATTAACACTAAAATCTGTATATTTTACGGATAATCTGTAAAAAGTTGCCAGGTATGTTTGCATATCTTTACTTAAATTTCAAAATAAATCTTTTCATTTATTCTTAATATTTCACTTATTATTTAAACTACCTACAAAAGTCAAAGTACAGCCTCTAGAAGTATAGTTAGAAATGACCCATCTTCTCCATTGGGAACACAGTAAAAACTGGTGGGATACAATTTTTTTTTTCACCATTTAAATGACTAATATCTTTTTAAATAACGCATTAGAAGGCAACCTGTTCAAGTACCCTGCGTTCCTACCCTGTTCAAATATCAGACTTTTTACCTGTATGGTTCTAATTGACCAGTTATTATGGACTGAATATCTGAGCTGCCTAGTGAATTGTTTTCTATAAATTGAATTTTTGATATCAGTATTTATTACAGTAGCAAGGATTCGTTCATTTATCCTCTCCCTCTTCCCTCCGAATGGGTCGATGCGACCCGTACAGGGTAAAACAAACTATCACGACTACTCGGTATCAGCTGAGTACTTAAGTCAAAATTTGGCCAAATACTGAATACCCAGCAAACGGGCCGAGTAAGCTGATTACCAAGAATATATCAAGTACTCTGCACATCTCTAGTTTTCATACATAATTTTTTTTTTTTTTTTTTTGTGGTGGGGGAGGCAAGATATTTTCTGTCAAGAAGATATCTGTGTTAATAGTTATAATTATTATTTATTTTTATTGGTAGTAATTGCCACAAAGTATTAGTGACAAATTATCAGATTTTAACAATAATAAAGTAAACATTAATATTCAAATAAAACCATAATATTTTATTTAATATAAATTGAGATGCCACTTCACTCTACACTAATAACATACAGTATTTACATTATATACTTACCTTTTCTATGTCTTCTAAAAGATCTCTTGTTGAGGGCTTTGCCTGAAAATCATAAAATTTAACTTATTTCATACATTTTATATTAACAAAAAATTAATAGTGCAAATTACATTTACAGGACTAATAAGAGAAGTAAAAGTGAGAGTTAAAAACTTAAACTTTAAACGCATCTAGCAATGTAGATTATTGCTGTAAAAATAATGAAAATATTAATACCCGCATGTATTCGTTACTTTAAACTCACTACCGGTTACTAGTTCGTACGCGAGAAACAAGTCTTATAGTGCGTATCTAGAGGAAGGGGGGGGGCTGCAGCCCTCCTTTCCTAAATCTGACCCTTTACTTAGCTTACAATGTGATAGTTATTTACAATTGATACTTAATTAGCAATTTGATACCAGGGTGCGAATTGACATTTTCTCCAGGGGGGGGGACATTTCAAAGAAAATATTCTCCAGGAGGGGACATTTGAAAAGAAAAAAAAAAAAGAGGGAAGGCATAAAATGCTCCACTCACATAATATATTAGGTATTACATGACAAATGCAGTTGCCAACATTTCTGGGAAGGGATTTAAATTCAAACAAAAGTCGATCCCCGATTTTCTATGCACATATATTTCTGCCTATGTCGATTTGACGTTTACCCTAAAATTTGGCTCGCAGCAGAGCAGCGTTGGTTCGTTCATTTCGCAGTCTTAATTTGAAACCTGACCCCAGTTGCAGAATGAGAAGTGTAATCAGAAATGTATATATATTATTTCAAAGGGATGTTTGTTACTTGCTCCTCTGCCTAGTTAGCAAGAGTTTCTATTCTCAATACTTAAAATCGTTAGGTACTGTTGAATTTGTAAGAACAGAGACTAATTTTAACATTTCTCCAGCAGGGGATAAATAGTATCCCTGGCAGGGATCCATTAATATTTCTCTAGCCAGGGATATTACATTCTTCAGCCAGGGACAATCCCCCGCATCCCCCCCCCCCCGTCAATAAGCACCCTGTTTGATACACACACACACCCCTCATGAAATAAAATCCTGGCTACGCCACTGTACATAGCATTACATATGATCCCCATGCAAAAACCATGAAAATTTTGCTTGCCCTTTTGGATAGCGTGACGCAAAAGATATGGGGCGTTCTTGGGCTATAGACCAGAGCTGAGGAAGGTGGTGGCTGCCACCGAAAGTGCTACTGACGGATTTTAATGTGTTTTTATCTGCTTTTAATGACTTTCAATTAGATTCAGGTCCGGCGAGGCCGGCTACTCTATACGCACAATCCCCTCACTTTCTAGAAAGTCATCAACGATGGCAGCTCCACAGGGATGTGCATTATCACTCATTAAAACAAAAGAACTGCTGAAGCATACAATTTCACAATGGGGTCGAGGACTTCATCTCGATACTGTATAGCCGTCACAGAATCTCGCCTATAGATGTGCAGGTCAGTGAGATATCACAATGAAATCCCTGCCCAGACCATGATAGCTTTCACCGTGGAATGTGTGATGTTCTCGGGTTAATTACATCTTCTTTATTCCCTTCAGACCCTTATATGCTTATCATAAGGTTGTAGGAGAAATCTGGACTCATCTGTTAACATAATGTTGCCCCAATCGGGTGCAATCCAATTCACACGCTGGCACATCTTTTTTTATCTTGCCCCTCTAGAGTGGACAGATAAAGGAACATGAAGTCGTGGTACCCAAGCGTACAGACCATTCATATGCAGCCTTCAATGAACAATAGCGGCAGAAATTGTCTTACCAATGGCCATAGCAACCATAAATGTCAATAGTTTGGAGATCGATCTTCAATTACACTGGGCTACAACAGCCATATATATCGATCTTCCGCGAGGGTCGTAACTCTTGGACGACCGGCTACAGGTCTTCAGACAACTTTGTGGCTGGTTTGGAATTGTTTCCATAATCCTAAAAGGATGGAATGATGAACGCCAGAGAAACATCTGTGATAGATTGACCAGCTCAATGCATCTGACAGCCCGCCAGTGCTCAGAATCTTCCATTTGCCTTCTGGAAGCCATAGAAACATATCTGAGCTTGAAAATAAATTGTATAAATGTTCTAAACACCTTTCATTAGCATTTACATGCAACTCCTGTAACCCTTCACAATGGTGACTTCTTGTATGATTGCCTGTTTTGCATACTTCCCTGTGAAACTGCGACTGGCTGTTACCAGGGGTCAATCCAGGAATTTTTTCCAGGGTCCAGTTTTTGTGAATTTCCATAACAATTTTTGTGAAAGTCACTTCTTTTCTTAAAGTAATTTACAAAACAAATTAAAATATAAGTTAAAATTTAAAATGCCACAGAAAGGCTGTTTTAATTTTATAGTTTTGTGAAGGAGCCATTTTAATGATTTGTAATTTTGTGAAGGCACTGTAAAATGGACCCAAATATCGTCTGCATCGATCCCCTGCTGTTACCTTACATATTTGAATACTTCCTTCTACATTTGCAGCAAATTTCAGCTTCTTTAATTCCGATTAGCTTACGGAAATTAACATTTTCCTCTCTGTGCTTAACTTTTAGAAGTGAGTGTATATTCCTGCAGTTTCTTTCAATTCAATTGTATATTCATAGCTGCCAACCTTCCAAGAAAAAAATAAGGAACACAGCACGTGCTCATAAAATCAGAAATAAGGAACAAAGTGCGTGATCATGAAATGTATGATTAAATATACAATTAAAGATCTTACATTAACAAAATTAAATTATCATGTGTAGAGAGATGATGTGCATATATAAGCATTAATTTATAAAAATAAAATATACTTAACTTAGCTCAGTTTCTACAATACACTTAAATGTTTAATGTAATAAATACTTGAAAGAATGATAAGATAAATATCATTCAATTAAATTTATTGACTTGTCTACAAGGATAAATGATTTACCAAAAGCTAAATATGTACACAATTTTCCTTTTTTCTTATAATTTTTAAAAATTCTTACACAGAAGCTGAAAAACGGAACATTTTGGCTTGAAAACGTATTTAGGGAACAAAGCTCAAAAAACGGAACGAATACGTATAAAACGGAACACTTGGCAGCTATGTATATTTATTGGTTCTTATTCTTTTGAAAATATTTCTAGTAGGTTTTATGATTACATGGATTTCTTTCTTTGTAGCTTCATTCAAAAGTTTATTATACCTCTGCATAAAATTTCAAGAATTTTTTCTCAAACCTGTTTCTTACAAGCTTTCATTTATAACAAACAAATATTGCAGTATTGCAGTCCTAGAGAGTTCGGCTATATTTAGTAACCTTTCTTTTCAGAGAGAATCAGTGCTAACAAGCCAAGGTTACCAACCTATTATGAATTTTTACATTATGCATTTTTTAATACTTACACTATGAGATTTGTTTCTAGAGTTACTAGAATAACATTCTGGAACAACTATTCACACCCAGACATACCCAGAAAGAAAAAAAAAATCAGGAAGGGTCTGAACAGTGAAAAAGGCAGAATTTTTCACAATAAAGCTTCCTCATTATTATTTTATTAACAAAAACTGAAATTTCGGGGGAGATCCAGACCCCTGGACCACCCCCTGGGTACGTCCTTGTCATCACCACATATTACGTTATTGTGATCAATTTTGGTAGTGTGCATTATTAATCATTGTTAAAATGGCATTTGCATGCAATGGTACACCATGTGCAGGGGTTGCCCCAGGAATTTTTCTGGAGTGTCATTTTTGTGAAAACTGCTTATTTTTGTGAATTTCAATACCTATTTTGTGAATTTTCTAAGTTACATTTTTTTCTTAAAGTAATTTAGAAAATAAATTAATATATACGGTAAAATGCCCATAAAGAGCTGTTTTTATTGATTATATTTTTGTGAAGGGGCCGTTTTAATCGATTGTAATTTTGTGAAGGGGCTGTAAAAAACTGACCCAAATTTTGACTGCATCGAACCTTGTTATGCAAATGCCGACTGAATTTAGAAGGCAGCGCTGTTTACATTTGGGTGTTTTTGTTTGTGGGAGTAATTCAGTTACCGGGTGTCGCCTATTTTTGGAGAGTTTTTTTTCTCGCCAACACCCACTACTTGGCGCTTTTTTTTTGTCGCCAAATTTTTCATGTGTGAAACACCATTTTAGAATACGATAAAATAATACAACATGTTGAACACTGTCAGGAAATACAAATTACTTTAACACATTAAAATTTCACAGATATTCCACTTAAAAAAAAACAATAAAACAAAATACACCATCCATACTAACACTAAAAATTGTCAGCAAATTCAGTAACAGGCAATTAAAAATGAGCAAACAGTAAACCACTTTTAACTAACAAAATTTCAGAATATTAAGCAATCTAGTTGTACAGCTATGTAAACTATGCAACCAGTGGACCGTTTTTAACTAAAAAAACCTCAGTGGTTTCAGCAACCTAGTTGTACAGCTATGTAAACTATGCAACCAGTGGACCATTTTTAACTAAAAAAACCTCAGTGGATTCAGCAACCTAGTTGTACAGCTATGTAAACTATGCAACCAGTGGACCATTTTTAACTAAAAAAACCTCAGTGGATTCAGCAACCTAGTTCTACAGCTATGAAAACTATGCAACCAGTGGACTGTTTTTAACTAAAAAAACCTCAGTGGATTCAGCAACCTAGTTGTACAGCTATGTAAACTCGGCAACCAGTGGTCCGTTTTTAACTAAAAAAACCTCAGTGGATTCACCAACCTAGTTGTACAGCTATGTAAACTAGGCAACCAGTAAACCGTTTTTAACTAAAAGAACAACAGTGAATTAAGCAACCTACTCATACAGCTAATGTAAACTGGGCCAACACAGGCCCGTTTTCAACTCAAAACAACATCGGTGGATTAAATAACGTACTTATACACATTTACAAATCACATTGAAAACCTTAAGCAATTGCAAAAATTCTTACCTTTATCTTAAAATATTTTAAAAAACACTTACCTTTATCTAAAGAAACTCCTGAAAAATATCCAAAACGCACAACACCTAATAACATAACACCAAAACGCTTTCTTATACTAATTAACCACAAAACCAAAATATACTAAACACACCAAACATCAATAACACAAAATAAGAACTGACTCACCGATTTGAAATTTCCTCGCTTTACCGATTACAGTTAAATTGCCTTAACCAATCACAAAATCCCTTTACCAAACATCCTGGTATCGTTTAATGAACCCACCGAGCATTTTTTCATTAAACTACAGCATCATCCAACACCTCAACTCAATCCACACAGGTTACAACGGACATCGGACTCTAAAGCTAAAGTAAACAAACTTTCGACCAACCTCCAATCTTGGCGACTCATCGGCGCTTGGCGAGGACACCCGGTAACCGAATAATCCCCTTGTTTGTTTCATTTGGTGATGGTTCTGGCGCCATCATGGATGATGCATAGCGGGAGTGAAATACCCTGCCAGTGGTAGTTTTGACTGGCAGCCATAAAGAAACGTGTATCGTCAGTTCGGTTGGGAATTTGAAATTGTTTCCTGTTTATGGATGGAAAGGAATGAAATATGTTATTGTATGAAAAGGAAATGTGCGTGTTTATTAAAAATGTAGTATGAATATAAAGCTAAATAAAAGGATGTTGGTTGTTCGCAAAAGAGAAAAGAGGAAGATATACAAATAAATTAAGCCAGTGTGTGAAGCGTAATGGGAGAAGAATGGGGTAATAATAAAGCTAAATTAAGATCTAAGATTGTATAGGGGATATTTCTGAACGTTGAAGTATAGTCCAGCTCTGAATTTGTGTCTCCTGAGCCACGTGGTTTTGGAAGGTTCCACTGGGAAGATTCGGTAACAGAATTCATCCTTTAGAAGAGAAAATCCGAAGTAGGGTCCACCTAATGGTGCATTAGAGTGCACAACAGGATGAAACCTGCAAAATTTTTGTGTACTTAGGGGAAGGTAGGAGCATGATGATTGATCACCACAAGATTCTCCCCACTTGGCGAACAGGGTTTATCATCAAAGATGGTAACCTTTTACCTAGAATCTCCTTATCTTTCCTTTTCTGGAATGGAACCTTCCAAAGCCAGACACCATGAAACCAGAGGTGAACTATAATGACTGAAATAAAAAAATAAGTGTTTTTTTTTAAACGAATCTTTGAATTCAGTAAGGTTTTCTATAACTTTTAAATTCATATTTGATGTTTTTGTTAGTGCTATTTATCTGGTATTCTACTCATACTCGATTAGGTGTGTAGTTAGGTTGCTTAATCTACTGTAGTTCTTTTTAGGTTAAATTGGACCAGTGGGTAAAGATTTTTAAATAATTTTGATATTTTTGTCAGTGTAATTTACATGCAATTTTAACTTGTTAATTTTTTGACTTTGTTTTCTTGATCATGTAAAATAGCCAGCAATAGTCACTGGACGCCAAGCTCCAGCGGCTATCGCTGTGTTTATGTTTACATAGGGTGCACACCGTCTTGTTTGATTATACCGCAAATGCTACTAAAGCACAACATGGAATCATTTGACAGCTTTAACAATGTTCATCTACATGTGTCTTGCTAAGTTTGTGCAAAACTGCAAGAATTCATTTGGAAAGTTGTGTTGAACACTTTCTGTACAACATGAACTTGGCACGCTCAGATTTTTATCTGTTTGGACCTACCAAGAACTTCCTCCGAGGTCAGAAATTTCACTCTGATAACAATATTAAAAAGGCTATGCAATAATAAATCTCTACCTGCAGTCATGATTTTCAAACAGATTCAGTGGTCAACAACATATGCCTCAACAGGAATTGCAGTTATGTTGAAAAGTAGTGATTTGTTATTACTTTCATTTTTATTTTATATTGTTGCTCACTGTATCCCTTTTTTATCTCTACATATTCTAGAATTGAATGATGACATTTTTATTGAAAATAAATAATGCAACAGATTAGTAGAAATAATATGCAGCAAATACACTGATTTTGAGAAAAATAACAATTTCAGAACATTAACTATGTACTAACAGAAAAGTAAATATTTTTCTATTAGTACATGGAGCAAGCTAAAAAGCACACATACACACACACTAAAAGAATGAAAGAGCACTAAGATCCACCTTGTATCAGCATTTATGCGAAATATCACAATCAATTTTTATTACATTAATATTACTTGTAATGAAAAAAGAAAAAAAAAACCAATGAAGAGCAAACAAAATAACAAAATATTTAATCATTAACTATGAAAAAAAATTTTATATTATACAAAAAGGAATTTTCTTTTTTAAAAAGAAAAAAGACGTTTATTTAAGCAAATATTATTTGTATTAATTATTTTTTTTATTACTATTAATTAGGAATTATTTAATTAAATGTATTTTATTTATTTATTTTGGTGCACCACAAATTTTAATTAAAGTTTTCAGACAAATTAGATTGTTTTTGAACAATCATATGGTTTACACAATTTGCACTATTTATAATCTAAGCAGAGATATTTTTGTAGCTGATTGGGCAGATGCCAACTTGCTTAAACATCCAAAATCACACTTGGCAAAGTCACAAATTTTTAAGGACAGCAGAAAAGTGAAAAAGTATGAAAGAAGTGCGATTTATTGCTTAATCAATCAAAATATTTAAGTATAATGTGCATATACAGATAGAAACACAACCGAGTAACACTATTTTCTGTGATGATACACGTAAAATTTGATGAAGCAATCGATTTTATTAACTTGATATACGAAATAAGTATTTTTTCTTTATAATCTATGCAAATAACATGGTAAATAAGCAGAAAGAGGAAGATAATACGAGAAAACGCAATTAAGGAAGTATACACGAAAACTACACGCAAACAAAATTTTGATGAATGATAATAAAGGTAGCGATGTGGAAAACGATTTTAATACACTTTCTTTTAACACGTAATACACTCTGACGTATACTATTTAACTTACTACACAGAAAATAACCTATTAAAATATGCCTACGCTAGCAAAAAGTGAAGTTTACAAAATTTCACAGGTAAATGAATGAAAAGAGAACAATCCATATAGATAGAAAAAATTTACAAATTTATCTGGTGTATGAAAAAAAAAAGTAGAAGTTTTAACATTAAAGGATAAAACTACCTCAAAACATATCAAACAGATAAATTTTAATAATAATCATGCAACTTACCCGAAATCGAGATATAAGTACTCCCATCTTTGTACATTTATTTTACAGAAAATAAGAGAAACTAAGTCTATTTTCAATCCATAAGAAATATTTTAATTTTTTACAAAAATCCAAAATCATTTTTGAAGCATGAAAATAAATAAATATTGCCTATCTGCGAAACTTTCCGCCACCATCGAAATATGAAATTTTACGCCGACTGCATAAATGAGAGCCACCTATCACTGGTCAAACACAATTATTGAAAAATTCAGAAAATATTGCTAATTTAAATAAATGATAAACATTTGAATGTATTGCGGGGCATTTCTTTTTTTCTTTTGAGAAGCCGTGCATTTTTTTAAATCCATAGTATGCAAATACCTAAATGGAATGTGAAACGAAACTTGAGAATATTTTCGTTTTTCAGGCTAATTTAGGATTCATTAATCTCATGTCTCACTGAAATAATTTTATATTTATTTTCACTGTACTTAAGATGAAAACATTTGATTATTAATTATCATATTTTATCTACATATGTGAGTAGAGCTTTTCGAACTAAGTCATTGCATTACGTCAGATCATAGCAACCAGCCTGGCAACACTTTCCTGTAGGACACACTAACATTCGTTTGAGGACGGTGATTGGCGGAATACTCGTCTTTCTACCTCTAAATATCCGAGTTGTCCTACAAAAAGTTGCCCTGACGTCATATCGAAATGCTCTATTGTTCCTTACGCATCAAATTTCACGTTTTCGGTGCTTCATTTTAAATCTTACTTTACCGGCTGATCGGCTCTGAAACCAGGTTTCTTCAACATCCAATCAGGGTTGCCAGATGTGGCTAATTTTAGCCATTTTGGCTAATTTCAGAAGCTGCTGGCTAAAAAGAAAAATTTTTGTTTAGCCACTCGTTTTTTGGCTAATTATGGCTAAATTCTGAGGCTGCTGGCTAAAAAGAAAAACAAAATTTTAGCCACTTGTTTTTTGGCTAATTATAGCTGGATTCTGTGATTGTTGGCGAATATATACTCTTCATAAAAATGCATCATTAACATTTAATAAATGTTAATAACTTCTGAGAATGTAAAAATGTAATTTGTTATTCAGTTAATAACGAGAGTAAATTTAGCAAGCAAATGAATAATTATTTCGATTTTCTTCCGGGCGGGGGGGGGGTGAAGCCCTCTCAAACGTTGTAAAGTGTTTCCTAATCAATGCATTCAATTCGATTTATCATTCCGCTCTTACATAAGGAAAGTGTCTCCTAATCGATGCATTCTACCTGATTTATCATTCTGGTCTCGTGCGTTGAAAGTATACTGTATAGTGCATATTGTCTTGGGGCCTTGTGCACGGTCCTTGCTTGTTTCTAGCGCTAAAAATTTTCTGAGTAATAACTGTTTATTTTTGCGATCTAATCTACTACTCTTTATTATTATTGTTATTAATTTAACCACAAAAATGCGCTTGTGAAGAACATCTATGCTACATTCTAAACTTTTTAAAAGTTTTCTCGAAAATTCAAAAGATGGCGCTGTAATCAAAGTGGCTATTTTTGGCTAATTTTAAGAAGCCGTTTGGCTATTTTCAGGAATTTTGATCTGGCAACCCTGCATCCAATAGAGATAGACTTAAGACTTGACTTCCCAGTTCCCGAGTTCCCGTTCCCATGGCAAAATTGTGGTCTAATGCGTAGAAATCTCTCTGTATAAATAATGAATTAGTTTTTTACCAGTGTCTGTTACATATACTTATTTAGTTTCGAAATGGATCATATATATTCCGTTTTAAGACGAATTATTCCCAGTGCCTCAACTAATACAGACTGGTTAGTATTTTCTATAGCATCTGTGTAGGAGTCATTCTCAGATAATGGTAAATTTTGGTTTAAAAAAAAAAAATAAAAATTTTATTGTTCTAATTTCCAATTTTTTTATGTTAGTCTAATTATCTATGTCTGCTATCACAAAAAAAAGTATCAGCAGAGATCGTTTGGCTTAATCATAGATTTAATTATTTTTTTAATTTTCCATTGGAACATGGTAATGACGGGCAGAAATGTGGTAATGACATTTATGAACATGGTAATGACCAGTCACCAAATAATTTACATTATTTATTTATGAACTACTTATTGTGCTTATTCAGCACAATATTCAGAAAAATTTTCAGCAAAAGTAAAATGTCTTGATGATATGGGATAAGGTGGTAATACATCATTCCTGTATGAAGAGTAACTTGTCTATGTGAGCCACCAAAGTGTAAAGATTGGGTTTCTGCATTTAATTTACAGGCATAGTTCTCACTAAAGTCTATGTGAAGAACTAGTTTATCTTTAGAAAGGTTATTTTTCAATTGAGTTAGTACTTGATATTGATGTTTATGATTTGCTTCATGTTTCATTAATTTTGGAAAAGATTCTGTGAAACGTTTAAGAAGCATTTCTAAGTTTGTGCATACTTTTTCTTTTTCAGTTACAGATATAATCATAATCTTTTTTTTACTATAATAGATTTCTTTGTTGTATTCCACTGGTAATAACTCATGTCATTTAACACTTCATCTGCTTCATATTTAAATGCTAATTGCTTCAAACAACATTTTGAACATACTCTAAATAAGCAGTCTTCTGTGACAGAATTGCAGCAAATTGTACTGTACATTTCATAGAAATCTTTTTGTTCTACAACACCAACTTGATGAAGTTTATTTAACATAAAGCGAAAATTCTCATGCTTAGTGCATAAACAAGTATCTCTCTTATTTACTTGCTGAACTATATGAAATGGCTTTAACCTGCAGAAAGTTGAGTATCCCTATTTTGATATTAGTTTCAGTGACATATTGTTTATGCAAATTCATTATAGAGTCATTAAGTTTCTTTTTGACTCTCTTTTGTTTGTTCAATGTAATATCATCTTTTTTCCCAGGGCACTGGGTGCTATTCAGACCATTCGCTAGAAAATCTCTGATTGCGAAACAAACCTTTAATGAAAGGCATGATCTTTGCTTCCTGTCATGCTTGCTCAAATCTTCACGATTTAAATTATTTCTGTAACTTTTATAAGGAAGGAAATTTTTGCAAGTGCTTAACATTCGGTATTCTTGAGAATTTTCCCTCCTATGGCTTTAGTGAAAAGTCGTTTTTATTTATATGTTGTACAATTATTATAATTCTTCAGGTGACTTTTCAAAACTTCACACTCAAGTAACTTCTTTTTAATTTTAATTGATACTTTTGTTTTGTGTATGATTTTCTCGACAGACTTCTTTGGAAATGACTGTTTAGTTTTCAAAAGTCTATAATAACGTTTCCTAAATTTTTCACTCTTGGATTTTTCCATTTTCAGAGCAGTCTGAAGCTTTATTATCTTTCGATACTTTGCAGATGTCTCTATGAACTCTTTTTCAGCCAGTTTTAAGTCTTGAAACACTTTGGGGACTCTCAAAGAAATCAGTTATAAAAGAAATAGTTACATTCTGATGACAAAGGACTGAAATTTTCAGACAAAGGATTATCAATATCTTTAGAAATAATTTGATTTGCTGTAGCTTGGTTTGAAATTGTTTATGTGTCAACCTGTATTTGGCTGTTGCATCTTTCCATTTTTTTCTCTTTTGTCTCTGTTCTCTTGCTGATAAATCAGACATACTTCTAATTTTCTGTTCTTCTTTTCTCTTCAGATATCTTTAATGTTCCTTCTCTTTAAATTTTTCATATGCAATTGGGTCATTCTTAATTTTTTCACGGTATTTTCTTTCTCTCCCTCTTTTTCTGGCAAGCTGTTCTTCCTTAGTGCATTTTTTTACTTTACCCATTTTTAACGTAACTACTAATCAAAGCCAGCAGTAACTGCAAAATAATAAAATAATACATGTTAAAAGTATTATTAAAACTATCCTTATTAGATACTTTTAAAAATACATTTATAATGGAACTGAGATTTGTAATTATTTTCCACCTCCAATAAATCCAGCATTTCATATACTGTAACAGATTCATTTTTTTAAGAACACTAATGAAAATTAAAAAAAAAAAAATTGTCTGTATAAAAAAAAATGTCTAAATGTTAATTACTAAGGGTTGTTAACTCATAAATTAAAAACTGTTTTATATATTCAAGCACATTAGCGAAACAAATTAAATATTCACACTCCAACAACTAAGGTAAAAAAATGACTTTTAAAGTTGTTCCAACTTTGTAATTTAAATTTATTTTCTATAAAATGTAAAATATATAGAAGCATTTATCATCCTCATTTAAAAGATATATTTTAATGAAATATAACTAAAAATAATATATTTGAAAATAAATTATATTACAAATTTAAATATTAGTAGATGTTTTGTAAGAAAAGTAGAACTCCTGAATGTGAATAAGAGTCAATAGTCTTCATTTTTAAAAATAATAATAAAAAATGGTATAAAATTGTACTCCGAAAAAAATGTAATCAAAAATAAAAATGTAGTCTTCCTTCATCTCTTAAGGTTAATTTTTATAAGAACAAATCAGGAAAAAGAGCTGTATAATAACCTAAATTAGTCTAATAATAAAATGCCAACAATTTCAACCGAAGAATAACGGAATTTCAAAAAAATATCTAGAAGTGCCATTACCATGTCCTTAGTCATCATTACCATGTTTTCAGAATGCCATGGTAATGACCACCTTGGTAATGACATTTTTAATGTTAATCCTATTTACGGCTAAAATATAACAATTGAAAGCTAATGCAATATTTATTCTGAATGTAGTCTCAAAGCTCTTTATAAATCATTCAGCAAAGTTAAATTTATTAATTATGTATTTCAGTAAAAATGAACTTGTTAATGACACATAATAAATAAACTGACTATTAATTTGGAACAAAAGCAAGAAATTAAAATAGTGCTTACTTACTTAAGCTAAAGAAGATATAATCTCTTGTAAGAACATATGTTTCTGTTCTTATAACAGTTTTGTAACTATCATAGCGCCATCTAGAAGACAACTAAATAAAAAAGACTTGCACACCTTGGTAATGACAATTACCTCTAGGGACAATTTTAAAATAAGTACTGTTAATAGATTTTTTTCTCCATACATCTAAAGATTCATATATATTGAAAATAGAGAAATGAAAATTTCTTAAATAATTATTGCCTTTATTTTAAGGCTTTTCAGTTCATTAAAATAAAGGTTCAAATAATAAAGTTTGAAGTTTGGGACAAGCCTTGGCAATTACATTTACCACTTTAATTTTTTTTTAAATAATGAAATTTCACTTTTTTATATATTTAAACTAGTACCCAGTGTAGTGCTTGTAAAGAATTGTTGACAAAAAATTTAAACATCTATGACTGGCACTCTTAATTGACATTTTTAGCCAAGGACATAAAATTTACCATTATCTGAGAATGACCCGTAGATGTTTTCAATTTAATAGCAATTTCAATCCAGAATAAATACTTAAAAAATGAAGAAAATCTGAAACCTTTTCAGATTTTAAATACGCACCAAAGTGCTATATATTAAAGCCTATCATAATTTATGAGTCGTCCCTATTTTCTTCCTTATTCCATAAGGTTGGAAAGTGTATCATTGTTCATGAGTGAGCAGTATATTTCTTCCTTATTTTATAAAAATCATCTTTGGAATCGAAATCTATCTTAAAATCGCCTACTAAAACTATTTTACAATCTTCGCCAAGTATACTACAACTATACTTCACAGTTTTAAATATTGTTTCGAATGTGCATCATAATCCATGAGTGTGCCGTGTTTGTCTTTCTTGGGTTGATTTTTACTTTAATGCCCCAACTCTCGCCAAGGTGGCGATCATTAAACATATAGAGTAACCATGACGATTTTTTGTATTTATGTGGCAATCGTAATTTAGAATTAAAATGGCGATTTGGAACAACCTGTAAGTACAGCATTCCGTTACATTTTTATTTATTTTGGGTTGCCAATTAATGTAGTTTTAATAATTAAGTGTCTTCAAATTCCTTAACTAGTGCGTTTATCACTAATTTGTTCACTTTAGTTTTCATCTAGTTGTTTAGGGAGCGTTGAAACTTGTGCATAACTCCTAGAGACCCATGACTTCCAAGCTCGCCAAAGGGCGGGGAATTTTTAGGTTGGCGAAAGTAGGGGCATCAAAATAAGAATCAACTCTTTCTTGAACCATAAAGCACATCTTTGGAATCCAAATCTATCTTAACCTATGCCTATTGATACTGTTTTAAAATCTTTACCAGGCATATTCCAAATATATCCCGTAGACATTTTAAATACTGTTTGGAATGAGCATCATAATCCATAAGTGTATCGTGTTTTCCTTCTTTGTTCCATAAAACACTTCTTCGGAACAAAAATCTAGATATTAAAATCGCCTACCAAAAATGTTTAACAATTTTCGCCAGGCATAGTCAAACTTCACTTCACCTTTATAAATACCATTTGGAAAGTGGATCATAATCTATGATGTGTACCGTATTTGTTTTCACTATTCTATAAAACACTTCTTCGGAATTAAAATCTATATTTAAATCATCTACTAAAACTATTTTATAATACTCGCCAGGCATTTTCTAACTATACTCAAAATATATTTATAATAAATTGTCGCATTTTGGCACCCAGTTTAGCGATCATTTATCAAAAATTGCAAACCTTGTGCGACTTTCAACATTTTATTAATGCCTCCCCCCCCTCCATGTTATCTGGCAAACACATTTCAAAAGTGACTTGACGCGAAAATTGTACCAAAATCGTGTCTACACAAAAAACAAGGTTGAAATTAATAGCACTCTGGTGCTAATAAATTGGAATTCTTATTCCTTAGAATATAATCAGTAATGGAAAAATTATCGATTAAAAAGTGCACTTTTGATGTGGCTTAATTATCTTACAAAATGAATTAAATAAACATGATTTAAAAAAGAAAATTCTTTTTGCATGAATTTAAAAAAAAAAAATTAGCAGTATTTGTTTAATAAGTTAATTTCAACATTTTATCCGTACTGTTCTAGGATTACTGAAGGAAAAGCTGTTTTATCAGTATCAAGCAGGAATACAATTGCTTTTACTTCAACTACTGATCTTTTAGATGGAACTGCAAAGATATCCAGAATACATGTATATGTGGCTGACTTAAATATGCCATGGGAAGCATATAAGTAAGTTTACTTTCATATATATATATATATATTTATAATCTTTACTATTTACTTATTTTTTAACCACCTTCTAATCTCGATTTTGTACACGTCGGCTTTAGAATTAGGTCCAGGGGGAAATTAAGCTTTTGTGAATAACATGAAAAGAAATAGTTTAATACTTTTGCACTATAACAAAAATAACTCTACTTAAACATTATATATTTTAAATGGAGTACAGTACATGGTATATGTAGAGTTATTAACCTTTTTACGGCGGGGAAATTTTGGCCGTGCTGTTTCAGAAGGACTGGAGCATCTGAAAAATGCTTTCCCCCATTTAAGTGACTCTTAGCTGAAGCTGCTATTTGTGCAACAATCATTGATGGATTACTCTTTCCTGCCCCCGAAGTAAAACGAACTTCTTCAACAAGGAGATTAGCTTTACGTGTATATTCTCCTTTTCAGGAACTGGGGTGCAACCGAATTGATGGATGAATGTTGACATCTCTCCCTGCTGGTCCAGTACAGGTGAATAATTACAGAGGGGGAAAGCATTAGTTGGTCGAAATATGAACCAACCCCGTCCTTTAAGGTGTTCTACGGCTTGGTTGAAAAATCGTCCGCCCGTCTTCAAAGCATTAAATTTAGTTTTTTTTTTTTCTTTTTTTTTTTTTTTTTTTTCATGCATTTGGCAAATAGACAGTTACTATAATACTTGGGAACTATTTTGAGTGTTCCTGTAAAAGAGCTATTTCTGCTATGTGCTTGGAATTTAGCCTGCTCAGGAATATAGTAGCTTTCTATTAGTGAAAAAAATCTTTAAAATCGGTTCAATAGTTTCAAAGACGTCCATCTAGTGTAGTAGTGTATTTGAATTCTTTTGAGTGTTCCTGCAAAAGAATTGTTTATGCTATATGTATGAATTTTAGCATATTAAGTACTCAGGAATAGTGCAGCTTTCTGTTAGTGAAAAAAGTTTTACAATCGGTTCAGTAGTTACAGAGATGCCTATGGACCGTAATGTATTAAAATGACTTTGAGTGTATCTGTAAAAGAAGTATTTATGCTATATGCGTGAAAAACTATAATACTAAGGAATTGTGTAGCTTTTTATCAGTGAAAAAAGTTTTAGAACTGGTTTTGTAATTATAGAGATGCCCGTAGAGTGAAATGTAATAGTATTCTTTTGAGTGTCCCCGTAAAAGAACTATTTGTGATACATGCATAAAAGGTCGCCTACAATACTCAGGAATAGTGTAGCTTTCTTTCTGTAAAAAAGTTTTAAAATCAGTTTGGTAATTACAGAGATGCCCATAGGGCATCTGGGACATAGAGCATAATGTATTAAAATTATTTTGAGTATCTCTGTTAAAGAACTATTTATGTCAGGGTCGGCATGGTTTAAATCGACTGGTTTAAACCAAATGGTCTTTTTCTCAAAAAAAACCAATTGGTTTTTTTAAAAAGAATAATTTAAAATTCCGAATACTATAGATAGAATGTGTTTTGATATGTTTTATAAATATGAACAATAAGTTTTTTATATCAATCTTAATAGATACCTTATTGTTTTATCATTATTCAAAATTATTAATTCAATTTAAATTATAGGCTGCATTTTTAATTTTTTCTAATATAGAGGTTTTGTGTTTGAACAACTTATGACCATTATTACTGATGAATCTAAGTGCAAGATTCCATGTAAAATAGTATAATATAAAACAATTAATATTGTATTATATTATACTAGCTGAATGCCCCGTTCTTCGCACGGGAATGAATGGATACTTTTTTATATTATGGTTTGTTATAATTACTATTTATCATGATAAATAGATATAGCAAAATTTATATCGCATAAATATTATCTGTGTTCAATAATTATGCATAAAGAATTTCATGATGATCGTTTGAACAGTGAAGATGATTTGGTAGCTTCACCATCTTTTGGCAAGTGATGTGTGCATCTTATAGCAAAACGAATAGCGTAAATATGTTCTCCATGTTCAAATATCCATGTGTACCAATTTTCATCAAAATTGGTTGAACGCAAGAATCTGTTCACAACAAGCGCTTGAACGGAATAGAATTCAACGTTCTGCAGCACCATCTAGAGGAAGATGTATAGCAAAATGGATAGTGTAAAAATATTCTCTGTGTTCAAATATCCACAAATAACCAATTTTCATCAAAATCGGTTTACGGTATTTTCATAGCAAGCAGTCGAGCGGAATAGAATTCAACACACCACAGTACCATCTAGCGGCAAGATAAAGCAAAATGGATAGTGTAAAAATATTCCCCGTGTTCAAATATCCATACGTACCAATTTTCGTCAAAACAGGTTAAATGGTATTTTCATTGCAAGTTGTTGAATAGAATTCGATGTTCTTCAGTGCCACCTAGCAGCGAGTTAGAGGAAAATGGATAGTGTAAAGATATTCTCAGTGTTCAAACATCCATGTATACTAGAGGTGCACAACCTGCGGCCCGCGGCCCCTACTGCGATATGTCGTGTTAAGACTACAGATTTTCCACCTTAGCAAATTGGCACCTATGCAATCCCCTAATAAGGCTTATTCGTAAAAAAGGCATAATTTCAACAAACAAAACCCAAAGGTTAGATCAGATAGAATGTTATTTAGCTACACATTGCTTGGTTCTTGCATGTTGCTTGGAACATAAAAATTTAAATTTCGCACTATTTTTAATTATGTGAAACCCATGGAACACCTTGCGTATTAGCCAATTATGGCAAATTTTTATAATTTGGCGACTTGCATATATGTATAGCTAATAATTAGCTCTAAGAAAACAGTACTTCATATATTTTCTTTGATAAAAACAACGGAACAGCTAGGATAGCTAGCCACCAATGGCGACTTTTCATTATTTGGCAATTTACACTTGCTCACAACCTATAATTACTGCTCATTTAAGGTTCCCGGAAAATCATTATCCATATTTTCATGTACATAATCCTTTGCAGATTGACGTATTTAGCACCATGAATTATATCATCTCACCATGCTGGCAGATATCCAAAGTGTACTATAACTGCTATAATGG
The DNA here is from genome assembly GCA_038373885.1 of Cheiracanthium punctorium. Classification (NCBI taxonomy): domain Eukaryota; kingdom Metazoa; phylum Arthropoda; class Arachnida; order Araneae; family Cheiracanthiidae; genus Cheiracanthium; species Cheiracanthium punctorium. The sequence continues at coordinate 1,064,496 of JAWZYV010014839.1, read as the reverse complement.
CATAGTTAACGCCACCAAATATTTCTACTGGCAGCAAATACTCCAGCTGAACCGAACCGATTTTAAAATAATCTGCATTTTAATATTTCTCATTTTCAAGATATTGGGTTCTAACATTTTTGAACTCGCGGTTTAGATTCACCCTGCATGGAAAGATACCATTTTGCCAGATCGTACCTAATGCCAAGATGGCGCTTTTAAAATCAGTTACAATTAGTTATTCTGTTTTGGAAAAATGAATAATCGCTAATTTCATACTCTTATTGTCTAAGCGAACTTACTATTTGAAAGTTAGTGAAACACACTTTCAGTTATTTTTTTCATATACTTTTTAATTTGGCATAAAATTTGTGTAATTCTACTTCATATTTGTCAATTTCATGTGATTCTACATACTTGTAATTGGTTTGTTGCAAAGGAATGAATGATTTTATGCCAAATCTGGCAACCATTATGTTTTCTTTTTTCAGTTTTTTATTAATATCTTCTAAAAAAATCAGATTTTTGAAATTTAAGTCAGTTTATCAGGTTCCTTGGAATTTTCTGAATCCGTGGACATGTTTCTCGAAATTCAAATCCCCCATAGTTTAGTAGATAGCTAAACAAGCTCTTGACAGCGGTGGCAACAGTGGACGTTACATTTTTTTAGAATAGAGAGATACTAAATATAAAAAATAGTATCTCTCAATAAAATACTAGAATTGAATGATTTCAATGTCCATATAAGTATAGCAACAATTGTTTATTTACTTTGTTTTAATTACTTTCAGAAGGAATATTAATTGTTATTTGAACATTTTACAGATAATTTTATTTATAAGTATGTAACGGGTAATTATAAAAGGATTTAAAAAAAAAAAACCAAAAATCTAGTTTAAACCAAAAAAAAAAAACCTGGTTTAAACCAAAAAACCTTTTTTTTTTTCAAATAAACTGTTTTTTTTTTTTCCAACCCTGATTTATGTTATATGCATGAAAGCTTGCCTATTTGTTAATCCAGGGTTATAAGCTATCCTCATTCCAAATTTTTAATTTATAGGTAAAATATTGGTATTGGTTGCTGGTTAAAATACGGTTTTGGTCAATCCCAACTATTTTCATATATATATGTATATTTTTTTTTTTTTTTTCAGTATTTTTATTATTTGTCAATTTACAAAGGTATTGTCCTGAGTGTCTACTTCACCAGCAGTTGTTAGGGAATTTCAGTATTCTTAAAAAATCAAGGAATCATTATTAAAATGTATAAATATTACTTAAAATCAATAAAGATCCTAATCATCTGTTAAGTGTCTAACTTATGGAAGCCATCCAAGGTCACGGGATAGGTTCTTGTTCCTTTTAAATGTTCTTAAAATAGCAGCAGATGAAGTTTGTTAAATAGCTCAGAGCTAATGGGTGAATCTGTTCCTTGCATTTGTACTGTTTCTGTTTTGCCCTTTAAAGAAAATTCTTCTATAATATCCATTTCAAAGTACAAGTAAAAAAAAAAAAGTTTGATTTTTTACGCAAATGAAGAAATTTCTACATAATGTGACTTTAAAAGTAGTTTTATTTATTCATACACTATTTTTATTTCATATATATATATATATATATATCTTATAAATAAAAATGAAATTCTGTTTGTTTGTGGATTTGAGTTGTATACAAATCCACAAAAATGGACCTATCAGCTTGAAATTTTGCACAGATATGTAAAATAATATAGAATAAATCATAGTCCACTTTAAAACTTTGAAAGTCTACCCGTTCCCGGAATTTAAGAGATTTTTTATGTTCTCCACGCAAAAAGTTTTCCGTAATTGTAACCCCTGTAGTGAAAAAAAAGTGTGAAATAAGGATCGTGGTTGCCATGTGTGGCGATTTTGCCGAATAAGATGTTTTAAATTCTCAAAGTAAAAATAAAAGAATAATAATGATTTTTTTTTGTTAGTTTATATTCGTAAGGTTATATTTTTTTAAATTATAATATCGTGTGCATGGGAAATCGGAGCAGGAATGAAATGTTTTATACACAAAACAATAAGAATTGAAGATTTCCGAGGCTAATATGTTAAAATTTTTTAGTTTGGCAAAAAAATAAAATGGCTCAAATGCCGAGAAAGTGAGTTCTAGCGGTTTGCACAGTTTCCTGCTTGGCTCAATTTACTGAGAGCTTAAGGAAACGGATTTTTGAAAACAAGTGCAAAGGTTTTATTAGAATACAGCGTTAAATTTTAATGATCCGTGCGAAAATAATGCAGTTATTAAGGGATTTCAAGCGATCTATCTTCAGCATTCTCGCGATTTTGAGGAGGATTCTAACGCTTGGCGCTATTTATCGTAATTTAATCGTCTGCTATTTGGGTTATGAATACACCTGCGTATAAGTTTTTGAAATTTTCATTCAGTTGGAATTTTGCATTTTTCTGAGCAGCTTTTCTGCATCTAATGTATTACATCCAGAAAAAAGGATGTTAGAAATATCAATTTTAATTTTGTTTAATCACACTCATGAATAATGATACACTTTCCAACTTAATGAAAGAAGGAGCGAAAATAGGGAAGACCCATGGATTATAACTCTTTTTATATATAGCACTTTAGTGCGTATTTAAAATCTGAAAGTGTGTCAGATTTTCTATGATTCTAGCGCTTGGCGCAATTTAATGAGAGGGTATTTTTAAAAACAAGCGTAGGTTATCTTATAAATAAAAATGAAATTCTGTTTTTCAATTTATTGATTTGGGTAGTATACAATTCCACAAAAATGAACCTGTCAGCCTGAAATTTTACACAGATATGTAAAATAATATAGAATAAATGATAGTCTACTTTAAAACTTTGAAACTCCACTTAAAAACGTTTTCCTCCTGAATGGTTCTCTTAATTTCCGTTCCCGGAATTTAAGAGATTTTTCATGTTCTCCACGCAGAAAGCTTTACTTAATATTAACCCCTGTAGTGAAAAAAGTGTGTGAAATAAGCATCTTGGTTGCCATGTGTGGCGATTTTGCCGAATAAAATGTTTTAAATTCTTAAAGTAAAAATAAAAGAATAATAAGGATTTTTTTAGTTTATTTTTTTAGGTTATTTTTTAAATTATAATATCGTGTGCGCATAAGAAATGAGAGCAGGAAAGAAATGTTTTATACGCAAAACAATGAGGATCGAAGATATCCGAGACTAATATGTAATTTTTTTTAGTTTGGTGAAAAAAAAAATGGCTGATAGGCCGATTTTTAGAGAGTGAGTTCTAGCGGTTTGCACAGTTTTAGGCTTTTTGGCGCAATTTACTGAAAGCTTAAGGGAATAGCATTTTTGAAAATAAGTGTATAGGTTTTCTTAGAATACAGCATTAAATTTTAACTATCCGTGCAGAAATAATGCAGTTATTAGGGCATTTCAAGCGATGTAGCTTCAGAATTCTCGCCAATTGAGTACATTGATTTAACTTGGGGGAAATCCGCCAAATTTCAGAAAATTGAAATCTTTGCATTTAGTACATCGAGGTAATGATGAATAAAACATGTTATAGTTGATAATTTAAAAAATGCGGCTGTATTAAGGGATTCCACTTTTCAAATAAATGCCTGGCGGTCGAACACTTTCCCATTTTGATTGCTGCTAAGTCAATGCTTCGAATGATTCCCTGAAAAAACTCTTGCAAAATGGTGTATGCTGGCACTTTGGCGAGGCTTAGATTTGAAACTGGATTTTACTTGAGACTGGTATATACGTATAATAAGACTGGTTATAGATAAAAATGAATGTTGGTATGTGTGTAGGAGGTTGAAAAACTCCAGCACCGTTTCACCGATCACCATGAAATTTGGTTCACCTAAGTCTTTTATCATGGAGAAGGTTTTTATGCTATCCGTTTTCCTCTAACATTTCACTAGGTGGCACAGCAGAACGTCGAATTCTATTCCTTTTAGCCGTCTGCTATGCGAATATCGTCCAACAAGTTTCGATGAAATTTGGTACACGCGAATATTAGAACACGGAGAATATTTTTCACTATCCATTTGCTGTAACTTACCACTAAATAGCGCTGCAACGCATCAACTTCTATACCGTTCGACTGATCGGCATAAAATTTTTTATACTTACACATTTGAGAACGAAGAATATATTCTAACTGCGTTACTTTTGATGTTACTCACCACTAGATGACGCTGCAGTAGGCCAAATTTTTGACCATTCAAACGGTGGCTATGAAAATCAGTATACATAGCTATGTGAACAATGAGAATATTTTGGCGTTATCCATTTTGCTATAACTCGCCGCTTGACGGCGCTGTAGCAAATCATTACTTTAATTAACCACTAGATGGCCCTGCAGTGTATCACTTCTTGACTGTGCGAATGATCGCTATGAAAATAGGTATACATAGATATTTGAACACGGGGAAGAGTTTGGCACGATCCATTTTCCTATAACTTGACAGTAGATGTCGCGTCAACACATGAACTTCAAGACTATTCAGCCGATCGTCATGAAAATTCGTATACATCGATATCTGAATGCGAAGAATATTTTTGCCGTATCCGTTTTGCTAAAACTCGCCACTAGATTGTGCTACGCCGCATCGCCTTCTGCACCGTAAAAACGATTGCCTTGAAATTCAGTATGCATGATTATTGAACACAATATAACGCGATATGCATTTTGCTATATCTCTTTATTACAATAAATAGTAATCACAACAAATATTAATATCAAAGAGTCCATTCATTCCCGTGCGAAGAACGGGTACTTCAGCTAGTATATATATATATATATATATAGGAATTACGTAGCAGTTAAAAGCATGAAAATTTTCTCTTATAATCTGGAAAATTTAAAAGAAATTGTTCATGAAGTCAAGGAATTATTTTTTATTCAGCTTTAGTAGACACACTGTGAATTTAAAAAAAAAGTATTTTTAAGATTTTATTTATTTTATTGTTCCCCACCTTTCCAAAATGCTTCAAATAGTAAATTTATATATATATATAAAGTAACTTTCATTCAGCATGAACCTTTGATTGTTAAAGTTAGAATTTTAATAATTTATTAAAATATTTTTACTTATAGGGTTCTGAGTCATACTGAAGACATTACTTGTGTGGAGTGGGATATAAGTGCCACTAAATTATTGATTGCTGATGCAGCTGGCTGCATTCAGATATGGTCAATGAAGGTAATTAAATATTTCTATGTTCATTATAAAGCAAATGCATTTATAATTTGTAAAAAAATAACTAAATGAGTTACTGTTGCAAATAATATCAAGTAAATGCTTTTTCCTCACAAATGATAAATAAATGAAAAGTTTTGATAAATACTAGTTTTGCTCTTCGTCCGAAGATAAATATAATAGTCTAAAGCAGTTACATTTCTTACTATCCATGTTTACAGTTAAGCAATGTTGTAATTTATTAAATGTAATTGACTTAAAGAGTTTAATCTGTGCAATGCATTAAGTTGTTAAACATTTTCATTAAACCAAAACATTTAGACTCTTTTATCAGTTTAGAGCAACCTGAATGTGATTAAATAAAATTGAAAATAAACTATTAATTAGCTGACTAATTGTGAAAAATAATAGCTATAAAGGTTTCTAAACAAGTGTTTGAAATTTATCCAAATAATAAAGTCTTAACTACTCTAATCACTCTATTCTTGTAGAGTGTATTATGAATTGTTTGTGAAGCAGTTTTTGTTGAAGGCAATTTCTCTCAGTATAAAATACACATGCAAAGCCATTTGCTTGTGTTATCAAGCTCACAAAAATATACCTCTTTTTTTTCTTTTTCTTTCTGGTTATATGATCTTCAGTATAATATTTTTGTATCATGATATGCAATAATACATTTGCATGCTGCCAGAATAACCCTGTAAAATGATCAGAATAATCTGTATTGTAGTGTGTAAGTTATTTCTTTTTATGTAAACTTTCAAAAATTTTTAATATCTGAAAACTTTGTGCTACTTTTAAAAAGGTTTAAAACAAATAAAGTAAACCAGTTGCAACTCCCCCCCCCCCCCATAAAAAAAAAAGATAGAAAAGGAAGAAAGAAGAACTTTACAGAATTAAAAATGAAACTTGTTTTGTTGTTTTGGCATCATTAATTTACAGGCCTCTCAGTCGGTCCTCTTTTTTAAAAATTCCTACCTTTATAAATAATAGAGTAAAATGTTCTGCTGCTTCAACAATTGTTAAATGTTCTTTTAGATGTCACGGTTTTGCCTACCAAACCATTAAAATACTAGGCTATGTAAATAAAACTTTGATGAAGGTAGGAATTTTAAAAAAATAGGACCGACTGAGAGGCATGTAATTGTCTACAATGAGTTTTATATATTTTTAGATAACACAATTGAAATCATGATACTGTAGAAGTCTTTGTTTCTTCATTTTGTCTTATTTTACTGTGTGCTCTTTAAGAGTATATGCCGAAGAAACAAAATCTGCTTTGTGGCCTTCTTACACAAATTAAAATAAACTAATTACACCAAGGACTCAAAAAAATCAGAATAATTCTTTACAAACTGCACTGTACATTGGAATAAATTGAAAAAAAAAGAAGTGCCTTTCATGAAATATTTGGAAATATGAATAACCTTTTTTCTGATTTTTTATGTTGCAAATGGTAAAAAAAGAGAATTTCATAATTTTATAGTGCATTCTTTAAGTGTTCTCTATATTTCATTTGATTATTTTATATTAATTTTTATTTTAAGTGTTGCATTTAAATAATATAAGATTTTTTTTTGACTTATTAAAATTAAATTGATGCTTCAAAAATATATAAGATTCATAAATATTAAATTTTCAGTTGTAATGTATGTCTGTAGGCTGTAACAAATCTTTTATCTGTAAGTTTGTGTTATTAAATTCCTAACTTAATTTACTCATACTGTTGTTTTTGATTATTGAATTTCAAGTTTTGTGCTTTATTAATTTTCATATCATAATCCATGAATTTTAGGATTTTTTACTTAATGATTGGACACAAATAACAAGTGCAACATTTGATGGAGAGTATATTCTTGCTGCTGCATGGTTTCATAATGGGAAGAAGGTATTTTAATATTGTTTCAAAATTATTTTTTAAACATTTTTAAAATATAACCATGAACTGTGAAACACCCATGAGACTCTTGTTCGTGTGTGTGTGTGTGTGTGTGTGTGTGTGTGTGTGTGTGTGTGTGTGTGTGTGTGTGCGCGCGCACACACACACACACACCAGAGCTTGAAATGAGATTTTGAAGCTTGCAGCAAAAGCTGTTTGACTCAGGCAAAATCTTTAAAATTTCATAATAATGGTAAATTGCAGCAATTTTTTTTTTTTAAATGACAACAAAAGCAATAAGAAAAATGACACACACACACACACACAAAAAATGAAAAACTGAAGTTATAAAGTCAGCTATTTGGTCTAATCTCATGGCATTTGCTGTAGTTGCTCCAACCTAATATCCAAAGGCACTGTATCGGTGCCTTTTTTTCCCACCTTCATCTTTTTTGAAGACTTTCAGTTACAGATGTGTAAGGAAGAATGGTTTATTTGCATAATTAATAAAATAATAATAGCTACATTGATTGCAACCTGTTGACTTTTTAAATATTCTAATCCTTAATGTGTAATGTATAAAATTCTATCCTATAAGTAATTGCATTAAATACAATAACAGCATTAATTTTAAATTTATTTCAATAAGTATCTTATTTCTGAATGGATTTTTTTTTATGTGAGTTATTTGCTAAATTTTTATTTATGTTACATTTTAACACCAGTTTTTGCGTAGAGATTCTTGTCATCATAAAAATACATATTTATTTATTCATTTATTTATTTTAGATTGCCTTAACTATGGACAAGAAAGACAATCCACTATACCTAGAAAAATATTCATTCTCTCGATTTGGACCATCTGTTAAACAATTCGGTGGTAAACCTAGTGAAGGTGTAATTGCCATTACTACTGCTGGAATGGTAATATATACACATTTTTATATTTATATGTTTTATTCACTGAAAGATTAGCTGTGTAAACATTACACCAAATTCATGTCAGTTTGAAAAAATGTTCACACTGGATACAAACATTGTGTGGAAAATTTGTCTTGTTTTTAAAATATTAGGCTTTCTTTCCCCCACACAATTTTGGCTTTCTGGTAATGAACTTAGCTTTGTGTGTAAACTTACTTTTCTTTTTATTTTGCCTGTGCAAAAGCTTCGTATTACTACTAAGTTAGTAGCAAAAATATTTGGTATTTTCCTGTGAGCTGGTATGAACCAATGTAAACACGAAGATAGTTGCTGGAACTTGGTGGTCCCAAATCCCAGTGACTATCTCCAATCATTTTGCATAATCAACAAAGCAAACTCAAATAATTTTAACAAATTAAAATTGCATGTAAATTACACTAACAGAAACTGATAAAGAACATAAAACTCACCATAAAACTCAAAAATCTTCAAGCACAGGTCCATTTTTAACCTAAAACAACTTTTGCAAATTCAGCAACTCACTGAACAGTTAATTAAAAATGGGAACAAACAGTGGATCATTTTCAACCTAAAAAATCCTAAGCCCATTTTTAACTTAAAAGAACTTCCATGGATTTAGCAACCTAGCTATACATGTAATCTCAAATCAGCATGATTAGAATAGCACATAAATAATGCTAACAAAAAAACATCCAATATCATTTTAAAAGCACTGGAAAAGATTCTTTAAATAATATCACTTAGTATAAAGTTAGAATATAGTTAAAAGCCATAAAAACTCCGTAAAAAGTTTAAAAACGAACCATTTAGCGCTTTCGGCAGCTAGGCCGCTGCCATCTTCGGAACTGATGAGCTCATTCCCCGCTTCATCATTTCGAGCCACGTATCCTCTATCTGAGCATGCGTCATGTCGTTGACGGCGCCCTCTTGTGTTATTATTTCTAATGCTTCCCGTTTTAAACTATAACTGTGGTTATTGTAGTTGGACATTTTCTTAACATTTACAAAATCTATATCAATATTTTCTTTTAATGCTAGGTGGGAGAGGGCAGTACTTTGTCTATTGTATTTTATATCGCTAATGTGCTCTTTAATCCTATCCTTAATTTTTCTTTTTGTCACACCAATGTAATGTCCGAGAAGGTTAGATTCTTAATAGACAAAGTACTGCCCTCTCCCGCCTAGCATTAAAAGAAAATATTGATATAGATTTCGTTTTTAAACTTTTTACGGAGTTTTTATGGCTTTTAATTATATTTTAACTTTATACTAAGGTATCTCCGTGCATGATTTTAACTAAGTAATATCACTTACCTTATTTTTTGTTTCAATCACTTATTCGCTATTCATTATGCCATCTTCACTGTCCGTGAACTCCAACTTCACTATTATCTCATTCCTCCCCCTCCCCCATACCTTCATTGGCTTAATGTACTCCTATAACTCCTCCGCTTAATGTAATATTTTCTCCTTCCTGTCTCGTTACCAACATCAGCACACAGCCAGCACTAATATGCTTCATTATATTTAACTTATTCAAACCACATTTGCAACAAACATATACACTTGCTATGAAATCAACTTTCATAAACCAGCCAATAACGCTTACTCCTTTTTAACTCCTTAACATGAAAAAATTTCAAACTGCAAACAAATATCCTAGCAATGGAATTCTCTGAGGCAGTTTATTAACGTATGATAAAAAGTGGTCAAAAACAAAATCACTAAGAAAATTAAACGTACTCAACGGCTTTAACAAAAACAAACTCTGCAAAACTTTTGACACATTGCTGAAGAAACACGTCTTTCTGGTTGCTGTAGCCTAACCCTTCATGATGATGACTCATTCTTTGCTGGCCATTAATTGCTCTGGACTTTCTGCCAATCGTAGCCGCAATTATAAAAAATCAGCACAATGAACAATGTACTGCATCCTGGGATCATTCTGAATATTTTTTGTTTATTTCTATTTTAGTCTTTTATATCATACTATGTCTGTTTTTTAATTTTAATTTATAATTTCAAGTAAATCAAACTGTTGTATTTATTGATTATACAGATCCACTAGTCAATAGTTAGACTACAATTTTTCTCTATTAGCTGTTAGTTAATCACTGTTCTAACCACTTTTCAAAACAGGTCTTACCTGGTATAGCCATTCACAAAAACTCTGTAACCCACATTTTTTACACTTTAAAGCTCATTTACATCTCTATGTATAAGATGTCCTGACTGAGTGATGGACATACAATCACAGCACAGCCAAACCTACTGAAGATATTGACATGAAATTTTAGGAGTTTACAGCTTTTGTGCCCTTGTCTTAAACGTTCTTTCCACATTTCCTTTTATATCTCAGAAGTAAAAAGAGATAGGAACAAAATTCGTGCTTTAAAGTGTAACTGAATGAAATATCTAAAAATCATTTTCAGGATGCTTTAGAATTCGTACCCAATGGGGGTAAAGGATCAAAACATTTTTAACGTTCTTTTCACATTTTCTTTTATGTCTGTGGCTCTGAAGAAAAAAAAAAAGATAGCCTCAAAATTCTTGCTTTAAAATGTAACTAACAAAAATACCTAATAATCATTTTCAGGGTTTTTTAGAATTCGCACCCAAAAAGGGATGAGGGACCAAACTGTTTTTTTGACGTTCTTTTCACATTTCCCTTGATATATCAGAAGAAAAAGACATGGCCTAAAATTCTTCCATAAAAATATAGTGAACACCTTACAATCATTTACAGAAGTTTTTAGAATTCGCATCAAAACGGGATAAAGCGGGCAAAACGTTGTTTTCAAGTTTACCATCGTAACTCAAAAGGAAAAGGACATAGGCATAAAATTCTTCCTTTAAAATGTAGCGAACACGAATACCTAAAGTCATTTTCAGAATTTTATAGTATTCGTGTATAAACTGGTGTAAGGGCCCAAAACGTTGTTTTCATATTTGTCTTCATATTTTGAATGAAAATTATGACAACCTTAAAAATTTTGCATTAAAATGTAAACAACACAAATTCATAAACATCTTTCTCAAGATTTTTCGACCTCAAAAAGAGGTAGCTGACAAAAAAAAAAAAGGTGTTTTAGCTCTTGAGTGCTGCTAATTTCAAACAAAATTTTTGTCTACCTGGTGAAAGGGCGAATGACTTTTTAAGGGTTGCCAGATTAAACGTGAAAAGTCGTGACGGTTTGCCACTTTTTGGTGATTTATTGCCAAATTTGGCATTAAAAAAATTAAGTTCCCGAAATTGGAGCCAGCTTAGCTATATCTTCCATTTTGTCGAGAAATTGCCTAATCCTACTGTATATTTAATTGGAATAATGGTGTCTATATTCATGAAAATAAAGGTGAAGTATACTTAAAATATGCCTCGTGAGAATTAAAACAGTTTTAGTGGGTGATTTTAATATAGATTTTGATTTAAAGGAGTATTTTATGGAACAAGACAGACAAATACGACACAGTGAATTATGATGCACATTCCAAACAGTATTTAGAAAGATCAAGTATAGATAGAATATGCCTAACAAATACTGTAAAACAGTTTTTAAGGCAATTAAAAATATGTTTAATATTTATCTATTTATTTTCCATTTGTATTTTTTGGTTTAACAATATCCATTCCGTGCGAAGAACGGGCACTTCAGCTAGTCATGCATAAATGTGTTGTAAGGACATAGATTGAAAACATGAATGTAATACCTTTTGATTCAGAAGATTCAAGTATTCTTTGATTATCAATTTATAGTTTAAATGTATATTTAACTTTTTACTCTTAAATAATGATGATACTGAATTTTGCAACTGAGGGACATTTGTTCATTGACTCAAAATAGTACAAGCACAGTATATAAAGTATAAAACAGTGTGTGGGTGTGGGGGGGGGGGGGAATTACTTATGCCTTTCTTATATGTTTTTTTATAAATATTTAAAAAATAAATATTGTAAGTTTAATAACATTGCATAAACTAGTACTATGAGTTTTATAGTAATAATCATTCATATACTGTTGAACCTGTAATGTGACCACCCTGGGGAAGAACAAAACTGCTCACCTCACAAAAGCTGTAAAAGGTGGTCGTTCTAAAGTGAAATTGCTCAAAAGTGATCAGTATAGACAGTGGTCTCTTTAGTAAGGTGGTCACTTTACCAGTGCCGGATTAACAATATAGCAGATGTAGCAAATGCTACGGGCCCCGCGCCTTTACCTTGAAAGTTTTCGTCTTTCCCCCTCAAGATCTAGCTTTTTCGACACTTTCCAACAAGGTAGAAAAGTGTTTAAGATTTCGGTTTTTCTGTCTGTCCGTCCTTGATATAACTCACGTCAATAGGCATTGATTTCTACGAAATTTATATATGTTATTCTTATCTGCAGTACCATGTACCCTATTGTAAAGGATCTATGTAGCATTTATAGATTTTTTTCTACAGGAGCACTCAAAATAGTCCCAATACATTGCGCTCTATGGGAAGTTATTCTTTAAAGCGTATCATCCTACTAACTACAAGGGGTGATCAAATGAAAAGGTACGAAAACAACACGGTGGGTACAAATGTAGACTTTAATCAAAATATACACCATAGGCTTGAGCACAACAATCCCACTGACGAACAAGCCGCAGGATTCCTTGTTCTCAGAATTCCTGTAGCCGTGACGAGACCCAGTCCATCACAGCATCCTTGAATACGTCGTCCGAGTGGAAGCACTTCCCTTTCAGGTGGTTTCTTCAGTGGAACCAACACATGGAAATCGCAGGGCAACATGTTCGGACTGTAGGGCGGATGGTCCAATGTCTCCCACTTGGACAGTTCCTTGGCGAAAACGGACATTCCATTTTCTCATTGCCTTGTGGGACACACAGCCTTCCCAGTATACGATCATCATCCTGCAATGAATAGTGGCCGGTTTAACACCTTCCACTGTCAGAAATCGGATAACGCCTCGCTGCCCCTAAATCGTCGAATTTTGCAATGTGAACGCCATCCTGTCCTCACACGCACTGCCGCTCAATTGGACGTAGGAGGGTGCTTTTTACAAGAGCTTCTGCTCTCTCCTGCAGGGCCCCGCATGTTCCTATCCACACAAAAGGCTCCAATCGCATTCCTAGATGTCTTGCTACGTGCTCTCATAGCTGCATGGACAAATATGATAACGGTTAGGTTGTTGCGACGTTTCGTACCTTTTTATTTGATCACCTCTTGTAGTTGCGCTGAACCCTGACTTCAAGATAAAACTTTTGCCTCTATGACTGCAAAAAGATTACAAAGTCAAGGACAAAAAGCCTAACAACCTCTACATCGTTTGTACGATCCGCTTGTAATTTTTCACTGTTAAAAAATATAGAAAACAATCTGTCAATTTTAAAAATCTGAAAATCCACCCTTTTCCTCATTTTTAAGCCATTTTTCGCTATTTTCAGCACCATTTCATTTCCGAGAGTAAAAAAAAGTGAATCATTTGCGTGACAAAATGACCTATTTTAAGTGAAAATGACGTCATTGGGGGAATTCCAATACGTTTAAAATAATTTCTCCAGAATACACAGTTTATTATTATTTTTTTCCCCACAAATAAATCGCCTGCTGGATATTCGAATGTTTATGTATACAAAACGAAAGCTTTCGACTGCGAAAAGATTCCGCGCGTTTCCAGCTGAGCATGAAATTCAATTTGGGTCTGTAATAAAAATTGAAAATGAACTTATCTATTTTAGGTGGATGAAAATTAAATATATTGAATGAAAGACAAATTTCCTTAAAATGTTTTTTTCTCGCGCCCGTTGTAATTGCCTTCACAAAAGGCTTTGACTTCTAGTTTTAGAGATATTCTGCTCTTTGAAATGAAACAAAATTGGATGTTATTAAGGATTACAAAATGAAGCTTTGCATTGAAAATAGTGTCTGTATAAAAGTTTTTCTATACGGGAGCACTCAAAATAATTTTAATACAATACCGTCAATGGCAGTTTAGAGACATGCATCTATTTTAAGCATATAATACTATCCTACAATATGATTAGCTAATAATCTGACGGCGATCGTGTGCCTCCTTCAAAATTTGAGCCAAAAGCCGGCAATGTTGACGACTTTTGCGATAAATTGCCAAATAGGGTGCGAAAAAAATGCTTTGAAAAATGAACCGAACTTGGCGATATTTTTATTATTTTACGATAAATTGAAAGAGGTATTTACGTATTATCCCGGCGGTCATTAATGCCAAACTATTTTTTCCTCAAATTTCCTGGCAAACTGTTGGAAATCGTATTCCGAACCATCAATAATTTCATGTGTCCGGCATTTATCTTGGCGAAAAGTTGCTCGTCTTGGCGGATCGCCTGGATAATAGGTAGTACCTCGAAAAATGTCTAATGTGATTATGTTAAGCTATGTCGATTTCTTAGGAATTTTGAAAATTCGTTACTCGCACTTTAATTAACTGATTTATTGTATTGTGTTTTGTTAAGGGCTATCTGCCTAGGAGTAGGAGAGGGTCTCCGACCGACGAAAATTAGTTAATGCATTAGAACCCAAAATGGGTTAACATCCTTATGATTTCGGTTATTTGTTTGTTCTGATATCCACCCATCCAGTATTCTAACTGCTGTGGATATACATCGATTTGTGCAAAATTTATGTTTTTTTTATGTACAATATGTTCTATGTACAATATGTTTTTCTATGTACAATATGGTACATGGTACCATATTTTCAATATGGTACCATGTACTATATTGAAAAGGGTGTCTGTAGCATTTATAGTTCTTTTATAGGAGAAAAAAATCCAATGTATAGCACAGTCTAAAAAACAGAATTAAAAGGGGAGGTACGGGGGGTCTCCCCCTGTATCTGTTGATACAGGAATGACTGAATCAACAGTCATTCTTGAAAACATATTTTAGAGATATTCGGTTTTTGAAAGAAAACAAAAAGTTGGCATATATATTACTAAGGCTCTCAAAATGATGCTCTCCATTGAGAATAACATCCGTATTATTAATAGTTCTACAGGAGCACTCAAAAGAATTCCCATACATTGCAATCTGTGGCATTTGGGAGACACTAATACATTTCTGGCACAAGACAATGAGTATAAAATTTTTATATTCTTCAGTTAAACGCTAAAAAAAAATTAAAGGCCTTTTACAGGGTCTCATAAAATTGCATTTATAGTGATAATACAACATTTTTTTATCTACGAAATCTCGCCAGTTTTAACTAAAATACGTAGCAGATTTGGAGCAAAAATATTTTGTATTGGAAAGTGTTTTATAATCTATGAGCTTGGCATGATTTATCTTTCTTGATTTTTTAAGGCAACAGATAAATCTTGTAATTCTTCTTTTCTTTCTTCATTTATTTTTATTATTATTATTATTTTATTTTATTTTTTTTTTTTTTGATAAGACAATTTCTGAATCTCTATATAGTGGAACTGTAAATCAGTTGTAGACAACCCATTGAAAGAATATATGTATAACTCGACTGTTCGAGCCTCGTCAATGGGAGACCCCCTTTGAACCCCCCTAATTTTTTAGTTTCATGATTGCCATATTAAAACGATATTAATGGACTATGTCATTTTATCTTTTATCATCGTGTATTTCACCTGGTAACCCCATGTTGAAATTTTTAGGATTGTAACCTATTTATAGAAAAATACATGTGATGCACATTCTACAGCTTAGTAAATATTGTAACAATAGATTAAAGCTGTTGTGAACTAATAGTATTTAAACATATGTAAAATATACATGTGATGTATATTCTACAGCTTACGAAATATTGTAACAATAGATTAAATCTGTTGTGAACTAATAGTATTTAAATAAGCGGATGAAATTTTTAAACAATCATTTTATGAAATAAATGCAATCTTACGAAACTTATAGAAATCGGTGGTTTACGTAGCACATACTAACATTTTCAGCGAACATTTATTCTTACTTTTAAGTCGCGTTTTCGTAAAGCATTTTCGTGTCTCATTTTTATGTCACATTTTCAAAAGGGGGTGAGAGATAAAATGACATAGTCATTAATATATTTAATGGGGCTGTTGCATGCCTGCATTATTTAGTCAACTCATTACCTAGGCGAAACTGAATGAGTATTCTAAAGTCAGCAATAAGGACACACACAAGAGTCAACAATACTGTGCAACAAAAACACGGTTCTCAGAAAAAAATTTCAGGGAGCATCCAAAAGGGGGAAAATAAAAGAAAGACTGAAAGAAAGGCTGTATCATTATCTTTTCGTTGACCAAAAGCGAAACTCGGACAAACGGAGGAGGGGGTATCCAGATCCTTGCACCACCCACCTATGGCCTTTGGAAAATGGATTTCTTACCAATAATGTTACATTTTTGTCTTTATTTGAAGAATGAATCTAGAAATAAACAAAATATTGAAAGAAAACTAAGTGCCGAAACAAAAAAACAGACTCAGGGTCTGATCAAGGGCGGATTAAAGGGAGGGGGTCGGAGGAGGCGACTGCCCCTCCCGAGAAAAATGAAATTAATGTAAACAATCCCAACTTACTTCCATAAAATTTATATATATGTATGTGAATCTTCCATCCAAGCCTCCACCCACAAAATTGTATTAATCCGTCAGTGGGCCGGATTATTCATTAGGCTGTAGTCTATCTGTCCCGATCATTTCAGGGACTTTTCAGTAACAAGTCGAATGAATTTTTTAATGAAGTTGTAATCAAACTTTTCAAAATGACTCAATAGAACGGAAATATTTGTGGCTATTTCTGAAGATGTTCTCTGGAACGCGAGTTGACCTTCTGCATTTCCCCGAGAGCTGAGATCCATAGGATTAAGATTGTAGGAAAAACGCGCCCCATAATCAATAATAATCCCACACGAAACAATAATTTTTATTTAAATATTGGACATAAAGTTATTTTGTTTTGCAGTAAATATGAGGATGGTATTTTAAACGGATGTTGGGCAGCCCCAAAGTTCTTTTGTTTTACAGTAAAGGCGGGTGGCTTTGGCGAAATTCGAAGGTGTACTAGGGTGTAAACCATCTTAGAAGGCTTTTGGTAGTTGGCTTGCTTTGTTTTTACTTAATTATTTATTTTACATTTTACAATATTTAAACAAAGGCGAATTATTTTTTGAAACAATAATAATATATAGAATGTAAGTCATTTTTTTAATAGTTGGGGAATCCACTATTACGATAAATTATCTTATTAATCTCGGAAATTAACCACGTTAAATATAAAAGAATTGATTTTTGGCCGGTCGAAACCACAGGTCAAGAGCGCGAATGCCAGTACGTTCGTTCAAATAAAATAATTAGAACCGAGAGGATCTTCGCACGGTCGGGGTATCCGAGAAGCCATAACCCCAGGCAAACTGAAAACAAAAAGAATTTTCGGATACT
This sequence comes from Cheiracanthium punctorium, assembly GCA_038373885.1. Taxonomy (NCBI): domain Eukaryota; kingdom Metazoa; phylum Arthropoda; class Arachnida; order Araneae; family Cheiracanthiidae; genus Cheiracanthium; species Cheiracanthium punctorium. The sequence goes on along the minus strand of JAWZYV010014839.1, from coordinate 1,047,109 downwards.
CTTGATCCACAAAGAAACTCACAAATTACTTGTCACATTTAAGATTATTATGTCTTGCAAAAACATTTGAACGTAATACGATAATGAATGTTTTATCCGAATTTTTTATTATTTATTATATAGATTATTCTATTTAGAAAAGATACAATCCTCTTATAAAGATTTTTTTGAGCAAAATATTTTATATCATTTTAACGAGGATAAGTTGAAAAGTAATGTACATATGCTTGTAGAACACTAACGAAATGACCTTTAGAAGTGTTCCAAGCGGTATGTGGAAGTAACAGTCCCCCTGTACAAGCATGTACAGTTTAAATGCCTTCCGTGTATGCAGTATATTTTGAATGGTGGAGGTATTATTGTGCTAGATCTATCTATCCCCAGTTCGATTTCTTATGAATTAACCCATTAAATAAATTAAGAGAAGTTAAAAATATGTAACCTATTATTAGTAAAGACCGTCCAGATAATGAAATAATTTTACAAGCATGTATTTTTATAGGGGAAAAAAATAGTGTTTAAAGGCACAGTTTAAAATACATATTGATTTCGAAGGTTCTAAAAATTTTACAGAAACAATTATTATTTTATGTGTGTAAACTTGTCTAGTTATATGTTTGCATATGGGAAAGGTGGGAAGTGTTAGAAATTCCAAAAAATATCCACGAACATTAACATTCATTAAAAAAAAAACCTGAGTTGTACGAATAAATAACTTTAAACATCGCCAGTCTCACTATCTATTTAGCCCCCCCACACCACCACTTTATTTTGACGGGCATTTTTCCCGCACACTAATTTACGTGGAGAAATTGATTTGTCTAGTGTTAACTCAAATTTGTTCATTTTGAATCAAGAAAATTCGTAAAAGTTGTGTTTTATTTTATTATCGCACAAAACCTACAGATTAGCTCACCCAAGGTGGAGGAAGGGCTGGGATAAACCTATCGCGAATATAACACGTGGGACCTTTTAGTTTTGTTTACATCTAATTAGCATTAGTAATACCATTAATTAGCACTAAACATAAATTGTAATATAATTAGCACTATTTATTTTCTCATTTAATTTAGCTCTACCACTTTAATGTGGGGGTGAACTCCTCCCCCTAAATAAATATATATATATTATATATAGGTGAGTCACTGAGCAGGGGGCCCCTTGGTAACATTTGCTATGGGCCCCGCGCTGTCTTAATCCGGCACTGCACTTTACCAGGTTCCACTGTATATGATTTCATTTACTAAATCTAGAAAAAATCAATTTGCTAAAATAGCTTTCTTATAATGTACTTTTTTCACTATCCTAATGGTTTATGATCTCTGCTACTTTATCTTATTATAGATTGCATTATCATATAAAGCAGTAAAAAATAATGAATTATTTTTATTTTAGGTTTTTGCATTAATCTTGCTGTCTGATGGAAATATCATCACAAGTGGAGAAATTCTTGGTCAATTCAGGAATAAAATTAAAGTTGTGGATCTCTGTTATGCTAAAAGTATGTCTTAATTTATGAAATATTTTTTAGAAATGTTAAGTATTAATCCATGTATATTACTTCTCTGTAAACATGTTTTAATTGATTATTACTTTTTTAAAATTTTTGTTTCACTATTATTAATTTTTCTAAAAAATTTTTTTTGCATGTCAATAAATGTTTTTACATTACTGCTGTTATTTTCCCATTGATATTCTACTATTTACTGTATCAATTACAATGCTCTATTTTTATAGAATTAAAACAGCCATAGTGCTTTTTTTACTTCCTTGTACGTAGTATAAGGAAGTAATGTGATCCCGAAAAATTTTGGGGGCCAAATTTCGACAAAAAAACAGATTTTGACTACCTCTAAATTTAATTTTAAAATTTTTTTCGATGCATCCTATCGTAGGCTAGCATGCACGATCATATTAACGCGTCTGCAACTCATTTTGACCAGTGGCGAGTCTACTGTGGCCAGTTTTTCCATGCCGTCTGTACGTACGTACGTACGTATGTATGTAACTCGCATATCTCAAAAACTATTGGTCGTAGAATGTTGAGATTTGATATTTAGGATTGCTCTATGATCTAGTTGTGCACCTCCCCTTTTGGTGGCAATCGAATGGATAGTTTATGTACAGGACCGCCCAAAAGATTCGAAATACATTACGCTCTATGGGCCGAAATTCATTAAACTCGCCTAACTCAAAAGCTATTAGGCGTAGAATGTCGAAACTTCATATTTTGGATAGTTGTAACATCTAGTTGTGCACCTCCCCTTTTGATTCCATTCGACCGGATAGTTTATCTACAGGACTGCCCAAAACATTCGAAATAGATTACACTCAATGGGCCGAAATTCATTAAACTCGCATATCTCAAAAACTGTTAGGCGTTGAATGTTGAAACTTTATATTTAGGATTGTTGTAACATCTAGTTGTGCACCTCCCCTTTCGGTTCCATTCGACTGAATAGTTTATCTACAGGACCGCCCAAAAGATTCGAAATACATTACGCTCTATGGGCCAAAATTCATCAAAGCGTTTTTTAGAGGTATTGGGCTATTTCAAACGACTCAGAAGTGACGTATGCTGTAAAGAGTTAGAAAATGAATTTCTCCATTAAAAAAAGTGTCTTTATCATTTATAGTTCTGCTACAGGAACACTCAAAAGATTTCCAATACATTACGGTCAATGGCAATTTTAGGGGCATTCATCCATTTCAAGCACAATACCGTCCTACCACATAAGTTAGGTAATGGTCCGACCACGGTCACGTGCCTCCCTCAAGAACTATGCCAAAAGTCGCCAAGCTTGGCTACTTTTGGTGTACGTGTGTGCATATTTAACTCTCAAATCTCAAAAACTATTATGAAATTTCATATATAAGAATGTTGTAACATCTAGTTGTGTATCTCGATTTTTGGTTCCAATCTACTGGAGAGTTTATTTACAGGACCACCGAAAAGAATTTTAGTACTTTAATGTCTATGGACATCTTCAATATAATACAACTGTAGACAGTCATTGTTTGGTACATGCCCAAAAACTCGCCGTCTGTCCTCGACCTTGGCGAGTTTTGGCGAAATATCGCCAAATTTGGCGATAGTCAGTCATTTGGTCCATGGCCAAAGTATCGCCATTTGTCATCGTTCTTGGCGAGTTTTGGCGAAATATCGCCAAATTTGGCGATAATCTGTCATTGTTTGGTTCATGCTTAAAATCTCGCCAAATGTCGTCGACATTGACGAGTTTCGCCGAAATATCGCCAAATTTGGCGCCAAAAATTATTTCCTATTTTGTATAACTCTAAAACTTTAACCCGTAGATTTTTTAACTTTGTATTTAGAACTATTGTAATATCTAACTGTTTTCAATATCTTTTTTGACAGCAATCGACTGAGAATTTATTTACATGGTGAGCCAAATGACTTTAAATACATTGAGGTGTATAGATGCATTCAATTCATTGAAAGTCTGTGGTCAATGACTACTTTGGCTATCCCCAAAATCTCGCTGACTATCTCAAGTTTGTCGGCTTTTGGTGAAATATCGCCAAATAAAGTGTCAGAAGGAAATCTTTTAAATTGAACTCAGCTTGGCGATATCGAAATATTTGGCTAGAAATCGCTAAACCTTACTATTATTGATATTTTATCTCTTTCAAACAAATAAATTTAGAGGAAGTGCGTCGAAAATATTTTTGATCTAATGGACGTGCAAGGAAGTCATGTGTTGGACACATCAGATTTTTCTTGTTCTTTTATTGAAAGGTCTAACATGTACATTTATTTTGTCTCTGCAGTACTTCTATATGTTTTGAGACTTGGGAGAGACAGTTTAGGCCTATAAGCAAGTGTGATCATAAAATATGAAAGCATTCAAAAGTATGCATTATGTTTATGGAAAGTATTTTCTCTCTGGAAACTACTCTATATATTTAAACCGGCAGAGTTCATACACTCTCAAAGAAATGGGGGGAAAACTCAGAGAATTGAAAATTAGCTCTTAAAACTCTGTAAAATCTCGTGGAAAATTAAATTTTTCTTGAAAAACCTAGAGAATCCAACTTCAACCCTGGAATTGCAAAGTTTCATTCTCTTTTTCCATATTTCTTTCTTTTTACGGCCTTCTTCACTCTACTCAGTGATCAACTACTTCCCTAATGACACGCACACACTATCAGAAATGTATCATCTATACAAAATGAATCATCTATCACTTAGTACTGCTTAGGACGAACAGCCTCCTCACTTCTTATTTCGTTTCTGCTGTTCTGAGCATTGGGCGGTTGTTCCCATTTCCCAGTGGGGTTGTTTGAGTTGGGAAGAGACTATTCTTTGTGTTGGGCACTCACACAGAGTTAGATTGTGCAACATTTATATCATGTGTATACAATATTTGCTACGATGCTGCTCATATTTGCTAATACTGTGTAGAATGTGTGTTTGTGTCATATCTTCAAACTTTTTAATTGTTTATTACTTTTCTATGTGTTTCTCAATATAATGAGTTGAAAGACATTTTCAATCTCAATGGGAATAGCAAAACTAAAAATCAGTAGTGGGCAGATTGGCTAGAAAATTTTCCCAAAAGATCAGCTGTAACTTTGGAACTACTTACAAGCCGCACCCAGTTATTGGCCACATTTTTGTTTCCGAAAAAGAATACTGTTTAATGCCATGGCATTATTACCGGAAAATACGGTAAATCCCAAATACATGAAATTATTGATGGTTACGAATAAGATTGGCAACAGTTTTCCAGCACATTTTACAAAAAAGTAATTTAGTGGGAATGACCGCCAGGATAATATGTAAGTACCCCCCCCCTTTTTTTAAGCTTAATTTATTTAGTCCCTACAATGTAAAATATTTCATTGTTTATGCATTGGATTGCTGGGTTTTATTTAATACTAAAGGATATGGAAATGTTTAACAATAGCCTTGTGTACTGACAATAGTATAAAAATTTATTTTGAAACTGTCGGTGAAGAGTCCAGAAAATTCTTTTCACTCCTGTAAAGCTTAACATAATCCTGATTTTTTTATAGGTCAAATGAAATATGAAACACTCAGTACTTATCTTATGTTTATTTTTGTGATAACCTGGAAATTTTTGAAACATCTCAGGAAAACTCGGGGAATTTCATTTTGAAAAATGAGCTTGAGCCCTGTTTGTGCTTAAAGCATCACTGCACACCACCTTTTTTACTGTATTCATTCCATCGCATACATTTACTTTTATTTAGAACACAAATGCATTTGATTATTCTAGCTGTTACTTAAGTACACAATTTTTGAATGATATTGTTTAGCAGCATGTCATTAAATTATTCATTAGTAATGTGCAACTTTGATATTTAGATGGTGATTTCTTAGTTGTTGCTACTGACGGTCTGGTTCAATCTTCAGTGCATTGTTATAGAGTAGGCTTGAAAGTTAATCAAGGTAAGTTGCAGTTGAATATAATTAAAATACTGCATTTGCTCTTTTTTTTACAGTCTTGTATGAAATTTAATTCTTTTAATTTAAAAGTAATGTGATAAATAGTTGTTATTAAAAATCACCAATCATTTACTTTCTTTTGTCTTTGCTGATACTCGTTAGAACAATAAGATATTACTAAGGCATAATTACCCAAAAAAATTATGATTGAAGAAAATTGCTGTTTGGGTACTTTTTGGTATAGTGAAAACTATCCAAATCTATTTGTAAATTATATCTGTATGGCGGTTGTCTGCTGATCCTTCTGAATTTATTATTTTCCGAGATTGTTTAAAAATCGCTTTTGTCATATTCAATTGCTTTTTTGAGAAATTTGAGAGAAGTGATATGCTCCTTCGCTTTTGTAGGCAGGAGAAACAGTAGCAGACATTTAAATTACCAAACCCTGATAAAAATACTATATATTAGTTTCTTCAGCCTATGACTTCTATTAAACAAACAAACAAACAAAAAAAAACTCACCTATATGATTTTCTGCATTATTTCAGTGAATGTATGAAATCTGTTCTGATTTCTATCTCATTAATTGTTAATATTTCATTCTCCTTTTAGATGAATGCACTATAAACTGTCAACCTTTCTCAAGTTTCTATTTAAACTGTCATTCCAATTGTGTGGCTGGTGAAAAGCAAGGTATTTTTATTTTTTGAAAGCTGCATAGTTTTTTGTTTGTACTGTTTATTGCCTTATAATCTAGCCTAATATGTTCTTCTTTCTTTTATCTAGCATATGTTAAAGTAAATCATTTGAAGTTCATTTTAAGAGAAGCAGCAGATGCTGTTGTCATTACTGCATCTGGTAAGCTGTATTTATATAATAATTAATTATTTTATACATTTATAAATGGAAACACTTTGTTGTAGAAGACTTTTTCAAAGAGAAAAGTCGATTTTTTTGGTGTGTGTGTGTGCATTCACGCGCATGCGTGCTGGCTGTAGTTGTAAAAAAGTTGTTATTTATCTTTGAATTCAATGTAAATTTAATTTTAAATTAATAATTCACCTTTTCTTTTTTCCTGTTGAAATATCTATGTCTGCATATTTTCTTACCATAGTCCACCTTGTGTCTTGTTTTATAAAATCATTCATTGAAAATGCAAATCTAGCCTTCACTACTTTTGTATGAAATATTGTCATTGTGAAACAAAATTCAGACTTTTTTGTTGTTGTTGCTAATGCCCTCTGGCAACCGCGTTGCGGTGACAGATCCCCCTATATAGGCAGGCGATGGGCCAAAGGAGTGGCTTCCATTTCAATGAGCCCCAGTGGGAGGAAGTCCGTCTTAGCTCGGGGTCCCGTAATTTTGAACCAATTCCAGAGGAGGGACCAACCCCCTGAAATCGGCACCCCCAGGGGTATCGTTTAACAACTTGGAGGACTTTGGAGCCACGACGAATTTTACGTGCACCAGCTCCCATTAGCGTACACAGTTCCACAGCGGACGGGCCGAGAGGGGGAAGTCCCTCCCAAGCACTGGCCAAGCCAGATGCTGCTTCACTTGCCGTGTTCTTATGGGAACGGAGTTTAGCGCCCAGACCACTGCGGGACTGGTCCACTGACAGACTTTTTTACCCTTATGTATCATTTATGAATCAACAATGATCCAAAATATAAACGTAGGACTAATTGTATGTGGTTTTAATGTCAAGCAATACTGATTGCACTAATAATTAATTGTTTGTGCCTCATCTTGAGAGAAATTTCGCTAAGGTGCTCTGAAATGGGTAGAGCTTATCTACCACAATTTATTTGTTTTACTTAGGCAATTTTAAATTTATAATCTAGTTTATTATCACAGGCTTAAACTAAGATGAAATTTTAACCAAACATCCCACCCACCACCAAAAAAGTAAAGAGCAAAGTGACTTGTAACAAAGATTAACTGACATCAAGTTTTGTTGCATCAAGGGAAAAAGATACTTGTTTTGCAATATAATTATATAGTTTCGGTTATGCAGAGTTACTTCTTTTATTATCTAAATTAAAAAAAAAAAAATTAAGTGTTGATGTAGATGAAGTAAGCTTAGATCATTTTAGTTTAGTTTAGTATTACATAATTGGTTTTTAAAATATTCATTTTATAAAATGAGTGACTGTTTGTTTTTTTAAAATGATTTTTGTGTATTTATGTTGCATGTGTATTTGTTGTAATTTTAAAAACATTTTTTTGAAAATAGGTCCTTCTGGCAGTACAGTGGAATTATGGGAATTGAGAGAAAAACCTGTCAATTTTCATAAGCTATTAAATACAGCATCATTAGATAATCAACCTAAAACTGTTGTAAGTTGTGCTCTTTTTGGTATTTCAAAAATACAGTAGAACACCGATTCATCGTTTTTCAAGGGGTGCGTAGGAAAGAACGATGAATGCGGGAAAACGACAAATGCGGGTTCAAGTCAAAATACGAAGAAAGCAATGTTTATGCATGCACGCAATGACTGTATAACAAATACTAATTTGTTACAAATCAAATAAATCGAAGATGAAAATTAGGTGATACTTATTTGCAAAAAAAACAGTATTTTATGTTGGGTTTTCCATCATTTTTTAAATTAAACAGTAAATTTTCACGATTTACAATACTTTTCTCGACCTTTTCTGCGATTTTATGTTTGTATAAAAATGTTCATACAGTTTCAAATACCGTTATTGCTTCAAACTTCGTACTAATGTAATCTCTTCCTCAGTGGCAAGAATATTATCCCCTGCTTCGCCATTATTTTCATTTTTTGCATTATCACACTTTCTTCCATGTTTAGGATACCACATGCCTCAAATTCTTGATTAATGGAAAAAAATTATTAAATTTCACGCTATACACAACCTCTTCAACACCCAACCATTGTTCATCTGTTCATCATCAGACCAAGAAACAATTACAGTCTGTATGTCATATTAATCCACTTAACCTTCGATTTCATTTTAGCCAGGAAAAAAATTTTACAACGATGAACACGTGAAAGTCAATTTATGACGAACGATATATGCGGGTTTCTTTAACGTTATTCAAATGCAATTTGTGCAGGGACCACAGAAATAAAACGATCAATATGGGAAAACGATGAATGCGGGAACGATAGATCGGGGTTTCACTGTATAACATAGATTGCATGCTTTAAATTAATGGATTTAGTCTTTTTTACTTGATCTGAAGTATTTGAAATTCATAAATCAACTTTATAAAATTTATTTGCAATTCTAAAGAAATCTAATTCTTGCTGCTCTATTTTCTCTTGAAAATCAATAAATGTGATATTTTATTTTGGACTTGCATGCTAACATGATGCTTTAATTATTTTATATTTACATAATTAAATGTTTAGTGTATAATTTGGTTTTCTGTACTGAGACTCCCAAAGGCCATGCAAAAGAGCAACCCAAGTTAATTTTGAATCAGGTTCTGAAAATTCTAGGAAAATGGTGTCATGTTCATAATATGGAAGTTAATTTGGAGAAGATACTGTTCCCCCCAATCATTTTCACTTCCTTAGCAGCCCCTGGAACTGCTCCTGTATATCGAAGTTTACAAATGCACCAGTCAAATGGCTTTCACAAGGATGTATCCAGAAAATTTTGGAGGAGGTTCATGCGTTGGAAAAGGCAAAATGTTTCACAAAAATACTTCATCATTATCATTTTGCTCACAAAAATTGAAATTTCGGAGGGGATCCGGACCCTCTGGACTCTCCCCTCAAATATGTCCATGGGCTTTTCAGTATTTGGGTATCGTTCTCCACTGAAAACTTAACTTGGAAAGAGCGTGTTAAAATGATTTTGAAGCATGCTATTAGAGATTTACTCAATTGAAAAGAATTGCTGGATCTAAATGGGGTTGCTGTAGAACCATTCTTAACTTGACATACTACTCTATATCCTGTCTCTAATCACTTATTGTTGTGAACCTCTTGTGGCAAGATGTGACTAAGTGATTGACCCTCCTAAAAGATTTCACAAACAGGCCCTCTGGCCAGAGCCTTATTATCGCATGGGCAAATCGGGACTTTGCCCATGGCCCCTGGGTCAAAATCACTCCATTGGATACACTTTAACTCACTCATCTTTCTCATCATATGTATATTAAATCCACTGTGGAAAAAGACCACTGATCACATGGGAAACAGTTTTAAGAGTATTAGACTGCTTTTCTCTGTGGAACCATTCCTTTTCTTCAGTAAGAGAAACTTTAAAACCCAGAGCAATTTTCCTCAGGGAATGTTCCTAATTAGAGATTGAACTTGGAGATGGACGGTGCCTGGTTCAAAACCAAATTGTGTCCACTGACCTAACCATTCAGAGTTTTCATGGTTTCTTCCAAACTTCGAAAGATCCCCATAGAGGTCATCCCACACATCGGTCTCGATCCCATCTGAAGATAATTGGCCATAATTTCACAACAACAACAACCCAATTAGAGATTAGCTCAGGCTCGCTTGGGAGGCTGAGAATCGTACTAAGCCCCAATGCCTAACTGGTTAAAATGAATGTATAGTCGGAATCAATCAGTTATAGGAAATTTGAAAAAAAAAAGAAGATTTTTTAAAATCTATGCCGTTGGAAACCTTGAGTGTTATATACCCTGAGAGTGATTGGTTATGTCTTTACAGATGGCTCTTTGTTGCTGGCAGTATCAATGCAGATGCTGTCATCTTTTGCAACCTTTTTTCATTTTATAGTTCTGTTGGAAGGTACTGAACTGGTTTTTAATGATAAGATTGCAGCCATATGTGTAGCATTATCCCAACTCCAATTTCACTTTGAACATTTCTTTAAGTTTGCTATCCTCTCGCCACCCATGTCAGTTTATATTTTAAAATGCCATCAGTTAACAATTAGTTAACAAATTAATTAAGAAGTTACCATGGTATGGATATCATTACATTGTAGTTTGCATAGAAATGAAAACACAGAATTTTTGGAAAAGGAAGGTGCCATTATTTTTTCAGATAAGTAATAACCCCTTGCCTTTTCATACTGCAAAATCATTAGTGAAGATTTACTACAAAAGTTTTTTTTTAAGACAATGCTGAAAAGAATTCTAAAAAAAGGTGGTTTTGAGCTTTCCATTATAGTCTAGAAAGAAATCTGTTGTTCACTTTAACCATGCTACTGCCCATGACTGTTTATTAACTTCCCTAATTGGTTTGCTTACCTGTATACAACTTGCATGCTACTCAAAATTGTCCACTGCTGGTTTGCCTGTATGCCATAGAGGCATCAGTATTTTTTTTATTTATTTTCTGGTTTGCCTGTATTTTAATTTTTTAAAAGAAACAGTTTAGTATTAATACTTTTAAGTAGATGATCTGACTTGTCCATTCTACTGAAAAGCTTTACATCTGAGATTATGATTTAAAGTGAGAATTTGAACTTTGAAAAAATTTCTTGTGAATTGCAACAACAATAACAACAACCAAAAAAATGATTTATTTCATTTCTTTTCTTTTCTTTTTTTTTTGGGGGGGGGGGTTAACATTTCTGTATTTCAGAACCAAACTAATGTAAGTCACGCTAGACTAGCTTTTCAGGAAGGCACCAAAACTGTAAGAAATGAACTCTAGGTCCGGTTGCAGAGCTTATTAAATTTGTATAAACTCAACCCATTCATAGGTATTTCGTTTAGAATCAATGCTTTAACCTGAAAATTGTAATACATGGACTTATGTTCGTGTGGTTCTGGGGTTCAGATTTCTTTTGAAAAATTGGGTGTTAAAACATGGGCATTAACATGTGTATTGAACATGTGCATGTGTACAACATGTGTACACATGTTTTACACATGTGCACGTGTAAAACGTGCATTGAATAAATATAACCCCAATCCCAATCTGGAATTTGTGTAAGTTACATGCGGAAATGTATGTCTAACATCTGAGTTGCTATCAGGCAATGCGGGTTTGCTCCGGGAGAAATATTGGGAGATAAGACACAAAATAGATTTGTAGACTGATTTTACAGACCATTATTTTTGGTTTCTAATGTTTTGCTTTTTCTGCTGATTCTGTCTACAGCTGTCTCTGTAATCTGTCATTGGGGGGATGTTTCATTGTGAAAATAAATTTTATGATAATTTTATTTTTGATGAAATTGTACAAAGCTTTAATTCCATTTTTTATTTAATTTCAAATACCTTCCAAGTATTTACTAGAAGTGTGTTTAGTTACAACCTTTTAAAGATATTCCTAAAAAATGATGTGAAAATTATTTCAGGTTTGGCAGCATCACACGTCATGTACATCTACGTCACCAGTAGTGGCTGTTGCAACTCCTCGTTTATCTATTTATGATGCTAGTCCACCTCCTTCTTACATATTAGTGGCATATAGAGACAATGCTATTAAATGTTTTTATAGGTAAAAAATAGTTATTCAGTTTAGTTTTTCATCATTTCTGTTTAAAATAAATTAAAATTTTTAAATTCTGTGTTAAACTAGTATTTAAAAAGCTGTATATATATCTCTCTCTATAAGGTAATTCAAAGGAAGGTACCATATACAAGGATGTTTTATTTAGCAGATCCAAAATTTGAAATGATACGATAATGAAAAAAATCTGATGTGTCCAACACATGACTTCCTTGCACGTCTATTAGATCAAAAATATTTTCGACGCACTTCCTCTAAACTTATTTCTTTGAAAGAGATAAAATATCAATAACAGTAAGATTTAGCGATTTTTAGCCAAATATTTCGATATCGCCAAGCTGAGTTCAATTTGAAAGATTTCCTTCTAACACTTTATTTGGCGATATTTCACCAAAAGCCGACAAACTTGAGATAGTCTGCGAGATTTTGGGGATAGCCAAAGTAGTCATTGACCACAGACTTTCAATGAATTGAATGCATTCATACACCTCAATGTATTTAAAGTCATTTCGCAAACCCTGTAAATAAATTCTCAGTCGATTGCTGTCAAAAAAGATATTGAAAACAGTTAGATATTACAAAGTTCTAAATACAAAAGTTCAAAATTCTACGGGTTAAAGTTTTACAGTTATACAAAATACGAAATAATTTTTGGCGCCAAATTTGGCGATATTTCGGCGAAACTCGTCATTTTCGACGACATTTGGCGAGATTTTAAGCATGAACCAAACAATGACAGATTATCGCCAAATATGGCGATATTTCGCCAAAACTCGCCAAGAACGATGACAAATGGCGATACTTTGGGCATGGACCAAATAACTGAATATCACCAAATTTGGCGATATTTCGCCAAAACTCGCCAAGGCCGAGGACAGACGGCGAGATTTTGGGCATGTACCAAACAATGACCGTCTACAGTTGTATTATATTGAAGATGTCCATAGACATTAAAGTACTGAAATTCTTTTCGGTGGTTCTGTAAATAAACTCTCCAGTAGATTGGAACCAAAAATCGAGATACGCAACTAGATGTTACAACAATCTTATATATGAAATTTCATAATATTTTTTGAGATTTGAGAGTTAAATATGCACACACGTACACCAAAAGTCGCCAAGCTTGGCGACTTTTGGATAGTTCTTGAGGGAGTCACGTGACCGTGGTCGGACCATTACCTAACTTATGTGGTAGGACGGCATTGTGCTTGAAATGGATGAATGCCCCTAAAATTGCCATTCACCGTAATGTATTGGAAATCTTTTGAATGTTCCTGTAGCTGAACTATAAATGATAAAGACACTTTTTTTAATGGAGAAATTCATTTTCTAACTCTTTACAGCATATATCACTTCTGAGTCGTTTGAAATAGCCCACTACCTCTAAAAAACGCTTTGATGAATTTCGGCCCATAGAGCGTAATGTATTTCGAAACTTTTGGTACTTCTGTAGATAAACTATCCAGTCGAATGGAACCGAAAGGGGAGGTGCACAACTAGATGTTACAACGTTCCTAAATATAAAGTTTCAACATTCTGCGCCTAATAGTTTTTGAGATATGCGAGTTTAATGAATTTCGGCCCATTGAGCGTAATGTATTTCGAATGTTTTGGGCAGTCCTGTAGATAAACTATCCAGTCGAATGGAACCAAAAGGGGAGGTGCACAACTAGATGTTACAACTATCCAAAATATGAAGTTTGGACATTCTACGCCTAATAGCTTTTGAGCTAGGCGAGTTTAATGAATATCGGCCCATAGAGCGTAATGTATTTCGAATCTTTTGGGCGGTCCTGTACATAAACTATCAATTCGATTATCACCAAAAGGGGAGGTGCACAACTAGATCATAGAACAATCGTAAATATCAAATCTCAACATTCTACGACCAATAGTTTTTGAGATATGCGAGTTACATACATACGTACGTACAGACGGCATGGAAAAAATGGCCACAATAGACTCGCCGCTGGTCAAAATGAGTTGCAGACGCATTAATATGATCGTGCATGATAGCCTACGATGAGATGCATCGAAAAAATTTTTTTAATTCAATTTAGAGGTAGTCAAAATCGTTTTTTTTTGTCGAAATTTGGCCCCCAAAATTTTTCGGGATCACATTACTTCCTTATACTACGTAAAATCTGATGTGTCCAACACATGACTTCCTTGCACGTCCATTAGATCAAAAATATGTTCGACGCACTTCCTCTAAATTTATTTGTTAGAAAGAGATAAAATATCAATAAGGTTTAGCAATTTCTAGCGAAATATTTCGATATCGCCAAGCTGAGTTCAATTTGAAAGATTTCCTTCTGACACTTTATTTGGCGATATTTCACCAAAAGCCGACAAACTTGAGATAGTCAGCGAGATTTTGGGGATAGCCAAAGTAGTCAGTGAGCACAGACCTTCAATAAATTGAATGCATCTATACACCTCAATGCATTCAAAGTCATTTGGCTCACCATGTAAATAAATTCTCAGTCGAATGCTGTCAAAAAAGATATTGAAAACAGTTAGATATTACAATAGTTCTAAATACAAAGTTAAAAAATCTACGGGTTAAAGTTTTAGAGTTATACAAAATAGGAAATAATTTTTGGCGCCAAATTTGGCGATATTTCGGCGAAACTCGTCAATGTCGACGACATTTGGCGAGATTTTAAGCATAAACCAAACAATGACAGATTATCGCCAAATTTGGCGATATTTCGCCAAAACTCGCCAAGAACGATGACAAATGGCGATACTTTGGGCATGGACGAAATGACTGACTATCGCCAAATTTGGCGATATTTCGCCAAAACTCGCCAAGGTCGAGGACAGACGGCGAGATTTTGGGCATGTACCAAACAATGACTGTCTACAGTTGTATTATAATGAAGATGTCCATAGACATTAAGGTACTGAAATTCTTTTCGGTGGTCCTGTAAATAAACTCTCCAGTAGATTGGAACCAAAAATCGAGATGCACAACTAGATGTTACAACATTCTTATATATGAAATTTCATAATAGTTTTTGAGATTTGAGAGTTAAATATGCACACACGTACACCAAAAGTCGCCAAGCTTGGCGACTTTTGGCATAGTTCTTGAGGGAGGCACGTGACCGTGGTCGGACCATTACCTAACTTATGTGGTAGGACGGTATTGTGCTTGAAATGGATGAATGCCCCTAAAATTGCTATTGACCGTAATGTATTGGAAATCTTTTGAGTGTTCCTGTAGCAGAACTATAAATGATAAAGACACTTTTTTTAATAGAGAAATTCATTTTCTAACTCTTTACAGCATATATCACTTCTGAGTCGTTTGAAATAGCCCAATACCTCTAAAAAACGCTTTGATGAATTTCGGCCCATAGAGCGTAATGTATTTCGAATCTTTTGGGCGGTCCTGTAGATAAACTATTCAGTCGAATGGAACCGAAAGGGGAGGTGCACAACTAGATGTTACAACAATCCTAAATATAAAGTTTCAACATTCAACGCCTAACAGTTTTTGAGATATGCGAGTTTAATGAATTTCGGCCCATTGAGTGTAATGTATTTCGAATGTTTTGGGCAGTCCTGTAGATAAACTATCCAGTCGAATGGAACCAAAAGGGGAGGTGCACAACTAGATGTTACAACTATCCAAAATATGAAGTTTCGACATTCTACGCCTAATAGCTTTTGAGTTAGGCGAGTTTAATGAATTTGGGCCCATAGAGCGTAATGTATTTCGAATCTTTTGGGCGGTCCTGTACATAAACTATTCATTCGATTGCCACCAAAAGGGGAGGTGCACAACTAGATCATAGAGCAATCCTAAATATCAAATCTCAACATTCTACGACCAATAGTTTTTGAGATATGCGAGTTACATACATACGTACGTACGTACGTACAGACGGCATGGAAAAACTGGCCACAGTAGACTCGCCACTGGTCAAAATGAGTTGCAGACGCGTTAATATGATCGTGCATGCTAGCCTACGATGAGATGCATCGAAAAAATTTTTAAAATTCAATTTAGAGGTAGTCAAAATCGGTTTTTATGTCGAAATTTGGCCCCCAAAATTTTTCGGGATCACATTACTTCCTTATACTACGTACAAGGAAGTAAAAATACACCATTCTCTTTGTATACTTATTAATTTCTTTTCAAGTTTGTACATGATTGAGAAAATTATGTTAACTAAACTCATGCAGTTGTGGCATGTTCGCCCGAGCCTTGGGGAAGATGCCACCAAGTATGAAGTAAGATGCAACACCACAGTAAATAAGACAAATATAATGTAAAATAATAATTATAATTGTAATTAATTGCATTGAAATTTTTCACTATAATAAAGAGGGTGTAAAA
Source organism: Cheiracanthium punctorium (assembly GCA_038373885.1). Classification (NCBI taxonomy): domain Eukaryota; kingdom Metazoa; phylum Arthropoda; class Arachnida; order Araneae; family Cheiracanthiidae; genus Cheiracanthium; species Cheiracanthium punctorium. Next base: position 1,030,902 of record JAWZYV010014839.1, on the reverse strand, counting down.
TATAATATCAAATTTAAAGTCCATTTAATTTTTTTCTGAACATGTTGCATCTTCCTAAAAGTATAAGGTATTTTGCATGGCTGCTTCTGCTTGCTTTGTGTGTGTAACAGAATGCTGAACTTACTTATATTGCTAATATCTTAATTAAAATAAAACACCTGTTTATGAACATTGAATATGAGCAAAGGAATATAATAAGGGCTTTACTCGCCAGGTTAAATGTTCACCAGACCCAAAAATAATGGCACTTGAAGGAAATAAATTCACAATCCACTGGTACACGACTCCTCAGGCAAGCAGATCAGTATTGCTATCTGCTGACACATAAAAATACCAGCAACAAACTTACATCTTCCCCCATCTTGTGTCTCTCCCCAAACTACCTTATGTGTGTTTAAAAACTATTTATTCAAAATGTGTTACGAATAAAAGAAGCATTTTCAGGTTCTATAACTTGACTTTAATTTTTTAAGGTGCTTAGGTAAATTACAACAACTCCATAGAGCCAGCCGAGGGTCGATGTGTAGTCGTCGAGAGCCGAGAGGCTTTGTGATAAGCAGCTCTCGAGTGTAGAGATTGACAGGCCATGCTGTTACATTTTAGAACCCCGTTTCTTGTTCCAGACCAACCTTCCACATGTGTTGTTTATAATTCTTTTAGCTAGATCCATCATCATGTTGTAGAGAGCATTGAGGTTGAATTGATTTACAGTGATTTAGAACAAGAAAGATGGTTGAGAATTGGATAGAATTAAAGCCCCTTAGTTTTGAAATAATTTTAAATCTTACAAATATCCCCTTGGCAAAAGAAGTCTGGCTACTCAGTGCCAATAAGAGTGCACAATTGACTTTACTGCAAGCCAGATGTCCCTCACATCCTAATCTCAAATTAATCCTTATTTTGTTGTAAGCAAAGAAGTGTGTTAAGGCTGGCCTTTTAATACATAAACATGAAGTTTTATAAACAGTTAATATTTTAGTAATAATTGAATATTAAAAAAACTATTACAAAAGAAGAAATCAACTAAGTATCTTACACGAAAAGGAAAGTCCTGAGTAAATAAAATCTTTGTACAAACAATGACAACACAAACTTATTTGGAGAATAAAAGATCAATACTAATTAGCATCTATAAATAAGCTCTTACAGTACACGTTATTCAAAGTGTCCATGATCATGGAATGTAAACTCTAAAGAGACATTTTTATAGAACTAAAATTTATAAAAATGATTTATACAGTTGGATCATTATTTCACAAATTTGATTGAGTCGTAAGGTACCTTCTGTTTGTCGTGCTAAACCAGTTTTATTAGCTGTCAAAATTGGTAATTTTAATTAGCTAATCTTCTCGTTATAACAAATAGAGTACTACTAGTATCTAATAATACTTTTTGTTCTTTATTTTGAATGTATCCGGATATAGTTAATTGTCAGAACTGTCTATCCTCATCTGTGTTGTAGCCGGAGTTACATTTTGGGGAAGTGTCGCTGGGGTTTGAGCTTTTCGGATAGTGCACTTATTTGCCCAATGGAAAGCATTTTTTAATTCCATGATTATCACAAATTCTACATGCTGAAGTCGGTAAACGTTCTTGGTGGTGTGTTTCATTTGTATATCTGTTCCTTGGAACAAAGTGGTTTTGTTGATATTCTTGTGTATAGTTTGGGCCCCTAGGGAGAAACTTTGGCATTCTGGGTCTCTCTTGAGCGTAATTTTGAGATGGCCTCCAATGTCTTGATAGTGGAGGGCTTGGCGACCTCAATGGAGCAGTATTTTGAGAGCAAAAATTAGCAGAGTTGATTTGTTTCTCTGGGAACAGTGAACTAATTTTTATCAATTTATCAGCCATCTTTAACCACCCTGTTGGTGTGTCGGGTTATTAACTGTCTAACAGCTGTCATGGTGGAATTGGTAACCCATCAGTCAAACCTTGCAGAATACAGGGCATCTCTAACTTAAGAGATCTTCCAACATGAATTTTTTTCCTAAAATTTTCTTTTAAATCCTAATTATTTTGATAAGCAATATTGGTGAAATCTGTTAATGATGTTCGTTCTAGGTTTACAAATTTTTCATTAAATATTTCTTTTCCGTCCAGTATGAAGCATTCAAACAGTGGTTAATATAGGTAGTCAAAGCTTCTTCCTTTAAAAAGAGTGCAAAATTACTTAATTTGCATAAATCATCCCTATGGAATTTCACGTAATTTTTCTCAAAGTAGATCAACCACTTTTCAAATTGCATTCCTTCTGCTCTTCTCCTTCGAATTGCATTCCTTCTCTATGAGAATTCGCAATGACCAAGCTCGAACGTTGGAGGGAGTTGATATGGTATCTCGGCTCTGCATTGGACTTTAATTAAAAAGGAAGCTTAATTTAAAACTTTATTGGACTTTAATTAAAAAGGCAGCAGGTAGCATCCTACCAACTAAGATTGTATTGAAAAAAAGAAGTGTTTTCAGGTTCTATAACTTGACTTTAATTTTCTAAGGGCATAGGTAAATTACAACTCCATAGAGCCGAGGGTCGATGTGTAGTCGCCGAGAGCCGAGAAGCTATGTGATAAGTAGCTCTCGCTTGTAGAGGTTGACAGACCATGCTAATACAGTTTAGAACCCCATTTCTTGTTCCAGACCAAACTTTCGCACGTGTTGTTTATGATTCTTTTAGTCAGACGTGGCATTGCATCAAGGGAAAGAGCATTGAGGTTGAATTAGTTTACAACTATTTAGGACAGGCAAAGAGGTTGAGAATTAGATAGAATTAAAGCCCTATAATTTCAAAATAATTTTAAATCTTACATATATATATACAGGGTAATTCACTACCAGACTGATAAACTTACAGGAGGTTGTATGGGGTGCAGAGACAGATTCAGAATCGCATAGCAATGAGGGGTTGGAAATGTCATCGCCATGTACCTGTTAATAATCACTTTAGAAGAAGAATTCCAAGTGATTAAAGGCAACACTAAGCGTAACATGCAAAACAATGTGAATAATTATTTATACTAATTAGAGGTCTGAATTTAAAAAAAAAGACCTAAAATTTTATTTTTATATGGAACTACATCAAGTTCAATCTACAAAACTCTGCTGTCGTACTCTGGCAGCATCAAGTATTTTTCTACACATTTAATGAAAAAAAAGTATTTGTTTTGGTAACATCACAAAAAAACTCTGTAATTTGCATTGCTATTAAAACTTTTAAAAATAAAATTTTTAAAAAAAAAAACCAGTTTAATAATAATAATTTTAAATCCTTTGTTTTAACATATTAGCACAAATATTAGATTGCAACGTACCAATTTAATCCTCTTTTGAAAGAAAAGAACAATGCCACAAATTTTTCAAAATAATTAAATTAATTAATTTTATGTCCTTTGTTATGTTTTGAAAACTTAATCTGTTTTTTTTTTTTTTTTTTTTTTGTCTTAGGGATTCTCTTCAATTGGTCTGTAATATTTGTGTCAATACAGGGACACATAGAAGAGATGAACATAGTATATACAGTCATCAGCAAGGTATTTTTTAATTTTAGTCTTCATGATAATATGTTAGTTATGCAGTCTCTTAATCTTCTTTTGTTTAAATGAAATATTTTAAAAATAAAATCCTTTTATTTTATTCCTTATTTATAATATTTTATTTCTATTAAATACAGTCATATGCTTATAGGGATGAAGCAGTATCTACATGGTGCAACTATAAGTGATATGCAATTGACATGGACTGGTTGCACCCTTATTGCAATTGATTCTCTTTCGCAATTATTTTTGTATCGCTTATCTCCCATTACTGACCCTGGTAAGTTTTAATTTACAGTATAAGTAATATGCACTTGTAATATGTAATTGATGATAAATAGTGCTTTTGTAAATGCTAAATATGTTTTTTCTGATTTATTCTTTCATTTTTTTAGGTGGTCCAATGACTGTTCCCTATGCAGTTACAGTTTTGGAATATTGTTTGATGACTGGGACAGATTGGTGGGATGTGGTATTGAGTATAAGACCTGGTATGTAATTTTTTTGCATTAGGTTTGAAAAATCAAATGTTTATATTTCATATAATTATTCTTATGTATTTGCTTAATACATAAGTAGACGTTTTATTAAAGAAATAAAACTCTTTACTTCATGCATATTAGCAGGTAACACTGGTCACCTAAGTGTTCCTGTAGCAAAATGGCCAACACTTCCATATTTATAAGGAGAGGGAATGATCTCAGAAATTCATTTCAAATGACTCTGTCTTATAATGGTACTGTTTTAGGGTGTTTACTCTTTAATATACAGTGTCCAATGAAGAGTCAATTCAGAGCAGGCAGTAAAAAAAATCCATTTTTTCTGATTTAAATCTGATTTCTTCAAAATTCAAATCAGATATTTTAAAAATCAAGTCAAATTAAAAAAAAATAAATAATTAGATTAATAATTAAATAAGTAACTACTTTATATAAAAATTATAGGCATCTGGTAAATATCTAGTCATTGATAGTATAAATCTTTAAATAAAATATTTCTTTGGTATTCAAATAAAATAATTTTTTCCCAAGTGGATGACTTTGAAAGCACAGAAAAATTGACTGGCTTTACAGGATATCCTAAAAAGGTGGTAACACACTTTAATTCTTTCTGTTTGCAATAAGTGGACAATGTAAATTGAAAAAACGTTCAAAATAAGGTAAGAAAAAAGATTGCGTTTAGAAAAAATTATTCTTGTTAATTTTTTCAAAATTATTACCCTTTTTATGCATATGATCATATGCATAAAACGTCCGTTTTCTAAAAAATTACACTTTTTATACATATGATCACTATACGAAAAAATTCCTAATTAGTAAAATCTACCTCTCCATGAATTAGGCAACATACAAAATTTGAGAATTATCCTAAAAAGTGTCAAAAATATGAAGATAACTATATGTTGACTTAAACCACTCTTCAGTGGCTCTCAAAGGAAATAAACCAAGCCAGATGATCACATTTCAGGGTTCGTACAGAAATTATTAAAAAGAAAGAAAGAAAGAAAAAAAAGCAAACACTGTTTTGCACTTTTGCAATAAACATTTACATTTGAATTCATGTATAGCTCCTGACCATCTTTATTTAAAGATACTTCTAAGATGTTTTACAAAGAAAGGCTAAAAATTTATACATCAACACATTAATGTATGGGGCATATTCAGGGACAAGAATCCTTGGATCTACTAATTCCATGTTTTTGTAATTTTCTGCTTTTTTTTTTTTTTTACAATAAGTATATTATGTGATCATTGCCAAGCTCAATATTTCATATCTGCCAACTCAAGCTCAATCTTTTTGTATCCATTTCATAAATGAATATTTTCCTGTATATTCATATCGCTAATCCAATTACTAAGTATGCAAATGCTTATTTCGATTTATTTTTATAATTTTTTCAAATTTTAAATGCATCTGTAAGTTTAAATGGCATGAAAATTGATGGGGAAGGCAGGAGGGTCTACAGAAATTGTGTTAACTGTCCAAATACGCAGCTGACATCGAGCCATGTTTTTGACTGCCCAGCTATGCCAGCTACCAGGATCCTGACCTAAGAAAAATTGGAGTTCTGCCATCTTAGGTGGAGCTTTATGCTGGGAATGTTCTTGAAATTACACAAGCCGTGTCAAGGTACACAGATTTATTTAATATGACTATGATAGACATGAAAAAAAAAAAAAAAAAAAAAAAAGTTTAAATGCTTAGTTAAGAAATCACCACACTAATTCTGCTTTTTAAAAAGGACACAGATTTGCATTAGATTGACTGTGAAAAAGGTATCTGCTTTTCTTTCCCTTTAAGTAAAAATAAGTACAATTTTTAATAATTACTTTTTAAATTAAGATATTTGTTAATGTAACTAAACAGAAAAGTACTTCCCCCTTAGTTTAGTTATTGATTGTTGTATTTTTTCCACTGCAATTTTAAATATAAAAGAAATTGCCGTATGTATATTTCATCTTATTCTCATGCGTAGTATTTTTTGCTACAAAAAAATTAATTAGTTTATTTTTAATTAAAACAATTTTGAATCGTTTGTAATTAATTTTCTGACAGTTTGCAGCCAATAAGGCAGCAGCATTTGTTACTGGTTTGTTTCCTCCTCTATCTATCAAAGTACCAGAGCAGCCCTAGGTTACATTGCACCCCACTGCAAACGTTTAAAAAAATTCCCTTTTTTATTCTCTAAATCAAGTTTTTCTGAGCTTTTGAGTTTGAAATGGTGCCCCCAATGAGATGTTTACCTTGCTTAATGTGTCAGGCCACCTCTGCAAGGTATTGTAGGACTTGGAAGATTCTAAAATTTTATTTGGAAAAATATTTAGAGACATTTATAAAATGATTGTTCATTTTCTAATTAAATAGACTTTTTTCCCTAAAAAAAAAAAAAAAAAAAAAAAATTCCAACTATTTGAATGCTTATTTTAAAAACTTGGAGATAAAGAAAACTGATGCATATGTGTAATATTTACTATATTTCTGATAAAGGATTTTGGATAAAAATAAGATTAGAACACAGAGGCAGTCTTTTAATGTTACTTTATTTTTAAATAATAACAAAAAAATAGTCTGAAATTCAGGCATAAGTTTATGATTTGTCTTGATCTTTGATTTTATGAAATCACTTAACATCCTCTTTTTAAATGATGGTAGCCTATTTCTCTGTTGAATGTTCTCTATTTAAAATTGATTAAATATTTATTAATAGAGTGCTTGGGTGTTGTTTTGTTCAGGATAAAAGTAATTGATTTACTTTGTGGTTGAAATTCAATGATAAAAATTGTGTGCCCTGCATGGAAATTTTTTTATGGTTAAATTCAAGCTCAAACACTTTTCCTCTTTCATAGTCATCATGCATTTTCATCCCTGGGCAAACATTTTACTAATAGGGAGTTTCTTTACACAGGGGGCCATATACAAATTTAAAAATTTTAACTTTTTCAAAATTAAAGAGAAATTTTTTTTCTTATTGTAACCTTTTTTCCTACCTAATTTTGAACATTCTTTCAGTTTACAGTGGCTACTTATTTCTTATAAAGAATTAAAGCATGTTACCACCTTTTGGGGCACCCTATATGCCAACTTAATTTGCAAATTTAAAAGCAAAGATTTCAAAATAAATGTTTACAGAAATGTTAATCACATGCAGTAAAACAGTAGTATTATGCAAACCTCTTTCATCTTGTGAAGCACAAGAAATTTAAATGTACTGTAAGTACTTCTTTAAAGTACTAAGTCTTAACTTTTAAGTACTGTAGTCTTAGTACTAAGTCTTTCTTTTAAGCACTATTGTCTTAAAAACAATATATTAAGACTAATTGATGGATGTAATGACACAATCCCAAATTTGTATTTATAGATTTCTTTGCATGTTAAAGTTTTTTAAAATATGAGGTACACATAGAAAGTCAATTGGGTGATTCCACAGTATTGCAAGCATTTATGTCATGCCAGCAACAAGTTTGGTTGATCATAACAAAAAAATTGAGTTAGGTGTAGGGATGCATATCTGCCATACCTCCCGATTTTTCCGGGAGACTCCCGAATTTCAGAACGATCTCCCGAACTCCCGAAAAGTTTATAAATCTCCCGAATTTTTCCAAATTATTCCCATGTTTTATGTACTTATCAATTTTTGAAAAAAAATTACAGAACCTGTTAAATGATAACGACAGAAACTGAAGAAACTTCGCTAAGACTACTCCAGAGGGCAAAGATTACTTAAAAGTATGGTTACCATAAAAGAACAAAAAAGCAAGGGAAAACAACAGTGATATTACCGAACCCAAAGCAAAACATGTCCTAAATCTACGACGTTCTTAGCGGACATAGCAGAGTAACAAGAAGACGATAATGCGCGCCTGGGATGTACGTTTTCACTGCATCTCGCACTGCGCCTAGACTAAAGTCAGCTAGAGTGCAATGTTACTGATTTCTGTTCGTAAATTCAAAACTTAGTTCAGAAGGGCAAATTCTTATTTTAGATCCTCGATGTTTCGAAAGGTATCTGATACATAATTATGTACTTGGCGAACTACTACACAACAATAATTATCTATCGAGACCTTTCGCCACTGGAAAACCGTTGTCGGTGAGCTATTGTTACTCACGACGTGTTTTTATTGCTGTTTTGCGCACTTGATGAATCTATAAATTTTTTCCACGGACACGTACCAGCTTAACTGACACTTCTATTGTGGATTATTGAGAAAATGGCAGATGTTAGCGAATATATTAGAAAACGTGGATTGAAAACGAAATGTTTGTGGTCATTTTCGGATCCAAAAATTTGCTTGGTTTTGGAAAAATCGTCGGCCGAACGAGAACTTCCAGACATTTTATGAATGCTAAACTGGAATTTTTGTTTAAATAAAGCAAACTGACGGTCTGCACGACAAATAAAACTTGTATAAAAGTGCAGCTTTTAGTAATGGTATTTAAAATATAAATCTTGTCGTATTCCTTTAGGTCTTCAACATGCAAAGTAAGTAAAATAATTTATGGTAGTTTAAAATATACTTCATTTCTTAAATAAATAAATTATTAATAATAATTCCAATAAATAAATACTTCGATATTTATAGCTATTAAAACGTACACATCTTAATTTTATGCTGAATAAAAGAATAATGCTTTTTTTAAAATGTGAGTTAATGTATCCGTAAGAAAAAGAAAACCAAAATTTTCCGAGTTTTTTTTTTTTTTTTTTTTTTGCATTTTCTTTTTTAAACAGTTACGCGGATTTTACTAAAAATATATACCGTAACTTCGTGAAAAGTTAACTAATGGTAACACCACGGACGGATTAAAGGGTTTGGGGGGGGGTGAGCGATTACTCCTCTGCTACAGGAAAAAGAAATTCTATTTTACTTCCATAAAATAGACAAATTTCAACTAACCGCCCATAAAATTGCATTAATCCGTCCTTAGGCAAGACGTATCGCCCCCTTAAATTAATAAAAAGATTACTCTTATTAATCGTTCATGAAAATGCACATAACCAAGCAAAAAAAAAAGAAGAAAAGATCATTACTAATTCTCATGGGTCAAGCCACATAATACTTAATTTTAAACAACATTCAATTGATACTCTCTCTGGGTTAAAAGTAACGAAACATAAAATTAAAAAATGCTCTTTATTAAAAATTTGCGCTCGCAATTGAAAAAAAAGAAAGAAATTGAGGCGACACAAGTCATGTTTTAACGTCTCAGCAGAATTCGCTCTCTTGCTTTATTAGCCAGCTCGCCGAGTGAAGACAAAACAATAACAACCTTCGCCTTGACGACGCGGCGTCGGTATCTCGGTTTGTGAAGGCCCGTTTTCCCCCGTATTACATAAATTATTTTTTAAAAAAAGCACTATCGGACTGAAATATTTCTAAAATGGTTTCACGAAGCTTGTCCGCACCTGTAACTACGTCGATGCTTTAAATGACATAATGGGGAAAAAAAAAAAAATTCAAATGCTCCCTGCATGCCGACGTGCCGTCACTTGAAGTGCATCTATGTGCTTTATTTTCTACAGAAATAAATTTGTTAGCATCGGCTTCACCGGAGCTTGCGCGTTAACTACAAATCAAAAAGCAAGCCGCGTCCTGGAAAAAAATCCCTTTTTGACATGCATAGTCCGCGGACTATACTAGCTAAATTATGGTAACTAACTATCCCCGATCTCCGGGTTCCATATTTGCTAACTGCAATCTTTTTGCAGCCTTTTGGTAAATGAATAATTTTAAAAACAAGATGTAAAACAAAGTTTTTAATACTCTATTGTTAAATTAAAATTTAAGGCATTTTAGTAACTCAACTCAACAGAAAAGTATTATTTTCCCCATAATATGTTTATTGATTTCTGAATCATTTTCCCTCAATTTTAAAATCAGGAAAATCGCTATTTCGTTTTATTCTCATGTGCAGGTTTTTCTTTGGTAATTATTTTTACAGTTAATTTTAAAAAGAATAATCTTGTGAGTTGGTATTTTGCAGCTAATATAGGAAGGAGCAGAACATATGTCCCTGTCATAAGTTCCACTTCTGTGTGCTGCAAGACTGCTAAGATTCTAAAATTTTACCTAAGAAAATATTTAGAAATTTATTAAAGAATTATTCTTTTTCCAATAAAACAAGAAAACTTCACTTTTATTCTATCATTTGAATGCTTATTTTAAAAAATGCCAATGCCATATATATAATTTTTCATTCCATTTCTGGTCAAAAAAAAAAAAAAAGATAGGTATTAAATATATATATATATATATATTTTTTTTTTTTGAGAATCAATTTTTTATTTTATTTTCATATCAAAAGAATAGTCTGAAATTTGGATGTGAGACTTATGATTTGTTTTGATCTAGGATTTTACGATATTACTTAAGATAATTATTTTAAATAATTATAGCCTGTTTTCTTTTATTAAATATTGTATATCTAAAACTGATTATTAAACATTTACAGTGCATAGTTATTTTCTTCAGGATCACAGTCAATTTGTTTGTGGTTGAAATTTAAATGGTAGAAATTGTTTAGTACACCATTTAGTTTAACAGTGGTTGAATTTAAGCTCACACATTATTCCCAGTTCCATGTATTTGCATTATCAACCTTGTTATATATGCCTGAAAATACGTGCACGTTAATTTTTCAATTTTTTGCTGGAAAATATGTCCACGTGTATTTCCTCTTTTTTGCTCTTCAGCTGTTTTCATGCCTGCAAAAATCCAGCCCTATGCTGCCGGCGCCCATGAATGCAAATAGTTCAAAAGTATTTACTGTTTAAAAAATTGTTTATTTCTTTTAAAAAGTATCGCATTTTAAAATTGGCTGTGTTAATAAATGTTTTAAGCTATACATTTTTCTTGTATATGTAATTTTCTTGATTACTGATATATTACGCATGTGTATATGGAGTTTTTTCATCAATAACAAGGGTTTTTTAAAGTCTCCCTAATTTTTTAAAAATCTCCCTAACTTTTTCGAAAATCTCCCTAATTTTCATTCTCCAAGGTTGGCAGCTATGGGGATGTAACAGACATCCGGCCTTACCAGCTGATTTTTCAGTATCCGAAATACCATCGGATATCCAAATCATAACTACTGGGTATTCGACTACTCTGCTAGGTATCTGGCTATATACTACTAAAATTCTATCTATAATGGGCATGGGACAGGATGGAAAATTACATTTTAACTTTCTTGATAAAGTGATGCATAAAACAGAGGGATATATTTTTTTAACTGAAAAAACAGCAAATTTAATACTGGAAAGGGATCCTTCAAATTAAACACACTATTTCAACATTTGTTCAACATACATCCAAACTGCAATCCAGTTCGTTCCATCCAATTTGTAGCATCACTCTATCAATGATGCGTAATGCTGCATAAATTCGTTATTTAAGTTTTGGCAGTGTTTTTGGCATAGGTGGTACATAAACAATGTCTTTGACATAACTCCACAAAAGAAGTCTCATGGTGTTAGGTCTGGGTATCTTGACGGCCATCGGTTTAAGGGTAAATCTGTTTCCTTAAACTGATGATACCATCACAGAATGCTCTTATTGGCTGATGTTTCTTTTCCATAGCGATTTCTAAATCAGGGTGTCTACCGCTCCAGAAAGTCTGGAAAAAGCCGGGAAATTAGAAAATGGGTCCGGAAAGTCTGGAAAAAACGGGAAATTTGATAATGGGTCCGGAAAATTCACCAAAAGAATAAATTTTTTTGTTTCGTGTCCTGCCTTTTTTTTTTTTTTTAACCGAAAGCAAATTCCAATCATTTTTTGAACTGCGAAAGCATCAAGCAATGTGTTTGTATAAGGAGGGAAAAATGGGGGCTCATCCATCGTGACGGGAGGGTCAAAGACAAATTAGCTTACTTGGTAACTTATGGCTTAGGACCGTATTTCCAAGAACAGTTAATTCTATCAGAAAGTGCGACTACTTCTGTTTCTCAATGGATGAAAGCTTAACCCTGTATACTTACACTTAACCCTGTATACCCTGTATAGTTAAAATTGATTTCAAGAAGTTGTACAAAATATGCAAATATAAAGACAAGGGAGGGGGCGTTGTGCAATTTCCCAAAGTAAAATGCACTGGTCAGGCATATTTTTCCCGGGACCTCCCAAAAGTCTGGAAATTGACTTTCAGAAATTTGGTAGACACCCTGTAAATGCACGTTGCACCAAAATAACTGAAAAAACAAACTCTAATGCATGCTATATCACGCTAACTCTAAAAACTCTTCTCTGTCATTGTTGCCATGTTTGAAGTTTGATCTCTGTGATCTTGAATGTGCTGCTACCTGTTGATCATTGGTGGGAAAAAACATGATATATTTCTCTTTACATTCATGTATCTCTTACTGCAATATGTGCAGTAGTTTAGAAAATATGATTTTTTGTACTCATCCTGAATTTCGTACATGCACAAAGCGACAAAGTGAATGTTTACGCTACTGAAAGTTGACATTCTTCTGATTTTGGACTTTCATAGTAATATATATACTAGACTAGAGAACAGGACCAGCTAGTTTTAGCGCACTGCTTTCCTTCCTCTTCTGAGCAAGTATGGCAAGATGCATGGGTAAATGCATAGAATATTCATTATCCTAAGCATCTTGCAATATTTGCTGCAAGCAGCTGTTTCGAAAAGGGGCATACCTGTGTTCCATGCTCTGACATAGAAGTCCTGCGCCTCATAGCTCAGTGAGAGTGAAAATGATAGCATAATAAATAGAAAATGTTGCATATCCTTGATATGACATTAAGTATTTGTTAAAATATAAATTTTAATTATTTTTTTGAAAACTCTCATGGCACATTTAACAATTTCACCTGGCACACCAGTGTGCAACGACACATAGGTTGAGAAATGGATCTAATTTAATTTTTTTTTTAAAATAACCTGTTTGTTTTCTTTATAATAATTTAACGGAATCTCTTAATCATATCATTTTGCAATTTTTTCATGTGAAATATTATCTTTAGCTACATCTTATTTTTGTTCTGTTTATTATTTTCATATCTAGTTTCATACACTTCATTGAAAGTAATTACTTTATAGGCTTAATTGAAAATATTTGTGAGAAATTAACAGAATCATTTAATCGCCAACCCCCTGCTGCACAGCAAGGATGGATTTGTCGTTTTCTTGCTTTGAAAGGATCACTGTATCGGTATGTATAATGATATTTAATGAGTATTGATTTTTCTGGTACTTACGTATTATCCCATTGGTCATTCTCGCCAAACTATTTTTTTGTGAAATGTGCTGGCAAACTGTTGCCAATCGTATTTTGAATCATCAATAATTTCATCTGTCCAGCATTTATCTCAGCAAAAAATTACTCGTCTAGGCAGACCGCCGGGATAAAACGTAAGTACCATTTTTCTCTTTTAATCTCTGTTGTTTTTCTAATACAGTTGAACTTGGATAATTCAAAGTGCAAGGGGGCCACTAAAAAACTTTGAATTATCCAATAAAATGTATTTTTAATAGTATATTGTAAAGTAATCAATTTCAACAGAAATTGCGAAAAAAATATGTTTAATTTTAAATAAAAAAACTACATTTTTTTAAAATATTGCGATATTTTAATTTGTTTTGGAGTGCTTACTTTTTTTTTTAAACAAAATCTTCTAGAATATCTATAGCTCAAAACAGAGCTTCACTCAGGTTACATTGTCCTTCTACATAAATGTGCTCTAGATGAAACACTGCCTCACTTAAAGTTGGAATCGGCCTCTGTCTCCTACTTCATCTTCAGTGTCTTCGTTTTCTGCTGCAGTGTTCTTATTTTTTAGAACTTCTAATAGAAAATCAGTATTAGATAACTCTCCACAAATGTCTATACTTTCATCCATGTTGATGTAATCATCAAATGGTATGCTGGCTTCCCATGCAACTGGGGGAGTTAAAATTTCTTCATAAAAAAAATCTCGATAAGGATAGTGCTCCTGATGAATCCTGCCTTCTGGAAACAATAGGATATTGGTTTTTGGCTCACTTTGGACCATGCATTTAAACACATTCTTGATGCATTGAGGAGAGTAATGGGAAGCCTCTGGGATGATACAGTAAGGAGATGTTGAACAATTAGACATTTGTAAAAATGCTTCATATTTTTACTGATGTCTTGATGCATTGTTTGCACCCCTGAGGTCTTGTTTGGTGAAAAAAAAAAAAAAAAAACAGTGACATTTTCCATAGCCGGAATCGATTTATGAGCCGTGCAGTTATCAATAAACAGGATGATTTTTCTGTTTTTTCTTTCATACATGCAATAAGATCTAGCAGCCATTTTTCAAAAAGATTCGACGTCATCCATGCTTTCGTGTTAGAACAGTATTCTATAGGCTTTGTTTTGACATTTTTAAAGCACCTTGGATTTTTTGATTTTCCAATCATCAGTAGCGGTAACTTCTCAGTGCTGTCCATGTTTGCTTCCACAAATAGGGTTATTCGGTCTTTACTGTATTTTCCTCCACTACATTTTTCACCTTTAAAAGCCAAAGTCTTTGCAGGTATACATTTGAAAATAAGGCCAGTTTCGTCGACATTAAAAATGTCTGTGTCCTGTGTATGCTCAATGATTTGAGCAATTTTTTCTTTCCACTCATTTGCTGCATCTTGGTTCACACTCGAACTTTCACCACATACAGACTTGAAGGAAACTCTGTTTATTTCCTTAAATCCGTCTAACCTTCCAAAGCTTGCTTTGAAGTTGTTGTTTCCTTAGCTGACAGCAAATTCTACCGCTTTTGCACGAATAAGAGTTCCACTGAGAGGGATGTTTTTGTCCCATGCTTGCTTAAACCATTTCAAGACACACTCATCCACATCAGGATTGTTGGGTTCTCTAGCTCATTTGTGATTCCGATTAAAATTCAAAATTTTTTCTTTATTTTTCAAAAAGGTCGAAAGAGTATTAGGTACTATACCATACTCTTTTGCGATTATGCATTTCTTCTTTACACCCTTTTCTACCTCATGAATCACAGCAATTTTTTCATCGAAATTTAAAGTTTTATACGGGACAGGGGACTTACTCCAATGACATAATTGCACTGAACTCGCACCACAAAAACTAAAAGCACATCGAAGAAAACTCAAATGAGATCTACTACAGTCCTGGTTTCCAAGGAATTTCAACAAGTGTCATGTATGATTTATAGAGCTGAAGCAAACCATAAGTATTCGGTACTGAGATGCGGATAACCACTCAGACTCGAAGTAACGAATTGCTACTTTTCGGTTGATATCGTTACTCAATCCGAAGCTGTTTCGGATCGAGCAGCTTCGAACTTCGAATACAGACTGCCAGGCGAGGCGAACTAGGGGCGAAATGGGTTCCAGTAATCGAGCACTAATATCTTCTGTTATTTGTTACTGGATATCGGATCGTGGTTTCAAGGGGGAAAATGACTTTCGAGTGTGCATTTCGGATCGACCAGGTTCCAACTTCGAATACAAGACTGCCGGAGGGAGAAAATGAGTTTCGGTATTTGAGTAATAGTATGTTCCGTTCCGTTACTAGATACCGGAAGTATTATAGATTCTCGCTGTTTGAAGGGAAAAATGAGTTTCGGTATTTGAGTAGTAGTATGTTCCGGTTGCATTTCGTTTGTGCCGAGCCGAATGGTATCATTTTGATGAGGTTTGGAAGAATCCGTATGTTTCGTTACACTTATGGAGATGGATATAGTATCTGCTGCTCTATTGATATGGGTCGTACAATGGGGGGATAGGATCCGGTGTATAGTATGTTCTTATGTGCAGTTGAACTTTTTTTGGGGGTGGGGGTGGGGGGGTGTTCTTATAATTGTAGAGGAGCAATACCTATAATAGAAGCATGTTAGTAAGGGGTGCTAATTTCGGGCTTTCTAACATTTTAGAACTAAATAGTGGTGCAATCAGAATTCTTTCTTTCAGGGTGGTTCCGAAGCAGGATTGCGAACTTAACTTTTTTTTAAAGCTAGAATCGAAATATGAGTAATAAATAACAAATTATTTAAATACACCTTTTAAAAAAATATATTTTTATAAAGTAAACGAATTCACACATTTTTTTATTTAAAATATTATTTGGAACTAAAAAAAATATTTAGCATGGAAACCTAAACACATTTTTTAAGTAATTGTTTAAAAAATATATAAAAAATTGGGAGGGACTCAAGATTTCTATGCCCACTCCTGCGTAAGCCACTGGTATTAAAATAATTCAATAAAGTTCAGTATGTTTCTAAAATATCGGCGTTTAGGGGCCATCTGGACTATTTTATGGTACATTTTATTCCATGAACTCATGGAATACGCATAGTCCGGTGCAACCATTCTTTCTGTATGAAAGGAGTGATAATTTTTGTTTAAAGAATGCTCTCATATATGCACCCACGGAAGGGGCTAACCCCTTTCATCCCAAAAGTGCAGAAATAGAACTGGAAATATCTTAAAAATAGATAATTCTCACTGAATTAAACAATTTTAATTTAATGGTAATTTTTAATTTACTTCGAAAAATGGTCCAGCAAAAGAAGTTTTTGATATGAAATAAGAACTCATAAATAATAAAGATATTATGCTTGTAGAGACGCAAAGTAGTTGATACCATACTGAGATCCCCTGCCCTGTGAATTTTATATATGTGGCCCAATCCCTGGATCTCAGTATTCGAGGACCCGCTCTCAGAAAAAACACGAGTCACAAGCTTTCCTTTACACTTTTTATGATAAGAATGAACAGGTTAAACCAGCGTTCAGAATTAAAAAAAGGGGAGGTTGAGAAAAAAAAGAATGGCATATGTCTTTGGAAGATTTCTATGTGCACTCTTAGTAATTCGGATAATTTAGCATTGTATAAAACCATAAATGTGTATAAAAACAATCTGTAAATCAGAAAAAATAAGCTCTAAATACAACTTTGTACAACTTCGCTAAAAAAAATTCTTTTTGGTTAGGTTTTGTTATGGGTTTATGTATGGGCGGCATATACCCTAACAACACTGTCCCAGATGTGTTGTTATGGGGCACATATAACACCCTATTACCGATTCTATTAGTAGTAACGAAAGTAACGAGTAACGAATACTTAGTAACAAATAGCGAACATCTAAGTAACAAATACATACGGATACTCATTTTGTCATTACTTTTACAGCACTAATGATTTATCGCGCTGGCTTACAAGGGAAGGAGCGGGTCCACCTGTAACCCATGACAGGTACACAGGTGGTCTGCCTCCCTCCCCTCTTA
The DNA here is from genome assembly GCA_038373885.1 of Cheiracanthium punctorium. Lineage (NCBI taxonomy): Eukaryota > Metazoa > Arthropoda > Arachnida > Araneae > Cheiracanthiidae > Cheiracanthium > Cheiracanthium punctorium. The sequence goes on along the minus strand of JAWZYV010014839.1, from coordinate 1,013,627 downwards.
ATCCCTGTTCTGTTTTCTAGAACAGATAAGAATATTCTTCCACCACCTTCTCTTTCATAAAGAATTTCTCACAATTGTTGAAAATAACACAGCCACTTTTCAATTAATTGCATTGAAACTAGGTTTTGTCATTTTTAAAAGGGTAAAACCTTCGAATTAAAGAAGTTGTACTATGAAATCACCAAGATTTTTTTAGCATTAACCGAATGCAAGTTTCAAGGGACCGACAAAAAACTTCAAATTATCCACGAATTCAAATTAAAGACGTTCAAATTATCAAAAGTTCGACCATATAATAATTTTTTTAACTCAAAAATTATTATTTAACTGCATTAACTTGCATTAAAAATTTTGGGATTATACAATATCAGATCTTAATTTGTCATAAAATTCCAAAGATCTTGTCCTTAGACTTGTACAAATTGTGGATAGAAGGGGGAGGGGAAAACAATTCTGTATGTTTGAAAGCTTTTTCATTTCTAAAAACAAACAGATTTCAAATTTTAGGATTTTTTTTTATTAAATTAATTTTTATCAAAAAATTAAAGTAAGATTTTCTTAAAATTGAAAAGTACACTTTTCATATATCAATGCCAAGTCTGCTGATTAAATTATAGTTGATTTGTGTGTGGAGTGAGGGAATTCAAACATACATATTAGATATGATTTTAACTTTGATTTCATGTAAACTATTAGGGTAGAGAGGGAGGGGCATACTGGGAAGATAGATATTTTTCCAGTATTCAAAAGCTCAAAAATTAGAAAAAAAAAAAAAATCCATAATTTAGTTAACCACTTCTGCAACACTGTGAAAGCTAGTCACTATCACAATTCATCTTGTAGGGAAGTTTCAGCCATTTGTTTCTACCATCACTGTTGGAAAAATCAGTTGGTAAAGCAGTTTAATTAGATGTTACTTCATTATTTTTAATTCATCAAATATTATTCAGCAAAGAATTTTGCAACTCTTAAAAATGTGTTCCATTCTGATGACTATTTTTAAGTTTTGTCATTTGAAAACTGCTTTTATATAGTCTGTGTTGAGTACAGGGGCGTAGCCAAGCGGGGGGGGGGGGGGGGGGTTAGGGGGTCATAACCCCTCCATGAGAAATTTTTGCCATACAAAATGTATATTCTTCACTATATTATCACACACACGTATACATATATATGAGTTGTAGTAGTCGTAACCCTCCCCCCCCTCCCCCATTGAAAAATTTCTGGCTATGCCCCTGGTTGAGTATCAACCGGAATTTAACTATAATAATAATAATGTGCCACATAATATAGCAGTCAAAATATTGTTCGGCATTTGATTTTTATATTTTATTGAAAGGGGGAAAATGTTAAAGCAAAAAGTGTCCCACTGTGCCCCCCCCCCCTATTGTTTTGTCTGGAAATATGAAATTATAAAATGGAATTTCATAAAGTTTTTGGAAATAAACTGTACATATATTATACATATCCTAAAATTGTGGCTGGTGTAAAATGTCCAAAATTTTGTGTCAATGAAATTGAATTGTATAGTTACTATAAATCTAAGTAAAATGTTTGAGTAAAAATATGATAAAAATTTATGCCAACATTAAAAATGGAGCTTTTTGAAATGTTAAAAATTAAAGTAAGCTTTTTTTTTGGGGGGGGGGGGGCACTAATCTAAAAGTTTTACTGTCGCATTTCTGCAATTTAGAAGCTGCATTAAAAATGTAAAGTGAAATGATGCAGAAATGAGTTGTGCTTTTTATCTGTATTTTGTATATTGTTTTCTCCATCTTTTTTTCAGATCTGTTAATAATGGTCTTGCTAAAGCTGGGGATTGTCATGCTTCTTTGATGTTAAATGCTGTTTCAGCAGCTATGAAAAGTTTGCTGAGACCACGAGATTTATCTAGTCAAGACAAAGGCCCTGCTGAAAATCTTACAGGTACTATCCTCTTTTCTATTTGATGAAATATCTCAGTTTAAGAGACAGTTTTTAATGCTTAGGAATTGAAAGGGTAGGTATTAAAGTTCACTTTAAACCTCTGTCTGAAGGGATATTTTCAGTTTGAATCAAATTTTATGAAAAATAGCAAATCCTTAGAAATGCAGTTTGAAGAATAATTAATGCTATGAGTGTGAGATTTCAACGTAAATTTTGACTTTTCCCAAACCGCTGTTTTACTGAACTCTTGAGTCATGAAAGTTGAATTGTCACAATCTAAAATATGTAACATAACAAATGGTTTTATTCCAGTATCACACAACTCAGAGTATGTTTCTTTATGGAAACATTTAGGAAACATAACTTTTTAAACTTGCAATTTAGTGGATAAATAAACTTTCATTTTCAAGTTATATATGTATGTATGCATATATAGTCAACTCCAGTTATAATGAACCTCTGGGGACCAGCAAATTTCGTTCTCTATATCCAAAGTTCACTAAAACTGATGTTTATAATGTTCAGCAATAAAACAATACAAAGCTAGAAAATAGTATTTTATACAAATACTGAATGTTCATTAAGTAAATCAAACATAATTTATCAAATTTCTGATTCTAGAACTATTTGTTAACTAAAATAAACGCAATTAATCACATTCATGGAAATAATGTACATTTCATTCTGTTAGCAAAAGATGCTGTCGCTTTTAACATGTCATGTTGCATTGGGAATGGAAAATAAAACCGTCCTAGGTCAAGAGTGAAATTTCCACTTTTGGTTCACTTTCAAAAGTACCCTGCTTTTGTTAATGAATGAGTTACAGGAATGAAAAAAGTTATGATCCCCCCCCCCCTTTTTTTTTTTTGCATAAATGTTAGCCTAGAAACTGGCAATTCAACTGTATTTTGGAACAGGTGCTTGATAATCTCTTCCTTACTCAAACACAAAAGAGACATTCTTTGTAGGAATCGAACAACATCACCTCTTCTGTCCAGAGTTTTTTAAAGTTCACTATAACCAAAGTTATGGTTCACTAAAACCAAAATGTATTGTGTACATTTCTAATGTACATGTGAATCGGTGCCGATGAAATGTGTTCACTATAGCGGAAACTTCACTACATCCAGAGTTGACTGTATATACATTTAAAATTAGCTGAGAATCTACTTTAAAATTGCATTTATTAAATATAGATTATTATTTTTTAATTGTCTATTAAAAATTAAAACAGTTTGGTTAATGATACAGTTAATTTAAAAATTATTTTCAATATTACCAATGCTGACATAGTCACTAATGTTGCCATTGCTTTACTTAAATATTTATCATACATCTTTTTAATGCTGTTTCTTTGAATTACATTGTAATTTATGGTTATATCTATTTAAGCAATTCTGACGAGCAAAGGGACTGAAACAATTATTCATATGGACAAAGTACTTTTACATCTAGAGCACAAAGAATTTGCAGTTGAACCTCTTATATTGCAGTCATTACAACATTTGACTCAGTGGGTTGCAGATTGTGCCATATACCTTCTGGCATCTTTACCTCATCAATCTCAAAATCACATGCGATTTCCTGGAGTAAGTATCTGTGAAACTGCTTTTAAAAAAAGTGATTTGGATTTTTTCTTCTTTTTTGTATCACCTAAAGCAATTAAGTAGTACACCAAAAATTCTGGATAAAATGAAAGTAGTACATTCATTTTATCCAGAATTTTTGTTTTAAATTCTTTCTATCCAGTTAGATTTTAAAAATCTAAGTCTTTAAAGATTTTAAAACTTAACTGGGATAACATTTGACTTGCTTAGTGCTTTAAATCAAGTATATGTCAAATTCGAAACTATGCAAAGGCTAAAGTTTTACCCCGGGGGTTAAAGGGAGTTCCTCTTCAAGGTCTTTAATTTTTCGTGCTGGGTTACATATGTTGATGATACTTTCCTTCTAGTGGATACCAATAGTGATATTTCTAATTTAGTTTCGATTGTTAATTCTGTTGATCCATGTATCCAGTTTACTGTAGAAGAGGAGTGTAACAATTCTTTACCTTTTCTGGATGTTCTTTTTTCTAGGAATGCTGACAGTTTCTCTACTTCTGTTTTCCGCAAACCCTTTTCTACTTCTACCTCCTCATGCCCTATCTAATCATCCTTACCTAAAGCAAAAACTTTATGATTTTTACACTTTCCTAAGTAGTGTAAAAAGCAGAAAGTTTTTACACTACTTAGGTAAACACTAAGCAGTAAGTTAGTGTTTTGTGCTATCAAAATTTGCTGTGACGCTTTATCTCTTAATAATGAGATTAATTACTTAAAACCATTAGCTGTCTCTCGTGGTTTTAGCCCCTCTATTATTAATAAGGCTCTTTCTAAATTTAATAAGTGTAATACTTTTTCTACTACTATTAATTTTCATAATCAGATAACTGTACTATCTTTCTTTTCACCTTTATGCTACAAAATTTATAACCTTCTCAAAAATTTTGGTTTCAAAGTCATTTTTAAACCTGTGAATAAACTTAAATTCTCTTCCCTTAACGATCCTATTAATACTAAGAACCATTGGTGTGTTCATTATATTCGTTGTGGATCTTGTGACTTGGGCAAAATATTGCTCAGACCAGAAGAGCTCTCAAATGTAGGCTCAAAGAGCATGAGAGATATTTTACTAAGCACAAGCTTTCCAAATGTTCGATTGCCTCACATTATTGGAATTCTAATCATTGTTTTTAGTTTTCTAAAGCTAAGATCTTGTGCACTCCTCAGTCTTTGTCCCATCTTGATTCTTTGGAAGGTTTTTCCACGACCCAGCACTTGAAACATCTTGTGAACGATGATTCTTCCATTCCTTTTGTTCATTCTGTTTGGAAGCTGTTGTTGTAAGGTTTTATTTACTTTTTTCCTCTACCCCCCCCTTCCTTCTGCTAGTTTTTTTTTCCATTTATTTATTTTTATTGTTCTTTCTTTCTTTTTATTTTATTTAGTTTTTGCTATTGTGTGTGTTTTTCTGTTTTTCCTTTGTGTTTATTATTAATCTTACATGATAAAAATTAAAAAAATTAAAAATGTGTTGTCCTGTATGTATTAAAAAAAATTAAATATACAGTAGCCCCTTGTTATATCATGCTATAGCTTTCACATGGGGGGGGGGTCCAGCGAGGGCAGCCATAAGTGGGACCCCTTTTGGCCGTCCTTCGACCAAAAAGAGGCCCCCTGGATTGGCCACTCTGAAATATTTTAAAGGGAGTCCCTGAGTTTTAGGGGGGCTTAAAATTCAAGAAAATTCAGATATCACCCATTTGAAAATAGTATTTTCTACAATAGGAAGCATTTTGTCCCCCAATTTACGCCAGTGGCACCCGGTCAACAGTTTCACAGGGGACCCTAAACCGAACTACCTTTTTATTTTTTATTTTATCTCACAGAATGAAAATTTCAAAGATTTCGTTAAATTATGCTTCACCATGGCACAGTCGTTATGTCACTGAAAATGATAGACGGCCGATGTGTGAAGGTCCTCTGTCCGGGTCGCATCGCGCGGCTGTCGATCTAACGGTTTGGAGTTTTGGTCGGTTTTTCTCCAGTTGTAATGTGAATACCCGATACAACCCCTTAGAAAGTCCCCCTGCCAAGGCATCCCCTCATCCTTGGCAGATCGCCCAAGCGTAGCGTTGCCATGATCACACAAACAAACATCTTTAAATTATATAACTTGATTGATAGTTTTATTACAACTCTGCACCTCTGAGAACTAAAACATCGGTCTTTCTACGTACAGTGTTCTTTGACAGTATACCACAGTTACATTCAAATGCCATTTATTTCATCTTTCCCCGTGGAAGGAGAGAAATATCGGAACTGGACGACTCACAGACGCAGCTATGGCTTCCAGATGGGGGTGTCCAAACCAGGAGGGTGATTATATTCTACCCCACCACCACAATCACACCCCGAAATTTTTCGACTGGCTAGTGTAAGCTCTTTGTCGTGGAGAAATTCAGTTCATTTATTCTCAATTTACATCCTATCACAAATCCCCTAAATGTTTTCCTGGCTACGTTTCTGAGTGTAGGTATGCATAAAATAAACTAGATTTTGCACATGATTTCAAGCCATAAGAAGGCAGAAAAAAATATTTTTTAATTGTTCTTTTTTAACGACATTTTGGGAAAATAAGAACTACAATATTTTATCCTTGTTTGTTTAGTATTGACATTTTTAAAATACATTTTTCATATTTCATTTAACAAGACAGCATGGATTTTTGAATATATATAATATTAGATTTCATAATCTGTTCCTCTTATAAAATGTTTGATGCTTTATTACACTTCTTATTTATCAAGGAAAATATATATCTAGTATATAGATATAGATATTCAGTATTCGGCTAAAAACCGAATATTTGATTTGACTGAACAATATAGTATTCGGCCGAATACTAAATCATATATATTTATAATAAAATAGATGCTTTGCCCAGGTGCATGAAATAATACCAATTGATGTATTTTTAATAACATAATTATAGATTTATCTTTATATGTTACACATTAAGGAAATTCAAATGTTTATTAAAGTTAAAATACAATTTTATTTCAAATACTAAATATAAATTTAATAATAATTTGAATTTTTTTAACATGAAGTACACATGAAATAATCTTAGTTTCAAGTAAATTATTAATTTGAATTTATATACTTTATAAAAATGATTTAATTATGCTTAAGTATATTACACTTTGAAGAAATTATAAATAAAATTAAGTATTATACATTTATTTTTATTTATTTATTTATTTTTTTTGCTTAGTTAAGGATTTGGATTAAAACTTATAGTGAGAGGTTAGAAAAGAGATAAGGGAATATTTTTCAGGAAATATACTTGTTTGATACATAAAAATTATAATAAAATGTTATCAGAGGGGAAGAAAAAAAACATTTTTGAACTCTGATTTTATTATTAGATTTAAAACAGGAATTATAATCAACAGCATGTTTTAATATGTTAAAAAATGTTTTATTACAAAATGTTTTCATATAATAATAAAATAATAAAGCTGCTCAAACTATCAGTATGGGTTTTTAGCTTCCTTTCAAAACACAGGCAAAGCAATTTATGGGACTTAAATAAAAACCTTTATTGCTCTAACACAAAACATACATTTTCAAAGCCAGCTTTATCAGGCGTCAAAACAAAAACAGTCCCATGAAATTTTATGTATAAAAAGTAATTTAAATTTTTAGAATCCTCGTACCTCTCACTGTTATAACGTGCTCTCATATTTCTCATTATCCAGTACATGTTTTCTTCTTCAGCTTGAGCAAAATTTCCCACCGTTTTACTACCATGGGGTTTCGTGAGTTCGTTCATCACCATGGGGTTTCGTGGGTTCGTAAAAAAATTTCATAATCTGTTCATAATATCGACAGAACTTTATGTAATCACTAAATGTATCTTAAAAACTGGAGGATATTGTAATATTCATTCTGTACATTTTTCAGCTTTTTCTCATAAAATATTTTACTATTTAATGCCAGGTATTTTGTTTATAGTTTTAATAAAATATTTAAAATTAATTTAAGTATTATTACAGAAATCAGGTAATTTATTAATTAAAATTCTGCTATAACTTGGCCGAATATTCAGGCAAACCACTGTTCGTTGCTTCACTAAATAATCAAATGCAGAAAACACAAAAATGCATAAATATATTTAATGTTCATAATATATTTAATTTTGAAAATGCTAAGAGAATACATATAATTTTCGGAGTATTTCAGATACAACTGAGAAATTTTCATTAAATATGCAAAATAATTAGAACTGAAATGATTAAATGAAAAAATTTATTTTCCAAAATTTTACCTTTTTTTCACTCTAATCAATTTGCTTGAACTATGATGAAATCAATTCACATTTTCGTTTAGCGAACATGGTTTAAGCCTGTCAACAGTCTGTGTTTACACTCGAAGAAAGAACTAGACTGAAAAAGTAAATGCGTATTCTCTTCAAAACTCTGTGGTATAGACTAACTTTTGTGATCCTTTTCTCGGAATAGAAAAAGAAGGCGTCTATGGGATAGATACAACTGACGAATTATGCAATAAATCGTTTGTCTAGTGGGCAACAGTATTGGGCTATAAATTTCTTTCTCCTCCACTAGCTTTCAAACTTTCTAGTGTCTTGAAATTCGATAGCACTTTCATTGTCTGTGCATGCTTTACAATAGTGTAAGATAGGAATCCAATATAAGAGACCAAAGACCACCCATCTTTTTTTTTTTTCATTGATGTCGTGAGAGTCGCAACTAAAAGTGAAAAATTATATTCCTCTGGACAGCTAATTTTCACCTATACTATGCTCTGAATATTGCTCAACTATACGAATATAATAATACCTAATACAGACAAATTTAATTACATTTTTAGCTATGATGAGTAGCTGTCTAGGCCAAGGTGGCATAGTTTTTTGATGAATTATTCTACCATACCTTGGGTCCGGGTTTGATACCCGGCAATAGCTTGGTTATCTGTGATGTCCTTGTTAAAGGTTGCACATTGAGTGCCCCTTCACAAACGGCTATAGCTTTTGGTGGCTGCCAGCCAAGGCTTAATGTGTCAGTGTTGTGCCGTTAAAAAAAAGAAAAGAAGAAGAAAAGGATGAGTATATTAAAGCAAAATTCATACCTCCTTCTCATTTAAAAAAAAAAAAAAATTGTGTAATTTTTAAACAGAATTAAATGACATCAGACACTTTTGAAAATTCAGAATATCTCTTTACAAACTGTAATGTATAAATCTTGCAAGCTTATAAGGATTATGAAACATTCAGAAAAAAAAATGACACACTTACAGTATTTTGTAATATGTTTTATAAATGAATAGCACTACAGCCAGTTTTTCTCTGAACAAAATTTTTCCTCCCCTAAATGTTGTCCTGTAACATCTGGCTGGGTTATATGACAAAGTTTTTGTTTTGTTTACAAAAAAATAGGTATTAGAAGTGTGCCACCAGGAATCATAGTTTCACAAGTCGATCAAACTGTTACTGTGCGCTTTCAGTTTTTAAGATATAGAAGTAATTAAAAATATTATTATTTATCTAATTTCATTTTGATTTGCCACACTGCTCGCAATCATTTTATCCATGCTAATTAATTTAAGTTTAGATCTGCATTTAAATTTCTGCAACAGAATTTTATCTCAAAGGGAGACTTGAATCTACAACTCAAAGAAACAAAATATATTTATTTCTCATACTTCTAATTCTTTTCAAAAAGAGGTGTTGTCTCTTTTAAGAATTTTTTAAAAATATTTTCCAAGCTAGGAAGTTTACTTGTAGAAATTCTTTTGTGATACAATTGTTGCAAATCATAACACTCTGAAATTTGCCCGAAGACTTGGGACATTGTTAATTTATAAAGAAAGACAATAGAGTCAATATATCTCTTATTAGTGAGCAAGTGCCAATACTGTAAGCAAGGATGCAGGCAGGGTTTTATCCAGGGAGGTGCACCAAGATATACATAGCGACCTTACTTGGGACATGGCAGTATCATGTTGACCTGAAGGATGTTTGCGAGAAGTAGCAAGAAAATATAAACAAAATGCCAATTTTAATAAATGCATCCGTTTGTGTTTGTTTTCATAGTGCGCGATGTCATAAATTTCAATATTAGTGTGGTTCAGAACCAGGTCATGTCCGTCGACCTAACCGTTCAGAGTTTTCCGTGGTTTTCTCCAAAACTGAGCATAAATACAGGTTAGGACACCTTAGAAAGACACCCAAGGCGGCACCGCACCTACAGGCCTAGATCCCTGTTGTAGATAATTGGCCTTAATCCTACAACACAACACATTCAACATTTAGTGAAACTTTAAAAATTTAATACTTTATCGCAAAAGTTTGAATAATTAATAATTTTGTATTCCATTAAATTTATTTACAGTTTTTGAATTCAGCTTGGAAATCAAGGTAATTTTTCGCCACCCCCTAACACTGAGTACGACTGCTTTATATGAAAGTTTCAGCTAAACGTGAAACTAATTTCACATTAGAGAGGAAAATACAAAATGTATACTTTCATGTTGAAAATACACAGTGAAGGACAACACGGCGCTCTTACAGGGAGGAGGAAAGCAGGGGTTAATAGAATGAAGTCGCACAAGGTTTGCTATTTTTGATAATGGATCGCTCAATTCGGTGCCAAAACGTAACAATTTATTATAAATATATTTCGAGTATAGTTAGAAAACTCCTGGCGAATATTGTAAAATAGTTTTAGTAGGCGATTTTAATATAGATTTTAATTCTAAAAAAGGGTTTTATAGAACAGAGAAGACAAACACGGCACACTCATGGATTATGATGCCCATCCCTAACACTACTTAAAATGCCTATACGATATAGTTGGAATATGCCTGGCGAAGATTGTAAAACAGTTTCAGTAGGCGATTTTAAGATAGATTTTGATTCCAAAGATGTGTTTTATGGTACAAGAAAGAGTTGATTCCTATTTTAACGCCCTCCACTCTCACCAACCTAAAACATCCTCGCACTTTGGCGAGCTTTGCAGTCATGGGTCTCTAGGAGTTATGCACAAGTTTTTCAACGCTGCCAAAAGAACTAGATGAAAACTAAAGTGAACAAATTAGCGATAAATGCACCAATTAAGGAATTTAAAGACATTTAATCATTGAACTACATTAATTGGCAACCCAAAATAAATAAAAATGTAACGGAATGCTGTGCTTACATATTGTTCCAAATCCCCATTTTAATTCTAAATTACGATTGCCACATAAATACAAAAAATCGTTATGGTAACTGTATATGTTTAATTATCGCCACCTTGGCAAGAGTCGGGGTATTAAAGTAGGAATCAATCCAAGAAAGACGAATATGGCATACTCATGGATTATGATACACATTCAAAACAATATTTAAAACGGTGAAGTATAGTTGTAACATACTTGGCAAAGATTGTAAAATAGTTTTAGTAAAATATTTTAAGATAGATTTCAATTCCAAAGATGGGTTTTATGAAACAAGGAAGAAAAATACAGCACACTCATGAATAAGGATACACTTTCCAACTTAATGGAATAAAGAAGAATAATACTTACGACGCATAAATTATGATATGCTTTTAATATATAGCACTTTAGTGCATATTTAAAATCTGAAAGTGTTTCAGATTTTCTTTCTTTTTTTATCTATTTATTTTTGTTTGTCCATATTTTTTTCTTTTCTAATTTCTCCCCCTTTTCTCCTTCTTTTAATCTCTGTGGTTTCTTTCTTTTACTTTTTTCCCAAGTGGCAACATGCTTGTTTTTGTTTATTTTTCAGTTCCCACTGTTTCGTGTGACAAAGTGTGATGGCTGAAAAGACTGAAAATTTTTTCAGTCGAAACATTGTCTCATAAGTATAATTTTATATGTGTTTTTTACACAGTTTTTATTTATTTTATGAAATATGAAAGATTTCTATTTCATATTGTATCGTGTATTATTTACACGCTAATAACTAACACTAATGTAAATATGCCTAGGCTTGTTTTACATTAGGCCAGAGGCTAATGTAACACAAGCCTAGCTATGTTGCCTAGCCTAATGTAGCATGAATGTAAAAGGTTTTCAGAAGAGATTCACATGGAGCTCTCAAACCTAAACAATTTTTGCAGAGAGGGGTCTCAGAAATTTTGAAGTATTGGGGGTCCTGTAGGGGTTAATCTGATTCTGTAATTTTTGAATTTGAAGTTAAGTGTTATGTAAAGTTAATCTGGTACCTTAAATATATGTTAAAAAAGCATTGAATATTAACATAATTTTACTGTCTACTGGTTTGAAAAGCTAGCATTTGAAGTTTAAAAAAATGCTCTCAAATTTTATATAAATGTGTAATAAATTATAAATTTATATCCAGAATTTTGTGTATTGCTCTTTTAACAATTTTATTAAATTTCATACTGCCAAATTTCAAAGTACCTTTTTCCTTCAGATTACTGGAACAGCAATCATTCGTGTGAAATTACTTTCATTTGTGTAGAATTACTTAGTGAAAAATAACTATTAGATATAAATTTTAAATTCTAGGGAGGATTGATTTCTGATCCCAAAGCCCTAAATACACTGCGGGAGTTGCTTGTACTCATAAGAATATGGAGCTTCATAAACGAAAGTTGCCTTCCTGTGTTTACTAAAATGTCAGGTATGTATAATTATTCATTTGTATCTTTCTTAAAGTCGAATAGTTATTATGAAGTACTCATTTTGCTGAGTTTTGTAGTTTTCTAATACATTATTAGACATAAGTAGTATTGTTTATTTTGAAATAATTATTGATGAAGGAAGACTGTAGTACTTGAAAAATATGCAATGAATTTGCAATGAATTAACCTAATAATTTAATACTTTCATTGAATTAATTTGAAAATATTAGATACATAAGTCAGGGCATATATTGACAAATACTAAAATTATTCCATTAATCTCATGTAATTTCAGCATATTAAAAGATGAAAATTATGCTAATGAAGATATATGAGGTGAAAGACGAACACATAGAAAAGAAATAAGAATACGTTATAGAATTAAGATACAATGTCTATTTTGTAATTTTATGTCTTAAGTTATTATACTACTCTAAGTAAATTTAAAAAAAAAAGAAAGAAACTATTGCAAATATTAAAAAATTGAGAAAAGACTATCTGAACTGAAAAATATTTCAGAAAGATTTTGAGACTTAATCATCTGAAAAAGCCATAAATTATGTATTCTGTTAATACTTTAGAATAATCTGTTTGGAAGATAATTTTGATTTGCCAAAAATGTTGTTAAACATTTGAAGTTTAAAACTTTTTTTATATATTACAGAAAATATACCTATTGTAGATTACTTCTTTATGAATGCTGTCTATCTCTGCTTATTACATGACGGATATTCAGGGCTGAGTCACATAGTGCTTCAGTCGGTAGAGCTCGTTTCCTCCCAGACAGCACATAAGCTTAAATCAAGCTTGGCATTTCTTTTAATTTGACATATTACTACAAGCTTGACAGTTCAATTCATTTTAAGCCTGCAGCAAGCTTGCAGAAGTCAAGCTGGAATACAGCTTGATTTTCCCTTTCGAAAGCGTGCGTTGATGGCGCCATCTGCAAAAGAGAATGGACATTAATTGTCTAGCGTTTCTCAAATTTGCTCATATTAAATAAAGAAAAGTTCGTAAAAGTTGTGTTTTATTTTATTATCACACAAAACCTGGACATTAGAACACGCAAGGGGAAGGAATGAATGGGATAAGCCCCTCTGAAGTGTAACACGAGGGAAGTTTTAGTTTTATTTACATCTAATTAATATTAGTAATTCCATTAACTAATTAATTAGCCCTAAAAATAAATTTTAATATAATTAACACAGTTTAGTTAGTTAATATACTTCACTTTATGGGTGGTAGAATGAGGCCCAATCCGGCCACCACAAAATAATTAATCAGTCATAAATGTACTAATCACACATAACATTATTTAAATTTTGATTCATCTCATGGAAAAATAAAAGAAACTTATCGGCATAGCCCATACTGATCGATCTGGCCAGAAAATGGCGTGACAGTCACTTCAAACTTTAGTCATAGCAGAGCGAAGCTTATTGGCGGAACGGTTAGCATGCTGGCCTCCCAGCCCAAAGTTCTCGAGATCGAACCCAGCCGCGGATGTTTGATGGAAACAGATTAAAATAACTTAAAATTTCAGCATAGAGGGGGGAAATGCATGGAAAAATAAAGTATGTGGGGCGAGTTCGCCGACGGACACCCCGTGCATTTAGGAAAAATTTTTAACGTTGCTATGTCAAGCTTGATTCAAGCTTGCTATGTCAAGCTTAATGCAAGCTGGGCAAGTGTAAACTACAACACTTGATTCAAGCTTGCATTAAGCTTACACACTTGAAATTTTCAAGCTTAATTAAAGTTTATTGATTTGATAAATCAAGCTTGCTGCAAGTTTGCTGTGCTGTTTGGGCTACACTGAAGTTGAGTTCCAACATTGAAAGTCAAGCAGCGTTAACTCCAGATAACACTCATGAAAGTGTCAACACCTTTGGGGAGCTGGAGCAAATAAAATCTGTTTGTGGCTTCAATATCTTCCTTGTTGAAATGATATCTCTGAGGATGACGATCCAGTGCAGGTCTCTCGTTTGGTATTGGTTCAAACTTAGGAAACCCCAAGTTATGTTGGTTTCATTGCTGGTAACATTGGTCCACCTTTAAGGTACCCCCATAATAAAGTGCTTAGTATTTCTGGCCTTTGTCTTGATCAGCACCATTGGGAGAAAAATTATATTCAGGACTGGAAAAGTGGGGACTCTGGATCAACACCTGTCAGATACTTTCAGTTTTTTTTTTTTTTTTTTTTTTTTCTGGGGGGTAAAACGTAGGAGTTTTTTTTTTTACACTACTATTTTTAGACAGGGTGCTAAGCGCAGATGGATTTCTGCAACAAAAAGATGAACACACAAAAAATATATAGTAAATGAGGTAGATCTCTTCATTTTGTGTATGTTTTTTTAAAATTGATTTTTGGTCTCAGTAATTTCTATCAGATTGTCTCGTATACGAAAAATCAGTTACTTGTACTTGGTAGCTCTCGTAAAGTAGAGAGAACGTAGCTCTCGTAAAGTAGAGTAGAGTGTGTGTTACATACAAGGGGAAAATCTTTCATATAGACTGATCTATTATCAGATGATGATAGATCAGTCACTTTCATCGCTTCATATCTTTAAAGTTCCACTAACTAGGTATTAAATGTTTATAGAAATTTTCAAAAATATTGCTAATACCTAAACAATAAATTTATTTTTCAAATGTTATGTAAAATCACTAAATTTAGTGTTAATTCCATCGAATTGGCATTACTTTTTCTAAGTCTAAATTAACTTGAGTTTTCTTTGTTTTTATAACACTGTAATTATACATTTGTTAGATAATTTTTTTGACCTATTAAGGTTGATTATAACTATAAATTGTTTAGTGGTGTAAATTAAGATTGGAAATTTTAAGGTGCGTTCAGACTATGTTCTTATTGTCATTAGAGTTCTTATTGTAGCTATCGGTCTTAGTTATGAAGTCAGTTAGCGACGATAAAACCAGCTTTTTGGGATTTAAGTTCTTTCCAAATCTGTGCCTAATGTCTCTACGATCCCCCCCTCTTCTTTTGTTGATATAAGTTTTCAAGGTGAGGAAAGGATGTCAACATCAATCATTCTCTCCGCATGCACCATACTCAACCCTTTTTCATTTCACCAACCGACTTGAATACATCATCACAAAACTTTCAAGTCCAGAGTCTGAATGCTCTGATTTTTTGTGCTTATGATTTTTGCGACATTAGCTACAAGAAGAACAGTAAAAACGCTAGTCTGAACGCACCTTTACTGGTCTCAAAATTGGAAATTTTAGTGTCTTATCAGTGTAAAAATCAACAAAAGATAATCTAAAGATGGGATAATATTATGGCTCTAAGTTATAAAAATAGATATTATTAATTCAGAATAATTTTTGATTCTTTATTTTGTTGAAATTCCAGACATCTAAATTACAAAATATTATTTACTTGTAGATAATCTTGATGTGCTCTCTCTTTTATTTAAATTGTTGACAAAGACTCTTCTTTCACATGGATCTGAACCAGATGACTCTCTTCTTGGTATGTACTTAATTAAAATAATTATTTAAAAAAATATTTTAATGAATTTATGACTTGATAATATTGTTTTCTTACAGATGAATGCAGTTTACTCCCAAATCAAATATTATTTCCCAGAATAGAACTTGGTACCCAAGCCTTAGGTATGTAAAACTATAAATATGATTTTCTTAATGCATTTTTAAGTAATTAAAATGAAATGTAGAGAATCTGAATTGACAAAAAGTCAAAAGTTTTATGATGTGCAACATTTTTTTTGAATTTGGAACTAATATAAGAATACTTAATGTGTATGTAGAGTATAAATATTGAATTGCTAAGTTAAATAATATTTATTTACTTATTTTACCAATTTTAAAAAGAATACATTTTTTTATAAGTGCATTCACATGCTTCTTTTTTACAAATCCATTTGAAAATTGTTCCATAGTACTCGGTGATCTCTAAGTTGTGCGATTCTCACTTTTGCATGTTTTCTTGATTATACATTAATTTTATGTGATCCTGGTAGACAGCCATTGGATTTAGTGAGCACTCACATCTATGACTCTCTCGCTTACACATCTCTTTTGATTGGTTTGTTGAAAGTCATATGACTAAGAGATTACTATATTCATTTTTAAATTTAATGTTAATTTTGTTTAGTTATATGAATTGAAGCTATGGTTCAATATAATCTTTAGCTATGCCACTATGTATATATGCTATTTATATATTTTTTTTAGGTGTTGCAAGTCCTGCTCTTTATATGAATTCATTACCGTTACAGTTTGAATACTTATCACAACCAGAATTTTTAAGATTCACAAGCAAAGTTCATACCATTGAAGGAACAATCCCTGCTATGCATAAAGTTGACATCGTGAGGCATGTCAGTTTAGGACGAAATCCCTGTCTTGTTCGACAATGTACTAGGTAAATCTGAAAACAGATTTTAAACTTTATCTCATCTGAGTTCACATTTTAGCTATTTAATATACGAGGGTTGCCTTTTAAGTTTCTACAAAAAGTAGGAAGGAAAATATTTTTTTGGGAACAAACTGTTTTATTGGTTTTCAAAATATTCGCCTTTTAAGATTTATACACTTTTCCGCTCATTCAAACCAATTTTTGAAGCATTTTTTTCACTCTGAAATTGATATCTCGAAACATGGTTTTGGAAGGTATCAACAGCTACTTGAGGTGATGAAAATCGCTGCCTGTCCATGCTTTTTTTTTTTTGTTGTTGTTGTTGATATAAGGGAATAAGTAAAAGTCGTTAGGCGACAAATCAGAAGAAAATAGGCAATGAGACATTAATTTGATATTTGTATCCTTCAAATAATCAATTGTTTCGCATTCTGTGTGGGAGCTGGTGCTGTCGTGATGAAGAATGATGTGTCAATTTTTGTTGTTTTTCCTAGTTTCGCTGATGACTTTTAGCAAACAAATTTCTGTTCACCATTTAGCGTTAACAGCTTTTCGATCCTCTAAAGGAATGGTTGTGATACTGTAAGGCCGAAGAAACAAGCAAGCATTTTCTTGGAAGTGCTTGATGAACGAACAACTTTCGTGGGATTCGGTTCATCTGGAAACACCCAAAGAGTAGATTGTTCTTTAGTTTCCACCTCATACAAATATATCCAAGTTCCGTCACCTGTAACGATGTTGTATACAGATTTTGCAGTTCCCAATTGGAATTTTTTCAGCATTTCCTTAAGCCAATTTGCACAAGCCTCTTTTTGAGCTTTTGTCAAATTGTGCGGAATCCATCTGGAACAAATCTGTTTAGCAGCTAAATGTTCGTGCAAAATCGAATGTATTACAGTCTGTGATATGCCAAGGGATGCTTCTCTCTCACGATATGTGACATGCCGATCTTCTTCAATAATGTTGCACATAACATTGATGTTGTCTGGAATCACTACCGATTGTGGTCATTCTTCACGAGATTCATAACCAACGGACGCACGACCACGACGAAATTCTGCAAACCAATTGTGAACCGTCTTTTCTGATGATGCTACATTACCAAAAGTTTCACAAAGTGATACTAAACATTCTTGTCGAGGGAGGCCTTTCTTAAAATCATAAAAAATCATCCAATGAAAACATTCACGAGTTATTTCCATTTTTTTCACTCACTGGCTTCTTTAGAACACTCGTGTAAACAAAATACGCAGGCAATTTCTATAATGCCACTGATTCCTAGATTTAAAAAATGTGAATTTTACGAATATCCTGAAGACAAGTTTCACTAGCACCTTCTATTGGTTGTTTGTAAAAACATAAAAGGCAACCTACGTACCATGGTATCACTTTTGTTAACTCAATTGTATGCAATTTCACTTTTTTTCAATACATTTTCATAGGTAATTTCCTTTATCTCAAATTATAATATTTTTTTTTTAGCACTCGGGTGCTATTTCTTTCAAGCACGGGATTTTTGTCTACGTGGTGCGCAGTGGTCACTTTTCAGTTTGATTCATGTTTCCTGCAGAGTGATTTGATATTGCTAACGAAAACATGGACTACCCCTTCAGATGATTTTCAAATACCAGGATTCACTTTGGTCGAACAGATAGACAGTAGTTTCCAAAACCGAAAGCCATCTGGAGTTATGATTTTATAGAAAACTTTATAAAAATCACTTTATAAAAAGAATATGAAACACTTTACCCGTGCCTACACGAGCCAGACCAATGCTGTTCAAATGGTCATTGCGCATATTCAAGATAAAGTGAGATTTGCAGTTCAAACGCTAGTCCTCAAATTTCTTATGAAGATACATTACCGTAATTTATGGAAGAAACGCCGCGGCGTTTATGTTTTTAAAAGTTAAAAAATAGTAAGTGCGGCGTTTACAATATTTTTAATTTTTTTTTAGCCGATTTTCAACGAAAAATCGAAAAATTCGTTTAGTGATAATTTTCTAAAAAGATGGCGCCATCACCGACACGTACTCTTTAGCGTGCACAGATCACAGCGTAGCGAATCAGAATGTGAACCTACCCCCATAGACGAGAGGTTTGATCTTTGATCCAGTTTTGGAGAAAGTCAGAGCGCCCTGAGATGGGTCCATGTCCCGTGCTCTGAAGTGGATGACTTCATACATCCAACCGATGTCTCCTCAATTAAGTAAAAAGAAAAAAAAAATAGAAATAAATCTTTTACATCTACATTTTAGAACCATAATTAAATTTTAATGAAGTTTTGAATATATATTTTGAAGGATTAAAGTTCTGTAAAATACCGCAAAAGTGCACTACCCTCTATTAAATGCACCCGTTTTTCACATGAACCTATATTGTTCTTAAAATACTGAATTTCAGCCAAAATTAGTCTATGTTGCGCCCGGTGCGAGTTTAACCCCTCCACCCCCAAAATAAATAAATAAATAAAGTTAATCTAAAAATTGTTTTTTTTTTCGCCGTGCGGCTTTGCGCCCTGTGCAGGTGCACTCTATCAAATAACACTGCCAACTAATTGGTATGCTCAAGAAATGCTGAGTGCTTTTAAAATAAATCCCAATGTTATAAATATCAAAGATAATAAATAAATAGAACCATCAAGATGTTACATAACATTCAGTTTAAAACAACAATTTGCTGAAGCAAGATCATTACATAATCAAGAGCTGTCCATCCGCGGGGGGAAAATGTTTACTTTTAACTGGAGCCTTTTCTCACATATGGATTGCTGTTTTCATTTTAATGGCGCCTGGTAGTCTGTCCGAACTTTGTGCGGATGCAAGAAGGTTTTTAGAAGTTATTTTTTTATTTCTATAAATTCGCCTTTGTGAATATAAACATTGATATCTGATTATTTGAAAATAGAAATCGTAAGCTTGGTAAAATAGCCGTAAATACTTCTATGGGAAGGGGGAGAAAAAAGATTTTTTTTTTTTTTTTTTTTACCGTTTATCCAATTTTTCCCGAAATATATCCGATGAACTTAATAGCTTTTCTAATAAATTAGGTCTAATAAGTAATGCAACATATTATTTATTAATTTATTTTTTGTTAATTAAGAAATTATTTTAGAAAATATTGAATTTTATCTGGCATTGACTTCTGACCACGATCCCCCCCCAACAATCGCGGCTGCGGCGTTTCTGATGATTTTCTAGCTAACTAAGCTCATTTTCGAGAGTGCGGCGTTTCTTCCATAAATTACGGTAGATGCTATATTTGAAAGGTTACTGAAGGAGGATGATTGCAAGGCTCTTTTAGTAGAAGATTTTAACATAGAATTAAATTCCGATCAAGAATCTGATTTCAAAACTGAAATGGATACTTTAGATTTTCCAATACGCGATAATCCAAAACATTTCACCACTAGGGGCCAAACAACAATGAATGCACTTTTCAGCAACAAAATTATGCGAACAGGAATCTATATGAGCACTTACAGTTATCATTTTCCTCTATATGGGAGAATTGATTGAATAGATTTTTAAAAAAAACTTAAATTCTTCCAGCCGAGTGCGTGATTAAAATCTGGAAGAATTTCAGATTTTTTATATATTTTTTAAAGATTTATAATAAAGTTAATGTAGTCAAACCTCATGCTAATTTAAATGGGACTGAAGAAATAAAATTTTTGTTTGTGAGTTACACTTTAAATCAAAATATTTTATTTTTAATGTGTTTTTCCTTTCTTCTGATAAGTTTGAAGTGAATTATATGAAATTTGGTTACATTATAGATAATTAATCAAAATATGTATTGACTTCTTTTTATTTATTTATTTATTTTATTTTATTTATTTATTTAATACATTGAGATTTTGTGAAAATTCTACTTTTGTTTAAGCATCAAGTAAAAACATTTAAAATAAATGAAATAAAATTTAGTTCCATAATTTATTGCTACTAAACTTAAAATATAGGCTTTGACTCCTGAAATTTTTGAATTTTTCCAGATTTTCCACAATTTATCTATTAATCACACCAGATAGTTGTCAAATTTTGCAATAGATTTTTAAATAAAGCAGCATTTCTTCATATTATTTAATGGTCAATAAAACATAATCTTGCGAACTAATTTAACTAAATGCTGGCACAACAACTCACTTGGTCATCCACACCCTTGTAACCATAGGCTCTGGGAAGCAGAAGCATATGACCTGGTCAAATGGTCAGACTGACGCAGAACCCCAGTGTTTAGTCCCAAAAGCCGCTTGATTCTCATTTTATCGACCCTCTCAAGGGATGAAAAGCTGGATCAATCTTGCCCAGCCTGGGAATCAAACCCAGACCAGTGGCATGTCAGCCTGTGCTAAACATTACACCAGTGGGCCTCAGTGAACTAATTTACATGTAATATTTTTATCTTGTAGCATGTGTTCTGATGTTTTGCCTCTTAAAACTTCTTTCACATATATTATAGACAAATATCATGTGTACAAATATTTTCCTCCTGTATGATTTCAGTTTTTTTGCCAATCTCATCCCTGTGTTATATACAGTATTTTCAGTGTAGTACATGGGATAGTACATGACAATCTATAAATAAAATTAGACTTTTGTCTGTACATTACATGGAATTCAACAATTATACTATTTCTATCTGTTTTGAGCACTTGGGAACCCAGTTTGACTGTAGAAAAAAATGCATATCTGTATGCCATTGTCATCTCATGCTTTTTTCGGTTTGCACATCACATAAAAATGACTGAAGCAAATGAAATCTTACTAGAAAACTTGTAATAAAACTTGTATTCTATCAGAGTAGGATGTGTATGAGAAGTGTGATTCTATATGAAGGGTCCACGGTAAGAACGATGAGAGTCCACTTTTTGTCAATGTTGAGGTTTCTACTGCATTCTGTTGTTCATTAGTGGCACTATTAATATCCAAACCCATAAGGGGAAAGAACGATGAAAATACACTGGAAAAATAGCCCACAGTTTACTGGAGAAGAACGTGGAAAGTCCCATGCACCTTTCGATTTTTTGGAAAATCAGCTGTATTGGACTCTCATCGTTCTTCCTGTGGACCCTTCGTATGTAAGAGACGACAAGTAAGTATATAATGAGCAAGTTTAAAAAAAATTAATTTGATTATTTCATCTGGTGCTTATTTTTATTTTACAATATTAATAGTATATTTAAGAACTAAGCCTTGGAAAGTGCTTCTATTTTAGCTACTAAAATGAAGAAAAAGCATGCTATTTTGGCAACATTTTATGTTTGTGTAGCTACTAATGCTACTACAGTGCTTACTCATGTAATAGTCGCACCCTTGAAACAGAAAAAATAGTTTTAGAGTTACAATATTATGTAGTAGATTTTTCCCGCATACTAGCCGCACCTTAACTTTCACCATGAAAAATTGGCAAAAAAAGTGTGACTATTACGCAAGTAAACATTGCATTTTTGTCTCCCAACAGTGGTGTACATCCTGTATTTTAAATTGCTATTTGTTAAACTTTGCTTTAGCAAACTGTTATTATAGTCATGTGAATGATAAAATCCAATTAATGCTTACAAGATACTATTACAAAATTATTCCAATCTTTATTCTGCAATTACAGGTGTAATAGTTGTTCAATGCTTAAAGCTGGCCCATTGTCTGCAGCAACTAGAGCTTGGGATCAACGCTGGCATAGATTTTGTCCTTGTGGAGGTCAATGGAGACTGCATGGTTCATCAAAATAAAAACATTATATTATTATTATAATTAAACTGGCTGTCTTAATGATGAAAACATGTATTGTGAACAGTATATGTTTTATTGTTTTCAGTTATTCTAACAAACAACTAGATCAAAAATCTTTTTAAGTAAAGGAAATACAGTTAAGTTTTTTAAAAACATTTATTCAAAATATATACAGATAAAAGTTTTGTTACATAACTTATTACATATATTTATAATATATGTAGTGAAAATAGAGAACCACTTTAAAATCATAAAGTCTTTGTTAGTTACAAATACAATTGGGTTTTAAAGTAGATTTTAACTTTTAAATATGTTTAATGTTTTATCATTTCACTTGCTGCATTGATAAACACAAGAGTGTTTAGGTTCTAAAATCATTTTATTTCATTTATTAGAGACACATGTATTTCAAAATATAGGCTGATCTTTTAATAAACAAACATACTTACAAGTACAGTTGCATCTCTATATGTTGTTAAATCCTGTATGACTTTATAAAGAAATTATAAATATTGTTTGTCTTGTTTAAAAGAAAAAGAAAAAAATCTGAATACAGTTTTGTAATAATGTTTTTTATGAAATAACACAAAAAATTAATCATTTAAAAGTCATTTACTTTAAAATCCATAATCTAAAAGTATATATATATATTACATTTCAAAATGAAATTAATGTATATGAAATATTAAAGTGTATTGTAATAAAATAGTCTATATTTAAGATAATATTTAGAGAATTTATAGCACTTTTAAATACACATGTTATTTTATTTGCTTGAAGGAGGTTTGATAAATTTCTGATTTAAATGTTTTCTTTTATTATTCACAAAATGAATAAATAAAATGACTGCCAAATAATAAATTTTTAAAGAAGTTTTTAAAACTTAGCCATCTTTTTATTCAGTATTTTTATTCTATATTTGCCTTAGTTTTCTTAATTTAGTGTTGGAATTTGCCTTTATTAAATAAATTCCAATGAACTGATTTTCCAAATAAAAGTATTACTATGAATTAATTTTTTTTTTAATGAAAATTTGATGTTTTTACTTTGTTGAAATGAATAATTTAGAATTTGTTATTACTTACTGTGACATTTGTGCATTTTATATGCATACATTGGAAATAGAATGTATGTCTAAAAGTAAAGATCAAATGTTAATGTTATATTTAGTATGGATATAGTTCTTTTATCAGGTATTAGTTTATTTTTCAACTTCTCTTATAACGCAAATTTATGGAAACTAAAATTTTGCCTTTTTCCGAAACAATATAATATGTTAACAAATTAATATATGTAATGAAAATTTCAATTTCATATTTTAATTACGTAAGTGATTGGTATTGCATTTTCCTTTTTCAAGGTGTCTACTGGCGACTAACAATGTGACTTTTTCTACTAATTTAAAGCGACTGTGACTTTTTTGAATATCCACTATCTTTGCAATATATTTGTCATTTTTTTACAGTTTTCAAGTTTTTAACTACTTGTAGCTTACTCCAGGAGACTATGTGTAAATGAGATTTTGGTTTTTGTTAACTCCCTTTTAATTTCAAACCTGCATTTGATCATTCATCACTTTAATCTAGTTTTACTATATAAAAATAAAAGCACTATATGCCCTGTTATATGACGTATGGTTTTTTAATTTCTCATTTGATTCATTCCTCCTTAAGTGATGTGTGTTTATTTTTTAACCGCAAAATCATGCACAAATACTACTTTTTTGGCAACTAAAATTAAAAATATGGCTACTAAACTGGAGATTTTTTTATGTCGGTCTGGCAACTACTGATACTATTTCTGCCTCCTGACATTTGCTGGATACCTTGCTTTTCAAATATGGAATAGGTTACATTAAGACTTCTGGTAATTAATAATAGCTTTCCAATTCAGTATGTCAAATCTGTAAATTAATTAGCTTGTTTGTAGCAGATATTATGCTATGTTGAAAGAGATGCTATTCTCTTTCACAGCTTTTAAAAACTGAAATTTGATTAAAAGCGCATGGCTTATGATTTACAACTTTTAGAACTCTATCGCTTGCAATAAATTAAATTAAATAATACTTGTGGATTGTAGCAGACATCGAACATGCTTGGGAACCTTAGGATTATGCCAAGACCGCTGTTATGCTTTAGAAATCAAGTGTCTACAGGAATGTAATTTTTTTTTTTTTTTGCTAGATTTAATCACCACTATCTTTGCAATATATTTTAATTGCTGGGTGACTAATTTTGGTGTCTCCTATAATCCACGAGTATCAAAATAAATTAATGTTTTAGTATTAATTACAGCTTTGCAATTGTTTAGAAATGACTGGAAAAGTTATGTCAAACATTAATCTAGTAGTTACTAAAATCTGTGTTATTACAACTGTATCAAATTTACTTCTATAGTCTTTATAATTTTTATCATCTCTTGATGAAATATATGAAGCAAAATCCATAGTAATTTACATTAAAAGTACCACAAAATCTCTGCGATAGTACTTTCGAATGTGCTTCATGTTTGTCTTAGGTCAAATTACATGACTGAGGACAAGCATGAAGTGCCTTCAAAAGGCCTATCGTAAAGGATTAATGGTAATTTAATTATAAATCAATATTTTATTATCATGTTACTGTTAAGCATGTATATAAGGTCAGTATAAATTTGCATTAGAAAAAATATTTATAATCAATATGTATATATTTGTATACATACTTATTTTCTGAGATGCATTTTGAGTGTTTAATAATATATATTTTTGTATATGTTTTCTTGTTGAATACATTTTTATTGAGATGTACAAATTGTATAAATTTTGTATTATATGTACATATTTGATACATAATAAATTATGATTTTCTCTACTAAAATGTCTGTATTTTACTATTAAGTCCAAAGTAAGTTTTTGCAAGTATTGGAAGGGGAAATGGTAAATGCACCTCTTACCAAAACACATAGGTTTATTGAATCTGTAATCAAGCATTTCACAATTTTTGTTTAAAAATAAAATTTCATGCACAGTAAATCGCTCTCTAGAGAAATATAAGGAAACCTGAAAATTTTGCAACAGGAGGTGCAGACAATATATGCAATTTTTAAAACATTTGTTTTATATTTATTTTCTTGCTGTGCATGACTTTTGCTTATTCTAAAGCAGATGTGCACATTTCAACATAAATCCAGAATTTTGTTAAATTCTATGTAATAAACTGAAATTTAAAAGTATTCCATCATAAAATAATAGTTTTATAAGTGAAATAGAGTATTGTAAAGTGTAAATAATTACCTTAATAATAATATCCCTGACAGCTCTAGCGCTTTTGATTCCATGCTGAAATCGTAAAGTGATAGCACCGGCCATCTTGAAATTAGGTGAAAAATACCTCTTTTCTCTCTACTTAAAACTATGTAAAATGTTACATTGTTGGAAAGAGCATTTAAAACAAAACATTTTATGAATTTGAAGTCTTTTTCTCACTTAAATAGTTAAAATATCTCCTTGAAAATCTGCTGTAATAAAATTGAAAGCAAACATCAGTTTGATTTATTCAGAAAAAAAGCATTTTTTTTAATGCTTTTTTTCTGAATTTAATTAATATTTTTTTTAATTAGAACATTATGTCTTATTAAGAAATTAGAAATTTCCCAGCTAATGCTAGCAGGTCAATCCTGTTAGTATCACTATACAGTATTTAGAAACATAAAAAATAATATACTGAAGCTTCATTCATTCTGAAAACAGAACTTAAGTTACTGAAAATGAATAAAGATATACATTTTTAGAAAGTGATTCCATCAACCTTTTAAGTTATTAGGCAAGTTGGAGTGTATAGGCCGATTAATTTTTATTTTTTACCAACTACCTTATAAAATGAATAAAGATATTTAAGAACGGTATAGATCAGGGTTTCTCAAACTGTGCTCCTCACGAAGGTAGCAAGTGTTCTGTGAAAAAATATCATAAATTTATCTACCAATTCATTGGTCTCAGTGTTACACAAGGTGCTTTGTAACACTACCAAGACCCTCAAAGTGCTCCACCAGAGAAAAAGTTTGAACTCTGCTATGTATGTTTTTAGCTTAAAATTAGTCATTTTGTACAAAGTTCCTTTCTTCCTCATGCATTTAGAAATAAAATCAAATAATTTTTCAGTGCTATAAATTTCAGAAAAACTTTGAAAAGTAACCTACTTTCAGTGCTTTTAAGGATTAGTATGCATCAAAGTAATGAAAAAATGCATTTGATTTGCAAGTATTGTATTACAGGTATAAACACAAATTTGTGAAAGGGCAGCCGTTTACCAGGGGAAGAATTTTGTGAAAGGTCCATTTTTCGAATGAAAAATATTCTGAAGGGTCTGTTTTTAAGATAAAATATTTTTGAAAGGTCCATCTTTAGGATAAACTATTTTGTTAATGGATCTAAATTTCTCCTAAGCTAACCCCTGATAACAGCAAGGGAAGCTACTGCTTAGTCGACAAATAAACCAAGCATGTCCTTTTAGGTCTCTTGACTAATTTAAGAAATGACCACCCATCTTCAAAAAGGTTAAACTATTCTTTATTTACATTAAAAGAAAACATTATAAAAGACCTAAATTATATGAAAATGAATAAAGCATATGAAAATGAAATACTGTCATGATCACAGTATTTCATGTTCAGCAATTTTATGTTTCAATAGATCTATTCTGACAGAAATTGAATAACTGAAATATTTAAATTACACTGCTCAAAACAATTAAAGGATAATGAGGTTATGGGTGGATCTTGCAGCTGGGCAATTGCTTAGATGATTGATATATAATCAACAGACATGGTAGTACATATGAGAGAAAAAAGTACACATGCTTAACAGAAAATAATGTATTTTATTGAGCATTTGGGTGCAAAAGGAAAACAAAAATCTGGTGTGGACAATGCATGACTTCTTGCACATTTATTAAATCAAAAATATTTTCTGTGCACTTCATCTTAACTTATTTTATTTGAAAAGAGAGAAAATACTGCAGTAATACCAAGGTTTAGTGATTAGGTAGTAAAAATATTTTCTGTGCACTTCATCTTAACTTATTTTGTTTGAAAAGAGAGAAAATACTGCAGTAATACCAAAGTTTAGTGATTTCTAGCCAAATATTTCTAATATCGCCAAGCTGGGTTCAGTTTGAAAGATTTGTTTTTGACACTTAATTTGGTGATATTTTGCCAAAAGCCGACAAGCGTGAGATAGTTCGTGAGATTTTGGGAATAGCCAAAGTAGTAATTGATCACAGACTTCATATGAATTGAATGTATCCACACACCTTAATGTATTTAAAGTCATTTGAGTGATAATGTAAATAAATGACCTAGTCGATTGCAATCAAAAAAGACATGCACAGTTAGATATTGCAATAGCTCTAAATACGAAATTATTTTTGATGGCAAATGTGGTGATATTTCGGCAAAACTCACCAAGGTTGATGACAAATGGCAAGATTTTGGGAATGGACCAAACAATGACTGACTACAGACGTAATATATTGAAGATGTCTTTAGACATTAATGTATCTAAATTCTTTTGGGTTGTCCTGTAAATAAACTCTCCAGTAGATTGGAACTAAAAATCAAGATGCACAACTAGATGTTGCAATTTTATATGTGAAATTTCAACGTTCTACGACTAATAGTTTTTTAGATATGAGAGTTAAATACATACACTCCGACACCAAAAGTTGCCAAGCGTGGCGACTTATGGCATAATTTTTCTAGTGCCACGTTCCCTCCAGATGTAAGTATGCCTATTATCAGGATGAAGAGCATACAGACCTGCAGCGTGAAGTCGGTTTCGGATAGTTTGAGTTGAAATTCTTGTGCTAGTAGTCCTATAAAGTTATTGTTAAAAAAATGTGACATTCATATGTCGATGTCTCCGATCCGTCAGTAGTAAATATCGATTTTCATTGGGCATTGTTGCAAATCTATGACTTTGACCTGATCTTCGTCTTGAATTTACAGTCTATGAAACAGTTCCAGATGCTTGATATCACACTTTGTGTGACTCCAATGATTTTTTCTACTTAGGCTTGTGTTTGGCCCCCTTCTAACTGATTAACAACTCTCCAAGTTTCTGATTCAGTTAAAATCCTTCGTTGAGACATTGCACTCATAAAAACAAAGCACATATGGAATGTTTATCATTCTTTTCCAGTTGATCTTTTATTAAGTTGAAGGCCAAATTTCATTCGTTGCCACTAAAACATTATTTTTGACATCAAACTAAAAATTTGTGTACTCTAAAGTTTGAAAATGTGAAAAATTTGCATTTTCGACTTTCTTCCATTTTCTGCAAATTTTTCTTTCTCTTATACTGTTGTTTTCCATAAAACTTACAATATCCTTTAATTGCTCTGAGCAGTGTAAAAAGATGAATAAAAAAATGATTTTCTTTCTTTTCATTTCATGTTTTTCATATTTACAGTAAAACCCACTTAAGTTTTCCAACGGGATGAAGAGCAAAAACTTCTTTAAAGGGATACTAATTTTTTGAAAAACAAAGTAATTTCAGTATAAATATTGAAGAAATATAATTTGACATTATTAAAATCTATCTATATATATAAAAGAGAAGAGTTTGTTCGCTATACACGTCCAGACATTTCGACGAATCTGGACCAAATTTGGCACGCTGACTAAATAGGACAAGAGAAAGCTAATGCCGTAAAAATGAAATTAATCGGATTAATAGTTTTTGAGTTATTTTATGTTTTGTAAGGTTTTTGGCCATTTTTCTCACATTTTACGTTATTGCGAGGTAAATTTCTGTCCGATTACTATATTTTTTATATCATCGGAATCTACAGAGTTTTCTTTTTCAAATACAATTTGTTACAAAATCGTACTTACATTTGCCGATTTTTGGGAATTTTTTAAAGGAAATCCTGTTTCGAAGAAAATGTACGGCTTTTAAAAATATGCTATTTTAAAACTGTCGCATCGAAAAACCTAACAGGCAAAAATTTTCCATCTTTCTACCGCTTATTAAACATTTATTTCTCCCTCCTTTAAATTTTGAACCGGGCAGAAATGTTTATTAGATTTTTTTTCTGAAAAGATCTCAGGTTAAAATTCTCTGTGGACTGCAAATTCCGCAAAATGAAAGTCGAAAACTTCCCCCTCTGGTTTTCAAGGTCCTTCAACTGTGAGTGCGCTTCGCGGGAGGGAGGAATTTCTTCTGGCGTCCTGAAAGAGAGAGGTGGAGATTATAAGGTGACCATACGTCCTCGAAATTCGAGGACAGTCCCCAAATATAGATCGTTTTTTCAATTTGTCATCAAAAATACTTTGACTTCTTGGGGATGCCAAAAGTCCCCAAATTTAAAGATTTGTACTTTTACCCTGAAAGTTTCCGTTTAGTTTATTTATTTCAGAAAAAACTGAAGAAATAAAATAAAATAAAACTACTAAAAGTGCCTTCTGCTCAGAGAAACAACAAAATTCGATCTCTGAAAAATGATTGTTAGAACACAGACAGGTAGAAGAGGAGAAATCTAGCCACGTCCAGTTCCCGGAGCCTCTACACCATCGGGTGCTTTGTTCTTTTCTTTTTTTTTTTTTTTTTTTTTCTATTCTGCAGCGGGAAGACCCATGTCCTTTTATTATTATTATTATTATTATTATTGCAGCGGGAAGTCCAATGTCCTTTTTTTTATCATTGCAGCGGGAGGATTCACATTCCAGCCTAGCCAAGTCCAATTCCTGGCAACCTCTGTATTTTATTAGGTGCCGTGTTCTTTTTTTTTTTTTCGTTGCAGCGGGAAATCCTACATCATTTTCTTATCATTCCGGGAGTGGGAGGATTCACATTTATTCCCTTTACAATCTATATTTAAGGTAAATGGCATTTCTCATTCATTGCACGGGCAACGCCGCTAGTATATATATAAAAGAGGAAAGTCTGTTTGTTTGTTCGCTATATGCGTCCAGACTCTTCGATGGATCTTGACCATATTTGGCACACTGACTAAATAGGACAAGAGAAAGCTAATGCCGTAAAAATGAAATTAATCGGATTAATAGTTTTTGAGTTATTTTATGTTTTGTAAGGTTTTTGGCCATTTTTCTCGCATTTTACGTTATCGCGAGCTAAATTTTCGTCTGAACACAATATTTTTTATATCATCGGAAACAGAGTTTTCTTTTTCAAATAAAATTTGTTACAAAATTGTACTTACATTTGCCGATTTTTGGGAATTTTTTAAAGGAAGTCCTGTTTCGAAGAAAATGTACTGGTTTTAAAAATATGCTATTTTAAAACTGTCGCATCGAAAAACCTAATGTACAAAAATTTTCCATCTTTTTACCGCTGATTGAACATTTATTTCTTCCTCTTTTAAATTTTGAACCATGCAGAAATGTTTATTAGATTTTTTTATATGATTTTTTTTCTGAAAAGATCACAGGTTAAAATTCTGCTCGTAGTATAAGTTCCGGAAACGAAGGAAGCTAATTTCTCCCACTGAATTTCATTTTCAAGCTCATTGCCGCACTTCAACTATGAGCGCGCTCACAGGAGGGAGGAATTTTCTTGTCAGGCAGAGTGAAGAGAGGGATGAGACGGCGACCGTGCTAATCCAACAATCCTGGAAACTGTTTATTTGTTTTCTGTTGATGCGTAGATATTAGTGATAAAAGACTACATATTAGAACTCAGATAGATAGAAGGGGAGAAACCTAGCCACGTATTGTGCTAATCTAATCCAACCCCCAACCCCCTTCGTGCCGCCACTATGCGAAATTCAGGCAGACTGGTTATTATATTGATGATTGCAAACTGCTTTTTTTTTTTTTTCTGTTGGTGTGTATGTATTAGTGATAAAAGAGTACATATTAGAACCAGTGGCAGATTAATGCAAGTTTCTCGGGGTGGGGCGATTAGTTAGAAGATCTTTACATTAATTTCTTGTCTCGGGGGGGGGGGGGACATTTAATTGCCCTTGATTAGAACTCAGATAGGGAGAATGGGAGAGCCATGTCAAATTCTCGGTTACTCGGATCGTTGGCAAGCCCTGCGTTCATTTCTTTTTCTCTTTGCAGCGGGAAATCCCATGTCTTTTTTATCACTGCAGCGGGAGGATTCTCATTCCAGCCTACCCACGTCCAATTTCCGGTAACCTCTGTATGCCAACAGATGCCATGTTCATTTCTTTTTCGTTGCAGTGGGAAGTCCCATGTCCTTTTTTTAATCGCTGCAGCGGGAGGATTCACAGTCTTTCCCTTTACAATTTCATACTGATGACTGGGCTCTATTCATTTTTAGTAGTTGCGTAGGTATTAGCGATAAATGACTGTTAGAACACAGACAGGTAGAAGAGGAGAAGTCTAGCCACGTCCAAGTCCCGGTAGCCTCTATGCCATCAGGTGCTTTGTTCTTTTCTTTTTTTTTCTATTTTGCAGCGGGAAGTCCCATGACCTTTTTTTTATCATCGCAGCGGGAGGATTCACATTCCTGCCAAACAAAGTCCAATTCCTGGCAACCGCTGTATTCTATTAGGTGCCGTGTTCATTTTTTTTTTTTTTTTTTTTCTCGTTGCAGCGGGAAATACCGTGTCCTTTGTTTATCATTCCAGCGGGAGGATTCACATCCCTTCCTTTTACAATCTTTATTTAAGGTAAATGGCATTTCTCTTTCATTGAATGGGCCACTCTGCTAGTACAGTATAGAACCTGTTATCTGGAATAGTTGGGACCGGGTGTATTCTGGATAACTGAATTTTCTGGATAACTGGTTGGGGATTAACATGACATCTACTGATTTGATTGGTAGCATAAATGTTTAATTCTAATCATAAATAGAGAGTAACCTTAATTGTTAATATACTAGAAAAATAATATAAAAAAACTCTTTTATGATCAAGAAAAATAATAATTATTTAGAGAAGAAGTAGTAAATATATAACTTCTTGAAAACTTAGTCACATACTAAAAAAGTAAATAAAATACTTTACCAGATTGCTCACTTTATAAATTCTAGCTGTAGAACTCAAAATAAAAAAGCAAAAACATTAGAAATTAAAAAAAAAACTCATTTTTTGCTTTTCTTTTGGAAAAAATAGGAATTTAATTGATTGAAAAATGATTCTGGATAATTGGTTTTCCGGATAAGAGGTTCCATACTGTATTATATAAATAATGTGATGTTTATAATTATTTATATAAATTGTTTTGCACACATAAAAAATTAATTAATAAAGTAAAACCATATAATTAACTATATAATTAAATCTTTATACCATATAACCATATAATTAAATCTTTTTAAAAAATATTTGCTTTAAGTATTATTTAAATTGATTTTACAGGGAAAAAATCCGTTTAGTTTTTTGTTTTTATCGGAAATCTTTATTTGGTCTTTTGTTTTAAAGAAATTTTTCATTCACACTTCAATACTTTTAATAAAATGACGAAAAGTTTATAGTCTTATTACAGCATTTGGAAAACAAGAATTTCCATAACCTCTTATTCAGTTTCACTCATTTCTTAATTTTCTGTTACCTTGCAAATTTATCCCTGTTAGCAGCATGTCACTGGCCAGTACAATCATTTTCAGTCCTAAGCATTGATTTTTACAAACCATAAAAAGAAATTGAAAAAACAAAAACAAAATGTTACTTCATTATTTTTTAGAGTCATTAATTGCATCTATTCTTTTAATGTAAAATCTTTATTATTAAAATCATACATTTTGCAATTGTGGGTGAAATGTACAACTGTGCATTACAAAAGTTTAGAAATCTTGGGCAAGCCTTTATCTACAGCATAAGAAATAAAATATTCATTGACTTTCATAATAAATATTTCAATAAGCCACTCGTTTCTAACTGTTGGTAAGCAATCTTTTTCCACCCTTTATTAGCTAACGGGTTGATAGGGCTAGGGTGCATCATTCCTACTACATTAACACCTTGTAAATTATGAGACTTTACCACTTTAACTGCTCTTGCTTTTGCAAAATTCCCTATTCCAATTATATGTTTGACATTTAAAATTTGAATTATCTTGTATAAAGATTCATCACAAATATTCATTAAAGCATTTTTTTCTTCAGCTTTTAACTCTGGAGGTGTAATATTTTTTGCAGTACTGCTCATCATTGAAATTGGACAATAATTATGAACGTAACAATATTTAAAAAATTTCTCTGGTTGCACGCACAGCTCTTCCAGGAAAGACCAAAATCTTTGCCCGCTCACCTAAAAAGTTTTTTTAATGACAATAAATGGCAGCAACTATTGTTATATTTCAAATAAATACACAACTCACGGCACATTTTCACATTCCAATAAAATTTAAAATTAAGTTCATTATAACTAAATCTTATTGTGTGACAAATTATTTAAAGTTAGCAGGGAAAAAATAATAATGAATAATCATTTTATATAATAAAATCTGAGAGTAAACAAAGTTTTCTGGGTCAGTTTATAAATTTCATCTGTGGCTATTTCCTTGAGAACTTGAGCACATAGACATGCAAAATATAGAAAAGAAGAAAAAAAAAAATCATAAATGTCATACATCTGACTTATTTTCAAAACTTGAAATAGTTCATGTTTTTTAATCTAACCAATGAAAAAAATTCCACTCATTAAAAAAGCAATTTTTTTTTTCTTACATTCATTTATTTGGATTTTAAAATTTAAATGCATGTAATATAGTAAAATTGTGTTACACTAAAATTGAAATTTTCCTAGAGATGTATTAGTTGTCTCTTGCTTTTCTACCTAGGTGTGATTTCTAATTTTTGCTACTAAATAGCATTTTAGACTCTACAGTTAGGAATTATTATAACCACAATCATAGGCGCACCCACTGAGGGGGCTATAGGGGCTCAAGCCCCCCCCTAAAGGTGGATAGTTAGAAGTGAAAAACTTAAAAAAAGGAAAATTGTCACTAATGAATTATTACTATTATTATTATTTATTGTCTTCAAATTATTTCTAAAGTGTTTTTTACCTAAAAAGATGTTAGTTTTTAAATAAATACTTACAGAGAGTTTATGAAACACTGTAAAAGTCGGTTACAATATCACTGAAAAGATCAGATAATTATTTATGACTCTATAATGAGTTTTTGCTTCTGGGCTTGTGTTATATGGGAAATCAAGTGGTACAGAATATTTTGACGTTATAAGAGGGTTGTAACTATTATCGATCTCACTATAACCGAGTTCAGCAGTATTTTCAGCTCAGCCCCCCCCTAAACAAAAATCCTGGGTGCGCCACTGACCACAATACATGTTTACTGCTGAATTTTGGCTATTTGTTTGTCTTTCCCTGATTGTTAATGAAAGTATGTGTATATAGCACAGAAGATTAAATTATAGGTATATATATGTTTAAAATAGTTGACTATAGGTAATAAATTATGAGAGAGGGATAAAAGCATACTATCTTATAACTACCTCTGATCTTGTACAATTTAAGCCTTGAATTTCTCTTTTTGGATGTTCTTTTTGAGGCTTACAAACATTTCCTGTAATTTTCAACCAGTTATTCACAAAAGCTGAATCTCCAAATGGTACCTAATTAAGATTTATTATTCAATTGACAGTTAAATTAAAAAAATCTAATGCATAAAATCACTGATATGAAAATACCATTTTAAAATAAATAAATTAAACAATTTACCAATTACATGGTTATTTTTCGTAATATACACAGAATATCTTTGAAAGGTGGGGGGGGGGAGGAGTCTCTTTTAGTTCGTTTATCCCTACAGATGACATTAAAAAAATAAAGTGTCTGTTTTTAAGACAGGGAGATTACCCTTCTCCGTTGCATACATCACTGATTTTCTTCCCGCCTATCTTTCATAAATAAAAGATATTGTTCCTACAAAACATTTACAGGTAACAAAAAAGAAGTGTGAATCTTTCACTCTTTTTATTGGTATATTTAGGAAAAGTTTAAAATTGTTTGTAAAATTAATATCAGAAATACAGTGATCTTTCACTTATATGGTCTCTTTAATGCATGTTTCTTATGGGGTCCTGGCCAGGGATATGGGAAAGCAATAATTTGCATTCATTTATGTGCTGTACTAAGAAAGCACCTCTCACTTATGTGTATCACAAAAGAATCTTCTCAGTTAAAAAATAGTCTTTTCCAACTAGACAGATGTTACTTATCATCACAAGACTTTGACCCTTTTTATCAATTTTTGATTTTAAATTATTTTATGAGAAAGTAGTAGTAGGAGTAAAATGAAATTCGGGTATGGAACCATTGCTATTTTATTGATGCTCATCAAAAGTAGTGTAATTTTAATCGCTTGCATGAATGTAACTAGAAATCCCAGATCACCCCAACTACAACCTACCACAAGTAAGTGTAATTCATATTTTAAAAAATTCATTGCATTTGGAAATGTATCTCATTTACAGTTCTCAGTGTATACATAGTATTTATTAACAATATAATGTAGTTCAATGTACAGGTATTTCCCTTCCAAACTCCTTTTTGCAGATTTTCACTAATGTGTGTCTCTAGCATAAGTGTGGTTTTCTCATGATACCCTTCACTTGCACGTAAGAGTGAGAGATCACTGTACATTTCTAGCAGTTCCCAATAAACTCTAGGTACTCAAAAATAAGAACTAAAACGCTACAGTGATCAAGGGTGCTCATAGAAAATTTTTAGAGGGGGGGGGTG
This sequence comes from Cheiracanthium punctorium, assembly GCA_038373885.1. Taxonomy (NCBI): domain Eukaryota; kingdom Metazoa; phylum Arthropoda; class Arachnida; order Araneae; family Cheiracanthiidae; genus Cheiracanthium; species Cheiracanthium punctorium. The sequence goes on along the minus strand of JAWZYV010014839.1, from coordinate 977,676 downwards.
CAAACTTAAAAAATTTCTGGAGGGGGCAAATTTCACACTTGTAACAATTTGAGCACCAATTTCACTTTGTGATGAATCATAACACAGTATACTAAATCCTCATGGGGGGGGGGGCAAGTTCGCTACCTGACTAATTTCTCCCCAGAATTTGTCAAAAGCTTTGTTTTAGTTAATTTTACGTGTTGTACACAACCAGCTGGTGTATTTAAATTAGGATTCTTTCACCATAAATTCAATTTTAAAAACACTTAAAATAAAAAAAAATCGAAAGCTATTGAAGTCATAAAAATACCCCATTTTGTGCCATTCCGAATGGTCCAGGATTCATACCTAGAAAAAGAACGACTTTGAAAGAATTACAGTATTTTTTAACATAGCAGGAGTGTGTTTCATGCGCGTATTCCAAAGGATTGTAAACGTATGAAACTTTGTCACTGAACTTAATGCTTGAGAGCAATCTACACTGCTCAGCTTCAATTTCTAATAAATCTTTTGCGACGCTCATTTCAGAATATACGCATTCAATTTTAAGCAGGAAAATGTACAAATTTCTTGAACATCAACAGCTTTTTATATTCCCTTCCGGACTAGACTCGAAAGCATAATAATAATCATAAAGCAAACACTTTCTAAAGGTAAGGTTATGTCAATATTTATATTCTTTTTAAGAATTTAAATTCTCAGAGAGCATCCATTTCCACACAATAAAATTAATGTTTGGAATTTGATTAGTGAACCATAGGAGAACCAGCGCAAAGTAAACGTCAAATCGACATCAGCTAGCAGCGTAAGCGTAGGTAAATAAACAAAAACAAATAAAAATGATAACAAAACTGGCATATTGCCAGTGGCACTAAACTTTAGTGAAATTCTGAAAAAAAAAAATAATAAATAAATAAGATGAGTTTTCAATGAAAAAAAAAGTCGGAAATTCTGGTAGCTACCTAAGAAGTAATATATGTTTTAATGTAAAGAAATTTGAAAATGTCATTGCCTGCGACCGATTCTTAAAAAACTTGGCAATTTGCCAATGTACGTGTTACATGTAATGTTTACAAGCAGAAGAGTAGTCAATGCGTAATATACGTAAATAGTACAAAATAACGTTTGACACATCCTTTTGATGAGCCAAAAAAGTACAAAAGAACTTTTAAAAAGCACAGTTAAATTATTCGATGTGTAATTCTTTACTGTTGATGGCTAATACTATTAGCATCCCGAGCTATGTTTTGGTAAATACATATATGAACTACTTTGGACACATAACGCCGCAAAATTTGCAATTTTTATATTATCCTGTTCCATTTAGTGTTCTTTTAACTTCGGTCGACGCACTTCATCGTTCGCAGTGTGTTATTGTTCATGCTTTATAGTAATTTTTTAAATGTTTTATTTGATTCTCATTACCTTCATCTATTGACATTTTTAACTTATTTGTTAACTGCTCTTAACTTTTCAGTTTAACAAATGTGCCCATTTAATATATATTTTATCAGCATATAAAATGCATCATTAAACAGCTTTTTTTTTTCTGTATAAGATCATAAGTTTTACATTGTTGTACTCTATAAAATTGCCCAGCCTTTGTTTTCTAATTAAGCTGTTGAATAGTTTTCGTGGCTAATGTAGAAATTTCGCGTAGGAAGAATGCATTTAAAAAGTTGTCATTAAAATAAGCTATAAATCATCTCAGTTGTAATGTATATTACTACTGAGACGAACCCATGACTTACCCCTGAAGTAAACCCATTGTTGAGGTAATTATAATGGTTGCTAGAAAAACAAAAAATTGTCAAAAATATGTCTACATTCAGTATATTTAACCTTTGTCCACTTAAAATAAATAATTTGGTATTCTATTTTATAATTGACCAGGCCGCCTTCAAGCGACCAGCTGGTTCACTAACGGGCCTCTTCGCAATTAGCCTTTGCAACTTACAGGCTGCTTTTACACTTTACGGTGAGGCAAGTGTGCCAGCATTTGCTGACCCATGCAAAATCATGTTTAATAATAATTTGCACTCGGGTTGCTTCGTGACCAGCCAAGACCGTGATTCAGACCATGACCTTCATGGCAACCTATGGGCTGCTTTTACATGTTGTGATGAGGCAAGCCAGACAGCATTTGCTGACCCGTGCAAAATCACGTTAAATAATAAGTTTCACACAGGCCACTTCACGACTGTCCTCTGCAACCTACGGGCCTTTTTTACATGTTACGGTGAGCGGCATACTGTAAATAAAACTTTTCTGGATCCTTTTTATAATAATAGTACAAAATGAATATAAACATTAATAAAGTAACCCTGAGATTTTAAAAAGCGGTTTCTTCAGACTTTCAGCCAGGCAACAGATGTAGCCTCTCTATCCCTTTGTAATCTTGTTTCACTATTTTACTCGGTCCTTGAGAGCAAGCAGCAGATGTGCAGGGTTTTGGAAATTTCCGCTCTCCACCTTTGCCTATAGCAACGTGAAGCAATGTCACATGACACAGTAGAAATGATGAAATGTAGCTGGTTCTTCAAATGGCTAAAATCGCTGTTCTCAATTTTATGGGTTTTACTAATTAATTTTTTTAATATTATGCTAAACACTTTTTTTTTAAACAAAAGCTAAATAGTTTGTCCATAAACGTACATTTTTAAAAATTAAGAATAATGCATTGCTTGCCTGATCAAAATGTCTAGAAACACAACTTTTAAAATTATAATTCTACCCAATATTATTCTTTTTCCAGGGCTGTACTACTAAATCTTGTTTCTCTTGTTTGAATGTATGCATATTACTTATAACACTTGCATTTATAATTCTACTCTTTCTAAATAAAATTTACTTATTTCAGAGTAAAAGTTGCTTTCCTCAAGACAGGAATGTAATACAAAAGATGATTCCTTAACTTCCCAGCTATGACAATCTGCTTTGCTCTAATTCTAGTCTTAGTTTATTCGATTATGTGCCTTTCAGTACCAGGTATGTATGTGTTCTTAACCAAATTAAAATCTATATACAGTCAATCCTCATTTATTGCAGTTAATTTGTTCTAGTTAAAGCTTCAGATTAGCACATTGACATAACTGAGTAGGGACTATGGCTAAAATTAGATTTTCTATTGCAAGAATAAGAGATGGAACCCCTAAAGCAGGGTATCCATCTATGACTAAAAAGACTTATGCTACTAATTTAAAGATAAGGCACCTTTTTTTAATAAAAAACATCATTTACATACTATTTTCAAGTTTTTGGCTACTTTTTCCTTACTCCAGGCAACTAATTTGAAAATCAGATTTCGGTTTTTCTCAACTGCCTTTTCTTTTCAAAGTTACAAACGGTTGTTCATCAAACATTCTAATCATTTTTTTAAATTGTATTATAAAAAATTTACTATATGCTCTGTTATACAGCGTATAATTTTAATTTATCACTTTATTCATTCTTTCTTAAATGAAGCTAAATGACATATGTTTATTTCTTAACTACAAAATCCTGCAAAAATGCTACTATTTTGGCAACTAAAATTAAGAAAATGGCTACTAAATGGGCAACTTTTTTATGTAAGTGGGGTTACTAATGATACTATTTTTGCCTCTTGACTTTGGTGGACACTCTGCCTAAAGTAGGCTTAAGCCCACCCTAGAAATATCTAAAAGCATGCCCTGTTATATCTAAAAAGCATGCCAAAATGTTGCTTTAGTTCTTTTTATTTATTTATTTACTAGTTACCATTGATGACAGCTGGTTTGCCATTTTTTTTAATGAGTTTTATCCTGAATTAATCTACTTTTAGGTTGCCTTTGGCAGCATTAAAATTTGTAATTCTCAATTAATCTGTCTAAAGGCATTTAGACCACAGTTTTATTCATCACTATTTCACATAATTTATCAATATATTTTTTATTTTTTTTACAGAAAACAATGAAAAATTCCATGGCATCAACTGTAAAATTGGTCAACATTTTCATTCTGCTTATATTACACCTGTTGTAGAGCAAGTTACAGAGGTGACAGGATGCCAGTCAAGTGAAACTGCATCTAGTGATCAGGTATAGAATTTCTTTTCATTATAATTACTAGCCACCAAAGCTCTAGGTTGTTAATTTATTACAAAGTTATGCAAATTAATATAATGTTCAAAATGTTAATCAAAATTAACATAATGTTCAAATATGTTAATGCAGAATCACATCTCATTAAAATTTCAATTAGACTAAAATTTCTTGGGTACAAATCATTCATGTCAAATCAACCAGACCATGACACCATCTGTCACACATTTTTATGAAATCTGGTTCATATGTACAACTTTTTATGCTGATTATAAATATATCAGTTATATTGAGATTAATTAAGGGATTCAAAAATTATGAGCTTTCAAATTTCAGATGAGATGCCCTGTCAGATGCCATCTTGAATGACACTTATACACACATAAATAGCCATTGCTTTCTTATAATTTGTCCTACAAACTTCAAATTTGTGTTTTGATCAGCAAAAAAAAAAAACATTTTTACTTAAGAAAGTCAACTTTTCTAAGCAAGGTCAATATAGTACAACTTTACTACAGTAATTGTAAAGTCAGTTTATTTCTCATCTTTTGTTTGACTGACTGAATAACCAACAGCTAATTTTGTGAAGTGCTCCATTTTCAATTTCCACCAAATTTTATACACAAGTAATTCAAAGTATGTTATAACACCTGATTGAAAAAGTTTGATGGGTATTTTACAGATAAAATTTTTAAAAATAAAATTCTGAACAAGTACATGCATCCTTATTACAGTGCATTGTACTATTTTCTTAAAGATCATTATCCATATAATTATATTTTTATAAAGTATATACAATTTTACTGATAATATAAGTGTTTTTTGATGTTTCTATAAATTTTATTCCAGCAAGTTTTGAAGGAGAAATAAAGAAACTCACTAAATAGGAACAGATGCACTTTATATTTCCTCTTAAAGAAAAAATACTTTCTGCAGAAAAATAATTCACTTTTTCAAATAAACTACATGTTCTAATTTCAAAATGATAAGTAAGTGTTTTTTTTCCCTAACAGGTTAATTTCGCATAAAAACAACCACAGGGTTCACACTAGGAAAAGAAATTGGGTGAAATTCTCCCACTTTAGCTTCAAAATTAAGTGGGATATTTTAAAATCTGAGTGAGGATCTTGTTTATTTTCAAAAATTTATTTTTTTAAATTTATTTTAACATTTTACATGCAAAATTAATATCATTACAAAAATGCAGTGTAACTAAGATTATAAATATCAAAATTAGCAACATAATATACAAATGAATTTGATAACAATAAAATTTAATAATATCTTTGATTCTTTACCCCATTAAATATTTTAACTGCTTCATCAAAATCGAACAACTCAACATGCAGGAAAATCCCACGAGTGTCCCTTTTTTAAATGGGATTTAATGTAGTATTGCGGGAATTGCACAATTTTGCAGTCTAGTGTGAACACAGAACCAGCATTTTTAGGGACAAATGAATTCAGCTTTCATGCATATGCATATTTAATAAAAATATATTTCACTTAATAAAATTGAATTGACAATCTTATTTCTTTATGCATTTGATTTTTAATTAAACATTTAAAAATAAATATTGAAAGTGAAAGCTGCAAAACATATTATGAAACATAAACATTAAAAGAAAAAAAAAAAAGAAGTATCAAACATGCCCTGTCTCAAGGAGCAGAAAGATTATTTGTCATGGTATTTCTATATATACTTTTAAATGATATGCTATACCAAATAAATTATGTGTATAGATAAATATTGGCTGGTTATCATTTAAAAATGGAAAAACTCTAATTTTTATTTATTGCCACATTGATTGAACCAGTGAATGATTCTTTACTTAGTTGATAGGTACTTCCTGTGGCAGTGTGCACATTAACTTTATATAAAAGCATGAAAAGCATTTTGAGGTCAATAAAGTGATGGAGATGGTCTACAAGGATGCAAACATTTAACTGTGTTGTCACTGTCATTACTTAGTTTGTTGCAAATACAAATGTTTGTGATAAACACAAGCTACATATGATTAGTACACCAGTTGTATTCCATCTGAACATATTCTTTTCCTAGCTATTGTAGTTTCATATACAGGTACAAAAGGGTGCAAGTTCTGAATGCCTGCAATAGTTGTAGCTTTCTCAAAATGCTTAGATAGCTGCATACATTAAATTCATTGTAATATTTTTCTACATGAAGTAAAAATCTGTGAGGATATTTCAAGGTTCTCCTCATCCCTTGCTGGCAAGGCACATAGTCCAACTAGTTTTATTGGCAGCCCAGCAGAAAAATCAGAATATCATTTCAAAATGCTGTAATTCAATCGGATTACACATTGCAGCTTCATAATGCTGCCTGGCTGACAACAAATTCTGTTGAGGTTACTGAATTTACTTTCATATAAGAACACAGTATAATATCAGCCCCCTTCAAATTTTATTCCCATTCTCCATGAAAGGATTTCCTGATTTTGTTTACTCCAACCTTTGACGCTATTTTTTTCCTGAGCATTTGTTAGAAAAAATTGTACTTAAATTACAAAAATATCAAGCTTTTAAGGAAAATTTAATATTAATTATAAAATTTAGTATTTCACCATAAAGTTTAAATAGAAAGCTAAGAAGTGAAAAATGCTACATGACACAAACAAGGTACATATGATTAGTACTAAACATATGTAGCTTTGTTTGTGTCATGTAGCATTTGTGTGTATCTAAACAAAGTAAATATTAGATATTGTAGGTATTGTCACTTATTTGCAGCTGTCAGAAGAGTTATCACACCTGCTCTCAGAAGCTAGCACTATAGTTACTAAAACTGTTTTTAATTATTGAATGATAGCCATCAATGATAACCATGCCTTACATTCCCAATATGCTGACATGGTTCATGAAAAAATGTGATTTCATAAATCCAGATAAATAACGTAATAAAAATCTATAATGTATCAAGAATATATGAACTTATCATGAAAGTAAATATCTTTTTAAAATAATTAGGTATCAGCTAATGCTTGTAGTACATACACATATAAGGCTTATCATTTACCACTATATAATTATACAAATACTATGACAATGTTTCTGATTCCTGAGATGTATGTATGATTTTATGTTCTCGTTATACATCTTGTTTTTTCTCCTGATGTTTAGACTTCATACTATAATTTGCAGCTTTTACTTTCAACATACGTCTTTAACTGTTTCATTAAAAATTAAATACATAAAGAATTAAGGTTGTCAATTCAATTTATTAAGTGAAAAATATTTTTATTAAAGATGCATGAAAGCTGAAGTGATTTGTCATTAAAAATGCTGGTTGATCTTATGCAAAATTTTATTGCTAGGAAACAAAACATTTATTTATCGTTTTTAGATTAGAAAATATTGTTTATTTCAAAATGTGTATTCTTTTTCTCCAAAAATGATTTTTTCTTTAAGAGGAAATATAAAATTTACCTGTTTCTGTTTAGTTTCTTTATTTCTCCTTCAAAGCTTGTTGGAATAAAATTTATAGAAACTTCAAAAAAACTTTTATACTATCATTAAAATTGTATATACTTTTTAAAAATGTAATTTTATGGATAAATGATCTTTGAAAAAATAGTACAGTTCATTGATAATAAGGATGCTTGTACTTGTTCAGAATTTTATTTTTAAAAACTTTATCTGTAAAATACCCATCAAAAATTTTTAATCAGATGTTATAGCATACTTTTAACTACTTGTGTATAAAATTTGGTGGAAATTGAAAATGGAGCATTTTGAAATTAGCTGTGGAAGTTATTCACTTGAAATATTGAAACTTGCCTAAGTAAAAATGTTTTTTTCTGATCAAAATAACACAAATTTGAAGTTTGTAGAACTAATTTTAAGAAAGTTATGGCTATTTATGTGTGTATAAGTGTCATTCAAGATGCCGACCGACAAGGCATCTCAACTGAAATTTGAAAGCTCTTAACTTTTGAATCTCTTAATTAATCTCAATATAATTGATATATTTGTAATCAGCATCAAAAGTTGTACATATGTACCAAATTTCATCAAAATTCGTGACAGATGGTGTCTTTTTCAAAAAATTTTGGTTGATTTGATGTGGAATGACCCTTATGCCAAGTAAGATTGCAGTACTGCAAACAAATGCTTTTCTCAGTTTCATTGACAGGAAAAAATTTCAGTGATAATTCGAATTTAATATTAGCAAGTTCTGAGTATGCATAACTGTAAAGCACATACAAGTTAACCCTTTAACATGCTGTGTCCCTTTGTGAGGACACAAAACCCAGGTGCCCAGACCACAACCCAAGTCAAACTCTACCCTCAATAATATTCATTTTAAGACCAGCTACAAATGTTCATTTCTATGAACGGTTGCTTATAAAAAACTTTTTAATTATCATTTGTCATTCATTAGTAACTGACTGTTAATGGCAATTGCTTTAATGTTCTTTGTGATTTTGCTGTATGTTTTGCTATTCTGAATTTCATGGAAAATACTCAAGAAATTGTGTAATAATGCATGCATTAAAATCTTGTAAAACAATTGAACATTCCTGTTTGAATTTACTTCATTTTAAACATTTCCACTATAATAACAACTGTAAGTACAACTCCACTTCTTTCAGGAAGTTCATGTTATAAGTCTTCTCAGCTCTGGTTTTGATGATCCAGTTGGTGCCAGAAATGGCTATCTTCCAAGTGTGAGCTTAGATGTGAGGCCTCGCTGGAAACAAAAGGACCATGTTACTACCACAGTTGTTATTCTGCATTCAGTTGCACCAGTCATGTGGCAAATGAACTTGCATCACATGGCAAATAGTACAAGTTTTCATATTGTTGTAAGAATATTTTTTTTTTTTTTTTAGCCAGTTTATATGCATGTACTCCTTTAGAATTAGCAGTATTGGTCGAATCTGGACTGGCCAGTATCTTACTTGGAACTCATAGTAGTTTTTTCTTATCTAACATAAATGTATCAACAATTATATTGCAATTAAAAATGATTTCAAGTAAGTTATAACTAAATACTGAAATATAAAAAGGAGGTTGTTGCTGAAAGATTTCCCAAATTGAAATGCCTTTATGGTCAGGATTTTTTTTCTTTTGAGAGCTCTCAAAAGTCTGGAAAAAGTCAGGAAATTGATTTTCAGACATTCAGTAGACACCCTGCTTATAGTTGTAGTCAGCTATTTTTCTTAGGGAAAAGAAGAAAAGAATTTCATAGCTATTATGCTTAAAATGAATTGTCATAAGACATTATGTGGAACATACAAGATTATTATAAAATTTATCCAAAGGTATTACCTTATTATGCATTATTTTCTAATCATTCTTTTAAATAAAAATCTGTTTGTGTGTTTGTCTGTATATCATACAATTCCACACCATTTTACCAATCAGCTTGAAATTTTATTCAAATACATGAAAAATACAAGGCAAATTTTGTTCAACTTTAATAAAACTCTCAAAATCTACTTTCCTCCAATTTTTAAGCAATTTTTTGGTAATTTTGACCTCTATAAAGCTCTCCTGATATCCCAATTTGTTATAAAAATAATTTCATAAAGTTCAAATATTAAGTTTTTAGAGATTACCTTTTATATCAAATCTTATGACATTGCTAATTTTAAAAGAATGTATAGCGATTTTGTTATTATGCAAATTGTAATCAAGATTTTGTTTTCATTGAATAAGAATAAGCATGCGAATACATAATTTTTGATGTGAAAATTATATTACAGTACAAAACACTACATTTGTGCATTTATTCATTTAAATAAGTGTTCTTTAACATTAATTGTAATGGTCTTCTTACTAACTAAGCATAAATGGAATGAATATAGGAGTTCACGAATACAATCCTGTCACCGCTCACCTGGATAGGAAGGGGAAAGAGGTGAGAATAAAATTGTCTGCTAATTAATATCTGGGTTTAGAAATTGTGAACTCAGCACTATGTACCAAATATTTACAGATTTAGTACATAGTGGTTTAATCTATATTATTTTAACAAATCTTCTGATGTCTTGCATTCCCACCATTTCTATTTTTAAAATTCATAATTTAATGTTGCCATTATATAACTAAAAAGATTAAAAGGTCTTGTGTCTAAAAATTAAAAAAAATTATATGGTATCTGAAGTGCCCAATTAAAATATTTAAATACTCCGTGGTTCAGCAGAGGAAAACAGTTTATTTATCTTACGAAAAATCTCAAACTGTGTAATCTGAAGGATCTATTTAGAATTGCACAAATTGCAAATTTATTTTGATACGACACAATTTTTAATTTATAATGTTACAATTTTTGATTGCCATAAAAAAAAAAATCCCAGTTCACCTTTGTACTTAGTACCACTTGGTGATATGGTGTCATTTTTGTAGTGTAGAGTAAATACTATTACTTCTGATGAGATCTAAAATAATATATTTTTTTTAATGTATATAGCACTGTTATAGATGAATGTAATTGTAATCCTATGTTAAAAGTGCATGTGAGGTTGCTAATCTTGGCAAACTAGTAGTAGTAGTATTCCAATAATGTAAAAGTGTCAAATTAGGTACTCACATAGTTGCTCTTCGATCATTTTTTTGCCAATAATTTTTTTTCCACAAATGGTACAGTTTAGCCTCATTAATTGAAACCTGTTGTGCAATTCCTAGTTTCTGTTTTTCTAACCTTTTTGTTAAATTTTTTAAAATAATAAATGAGCATAATATAATATGGTCATTTACATTTTTTACACTCTGCCATTTTTAAATTGTTAGCCATAAAACAATTTTGGTTTTCAAAATGAATAATGCCAAGTTAAAGTAATTAAAAAACTTTGTAAAAAACACACATAAGAAGTAAAAGGAAAAGGGATACGCGTTTCGTTCAAAAATTGTTTTGAACTTCTTCAGTCCAAGCTCTTCGACGTAAAGAACACAGGGAACTGAAAGGAGAAAAAAAAAACAAGCAAGATGTTGCCACAAGGGGCAAAGAAAAGTCGAACAAAACCACGGAGAGGGGAGAAAAAAATTAAAAAGGGGGATAGAAAGGAAAGGAAAGAAGCACAAAAAATACAGAAATAAAAAAGGAATAAAGAAAAATAATAAAAAAGGGAACACACAAGTACAAACACACACACAAAAAAGAGAAAACAGAACAAACAAACAAAAAACAAATAGCACACGTTTTTTTTATATTGTTTTTTTTTTTTTTTAAACCACGAACAGGACAGCACAATAAATATATATATTATTATTTTATTTATTTATTTTATTTTTTTATTTATTTTTTATTTATTTTTTTATTTATTTTAAATAAAAACGAAAAAGTTTTATTTAAAAAAAATAAATAAATAAATAAAAAAAAAATAAAAAAAAAATAATAAAAAAAATAAAAAAAAATAAAATAAATAAATAAAATAATAATATATATATTTATTGTGCTGTCCTGTTCGTGGTTTTTTAAAAAAAAAAACAATATAAAAAAACGTGTGCTATTTGTTTTTTGTTTGTTTGTTCTGTTTTCTCTTTTTTGTGTGTGTGTTTGTACTTGTGTGTTCCCTTTTTTATTATTTTTCTTTATTCCTTTTTTATTTCTGTATTTTTTGTGCTTCTTTCCTTTCCTTTCTATCCCCCTTTTTAATTTTTTTCTCCCCTCTCCGTGGTTTTGTTCGACTTTTCTTTGCCCCTTGTGGCAACATCTTGCTTGTTTTTTTTTTCTCCTTTCAGTTCCCTGTGTTCTTTACGTCGAAGAGCTTGGACTGAAGAAGTTCAAAACAATTTTTGAACGAAACGCGTATCCCTTTTCCTTTTACTTCTTATGTGTGTTTTTTACAAAGTTTTTTAATTACTTTACCTTATGACTATTTGGTGTGAATTCTAAAGAGTTCAAAACAATTTTTGAACGAAACGCGTATCCCTTTTCCTTTTACTTCTTATGTGTGTTTTTTACAAAGTTTTTTAATTACTTTATCGTTTAACACCAGTATTTTGGGTGTTTTTTCAATGCCAAGTTGACATGGTCAGTGAGCTAATGTGCAAATAAAAAAATTATATTGTTTATCAAAATGTTTATTTTTGAATATGAAAATTTATTGAGCAGGTTTAAAAATTTTCTAGGTTAATAAGCCATCCTATGTAGTTCCTAGCATTACAGCACACGTATCTCGTCAAAAGCTTCCCTCCATAAAACGATTGCCCTCATGGGTCAGGAATCATCATGGTGCTGTTACTTCTTTCTCTTCAATATCACTTGCTAATGAGATAACACTCTTCACAGGAACTAGTAAGCAAATTTTTAACCTTCATATCTGTTTTTGTGTGTGTCTGTGTTTATGTATGCATACATATAGAGTTTTACAATGAGGTCATGGTTCCCACAAGGGCGGGGATGAGTGGGCCCGGTCCTAAAGGAGCCCAGGCACAGCTCTAAGCAATTTAATTGTTTAGTAATTGTAATTTAATACAAACTAGAAAGAAATATTTTGTAAAATTTCATTACATGTAAAAAAAAAAAATTAAGATACTACAGCTAATTTTAGCTTAAAATTTAAAACATATAGTTATGATAAACAGTTTATCATAAGCATTTAATAAAATTTATAGTGGTATTTATTGTCATTGCGTGTGTTGTGTGAACTTGTTTGTTTGTTAGCTCAGTAAGGCTTGCTGATTTTTATCTGGTCATCTACAAGTTTCCAAGGAAATCTAATTAGACTTAATATTGAGTGTGAAGAAAGTGCAGTTAATAACGAGAGTAGCTACCACAGCACTACCATCACATTACTCTGGTTGTGGAATACGAAAATCATACTCACACATACACACCTTTCTCTGCTCTTTTGGATTTTGACATGGCAGATTTGAAAACAAGATTTTTGAGCTGTGAACAAAATTGTCATTTGTTTTCTCCAGTTTTGGCTTTCATGGACTTAGAAAATGATGAACTGAAAGTTAAAACCACCAATCGTATCTGAAAGTATCCTTCAGACTTTGCAGATTCTGACAGCTTAGTTGAAGAAATTCTACGTGTGAAGAGCATTTATATCGTATAGTCTTCCAATCTGAAAAGGATCCGATGAATCTTCTCAACTCCATTTATAATAAAAAATCTCCAAACAATTTTTTTTTTAACCTTTGTACTGCAGTCAGACTTTTTTAGTAGAATTATTCCGGTTACAGTGTGTACGGCTGAAAGGTCTTTTAGTAGAATGGCGAACTCTTTCAAAACTTGGCAAAGGAGCATAACAGGCCAAAGTTGTCTTAACCATTTAACAATTTTAACAGTTGAGAATAAATTGGCCAAAACTCTTGACTTTTCTAACAATTTTGATCATTTTAGTCAGAAGAAAACTTGAAAGACTATTATTAAACAGTCTTAGTTTGTAGTCGGTGTCTGGCTCACATAAATCCTAATTTTCTTTTTAGTAACTACTTTTATTTTAATCACAAATAAATATACTTGCTATGGTCATTTCTAAGTAAAATAATTTTGTCAATGTTGTTTGACTTGTAAGCTACCATAATTGAAGAGATGAGTGGAAGATTGCGTTAAGTCTGTTCAACTTGAAAATCACACATCTTTTGAACAGCTTTCTAAAAAATTTAATTGCACTAGAGACTCAAAAAAATTTAGAATGTCTCTGTATAAGTTTTACTGTGAACTGACACAAACAATGAACCTATTGGAGTTACAAAATACTCGGGGAAAAATGCTAAACATACGGAATTTTGCAATATTTCCAAAAACGGGTAACTCCTTGGCAGGCTTGGCAAGTTTCTTCCAAAGTGGAAAAACCGACTGGAAAAAATGAAAGAAACTGTTATTATATAATAATTCACCATATAAGTTCCAACTTTGGAAGATACAATAAATGCTCAAAATTTTTTTATAGAAAACCTTAAGAAAATGTTATTAGACATATAAGCATTTAATTATATATACTATATTAATTATTACATTTTTTAAGCCAAGATTACTCATTTGTCTAAAGCTTTTCACTTATTGGGCAAGTGAAAAAAAAAATCCAAAAAGCACAAAATCAAAAGTTATTCACTTCAAGTTTATTAGCATATTTTTTGTTAATTAAACTTCTATAACAGTATTAAATAGTATTGGCGGATTGTTTACAGAAAATGCTCAACAGAATAAAATTTAATGTAATTGGTGTTTAAAAGAAAAACTAATTAAAACTGTGTAAAATAACACATATAAAAATGTACTTATCATCAATATGTGCCTTTTGGGTGAAAAATGTTCCTCTTCATCAGCTGTAAAAAGGTTCGCAAAGACAAGAGTAGTAGAATGAGTAGTTGTTTTGCCTGAAATGTGCATACTGATAAGTGCATTTTTATGGGTATTATTTTACAAAGTCTAATTAGTTCCTTGGAAATAATATGATAGTTTCATATAAAATACTTTTTATTTTTGTAGGAAAAAGCAATGTTGAAATGTAAAGTCATTTTGTGTGTGTGTGTAAAGACAGAGGCGCAGAGAGCCAAGTCGGGGCCCCGGGGATAAAATCTTATCTGGGGTCCCTTTGCTATCCGAAATCCCTTTGATGTCGTATTAGATCAATCATTTATCCCTTATTAAAATTATTAATCATTTAAAGAAACTTTAAATTAATAGTAATTGGCAATTAATTAATGAAATTAAAATTATTAATTTAAAAGAGTATTATTCTTTAATAAACATCCATGCTCTAAAAAATACCAACATTTTGTTTTGAAGGTTTCGTCACCTCCATAGAGAAACAGTATTTGAAACGTTAACATTTTTGCATGGCATGTTTCCTCAGTGTTGAAGCAAATAATATTTTTATTCATACTTCCATGCAAGCAGGCAGCAAAAAAATTTCATAAGGCCAAAAAAGTGGAAATTTCAAAATTTCGGAGGTTGGTTGATCCCCATAGTCAATCCTCTGGCTAAACCCTTTCTTCCACTATTTAAATATGTGTCTCGAAAAAAAAACAATTTCTTGTTAAATAAATCTTTTCTACTTTTAGTCATGGCAAGCCGTTGAATAATACCGTCAATCTCTATACCTTTCTTGCAAAAAAAGACTCAATCAGAAACACTTCTCGTTTTTGTCAAGTTGGTGGTTTTTGCTCTAGCTGGCATTTTGTAATTTCATTCAAAAATTAATTTCAAGCATACGGATAATCTAAATTTGGACTTTTTTATTTTACAAAATTGACAACACACAATTAAGTATCATATAAACAGCAAAAGGGGGGCCCCTTCACAAGCTGAGGCCCAGGGGATTTTTCCCCTGCTCCCCCTCCCTCTCTGCGCCACTGTGTAAAGAAGCTTTAAGACATAATTTTTAGTTTCAAAAATGTAAAAGCCATATAGATAGTGGGTTTCATAGAATATCTTGACATCTGCTTTTTGTGCTTTAAGTTAAAGATGAGTTTTTGGCTGGTATATTTAAAATAATTTACTGAACTTAGATAGTACTTCAACAAGTTTAGTATGTAGAAAAAATAGAGACATATATAGAGTATACTTATTTTTTTTTAGATAATTTTATTTATTATATCTATTTTCATCTTTTTATAACTAGATCCTAATGCTGCTTCAGTTTGTGACTTCAGTAGTCAACTTCGATCTGCTAGTGCCAGAGCCAGTCATGTACAACTTCAACCAGCTACTGGATGCTCAGTCAATAACAGCCAAAACAATGAAAAGAAGTAAGTATGCATGTAGTTTTGTTATTCTTACAATACAAAATAAATATTCTAAATATTTAACACAAAATTCTACGCCCCCCCCCCCTAGATTATTTTTTTTTTTAGTTTAGAGGGATTTTGTTGTAAATGATGTAGTGAAAAAAATTCACCAATATTTTCAGTTATTTCAAATTTTAACAATTTGATTTCCTGCTTAAATTTATAAGCAATGCTTTAAAAAAAATTGGGAATATTAACTTAAATTTAACTAAAGAAAAATAAAAAAATTACCTATTGGTATCGTATTCTTTCTGTGATATCTACTAAATATTTAGGGCAGCCTTTCCCAACCAGTGAGGCACCATCCCCTAGGGGGTCTCAGAGCATTTGCAAGGGAGGGGGACACGAGAAAACTAAAAACAAAGTAATGATGCATGACTTTAAAAATCATTTTACTTATTCTTATTTTTACTCAAAAATATATCTATTTTTGTTGAAAATGTTCATTGTTGAAAAATAAAAAACTGAATGCATGCTGAAAAATGCGAGCAGGGTGGCACCGTAAGTTAGACTCTGATGGGGTGTGCGATGTTAAAAGGTTGGAAACGCTGATTTAGGGAATGTGTTCAACAAAAAAAAACAACTTAGGGATATATGTGTAGAACACATTATTAGAACACAATATAGAACATAATATTAAATGCATTCTATTTACACTGCATTTATACATTGATAAAGTAACTCCTAAAATAATTAATTTTTGGAGGACTGATTACATTTTTTTTTTTTTTTTTTTTTTTTTTTTTTTAAACGTGTTGTAAGCTACATGGAGAAAAAAGCAAGCTTGAGTTTTCATGTTAAGAAATTTTTATTTTGTCTTTAAAAAGTGGAAAGAAAAAGAAATGTATGAAAAAGCACCCCATTGATGGAGCAGTTTGAAACACTTGGTATAATGTGTGTGTGTGCACTACTTAATATTAATTGATACTCATATATGCATTTGTTTTAATTTTGTTGCAAATAAATTCTTTTAATTTCATTGTTCTAAGTCAAAACAAACAAGAATGAATTAAAAAATATCCCTTTTTTACATGGTACTGTTTCATTAGCATCTTCAAATCATGGTCAAACTGAATTGTTTATGCTAATCCATAATAATCAATTGAAAGTAACAAAATTCTATGCATGGTCGTAGTGAACATTCTACAGAAAATTTCTGTAAAGGTTACTAATTTATGTTATCACTAAGTTTTGCCAAATTCAGATGTGATACTAATCTTGCCATGGTATTGTTGAATATTCCAGCTACAGTGACATTCGTCTAATGTGACCACTTTAGGAAGAATAAAACTGGTCACCTTATAAATGTAGTCATCTTACGAAGTCCATAAAGTGTGGTGGTTGTACAGTAAAAATGTGCAAAAGTGGTCACTATACAGGTGGTCTCTTTACCAAGAGGATCACTTTATCATGCTCTACTGTATTTGCTTATGTCATTTTCTAGCATGAAATTAATAGTACAGTAGATTTGTGTTAATCTATACTGGTTGGGACATAAAGTTGTTTGGATTATAAAATTTGGGCAAAGTTTTTGTAATATTCTGTTTTCAACTATAATCACTCATTTATAAAACTTGTTTTTGTAGGTATAGCACATTACATGTTATTGAATTGAGTTCAAAAGTTTTGAGTAATGACATTCTAATTCATTTACAACAACTTACTGAAGCAGAAGCACCCAAAAATGTAGTAGTTGAGCGAAATTTGATTCTTGTTTTAAAGTGCCATGTTCCTGTAGAATGGATTATTGAATCATCGGGTATTGAAGGCTCACTACATGTTGTTGTAAGTATATTTGCAATTTTAAAATGCTCATTTTGCTGGTACTTTTTTTATATAAGGGTCATTCTCAAAAAAATGTTAAAAATAATTCGCTTTACACTAAATGAATAGTTTTTTTTCTTTGCTTTTCTTATTGATACATTGATAAACTTGGATAAACATTTATAAAACTC
Organism: Cheiracanthium punctorium; assembly: GCA_038373885.1. Taxonomy (NCBI): domain Eukaryota; kingdom Metazoa; phylum Arthropoda; class Arachnida; order Araneae; family Cheiracanthiidae; genus Cheiracanthium; species Cheiracanthium punctorium. The sequence continues at coordinate 959,966 of JAWZYV010014839.1, read as the reverse complement.
TGTAACAAGGAGTACAATAAACTAGTATATTTAGGCCCAGATTTGCCATTAGGCAGTCTTAGCACTTGCCTAGAGTGCAAAATTTTAACATATGATTTATCTGGGTCATTCTTGGTTGTTGTTGTTTTTTTTTTTTTTAAACAAATGCTTCTTATTTTTTAGATATATAAATATGATTATAAGGTCTGATCAGAAGAAGCATCTTTTGTCTTCAACAACAGAATTGAAATTTCACAGAGCTCCCAACACACAACATGTCCACAAAATTCTAGGGTTGTGCTTAAAATAAGGTTTCTAAGAAGCTGCAGACACGACAAATGCTGTTATGCAGGATTTAGCAATACTGGCTTGTAGCTTGACTTAATCTCTCCTAGTCTCTACTCTGGCAAGCTGTCTGATGCTCATTTTTGGCTTGTCAGCTTTTAGAAATGGAGCTCCTCCTCCCTTCTTCCACCAGGTGCAAATTACACTCTGTGATTTGTTTTTTGTGGTCAAAAACACTGCCAGTGGACATTCATTCCCAACTGTGTGAAGTCTATGGAGAAAAGTGTACGAGTGTACAACACGTGTGTAAAGGGTGCAGAAAATTCAAAGGCAGACATCCATGATAAACAACATTCTAGACTTCCATCAGTTTTGGACGAATCGATTGCAAAAGTGAAGAAGCAATGCTGAAAGATCGAAGAGTGATGGTTGAGGACCTGTGCAAGATGATCTCTGATGTCAGCAAGTCCTGCATTTAACAAAATTTTGACAGACCATTTAGGGTTATGCTAAGGTTTGTGCAAGGTGGGTCCCAAAAATGCTTATAGTAGACAACAAGTGGAAGCGTGTTGAAGTGGCATGAACTTCTTCAGGCCTGTGAAACCCATGTCTAGGAATTCTTAGATCTATTGTCACTGGGTCTGAGACCTGGGTCGACTACATGATACTGGAAATGAAAGAACAATCCCATCAGTGGAAACATCTAGAATCGCCATGGAAGTTAAAAAAAACACTGTCTGCCAGCAAAGTGATGTTGAGTATCTTTTGGGACATGAAGAGTTATTGTTGTGCGAATTCATGCCTGCTGGTACAACAATCAATGTGGACCGCTACTTTGAGACATTGAAGAACCTTTGCTAGGCAATTCAAAACAAGAAGAGAGGCATACTCATGAAGGGAGTGCTTCTCCATCAGGACAATGCTCGTTCATACATCACTGGTTTAACAACCTACTGTCACACACACAACCTACAACCCAGACATAACCTCAAGTGACTATCATATCTTTCCTGAATTGAAGAAACACCTGGGAGGGTTGCATTTCAGCAGGGACCGATTTGCAGAAATATGGACCCAGTGCAGAAGCCTCATTGGCCGGAGGGGGGGGGGCTCTTACGAAAACTTTCTTATACCCTACAAAGCAACTTTCATATCACACCATACAAAGAAGGATGTTATAACTGCATAAAAATGATTATTTTATCAAGATTGAAAATGAAATGCAGTAGTTTGATAATATTATGTAGGATAATAATATTTCAGTTATATTATTTTATTTTTAATCATTAATTTCATTCCATCTTTTCAAGTAACATGTTGCACAATATTTCTGTATTTATTTTCCTAAAATTTATATGAGAGCATTATCGTGGGCTATATCTATACTTTGCTCAACTTAAGAAGCTCTTTTCTTTTATATGTACAGATTAAAAATCAGCTTTATGGTTTCCTTGCGATCAACATACATCACTACATAGGCCATTTTTTAAATTATAAGTTTGCGCTGAATAATTGCCCGAGACTATATCGCTTTGCTGAAAAAAAAGTTGTGAATGAAATGCTATCATTAAAATAGTAAGAGTAATTACAGTGGAGCACCTCTAGTACGTCGCTCTAGGGACTGCTAGGAAAAGACGTTATAACGAAAAAGACATACAAAAGAAATGATTAAAAAAAACTTACCCAGTAGATGGCATCACCATAAAAATTTCATGTTTATTTTAATTTTATCGTTGTCACTTAAATTGCCGTTGAGCTAAAGATAAAATAAAAATAATATAAAACTTTTATGTGCTATGTATGTATCACAAAAATTTATTATTTATTATATTTTTTTTACACTAGGAGAAAAATAGTAATCCATCATAGATGTTTGATGAGGACTTTTTCTATTAATATTATACAATGCATTTTGTATATCGTTTAGCTGTTGCAATGTTCTTTCTGTAGTTTCGTTGCATAAAAAGCACTTTCTCAGTCCTTCAAAATACGGCACAGCTTGCTGAAATGTTGGAGGAGCAGCATTCGTTTTATCGTCATCTGTATCCAGAGATGAAATTCTTCAGCTTTTTAGCTGATTTCAGCTTTTTTTTGAATAAAGAGGAATTCACTTTTTTGTCTTTTTTCTGTGAATTCCTGATTGTAATTATTAGTTAACTGTGTGATATTTTTATTTTTTAGCATGTTCCAATGTTTTTCTTCTTAAAACTTCTTTCACATTAATTATATACAAATATCACATGTACAAATTTTTTGCTCTCGTATGATTTCAGCTTTTTTGCTCTTTTGCCGATTTCATCCCTGTCTGTATCATCCTCACTACTACTTGCTTCTTTTGGATTATTGCAGGCAATTAATTCCTTAACACTAAGGACACTTGTTATTTGCACATTACTGTCGCAATCTGCATATTCTTCAAATGAATAATCACAATTTAATAAGTGCCATTCAGTATTAATTTTTTGTTCTGTTTCTTCTACTGTGATCTCTTCTTCCCGAGACGGATAGCCACCTTTGATAAAGCAATGCTGAATGGTTTGCTTTGATACACTATTCCATGCAAATGAAATAAAATTCATCACTTGTAAGACGTTTACCTTTTTTATATTGCCGTCCGATATATTTTCCACAGCTAACTGCACTAACTTCTGACGATAATGGTGCTTGAAGCACCTGATTATTCCTAAATCAAGGGGCTGCAGATGACTTGTGCAGTTAGGGAAGAAAACAACTTTTATATGTTTGAGAAATTTGGTATCGGGAGAATGAAAGGGGCACTGATCCATGAACAATATTATTTTGCGCTATTACTATGCCATTTTTCTGTCCAATTTCATCAACCACTTGTTAAACAATTTTCCTGTCATCCAGGCCTTTTTATTGGAGTCGTACTGCATGGGAAAGGTTTTAATATTTTTTAAACACCGGGGATTTTGGTACTTTCCTATAACAAATGGTTTTAACTTTTCTGATCCATCAGCATTCGTGCACAGTAAAACTGTTATACGCTCTTTGCTTTTTTTTCCACCATGACATGGCTCACCTTTTAGTGACAGAGTCCTTGAAGGAAGCAAGTGATAAAAGAGTCCAGTTTCATCACAATTGAATACGTTTTTTAGTTCATATTCAGCAAGTTTGTCAGGAAGAGTTTTAAACCACTCTTCAACAGTTTCAAGTGGTACAGATTTCAATTCACCACTTAGCTTTTGGCAGATTATTCCATTCCTTATTTTAAATTTATGGAGCCATCCTCCAGAAAATATGCACTCTTTCACCTCCATTTATTTGGCAATTTCAAGTGCCTTATTAATGAGCATCGGCCCTGTACTGGAGAAGTATGGTGATGATCGTAAAACACGGTTGGTTGGTATAAATTGTTGTCACATATTATGGAGAATCTTGAAGAGCACCAACACTGCGTTGTATTGAATCAAAAAGGCATTGAGCTCCGTAGAAAGTATTAAGATTTACCTGTGAATGCAGCGCAGTTAAAAAAATATTTGTTAAATCGACATCGTAATTATTTCACTTCGAATACGAGCACACTAAATCCGATTTCATAGGAATGAATGAATCATAGCTGGTCACGAAGCACAACAAAATGAAGATTCACCCATGTGAAGGAGTGGGCCAACAAAATTTTGACCCATACTACTGTTGTGGTAAGTCATCCATCTTTGCATTTGTCGAATCTCCTTTAGTAACGAAAGGAGCACTGAAGCACACAACAAAAAGGATGAGATCACGTATCACATTTTTAGACGTAATTATTTATTTGTTCAGAACATCAGATTCATTTGACTATTAAAAACTTGAAAAAAATATACGTATAAAAACATGATAACCTGGTGAAGCATACTTCAAAAAATTATTATGGCGTGCATGGAATTTAGTGCCAACGTTCCAGTGGCGAAGGTTCCCCACTTAAAAGTGAGGACCTCGCCACACAAGTACCAACTCTGAAACTGCCAAAAAAAAAAGAGACCGTTAAACATATTCCTATAGAAAAGAGAGCCTCAATCTTTCTTGAACAATCAAGGCATTAGCAGGTGTTTTACAAGATGCTGCAATATGCTCCTTGCGCAGCAGGGCAAAACCGGAAGAGAACACATCTGCTTCAGCTAGAGCAGAGACATATGCGAGTGAAGAGGCATTATTATTATTATTCTTTTAGCAGGCGAAAAACTGGCATCAACTGTTATTTTATTTTTATTTCAGCAGCTGATAAGAGTGAAATGCTTTTGCAGTACATTATTGCGCTGCAAATAAAATGACTAAAAGGAAAATTGAAAGCTTTAAAAACAGTTACTGTTAAAAACTTTTAAATTAAATTTAGAATAAATTATTAGTTTAAATTTAGACAATAATAATTAGGATTTGTATTAATAATTTTTCATAAAAAAAATATGCACATTGTGTCAACATGACATATACTCCCCCAAGTTTTCAGAAAAAAATACATGTTCAGCATAAATATTAAAATAGTATATTAATCAAAGTCCAGTAATATTAAAAAATTGTATAAAGTTCTTTAAGGAAACCTAAAATTGTCCGTCTTGATTTCTTATGATGCAGTCCATTGGTATACTAAAAAAGATCATGAAATCTAAAACTGTGCTGAAGTTCCTGCATTGCTGACATTGTCAGCTGGAAAAGTTTGTCAACAGTTCTTACATATACATATTTCAATAGTATTTGATATTAAAATAAAGGTAATATTTTACACAAAAATTCAATAAAATTTTCAATAAAAGGTAACCCGGGATTTGTTGTATCAAAAAGAAAGAGCTCTGATTTTTTTGTTGTTGAAGAAATGGTACCACTTGTAGCCATTCAAACGGATTTCAATACAACATTCTTCTTACTTAAAATGTAAAAAAATTGCCATCTTGAAAGAAAAAGGACATACAAAATATATACATTTACTTTATTGATTTTTCAAGAAACAATACAAATTTAATCATGTCTTTATTTTTTTTTTATTTAAACACAACATTGTGAACAAAAAAAACCTTCAAAAATTGAAAAGGCTTTGGTATGCATTGTACCAAATGAAAATTGCAATTATAGCATTGCAAGGCTAAAACTTTTCGCTGAGTTAGCTTCCCAAAAAAAGGAAAAATGCTAATCAGCTGAAAAGAGAAAAAGTTATTAAATTCTATGGAAAATTCCTAAAATAAGAGAAAGGATCACAGAATATAATACTTATACGAAAAGGGTGGTCAAGGAGTGGAAATCCCAAAGTCGCACAACAACACAGTCCAGTAACAATTGAGAGAAAAAATGAAAAAAAAAATTGAGTGCAATAGTTTTATTTACTTACATCAAACGGGATTTCTTCCAATTACTAGAGGAGAAGGGGGGGATAGGACAGTAGAAGAAAAAAATTGTCAATGTTTACCACATTGGGGAATTTAAACTGTCACACAACCATATCACAAGAGAATTATGGCAAATTAAAAAAATTACTTTAAATATATTACAGCAGTTGAAAGGAGAAAGGAACAGGTTCCAATACAAACAGGTGATCAGGCTGTTCGCATTGAAAGTGCCCAGTAAAAAAAAAAACAAAAAGGTTAAATTAATTTTTACATGACCTAAAATATAAGAGTGTGAAGTAGGAACCTGATAGTGACTATCAATAACTATTGAAAAAAAAACACTCAAAATACTGGTGTTAAACGATAAAGTAATTAAAAATTAATAAGTAATTTAATAAAGATAAAGTAATTTAATTTTACTTCTTATGTGTGTTTTTTACAAAGTTTTTTAATTACTTTATCAATAACTATATTCATATTAAATTCATATTAAATTTTTCAGATTTTGTCCATTTGTAATTTTTTTTTCTTTAAAAATTAATTATGAGCTCAGGTTGTCATACATACAATGTTGGTAAAACTAAACTGAATGTTCATTGAACTTACATCTGGAGGAGGCCTTTAGCTCCTCTGTAGGCTCCCATGGGAGAGGTGCAGTAATGATTAGTGCTTTGTCTGCCTCAAACAGCAAATCCAACTCTGCTAACATTTGTAAAATTATATTCTCATTTCTTTCTCATCTAGGAAAAATGCATTGTCAGGGTAACTGATTGGATTTATATTTTTTATTAATTAATGTTTCAAGCAAGTGTATTTTTTTAAATGTTGATACTTATTAGTTGCTGAATAATATATATAAATGCTATAATGTTTATTTTAACTGAACGTTTTCTTTTTTAAATTTAATCCCCAGGAACAGGTGGACCTTTGACTTTCTTTTTCAAGCTAAAAATTTTTTCCACTCAGAATGTGAAAAATATGCTATTTTGTTAAAATTTTCTAAAAGAAGTAGTCTTGTAGCCAGTAGTAGTTAAAAATTCCAGAAAAACAAAGTATTTTTAAACACATGTTGAAAGGGAAAATTGTAACATTTTTTGAGAATCATCCATAAACCTGTTAAAGATTTTAAAAAAAGCATAAATCTAAGCACAATTTGATTTAAATAAAACTCAATAACAAAATTAATTAATTTATTTATGCTGTGGTCATAAAGTATCCCTAAAATTCTTTTGGATCAACCATCATATTATGTTAGCTAATGATCAGTTGTTGGACTTAAATTTCCTCTTTGCATCAAAAATCTATTATACTTTTTATGCCATTTTCATTTTGTGATTTTATTATATTCTCATTTATTTCTAGGCTGAACATCCAGTTCATATTCGAACAAATCCCTCATACATTACAGCTATGGTGCAAGAAAAAGTTCTTCCAGCTGAAACGGCAGCATTGCTAAATACAGTACAAACTAAGTTTGGTTCTATTGATTCATTTCTTAAAACTGCAAAAGCCAATAAAATAAATATTGCTGTTAAAGGAAAACCTAGTAAGTTATTATACCTTGTTGAAATTTTATTTCTTCATATTAATATATGCTTTCTAAATCAACTTTAGTTGTTAAAGATTTCATTTTTTCTATTGTGTAAAATTGTTTGCCTTTAAAAAAAAAAAAAAAGAAAAGAAAAGAAATGAAAAGAAAGAAAAAAAATAGCAATGATATAGCGTTTATATACTTATTTTTGGGTATATTTTCAGAATTACTTTTAGATACAAATCAAATTCGTAATACTTCACTAGTGGAATCTGCATTAAATAATCACCCAGTGTTTCCTGGATCAGATGTTCCAAGCATTATTAACAAAATCAAATCTGCAGTTGTTGATTCAAAAACTAAAGGTAAGCAAATTTTATTTATTTCATAATTGTTTCAGATGCCAAATAGATTTTCGTTGTAACATTTATTATTATTACTAGCTGAAATACCCGTTCTTGGCATGGAATGGATATTGTTAAACCAACTATAATACAAATGGAAAATAAGAAAATAAATACTGAATATACTTTGGTTATAGATTTAATCACCTACAAAAGTTGTTCTACAATATTTGTTAGGTATATTCTAACCATACTTGATTTTTTAAAATACTGTTTGGAATGTGCATCAAAATCTGTGAGTGTGCTGTATTTGTTTTTCTTGTTCCATAAAATACTTCTTCAAATTTGAAATCTGTATTAAAATCCTCTGCTAAACTGTTTTAAAATCCTCTCCAGGCATATTCTAACTATACTTCACCTGTACTTACATGAATATAGACACCAATATTCCAATTAAATAAACAGTAGGGTTATACAATTTCTCAGAAAGATGGAAGATATCGATAAGCTGGGTCCAGTTTTGGGGACTAATTTTTTATGCCAAACTTTTAAGATAAGACTATTTAAGAGATAAATCACTAAAAACGGCAAACTTTGGAGACTTTTCACTTTTCATCTGGCAACCCTTGAAAAGTGATTCGACCTTTCACCAGGTAGACAAAAATCTTTGTCTGAAATTAACAGCACTCTAGAAATAAAAAATACTGTGAAAAACAGTTTTTGTAAACCACACTGTATAGAAGTCCATTTTAAAAAATCTTTGAAAAAGGTTATGAATTCATGTTTGATACTTTTTAATGCAAGATTTTTATGGCTATATTCATTTTCCTTCGATATATGATGACAAGTATGAAAATAACATTTTGGTCTTTCTCACCAGTTTGGACACGAATTCTAAAAAACCTTGAAAGTGATTTTAGGTATATCTGTTAGTTACATTTTAAAGCAAGAACTTTATGGCTATCACTTTTTTTCTCAGATATGAAGGAAAATGCCAAAAAATAAAATAAATTTAGACCCTTACCACCCTTTTTGGTGAGAATTTTAAAAAACCCTGAAACTGATTTTTAGTGTATTACTGTTAGTTGGATTTTAAAGCAAGAATTTTATGGCTGTCTCTTTCTTCCTTTGAGATATGAAGGGAAATTCGACAAGACCGTTTTGTCCCCTTTACACTCATTTTGGTGAAAATTGTAAAAAACCCTTAAACTGATATTTAGGTAGTCATATTTTAAAGCAAGAATTTTACTGCTATATCTTTTTTCCTCTGAGATATGAAGGGAAATGTGAAAAGAACATTTCGGCTCCTTACGCTCATTTGGGTGCAAATTCTAAGAAACCATGAAAATGACTTTTAGGTATTAGTGTTAGTTGTAATTTAAAGCAGGAATTTTATGGCTGTCTCTTTTTTACTCTGAGATATAAAGTAAACATGAAAAGAATGTTTAAACCCTAACCACCGTTGGGTGCGAATTAAAAAAAAAACCCTGAAAATGATTTTTAGGTATTGCTGTTCCGTGCATTTTAAAGCAAGAGTATTACAGCTATCACTACTTTCCTCTGAGATATGAAGGGAAATCTGAAAAGAACGTTAAAGAAAATTTCGGCCCCTTATCCCCATTTGGGTGTGAATTCCATAAAGTTATGAAATTGACTTTAGTGTTTGTTACATTTTAAAGCAAGAATTTTTATCTATTTCTTCTTCCTCTGATATATGAAGGGAAATGTAAAAAAAAAAAAAAAAATCAAAGAACGTTTTGGACCCTTCCACCCGTTTGGGTGCAAATTCTAAAACACCCTGAAAATGATTCATAGGCATTAGTGTCGCTACATTCTAAAGCAAGAATATTATGGCTATCTATATTTTGCATTGAGATATGATAGCAAATTGTAAATTAATATTTTGACCTCTTTTTCTCATTTCATGCGCATTCTAAAGAACCCTTAAAATGAATTTTAAACATTTGTGTCCAATATACTTTTAAGCAGGAATTTCATGGCTATCTCTTTTTTCCTCTGATGTATGAAGCTAAATGGAAAAAGAATGTTTTGGACCCTTATACCCTTTTGGGTATGAATTGTAAAAAACCCTGAAAATGATTTTTAGGTATTTGTGTTAGTTGCATTTTAAAGCAAGGATTTTAGGGCTTTGTCTTTTTTTCCTCAGATGTGAAGGGAAATCTGAAAAGAAAGTTAAAGAATGTTTTTGTCCCTTACACCCATTTGGGTGCGAATTCTAAAAAACCCTGAAATTGAATTTTAGGTATTTGTGTTAGCTGTATAATTCTTGCTGTAAAATATAACTATCTCTTTTTTCCTCTGAGATATGAAGGGAAAGTGAATGGAAAAGAATGTTGAAGAACGTTTTGGGCCCCTTATCCCTGTTTAGGTGTGAATTTTAAAAAAATCCTGAAATCGATTTTTAGGTATTTCTGTTAGATTTTAAAGCAAGAATTTTATTGTTATCTCTTTTTCCCCTTGAGATATGAAGGAAAACGTGAAAAGAACGTTTTGGGCCGCCACCTCCGTCTGATTTCGAATTTTTAAAAATCGCTTCTTAAATTATGCCTTGGGCACAAAAGCTATAAGCACCTAAAATTTTATGTCTGTATCTCCAGTAGATTTGCCTGTGCAGTGATTGTTAGTCAGTCAGGAGATCTTCCTTTATATAGAGAGATTAGAGGAAAAAACACTGAAATAATAGGAATAATCGTACTATATAGTTATGCTGATCCCTGACTCACTGATTCTGTAAAAATTTCGGGCAATCAAAATAAAACTTTTACCACCATTATTCTAAAAATATAAAAAAGTTAAGTGCAATAACATCTATACTGTTTGTAGGATCCCCTTGAAATTTCTCATAATTATGTATGAAAATATAGAAAATAATATGTGCTACTTTAAAAATCTGAAAATCCATCAATTCCCTAATTTTTAAGTGATTTTTTGCTATTTTCAGCTCATTTTATATTCCAGTAAAAAAAGTATTCATTTGTGTGACAAAATTAACTGTTGCAAGTGGCAATTACGTCATACTGAAATCAGGGCTATCAGGCTTTAAAGTGAACATTATGATGACATTTAAAATACTTTTTCTAGATTGCTCTGTTCTTTTTTTTTTTTCATAAATAAAAAGATCTGCATGAAACATTGATGTATGAGGGGATGTTTCCAATTAAATGAAATCTTTCGAATGCAAAAAGTTTCACCCATTCTTAGAAGAAAAAGCAATTCCAATTTTGGCATATAATAAAAATTTAATATGAAGTTATTTATTTTAAGTGGATGAATATTAAATATGCTGAGTGTAGATATATTTTTAAAATGTTTTTTCTAGCACCCACTGTGTTGTAATTGCGAGCTTTATCTTCTAGTAGAAAAGACATAAATTAAGCTAAATGTGTTGTTAATTATAAAGCTTTTTCGCAATTTTCTGCAATTTCATAATTTTTTTTATTTATGAAATCATTTAGCTTAAAATACATCATTAGCATCCTTACATCCTGAAATGTTTTGTGTGTTTTTCTAGCAAATTAAATGAAAAAATAATAAAATATCATTATAGCTATTCATAAGCACTGTTTGCATACTAATCATTTTAGTTCAAGAGCTAGTAGACAATCTTGAGTAGGCATTTGAGGCAGCATGAAAATTTGTGTAAATCATCTGTAGCAATCAAATCAAAGACCTGGGAACTTTCAGGTTGTGTGACTTACAAGGGGAGGCTCAGACATTGGGATCACCGATTTTGATAAAATGTTTATTGGTTATAGGGGACCCATAGTAAAATAAAAAAGAATTAGCTGCAAACTCTCCCTTATTTTCAAGAAAATTCCATTTAAACATTTGATGCACTGTTATATACCAATTATACAGACAATCGTTTGAGTTGTCCGTGGCACCATGGTTCCGCATCTGGCCAATGATCAAGAGGTCTCTGGTTTGTATCCGGCTAAATTCGCTCATGTTTCTTCATTTTTTTTTATCCCTTAAAAATTCATGAAACAGTTTAAAATGATTATGTAAAAAATATATTGTGACTTATTTTGTAAAACTGGAATTATAAAGTTCTTGTATATATTTGATAATTTATTAATTACTTTTAGGAACAGGGAAGAATGATAAAAATGGATTTGCTTCTTTCTTCATTTCGAATGATGCAATTATTGATTATAGTTTCCCATTCAGCTAAAATGTGTTACACACATGTAATTACAATTCAATATTTGGTATAAATGATAAGTTAAACCTTTTTATATGTTTAAAACATTTATGATTTGATGCAAAATGCATATAATTTTACATTTGTCAAACTTCGCGAGTAGTAGATAACGAAAAATAATAATAATAAAATGCCAGGAGCTTTTTGCTCCCAAGTGGAAAAAACTATAGAGAATTTAATAAAAGACTATTCCGATCTGAATGTAACATGTTAAAAATCCGGGAAGCTTTCTACAAGTAACCACTATGCTTCATTCCTTGATTGAATTTTGAAACCATATGTAGGGAATGAGAAGTTTTAGGAAAGGTCAAACGAATCCAGAAATTTGCCAAAATTTTATGACAAAATATTTTTATGACAATGAAAGTAATTCACCTTGTTTCCTAAACGTAATCCCACTTAAATGTACACCACTTTGTTAACCATGTGATGTGCAGTTTTACTAGCAGAAAAAAAAAAAAAAAAAAAAAAAATTGCAAAATTCTCCATACTTTATGCAAAATAAACGGAAATCAGTAACGTGAGAAGATGTAATAAAAATTCATTCAGTCATGTATTTTCTGCTATCACTACATTCACACATTCTTTACTGAAATCTTAAAACATGCATGGTTTGCAGCAAAATTTTCTGATGAAAGGCAGACATTTCTAAATGTAAATGAATGTTTTTGCCCCCACAAACAGAAATGAAAGGACGATGTGAATGCAAAAATATTTCTTTCATATGTTGTAGCAGATGCCCAAACAATATGTTTTGCAAGTTTTTAGGACAGATATTACCCTTCCTCAATTACACATCTGTAAAAGTACCGAATATCCCTCTGAAATGTGATTGATAAATAATATTTCTCATTTCCGTCACTTTCATCTGCAGTTATTCAATTTTTTTTTTCATAGAGTAGTGCTTATTCAATAAATCATGTCATTTTTCTAATGCATATAATTTTAAACGGTCTTGCAAAATTTTAAGGTGGGAAAAAATTTGCGGATTCAGTCAGATACGAACCAGAGACCTCTTGATCTCTGGCCAAATACAGAACCATGGCGCCGCGAGGAATTCAAACATTTTCCCATATAACTAGTATATTACAGTGCATCAAATGTTTAAATGGAATTTTCTGGAAAATAAGGGAGAGTTGGCGGCTAATTCTTTAGCATTTTACTGTACCAAGGGTCTCCTATAACTCATAAACATTTCATCAACATCAGTGATCCCAACGTCTGAGCCTCCCGTTGTTAGTAACTCTTTTACTTTTTTATTATTGTGTTCTTTCTTTTTAATGAATTTTGAATTTTTGATATTTTTAAATTTAGTATTCAATAAAATAGAAACTAAACCAGTCGGATCATTTTATTGGTTCTAAAACTTGGTCAGACAGTTTCAAAATAGAATTTTGTTAGTTTAAAAAAAAATAGTTGAGGCAAGTTGAGATGGACAAAATAATACTTATATTTCCCCCCCCCCCTCCGAAAAGACAGGTGCAATTTTAGTATGTCTTTATAATACACTTTGACTGCCAGGTGGTCTGTAATGCTAGACATGAGTGGAAGAGAGTATCATTACGGCTAGATTGATGTGTGAGAAAGCATATATCACCAACCAGCTGAGTTGAAGTGTGCTATAGTATGATTCACTCTTACAAGACCATGTGACTTACAATGAAATTGAAGCTCTGAAAAAAAAAAAAAAAATAGATGAAAAAAGAAATAGATATGATAGAAAAAATTCTAGAGTAGTTCAGAGATTGGCATCTGCAGTAAAGCATGCATTACAATACAATATTATTATAATCATTGTTTGATATATTAATATACACCGTATGTGCATGACACCACAACCATAGCAGAACTGAATGGAAGTTTTGGAAACTTCTTTACTAAGTGAAGTGTAGCAGATGATAAAATGTTTAATCTTGTACTTGCATATGGTCTATAAACAGTGTATCTTCATGAGAGCCCCAAAGGGGGGGGGGGGCGGGGGGGAAAGGTAGGGCACTTCCCCTCCCCTAGAGTTTTAGCTTAATGTCTCATAATGTAAACGGCAAAACAAGAACTAAATTTGTTAAAAGTTCAAAATTTGCCCCCCCCTAAAAAAATTCCTATGGGCACCCATTAGGGAATGCAATCCTGCACTGTTTTCTGTCTTGCAGGATTTCGGGATTAAGATTTATTAATCCCGCGGGATTGACATTTCATTTAGCTAGGACTTCATTTCAACAGGGAAAAGTAGAAAAAAGTAAAAATTTAAACCCTATAAAGTTTAACTTTAATAGTAATAACTAATATGAGATAATTAATACAATAACTTACAGAATTATGGAAATTATAATCGTAATATTCAGAATAATATCTAAGTTATATCTTATGTTAGTTGCTAAAAAATGAGGAATTTACAGAAATATATAATTTATAGATACAGTCACATACTTAAATTATTTTCTTAGATGCTCAATAAAGAACATACAAAATCGAACAAATCCAATAAATTATTTCCTAGTCTAGATTTAATTTTCGTAAAATAATTAAAAGTGTGAATTTAAAAAATTAAAAACTAAAATGAAAACTTATAATTAATTCGCGACTGTTTGTTAAGAGATAAATTAGTATGAAATATTCCAGTTCATTTGGAGATAGGAAGTTTGCGAAACATTTAGACTAATGTTTAGATTTAGATGTTTGATCCAGACTCCCATTGGAAGATAATAAAAAAAAAAAACTTTAAATTAAAATTTGTAATTATTGATTCGTTTATTGTTATATGAGACATAAATGTGCAAAAATTCTCTTTCTATTGATTGGGAAAGCAGCATGAAATTGTAATAAAAAGAATTTATTTCTCAGTGTCAATCCTACGGGATTAGGATTGTAATCCCGTGGGACTAGTCCCACAAAAATTTGTGCTGGATCCCACGGGATCGGGATTGCATTCCCTAGCACCCATGTATATCTTAAAAAACTTTGTAAAAAACACACATAAGAAGTAAAAGGAAAAAGGATACGCGTTTCGTTCAAAAATTGTTTTGAACTTCTTCAGTCCAAGCCCTTCGACGAAGGGCTTGGACTGAAGAAGTTCAAAACAATTTTTGAACGAAACGCGTATCCTTTTTCCTTTTACTTCTTATGTGTGTTTTTTACAAAGTTTTTTAATTACTTTATCGTTTAACACCAGTATTTTGAGTGTTTTTTCACATGTATATCTTGTTCTCCATAAATCATGGAAGAATATTCAGTTTGTGTGATTTGCAATAAAAGTGATGGCAAAATTATTAGTTTTATTGCAAAAACATTGCAGAAGAGTTGTAAGGTGTTAACAATATGACAAAAACTTAGGCTAAGTATTAAATACATGATAATAATAAAAAGAAATACTGCAGATGAAAATTTTTTTAATTACACTAAAAGTTTGTCCTACAGTTGCACACTTGCTGCAAGTCATGTGGTCCATATGTGAGAGCGCATCGTACTACACTATGCTTCAACTAAGCCAGTTGACGATTTACTCTCTCTCACACACTTCAACCTACTACCCATAGCAATACTCTTGCGCTCATGTCAAACATTCTGAATACCACCTGGCAAGTATTAAATCCCACTAAAATGAGTCTTTTTTCTTTATGTTTCTTTAAATTAATAACTACACATGCTGTGATTGAATTAAGAACTAAAAAGTACAAAATAACTTGTAAGTAAAGTTTATATTGAGCACCTATAAAATGTCCCACAATATAGTATAACTTAATAATTAAACGAAGCTTATGATAAAACATAGCTATTGATGAAATATGTGTAACTTATTTTAATGGATAAAAAAAAAAAGCATTAGAGACTCTCTATTTTATTGTTATTACTATAATAATCAGAAATGAAAAATTTATTACTAATGTTGACTCCACATCCCCCCCCTCCCGTTAAAGTAAGATATATGTGCAGGTACTTTTATCAATACTTAAAATATTCTTATCTTCTATATATATGAAAGAGGGAAGTTAGTTTGTTTGTTCGCTATACGCGTGCAGACATTTCGACGGATCTGGACCAAATTTGGCACACTGACTAAATAGGACAAGAGAAAGCTAATGCCTTAAAAATGAAATTAATCGGATGAATAGTTTTTGAGATGTTTTTGGCCATTTTTCTCACATTTTACGTTATCTCGGGCTAAATTTCTGTCCGAATACTATATTTTTTATATCATCGGAAACTACAGAGTTTTCTTTTTCAAATACAATTTGTTACAAAATCGTACTTACATTTGCCGATTTTTGGGAATTTTTTTAAGGAAATCCTGTTTTGAAGAAAATGTACTGCTTTTAAAAATATGCTATTTTACTGCTGATTGAACATTTATTTCTCCCACTTTTAAAATTTGAACCGTGTGAAAATGTTTATTAGATTTTTTTATATGATTTTTTTTCTGAAAAGATCACATATTAAAATTCTCTCCAGAATGCAAGTTCTGGAACGAAGGTAACAAATTCCCCCACTCAGTTCTTCATTTTCAAGGTCGGAATTTTCTTCTCACAGGCAGAGCGAAAGAGAGACGAGGGGGGGGGGGGTGGGGGGGAGTGAAAAGAGGTGGAGGGGGAAAGAGAGTTGGGTCCGCGACCGTGCTAATCCAATCCCCCCCGCTCTTTGCGCCCCCACTACGTGAAATTCAGGCAGATTGGTTATTATATTGATGACTGGAAACTCTTTATTTGTTTTCCGTTGGTGCGCTGGTAATTTTGATAAAAGACTACATATCAGAACTCGGATAGGTAGAAGGGAAGAAGCCTACCCACGTCCAATTTCCGGTAACCTCTGTAAGCTAACAGATGCCATATTTATTGTTTTTCTCGGTTCAGCAGGAAGTCCCTTGTCCTTTTTATTATCGTTACAGCCGGAGGATTCACATTCTTTCCCTTTACAATCTCATACCGACAACTGGGCTCTATTTGTTTTTAGTAGTTGCGTAGGTATTAACCATAAATGACTGTTAGAATACATACAGGTAGAAGTGGAGAAGCCTAGTCACGTCCAATTCCCGATAGTTTCTGCACTATCAGGTGCTTTGTTCTTTTTTGCTTTTTTGCAGTGGGAAATCCCATGTCCTTTTTTTTATCATTGCAGCGAAAGGATTCACATTCCAGCTTAGCAACCTCCAATTCCTGGCAACCTCTGTATTCTATCATGTACCGTGTTCGTTTTTTTTTTCCGTTGCAGCGGAAAGTCCCATGTTCTTTTTTTTTTTTTATCATTGCAGTGGAAGGATTCACATTCCTTCCCTTTACAATCTATATATAAGGTAAATGGGCATTTCTCTTCCATTGCATGGGCAACACTGAGCCACGCTGCTAGTAATATACTTATATATTCTTATTATAAGCTTCTTTTAATGATTGCGCTGTACCGCACTGT
Organism: Cheiracanthium punctorium; assembly: GCA_038373885.1. Taxonomy (NCBI): domain Eukaryota; kingdom Metazoa; phylum Arthropoda; class Arachnida; order Araneae; family Cheiracanthiidae; genus Cheiracanthium; species Cheiracanthium punctorium. The sequence goes on along the minus strand of JAWZYV010014839.1, from coordinate 942,884 downwards.
ACGACTTTCTATAAGTCTTTTGTATTTGGTTTACCCCTGTAAGGAGTGGGTGGTTGTTCAGGGTCTGTTGCCATATGCCTCAGTTTCCTATAGGTCTTCAATTAAACTTTGTTTAAAAATTATTTGTTCTTAAAAAAGTATTTTTTTAACCTATAAATTTATTTACATTAAAAAAGACTACATTGCTATAAATTAATTATAACTGTTATGATTATTGTTGATAAATTTCTTCATTTAGTCCTATATTTATTTGTCAGAATATAGCAGAAACTTATGCAGATGTGCCAAGTGTCAGGATTTGGGCCTGAGTCTCAGACTTTTTGAGCCTCAGGATTTTTTAAAAATTTTCTCTGGATTTTTGAGAGTTTATTCAGAAATGGTAACTTTTCCCAATTTTCTTCATCAGGTTCACAAGATCAGCTACTGTTTGTATATCATGTTCAACAACCCAAAAGCATTTGATTTTGAATTAATGCATTTGAAGTTTTTCATAAAATTAAAAATACATAAATGATTGTTCATTATGTTATGCTCGTTATTTATTTAGAAACAAGCTAGAAATTTTAAAGCTGTATGGGATTAATAAAAGTATTTTTTATAATAAAATTAGATATTATTTCAATTTTTAATGTTATGTATGTATATAGTTTTTCGATATGAACAGTTAATCCCATTCTATTTTGACTGATGTTTCATATTTTTGTATATTTATTTAACAAATTTTTGAAGCTGAATTTATTTATATTCTATAATTCAAATAGTGGAATACTGTTGAGTTTATAAGCATGCATGGCATTTAAGAGAAGAAATAAATTATTATGTCTTGATTAAGTGTGCATTTTATGCTAAAAATATGTACATAAGAAACCTCAGGCTTTTTACTTCCTTGTACGTAGTATAAGGAAGTAATGTGATCCCGAAAAATTTCGGGGCCAAATTTCGATGAAAAAACCAATTTTGACTACTTTCTAAATTTACTTTTAAGAATTTTTTCAATGCGTCTCATCGTAAGCTAGCATGCACGATGCGTCTGCAACTCATTTTGACCAGCGGCGAGTCTATTTTGGCCAATTTTTCCATTATGTCTCTACGTACGTATGTAACTCGCTTATCTCAAAAACTATTAGTCGTAGAATGAAGAAATTTGATATTTAGGATTGTTCTATGATCTAGTTAAGCCCCTCCCCTTTTGGTCACAAATGAATGGATAGTTTATGTACAGGACCGCCCAAAAGATTCAAAATACATTACGCTCTATGGGCCGAAATTTATTAAACTCGCATATCTCAAAAACTATTCGGCGTAGAATGTTGAAACTTCAGATTTTGGATTGTTGTAACCTATAGTTGTGTACCTCCCGTTTTGGTTCTATTCGACTGGATAGTTTATCTACAGGGCCGCCCAAAAGATTCTAAATACATTATGCTCTATGGGCCGAAGTTCATTAAAGCATATTTTAGAGGTATTGGGCTATTTCAAACGACTCAAAAGTGATATATGCTGTTAACAGTTACAAAATGAATTTCTCCATTAAAAGAAGTGTCTTTATCATTTATAGTTCTGCTACAGGAACACTCAAAAGATTTCGATAAATTACGGTCAATGGCAATTTTAGGGGCATTCATCCATTTCAAGCACAATACCGTTCTACCACATAAGTTAGGTAATGGTCCGACCGCTCTCACGTGCCACCCTCAAGAACTATGCCAAAAGTCGCCAAGCTTGGAGACTTTTGGTGTACGTGTGTATGTATTTAACTCTCAAATCTCAAAAACTATTAGTCCTATATAAGATTGTTGTAACATCTAGTTGTGCATCTCGATTTTTGGTTCCAATCTACTGGAAAGTTTATTTACAGGACCACCAAAAAGAATTTCAGTATTTTAATGTCTATGGACATTTTCAATATAATACAACTGTAGACAGTCATTGTTTGGTACATGCCCAAAATCTCGCTGTCTGTCGTCGACCTTGGCGAGTTTACCGAAATATCGCTAAATTTGGCGATAGTCAGTCATTTGGTCCATGCCCAAAGCATTGCCATTTGTCATCGTTCTTGGCAAGTTTTCATTCAAATATCGCCAAATTTGGCAATAATCTGTCATTGTTTGGTCCATGCTTAAAATCTCGCCATATGTCGTCAACATTGACGAGTTTTGCCAAAAAAACAAAATTTGGTGCCAAAAATTATTTCGGATTTTGTATAACTCTAAAACTTTAACCCGTAGAATTTTGAACTTTTGTCTTTAGAACTATTGTAATATCTAACTGTTTTCAGTATCTTTTTTGACAGCAATCGACTGGAAATTTATTTACAGGGTGAGCCAAATGACTTTAAATACATGGAGGTGTATGGATGCATTCAATTTATTGAAAGTCTGTGGTCAATGACTACTTTGGCTATCCCCAAAATCTCGCAAACTATCTCAAGCTTGTCGACTTTTGGTGAGATATCGCCAAATAAAGTGTCAGAAGGAAATCTTTCAAACTGAACTCAGCTTGGCGATATCGAAATATTTGGCTAGAAATTGGTAAACCTTACTATTACTGATATTTTATCTCTTTCAAACAAATAAGTTTAGATGAAGTGCATCGAAAATATTTTTGATTTAATAGACATGCAAGGAAGTCGTGTTGTACACATCAGATTTTTTAAATTGAAAAGCAGGAGATCTCAAGCTTTTTGATTTTGGAAACTTGGCATGTCTGCAATTGATTTTTGTATTATTTTGATTAATAATTAATTTTGCTTTTATAATTTAAAACTTATTTCCTGTGTTTGCATCTCAATTCTTACAGAGCTACCCTTGAGTCCTTTATTGGTGAAACAAATGATTTTGGAATGTTTTGCTGACAGAATGAGCATTGCATTTCCATTTGATGAAACAATGGGTATATTGGCATCAGCTTTTGAATCACACAGCAAACTGGCATCAGTCTCTCTCATTGATACTAATTGTAAAGCAGAGCTAAATGAAACTCATATTGTTTTGCAATCATTTTGGAATGACTGTGGTACAAGAAGTGTATTGAACAGTGAGGGTGTAACTTATCACAATCAAGTAAGTCAATATTCTGTAGAATATTTGTTTGTATTCCAAAAATTATCAAGTCTCTGGAACTATTAAAAATATTGAGAGTTCTGTAATTAAGAATGAAATTATTGACTTCAATTTTGGTGCATTATCGTATTGTTACTTATATTCTAGTATCATCTCAACCTTCAGTTTAAATATGGGTTAGGACCCCTTAGAAAGACCCCCCACGGAGGGCACCCCACCCTAGGCCTATATCCCTTGTGCAGATAATTGGCCTTAATCCCACAACTCAACATACTACTCAACCTCCAGTTATACATACAAGTAAACTTTCAAATATTTGAGCAAGACTTTTGACTTCAACATTATATATTTATTATTCAAAATACTTTCAACATTGATCAAGCATATATGCTTACTATATTTGGGGTGTACTACTTTTTATCACATTGTGATACCTATAAACAATTGATTTTAGCTCTTTTGGCTATAAATCTCTCATATCTGAACTTTATGAATCGTATTTCAAGATCTTCAAAAATTTGATAAAAACCAAATTTCTCCAAAAATTTCCTCATTAAAAAAAAAAAAATCTAAATTGTATTTTTAATTAGATTTATTTTTAAAGATATATTTGATTCAAAATTAAATTTTTCTGTTCCTTTACTTTTCAAAAGATCATTTTTTTCCTTTTTCTGCGATAGTATTTTTCATTATAGGTACAATTTATAACTACAAAATATCAACCTGGAAAAGACTCATCAAATGAACAAAAGCACCTTCCAACTGACGATGATGATTACATTTCAGAAGATGGATCAGGTTCAGATGATGTGTCTTCAGCTCGCCAGAAGTATCATAGAGATGAACAGTTCATTTATCCCTTGCCAATTTTTTGTTCACCATCTGTTACTAATAAAAATGTCAATGTAAGTCTTCTTTTTTTTAACTACAAAACAATTAGGTAGCCAATTTCTTTAACCATATTCAGTACTAGCTGAAGTACCCGTCGTTGACGGGTTAGTACTGAATACAAATTTCTAAAAGCAAGAACTTTCGTCAGCATTGTAGGAGTACACAGAATGGATGTAGTATGTTGCCAAAGTAAAGAAAGTGAAATTATAATTTTTATGCATTGTTAACCCTTTAACGCGCAGTGATCCCGCTCTGGGAACACCCAACTCTGACGTTTTGACTGTTGCCAGTCACGAAGAATAGATTTGATTTCTGGCATCTGCTGAAAAATGGAAGAATGTGAGAGCAGCTGAATAGATTGCCCAATGCTGAAAAAAGGGCAGCCTTTGCCATCGCTCGACTTAACTACCAGCAAGATGGCGGACGATCGAAACGTTCATCGCGTGCCACAGATCTAGAGACCCTTTTTTGACGCAGCTGGATATGCGGCACAGCCAGCTGTTGTCAAAAAAGGGTCTCTAGATCTGTGGCACGTGATGAACGTTTCGATCGTCCGCCATCTTGCTGGTAGTTAAGTCGAGCGATGGCAACGGCTGCATTTTTTTCAGCATTGGGAAAGGGTTGTGCCTCAAAGGGTTAAAATATTACAGGTTAAAGAGTAACTATGTAATATCATTTCATTCGCTTTAGTCGTAATCATGTGATGCGCGAACGAATATTTACACATACTGAAATAATTTTCGCAAAATCTCAAAATCTAATCAACATTTTTGAAAAATTGGAAGCCTACAATTTAAGTTGAATGACAACCTATCATGTCACCCAATTTCGTTCCCCGCAGTCCCGAACTCCCGAATTCCCCGTAGTCTTTATTTCGTGCTGCTGGAACAAAAATTTTAGCATTTTTAAACGATTTTCACAAAATCTCAAAATGTAATCAAAATATTTTAAAAATTCAACACCTATAAATTAGCAACTACCTATCATATCACCAAATTTTGTATTAGTCGTTATTACGCGATGCTTGAAGAAATATAACCGCATTTTGGGAGAATTTTCACAAAATCTCAAAATCTAATTAAAATGTTTAAAAAATTGGACACCTATACTTTATGTTGAGCAACAACCTATCATGTGACCAAATTTCCTATCATTCGCTTTAGTCGTTATTACGTAATGCGTGAACAAAAATTCACTCAGTTTGAAACGATTTTCTCAAAATCCCAAAATAGGATCGGTTTTTTTAGATGCTTATAGTTTAAGGTGACCACCTATCATTTCACCAAATACCATTTTTTCACCTTTGTAGTTTTTACATGATGTGCGAACACAAATTTACGCAGTTTGAAACAATTTTCGCAAAATCTCAAAATCTAATCAAGATTTTTAAGAAATTCGACGCCTATGTTTTAAGTTGAGTGACCACCTATCATGGCACCCAATTTCATATCATTCGCTTCAGTCGTTTTTACGTGATGCTTGAACACAAATTTACGCAGTTTGAAACGATTTTCGCAAAATCTGAAAATCTAATCAAGATTTTTTAAAAATTCGACGCCTATGTTTTAAGTTGAGTGACCACCTGTCATTTCACTCAATTTCATATCATTCGCTTCAGTCGTTTTTACGTGATGCTTGAACACAAATTTATGCAGTTTGAAAGGATTTTCTCAAAATCTGAAAATCTAATCAAGTTTTTTTAAAAATTCGACGCCTATGTTTTAAGTTGAGTGACCACCTACCATGACACCAAATTTCATATCATTCGCTTCAGTCGTTTTTACGTGATGCTTAAACAAAAAAAGCGTCACGGACAGAATGACAGACAGACAAACTTTTTTTTTAGGGTCGCATCGGATTCCCGGGTGCTTGAAACGGATAGAAATCGCAAAATTTTTGAATTCCAAGAAATGTACAGGCAAAAGTCTAATTTTATTTATATAGATATAAATTAAGTATATTATTGATTAAATAAGTTGCCATAGCATCATAAAAACAACATGGCAGATTATGTATATATATTATTGTGTATCTATGGGTCATGAAAGTATTTATTAGACTTATGTTCAGGACAAGAAAATCTTGAATTTCTGTAGGCAGCCCACTTTTTTTTTTTTTTTTTTTTTCTAGAATTAGTATTAGTTAAAAAAAAAATTCTTGCAAATTAAGACTTTGAAATTTCATTCCCTTTTATGTAATGTATAGAATAACATGTTTCATGTGCAAAAAGAGATCTCATAACAAATGACATTGCACCTGATTGTTTTAGATAAGATAAATGTGTGTGTGTGTGAATGATCTTAAACTGAATATGTACATGTGAATTTTTTAATTAGTTTTTGTAAAACTTAAATTTTACTATCAAAAATAATTCTTCAACAATATGCATGTAACTCTCATCTTACTATGTTAGGTTAGAAAGCATTTTTGGCAGTAAAAACTTTTAAAATGTATGCATTTTGTTTTGAAAATGGAGTGAATGTAAATAGATAATGAAATCTTCAATAATTAGCTGAATAATTAATAAAACATGTCCTATTTTAAACTTTAATACTTTTAGACTAATAAAAAACTTTGCTTTTTTGTTGCAGTCTTCAACTGAAAAATTCGAATTGAATATTTATACAAAGAAGGATTTTCGACAAATGGTATCTCAGCAGTCATTTCCATTAAATGTTGTTGTACATGATCATTTGTTTGCTGAAGCTTTAATCAAAGCTGGTAAGTTCAAAAGTCACTTATAATTTTTTCATCCAAGTAAAGAATTCTTAAAACTTATAAATTGTGATTTTTTTAAAGGAAACTTTTCCCTTGACTATCAGCTTTATTATCATAGTGCTTTTAAACATATTTTAAAAGTGATGACAAAGAATTAAAAACATTACAATGTTTGCATTAGTTTATATTAGTTAAACATTTTAAGCAGTGGTAAACTGTGGGTTCTTTATTTGCATTACAACTGAAAGAAATGCATAAAATTTTAATTGTAAATTAAGAAATAAAAATGTTTCTCTTAAAAGGTGAAAAAATACTAATTTTTTAAAAGATTAATATATTTAAAAATTTCTTTGTTATAAGTTAGTTTGATTAATAGTTATCATAGGCACACCCACAGAGGGGGGGGGCTACGGAGGCTCAAGCCCCCCCCCCTGAAAAGTTAGAAGTGAAAAGCATTGAAAACTGACCCTAATGAATTACATTTTTTCTTTTTAAAAATTGTTTTTAAATTATTTCTAAAATACTTTTCACACACACACACACACACAAAGAAAAAAATTAAATAAATACCTATAGTTAGTGTACGTAACACACTTAAACTCGGTTTCAACTATACTGAAATGATCAGATAATTATTTGATTATAACAAGATACATGGCTAGTGCGCATGTTGTTCTATGGGCAAGTCAAGTGGCACAGAATATTTTGACATTATAAGAGAGTTATAACTATAATCGAAGTCACTATAACCGAGTTCAGCAGAATTTGTAACCCAGCCCCCCCCCCTCCTAAACTAAAATCTTAGGGGCGCCACTGATAGTTATTATCAAATGGAAATGATGTGGTATTTGAACAGTAAAAGAACACCTGTTTTACAATTTATTTAACAGATAATTCTGTCATGTTTTACTATGATTAAAAATATAATTTGATTTTTTTTCTTCTCATTTAAATGCTTTTGAAATATGATTGGAGTTATTATAAAAGCAGGAAATGTTTATTTGCAGATATTTTGCCACAAGACATATCACATTGAAATGCACTATAATAAATCTTGCATTATGCAAAGCTTATTCAAGTAGCTTCATTAAATTTTACTATCTTTTTTCTACATGCCAGATTTCATGCTTGATGATATGCATGTTTGATGAATATTTATTTTTTCACTGTAGCAGAAAAAAATTGCATTATGCACAAAATTAGTTCATGAAAAGTGACCAAAAAATAATAATATAAAAAGCATTTAGGATTAATGTTTGGAGAATTTCCAAGTAATGGAAATAATCCTTCATAAGTTGACCACAAACAACCTGATGATGGCTCTACACGAAAAATAAAGAGCAGAACCTTTTTAAAATGCTGGAAATTTTGAAAGAATATTGATTAGTAATCATTAGGTGACATGAAAATCTTTCTAAGAATTGGGATTAACGTAGTTGTTCACAGTAATTTAAATTTTAAAATAACACAATTCTAAAAGCTCTTAAAATAAAAATTGCTGGGAAATTTAAATTTCTTTCAGGTTTCTGTATTTGGATTTGCAAAAGGAAAGATCAAACATGCAAACTTTTGATTACTGGATGGATGCTTTAACTGATTATTCCACTAAATTATGTCAATATAATTTTTCTACTCTTATACAGCATGGTCTGAGTGTTGCACATGCTCAGATGCATCATTTCATGCCTTAACCTTTATATCTATCTATCTATATATGTAATGTATAAAAGGGTACTTTGGGTTTTACTATTTGGGTATTGTTCAACTGGGCACTTTCACTGTAAGTTTCGCTTTCCTGTCATACTTGCCATGTGCGCTTTAGAGCTATGTTTTATTTCTTTTTTCTTTATTTTTTTTTTTAATCAACATTAAAATAGCACTTTTAAAATAATACACACAATTGATAATCATTTAAACATAATACTACTAATGTTTAATTGAATTCTGAAAACATAAATCGCTTACTTCATTTTCCGAAAGAAATTAATATCCACAAATTAAAATCGTCATTCTTCAACGATAAACAAAACCAAAAAAATATCTTCTCTTACAGGTTCAATGCAGGCAGGAGCATGGAGTTCAAAGGTAAAAAAAAAAAAGTTGCACATGCACAAAAACAAAAATATTCAGCATGGAGAAAAGAGAGAAATGATTCAGTTGCACACACTTCTCAGGGGGCCCCCTTGAGGTGCAGAAGTAATGATGACAGGAGTTTCTCTTGGTTTGCGGCGAACGTGCAAAAAAAAAAAAAAAAAAAATGAATTAGGAGGTGCAGATTTCTGGATGATGAGCGCTGCAGAAATACGGCATAGGCTGTTCATCAATGCAGACGTTCTTCCATTTTGGCATTAACGGTGTAGAACGTGCAGGACATTCAACGAAGAACTTCAGACGATAACCTGACTCAGCAGTCGGTGTTGAAAACACCCAGAGCAGGGCTCGACGAATTTGGTCGGCGGCAGAGAGCGGTCTTCGTTCAAGGAGTAGGCCATCGGCGAGTCGGCAAAGAGGCACGCAGCATCTCCTGTGAACGGTGGGCGATGTACCCTGTCTCCCGGACTATTGAGCCTTAATTTTTTAATTAACACACAGGAAATCAGCCTGTCGACTTTATGAAGTGTCAGATATTCCAATAAAGTTCCAGAGTTAAGGCAGGTAAAACGGTTTATTGAACATTATCTTTAAGTTACAATATAGGGGAGGGGAGATGGGTACAAAAATCTGCATGGATTAATTAAGCAGTTCCAGTGGCAGAAGTCTCTGGATTTTCATGGTGCAGGTGTATTTACGCTTACCATACCATGTGGTTTGCTAAGACATTATTGCCTCTCTCTTATCTCTAATCGAATTACATACATTTATTAACATGACCTGCATCCAGGGTTACAAAGGCGTGGGAACACGTGTACACTGAAAAGAACACAGAATTGAAGACCTGCTGTTAGGCAATTAACTAAAGAAATAAAACATAGCTCCAGAGCGCGCGTGGCAAGTATGACAGGAAAGCAAAACTTACAGTGAAAGTGCCCGCTTGAACAATACCCAAATAGTAAAACCCAAAGTACCTTTTTATACATTACATATATATATCTCTAATATATAAAATTCTCCTGTCACAGTGTTAGTCACCTAACTCCTCCGAAACCACTCGACCAATTTTAATGAAATTTTTTATGTATATTCGTTAGGTCTGAGAATAGGTTTTTAACTATGTCTCATACCCCTAAGTCATAAGGGCGGTCCACCCCAAAATGTTTAGCCCCAGAGTGCTATTAATTTCAATCAGGATTTCTGTGTAGACATTAGCGTGTCGAGTCACTTTTCAAATGTGTTTGCCAGATAATGTGGAGAGGGGGGGGGGGCGTTAATAAAATGTTGAAAGTCGCACAAGGTTTGCAATTTTTGATAATTTATCGCTAAATGTGGTGCCAAAACATGACAATTTATTATAAATATATTTCGCGCATAGTTAGAAAACGCCTAGCGTATATTGTAAAAGAGTTTTATTAGGCGATTTTAGTATAGATTTCTATTCCGAAGAAGTGCTCTGTGGAACAAGAAAGGAAAACACGGTACACTCATGGATTATGATGCCAATTCCAAAGAGCATTTAAAATGTCTTTGCAGTATAGTTGGAATATGCCTACAGGAAGAATATGCCTGGCGAAGATTGTAAAACAGTTTCTGTAGGCGATTTTAAGATAGATTTCGATTCCAAAGACGTGTTTCATGGTACAAGAAAGAGTTGATTCCTATTTTAACGCCCCCACTCTCGCCAACCTAAAAAATCCCCGTAATTTGATGAGCTTTTCAGTCATGGGTCTCTGAGAGTTATGCACAAGTTTCAACGGTACTTACGTATTATCCCGGCGGTCCGCCAAGACAAGCAATTTTTCACCAAGATAAATGCTGAGCACATGAAATTGTTGATAGTTTGGAATACGATTGGCAACATATATAAAATCTACGAAAAAGTAGTTTGGCGGAAGTGACCGCCAGGATAATACATAAGTACCGTTTCAACGCACCCAAAAGAACTAGGTGATAACTAAAGTAAACAAACTAGCGATAAACGTGCCAGTTAAGAAATTTGAAGACATTTAATTATTAAAACTACATTAATTGGTAATCCAAAATAAATAAAAATGTAACGGCATGCTGTACTTACATGTTGTTCCAAATCGCCATTTTAATTCTAAATTATGATTTCTATATAAATGCAAAAAAACGTCATGGTAACTGCATATGATTAATCATCGCCTCCTTGGCGAGAGTCGAGGCGTTAAAGTAGGAAACAATATATAAAACGTTTCGGCAAGTATAGTTGTGATATACTTGCCGAAGATTGTAAAATAGTTTTAGTAGGCGATTTTAAAATAGATTTCAATTCCAAAGATGGGTTTTATGAAATAAGAAAGAAAAAATAGGGACGGACACCATAAATTATGATACGATTTTAATATATAGCACTATAGTGCGTATTTAAAATCTGAAAGTGTTTCAGATTTTCATCCTTTTTTTTTTGGGGGGGGGGGCAAAATTTTTTATGGAATGACTATCAATAATTCTCAAGGCCAAACTATGTCTGTTTGTGGATTAGATTTGAGCACACCATGTTTTTCACCCGGACAGTTATACGTGGCATACTCTCGAGTGTGCAAACCATACAGTGGGCATCCAGTTTGTTTGTGTTATCTAAAGATGGGAATAACAAAAAATATTGTATACTCTATTGCGTTAAGGGATTGATATTATTTTTTACTAAAATTATTGTAATTAGCTATATATATAAATTTAAAGAATAAATTACAATGAATGAAAATATAAATGTTTGGTATTGTGTTATTTTTATATTCCATCATCGTTCACAGCGCTCCATGCCTCTTCCACTCATATACCACATCCTCACAAACTTACAATAAGTTAGTCTTTCTTTCTACTAAAATAATCCTAGGAATAATTTATATGGCAAAACAACGTTTGCAGGGTCAGCTAGTATATATATAAAACTTAGAGATACTGTACTTCATAAGAGATAAGGCACGGTCGTGGTGTGCATGCTCAGAAAATCATCCAAACTACGGCAACCCGTTTTCCCTCAATTGGTCGTTACTCGCGAAGCAGGCGAGTTTTCTTTTTTACTGTTTATTTCTACTTGTTAAACCTGCTAAAGGATGCAAACTGAGCATGTATAATATTGCTCAATTATGGATGCAAATGAGTACAGAGAAATAACTATGCAGCAAATTAAAGTGCTGTCACATAACGATGTATTATTATTCCCCTTACATTTTGTTTGTTTTTGTTTATTAATTCATATTTGTAGTACATCATTCATAAAACCCTTACTTTATATGAATATTGGTATTGGTTGATTTTTAAATATTAGAAAATTGAATTTTTTTATTTTCAAGCATGCCTTCTATAATGTTGTTCTAATAGTAAATTATGATTAAGTTAACATGAATAACTTCATTCTGTCAGTTTTAAATGTATACAAATATATATATTTGTGCTGAACAATTCTACTTTTCTTCTAAATGTTGTTAACCTTTTACAGACCACATTGGGATCCAGGCATATTTTCTATCAGCTTTTTTGTATATTTTGTCTTCTAATGCGTTTGTTAAAGCGCATTAGTTATTTAAATGGGGAAATTTTTTTAATACAATTTTCACCGTGTTTCCAATTGGGAACATGGGTCCATTCTGACTATAATTTACATTGATTTCAAAAACTGATTATAATGATATATAGTTTAAATGATAAGTGAAATGTTAAGAATTAACAAAAGATATATTTTTAAATTTAAGTACAGATGTGAATTAAGTTTGAAGGGGAGGGGGGGTGTCACGATAGCTCCATAAAAACATATGAAAATGACTAGTTAAACTTTATCTGCTAATTTTTTCAAGTGAATATTGATCATATAAGGCAGGTATAAATGCCAAAGAAGGCTCCATATGTTACCTCCCCTCCCAAGCTTCCTTTTGAAAGACATGGGCATGTACCTTTCAAACAAATTTCAATTTTAATCTACGTCCTTAAGATTTTCAATCAGTTCTTTCAATCAAATATATTATTTAAAAAAGACCATGATAAGAGGAAAATTTTTATGTGGGGGAAAATTAAATAAACGTGTGAATGAAAAGTTCGATCAGTATGCATGACATGGGGGGAAAAGGAAAAGCGAAGATGAAATGCAGGCTTTTAGATGGATTATGTTCTTCCATAAGGGACCTGTGTAAAGAAAAAAAAAATTTTTTTTCAATATGTTTTGCAAGTTTTAATATTACTTTGTTAAAAAATCTAACTAGGTGAATTAGCTGGGTTTTCCTTTTACGGCAGTCAGGAACGTGACTTCTTAAATCAAAAATAGTGTGAGATTAAAACTACCGTGTTTACTCGCATAATAGTCGCCCTCACACTATAGTCGCACCCCTGTTTTGAAGCAGAAAAAATTGTCAAAATATTTTCCCTACATAAAATTCACAGCCACATATTTGATCTTCATTTATGTCTGTAAAAATATTACTATAAAAAGAAAGTGCCTCTTTTTTGTGTGCAACTGACGAAAGAACTATTTAATATACGGTAGATAATCTGGAAGCATTTGGTAACTTAGCAATTTTCTTATAATACCAGTAATGTTTTAACATTAGAGTGTACAATATTGTATAGTGTATTTTTTGTGTAGTGTATTGTGTAAATACTTAAATTGTGCATTTACGGGAAGAAATGAAGATAAAAGTAAGAGGTAGTATTAGTAGATTTGTTTCGATAATAAGAATTAAAGCACAATATATCATTAGAATATACAGAAAGGAGCACGTGCTCCCAATTTTCTGTCAAGATCTTTTTATTTTTTATATTTGTTTTGAAATTCAAAAGGAATTATCAATAGGAGAAAAATCTTTCATGTGCCCTCACCACCCCAGAAGCAGAAAGTGGCTAAAAGTGCGACCTACGTCGCAGAACAATCAGAATCTTTGCAGAACATTTAATCTTTTAAAAGAAAGAGTCTATAAATGATATGTTCTGCAGAGTAATTACAGTGACGTGCCCTTTATGCTATGCCTTCTCTCTTCACTTTTTGCAAAATTTTTATACCTAATTTGCATTTCACCATGGTCAGTGAGACTTGGACAAAATGCCTGCAGAACATTTGCAACTGTTTGAAGTTTGTTGCAGAACACCGAATATAATTGTGCTCCTGGGCCCACCACCACCACAAAAAAAAAAAAAAAAAAAAATCGTAAAAATCAATCACACTACACCAAAGGACCATTACAAGTACAAAAATTGAAAAGTAAATAGTAAATATTCAATTATACCTCAATAACAAGCACATTTTTGAACTGCTGAATAACTGCTGTATAGAGTTCTTAAAATAACTCAAACCAGTAAATATTTTTCAGAGACTAGTATCTAGTGAGCTAAAATTTCAGAAAAATATTGCTTTATCTAAATATTTATAACTGAAACTGAAACATTTGGACTCAAAGCGAAAAACTCGGATGAAACGTGCCGAGTAAAAGGGAGCCAACAGCAGTTTGGCGTCTGTATTCTTTTTGCCAAATGCAGTCCGGTGCAATCATGGAAAAAAGTAAAAAATACAAAGCTTTTGAAGGCTTTTTTAATTAATTTAAAGCATTATATGCGCACATATAACATAAATAAATATTAAAACAATATTATTGTAAAGTTCAATTAGGAATCCACCAAATATTCGGTTGGTATTCAGTATACTGCCTATTCGGCAGTCAAACCGAATATTCGGTTCGGCCGAATACTTTAATATTCGGCAACCGAATAGTAAACAAATTTTAATAGTCAACAATTAGTAAACAAATACTTTTTTTTAATACCATGAATGAAAGTAATTGTATAGTAGTACCATAGTACAAAACTAATTTGAATCATTACTTACTAATAAAACATTCAAAGTAGTTTTAATGTAAGAGAAAACACTCATATGTAGAATTTAAATATTTTTGCCTTGCAATTTTCTTAAATTTTATGACACATTACATTAACCTTACTATTACCAACTCATTTAAATATGAAAAGAAAAAAAGCCAGAAAAAAAGAACCTCGTTATTAAATGTTCATGAATGTTTAAAGTCAACTGGTTATTTTTTAATGAAATATGCAGTCTTAAAAGAATTTCACAAATATTTACAAAGGTGAAATAATTTATAAAAGAAACACTTGGATATTAAGTTTTACAGTACTTTAATTTCTGAAGTTTAACACCATAAGATATATTAAATACTGTTTAAAAAGAAACTAATTAAATTAATTGATGTACAAAGTAAGATGTAATAAAGTATTGATGTACAAAGTACTTAATTTCGAATTTCTAGTTAAAAAGTGATTTTTATGTATTAAGTAAGTATTTCAGATTAGGAAAATTGAAATGAAAAACATAACTGATTATTTAATGCTTAGATATAGCAATTTTTCCGAAGTCACTCCGTTCCCCAATGCTAATTCTATGGAATATTTTCATCCGTAGCCTGCAGCGGCTGATTCTCCGCTTCAGCCAATCAGAAATTATTTCTCTTGTGTTGTGTCTCTAACCAAGTATAGTGTCTCTAATAAAACTTTGCTGTTTCAGCCTCATCAGGGGGAGATCCCCCTTGAACACCCCTAATTTTTTAGTTTCATTATTATCATATTAAAACGATATTAATTGACTTTGGTCATTTTATCTCTCATCTTGTATTTCGCCTGGTAACACTATGTTGAAATTTTTATGATTGTAATGCATTTATACAAAAATACATGTAATGCATATTCTACAACTTACGAAATATTGTAACTAGATTAAAGCTGTTGTGAACTAATAGTATTTAAATATATGTAAAAAATGCATGTGATGCATATTCTACAGCTTACGAAATATTGTAACAATAGATTAAAGCTGTATTTAAACTAATAGTATTTAAATATATGTAAAATTGTCGCATTTTTGGGACAATTTCAATAAAGGGGGTGAGAGATAAAATGATATAGTCATTAATATATATATAAACTAATATTTCAGCTTTAATTTTCTTAATATCACATTTTGGGTTGATTTTAATCCTCCTTATCACCACACACTGTTTGATTTTTCATAATTACAGTTCTAATAATTTTATTGGTTAATTTTAATTTGTCTTTTATTTCTTAGATCCTCGATTATGCATCAATGTTGATGAATGCTGGTTATCTGAAAATAATGGTTTTACCAAAAATGAGGCAATTAAAAGCACTTTAATAAAGCAAGGGTAAGTGAAATTTACTCAGTTACTATCATATAAGTCTTAATTATATGTACTGTATGTCCACTGTTAATTGTAGGTATGCACTTTTATTGGGAAAACTGATGTAAATAATTATTTTCTTAACTGACCAAGTTGTTGCCTCTTAAAAATATATTTTGAAAAATGGTCATTTACAGATTTATTTCAGAAAACAATTTGAATCTATTTAAAACTTAAAATGCTTAAATCAAAGTAAAAACATTAAAATAAATGTTTTACTGCCTCGAATCTTAATAGCAAACTCTATTAAAGAAATACAGCTTGTAAAATAGCCTTTTGTTGTTGTTAAAAGTACTATTAAATATGTTTATTATGCAATAACATTCCAAATTTTAAGGAAATACATTATTTTTTCGTATTATTTTATAGTAAATGCTCCGTTAAGTATCATTGCATTTCAATCTCATTGTATTATTTATACAATTTTATTCTTTTTAGATGTCCTACAGATCTAAGCGTAGATATCCTTTCGAAAAGTCACTGTGGAACTCAAGAAGATGTTGATCATTACAGAATGAGATTTTCTTTTCAGCTGAGTGAAGACTTTATTAATCAACATCTTTTCTTACATTGTCGATTTACATCTTGTGCAATGAAAGATAGTAAACAACTGAATATGAAACAGGTTTTTCTTAATTACTTTTATGTATAATTACTTTTCATTCCCCCTGCTTAATTCATATTTTATTCAGACATTAAATAATACCTTAAATATTGAAATTAGCTTTCATTAGTATCTGCTGTGCATTTTATAAAATTTTCCCTGTGCACTAAAACTACATAAATTTTTGCATTTTATAAAAATCTTTCCACCAGAATTGCTTGGGAAAACATATTTGCTTAATTTTAATGATTATTACTACTGCACTGTCAGTACTTCATTGTAGTTGTGCATCAGTTATGCATACAGTTGGCTCTTTATTTAACGACGCTCTACTTAACAATGATTTCTATTTAAAGACGATATTTCAAAGTCCTGGACTCTCCGACATAAAAGATCTCTATTTAGAGACAATGCTGTTTCAGTTTAACGACAATTTTTCTTCTACATGATAAACATTTTTTTTTTTTTTTCAACTTCTTATCTGTAGCTGGGGAACCTTCTGTGGGTGAACAAGTTTGGTTTCAATAACAGAATAGGACTTTCCTTGATGTTTGCAATGTTTGAATTAGACTTATTGCAATGAGAAAAAGGGGGAGGGGGATTACTGTTTCACAGAAGATGGAATATCCTTCACGGAGCTCTTGGTGTAAGAGCCGAATCAATCAATTTACCCTCCCTGTTATCATGTAACTTACAATAGCTGTCCTGTACAATAGCAACCCTTTCTCACTCCTTTCAAGAAGCAAGTCTTTGGTTATGTTTTAGAGAATTCATGGTTGTGTGTAGCAATTCATTCTTGTACGAACCCAAGGCGAGCAGAGAAAAATGGCATCAAAGCAAAAACATCTTTTGCTACACGAAAAGGTGAAAATAATTGAAGAGTGGGAGAAAAGTTTTGGAATTTCAAAAGTCCGATTCGCAAGACCATTTCAGATATTCTCAAGGGTATTTTAGCAAGTAAAGAAAAAATTCTTGAAGCAGCAAAAAAATTTGGTTTGGGATCCAAATTCAAATGACAGAAAATTCCACACAGACGATTGGAAAAGTTTGATAAGGCACTCCTAAAATGGCTTTCATGAAGCAAGAGCATCCAACATTTCAATTTCCAGTGTGATATTTAAAGAAAGTACTATTCTTCTGGCAGAAAAGTTTGGAATGCAAATTTTCAGGCTTCGCCTGATGGACTAGCAAAATTCAAAGAAAGATACAGACTTGCATTCAAAAGCATATCTGGTAAAAGTGGCTCCATAGGTGAAAAAATAGTGAAAGTGTTATGATTTGAAAAAATAACTTATTGTTCTAGCGATCTATGAGTAGTAAAATCAAATTTCAGATTAATATTTTGTGTAATGTTTAAATTGTACTATTTATCCTTTTGGGTTTTTTTTTTTTTTTTATTTCCTTCACAGCACTCTTACAATCTTGCAGTTTGTTTTGGTTCATTCCGCACGCTAACGACAAAGCAGGTTGCCAGATTGGAAGAGCAAAACTTTTCTATTTGATCTGTGGTATTGGTATTGTCATAACTTTTGATAAATAATTAATGTTAAAAATATTTATATGTGGTTTTTAAATCGAGCCGACTTTTCCTTTTCTTTATGCCAACATTTTTTTTTCTTAAATGAATTTTTTTTTATACAGACATCGTATTTTGGCTTTGTAATGTGTTTGCTAAATTCATTTAAGTTTGGTTTAGGCATTTCCTTTTTATGCCAAAGTTTTTCTCTTTCTTTAATTTTTGAAGTAAAACTTCTTTAGTGGCGATTAGGGAGTAACTCAGATTATTTTTCTGACGGAAGTAACGCTCAGTAAAGGAAGTGCTCGCTCCGAAAAAGAAGAACTATTAAAAACCTACCTTTTCGACCTGCTTTCGCCGTTCCCCAAACTCATCGTTTAAAAATACGTGGTGCCGTTTAGAGAAAACAGTCAAGAGCCGTATCTTAGAGACATCAATATTTATTTATATATCAATAAGCGTTTTGAAGGTACATCCAACATAATATTTTACATGTAATCTCAACCTCACAGGAGGTTCTCGATAATCCTTATTTTTAGATGAATAATATACAATACATGTGTGACGTACGTAAGCTGAAGCCAAGATTAAATTGTCCGGGTTTGACAAAAATAAAGAACAGATTTCCTAAAAATTATATTTAATGAATTATATACAAGCTATGTACATGGATCAGGTATCGTATAATATAAATTCTCGTATAAAACTTACGTATGAGATCGTAGATTACACCGTACAACAGCTTTTCTCTGTTCTAGCGCGTAAAAACCATGGCATAAACACGGTGGGGTTGAGATGTAGCTCGCTGCTGACTCCAAGGTGGGAGAAACCATGGAGTCGAAAAGGGGGTGCAGCTGCCACATCCTCCCACCTTTTGAGTAACACTCAAAACCATTTAATACTTACTTATGTACAAAATACTTACTTACAAAAAATTCTTAGTTACACAGTCAAATTAAACTTAAAAATTGAAAAAGGAGAAATTAAATGTTCAACAGTTTAGTCATCAGAAGAATCATCAAATTCCAGTTTATAAAGTTTCTGCACAGGTCGTAGAAGCTCAGCATTCTCAGTCTTCAACAGAACAAGGTGTACATGTCCGTCCCGACCTGGGAACAGCTTCAACACTCGACCCAAGCTCCATGCTGTCCTCCTCTTGCTCGTCCCTTCCAACAAGACCACCTCTCCAACGGATATTGGAGTGACTTTTCCAGCTTTCTTTTATGTTTGTCGTAACAGTCCCAGATATTCTGATCTAAATCTGCGTCTCAGGACATCACGAATTTTCTGTAAATGCTTGGCTCTTTTGCTTAATTTTTCACAGTCTACAACATCCAGATCTGGAACACCTGAAGAAGAAATTTAATGAAGGAACATAGCAGGAGTCAAAGGTGATGGATCTTCGATGTCTTGTGAAGCATACGTTAATGGCCTGGAATTAATTACTTGCTCGCAATCGCAAAGAACGGTTAGCAATTCCTCGCAGGTTAGGGAGGCGCGTCCCAAAACTTTTCTCAATATTCGCTTAACCATTTGGACAAGACGCTCCCACCATCCTCCCTACCAGGCTGCGGATGGAGGATTTAGTTTCCACTGGATTCTTTGTTCTACGGCCTTCAATTGTACAATCTTCCAATCAATGTTACTTAGGACATTCTTCGTACCAACGAAATTTGTTCCATTATCGGAGTATACTTTCGAAGGTCATCCCTGTCTTGATATGAATCTTCTTAGTGACTGGACAAAAGCTTCTGTTGTTAATTGCGTGATGAGCTCCAGGTGGACCGCTCGATACACTGCACACGTAAAAAGTACAATGTATGCTTTCTGCTTATTCTTCAAATGGAGAGGTCCAGCCAGATCCACACCAACTATTTCAAATACCTTAGCATCGCAAACTCTGTCTTCTAGCAATTTGCCAGGTGTAACTTCGAAGTTTTTGGCGTTAAATCGTTGACACTTCATACAACGTCGTATGGGAGTACATCATCCCATTTAAGTTTCAAACACCATGTTTCCTGTAAGACTAGTTTAGGTATTAACATAACAGGGCAAGTGTATCCTATCGGATCAAACACTTGGTGAGCTATTGCCAAAACACTGCGTTTCGCGACTTTGTCTACTTGAAAAGGTATTTTATCAAAATTACAAGCTAATGTGTCACGTTGCGTATCCCAAATAAGTCCTAAAACAGAGACACATTTTTACATAGATTGATCTTCTTCAATCATTCCATTAAGAAAATTTGATCGCCATCCACGCAAATTAAAATGTTCCGTCGATAAAATCACTCGTGATTCAAGGATAAATTTTTCAACTTCTTCTACCGAACTTAGACTGGTCAAACAGTTGTCTACGTAAAATGACTTCTTGAGAATTTCGGCTGTCTGTTTCAAATTTTCTGTCACCCTGCTTAAATGATAATCTAAAGTTGCAGCTAATAAAAATGGACTGGTTCTGATTCCAAATACAACCCTTCTATGTTGGTGTATAAGACTTTGTTCAAAATTATCTCTATCAACCCAAAAGAATCTTAGAAAGCTTCTGTCCCTTTCCCTGATCAAAATCTGTAAAAATGCTTTCTCTATGTCTGAAGTAACCCCGACAGCATTTTTCCGAAATCTATTTAGAATGGATGGGATAATCTCTATCAAATTTGGCCCCGTTGCTAAACAGTCATTAAGTGATGGTGAATTGCCCGTACGTGCTGAAGCATTAAATACAGGTCGTATTTTTGTCGTACTTTCTTCTTTAAATACAGGCCTGTGTGGTAAATAATATCCTTCTTTAATTTCTTCCTGATTCGGGATTTCTATTATTTTAAGAGATAGCCAGTTCATAAATACCTCATTATATGCACTGATGTTATTGGAAGCTGTTAGTTTATCTTTTGTTTTCTTAAAACATCTTTCAGCTAATCTGTAATTATCTGGCAAAATAGAACTGTCCTTAACCCAAGGAAGAGCTACCTCATATCTACCCTCTTGATCAATACATATGGTTTCATTAAAATAGTTCATCGTATCTGTCTCTAACTCTTTTCTAGATTTATCTTGCACAGGGTCAGTTATATTTAAAACATCTAATTTCCAGAGATCTGAAATGCAATTATTATTTACAAGCAACGACGAAATGCAAATAGATGCACAAGATTCATCTGCTGTACTAACCGGAACTTTCCCCATTAGGGTCCATCCCAGGGACGTTTCAACCGCTACAGGTCCAGATTTTAACTTTATAATTTTGCCTGAAAGTAATTTGGCAGCTGTGTCAGCTCCAAGAAGTAATTTAATTGCTTTATCAACTTTTACAGAATTTCCCTCAAAATCACTTAATTCAATACAGTAATTTCTTAATTCTTTAATCCAGGCACCATGGGGTATTTGTTTGATATCCGAACAAATATTCGGTTGACTTAATAATTTTACACTGCACTTAAATCTATCATCAAAACTACGTAATTCAACATTATACTCGTTGTGAACACTTTCTTCAGTTTCAATGCCACCAAACAAATTTTGTTTTAAGTTAACTCGTCGTAAAACATCATACTGCATTTCTTCAGCAACACTTTCACAGATATAACTTTTCATAGAACCTGTATCAACTATAGCTCGTACTAATTGTTCTCGACTGCCATTACATAATTGTACAATCAAAGTTTGCAGTAACACATCCGAGAAATGCGTTTGGTTGTTCAACGCGCTGGTTTTCGTAGGTAAATCAGGACATAGGATAGCAAAATGTCTATTTCTGCATATTAAACACTTAATCCTAGATTTACACTGGTTAGCTCTATGACTGTTACGTTTTAAACAAACAAAGCAAGCATTTTGTTTCTTAACTGCATCTTTTTTATCCAACAATGACATATTATCTACTTGGTCACAGTTCTCGGATGAATGCGTAAACTTTTTACAAAAAATACAATATTCTGATTTTTTATTACTTTGTGTATTTTCATTACGAACATTTTTATGAGAAATAAACAATTCAGAAGCAGTCGGAACAAAACTATCGTACTCAGGTTTCTTGTAGTGCTTCTTGTTTACCTTTTCAACACTGAATGTGTTACGAGCAAGTTTTATTTTTTGCTCACTTTCAACTTCTACTCTTAAAAAATCAATTAAAGAGTCTAGATCAGACTTACCTTCATTTTTCTCTTGCGTAAAACAGAGGTTTCTCTCCCACGTCATCAGCAGGTCAGGAGGCATACATGATTCCACCAACGGAAACAGTATTTCGGCGTATTTATCCTTCATTAGACCTAACGATTCTAACCCTCTTAATTTTGTTTGTAATTCATCGTAGAGTGTTGATAAATCAGGCCTTTTATCTTTAATAACAAGATGTAATAAATCCCTAACGTATACTTGAATCAAAATATTTTCTTTTCCGAAACGCTCCTTTAAATAATTCACAGCCTTAGGATAATTTTCTGTGGTGGGAGGGAAGCTATCTAATATCTGACGCGGCTTAGTGTTAGGTACTGTGCTCTGAATTAAATACGCAAATTTATCACGAGCGTCTATTCTGTCATCATTATGAATTTTTTCGAATTGACTCCAGAAACCTAGCCATTCCCTCGGATTCCCAGTAAACTTCGGAAGTTCTAAAATCGGAAGAGCGTAGTTAGCCGAAGCTCCTGCATTATTTACAAGCGGCGACTGATCATTCTCTTTCGTAGACGAAATGGAGCCATTGACACTCCCGTTGTTTTGATTAACGCTAGCAGCGAACACTTTCGTTTCGTTTTTAAAAGTATAAATTTCTCTTGATATTGTTCACAAGAGTTATACTCTTCATCGAATTCTTTCTGCGTACATTTTTTGTCTTCCAAAAACTTAAAAATTACATCATCACATTCTTTCAGTTGCGTCGCTTTATCAGTTACTTGTTCTAAATATATTTCAATTTCATCAGTTAATGCAGCGTTAGACTTAAATAATTCTTCAAGCTTATTTGCCGTTTTAGTAAAGGCAGTTCATATTGAAGAACGTCGTATTTTAGCCTGATCCATATTAATATCGTAATATGAAATCTATTTGAAAATTAATTACAATTTTCCATCCTAAGCAGGGATGCCAATCTGTGACGTACGTAAGCTGAAGCCAAGATTAAATTGTCAGGGTTTGACAAAAATAAAGAACAGATTTCCTAAAAATTATATTTAATGAATTATATACAAGCTATGTACATGGATCAGGTATCGTAGGTATCGTATAATATAAATTCTCGTATAAAACTTGCGTATGAGATCGTAGATTACACCGTACAACAGCTCTTCTCTGTTCTAGCGCGTAAAAACCATGGCGTAAACACGGTGGGGTTGAGGTGTAGCTCGCTGCTGACTCCAAGGTGGGAGAAACCATGGAGTCGAAAAGGGGTGCAGCTGCCACAACATGGTTTTGGAAAATCACAAAGAAATGGAACCTGCCTGCAATCGAACCGGAACAGTCAGGGACTGATTTACGGCGGGGCATTCGGGGCACGTGCCCTGGGCCCCCGATCTTTAGGGGCCCCCAAAACTTCCTTTTATTTAATCATAATAGCTACTAAAATTATCTCTCAAGAGAAAAATTTCTGATTATTTCATTTCATCACAAATATTCAAAATTTTTAATTTAATATAACTTGTAACGCTGAAAGTTATGCATTCGATTCGATATTCGCAAATTCGTTCGGACACCTCAGCATGCTCCTCTTTTTATCTTTTCAAAGGTATGTGACAGCTGTAAATACCCATAAAAACATTTCAAAATCGAAAAATTCATATAAGTGGTATCTGTCGTGACATTTTACTGATTTGTAAATGTTTACATATGTAATTTAAAAGCAAGATGATGGACAGTATAAAAAGCAAGCGCTTGGCGGCAAGCTCTCTTGCTCTGGCTGTTTCCTGGAGATCCTGACATGATTTGCTGAGTTGACGCCAAACTGATGATGTGGTGGAAAGTACTCATCATGAAACTGAAGACCTAAAATGCGATAAAGATGCGGGCCCCCAAAATCAGCTACATGACGATAAGTCATTTTCTCTTTCTTTTACTTTCTCTCTTTTTTTTTTTTTTTTTTTTTTTTTCTTTTTCTTTTTTGAGTCGGCAGTAAAACTTAAGTGCACTTCTAAAGGGTATCTAATATGTCTTGTAATTGTTAGTATGATATTTTAAATTTAAGTTTTGTAATGGTGTGAAATGTTACCCAAGAATCGAAGGATGCGTTTTCGTTAAATTCAATAAATTTTTGTTAAGGTTTAACAGAATATTCTCTCAGTCATTTCTTGTTTTCTCTTTACTTAGCTAACATGGCATCATTGCGCCATTTTCTTTTTGTTTTAGCTAACACAGACAGAACCTGGGTATTTGACTATTTGGGAAATTGGTCAAAACACTTTACGATTCTTTTGGCCTCTATGCCATTTGATTTTAGGAAAGAAATATTTTAATGTTTGATTTTTTTTTCATTTAAACTTTAATTTTTGGAACTTTAGAAATTTAAGCAAGCTTTTAGTGAAGTCACGGCAAAAGAGTCGAAAATAGAGCTAAAAGGGAGATGGATATGACCAGAGAAACATATTCAATGCAGAAAAGATTGGCCTACTCTACAATATGATGCCTAATAAAAGTTTAACGCATAAGAGCGAGAAATGCTTTGGTGGAAAACTCAGTAAGGAATGATTGACTGTTTTACCATGCACTAATGCTGATGGATCACAGAAAATTTCACCTCTAGTTATAGGCAAATCAAAGAATATAGGCAAATCGAGGTGTTTTAAGAACATCACTAAGAAACCTTGTGAATACCAGAATAACACAAAAGCATGGATGACATTATCGATTTTTATTGACTGAATTAGAAAATTTGATACAAAAATACATAGAGAAAAGAGAAAAGTTTTACTTTTAATCGACCATTGTACAGCACATCCTCCAAATATTCCTGGACTTACAAACTTGACTATTCATTTCTTATCAGCTAATTGCACTAGCAAGTTGCAGCCATTAGACATGGGTATCATTCATAGTGTGAAAGCATATTACAGAAAGTCTTTTATAAGGAAATTAATAAACAATTCAGCTGAGAGAGATAGTATGAAATTTAGAAAATTTAGTATCTCTGAAGCAATGCACATGGTAACAGCATCATGGAAAGAAGTTTCTTCATTCACAATAAAAAACTGCTTTCGCATTGCTGGAACTCACAATCAAGAACTTAGACCTGCTTTTGGAGTGGAAGTGCAAAGTATGGCTGTAGAAATCAACGAAGATGACATTACCCCTGAAGAATGGAGGGTCCTTGTGGAAGGTGATGTTACAATTCAAGATTTCTACAGTTGAGATGAATCTGTTTTAACAACAGATTACAGAAATATAGATCAAATTTATGAAGAAATACAAAACAAAAGCACTGTGTCAGACAACAAAAATGAAATTGAGAACTCGGATGAGACACCGCCACCATCTTACACAGATGCGACTTCTGCTCTAGATGTTCGCCAACACTATATCATCTCATCGAACATAGAAAATGACACATATAACCTTTTAGAAAATGTGGAAGAGAGAATAGGGAAAACAAGGAAAAAAGATGAAGCAATCAACACTTTTAGATTTTTTTAAAACCTAATTTTATTGTATTGTTTGTTTGTATTCTTTTTTAATGTAACATATATTTGTGAATTAAATAATATAATGGTAATTATAAAAACATTTTTAAACACGCCAATATATTAGGAAATACATTGTCAGTCCTAAGCCTGTAAAGTGTGGAGGGAAATGTTATTTTTTTACAAATTCTGTTTAAGGACGATCTCCATTTATGACGATTTTTCGCAGTTCCTTGAAAGTTGTTAAACAGAGAGCCAACTGTATTAACATTATGTTGTTAAAAGATACATTTTTGTAAGTTTTGCTGCTTGAATGCTATCTCGGTGTCTACCAGGTTTCTGAAATCATCAGAAATACAAAAAATCAAGAAAAGGTTACTACACAAAACCTTTAGTCCACAAACATAAAAATATCATCTTTATATATCTATTAAATAAAATAAGACGACTTTTAATATTCATTATTTGAATTATTTATACTTCATAATCTTTTTTTTTTTTCTCTTTTTAATTCTATAGTGTATTCTCAATGAAAATTTTTGTGTCAAACCGAGCCTTCGCCCTTATTTGGACCCTCTTCGTGTTAAGAAATTCAGCATGATAATACAAGGACCTTTCCACATTATATCAAAATCAAAAATGGAAAAAGGGAAAGGTAATAATTATTTTTCTCATTATTTATCATGATTTTATGTTTTGGTATTTTTGTAGGATTGAATTAATTTTTAATCATCTGCATTTAAGCAGCTATAGCATTTAAACTAACTCGAGTAACACTTAGAAGCAAGCAAAATAACTTATTCAAAGTTTTTTTGCCATTAGTGCAAAGAGCTCTCTTGTCTTAATAAGCTGTGTCTTTAGGACAAGGACTTAATAAGCCGTGTCTTTAGGACTATTGGGCATTTAACTGGCTCCTGCCATCATAAAAAACATCTGAACATAATGTGGGTTGTTGAGGGGGTTTCTATTACAATGGAGAGTCTTCATTGCACATTCTTTGTGAATAGGAGGAAATACTTTTCTGCATACAGGTTTGAGCCTTTAGGCATTATATTTTTGAATCTTGGTATATTCATAACATACTTATTCTTATTTTCACATATTTTACTTGACTCTCCTTAAGATGGATATTCTTCGCTTTGGAATTGGCACAATAACTTTCTGCATATAGTACCTGGATTTTTAAGGCCTTCCCTTATGTCATAATCAAATGGAAAATTGGAAAGCAGTTTAAATTGCATCAATTTCAAATTTTGTACTGCTATTTGCACATACACATCAATTTTTGTAGAAAGTATCTCTAAATAAAACTGGTTCAGTGCATTTTTGATGATCTAGAATCTCTAGTAACTTGTAGCAGTGTCCTATTCCCGGTAAACATATCTGGCCTAGATTTTATTTTGACCTTGAAATGATATACATAACTAAAACAATAAATACATAATGTATTCAGGGATGTTAATTCTGTGCCGATTGCGCCGAGCTGCTCCAAAACGCAAATCTTGCGCCGAACTGCGCTTTTAGCCGATTTTTGCGCCGAATATGTCATTTTGACTCTTTGTTAATTTTTTGCCATGCTTGCAAACTTTGCTTTTTTTATCTGCATTTATTTAAGTGTTGACTCTAGATTGATTTTGCAGGGCGTAGCGGCCAGCGGCCCTTTTATCGTCTTTTTAGCGCCCGGCGGCCTTATTTCTCTTCTTTATGCGCCCTCCTGGTTTTACATTTTTATTACTATTAGTCAGCAATCCCCACTTTTTATTTCTTACATACCATTTGCGGTCCATCATGAAAATGCGTTAATTAAAAGGCTCCTTCACAGAAATACGATTGAGTACAATAACTCCATCATAAAAATAGGTTCGATTGAAAGCAGCCCTTTCGCGAAAACCGTCTATGAAATCGGATCTTTCCCACAAATGCCTTTTTCAAATATTCTATTCTTTCAGATCGAAATACTATTACTGCCTTTTTCATTGTCTTTGCGCGCGCCGAGTAACCCGAAAAGGGGCCTCTCTACTATGTTTTGTTTTTGCTGACTCAATGAGAAGCCCAATCGGCCGGGCAGAACTACCTGGGCATTTCACTTAAGTGTTGGGGGAAGAAAATACGGTTGGGAAAATCAAAATTTTCTTAAGTTATCTAAAAATTTGCGATTCCATCTGTCAATCCTCAAATATCTGTAGCTACGTTTAATAAATAAGTAGTTGCGAATTTTCAAACAATCATTATTCCAGAGCTCATCGCCAGCTGTATATAGTTATTGCTCTTTATGTTTTTAATAGTTTTGCGTACTAGCAAATTTCTTTTTTTTTTTTTTTTTTTTTTTCCCTAAACGATTTCCTCTTTTTAATTGGCTTTCTTAGTACATATTATTCTTAATGTATAACAGATATTTACTAACCATACATAATTAAGGATGATACAGAAAGTATGCCATAGCAAAACGACGTTTTGCGATTCGAAAATTTTGCGGGATTTATTTGTTTGTTATGGCAAGCCTAGACAAGGGATATCTCCTAAGGGGGTTGCCTTGGTAGGATGACTTTTTAAATTGTTCTAACGTGTATTGATGCTACTTTTGATGAAACCGACAAAATCTCCAGACTGACAGTCGCGCGGCTGCACTTCAGCACTTCCGGCGTCTACTATATGTTCAGTGGCTTGATCCACTCAAATCGGTCTAAAAAATGTGCGATTTGCAACGTTTTGCGAATAAAGCAATTGAAAGACATTATACTTTTGCCAAAAAAGGGAGCATAATAATGATCATTTGCTTTAGCAGTGTAGCGCTAGGATTATTGGCGCCCGGTGTGGTCCTTCAGTTTGCCGGCCCATTCATTCCAAGTTTCAGCATTTTGCCCCCATTTTGATCCTTTAGTTTTCCACCATATTATTTTTAAGTGTCCTGCCGGCCACCATCTTTTTTTACTTCCTTGTACGTAGTATAAGGAAGTAATGTGATCCCGAAAAATTTTGGGGGCCAAATTTCGACATAAAAACCGATTTTGACTACCTCTAAATTTAATTTAAAAAATTTTTTCGATGCATCTCATCGTAGGCTAGCATGCACGATCATATTAACGCGTCTGCAACTCATTTTGACCGTGGCGAGTCTACTGTGGCCAGTTTTTCCATGCCGTCTGTACGTACGTACGTACGTGTGTACGTACGTATGTATGTAACTCGCATATCTCAAAAACTATTGGTCGTAGAATGTTGAGATTTGATATTTAGGATTGTTCTATGATCTAGTTGTGCACCTCCCCTTTTGGTGGCAATCGAATGGATAGTTTATGTACAGGACCGCCCAAAAGATTCGAAATACATTACGCTCTATGGGCCGAAATTCATTAAACTCGCCTAACTCAAAAGCTACTAGGCGTAGAATGTCGAAACTTCATATTTTGGATAGTTGTAACATCTAGTTGTGCACCTCCCCTTTTGGTTCCATTCGACTGGATAGTTTATCTACAGGACTGCCCAAAACATTCGAAATACATTACACTCAATGGGCCGAAATTCATTAAACTCTCATATCTCAAAAACTGTTAGGCGTTGAATGTTGAAACTTTATATTTAGGATTGTTGTAACATCTAGTTGTGCACCTCCCCTTTCGGTTCCATTCGACTGAATAGTTTATCTACAGGACCGCCCAAAAGATTCGAAATACATTACGCTCTATGGGCCGAAATTCATCAAAGCGTTTTTTAGAGGTATTGGGATATTTCAAACGACTCAGAAGTGATATATGCTGTAAAGAGTTAGAAAATGAATTTCTCCATTAAAAAAAAGTGTCTTTATCATTTATAGTTCTGCTACAGGAACACTCAAAAGATTTCCAATACATTACGGCCAATAGCAATTTTAGGGGCATTCATCCATTTCAAGTACAATACCGTCCTACCACATAAGTTAGGTAATGGTCCGACCACGGTCACGTGCCTCCCTCAAGAACTGTGCCAAAAGTCGCCAAGCTTGGCGACTTTTGGTGTACGTGTGTGCATATTTAACTCTCAAATCTCAAAAACTATTATGAAATTTCATATATAAGAATGTTGTAACATCTAGTTGTGCATCTCGATTTTTGGTTCCAATCTACTGGAGAGTTTATTTACAGGACCACCGAAAAGAATTTCAGTACCTTAATGTCTATGGACATCTTCATTATAATACAACTGTAGACAGTCATTGTTTGGTACATACCCAAAATCTCGCCGTCTGTCCTCGACCTTGGCGAGTTTTGGCGAAATATCGCCAAATTTGGCGATAGTCAGTCATTTGGTCCATGCCCAAAGTATCGCCATTTGTCATCGTTCTTGGTGAGTTTTGGCGAAATATCGCCAAATTTGGCGATAATCTGTCATTGTTTGGTTTATGCTTAAAATCTCGCCAAATGTCGTCGACATTGACGAGTTTCGCCGAAATATCGCGAAATTTGGCGCCAAAAATTATTTCCTATTTTGTATAACTCTAAAACTTTAACCCGTAGATTTTTTAACTTTGTATTTAGAACTATTGTAATATCTAACTGTTTTCAATATCTTTTTTGACAGCAATCGACTGAGAATTTATTTACATGGTGAGCCAAATGACTTTAAATACATTGAGGTGTATAGATGCATTCAATTCATTGAAAGTCTGTGGTCAATGACTACTTTGGCTATCCCCAAAATCTCGCTGACTATCTCAAGTTTGTCGGCTTTTGGTGAAATATCGCCAAATAAAGTGTCAGAAGGAAATCTTTTAAATTGAACTCAGCTTGGCGATATCGAAATATTTGGCTAGAAATCGCTAAACCTTACTATTATTGATATTTTATCTCTTTCAAACAAATAAATTTAGAGGAAGTGCGTCGAAAATATTTTTGATCTAATGGACGTGCAAGGAAGTCATGTGTTGGACACATCAGATTTTTTTTTTATCTTGCCACCCGGGCACCCCGCCCCCTCTTATTACGCCACAGTTTTAATTATATAAAATTAGAGTAACTGCAGAATTTAGTAAATCAGACTATTGACAAGATTTGGTATTCTAAATATTCATATTATATATTTTCTGTTTTTTTTTTTTTTTTTTAAATTCTCAACATTTTAATGAATGAAGAAAAAATATTAAAAGCAAAAGATAACTGGTTCTGGGAAAGGATGTCTTAAGAAACCAAACTGTGTCATAAGTTAACAGCTAGGTTATTCATAAAATAAACTGTCATCAATTTAAGCTTATTTTGTTTTTAAAAATTAAA
This sequence comes from Cheiracanthium punctorium, assembly GCA_038373885.1. Lineage (NCBI taxonomy): Eukaryota > Metazoa > Arthropoda > Arachnida > Araneae > Cheiracanthiidae > Cheiracanthium > Cheiracanthium punctorium. The sequence continues at coordinate 911,930 of JAWZYV010014839.1, read as the reverse complement.
AAAAAAAAACGAAATAATTCTGGAAGGTTTTTTAATATATAATTTGTTTGAGTACTTCTGGCAAAAGGATGTTAATTATTTTATTATTTTAATTATTTTAAGCTGATTAAAAACATTTGATAGTTAAAATAAAATATTAATGCTTTTTTCATTTTCAAAAGATTAAAGCAAGGTTTAAGAAAGAAAATTTTTAAAGAGACCTTTTTAAGTATGTTACAAAAAATCAAAAATAAAGCTTTATGAAAAATAAATTATTTAAAATATGTTAAACTGTATTCCATACCTTTGGACAATTCTGTGAGTTAAAAAAAATATTTATTTTATACCTGCTATAAAAAACTTACATGTAGTAATTATTTTTATTTATTTTAAAGTATAGAGTGCTTTTTAAAAATCTTATATTCACTTTTCATGAATGAGCAAACATTAAATTAGAAGTGAAAGAGGAAGAACAAATATATTTCAGTGATTTGATATGGTGTTGTACATTCCAACCATTGGATGTAATACAAAATTTGCATGACTATGTAATTTTTTCTAGCAATCTTCTGTGTTCTGAATTCAATTTTCCCAATTTCTATAGTTATCAATTGATGAATGAGTTGAATTGTTTGATGCAATTCCAAATAATGTCTAATAGTAATAAAGGTATATATTCAGTAACTTTAAAAATCTTTACTTGGTAATCATTCAATAATTATTTCGAACAAAAGAATTTAAATAAAATTATGATTTATATTATTAAATTTTATACATCCTGCACTGCAGAAATTTTATTATTTTTATTACATGCTAAACACATCTATCCTAATCCACTTACACTGACAGTCCTTTTCTGTTTAAAAGTTTGTACCAATATAGGTGAAATATCATATATGAATGTGATCCAGTAATTGTGGTCCAGTAGTGATAGTGTGATAAAATTGAGGAACAAAAATTAACAGTCCCTCTGCCTTCCCCTACTGCCTAACAAATCATGTCTGGCTAAAAATTTCTGAAACCTTCTTCAATAAATGTACTATTCTTATAAATAATAAACATCTACATCACGTAATTTTTAGAAAAAAAAAATTAAGCAGAAAATTCCAAATTACTTAGATTAAAACTTCTTTTTTTTTTAACCAAAAACTTCTAGTTATGTACAGATTTAATTCACATATTTAGGTCATGTTTAGAGCAAAATATTATCAACAAATCATTTTTCCTATTTCACTTACACTTACTTCTACAGGATATTTTCTCCAAAAGAAGGGGGGGGGGAACTAAAGAAAAACTGGAAAAAATCTAACTATGCATTGTAAGTCAGAACACATATTACAACTCTACATGTTAAATTTTCGGGGATCAGATAGTTTCAAACCAGTTTCTAGATATGTTATCTACCTGTACATTCTCGTGGAACCCCAAAGTGTCCTTTTTGAAATTTCCCACCAGGCGGCCCTTTTTTCTACAGTCAACACAATGAAATCTTCAATTTTATGCTCCAAAATCATGTTAATTCTGATCCCAAATCTTAGTTTTCCTCGCGGAAGCTAAATTTTTTGTGCTCCAAATAGAATTTTTCTGTTCCCAAATAGAATTTTTTCTGCTCCCTTGGTGCTCCCAAATCGAATGTTGGAGTTAACATCCCTGTGTATTCATTCTGAAATAAAAAGAGGATTATGCACTTCTAATTTTATATAAGAAGAGCAATGCATAAACATTAGTTTGAGCATGTGTATAAAATCTTCTATTTGTTTGAAATTCAAAATGTTTTTTGTATAATTTACTATATGATTTCATTGTGTTTGTGTACTGTACTAACTTTTCTGAATCAAAGGGGCAGTCAAATGAAAATGGGACAGATGGCAAACAGTAAATAAACTATTAATTATTTCAAAAGTAATAATTGTAACCGTTAATACATTTATCCCACTGTAAAGACAAATGATCAATGTATTAATTTAGAATTGTCTTTTGGGACAATAATTGTAACTAAGCGTGCACCTCTTTGTCTGAAGTAAATAGACCAATGTCTCTCTTGAGAGTTTAAAAATATGAAAATTAGGGAAGAGATTTTCGCTATGTAAGAACTTCCTTCCGAAGTTTAGGCAAAATTGTCAGGGTCTTAGTTAATAAGCTTCGCAAACATTTGGACGGGCATTGGCATGAAACATAATAATGGCCACCTGTAAACATCCCTGGCAGCTTGAACATGACAGCATCTATTTGCTTTGGACAAAGAGGTGCATGCCTGGGTACAGTTATGGTTCTATAGGCAACAAGAAACATTTTTTCATTAAGAAATTGACGGTTTTGTCTCACAAAGTTAAAAATTTGTTAACAGTTACAGCAGTTACTTTTGAAATAATTAATTTTTCCCATTAGAGTCCCATTTTCATGTGACTGCCTCTTATAATATATTTTAACAATAAGTTCATGTTTTATTTCTTTAGATTATTTTAAGTTTTTTTTTTTTTTTAACATAAATGAGAAAGCCGTTTGCAGAATGGTAACAAAATATTTAAGTTCTGTACTCAGGGCTGTGAATTCCAGTGTTGGAGAATTTTCTATAAGTCAGAGCTGAAATTATAAATAAAGGTTTATGTATACATATATATAGATATGCATATAATGATTTTTCTCAATTTAGTGAGTTTGGTAAATGACTATTATATTTTGGATTGCTATCTTAATTTGTAGAATGTACAGTAGACTCTTAATTCTTAGTAAAAAGATAAACCACACACCATTTCTGAAATCTCTTTACAAAAGTAACTTTTGACTTGTGATACATGACCATCAGCTTGAAGTAACGTACCTCTGCTTCTGCCGAAATAGGATGCTTCATCCCTCGTTTATTTGTACATGCATAATATCGTTAAACTGCTTCATCTGCTTCTTGGAGTTTTAATGCCTCCTGATAATAGCCATAATTCTTATTTTTATAATTTGATAATTTTTGTTCTATTACTGAGGTCTATTGAGATAGGATTGTTTCGGCATTTCATGTTAAAGTTGTATCATGTTTTCCATAATTTAACTCCTTTTCATATTTTGTTGTTCTATTATTTTTTTTTTATTAGCACCAATATAGCACCCAGTGGTATTAGATTCATTATAGTTAAGATTAATTTTATAAGTTCCATCAGTTTCTTGATGATTTATTAAACCTGTATCTGTTGTGATTCTTTAAAAAATATTTTGAATGATTTTAATTGGTATATGAATTACTTTGTTGGCTGCTGTGTTGTCTTTTTGTCATGGATTATATATGTATACTTTATCTATTAACTTTCAAAACCTTACATTTTATTGAAGATATAACCCATACTGATGCCTGAGCCTTTTTTTTTTTTTTTTTTTTTCTTGCAAGTATTGCACATTTTTACCCAAAGCAAAACATATTTTAACTTTCAAATGCCTGTATGAAATCACTTAACAAATAATTTGGGGTAAAAAAAAAAGTCATCGAATATGTTACAAAAATTGACCAGTTCAATGTTTTCTAATCCCCCCCCCCCCTCCTCCTATTTCCCTAAGTTAATGTCAGCTGACTTAGATGTATGAGAGACTTGCCATATGAGGATAAACTTTATAATTGTCCTTTCTATGTAAAGCTGAAATTCTTCAGAAATTGATTCTAAAATATTCTCCTGATAGTAGAGTGAATTAATTTTATTTTTAACTTTTTTATTTTTAATTTGTTGTTTAACAAACTCATTATCATGAATCCCTTTGGGAACTCTTCTGTGTACTGATAAAGTCATTTTGTATGCTCATTTTCGTTTGTCGACCAATGGGAAATTGCTCTATCACAATCATTTAACCCATGCTTCACCATTACCTGAAATTTTCATTTTTCAGCAGCTAGGTGATTTTCATGCAATTTTCTACAATCTGCTTTTCTTTCAGCAACACACCTTTGCAAAAGCAAATGAACTTTAGAGTTAAACATCTTCAAATAAATTTTAGAAAGTCTATCTAATCTAATTCATCTTCAAATATGTATGAATAGCATTACTTAGAGTATCAGAAGACTCTCCTTATTTAAATACAATGGATGTTTGAGTTAATGGCTTTTCTTTTAGGATCAGAGACTTCACTTTCTTGATATTTAGCAATCTTTAACCAGTCATGTGTTGTGGTTTCTTAGTCATTTTTTAAATTTTCAATTTCTGCTAAATGGTTTTTCTCTTTGAAATTGATTGATATGAATATACATTCTGTCAAAAAAGTTCCAGGAATTGGTCGTTTAAAAAGTCTGCCTAAAGAGAAATGTCAAAATTCTTTTTGTCACCAAGTTAGCACAACTGTCCTCCGTACTGACGCGGAGTTTAAGGTTATCTTCATTCAATTTGTTTACAGTGCTCAATTTTGTCAGTTCATTTCAAGTGTGTTTTGTGATTTTTGCAATGAATAAAAACATCAAACGTCTCAAATAAGTCTCATAAAGTCTCAAATTTTGCATTGCAAATGGAATTTCATGTGCCGAATAACTGAAAATGTTACAGAACGCTTACGGTGAATCGACTTTATCAAAAACATGGACATATGACTGGTACAGTGCATTCAAAAGTGGTTGAGGTGTGGTGGAAGATTTTGCCTCTTTCTGGTCAGCCATCAATGTCTTCAAGTGAAGTTAACATCACTAAAGTGAGAAAATGGTGACTGAAGATCATCATTTAAGTTTGAGAGAGATAGCTGCTGAAGTTTTTGCATCTCACAAATCAATTCTTACCATTTTACATGATTGTTTGAGCATGAAACGCATTGCCGCTCGACTAGTTCCGAAAGACATGAATTTTCTTTAAAAACTCAACCGCGTTAGGTTGCTGAAGACATGCTAGAACGAGTGAATTCTGATCCCACATTCATAAAACACATTGTAACTGGGTGATGAGACATGGGTTTGCGAGTTTGGCATGCAAACCAGTCAACAAGCTTCGGAATGGCGCCTTCCAACTGAGCCAAAACCAAAAAAACCTTGTCAAAATCGATCAAAAATGAAGGTAATGAATGCTGACTGTTTTCTTTGATTATTGCGGTGTTGTGCACTCGGAATTCTTGCCAGAAGGTCAGACGGTAAATAAAGAATATTATCTGAGCATTATGCAGCGATTGAGAGAGAAAATTTGTCGAAAAAGGCTGGATTTGTGGAAAGAAAACTCTTGGATTTTTCACCACGACAACACACCATTGAACAACCACGGTATTCACTCGATATCACTCCAGCCAACTTTTTTCTCTTTCCATAACTTAAATTACCACTTCGAGGCACCCGTTTTCAGTTGATAGAAGACATAAAAGTGAATTCGCTGCGAGAACTGAAGTTGATTCTGAAAAATGCATTTAAAAAATGTTTTGATGATTGGATTATTCATTGGCATAAGTGTATTATGTTGAAAGGAGCCTACATTGAAGGGGATAAAATAAATTTGGATGAATAATAAGCATTTTGTGTTTTATTGGTCGATTCCCAGAACTTTTTTGACAGAATGTAGATTTTTCTTTTAATGCCTTAATCATGATTTTCATACTGCTTTATAATTTGTTAATATTTCTTCATGGAAAGCACGGTTAAGTTAATTATCTAAACTTCATCTATGAACTTTTTCTAGCCAAGTTAAAAATAATGTCTTAAATTCTACATTCTACTCAAAATAAAACATTACCGGATGATTATTCTGAATTTGCCAAATTTTTATCTCAAATTAAAAATGAGAAAAATAAATGCAAGTTTCTTTCCGTAAGATGTAAACAAACTTCTGCACATACTCAGCACAAATGTATGAAACTGTGATCAAATGTGTGAAAATTGTGTAAATTATTTTTCTATTGATAAATTTTAGACTTGCTATCATTTGCCAATCCTGAGTCATCAAGTTCTCCAGAAAATTTCATTGTGGACTATTCATTTGACAAGCTTACTGGGAATAGTAAAAAAAATCCTGTTTCCCAACAATTAGTTTTTATTGGCCTTTCAACTGAAGCTGTTGTAGGAATTGCTTTTGCTTCTTTCATTATTGGTGCTGGACTTATGGCTACTTTATGGCTTATTCATATGCATACAGGTAAATTTGTTTCAGATGCAGATAAATATGATTTTTAAAAAATTATTGTATTTGTTCATTTGTCCAAACTCTGATTAAATACCTTTGTTACAGTGCCTTTTATTAAATAATTTGCTTTTTAAAATGACATTATTAAGTTCAACTGTATAAATACCAAAAACTTTTGGGATACCTAAATTAAATATCATAATACAGTCAAACCCCGTTATTGTCCCCCCCCATTGCAGTCCCAATAAAAACATTCACTAAAATTACAGGTTCACTGAACATAACCTTTTACAAGTTTTTTTTTTTTTTTTTTTTTTTCTGTGTGTGTGTGTGTGTGTGTTTGTGGTTTCATTAGAAACATTCAACGTGGCAACATAGTTTTTAATAAATTATTAATCACTTAACCAGACAATTTAATGAAAAATTAGAATAGAAATTTTCAAAATAATATGTACGTAACTTTTGTTTTCACATCACATAAACATAGTTTGTTAATTTTGATTGAACACATTTCAAGTGTAAAAGTAAAGTTCATCAAATTTTTGCTTATTTTCTCTCTCTCTTTCTTTTTTCTTTTAATCAAATATTTGTTTTACTAAAATGCAATTAATTACATTCTAAAAACTGCCTCCAGTTGTAAGACTGCAAGTTTTTTTTTTTGTTTTTTTTTGCATCTAAAATTTCAGTAATTAATTTAAAAGCAAAGTGACGGATAGTTAAAATCATTTTAATTCAAAAACTCCATACAAATTTAAAATAGCCGCCATACGATCCTATGTCAATCGCGCAATTACAGTATGCTCAAACGAAACACTCCTCAATGAAGAACTCCAGTTTATCAAAACACAATTTAAAAACGCAGGGTACTCAAATTCAATAGTTAAAAAAAAAAAAAAAAAAAAAAAAAACTTTTTAAAAAGAGAATCAAAAAACTGGAATAAATTAATAACTATCAAAATCCGAAACTAAAATTTACCAATGCCATTCCCTACTGCAGGGGAGCCGCCCTAAAAATCACAAATGAAGCCGCAAAGAAAAATATCAAAATCCCCATAAAACCCAATCAAAATAATTTCAAACGTATTTGCAGTGATAAAGATAATATCAATCCTGATGAAACCGCCGGAATCTATAAACTAAGCTTTACAGACAATAGTACCAATAAACAAGGCTGCTAAATTGGCATGACAAAACGAAAAATCAAAGACCGAAAAAAGGAACATCAAACTGACATTAAATTCAATAATACCACTACTGCCCTCGTAAAAATAGCCCAGGAACACCCCATAGAAATCAACTTTTAACAATAGCCAAAAACTTGCCAATTACAAAAACAGTCATTATGCCCTAAATATGGAGGCCCTACAGATTATAACCACAGATGGCGCTGTGAATGATATGACGCATGCGCAGATCGATCCTGGGTGGAACGCCTTGCTGAGGAAGAGAGCTGGCCATTTAGAACCAAGACCTGTGCTGAAGAAGGTGGTGGCTGCCACCGATAGTGCTACATACGGTTTTTAATGTGTTTTTACCTGTTTTTTTAAATGATTTCAGTAATTATTTTTCTAAAATTCCAGTAATGAATTTTAATTAAATGTGTTTAAATGTTTTCTTAAATTTAGAGCCTACTCGTCGTTTAAAACAGAACAGGAAGCAATCATCTAAGCAGTGCCAGAATGAAAATCAAACAAATTTTGAGCGCACAGATTGTGGTGATAGTTCAGTCCCAAGTTCTCTGAAGCCAGCATCTGTGAATATCTGCTCTTAAAACTTTCACTGGAATACACTGCTCATCAGAAATTATGAGCTAAAACAGAATAAATACACTTAAGTAGAGATTTGATGTTGGAATTTCTGTTTTGTAAAACCAATTTTTATTTCTCTTAATTTATAGTACAAATGCAATAGTGTCTTTTAAATTTTTTAAAAATTAATTAAGTAGTACTAAGTTACCTGTAGAATTTGGTAGATGTATTCTGAATACTATTACTTATTATAGTAAATTTATTTCCATGTTTATATGTTTGTAAAACTATTATCTTGGCTAAAAAAGCTGTGTTATTAGCACTGTATAGTGATGCCTCAGTTAAAACTGCCTTTTTACATCAAATTTAATGAAAAAGTCTTGTAAATCTTTATTTATTTTTACATTTTCACTCCCATCCATGAAAGATGCAACTACAGAGATTCTCCTTTTTATCATTCAGTCATTCATCCCCACATTAGTTCTTAAATAACTCACAAAGCATTCGGTGTTTAATGAAGAAATGGAAACACTGAGTAAATAAGGGGAATCCTATTATAAAATGATAATTATGATTAAATGATACAGTAAAAAATGAAGGTGAACAGATTATAATTCTTAATTGCTCCATATCATTCTGCTGTGAGTGAGAAATCTGAAATTGAGAACAGTTTTCCATGGAATTTTAACAAACAACCATAGGAATATTTTACAGCTTCATTTATGAAAAAACTCGAAAATGTGACTGTTCTTCTGTTAAATATGTTTATTAGAAACTGACTAGTTTTATGACTTTTTTTTTTTTCTTTTTTTTTTTGAGAAATACTTTAAGTAAACAATATTTACCATACTTTTTTATTATTACCATACTTCAGTTTAGTCTGAAATTTTAAGATATATTATGGTTGTATGAAGAAGCCAGAACAAGTTAATCAATTTTTAACTTTTGTATTTAGGAAAGCACTCCTGGGATGATACTGGATATTCAAAACATATTACTAATATTAACCAAGGCAACACCATACAAGTTTAACTAATAAAGTTTTAATTGAAATATATAACTTGAAAAATATAAGCCTGTAAAATATATTTGTTAGTCTTTTTTCTTTTCTTTTCTTTTTTAATTTGAACATTTTAATGCAGCAAATATACTTCAACTGTATTTAAGTGAATTTGTTAGATAACTATTTTCAATTACTTCTAGTTAAATTTCAAATACCATCAAATCTCTACTTTAGAGTCACTCAATCACCTTAAGTACAAGAATTCTCATTGTTGTGCATATCATGTTTTGTTTTTGTAATTTGTGTATCATATTATTATCATTATACTCTTCCTATAATACATACCTCATAATTTGCATACTGTGTTTATCATTCAGTAGCAGTTCTTGTCTGTTTGACCATACATCTGAAAATTCATTTTATGGAGCTATAGACTTTCCTTTTGTTACGGGTAACATTTAAAAGAGAATGTATATTATATTTAAGCATTTTTTTACATGTGTTTATTTATAATGATTTATGTCATTTTGTTCATTCTAGATGTGTTTGTCCTACTTCAATTTTAGTATTATGTCCGACACTTAGAAAAGTTTTTATATAGGTTTGAATTCAGTTTTTGTATTAATTATACTGTAATAGCTTTAAATTCGTTTAATTTTCAAATGAGCAATTTATAAATATTTTAGTAGGCAACAGTTATATTCTTTCTGCATTTTTATTAGTTAAAATATTACAATAGTCAAATTAAATATGTCTTTTTTTTTTTTTTTTGTCAAAATCAAATTATTTTATTGTATTGTGTTACCAAGCAGGGATCCCAATGTATCCCTTTTTCAGAAAAACCTTTTCTGAATAATCACTATGGATATTTTTATGTTGTTTCATTTACATTGTGCTAACAGCAGTATTACCTTAAATTTTCCCCTCCAATCATGAGATCCTCCCTGGTATCTTTTCCAAAAAATATGGTTCTTATTTTCAATACAAAATTGTACTGTTAGCCTCACATAAATATGTAATCATGCATTAATGTTTAAAAATTCATAAAAATGTAGAAAAATCAAGCGCATGCATAATTATAGTTTGAGAATATAAATATTATGAATTTATAAATCTTAAATTTGTTTATCTAATTTTTTCACTTCTCAATTTGTATGTGCAGAAAGAATGGATGCTTATTTCAGTAACTGGAAAAGTAAAAAGCATAGTTACATGTTTGAATGAAATTGTTTCATATTAGTAATTAGCTAACATTTATCAACCTATTCAAACTGCATATGTCATTATTGTAGTTTGAATTGTATTGGTATTATATTAGCTTCAATCAAACAAAAGTATGTAAAATTAATTCTGGTGATTTCTGAGTAAATTCTTATTAGTTGGTGGTTTCTTAATATTGTAATAAAATATTTTAAGTACAAATAATGACTCTATTGCTTTAAAGCCTAGGTGTGCCTCAAATAACATTTTTGACAGACTTATACAAACTTCTTTGAAAACGAATGATTATGTCCCAATATAAGTCTTTCCTAAAGGGAAAAAAAAAAAAAAAAAAAATGCAACCAATTCTTCTATAGTGAAGGCTTACTTCCCCATCGTACAAGGTATCCAGGAAAACCTGATCTCGTCTTTATTTTTGAATTATTGCTAATCGACACTTTCATCTACAAAAATATTTTACATGAAGTAAATGTTAATGTTATGGGACTTAAATATATTAATTATATTCTGTAGAAATTTTATAAGGTAACTCAGTCTCTATAGTTATACAGTTGGCTCTCTATTTAAAGATGATATTTCAATCCCGGCACCTCCAATGTAAAAAATTTCTGTCCAAAGACAACATTGATTCTGTTTAATGACATTTTTTTTTTTTTTTTTTTTTTGCTTTTTTAACATGATAAACTTTTATTTCAATTTCTTTTCTGTAGTAGAGGAGCCTTCTGTGGAGGTATAAGTTTGTTGAAGATGATGTTTCAATTCAAGATTTCTAGGGTAGTGATGAATCATTTTTAACCACAAATTACAAAAACATAGAACAAATTTATGCATTACGACGTTATATTCTATGACGATATAGTGATTGAAAATGCAAAGTCAGACGAATAAGATGCAATTGAACATGAAAAATGAGACACTGCCACTGTCTTGCATCGATGTAACTTCTAACAACAAGAGAACAATGAAAACAGGGTTCAAAATGAAGCAAACAACACTTTTTTATTTGTTAAAACCTAATTTTATTGTAAAGTTTGTTTGTACTTTTTTTGGTGTAACTTAAAATAGTTTTTTGGAATAAAACAATATAAGGATATTAAAAATAACAGTTTTAAATACACCAATATATTAAGAAATTTATTGACAGTTCTTAGCATGTAAACTGAGAAGAGAAATCTTATTTTTTTACAAATTCTGTTTAAAAATGATTTTTCGTGATTCCTTGAAAGTCATTAAACAGAGAGCCAACTGTATTTGATAAAAGTTTGAACAATTGTCATCCTTTTGCAATAAAAATTAACCAAGTCTTTTAATTTCTACATTGTATTTTTTTTTTTTTTTTTTTTTTTTTTTTGGCCTATCCATGTGTATCTATATTTTTTTCATTTAGTGGTCAATTCAAAAAAAAGTTTAAAATATTTTTCAGTTTTATTTCTTTTCTTTTTCTTTCTTGGTACTTTGATATACATTTTTTTTATTAATTTCTATTAATCTACAGAGATTTGATGATGACTTTGTCGCATACAAATTTAAGTACATTTTTATTTAATTAATCTCTGTGATTAAACAAAAAGCTTTTACACAAAATTCAACTACTTCATGTTTTCAATTTATGTAAATCTCTAAAATTTTCAGGAAAACTTTGGTTAACATATCTTAGTCATTTGTCTATCTTGCAAAAATGGGTAATTTTTAAGACAAACTTTTGCAAAATATAACTAAATAGATTGAAAAGCATATACAAGATTGGATTTTGTAATTTTTATAAATATTAAGTTGATCACATGAAAGATGCATGACATAAATTTGTTAAAATATTTTTGCAGTTGGAAGCATATATTTTTGACCAATAATTATGAAAATAAAGGCTGAATTAATTTTTCTGTGAACACTTGTATAGCATGTTTGGGTATTTTTAACATTTTACTTTTTTTGTTTGTTTGTTAAAAGCAAAATTTGTGCTTTTTGAGATAAAACTAATTAAAGATATATTTATTTCTAATATTTATATTTATAGATATATGTAAGCTCATATCTAACATTCATAATCAAAGTTTTATGTGACCATAACAGTATATTTTAATAACTTATTCTGATATTAAAGTTTAAAAAATGACCCCTATAAGTATGTTTATGCATGATTAATTTCTGCATGTTTAAGCTATATGTATACATATTTTTTTTCTTTTAAGTGTAGAATTAATATACTGTAAACCAGTTTTACCTGGAGAATATTTATTTTAATTGAAAATACTTATAAAGTGTAAGTTCTGAATAAGTAGCTGTGCCAAAATTAATATTATTAATTTGTTTATTCTTTTGTATCCTACTAAATGTAGTAAGATATAAATTATACCTTTATATATTTTTTAGAAGATTTAACTTTAAAAAAACACTTCAACTGTGAGACTTTCAATTAAGTATTTAATATTTGTTTTTCATTTGAGTCAGTTTACTGTGTAGTCTCCAAAATATGTGTTGTCTTAAGATCAAGAACTGCATATATATTTATTCATCCTGTGAGCCCATTTTGCCAATAAGTACAATTTTTATGGATTTTAACATCAATGTTGTGTCAGGAATCACTTGTAAGATAGATATTGTATCGAATTGTATTTTCTTTCTCCTATGTAGCAATGTGCAATTTGCTTTTAAAACTACATGTGCTGTGTAAAAAGAAGTCCGTCAAGTGATGTATTTTCATAGGTACTTATTATTGATTTCTCACAAAACTTTTGAATAGTCTGATTGATGTGCTTGTCTTCATGGAAGTTTTATTTTCAGTAATGTTCTTCTTTCAGTTCCAGTGTCAAATTCATACAGCTGTGTTGACATATTTTGTTCAAATTTAAAGTTACAGCAATAATTAATTTTTTGGAGGGGTGGGCGAGAAAGTATTAAAAATTCATGAATATTTATACTGGTATCTTTCTATTAAAACTTAGTTATTTCTTTTAAAAAACTTTATATGCATTTTAAAAATCATTTTAATATTAATATATATATGCATTTGTGTGTACATAATTAGTTAAAAGATTCTCTTTTTCAAGCTCAAGTAAAAGCAGATAAACTTTAATAAAGATCTGAAAAGAGTTTGTTAATTTATGAATTATTTCAAATTAAAAAATTAACCTCTTGAGTACATTTGATGATTTCTGTGCATCATGCACTTGCTTTGCCTAAGTAACAATGGAGGATTAGTATGTTTGTCATTTGTAGGAGGGCATTTCTTCCAGTCAGGGTTGCCAATTTAGCCACTTTGTGTGTGGCTAAATTGGCAGAATGGCATGAACAGATGTGACTAGATCTGGTCATGATATCCGTTCCAAATGCCAGAATTTCTTCAAATAAATCTGTACATAAGGGGTTAAAAACAGAACGTTTAGCAAAATCACATAAGTAAAAGGCTTCCATTTTTAATTCAACCCATTGTTCTCTTCATTACTTCCTTAAATTGATCTTGATATACTCTTTTTTTTTTTTTTACCTTTTAATGCTTTTTTAAAAACTCAATCACAAATGAAGAAGATAAGTAGGGAAGTATATTTTCAAAGAAACAGTATAGTTACAATTAATAAATAATAAAGTAGATTTTAGTAAAAGAATTATTAAGAGTACCAAGTTGTTATCAAATTGTTGGTTAAATCAAATTACCAAGAGTAATTTGATTTAATCTTTCATACTACATTTTACTTTCTTTTTGAAATCAGAAAAATATTTTTATTTTACTGTGTAACATTAAGGGCATATATTCTAGATATTAGTTTAGTATATCTGCAGTATTTTTTTGTAATGCTACGTCAATCATACCAAATATCAATAAAGCTTGTTTCATATTAGATTTGCGCTACTCTTCAATTTCTTAAATTGAAAGAAAAATCATCGACAATCAATAATTTGGCATTATAATTATTCATAATTAAGATTTACATTTAAAATTCCTTTCCATTTTGCGTATCTTTTTTTTTCTTTTTAGTCTGTTTATTTTTATTATTAATGAGCTTTTCGATGTTATGTTCTAACAGTAATTTTATCATTAGAACATTTTAATTTGCCCCAAAATTATTTTAAGTTTTTTCAATCCAAAAATTTGATTTGAGTAAGCCTCACAAGCATTATTAATTTATTTATATTTATTACAACTGACGCTTAAACATTAAGAATGTCTTACATTAATAGATAAATATAAGGTATATAAGGTATTTATAGTCTTGCAGTTAAACTTCATTTTGCCTTATAGAAGGATGCCAGTATTTCCACAGTTTATATTTCAGAAATAATTGCTTTGTTCCAGCATCAGGATGTTCTATTGTAACATCCATATAATATGGGCAATAGCATAGCCTTACAACTAAACTACTACTTTTATACTAGTAGTTAATTATTAGTCTATATTTAATACAAAATACTTAAGTACAAGCTTATAAAAGTACAATGAAAATGTGCATAAGGTACAAATACCCTACATTTGTACAAAGAACATACTAGTTTTGTTGTATGAATCATTTTTTTACAATATTGTAATTTTACTCTGTGCTTCTCTTTGTAAATAATTTTCATATTTGGGACTGGAGAATTTTATAAATATACTGCATTTTATTGTGTTTGCTCAATAACAGACTCATCTAAGTTATTCTTATAGTCAGAGAATTTTCATCCTTGTTCAATTCATCCTTAGAGAGATTGCATTATACATGAAGATATATTTCCTATGTATTTTAAATAGCAACATTTGTTGATAAAAAGTTTATGCTCAAGCCCATTTGTAATAAAATCATTGCTTTATCTAAATTTTTTAGTTTTTCTTGTGATTAAAAAAGCTTGAATGATATTAATAATTATATTACATACTTGGAGCTTCACATACTTCATATATACTTTGGAATTAAGGTAAAAGCACACGTAATGGACCATGTACCAGTAATGGACCATTTACTGTACTAGTACATGGTTACTATTTCACTAGACATGACTAACGTTCTTGTTTTTAATTTTTAAGTCAGTTGTCCATTACTAGTGCTTTTACCTTAGGTAGTAGTATAATAAATGTAAGGTATAAATTATATAAATTCTACTGTTAATTTCACCAAAAAGAAAGAAAAAAGATACTTATTGTATTGTGATTTACATACCACCAGAGAGCAAGATTAACAAAATTTATAAAATATTAGTAGCCAGTAAAATTCTTACAAACCACATACATGTTAAATAGGAGTCTTTTTTTATGTTCTATCTTTAGTTGCCTGGTTTTGTAAGTGGGCTGAGCTAATACTTTTTAAACTTTTCTTCCTGTGTCATATTCTGAATTACATATAAGTCTGTATAGTCCAAAAATGAAAACACTGCATTTATGTATTTATTGTAAAATCATTATTTCAGCTCTAAATGTACTACTTTATTTGTACATCATTTTGTCAACATTAACAATAAAATGTTAATAAAATAAGGTGTTACATAATATGTATTTTTCAAACAAATGCTACCAAAATTATATAGTATTTATCATTTAACAATATTTCTTATGTACTTCTGTGTTAACTAATAATCATACGATCACTTTTAAGTATATGTTTTGTTTTACAAATATTTCTATTTATATTTATGAGATAGAAATCTCAATATTTTAATCTAGTCAAAAGTATATTTTAAAAAATAGTGTTATATATATACATTTTTTTTTTTTTTTCATTTTATACAAAACAAACATTGGTTTATGTTTGATTTTTATTTGTGACCTATATGTATTTTTTCAGATAGGTATGTGAAGTAAAAAGACTTGAAAATTGGGTTCCCGCAAAAAGATTATATTGAAACCAGCAAATGTTTGCTCAAGACAAAAAAGAGTTTATGTTTATATAAATACAAGTATAAAATATTGTGTAACTCAAATTTAGTCTCAAAAATTCAAAATTTATGATTTGCAGTTGTATTATTTGATCCTCTGGTGTAAGTGTATCAGCTTACACCAGCGGACTATTGTATCATTAGGAGCAATTAAATTATTGTTTATTTGATTGCCCAAAAGTTTGCTTTTATAATAATTTTTATTTTGATTCTTGAAGATAGAATATATATCTATATAATGTAACAGAAATTAATGTTCCATTTTTATCAAAGTTTTTTTTGCCCCCCCCTTTTTTTTTTTTTAGTTTTTGAGATATTGTTTATTGGTTTTGTTAAATAATATTTCTCAATATATATCAGGATTGGCCGAACTTTGCCCAGTCTAAGAGCCACAAATGATGGATTTGAGATGTTATAGAGCTGTAGGAACTGAATATTTTAAATAAGATAAAACATAATTGGGCAAAGTGAGGAACTCAATATGTTCTTGTTCATGATTTTTTTTAATACAATGCCAAAGTCAAATATTATTTTATTTTATTTTTTTTATTACTGAAACAGGTTACAGAACAAAAATATTCTTAAGTTTCAAAGGATGCACTAGGAACTAATTTCACTTTTTAATATTTCATATTGGTAAGAGTTTTTTCAATCAAAAATTAAGTTTGTTAAAAAGCATTATATGTCAGTCAATTTTAACTGATCAACATTTAATTGAACTGCTCTAGCAACTCATTAACCAAACTCTCGGCAATCGCTGAAATGAAGCAGCGTTTTCTAGCAAATATAACTGTTTTACAACTTTGTTTAATGAAATCTGTAACATTAAAAAATATTTTTGAATTAACTGTTAAATTTCTTAAAAGAAAAATAAATTAATTGCTTTTGAATATTGCGTAATTTTTATTACTCATGCAAATATAGTTCATACATATGTTTGCATGAAGTTGCACTATTCAAGTATGAGAGCTGCACATGGCTTGCAAGGTATACTATGGCCATCCCTGGTGGAAAATGTTATGCAGTATTTGTATAAACATTGTTTTAGAAAGCAGTTGAATTTGGCCATACAAAATTATGTATGACTGCAACTATAGGTGCTAATGCTATTGTACCTGTTCTACTATATACATGTACAAAAGGTAAAAATAAATTTCACTCAAGCATTTTTTATTGTTCCTTTATGCTTTTTCCATCTAAATTGCAAAGCCACTATGCAAAGCAATTTTTTAAGGTATGTTTATTTTTTAGAACTGTCTTAATAGTGCTTTATTTTTTACTGTGGGAACCCATCTCAGGGTAGTTAAAATAAGTTTATATTATTTCTTTGTGTTTTATTACAATAGTGGTGCAATAAATGTATATTCTAGACTTCTAAATATCTAAATGTAGAATATGTTGCAAATAAAATATTTACACTTGTGACACAAAAATCTTTGGTTCCTCCTATATTTATCAATTTGTTTTAGTTAAATAAAATGAATCTATAAACTTTTATTAGTTAAAAAATGCACTCAATTTAATCACAAGCTCTTGTTAGCAAAAGTAACAATCATGATACAAAAATACATGTATAAGAATGCTGTAGTATGAATTGATCATGTATAATATCAAACATGTTTATATAGTGTATTTTCCAATTATGTGTAAATTTTTGTTGGCATTCTCAGTGTAAAAATTTTCTTTATTGAAAAATGTTGTGTAATGTAAAATATATATCCATGCATAAAATGTGCTTACAGACAAAAAAGAAGGTAAAAACAAATTTCAACATGTCATGAAAAAAAGACATGTATTTAATTTGTGTCATTCGGGGGGTGGGGGAAGTGGGAAAATCTGCAAAAAAATGGTTTGTTGATTAAAGTTGTACGTGACTTGCCTTCCAAATTTAACCAAAACCGGAGCATAGGGGAGAAGGATGGCGTTTGTTTAAAACAAACAACTTCTCTCAGTATTTCTAAAATTATAATTTTCATTTTTATTCAGATCTATTTTTTTTTTTTTTTTAACTGAATAATTTTTGGTCTCATACCTGAATTTCAACCTTTCCCCTCTTATTTTGTAATATTTATTTTAGACTTGCACCGCAATATTATCAAAACATTCAAATGATGCATGCTTAAAAAGCAATATAATGTTAAAAAGACGTGCATTTTCAAATATGGCAAGACAAAGTTTATTAATTTTTGCCAAATTAATGTTTTAAGATAATAAAAACACTTAATCTTCATTTTATTCACCTAGTTTGTCAGTATATTTGTTGATGTAAAACAATCCAAAAGAATTTTTTACTTCCTTTGAAGCTATTAGTATTTCAGTGCACAATTTCATCAGACATTTGTCTGTGCCATCTAGAAGGTAACTCTCTTTAACTCTTCATATGTAATCTTTATTAAGAGTCCCTTCTTGTTTTGCACAGTGAATTAAAACTGACTTTTGTCAGTCTTTTGTTTTGTAAAATTTCCTTATAGGTACAGTGATGATTTAGCTCTTTAGAACTCAAGTATCATTGTTCACATGAAAGAACAATTCCAAAATAAAAATTCATACTCAAAAAAAGAAAAAAAAATAGTAGCTAAAATTTTATTCCAATATATTTTTAAGACTAAGTTCACTATTATGTATCCACATTAGCACTATTTATTTGTTAGTTGCTTATTGCAAATTTGTTGACTATTTGGAACCAGATATAATCATAAAAAAATGGAATTTATTTTTATTCATAAATGACTAGCTAAAAAAACACTGATCCATTTTTCTTCAGCTGTGAATGCTAGCAATATTTGTTTCTTTGATTATGAGTAGGCTTTTCTCTTTATATTGTAGTCTGCTCTTATATGAAATTCAAACTCAAGTGAAGCTTAAAATTTTAACACTTACATGCTAATAAATTTCCCATCATTTGAACTATTGTACCTCTAGTCATTTTTACTATACTAGTGGGGAAATTATTCTTCTTATTTTTTTTTTTTTTTGTGTACCATTTAAAATTGTCAAGTTTACAAAATAAAGTGCTTAAAAAAAACTATGCTTGTTTCTCATTTATGATAGCATATTTTTTACAGTTTGTTAAAGTACAAAATCCAATATTTGTAAGATTTTATTTTTATTAATATTCCTTGAAAAGAATGAGTTCCTCGCATCATCATTCAATGTCTTTGTTCCTAATTTTAAGTATAATATGTTACTATACTTGTTTTATAAAGTATTTGTTTTATTTATTTTGTTTAGTTACATATGCAGTTTTTTATACATCATAGTGCCATTTTTTAAAATATGTTTGATTTTCTACATGCTGTTACCAATACTCTTTTGCCCTTCCTTATGATGTATAGCAGCTTTATATTGCATGTACATGCAATTTTTATATGTGCTGAAAACACAACTTTCACTTTTTATCAGGGTTTGAAAAAACCCAGGTGCCCAAGCAACTAAAAAGCATCTCTTGACGAAAAGATTTTAGCTTTTTTCTTTCATTAATATAATTCAATATATATGTGCTTAAAAATTTTTGCTGCCTCCTAAGATTTTACAACTTTTCCCAGTCCCTTCTTTTTATAAAGTCTAGGAACTTTTGAGTTAGTGATCTATTAAATATTTTTTTAAAAATTAATAAATGGGTTGCCTATTTAACAACTTTTTTTTCAGAATTTTTCACTTTAATTATTACAAGACAATAACTATTAGTACAAAAGTATGTACAAATGTTTTTTAACTGCATTTTTTCCCTTTAGGTTTGGGAGGGGATGATTTTTTTTTTTTTCCCCTAACGGGCAGGCACTTGCCGATTCAGCATTGTTCACTACAATTGCCCGAAGGTATTATGGCCATTTTATTATGGGGGCACCCAGTGGGTGTCCAAGTGTTACCCTCTATGAAGGCACGGACAAGTTAACATCCATGCCCAAGCTGGGGTTTGAATCCATACCCAAGGCATGACAGAATGGTTCTTATGCCACTGCACCACCTGAGCTGCAGAAGGGCAATGAAATAAAAGAAATACTAAAATTAAATATAATTTATTGCATTTCAGTTCCATTAAAGACACCAATTACTAAGAAAGAGATGAAAACACAGAATCTGTCAATGCAATTGAAACCTTGATAATTTGGGTTTCAAAAATTAAAGTTTAAAAAAAAACCTATGATATTGTTTGCTAAGTACTTTTAAGAAGTAGAAATGAAAATGATATTAAGTATATTGAATATTTATTACTAAGTTGAAAAGTTTTTCCTTTTTAAAAGATGGTTGTGAAATCTGGTAATTATACTACTGCACTTTTTAAAATTAATTCATGTTTATTGCATCACTATTTGTAATTGAAGTACATTTTAGTTGTTATTAACCTTTTTAAAGCATTTAATGCATATTTATGTGGTTACATGAACCATTGTACATTTTATTAATTTAGATTTGCAATATAAACTGCCCTTTGTTTCTCTACCTCAGTTTATTCATTATGTATGTGTCATAGAATTAAGCAGATGTTTTGTATAATTTATTCATGCATACACTTACTGCGCTTTATTGGAAAGCTGAAATCATGTGAATATGTAATTGTAGTTGAAAACGCCTAAACATTTATAAAGATCATGTAGGAAAGATAGAATGAGAAATGTATATAGTAAGATAGTGAGAAGACT
Organism: Cheiracanthium punctorium; assembly: GCA_038373885.1. Taxonomy (NCBI): domain Eukaryota; kingdom Metazoa; phylum Arthropoda; class Arachnida; order Araneae; family Cheiracanthiidae; genus Cheiracanthium; species Cheiracanthium punctorium. The sequence goes on along the minus strand of JAWZYV010014839.1, from coordinate 891,433 downwards.
GTATATTTACACATTTGCAACATCAGTGTATGTATTATTTTTAAACAAGCTTTACAGAGGTATTTTTTATATTTTATGTTTAATGTTTATTACATTTTAATTATAACAGTTCAACAAAAAATTAAATTGCAAATCAGGTTTTTATCTATATATTTGAAATATCTTATTTATATTCTGCTTATTTACTAAAGATTTCAGTGATTTTAAAATTTATTTTGTCTGGAAATTTTAATAGATAAGAGATTTCCAAGTTTTGTATAGACTTACGAGGAATCAAAAAGTTCAACCTTTTAGATTTGACTAAATCCTATGCATTTTCTTTCCACTAACTTGCAAAATTAGTATGATATCTACCTTTTTCCTTTGAGAGAAAACAAGTGTTATATTTTGTTTTCATAGCTAAATGGGATCTGTTCGAATATTCACAAAGCCATTCCTTTACAATAATTTTTACTTGTTGGTAATGACAGAAGGCTAAGAACTCGTCATTACACATATAGTTAGGTAACAATGCCAAGCTATAAACCTGCATATATGTTTGTATGGATTTTTGCTAACTGGTCTCAAAAGATTAATGATTTTAAAAGTTTAAAATTTTTAATACATTTCTTTTTTTTAGTTTTTAAATTTTCCTTTTTTAATATAGTATTTATTTATTTTTTGTTGTTTTCTACAGTAAAAAAGTACCACATGCAGGTGCTAAAATAATTCAAAGCATGAATAATTCGGGACCACAGCACATCATTTTTTCAAAACAATGCTAGGTATAGGAAATTTAATTTGCCAACCAAATGTATTGAATGTTTTTAAATGAATGGCTTTTTGTTACAATTTTATATAGTTTCTGATACAGTATTCTATGTTAGTACTTTGTTCTTCGAGAATATTGTCTCTGCCTGTTTGTGGAATTTATACTGAACTCAAGTATACTTAGTATGTAATAGAATCTCATTACTTTGAAACTTCAGGTGAATTAGATAATGTTATTTTATTAAATTTTTGCAAGGTAAATATCATTCTTTTTCCCAGAAAGTTCAGATTAGTTTATTTTAAGTAATTCATGCAGAACATCTTCATACAAATGTGGTTTCATCGCGTGTGTGTACGCAGGTGCCTATAAGGGGACAAGGTAGGGCACTCCCCCCCTCCTCCTTGAGATTTAGTATATTGTGTTACGATGCAAACAGACATGAATCACAAAGCGAAACCAGAACTCAAATTGTTACAAGTGTGAAATTTGCCCTGTTCTCTTCTAGAATTTTTTTTAAAAGTTTGCCCCTCCCTAAATGTGGGTGTGTGTAAATTTCTGTGGGTGCCTGTGTGTGTGTACATATATATATGCATACATACATTCTTGAATCTATACGCATTTAAATTTTGCATGCATAAAAAGTAGCCTTAGATGTTTTATCTAACATGGCTAAATGCTAAATGTTAAAAGTAATTATGAAATTCTAATTACTTTATTTAGCCGATATTTTATGAAGCAACTGCAGTCTTTGCTGAAACTTAAAACTCATGGTAATCATTTATAGGTAAAATTTGTTGGATAACATATCTGAAAAACTTGGGTCTTTGATAAAATTAATAATAAAAAGTTTTGCCTTAAATAAATAAATGTTGTTTTTGAAAAACTTTCTGAAGTAGTTCAATAATTATGACTTGGTGTGCTCTGTCATGATCACCTTCTGAGAGTGGTGGGAAACTATCTACTAATTATACAAGGAAACATACATACCATCATTCTTTATTTTAATATCTTTTTGATACAGTATTGCATGGAATGTGCCCACCAAGTAAAAAGTTAATTAAATATATCATAAGAATAAATGTAGCTTTTTTTTCCTTCAACTGATAATATGCAAATTTTTAAAATCCTTATAATTTTCCTTATTATAGGTCAAGTATTGAAAGACTATATAGTGGTGAGTGGCCACTGTATTCTTCAAGTATTTTATGCTGGTGCATGTTAAGTTTCTAAACTTTTATGTACCAATTTAACTTGTTCCAATAATCCCCCTCCCCCCCCCCCCCATTTCTCCTTATGCTTTCTTTCTAAATTTTAAGCCATTTTGTTTATTACATGAATTGTACATGTTTATTGCTGTATTATTTTAACTTCTGATACTAATAAAACAAGTATTGAATATGGTCTCTTTAAATAATTTATGAACATACATCTTGAGTATTTAACATTTTTGTTAAATCTGAAGAATAAAAAATTGCACAATTTCATTAATTTAGAAATAAAAATAAAATGATGCTGTAGTCAAATAAAAATAATTACAAAACTTGGATATTTCTTGTTTCCAAAACCATGTTGAATAACTCATGGATTCACGTAATCATGAACTAATGTATGCTTGCATTTATTGTATATTATGACAAAGATTTTATGTAGACTGATGTGAATTGTTTTTGCTGTTACATAATAGTTATTGTTATTCTTTGTACATGTTTGTAATATTCTTATGTTGATAAAGAAATATTTTTAAAAAAAGGGTAAATAAGAGCTACCTGAAGAATTTCAATTGATAATCATGTTTAAAAATAACTATCAGTTTTTCAGTGAGTAGTCAGTTAAAAACTGATACATTTATCATCTTTCAAGATCAGGATCATCAGTGAGCAAATGTTAACAGATCTGAAATATTAATTGTTTACCTATGCAGAAACAGCAATATTAGCTGTCATGCATTTTAAGCATTCAAAATTTAAGTAAAAAACTAATTATAATGTTTAGATTTTTATATCACCAGCTATTATTTAAAATACTGTGTAGTTTTAAACTATTTTAATTATAACTTACTATGTATATAATATTGTTTTCAAGTACATTCAAATATTTTTTTCTTCTTTATACAAGATGAAATGAATGTTTAAAAACATTTTGTTAACATAAATAAACTCATGTGACTGTTTTACAGTTTGATGTGGACCATTTTAAACTCATATTGATTCTAATTAGTTATTTTTTATGTATACATATGTTTGAATTGTATATTTGTTAATCATAATATTTTGATTTGTTTTTGTTCTTGATAAAAATACTGTAGACATAATTGAAGTGACCATTTACCTATTTGGTCATTTTAAGTCAGCAGTACACCAACCAGCTAGTTTTGTATTAGGTAGCAGTAAACATAATTTATAAAACCAGAAGAAAGTTCCAATGTCCAGTTTTTGGGTTTTTCTACTGCTTAGTTTCACGAGTTAAAAATGTGATCAATTCCATACTGAAAGCTTATTAATTTTAAGTATTGCTGTTTTGATAAATGCTTCAATTAAGAAGAAAAAAATTGCCAGTTTTAAAAATTAATAGTGCAATCTTGAAAAATTCCCAGTTTCCAAAATTATTACACTAGGGGAGTGCTACGAACGCCCCCTAGAGAGGAAAGCCGCAGCGCTTACTTGTGATGTCACACCGAGTGGGTAAAGCAAAGTGTTTCCATTGGGTTTCTCCTCTCTCCCGCGGTGCGGGAGAGAGGAGAACCCAATGGAAACGCTTTGCTTTACCTACTCGGTGTGACATCACATGTAGGGGAGAGGGGGGGGGGTTCATTTCAACATGGGACACCTTTCAACAACTCGAATATCTGACTTTTAATACTGCACAATGATTAGCCAGTATGCCAGCCTATAAGCTTTTATTATGAGTAACTGCTGCCATTCAGTTTTTAGACACTGTTTTTTAGAACAGTTGTGTTCTGAATTGGAAGGAGTACTAAGTGCCGTGGCTTTCCTCTCTAGGGGGCATTGGTACTATTCATTTTCTCATCTAAAAAAAAATTGCTGAAGTGTTTTGTCAGCATTTTCCCCAAATGTCACATTCCATTGGTGACACCCAAATAGTGATTTATTTGGTTTCACAATAAAAAAGTCATTTTCTGGTGAATTATGTATAGTATATTAATCAACTACCTACTAAAAATATGTATTTATGAAAAATATTAAGTGGGGCTTTCTTTTTTTTTGCTACGTATGATTAGGTTTTTATCAAAATTATTTTAAATTTTTATTTTGTGGTATTGTGAAATGATTTTGTGTAAATAATTTTACACCTGTAGTGATTACCTGTTTTGTTCCCTCAAGGTCACTTCAAATGAGATCCGCAGTATTTTTTAAAATGTCCTACATAAGTTTTGTACAAAGATTAAATTTTACATTTTTGGTGTTTTGTTTATTTCATTGACATTTTTAATATAAATTTACTGTTAATTGTAATTATTTTGACAGAAACAGCTTTGTTTGATTGTATTAGTGATTTTAAAAATAAATCTTGCCATTAGTAACAAGAATTATTGTCATGTTTTTTGTGTTTGTGTATGTGTAATATTTTTTTTTTTCCTGGACACAGTTTTGTTTTAAAAAAAACTGCCTGTAGGATAAGCTCCAAATGTAGTAAGTAGCACTGTGATAATACTTTTACTATGCTATTTTAAACAATAGGCCTTGTTATTACTGTATCTTTCAAAGAGCATTACATAGCATAAGGCAATCAGTTGCCTATGAAATATAGTGTTTCCGAGTATTGGGAGATTGGTATGTTAGGGCTTTCTGTTCATAAAATTTTAGTTAACATCATTTGCACTGTAGCAATTATCTCTCTTAATTTTACTTTTTACTGTTTTCTGTTTAATTCTAATGTGGAGTTCTCTCCCTATTAACTTAAATAAAAATTACTTAATAGGTACTTTATAGGTTTTAATAGGTTCTTTTAATACTTGATGAGGCAGTAATACTTCTTTTGACCTCATATAAAAAAGAAGTAAGAAACTAAAATATCTTGAATTTAAAACCTTTTTTTTTTTTTTCCAGCCTAAAATTGGACCCAGTATTCATGTAAAATGATCTCAGGAAATACAGGCTTTTCAAAAAATAATTTAATCATAACCAATGTGGTCACTCCTGAAATAATTTGCTGGCAGTACGGCAAGGCAATGGCACTGTACCAGCTTCACAACACATGCTGGCTATCATTAACATTAAAGGCAATGGCCCAGTACATTTATGCCACACAATCTGTAATAGCAAGTTGCTGGAGTAGTGCCTACATGCAGTAATGCTGCTAAAATACTAAATTATTTGTAGCAGTAGGAGTTATTATTTTACATTTATTTATGTTTATTATTGAAATTTTACTACAGTCTTGAAAGAACTTTAAAATCACAAAAATTAATAATAGAAATACGTATATATATTTAAAAAGGGACTTTTTATTGGTACCTTGCTGGTAATTTACAGAATTTTATGAGTTTTGATTTATTAAAGGAAATAAAGAACATTTTACTAATTAGGAGTCAAATAGAATAGAGACTAGAAAATTTAACTATTGTTTGTATTCTATTTAAAATTAAGAATAAAAAGAATATCTACCTGATCTAAAGTACTTTTTGGAATTCGTATCTTTCCCATCTCGTGCCCTCCAAGTTCAAAAATAGAAGGGAAATTAAAAAATCCGTTCCACATTCAGTTTTTAAAAATGCTGTATCAGTATTTATTTACATGGAAACAGCTAAATTGTCCAGTCAAAATAGGCATTCAACTTCAGAAAAATTATGATAAAGCTGAAAATTGGTACAGACCTTAAATACATCATCAAAAATGAAATTTCATGTTCCTGTCGATCCCATTTCTGCTAAAAATTTTATGCAAGGTCAAAAGTAAAAAATCAGCTTTCTGCAAATCCCTTAAACGGTAGGTATTGTCATAAAAATAGTTAGGTCACTCATTTGCTGCAACTATGTCATAACTCAAAAATCACATTTTTTTTTTCTCCAGGAAATGTATTCAAAGTTCCTTGAAAGTGAAGAAAGGTATGCTCACAAAAATCACTACTGCGATTTCGCGATTCAGTTTTAGCTCAGAAGCAACGCACTACTAGTTAAAAAGTTCACATCATTGCAATCTTCCCTATGGTATTAACTCTAGAATCATGATTTTTGAATTATGACGTTGTTGCAGAAAATAAGCAACGTGATTCTTTAAAAAAAAATTATTTTTATATCTATTTTAATGCAACAAATTTTATCGCAAAAATTTGTGTTGTGATTTATCTTCAAAAGTTTTATGTCCGCTTTCTTTCCCTTGTTGCTGGACTTCTATCGATTGCTCTGAGGAAAAAGATCGATCAGATACAGTATCTTCATTGATATCATAAGCATCATCATCTGTTCTGTTTGATTTAATATGGATTTAGACTGGCCTTGGCAATCAAACTTGCGAACAAAACAATCTAACTTTTTTACAGCAACAGTTATAATTACTTTCTTGCAACGACAAAAAATTGCATGAGATTTTTTTATGGAACAGGCAGAAAGATGTCTTCAAACCATTATCTTGATACCCAGCCCCAATTTTCAGGGTCCAGTTAGTTGCCTAGCCATACTTGGACTTGATAGTAGACACGACATAAAATTGATAAGCATCCGTAAATGTTGGAAAAAGACTGAATAACTGTGTCTGTTTATTGTTACGTGTATTTTTCACACAACTTAAATATCTATGCTTATCTATGGACTATAGTCCTTATAGCCCCCTCCGTGGGTACGTCTATGTAGTGGAGTCTCCAAGTGCAAAATTACGGTCTCGGAAAATAACTTTTATAAGGCCACTGTTCAAATGTTTAAATATTTTAATTGCACAATCTCTTAGGTTGTAATTATTATAAACAATTATTCTTGAATAAGTCAATATTCATTATTAGGGATCGACCGATACCACATTTTCGCCGATGACCGATACTTTACCTATAAATTCATTTTCAGAAATAGCCGATACCAATAGTTTTAAGTTATGGTATCGGCCGATACCGATACTTTACATAATTTAATGTCATTGAAACCTACATCTGTATTCTGGGCAGTTTTTGTAACGAGAGTGTAATTCTCGTTAAAATGAATAACAGCATGATGAAATTTGAGCACAGTAGAAAGCATTAAAAAGAAAAAGCAGCGGAGACATTGCAGTGTGAATTTACAGTAGTTCTGGTCTTTCTTTTCTATTCAATCATGCCGATGAGTGGCCGAATTTATAAAAAGCTGAACACTGGGAAGCGTCTTAGTGTACAGGTTCGGAATTCTTTCTCCTCGCGAGGCTGTCGATCTAATCGTCTGGCAGTCGAGTTTTCGGAGATTTTCTCCAGATGTTACGTGAATATGCGTTAGACTCCCTTAAAAAGTCATCCGCCCCTCCCCTATAGGCAGATGTCCCTCTTTAGGCTTGACAGAACACAAACACGGAGGGGGGGGGAGTTAAAAAGGGATATATTAATAAGAGAATCTATTTCCAATGCCTACTGGTGCAAATATTTAAATCAATTTTTCCCAACCTCTATTTTGTCGCCTAATTCTTGCTATGCGCCAGATAAAAGGTTTCCATATTAGACCCAAAACAGCTTCTTGCTCTTACTATATGTGTCTTTGTTTTTAGTTCATGCCTCGATTTTGTGCTTACAAAAGTAAACACGTGAAATTTATTTAAGTTCAAAGCTTGCAAGTTTTTTTTAGATTTTCTTTAATTATAATTCTTTCAGATATGAAAATATTTTTTAGATTACTTTAAACTGCATTAAATTGTGATAATGTATAAACTGTACAGTATTACGTAACAGTATGTAAGTACATATATATTTAGATATTGTTCACATTAAATACGTGTGTAAATTCTTCCCTTAAAATGCATAATAAGTTCACAATAATTAATGGTTTTATTTATCTGCTTCACTTATTTAGCCACTAAGTGAATTATTAAATGTTTTAGCAAGATTTCTTTTTAATATGAACTCATATGTTTGTTTTTATGTTCTTTTTGAAAATCCGAATATTTTGATTCTCCGGACTGGGTAAATCGCAATTAATCCGGATGATCCATGTATTTGATCTTTTCTGTACTAAGAACAGGTACACACCGATTATTTCTGTGTTTTCCTTATATATATAAACCAAATATTATTCGCAAGAAATATGTTTTTTACCCCAAAAATTTGAAATAAACTAAATAATAATTAGGTTTACTAATTATACTAATACAGCTTCAACTTTTTAAATTAACAATATAAATAATTATTAGATTTTGATAATTATTACACTTCTCAAAGCAGAATGATACACAAATTTTACGTTCTCTCATTAATCTGATAGAAAATAAAATCATTAAATGTTTGATAATTCGTACTTTTGATAGTGTGTAATGTTTTTAAAATGAATCGTTTAACTTCTGGACCAACATAATTAAAGTTCACGGGAGTCGCCAGTTTTCAAGTCACTGCCTAAAAGTTAACTTCTTTACGACAGAAAAAAGGAATAAATTGTTTTTACATATAGGTTTCGTTTATAATTTTAGTATCATTAATTTTGTCATTGGAACAGCTACAATATGAAGAAAAATATTTTTGCTCGTTTTCAAGCTACGCCTTGGAGGGTCTAAATAAAAGGTGCTTAAAAATGACGAGATTAAATGAAGGTTAAAGAAAAATCCAAAAATGATAAACTAAATTCGATTTTCAAGTCTTTAAAAAAAGTTGCTACTTAAAGTATCCATATTTAATGAAATTGATCTTCAGTGTTTTTGTTTTTATGATCATTGTTAATATGTTTTTCTGCGATTGATATGAACAAATTTTATCTGTTTTAATTCTAAGCTCTGAGCAGGGGCGGCGTGGCACGGTAAGCAAGGTCTTGGTGCCATCGTCGAAAGGGGGGGCCATTTCGAACTAAAACTGAGAAAATCTTGATCTAGAGCAGTGGTTCCCAAACTTTTTTGTCCTCCTCTTCAAAAAATCTTCAACTAAGATTTTTTTTTCCGCGACCCACTACTACATAACGATAACCAATATAGGCTATATAAAATAGTATAGTTTACTATATATATAAAATACTAAAGTTTAATTTTTCGCAACCTTTTCGACCCACTGAAATTGCTCCCGTGACCCAACAATGGGTCGCGGCCCATAGTTTGGGAACCACTGATCTAGAGCACAAAAGGGGCGCCTTTTTTTACGTTTACAGAGGGGCACCAGGGGGTGGGGATATGTCCGACAAACGTCAATGGGTTCAAACCCTATTCCCGTTTGCATGCGCAGAAATACGATTCACTTCCGATAGCAGAATGCTACTTTCGGTTTCAAATATTTCCGGCTGACTAATATTAAAATGTCTGTATCTGAAGTTCTATAAGCTAAATAGAAAAAAATTCCTCAAACGTATTTCGAAAGCTGAAATATTACACTTTAACACACATATGGGCAACCGCCGGGCCGCGGGCCAGATGTGGCCCGCAAGGGCTTTTGATCCGGCCTGCGGAACATTTGAAAACTCCGTATAAACCATTCAATATCCCATATAAATCCGAATTATACGGCCCGCCACTTCGCTAAAATCCGCAAGTTTGACCCGCGACTTCGCTAACAGCCCAAAGTTTGGCCCACAACTTTTCAAAGGTTGCCCATACCTGCTTTAACACTTTAAAGGTCGCCATTCCCTGAAATATCAACCGATGTCAAGGACCGTCTCCCCCATCAATTTTGATATCTATATCATACCCAAGCCGAATCAGATGTTCTTGCACCAGTTTTTTAAAATAAAAAGTTAAAGCATGTCTCTTAAGCGTGAAATCTACATCAAGAGCTAGACTTCCTCCAACGATATCAAAAGCTTATATATACAGTAGAATCTCCCTATAACGAAGTCTCCTTACAACGAATTTCTCCCTATAACGAAATTTTTCATGGAAACGTAACTTTAAGGCTTAAATAACACTATAAACATTCTCCATATAACGAAGAGCTTATCTTCCCATAGCGAATATTTCAGATTTACCTTTGATTTTTTTTTTTTTGTTAGTTTTGAAGAAAATTTTAATTTTTGAACAGACCACTTAGTGGAAGAGTAACAGATGATAAAAATGGAGGCCAGGAAAGTGAATCTAACTCCGATAATGAAGACACTTCACCAGCACCCGATTCTGACCAATAAGGGCACCGGGCATTGATAGATTTGGCGGCCCCCATCTATGAAATTTGTTATATTTTTCATAAAATTTTGATATAAAAAAGAATATTTCAGAAAAAACATTTAAAATTGGGGTGCCCTTTCAAGTCGGGGGCCCTGGGCAAAGTCCCGATTTGCCCATATAATAATAAGGCCCTGCGCTTCACGACCAAAACCACATCATACTTTAATGCTCCAACTTTTCAAAACCATTAAAAAGAGGTTTCCAAATGGAAGAAAATGTGCCTCACTCTATTTTCAGCGGACTTTTAAAATGTGAATATTTTTATGAAAATTTAAAATCACAGAATGCAAAACAATGTAAAATAACGGAATTTTGAAGTAAAATAAACGTAAGTGCATTACATATTTTATTCTCTAAATTCGTGGATTGTCTTTACTTTTGAACATTTCATTTATACAATGAAAAGTAAGAAACCGTAAGTTTAACAAATTTATAATAAATACCAATTTATTTTTAATTGAAAGTCATAATTTAATACTTTTAAACATCGAATTAACTAAAAAGTTTGTAATATTTGCTGAAATAACTGCAAAAATCTCTAATCTCTGTACAACGAAATTTTCTCTATAGCGAATTTTTTAACTGGAACCGAGCGAGTTCGTTATAGGGAGATTCAATTGTGTGTGTCTCTTTTTCGAGTCCACACAGTGAGAAAATAAACGTTTATAAAACTGAAGTAAAATTATAGCCTCCTCTCGACATTTGTTTTTTGCAATCCTTGCAGATACCTTATTTAGTGTTGGGCACCAATTCAAAACAATTTAGAAGAATAGACAATTATCCTGTTAAACTGTCATCCAACGATTCTTCGTCCATAATTTCGACCACACTTGGTGATACGACATCCATTTAACGATGGTTAGAATGAAAAAAAAAAAAAAAGGTTCGAAAACACACGCGCGAACAAATGTAAGAACCGATACCGATACCTAAAAAAATAGGAGGTATCGGTGCCGATACTATCGGTTGATCCCTATTCATTATATCTAGCTGTAAATTTCCAGCTCTTTGCGTGGGACGAATATTCACTCCTTTAGAACCGCAGATGCCTTTACTTCCATTTAATTCCTTAGGAATAACTATTTAGTTCTTGTGAAACTTTGATTTTTACAAGAAAATTTCCATTTTTTCAACGAAGTTAAATTTTACTTCTGAAGAAGTACGCTCATTTATTATTATTATTATTTTTTTTTTTTTTAACCAGCGTCCTTCTAGCAGTTTTAATGTTGCTGGACTGAATCCTTTTCTTTTACCCTGAATAAAAAAAAGAATAAAAGTAAATTGAAGAGACTTAAATGTTACATTTGATACGTGTTTCCTTGTTGCAAACTGTTCGTAGGTATAAAGTAACTAATCTCGATGAATCCTCACGGCAAGTGTTTTGGCACGATTCAAAAGCATTGATTAATTACATGTTCAATAAATAAAATGAAATAAAAGCGGTTTAAGGTATATTTATCATCCATCTTATTTTATATTGACTTAACACATAATTTAATCTACTTACTTTCGTCGGTTCATTTATGTGTTGGTTACACAATATTAAATATCACAAAAAATGCGAAATAATATAAACTGTTATCTATCATGTATATGCCGAAAATCAGTACTAGTCCAAGCTACTATAGATACTATTATTAAAGCCTCTGCACTTAAAAGCATCGACAGATTTCTTTAATTTGAACTTTGAGTTCAGCAGCTGCATAGATATTGGAATATATCCAGTACAGCTGAATTAGAATTTCCAACAAATGAAATACCATTACATGTTCAGATTGTGATTTGTCAAGCAATTGTTTAGATGTGGGGGAAGGAAAAGCATTTTTTTTTCCCTTAGTAGTAATTTTATATGAAATGCTGGTACAGTTTACCCAACGCAATTTCCTCTGAGAATAAGCCATTCACATTGATAACAAAGATGAGGCCCTCTTTGCTCTTTGACACAGCCTTTCTTGTTCGAAAATTTCTCATATAAATTACTTTAAAGACGCCGTATGCAAATCCGAGTCGAATTCTGTAAAATTTAATGCTCAAGCGACATGATACTGACTAAAGAACAGCGTGAGAGCTGCTCGCAAAAGAAAAACGACAAGTATCTCCTATTGTAGTGAAAGTGAACACCCAAATCTTAGAGATGCCGAATTGATTTATTTTTATACTTCAAACTCAAGGTTGTAAAGCAATTCTATTGTGTCAGGACCTTCACTTTGTTCTACTCCCTTACCAAATAATTTAAGATTGATGTATTGTATAAAATAAACTTCAACTGGCTTTCCTCCCACGACTCGTAGATTCACACTAAAACTAGTGCAACTGCTTAAAGGCGTCTACTACCCAAATCAGATAATTCGAGTATGATCTTTTTGAACTACAATTCTTTAACTCAAGATTATAATGGGTTTTGGGAAACTGATGCGATGTTCGAATGGGTATGTGATATTTCACAGAATAATAGTTGGAAAGGGAGGGGGGGTAGAGAAGAAAGAATGAAAAAAAAAATCTGCATATAAATTGATAGTGGTATAAATTTTACTTGTGTTTTTTAAGGCGTTTCTCCGACTTCAGTACAAAAGTAAGATTGTTATTGTTTTTACGTTTTAATACAGAATTGAATAGAGTATGCCTCTTGTACTTTTAGGTTCAATCAACTCAAATTCTTAAGTTAAATGCACGGGCGTATATTTTATAGCATTCCAATTGAATGGCAATTGCAAAACGTGCTAGTTCAACTCTACAGAATTTTGTTCGTGTGATTTCTAAATTTTTGACAACGTAGAGCATTTTATACATCTGTATTATACTTGAAATACCAAGATGCCCATACAATGAAAAAACTTTATTCACAGCCAAAGATTTCATGCCTGCGAAATCTTCTGAACACAAGATATCCACTCTATAGTTGTTAAAAGTATCTTTAGAAGGTCTGTAACTCATTCACACCCGGACTGGCCTGGTCGGCGATTGCCGAGGGCCCTCGGCCCTAGGGGCCCCTGCGAGGCTTCCCAAAATTAATATATACTATTTAATTAAGTAATTTGATATAGTCAAACCTGTTTATCTCGAACCTGTATATTTCGAAAACCTCTATATCTCGAAATTTCTAAAACTCCCTACATTTACAATCAAAATTCAATGTATTTTCCATGTTTATCTCAAAAAAACTTCCTTCAAAATCTCTATATCTCGAATTTTAGTTAGTGTAAATTACAAAAATCAGTGCTTAAAGAGCAACTTTCTTCAACAAAAGTTGCATACCCATGCGTCTAAACAGAGAAGGCCGTATAACTGAACTTTATTAAGTCTCGGGTAAATTTTGCTATAAGGGATTTGCAGCTCTTGGTAACCTTGGAATGCTATCAGAAACAAATTAAGTTAGACATCAAAAGTCATTGAAATACTATTTTTATTGCTAAAACTGTATTAATGACTATGTCATTTTATCTCTCAACACCCTTTATTGAAAAATGTGTCCAAAAATGCGACATAAGAAAGCGACATAAAAGTATGTGGCATAATTTTACATGTATTTAAATACTATTAGTTCACAACAGCTTTAATCTATTGTTACACTATTTCGTAAGCTGTAGAATGTGCTCCACATGTATTTTTTACATATATTTAAATGCTATTAGTTCACAACAGCTTTAATCTATTGTTACAATATTTCGTAAGCAGTAGAATATGCATTACATGTATTTTTCGATAAATTGGTTACACTCATAAAACATTCAACATAGGATTACCAGGCGAAAGATGAGCGATAAAATGACATAGTCAGTTAATATCGTTTTAATATGGCAACAATGAAACTAAAAAATTGGGGGGTTCAGGGGGATCTCCCCCTGACGAGGCTCGAACAGCCGAGCTTTATTTTTATAAGTGTTATGGATGTATGTAAAATAAATCTGCAATCATATTTTTTTACAGCAAAAGTAAATAAAACGTTTTTAACTGACAGCATTTAAAACCTCTGTAACTCGAAGCCTCTTTATCGCGAATGTTTTTCCTTTCCCATGAAATTCAAGATAGACAGGTTCGACATCAGAGTAATATTCCAAAGTTATTTATTTATTTCCTCGGAATCGTACGCCTTTGCACAATGGTGTAACGGAGGACCCACAGACTCCGCGTCGCGAGTGTCCCCCGAAGAATCAGAACATCTTTAAAATAGTTAACAGCCCCAACAGCTTTAAAATAGTTAAATATGGTTTTCAGACACGTAAGTCTAATTTTCAAGTATTACATATCCTAATATTCTATTCCCTCTAAATTCCCCAGTAAGGGGCCCCTTTTCAATCTCTAGCCGAGGGCCCCCAAAGGAGCCAGTCCGGGTCTGAACTCATTTAAAAGCTCCCTGCAGTATTCCTTTATTTTAAAGCATCAAGATTACTGAAAACTATTCTCTCATGCAAATCCAAGATGATTTTTGAAATCCTTAGGAAATATCGAAAAACTTCAACGAAAATACCACCGATAAACAAAAACCAAAATTCGTGCATGTTAGAAAGCAATCATTGCAGATTTCGAAACCAAACAAGAAAATACTTCAGCAAATGTGAGAAGTTATTTCGCTTGTTGAGAACCAAGAGATTTAGCGAAAACAAAAACGTCGATATCACATGACTACTGGCGTAGCCAGGATTTTGCTTCGAGAGGGGCACAGAGAGTTTGTCCAACCAGGGGCGTAGCCCAGGGGAGGAATATCGGGATATATCCCCCCGAAATTTTTGGATTAGTGATGAAATTCCGTGTATTTATACACATTAAGTTCATATTCCCCCCCCGAAAAATTTCCCAGGTGCATATCCCCCTCCGAAAAATTTTCCTGGCTACGCGCCTGTGTCCAACTGAATAATTATTTAATTAATATTCTAATTATTAATTGTAATTATAAATATTTTAATTATTAATAAATCTTAAACTAAAAATAATATTATAATTAAAAAATAAGATTATAATTATTGATTCTAACTAGAATATCATATAATTAGCAATTCCAAAAAATATCCTTAAATGTATGTTTAAAGATGCTATTCAGTATTAATTTCGCAAGTTAATAATTCTTCAGTATAATTATCTATGTATATAGATGCTTATATACAAGTTTAGTCTGGCGATTATAAGAAACCAGATAAGATTTTTTTTTTTTTTTTTTTTTTTTTTTTTATATATATATGATCCAGGCCAGTATCATGCTACTACAATAAGTCTTATTCTACAATAAATATATCCAAAGAAAGATACTTAAAACTAAATACATGTTTTTTAAATCTAAATAAACGACCGTAGTAAAAAATATTTCTATGTAAAATTTTCTTGTTATGAACAGGAAATATAGGACCGCTGGACAGAACCGGCTTTAAAATAATCTGCATTTTAATTATTTTTCATTTTCAAGATACTGGTTTCTAACATTTTGGAACTCGCTCTTTAGATTCACTCTGCTTGGAACAATACCATTTTGCTAGATCGTACCTAATGCCAAGATGGCGCTTTTAAAATCAGTTACAATTAGTTGTTCCGTTTTGGAAAAACGAATTATCGCTCATTCTTAACTCCTGTTGTCTACGCGAACGTGCTATTTAAAAATTGTCAACTTTGTGTAACACACTTTGAGTTATTTATTTCATATATACTTTTTAATTTGACGTAAAAAATGGGTGTCATTCTACTTCATGTTTGTCAATTTCACACGATTCTACATACTTGGAAATGCTTTTTGCAAAGGAATGAATGATTTTATGCCAAACCTGGCAACCATTATGTTTATTTTTTCAGTTTTTTATTAATATCTTCTAAAATAATTCGATTTTCGAAATTTAAGTCAGCTTATCAGGTTCCTCGGAATTTTCCGAATCCGTGGACACCTTTGTCGGAACTCAAACCCCCACGGTTTAGGAGGAGATAGTCGAACAAGCTCTTGACAGCGGCGGCAGCGTCAGCGGCCGTTACTTTTTTTTTTTTAGAATAGAGAGACTAGGGGCCAAGGCCCCTGGACTCGCTACGCTCGCTTTCCGTATGATGCATTCGGCCCCTAATAAGGCGTATTCGTAAAAAAAGCATAATTTCAAAAGAAAAAACTTAAGATTGGATCAGATAGAATGTTACCGAGCTACACATCGCTTGGTTATGCATGTTCTCTGGAACATAAAAATTTAAACTTCTCACTATTTTTAATTATGTAAAAGCTTTGGAAAACCTTGCGTATTTGCCACCCATGGCAATTTTTCATAATTTGGCGACTTACGTACATGTATAGTTAATAATTAGTTCGAAGAAAACAGTACTTTATATGTTTTCCTTGATAAAAACTACGGAACAGCTAGAATAGCTTGCCACCCATGGCGACTTTTCATTATTTGGCGATTTACACAAACTCATAACCAATAATTACTGCTCATGTAAGGTTACCGTGTAAATCGTTATCCATGTATTCATATACATAATTCTTTGCAGACTGGCGTATTTAGCAGCACGAAATATATCATCTCGCCGCGCTGACAAATATCCAAGCTGTACTGTAACTGCTATAATGGCATGGTCAACGCCGCCAAACATTTTTACTGTAGCAAATAAGCTGAACCTAACCGGCTTTACTATAATCTGCATTTTAATTATTTTTCATTTTCAAGATACTGGGTGCTAACATTTTGAAAAACGCGTTTTAGAGTTACCCTGCTTGGAGAGATAGTCTTTTGCCAGATCGTACCTGTACCTGATGCCAAAAGGGCGCTTTTTAAATCAGCTAAAATTAGTTATATTCTGTTTTGGAAAAACGAATAATCGGTAATTCTAAACTCCGGTTACCTAAGGGAACTTTGTGTAACACACTTTGACTTATTTATGTCACAAACTTTTAAATTTGGCATACAATTGGTGTCATTCTACTTCATGTTTGTCAGTTTCACGTGATTCAACACACTTGGAATTGCTTTGTTGCAAAGGCATGAAAGATTTTATGCTGGCGAAAATTGCCTAGCCGGGCAACCATTATGCTTATTTTTTCAGTTTTTTATTAATATCTTCTAAAATAATTCGAATTTCGAAATTTAAGTCAACTTATTGGCTTCCCCGGAATTTTCCGAATTCGTGGACACCTTCGTCGAAACTCAAATCCTCACGGTTTCGAAGGAGATATCAGAACAAGCTTGCGGCAGCGGCCGTTACTTATTTTTAGAATAGAGGGAAATAAATGGTAGTCCATAATACTCAGGAATAGTGAAGCTTTCTGTTAATGAAAACATCTTTAGAATCGGTTCAGTAGTCATAGAGAAATCCTTAGATCGTAACGTATTAGAATTATTTTGATTGTCCATGTAAAAGAACTATTTATGCTATATGCATTAAAGGTAACCTTTAATACCCAGGAATAACGTAATTTTCTATGACTGAGAAAATTTTCAAAATCGGCTTAATAGTTACAGAGGTACACATAGAGCGTAACGTAATTTTTATGAGTGTCCCTGTAAAAGAATTAAAGTATGCTATATACAAGAAAGGTAGCCTACAATACTCAGGAATAGTGCAGCTTTCCGTCCGTGAAAAGTTTTAGAATCGGTTCATTAGTTCCAGAGATCGTAATGTAAATCGAATGAGTATCCCTGTAAAAGACCTATTTGTGATATATGCATGACAGGTAGCCCATATAATACTCAGGAATAGTGTAGCTTTCTATCAGTAAAAAAAAAAATTAGAATCAGTACAGACGTCAAAGAAATACCCATGCAGCTTAATGCATTAGAATTAATTTGAGTGTCCCAGTAAAAGAACTATTTAAACTTTTATTTTATTTTTAAGAAATTCATGAAAGGTAGCCAATTGTTGCAGAAAACTCTGTTTAATTTCTGGGTCCGCCTTTCTAAAGTCCAGTAGGAGTAGAAAGTTCTAGTAAAGAGTCCACTTGTTAGGATGAAACACGAACTTTATTGCTTCTAGCTGTACAAAATTCAAAGGCACTAACGGCCAGTAGCTTGCTCTAACAGTCCGCTCAGTACCGAAGCTTTCACAGATGTTGTAATTCACACCCAATAAAATACTTCCACAAGTAAAATATTCAGTGGAATCTTATGAGGGATTGCAGGAACAGTCCCTCAAGACTAAGCAATGAGGAATTTACACAGCGCTTAAAAACGCGCTTTTAAAAACATGCAAATTACTACTTCTATAAGCGCTAACACAGAGTCTTATGCTCTCAACAGAACGGACGTCTATTTCTCATAGCAATCAAAAACAGACTGACTCAACCGGGCAGCACGCTGTCGTATTTATAGGGGATGCAGAAGCTATTAGAAATTTCTCGAAGGATCCCCTTAAAGAGCGAATTTTGATTACGTCATAGGAATACAGTTGAATCATTAGACTATTACGCAATATTAATGCAGGAAAATGAAATTTATAGGCCCCATTGGAAAAATCGCGCCAAATATCCGAAATATCGCCAAGCCTGGCAACTTTTTGGCGAAATATCGCCAAGTTTGGCGCCAAAAATAAGTGACCCCAAGAGTGACGTCAGCTAAGCTCTAACATCAATATTTCTCGAGATTTTAGAAAACCCTATGCTAACCAATGGGGAAACCCAAAACTCCATATCTCCCGGTCTAGGTAACCGATTTTGATGCAACAAAATACGAAATTTAATTATTTGGCGCGTAGAATACGAATTTTAAGCTAGTTTACCCCTAGAACAGCCGATTGGCCCAAAAATTCGTAAAACTATAATACTTAGGAATAGAAGACTTCTATTATAGAAAAAGTTTTTGATTCGGTTCAATAGTTACAGAGATATTGGCTTCGTCGGGATTCGATTCTTAGGTTCGTCGTTCTAAAGTCCAGTGTATGTAGAAAGTTCTAGTAAAAAGTCCATTTGTCAGGATGGAACACAAATTTTATTGCTTCTAGAACTTCGTCGAACAATCAGCTGTGCAAAATTCACAGACACTAATGGCCAGTACCTTGCTTATAATAGTCCTCTCAGTACAGAAGCTTTCACAGATGCTGTATTTCTTACAAAAAATAAAACACTTCCACTGGCAAAAATTCAATGGAAACTTACAAAGGAAATCATAAACAGTCCCTCAGGACTCAGCAATGAAGAATTTACACTCTGTACTCAAAAACAAGCAAAATACTGCTTCCAATAGCACAATTTACAGAGTAATGCATCGAACTCAATTAGAGTTCGAATATAACTATCTCTTGTGGCCTGCCCTGTCTCTATTTATAGGTGTCGCAGAAGCTAAGCGAAAATTCTGGTAGGAGCTATTTCTCGAAGAACCCGCATAAAGCTCGAATTTTGATTATGTCATGAAAATGGAAATTAGTAATACTAAGCTACAGCGCAATATTAATGCAGGAAAACAAGCATTACTGGCCCCATTGGTAAAAGCGCACCAAATGACCGAAATGTCGCCAAGCTTGGCGACTTTTTGGCGAAATATCGCCAAATTTGGCGTCAAAAATAAGTTCCCATAAGTCAAATCACCAAAGCTCTAGCATCAATATTTCTCGAGATTTCTAGAAAACCCTATGTTAACCAATGGGCAAACCCAAAACTCCGTACGTCGCGTTCTAGTTAACCGATTTTGATACAACAAATGCAAATTTAATTATTTGACTCGTAGGGTACGAATTTTAGAATAATTTTAATATCTGGAAGGCAGAACAAACCGAAAATTCATAAACCGTTTAGTATTAGAGGTGCCTTCAGAGCGTAATGTAATTCTTATGAGTGTCGCTGCAAAAGAACTATGTGATATAATGGATAAAGGTACCTTATAATACACGGGAATATTGTAGCTTTCTGAACATGAAAAATGTTTGAGAATCGGTTCAATATTTACCGAGATGCCATAGAGCGTAATCCAATTCTTATGAGTCTCCGTGTAAAAGAATTATTTGTGAAATATGCATAAAAGGTAGCCTATAAAATACAGGTATGGTGTAACTTTCTATTAGGGGAGAAAGTTTTAGAACTTGTATAGTACTTACAGGGATGTACATAGAACGCAATGTATTAGAATTATTTTGAGCGTACCTGTCAAAGAACTATTTATGCTATATGCATAAAAGGTAGACTGCATATTAATCCAGGGCGTAAGCTATTTTCAGTCCAAATTTTACGCAAATCCGTTCTACGGTTTTTGCGTGATTGAATCAAAAACACTCAAACACACAAAAATGCGAACTTTTACATTTATCATATTAGTAGAATAACTTTTAATAAAGAGATATAATTTTTTTTAATCAATCCCATAAAATACGGTATAATAATGCTTTTTAAAAACGTGGCTATAATATACTTTGGAACAATAGACTATACCTTTATCAAAAATCGCTTTTAACAAAGGGGCGTAACCGTTAGAATCAATTAAAATATGTACGGTACAACAATGCTCTTTAAGAATGTGTGTCAATAATATACGTTAAAACAGTGCACTAAACCTTAATTAAAAATGACTTTCAACAAAGGGACGTTAATTGTTGGAAATAATGCAAAAATACACGGTATAACAATGCTCTTTAAAAATGTGCGTCAATAATATGCTTTGAAACAGTGGACTAAACCTTTATTTAAAATGACTTTCAACAAAGGGACGTAATTGTTGGAAATAAGGCAAAAATACACGATATAACAATGCTCTTTAAAAATGTGCGTCAATAATATACTTTGAAACAGTGTACTAAACCTTTATTTAAAATGACTTTCAACAAAGGGGCGTAATTGTTGGAAATAATGCAAAAATACACGAGTATAACAATGCTCTTTAAAAATGTTGTGTCAATAATATACTTTGAAACAGTGGACTAAACCTTTATTTAAAATGACTTTGAACAAAGGGACGTAATTGTTGGAAATAATGCAAAAATACAGGATATAACAATGCTCTTTAAAAATGTGTGTCAATAATATACTTTGAAACAGTGGACTAAACCTTTATTTAAAATGACTTTCAACAAAGGAGCGTAATTGTTGGAAATAAGGCAGAAATACACGGTATAACAATGCTCTTTAAAAATTTGTGTCAATAATATACTTTGAAACAGTGGACTAAACCTTTATTTAAAATGACTTTCAACAAAGGGACGTAATTGTTGATAATAATGCAAAAATACAGGATATAACAATGGTCTTTAAGAATGTGTGTCAATAATATACGTTAAAACAGTGGACTAAACCTTTATTTAAATGACTTTCAACAAAGGGGCGTAATTGTTGGAAAAGGCAAAAATACAGGATATAGCAATGCTGTTTAAAAATGTGTGTCAATAATATAATTTGAAACAGTGCACTAAACATTTATTAAAAATGACTTTCAACAAAGTGACGCTAATTGTTGGAAATAAGGCAGAAATAGATGGATGGTATAACAATGCTCTTTAAAAATTTGTGTCAATAATATACTTTGAAACAGTGGACTAAACCTTTATTTAAAATGACTTTCAACGAAAGAGACGTAATTGTTGGAAATAAGGCAAAAATACAGGATATAACAATGGTCTTTAAGAATGTGTTTCAATATATACTTTGAAACAGTGGACTAAACCTTTATTTAAAATGACTTTCAACAAAGGGACGTAATTGTTGGAAATGATGCAAAAATACACGGTATAACAATGCTCTTTAAAAATGTGTGTCAATAATATACTATGAAACAGTGCACCGAACCTTTATTTAAAATGACTTTCAACAAAGGGGCGTTCATTATAGGAAATAACGCAGAAATACACGGTATAACAATGCTGTTTATAATGTGTTTCAATAATGGACATCGAATCAAAGGGTTATATTAAAAATGCCTTTGAACAAAGGGACATTATCGTTAGACTTAAGGCAAAAATATACCGTATAACTATGCTTTTTTAAAAATCCGTCAATAATATATTTCTAAACAATGGGCTAAATTTTTAAAGAATAAAATTAAACAAATGGAAGTAATTGTTTCAAATATATGTAAAAGTATAGGTTAAAGTGCTTAATACACTGGATTAACTTATAGAAAACCTTTCATGTATTAGCATAAATAGTTCTACAAGGACACTCAAAACAATTCTAATTCATTACGGTCTCTGTAACCACCGAACTGAATCTGAAATTTTTTTTCACTGATAGAGAGCTATGCTACTCCTGAGTAATATGAGTACCTTTCATACATATTGTTACGAATTTTCGGGGCAACCCGCTGTTCTGGGGCTTAAAATAGTTCAAAATTAGTATTTTACGCGTCCAATAGTTAAATTTTGCTTTTTGTTGCATCAAAATCGGTCAACTAGAACCGGGGATAGGGAGGTTTCGGTTTCCCCATTGTTTTTCTATGGGTTTCTAGAAATCTCGAGAAATATGGGTCCTAGGGTTTCGATCTCTTCACTTTTGGGGACTTATTTTTGGCGCCAAATTTGGCGATATTTCGCCAAAAGTCGCCAAGCTTGGCGACATTTTGGTTATTTGGCGCGATTTTCCCAATGGGGCCTGAAAGTTGGTTTTTCCGCATTAAAAACGCATAATAACCTAACATTTCTCTTCTATGACGTAATCAACATTCCCGCTTTATGTGGAATCCTCGAGAAATAGACTTTTCTCGAAGATTCTTGCTACTGCGTCGGGTATAAATATAAGCGTGTTTCTGAAGCCCCAGTTCAGTGTTGATCAAGCTTTGAGAGAGTGAGTACGCTTGCTTTGCTCTGTGATAGAAGCGGTGTTTCGCGCTGTTTATGAAGCTTTGAATTTAAGTGCTGTGTGTAAATTCTTGATTGCTGAGTCTTGAGAGACTGTTAGTGTTATCTCTCGTATATTTTCACTGAATTTTTGCCAGTGAAAGTGTTTTATTTTGTGTGAGAAATACAGCATTTGTGAGAGCTTCTGATCTAAGCGGACTGTTAAAAGCACATTACTGTTTAATTGTGCTTGTGAATTTTGTACAGCTGATTGTTCAACGAAGTTCTAGAAGCAATAAAGTTGTGTTCCATCCTGACCAGTGGACTTTTTACTAGAACTTTCTACACCAACTAGACTTTAGAACGACGTACCCCGGAAACAAGCAGAGTATTTCGCAACATATATATAACAATTTTAAAGGGGCTCTCATAAGAAATACATAAAATTGGCATAATTGTAACCATTGACCAGATTCTAAAAACATTTCTCAGGTAGAAAGCTGCACTATTCCTGAGTATCATAAGCTAAAGTTCATGCATATAGCATAAATATTTCTTTTACAGGAATTATCAAAATAATTTAAATGCAATACCCTCTATGGGTATCTCTCTAACTACTGAACCGATTCACAAACTTTTCTCACCAATAAAAAGCTGCACTATTCCTGAAAATTATACACTGCCTTTCATGCAGGTATATACAGGGCTTAATTTCCAGCAAAAGAAGTACCGGAGCCCTAATATTCTCGAGCTTATGCTTATATACAGCGGCGTACTGTAAGTCCGAGCTACCCCTTCAGTAGGGAGAACGTTCAATTAAAATAATACTTCAAATATTTTCCCGTGTAATAGTATTTGACATATTTTTATTATTTCATGGCACAGTTGTTATATCACTGAAAATGGTAGACGGCCGAAGTGTGAAGGTCTCGGGTTCGGGTCCCATCGCGCGGCTGTTGATCTAACGGTCTGGAGTTTTGGCAGGTTTTCTCCAGATGTAACGTGAATACGCGTTAGAACCCCTTAGAAAGTAATCAAGTAATCTTTATGGTGTTATTTTACAAAGTTTTTTTATTATTTTATTTTACCCTTAGAAAGTCCCCGTACCAAGGCCTCCCCCATACTTGACAGATCGTCCTCGCGTAGCGTTGCCATAATCACACAAATAAATATTTCACAAAACGGTTAATAATAAATGATCTGAAATTAGCATGAAGAAATAGGAACAATATACAGTAGAAGACCCAAAATCTGCAAACTGGGAGCACACATTGTGCAGATTTTAGATTTTTGCCCGTTTTGCGGCATAACGTGCAAAGTAATTTTATTTTCTCCTAAATAAAAGAAATAAAGTAAAAAACTGTTAAAGTAATGTAGAAGTGATTGAAATCTTATAAATAAAAATGAAATTGTTTGTTTGTTTGTTTGTTTGTATGTTTGTTTGTTTGTGGATTTGATTCGTATACAAATCCACAAAAATGGACCTATCGGCCTGAAATTTAGCACAGATATGTAAAATAATATAGAATAAATCATAGTCCACTTTAAAACTTTGAAAGTCCACCCGTTCCCGGAATTTAAGAGATTTTTAATGCTCTTCACGCAAAAATCTTTCCGTAATTGTAACCCCTGCAGTGAAAAAAGTGTGAAATAAGGATCGTGGTTGCCATGTGTGGCGATTTTGCCGAATAAAATGTCGTTCGTATACAAATCCACAAAAATGGACCTATCGGCCTGAAATTTAGCACAGATATGTAAAATAATATAGAATAAATCGTAGTCCACTTTAAAACTTTGAAAGTCCACCCGTTCCCGGAATTTAAGAGATTTTTTAATGCTCTTCACGCAAAAAGCTTTCCGTAATTGTAGCAGTGAAAAAAGTGTGAAATAAGGATCGTAGTTGCCATGTGTGCCGATTTTGAAGAATAAAATGTTTTAAATTCTCAAAGTAAAAATAAAAGAATAATAATGATTTTTTTTTTGTTAGTATATATTCGTAAGGTTATTTTTTTTTTAAATTATAATATCGTGTGCATGGGAAATCAGAGCAGGAATGTAATGCTTTACACGCAAAACAATAAGAATTGAAGATTTCCGAGGCTAATGTGTAAATTGTTTTAGTTTGGCGAAAAAATAAAATGGCTGAAATATGGATTTTGAGTAAGTGAGTTCTAGCGGTTTGCACACTTTTCAGCTTGGCGCAATTTATTGAGAGCTTAAGGAAATAGATTTTTGAAAACAAATGCAAAGGTTTTATTAGAATACAGCGTTAAATTTTAATGATCCGTGAAGAAATAATGCAGTTAGTAAGGGATTTCAAGCGATCTAACTTCAGAATTCTCGCCAATTGAGTACATTGATTTAAGTTGGGGGAATTCCGCCAAATTTCAGAAAATTGAAATCTTCTCATTTAGTACATCGGAGTAACGATGAGTAAAACACATTATAGTTGATAATTAAAAAAAAAAAATCGGCTGTATTAAGGGATTCCAATTTTCAAATAAATGCGTGCTACTCTTTGGCGGTCGAACCATTTCCCATATTGATTGCTGCTAAGTCAATGCTTCGAATGATTCCCTGAAAAAACTCTTGCAAAATGGCGTATGTTGGCACTTTGGCGAGGCTTATATTTGAAACTGGATTTTATTTGAGACTGGTATATATGATAACACTGGTTATAGATAAAAATGAATGTTGGTATGTGTTTATGAGGTTGAAAAACTCGAGCACCGTTGCACGATGAAATTTGGTTCACCTAAGTCTTTTATGATGGAGAAGGTTTTTATGCTACCCGTTTTCCTTAACTTGCCACTTGGTGCCGCAGCAAAACGTTGAATTCTATTCCGTTTAGCCGTTTGCTATGCGAATATCGTCCAACCGACTTCGATGAAATTTGGTACACGCGAATATTAGAACACGGAGAATATTTTTCACTATCCATTTTGCTGTAACTTGCCGCTAAATGGCGCTGCAAAGCATCAACTTCTATACCGTTCGACCGATCGGCATAAAATTTTTTATACTTACACATTTGAGCACGAAGAATATATTCTAACTGCGTTCCTTTTGATGTTACTCACCACTAGATGACACTGCAATGCATTATTATTTTAACTCGCCACTAGATGACGCTGCAGCAGGCCAAATTCTTGACCATTCAAACGGTCGCTATGAAAATCAGTATACATAGCTATTTGAACAATGAGAATATTTTGGCGTTATCCATTTTGCTATAACTCGCCACTTGACGGCGCTGTAGCAAATCATTACTTTATTGAACCACTAGATGGCCCTGCAGTGTATCACTTCTTGACTGTGCAAATGATCACTATGGAAATAGGCATCTATATAAATAAAATTAGACTTTTGTCTGTACATTTCTTGGAATTCAAAAATTTTGCGATTTCTATCCGTTTCAAGCACCCGGGAATCCGATGCGACCCTCAAAAAAAAGTTTGTCTGTCTGTCATTCTGTCCTTCTGTCATTCTGTCCGTGACGCTTTTTTTGTTTAAGCATCACGTAAAAACGACTGAAGCGAATGATATGAAATTGGGTGTCATGATAGGTGGTCACTCAACTTAAAACATAGGCGTCGAATTTTTAAAAAATATTGATTAGATTTTCAGATTTTGCGAAAATCGTTTCAAACTGCGTAAATTTGTGTTCAAGCATCACGCAAAAACGACTGAAGCGAATGATATGAAATTGGGTGTCATGATAGGTGGTCACTCAACTTAAAACATAGGCGTCCAATTTTTAAAAAATTCTGATTGGATTTTCAGTTTTGTGAAAATCGTTTCAAACTGCGTAAATTTGTGTTCAAGCATCACGCAAAAACGACTGAAGCGAATGATATGAAATTGGGTGTCATGATAGGTGGTCACTCAACTTAAAACATAGGCGTCCAATTTTTAAAAAATTCTGATTGGATTTTGAGATTTTGCGAAAATCCTTTCAAACTGCGTAAATTTGTGTTCAAGCATCACGTAAAAACGACTGAAGCGAATGATATGAAATTGAGTGACATGATAGGTGGTCACTCAACTTAAAATATAGGCGTCGAATTAAAAAAAAATCTGGATTAGATTTTGAAATTTTGCGAAAATCATTTCAAACTGCGTAAATTTGTGTTCGCACATCACGTAATAACTGCAAAGGTGAAAAAATGATATTTGGTGAAATGATAGGTGGTCACTCACCTTAAACTATAAGCATCTAATTAAAAAAAAAATCCATCAGATTTCGATATTTTGTGAAAATCGTTTAAAACTCAGTGAATCTTTGTTCCCGTATTACGTAATAACGACTAAAGCGAATGATATGAAATTTGGTCACAGGATAGATGGTTGCTCAACATAAACTATAGGAGTCCAATTTTTTAAACATTTTTATTAGATTTTGAGATTTTGTGAAAATTCTCTCAAAATACGTTTATATTTCTTCAAACATCACGTAATAACGACTAATACGAATGATACGAAATTGAGTGATAGGATAGGTAGTTGGTAATCTTAATTTATAGGCGTTGAATTTTAAAAATATTTTGCTTACATTTTGAGATTTTTCGAAAATCGTTTTAAAATGCTGAAAATTTGTTCCGGCATCACGAAATAAAGACTGCAGGGAATGAAACGAATTTGGGTGACATGATACGTTGTCACTCAACTTAAATTCTAGGCTTCAAATTTTTCAAAAATGTTGATTAGATTTTGAGATTTTGCGAAAATTATTTCAATATCCGTCAATATTCGTTCGCGCATCACATAATTACGACTAAAGCGAATGAAATGATATTACTTAGTTACTCTCTAACCTGTAATATTTTAACAATACATGAAAATTATAACTTCGCTTTCTTTACTTTGGCAACATACTACATCCATTCTGTGTACTCCTACAATGCTGACGAAAGTTCTTGCTTTTTGGAAATTTTCATTCACTAACCCGTCGAGGACGGGTACTTCAGCTAGTACTTAATAAAAACAAGTGAAAGAAATAATGTCATAATTTTTAACACATGAAGAAACAGAGAAATTTATATACCATAATTATGAAGACAAGGAAATTCAAGAAAATTCAAATTACTTAGAAAATGTTAAACATTTGCTTGTTAAAAATATGGCATTTGGTATGATGTAATTTGAGTTTCTTTTTAAATACACATACCTGTGTGTTAATTAAAAATATTCCACAGAGCTAATAAATCAGGAGCTTCCTCTTTTTCTTTCCTGGCTTTTGATTGAGTATCAATAGCACTGTGACGACCATAAGCTAACCATGAACGAACAAATGATTCTGGTTCAAATTTGTTGATCGGAGGACCGACTAATGTGATGAACATCAAATTTGATAAAGTTTCAGTGCTAAGTGAAGCATGTTGGGAAGTACAAATTAAGTTCAGGGTAGAAAATCTTTTCACATCCGGCACCTGAAATGGGTATACAATTATTGATGACTGAAATCAATTTTTTCAAGTCAGTTTGCACTTCTTTTCCACGTGATGACTTGAAAATTCTGAAGTCTCTTAAAACAGCTCTTTCGTTAAAACTGAATCTTTTGCATAATCCCACGAGTTCATCTTCGCCATACGTCACTTCAGTCGATTCAGCAGCAGGCCAAAACTTTGGATTTAGAACTTTAATTTCACAGATAAATTGTTCACAATCTGATCCAAAATTTTTCGACTGGACCGAAAGGAGCCTACTTATTATTGAATCGGCTAAACATCTGTAAAATTGTCCTGGGTCTATTTTAGGAATACCTTTCCACTTTCATGTATAGCTACATTTTTAAACTTGGAAACTCTTACACCTTCAATGGCCTCAGATGAATGTCTTCCAGACTTCTTCATCCTGGGTTCAAAAACTTGCATTTCTAGTCTTATTAGCCTATGGGCATCAACTAGTGTAGTTTGTCGGTTTTCCAGCTCTAATGAAAGCTCCGACAGTTCTTCCAGAGCATCATACATAACGCCAAGATTTAAGATATATGTATCAATCGCTAGTTTATTCGCAACCCAGAAAATGTGGCTCCTTTCTTTGGCATCTCTTTTTTTTTATCTGTGGAACTCTGTGTGAAATTTTTATGTAGACTTTCATAGTCCGTCCACACAGCTTTCACAGATCGAAGACTTGATGCAGCCCAGCGAACATCGAAAATACGCCCAATCTTTAGTAATTCTTGTCCTGTCATTTACAGCACATTCAATAAGTTATCGTTGGTTTTTTGGTGAACTGTGATATATATTTCTTAATTTGTCCATGAAATTTTTAAAGTTATTTATTCCTGCAACTAATTTTACTGCATCAGCAACGCTGAGTTCTAGGCGATGATTCATACAATGCCCAATAATTATATTAGGAAACATATCCAACAGTTTCTTACATAGTCCTTCCTTTCTGCCAAGCATAACAGAAGCTCCATCACAAGTGACAGCAACTAATTGTTTTTGAAGAATTTCTTGATTAATATTAAACTGATTAAGTTCGGTTAACAAACATTCAAGTATTCCGTTGTATTTTGTTTCTTGCAATTCTGAGAAACTTAAAAATATATTGATAGGATTTTCCATTTCGGAAAACTCGGTCCACATGTACAAAATGAGACACTATTTTTTGCTTAAAGATGTCGGTTCATCAAGAATTAGAGCAAATTTTAATTTATCTTCCACAATTTTTTTGCTAGAGAATTTTGCAAGAAAACAAACTTTATATACTTTTAAACAAACTTTTACCCATTGGAAAAATCCCGCTAAATGTCCGAAATGTGGCCAAGCTTGGCAACTTTTTGGAAAATATCGCCAAATTTGGCACCAAAAATAAGTCCCGAAGAGTGAGGTCAGCTAAACCCTAGCACCAGTATTTTTCCAGATTTATAAAACCCTATGTTAACCAATGGGGAACCCCAAAATTTCTTATCTTCCGTTCTAGTTAACCAATTTTTATGCAACAAAATGCAAAATTTAATTATTTGACACGTAGAATACGAATTTTAAACTACTTTAAACCCCAGAACAGCCACAAAAATTCGAAACAATATATCACAACTAATTCTTCTACAGGGATACTCATACGAATTACATTAGGATCTCTGGAATTAACGAACCGATTCTAAAACTTCCAGTGATGGAAAATTGCACTATTCCTGAGTATTGCAGGCTACCTTTCATGCATATATTACAAATTTACACGGATACTCATAAAAATTACATTCTGCTCTAAGGGCATCTATGTAACCACTGAATCGATTCTAAAAAAATTTTCAGTGATAGAAATCTAAATTATTTCTTAGTAACATAGCTAAAATTCATGCATGTATCATAAATAATTATTTTACAGGGACACTCATATGATTTACATAGCGATCTATCTGCATGTCTGTAACTACGGAATCAATTCTAAAAATTATTTCACGCTACACTATTCCTGATAGGAAGCGACACTATTCCTGAGTATTATAGGCTATCTTTCATGTATAGCACAAATAGTTCTTTTACAGGGGCACTTAAATTATTCTAATGCATTACGCTCTACAGGCGTCCCAGTAACTACTGAAACGATTCTAAAACTTTTTCACTGATAGAAAACTGCATTTTTCCAACGTAATATATGCTTCCTTTCATACATATATCACAGTTTTTTTACAGGGTCACTCATAAGAATTACATTACGTTCCATGGGCACCTCTGAAATTACTGAGCTGTTTCTACAACTTTTTTCACTGATGGAAATCTACACTATTCCCGAGTAGTACAGGCTACTTTTAATGCATAGTGCATAAATAGCTGTTTTACAGGGAGACTCATAAAATTACATTACGTTCTAAGGGTATCTCTGTAACTATTGAACGGATACGAAAACTTTCTTCACTGATAGAAAGCTGCTCTATCCCTGACTATTATAGGCTAATTTTCATCCATATAACATAAATATAGCTCTTTTCCAGGGACACTTAAAATAATTCTAATACATCATTCTCTATCGGTATCTCTGCAACTACTAGACGGGTTCTTAAACTTTTTTACTGATTGAAAGCTGCACTATTTTAGAGTATTATAGGCTATCTTTTATGCATAGTTCTTTTACAGGGACACTCATAAGAATTACATTAAGCTCCATTTGTATCTCTGTAATGACAGAACCGATTCTAAAACATTTTCGCTGACAAAAAGGTACACTATTCTTGAGTAATATAGGCTACCTTTCTAGCAGATATCACAATTTTACAGAGACACTCATAAGAATTATATTATTCTTGATTGCCATCTCTGTAACCACTGAACCGAGTCTAAAAATTTTGTCACTATTAGAAATCTACCCTGTCTTGAGGGAAACCTACCCTGCTAAAATTTATGCACAAATAGTTCTTTTACTGGAACACTCAAAATAATTCTAATACATTATGGTTTGTTTCTATGAATTGTTACTCTATGAATTGTTTCTGATATATATATATATATATATATACACACACATATATGCGTGCGTTATATATGTCTACGTGTGTATATATATGAAAGCCCCCCTTGGAAAGTTTGGAGCCCTCTCTATAAAAACGGAATAGCTACGGCTCTGAACGGGCGCTTTCTTGAGGCCATAATCTCTATTCGAACCAACTGGATAGCGCAAAACACTAGTAGAAAACAGGAGCGCCTAGACCCTGGGAATTGTGGGGAAAGCGCTTTGTGTCCCTCCTTAAAATTTTATCGTTAGTAGAAAGCCAGATTTTTGTATACACCATAGTTTAAAAATACCACAGGTGGTCATGAAAGCAGATAACACTTAGAGATACCTCACAGGGTACAACGGAAACGAGCTGAGGTTTAAGGGGGAAATTTTTAATTTCCCGGGAGTGGGATTACTACTAAGGTGACCAAACGTCCCCATTTCCCGGGGACAGTCCCCATTTTCAGGACATTTTTCAAATTGTCCCCAGAATGTAAAAATGGAGCTGGGGACAATTTTTAATTATTGCATTGTTTTTCAATTAAATTACTGTTAATTATTGCATTAATTATAAATGTCGCCAGTTTTGTTTGCATTCATTATAATATATAATATTGCATTAATTATAAATGTCTCCAGAATCGGGGACATGTCCCCGATTCTGACTACAAAAATCTGGTCACCTTAATTATTACCCAGATGTGCATTTTTCTGGTGTGTAGTAAGTCACCTCGGGTTAGAGATTAAAGGCACTTTTAACCTTTTTACTGACTTTTTCCCCCCCCGTTCTCAACGTGAAAGGGTCTAGAAAACGTTTATCAGAAACATGAGAAAAATATCACACGACAAGGATTCTGAGACGATCCATTTTTACTTTCCGAACATGTACAGCTGCGAAAAAAAAAAAGTCCCACTTGCTCTTTATTTCGCCATCGTTCGTCATACAGCAAAGTTATATACACCATTCGTTTTCAAATAACGCATACTTTAATTTACTATTAATTTAATTTGCATAAGGGGCCGTCTTCATATTTAATTATGCATCAACTTTGTTTTTCTCAATGGCAACAATGTATTTTGACTTTATTAAACGAAAGAAAACCTTCAAATTACCCTAAATATAAATTTTCACCAATTTTCTACGATAATTTCCGGAGATATTGCGAGTTATTTTTTGTGCGTTTTTTAAGGGACTTTCTACAAATTGAAAAGCGCTATCTGTAGGTTCCGAACTTTTCTCCTTTCATTCATTTCGCTCGAGAGAGTTGAAAGAAATAAATGTTATTTTCAAGGAAAATATTGTTACCATCTCTCTTAAAGTTTTTTGTACTGAGAATATCAAGGGTAGAAAAAAGAATGTTTAGTCAGAGGTCCAAATGACCCGTGAATTCATAACTTTCTTGGCTCGTACTCATGACTTAAAGAAAAAATGCAAAACGACTGCTCTCGATTTTTAAAATCTTTCTAATTTTGAAATTGTTATTAAGTATTTCCCTTCATGGTTCTCTTAGACAGGCGAAATGTTGGCAGGAGTGAGAGGCTGTTCTCTGCTCTTCTGACTGCAAGCATGAATGTTACCCAGCTACGGTCGAAATAGAAGAACGGTTTAATGATTGAAAATTTATTTGTTTGAATTTCATGTAAAAAACGCAGTTATTTTTTTGCTGAGCCAATATTATCACTGTGTTTGTTATTTCACTTTCTTCTTTTAATATTATTGTCTACAATGAGCAATATTCTTATAAGACTTTTGGCGGTACTTTAATTTATTGTCAGATGAAAATTTAGACAGAAAAACGTGATTTTGAATGTTTGAGAAAATATGGGAAGTCCAAGGACCTAATGTTTCCAATATTAAAAAAAGTCAAATTCATGCCTGGAATGTTGAGGATGTTAGTCTTTCAGAAATAGGATGTTGTATTAGAAGACATATACATCTACTGCATCTAATTCTATACCTGGAAAATATTTTATTTGGGGGAATATGGTAGCGGACGCAACAATAGACGCTTTATAGAATCACCATCAAACTCTAAAAACCTCTAATTTATTTGCTTCAAAATTTGATTTTTACTTTCCGAACATGTACCATGTTACTTTCCGAACATGTACCATGTAAGGAAAGTATTGTAATCATGAAAAAATTCGAATTCGAGATTTTGGTGTATTGACACGTTTTGAGGTCTTCTGAATTCATTTATGATATTTTTACGAGATGTATGTATGTATGTGTGTGTATGTGTGTGTGTGTGTATGTGTGTTTGTGTGTATGTGAGTGAACACGATAGCTCCTGAACGGGGCATGCGATCGAGCTCAAATTGGGTATATATGTTATAAACCACCGGCGCAAGACCGGTATTGATTTTGGTGTTTATAGGACTTATAGTTTTTGTACAGGGCTACGACAAAGATTTCTTTTACATTATGGCCTATGGGGGAAAATTCTGGAAAGTGGGCTCGTGTTTAAACGGTGCATTCGATTGAGCTCAAATTGGGTATAGATATTATAAACTACCGTCGCAAGACCTGTTTTGATTTTGATGTGTATAGGACTCACAGTTTTTCTACAGGGCTAAAACAGAGATTTCTTTTACATTATGGCCCCATTATTTATACACATTTTACATTATTGAAAGTGCGCTAGCGTTTAAACGGTACATTCGATTGAGCTTCAATTTAGTATGTATATTTGAATTATTCATCGATTAAAATTTATTTATATGCTTGGTGATGATCTTAATCGTAAGTGTTCGGAAAGTCGAGTGGAGTCACTCCAGATTTTTTTTTAATACCGCTATCTTTCACTGTGTTTTTGCGCAAAAGAAATATAATTTACGCTTAGTTTAAGCAGTTTTCAAAAAATTGTCACTTAATAAATTTATATATGGTCCCTTAACTCATGAAAATAACACATTTTATTTAATATAAATTAAACTACTGAAAGTAAAAATTTGAAATTTTGCACAGCCATGTAATATTACTTTCTGCATCTATTTCCATCGAAATTTTGCTAAGTCGCTTTTCATAATTTTTTTTAATATTAATTTAATAATTCATAATTCATATTAATATTTTATTAAAAAATCATAACAATAGTGAATTATGTTTGGGTAGTTTAGTTCTAATAGTACGAATAAAAATCAGCTTCTTATTATTAATATTATATGAGATATGATTTAAAGTATGAAAAAATATTTTAACATTTGGGGAGGGGGATTTTGAGTGTTCATAACTCACCCATTTTTGGTTCAAATTTATTGAAAATGGGTATCCGAGGTTAAAATGAGCTAAATTTTTGAAATAGGAAGTGAAATCTAGGGGTTGCTATTGGGAAAAGAAAAGTTGCTGTGAATTTTAATATGTAGATGGCCCCTTATGTAATTTTTATGCATAGCAAATTAAAGTGTGCGTCAATCGATAACGATTGGTATCTGTAACTTTGCTGTACGGCGATCGACGGCCGAAAAAAGTACAAGTGGGACCTTTTTTTTCCCGCAGCTGTACCATGCAAGGAAGGTATTGTAATTATGAAAAAATTCGACTTCGAGATTTTGGTGTATTTACATGTTTTGAGGTCTTCTGAATTCATTTATGCTATTTTTACGAGATGCATGTATGTTATGTGTGTATGCATGTGAGTGAACACGATAGCTCCTAAACGGGGCATTCGATTGAGCTCAAATTGGGTATATATTCTATAAACCACCATCGTGAGACCGGTATTGATTTTGATGTGTATAGGACTTATAGTTTTTCTGCAGGGCTACGAAAAAGATTTCTTTTACATTATGGCATATCTGGAGAAATTCTTGAAAGTGCGCTAGCGTTTTATATTTGCTTGGTAATGATCTTAATCGTTAAGTGTTCGGAAAGTTGAGTGAAGTCACTACAGATTTTTTTCAAATTGCAATAAACATATCAAGTACAATTTAAAGTCAAAACAATTGAATTTAGTTCACTAACTACATATCAACTAAAAAAGTTTCGGGGGGCGACACAGCCCGGTGCCCCCCCTCCCTCCTGGCTACACCAGTGCACAGGTCAACACATTTCAGATTATTTGACTGTAATTATTTAAGAGTTCCTTCATAGAACTTCAATCTTACGAATTCTTTGACTTTTCTAGCATCGAAACTGCAGCGTCATTTTATGAGCATCAGCTTAAAGATTGTCCCCCATGTTTCTGTACCTAAAGTACTTTAATGCGATAATGGTCGAATATGAAATGTTTCGAAAATCGAATGTTGTTCGGGAGCATAAATATAATAGCGTAGATATTAGCGCCAGTGGCGGCCCGTGGTCAAAAATGTTAGTGCAGCCGGAAACATATGACCCCCCCCCCCTTCCTCCGGACAGGAATGGAAAATCTTTGTTACTGAATTCGAAAGCTGGCTGATTAAGCCCTCACCCAGGATTAAGAAAAAAAGAAATTACATAAAAAATGTAAGAGATCCTATTTTACTTCCATAAAATGGACATCATATCACAGGCCCGGACTGGCCAGGGTGTCCGACTGTCTGCAGACGGGTGGGCCCCCGCCCTCGGCGGGCTCTCCCTGCTGAGGGCGGGCCCCCAAACAGAAAAAAAAGAAGAAAAAAAGTACTATACTGATAGCACTTGAATGAAGTTTGACACATATAAAAATTTTTGCAGCTGCAATTGTGTCCCAGTAAGCTTCAAACGCCAGAAGGCCAGAACACTTCATTTTAAATGTACTTCTCAAAATGTTTTGAGTGAGGGTTCCCGAATGACCAAGGGATTAATTAATATGAACGACGCATATTAATTAATAGATCAATATTTTAGTAATGCATTAATTATCAATCATAATTAATTAATAATAACACCATACCACCCCCATACCCCGAAAGTTAACACATCCTATTATTTATCGGTTGCACAATAACCCGGGCCCCCTTCTCTTGAGACGGGCGGGCCTGTCATATCCAGTACCACTAACGCTCTTTTTTATCTCAACGATTAAACACGGCCAACAAAACATTTTTTTGCAAATAAAAACTGCCACATAGCCACGAGAATAGTGCATATCATGATGAATGGAAGCTACGACCATGCTGAGACGAACCTGCTTTTTTCTTATGAATGGACAATTTTGGTGTCGGTCTATTTTCTTTTAGTGGCTGTCGTTTATCATCTTCTTTCCATATGTTAAACGGAGTTTCAAGCAAGACGCGAACTGGATAATAACGGGGCTCCGCCAAAACGGTTAAATCATAGATTCCAATAACACATGGACACAGTAACACATAAAGCTAAAGACTTTCAACCTTCCCAGACAAACCAAAAAAAAAAAAAAAAAAACTATTGTTTCCGTTAGAATGGGCTAGAGCAGCGGTTCTCAACCTTTTAACGTCGCCCCCCCCAACAAAGGCTAAATTACAGTGGCGCTCCCCCCCTCACATTTTTCAGCATACATTGAGTTTTTTGTCTTTGATAATGAACATTTTAAGCGAAAATGGATATATTTTTGAGTAAAAATAAGAATAAATAAGATGATTTTTTAAAAACATGCATCACTACTTTCTCTTTAGTTTTTCTCGCGCCCCCCTCAGGTTGAGAAACGCTGGGCTAGAACATATATTCTCTGTGTCTTATTCTCTCCCTCACTTGTCGTCCTAACCAATCAGTTAGACGAATTCATAAGTGCAGCCAGAGTCAGAAAATCTTTCTTCAGCTGAGTCTTAGCTATATACCCCCTGCTATCCTATGCCGGAGAGGCTGCTTACGTAGTCGTTACCATGGCAACGGTGCTGCCAATTTGTTTATTCGCTCTGAGGGCTGTACCATTGACTTTTGCAGTTGAATTGCGGGAAGATTAAAGGTTTTTTTTTCTGAATGAGTGATCCGGTAGTTACTACAATACGTTTTTTTTTTTTTTTTTTTTTTTTTGAGATTTTTTAAAAATTTCCCATAGGAATTCCGTAATTCTAATCTGAATTTAAGAAAATAAATTATTTTAAAGTATGTGCTGATAATTTCAAGTGCAGTAGTAAAGTATGTGCTGTATCCCACGACCCGCCACTGATTAGCGTATCTCACCAGCTTTATAATCATGAAGAATGAAGGAGGGGAATTCTCTTTCCTTATTGCTATATTCTCTTCATTTCTTTCATTGCATGAAATGAACTTGCTTTAAAAATCACATTGTCTTAGACATTTTGAATTTTGTGTGCTATTTCTTTGATTGTAATATCTTAGTTGACATTTGAATTTTAATTGAGTTTGTTTTGGTTTGTTTTTTATAGGCAAAGCCGCAGAGGGCTGTCTGACTAGAGGAGGGGGGGGGACTGTTCAAGTTGCACCCGGAAAGAATCGCCCCAAATTCCAGTCAGATTGACAGCAGCGCAGTAGGCCAGAATTCTGGATCTCGGCACTTCAGCCATCTGCGAATGTATCTAATCCACTCGGCATTGGTCGGCACGTTTTATTGGGATGGTATACATGGAAACAAAGTGACGTAAAACCTACTAAGCAACTTTTATTTATTCTTAAATTCTTAGTTGTAAAATCTTATTTTCTAAATTTATCTTTCTCTTTTAGTACATAAGTAAATACATATAAAAAAATCGGTGTCAGATATATCAGGAGTGTCTAGCGAGAGGATATCCAATTTTGAATTGTTTGTCCAATTAACTGGCCTACAGAACACAAGCATCACTACCGTTTATTATTGGGGGGGGGCAGGGCCGGCCCAAGGGGGGTGCGGATGTAGGCAATCGCCTAAGGCCCCACGCTTATAGAGGTCCCGCTCCTGGGCCATTTTATTGCTATCTCATAAGACATGATAGAGAAGGAGGCCCCGCTCTTGCGCTTCGCCTGGGGCCCCGCACGCCCCTCGGGCCGTCTCTGGGGGGGGCGAAGAACAAAATACGTTCTCTTTTCATTTCTTTATTAACAATTAAAATTAATATGGCACAATACTGGAGAGGGGACACGTCTACAGTGGTTGCGACGCCAATGCCGCAGAATAGTCTATACCGGAATTTTTATGCACGCAAAAAATTTTAGAAGACAAAAATTTCTTAAAATCGTGTATATAGAACCGTGATCGTATCAATATGGCTCAAGAATAATTAAACAGAAATTAATTTTTCTCTCTTTTACTGTTTATTACTTCAGTCATCAAGCAACTTTCATTATAATATTCTCGTTTTAGTCACTAAATTTTTAGATTAATAAGCATATTAACAAGCAACTTGTTAAAAACAAATATTAAAAAATCTTATAGAAGTTTCCATTTAATTGATATGCGAAAAATATAATTAATTGGTGCATTACATGTCTAAATCTTATTTGCTAATTGTTACAATTAATTACTTTTTTGTTTATATGTCAGTTCCCTTCCTTCTTTTGACATTTTAGAATTGTGCATGACGCCCATTTTTAATCTATCAGGCCTCGGTATGCTTCCGGTGAAAGACCACATTTCAAATGGAAAGCTGTTTGGTGGGTTTTGTGTGATACATGCTTGTTTACATATATTGCTCCCTATCTTGGCTGTACTGCCACCCCAATTAAGAAGAGATGGCTTGCGGTTAGATGGCTTCCTCCGTACATTTTCTTATTCCATTTCCTTCCTCTCCAGGCTTCGAGTCCAGTGACGTGCTCCGTACAATTAACATGTGATATCTTTTATTATCTTCATAACTAAGTAACGCTGGCGAAATGTGGGTGTGTTGAAAACATTGTTTCTTGAAGACATAATTCATAAATATGTAAGCCCACACACAAGTATATCTAACTTTATTTTTAATCAAATAGCCTCTCCCATCCTCCAAGAAACGAATGTAAGTCCAGTAAAAACTACGCAAGCGGGTTACTAGAACATTCTTAAATAAAAACTTCAACGCATGCTATTGTTTCATCTTTACCAACTGATAAGAAAACTTGTTGCCCAGCCAAGAAAACAAAGGGGCAGCAAACAAAATGTATCGTTTTAATTTATTTAAAACTTAAGTAAGATTAAATCATACAATTCAAAGCATGAAAATAACATTAAAGAACATTACTCTGTAGATATTTGACTTTATTAATCGTCTTCAATTTTGTCTGAAGCAGCATGATCATGTGCTACTAACTGATCATTTAACTTATTTACAGACAAAAAATAAATAAATGTTCTTGGTGTTTAACTTGATGTATATATACAGGGTGTTCCGAAAGAGTTCCGACGAGATTTAAGGGTAGGTGAGGCATATGATATGGATTCAGAATCACGCTGCAATGAGGGGTTGGAAACGTCATCTTTAGTTGTTAAAAATCACTGTTGAACAAGTACTGAAATAACAGTGAACTAACTTTCCGACTTTCCCGTTCATCGAAAACCAATGTATCTTTCACAGAAAGCACGTGATTAAAATTGATAGTTTAAAAATTTCTACTTCATTTCATTGATGGAAGTGAGGAGACAAGCTCACTGTTTATAAAAGTTGGTTTTAAACGAACTCTTCAATACTTTTCCCAAACTGACCATTAACAAGTAAGTGAAAACTGCGTTTTTTACCACTTCAAGGCTGTGTGATTCTGATTCCTTATTATGTGCTTTAACTGCACTTAAAGTTTGCAGTTGCACAATCAATATACTTAAAGTTAAAAAAAATTATTTGCACAAGAAAAATATAGATCAAACATACAAAAAATTCAAGCACTATTCATTACGAAGTAATAAGCATACTTTAGAAATTGCACGCTTAAGTATCCTAGATGAAGTGTTGACTACTACCACTCTCACCTAATCATCCATCCCGTGCATGATATCGATTATTTTTCCTAATGCCCATTAACAACTAGGCAAATTGTCCTCCTAAAGAATAACTACTTTATTGGTCATTAAAATTTTTACTTCAGGAAGAAATGCATATAACCAGGGCCGTAGCCATGGGGTCGCTAATGAGGCTGCAGCCACCCCCGAAATGAGTAAGCGTAGGGTATGGGAAAATTACGTATTTGTGGATAAATTCCAAATTTCCCCTTGATATCCCCATGGTACATTTGAAAGTTCTTGAGAAATTTGAGATTCAGCTACGGACCTTGGCCAAATTAAAATATCTTTTTCTTTCTAATGTGTTTTTTTCTTCTGCAAAGATTTTAAACTCGATTTATGATTTAAAAAAAAATTTCATCCTTTCTTTTCTTTAATTCATTTCTTTATGCGAACACCTTCAGGCAAAATAAAGGGAAGAATTCTCCTCTTCCTCTTCTCCCCCCCCCCACTCCGACAAAAAAAGATATATAGATTTTTATAAGTTATATTGCATCGTAGATTTGAGTTCTCCGCCATCCCCGAAAAAATAATCCTAGCTACGCTACTGTATACAGCTCTTACACGCCTGGGAATTGAGTGAAATAAAGACTGAATGTCACGTATAGATGCAGATGCTCGTGCAGCTTCAACACGATGACACAATTTATCGACCGGCGTGAGGTAATGAGCCAATCGCCCTGTAACCATTGGCCAGGCGTTTTCTTTCGGTCAGAGATCTAGAGAACGAGTTGGCCAGGG
The DNA here is from genome assembly GCA_038373885.1 of Cheiracanthium punctorium. Lineage (NCBI taxonomy): Eukaryota > Metazoa > Arthropoda > Arachnida > Araneae > Cheiracanthiidae > Cheiracanthium > Cheiracanthium punctorium. The sequence goes on along the minus strand of JAWZYV010014839.1, from coordinate 850,799 downwards.
CATCAACCAACATTCTCTGTATCATGGAAGGTCCGCACAACACCAACAACATGGGGTTGTGTATTATCCTGCTGAAACGTAGTGTTTCTCAGGTCTTGAATAAATGGTAAAGCCATTAGCCTTATGCAATGAGATGTGTAACAGCCACTGTTCAAAGTGCCGTCGATGTAAACAATAGGGACCAATACTTATCTAATGACACCACATACCGCCCCTCCAATTAATGGGCTAATATGATGATGTCGAATATACGCAATTAAGTTGCGCTTTCCACGATGCCGCCAAATCCGAATGTAACCATCATGATAGTCCATGATGCTGCAAACTTCGCCAAACTGTTCGTTCAGGCATTTGCTATCTTACAAACGATCCTATTTCTTGAGTCAGGAATTCGTGACGTGGCTGTACAGTGTACAATCCTGACTGAATAGAAGCTGGACTCATCTGAAAAAATTAACATCACACCATTGATGCGTCCAGGTTCATTGCTGATAATGCGAATGCAGGCGCTCCTATCTGTGGTGTAGCGTCATTGCGCCATAGTCTCCAAGATGATAGTCCATGATGCTGCAAACTTCGCCAAACTGTTCGTTCAGGCATTTGCTATCTTACAAACGATCCTATTTCTTGAGTCAGGAATTCGTGACGTGGCTGTACAGTGTACAATCCATTGAGGACATGCGGTAACATGTCTGCTTTCTCAGCTGTTAGTGATAACTGGCCGTTGAGATCCAGCACGACATTCCATATGACGGTCCTGAACCCGTCGTTTCCATTTACTGAAGACAATCATAGGATCTCGGCCGACGTAAGCAGCAATACTGCTATACAATAAACCGTAATCCCGGTAGGATACAATTTGGCCTACTTTTAAAGTCAGATACATGCTTGTAAGCATTCCTCCTTCTTACACGAGGCATCACAACAACTTTTCACCAGATAACAAGGTTCAATTTATGGGAAATGCAATGTGTGCATGAAAAACCTGCTGTAATATTTGTTCACCTAAACATATTGTAGGTGTCGTTCCCGGTACCTGCTTTGCATGAATGCTTTGAAAAGCTAATCATTTGCGTATTATCACAGCATCTTTTTTTCTAAATTTCACGTTTGTAGCGGCTCGCCTTCTTGGTATGGCAGTTTAAATGGCCAGTAGTGTAGATATCCCCTTTTAATGTCATTTTTTTTTGTACTTCAGTTTGTTTCTCTGCTGCATATTGTTCAATTATTCAAGGCTCCATTTCTCCAGATTATTCGACTACGGTGTGTGATTCTTTGCCAGATTTTAAGCCTGTTTTTACACTTACAAATTTGAATCAGGCTTCACGTTTTGGGTTAGGTACCTGCCAATAACAAAATGAGAAGGAAAGAACATTCCAATTTCATGCGTTACCTTCCAACAAAGGTACGAGAGGTCTAAAATTAAGCATTCCTCAATCTGTAATGTAATTGTTAAAAAGTTTTCATAAGTCAATTTTAAGTAAAATGTAAAGGGTTTGATTTCTAGGAATGAAGTGCCAGGTGCCTCCTTCACTATAAGATATTTGAAAATTGCTCATGTTTGCCTTTTGACAAGTTGCAATTAAAGAGTAGTAGTTGAAAATCAAAAGTCGCCAAGGGTTGGCCTCTTTTGCGATTTATCTTCAGGTTTGGAGACAAAAGATAAGTTCCCGAAACTGAATCCAGCTAGACATGGTGAAGTAATTTGAAGTCGGTTTCATTTTTGGAAAATCATAGTATTTCTTAGAAACATTGTTTGGTTAATCATTTGAAAGTAATTGTATTATTACGCACATGTTCTGTTGGAAATATGCTAATACAAAACTTTCCAAACTTTTAAACATTACGACTCACTTTTTAAAAACTATATACACAGCGACCCACTTTTTAGAAACCAAATACATAGGGAACCATTTCATCCTCAACATGTTAAATTTTTTTAGATACTACTTGAGTAGCAAATTATGGAAAGGTACATCCAGGGCCGGCCCGACCATCTGGGCAAACTGGCGACGGCCTAGCGCGCCGAACCGAGCGGGGTGGCTATAGCAAGACAGCGGATTTTTGAACATTAATTGAAGGAATTGATTTGAAAGGCATTGTTTCTATTTTTTTCTAAATGGAAGACCCGGGTTATGTACTTCTATATAATATAGTAAAATGTTTCTATTTGTTACACTATTTGACTGTCTCTGTGTTTTACTTTGTGGCAAAAACATTTTGTTTTTCATTATTTGTTTAATTTATAAACGTCTTTTTTCACTGAAATCAAATTGATGCATTCCCCAACCCTCTCGTCTCCGTTTCCTTGTATATATTAAGTGTATGTTCACAACAGGCTGTTTTCCAGCGTAAACTACCGTTGCGTTATATCTGCATTTCATAATAAAAACAGTTACCTTTACCAACATCGAAGAATTGTTTTCATTTAAAATACAGCCACCATTTTTTTTATGGACCTTCTGAAGTGGAAAATGACAGTTAAAAGATTAACGGATAATTGAATTTTGAAGCCGTTTCCGCTATACAAGTGAGAACTTAACGAATAGCAGGGAAAATCTTAATTCAAGAGAGCGATTTTTAATACCTTGAGATTCCGATGTCTAAAAGACAGCAGAATTCGCTACACCCACCTGTTCGTTAAACGTCGGCTGTCACGCTGAGGTTGGACGGACAGCTCTGACTTAGTCAGTCCATCACTCTTGCGTTATATACAAAAACAGAAAAAAAAAAGCAGTTTGATCAAATATATAAATCCTTTTTTCTGTCAAAAGGTTCCCAGTAGAAATAGGAATATTTAATGAGCCCTGAATAGAACTCGTTAACTTCTTTCTTTGATGTCACATACCACGTTACGAATAGGAATTTCGAAGCTGAGGGTGGATAAGCAAAAGTACATTCTCTTTTGATTGCTTTATCATAGTTTGTGGAAAAAAAACAAACAAACAACAGAAAAGAAACAAGCATTATTTTCGTTTGAGTTAAAATCTCATGCGGAAGGTAAAAGTTCATCGAAATAAGATGTCATGTTCATATAAGAATTTTTTTTTTTTTTTTAAAGTTGTTCAGTTGTATTGTTGAATTCAAAAATATCCCATAGTGTTTTTGAATAGTACTTTATCACAAAGGTTTCTATAATAACTAGCTGAAGTACCCGTCCTTGACGGGTTAGTGAATGCAAATTTCCAAAAAGCAAGAACTTCCGTCAGCATTGTAGGAGTACACAGAATGGATGTAGTATGTTGCCAAAGTAAAGAAAGCGAAGTTATAATTTTTATGTATTGTTAAAATTTTACAGGTTAGAGAGTAACTAAGTAATATTATTTCATTCGCTTTCGTAATTATGTGATGCGCGAACGAATATTGACGCATATTGAAATAATTTTCGCAAAATCTCAAAATCTAATCAACACTTTTGAAAAATTTTGAAGGCTAGAATTTAAGTTGAGTGACAACCTATCCTGACACCCAATTTCGTTCCATTCCCTGCAGTCTTTATTTCGTGATGCTGGAACAAAATTTCAGCATTTTAAAACGATTTTCGCAAAATCTCAAAATGTAATCAATATATTTTAAAATTTCAACGCCTATAAATTAAGATTAGCAACTACCTATCCTATCACTAAATTTCGTATCATTCGTATTAGTCGTTATTACGTGATGTTTGAAGAAATATAAGCGTATTTTGAGAGAATTTTCACAAAATCTCAAAATCTAATAAAAATGTTTAAAAAATTGGACACCTATAGTTTATGTTGAGCAACCATCTATCATGTGACCAAATTTCATATCATTCGCTTTAGTCATTATTACTTAATGCGGAAACAAAGATTCACTCAGTTTTAAACGATTTTCGCAAAATCTCGAAATCTGAACAATTTTTTTTAATTAGATGCTTATAGTTTAAGGTGAGTGACCACCTATCATTTCACCAAATATCATTTTTTCACCTTTACAGTTATTACGTGATGTGCGAACACAAATTTACGCAGTTTGAAATGATTTTCGCAAAATCTCAAAATCTAGTCAAGATTTTTTTTTAATTCGACGCCTATGTTTTACGTTGAGTGAGCACCTATCATGACACCCAATTTCATATCATTCGCTTCAGTCGTTTTTACGTGATGCTCGAACACAAATTTACGCAGTTTGAAAGGATTTTCGCAAAATCTCAAAATCCAATCAAGATTTTTTAAAAATCCGACGCCTATGTTTTAAGTTGAGTGACCACCTATCATGACACCCAATTTCATATCATTCGCTTTAGTCGTTTTTACGTGATGCTTGAACACAAATTTACGCAGTTTGAAAGGATTTTCGCAAAATCTCAAAATCCAATCAAGATTTTTTAAAAATTCGACGCCTATGTTTTAAGTTGAGTGACCACCTATCATGTCCCTCAATTTCATATCATTCGCTTCAGACGTTTTTGCGTAATGCTTGAACACAAATTTACGCAGTTTGAAACGATTTTCGCAAAATCTGAAAATCTAATCAAGATTTTTTAAAAATTCGACGCCTATGTTTTAAGTTGAGTGACCACCTATCATGACACCCAATTTCATATCATTCGCTTCAATCGTTTTTGCGTGATGCTTGAACACAAATTTACGCAGTTTGAAATGATTTTCGCAAAATCTGAAAATCTAATCAAGATTTTTTAAAAATTCGACTCCTATGTTTTAAGTTGAGTGACCACCTATCATGTCCCTCAATTTCATATCATTCGCTTCAGTCGTTTTTGCGTAATGCTTGAACACAAATTTACGCAGTTTGAAACGATTTTCGCAAAATCTGAAAATCTAATCAAGATTTTTTAAAAATTCGACGCCTATGTTTTAAGTTGAGTAACCACCTATCATGACACAAAATTTCATATCATTCGCTTCAGTCGTTTTTAGGTGATGCTTAAACAAAAAAAGCGTCACGGACAGAATGACAGAACGACAGAATGACAGACAGACAAACTTTTTTTTGAGGGTCGCATCGGATTCCCGGGTGCTTGAAACGGATAGAAATCGCAAAATTTTTGAATTCCAAGAAATGTACAGACAAAAGTCTAATTTTATTTATATAGATTTCATGCTTGGCGTATGTTTTGCTTGTGAGTCCGTTATTCTGATTGAGTTTCGAAAGAGGTTTTAAACTTATGACATCAAAATCACGCACTTTTCACATGCGAAACCTCAGTTATTTTAAAGTAATTTTTTCTTTTTCAACTGGCAATTTTAATCATTGTTACTGTCTCCAAGACAACCAAAACGCAAGATATCATACCGAAAATTTTAAGCTGCTGCGATTGAAATGAAAATCCTTCTTTACTTAAAAATTCGTAAAAAATCTCCTAATTTATATTTTCCTCTGGTTTTTCTTTTAAAAGAGGGCGAAATGTATGCTCCGTCATTTGACAAAATATAAGAGTTATGACGGATAGAATTTAAGATGCAGCAGTTTTAAAAATATTTTACGAAAGTCAGCGTCATATTTAATTTTATTTGAAAAATTCCCAAAAATCTGAAAATTATATTACACAGTCCGAACAACAATTTTTAAAAGAAAACTTTCTCCTCTATCCGATGATGTAAATTTCGTTTTCTTGCGAGTGTAATTATCGGCATTATTATGTATTAAGCGAGAAAAATCGCTAAAAATCGGACAAAACATAAAATAAAACATTTTCTAATTCGAATTTCGAAAAAATCGCTCCGAGGCGTGTTAGGATCTGTCCTAGTGAAGCCGTATGCAAAATTCGGTAGGTCTGCGACCAACCGTCTCGGCGCAATGCGATCCAGAGGCGTGCGCAAAAAGATCGGTGGTCACAAACTTACCTACCTACATAGCTACATACAATGTTTACTCTCGGATTTTATTATATACTAGCTGCGTACCCGTTCTCCGCACGATGGGAAACGCATATTTTCCTTAAACATATATAATTCGAATTCAACCCAGTAATTCGGAATCTCAAAACGTGAAAAAATACTTGAATCGTGACTAAAAGTTGACGTCATGAGTGCAAATTTTAGGCGATTGCAACATGACACAAAAACTACGTCAATGTGACTGGCGATCAAAAGAGAAAGAACTTTATGGTATGCAGACAAAACTTTTCTCTTTCGAAAAGTGCCTGATTTCTACATCATATAATTCTCTTTGTGAGGTTTAATTTATAGCATTAATATATAGTATATACCACATTAATAACATTACATGATGTTGACAACAATTTTATCTTGCATTTTCGGTTAAGCGTGGACAATGCATTAGCGCAGTTATGTTACACACGACTTTATTAAATTTTACCTAAATTAAAAAACCTACATGAAACAATGGTTGCATCATTTACGTTTAAAAGCCAAAAATGTACCCTGCTCCGGTGAAAATCATGTCGCTTTTGTAAATGAAAAAGTTCTTGATGTAACTTCTGAGAAAAAGCTTATTACCCTTATTGAACTCTTAATGCAGTATCACACTTGTTACATAAAACTGAAGTTTATGTCACTGTCAATTCGCACTAAATATATAACTAATTTCATTTTTCATTTTTTACAGACTACAGTTGACCCCTTTATAACATGGGTCTACAACACGAATTCTTAGAACACGACGAAAACATTACGATCGTTTTCGTGTAACACGTTAAAAGAGACTCGTACAGCACGCTAAAATGAGGCATATGTTCTGATATTATGACGCCTTAGCTCCTGTAATTAACATTCCTTTTGAATGGCAACACTAAACATCATTGCATTTTTACGGAGCGCAAATAAGTTTTGCCGCGATTATACCGCGCAGTCCGCACTCCAGGTGGAGTATAGCGCAGGACCCGTACAACACGGATTCCTATAACACGGAACGTATCTATCGTGTTATAGGGAATCTGCTGTAGTTCCATAGTGTCAAATTCAATAGTTAAGAAAATTCTGGGTTGCCGTATTTAGTAATATTTCATCTTACCTTGGTGGCCGAAATGCATTAAAACCAAATATTCGAACTGTATCAAAAGTAAAATTTACTAACAGTAAAATTTTTAATTTTGTATAACCCTCAGAACAACTTCGGAGTTTGCCATCTACGACGGTTTTTCACGACGTGACAACTGATGCTTGTGTACAGTGGCGTAGCCAAGGAGGGGATAGGGGGTCACAACCCCCCATGTGGAGTTTTTTTTGCCATACAAAATGTATATTCTTCACTCCCTTATCGCACACACGTGTACATATACGTGAGTTGCAGTAGTCGTAACATTCCCATGAAAAATTTCTGGCTACTCCTGCTTAATCAATATACTTTAGGATCGGAATCTCCGCGGTAAAAAAATGGTCTAAAAAATGTGACACCAGAAAATTCTGATTAACACAATGGGGTCACACAAATACGCGCCGGACATACGCTCTTGCTTCCGGAGGAGCAAATACATTAGAGGGTATGTGCTGCTCCGGATAATCTGCCCGCAAAACAGCAAAAATGACGTAAAAAATGATATCCACACTCGAAGAAAATAAAATTAAAGGTATGTAGAATTGCATAAAAACTTCGATTATTTTTAAAGCGCAAGTCTGTTACAGTTAGTTCTATTTATTTAACGTTTGATGCGCTTTCAGTTTTTCGAGTCTTAAAAGCTGTAGAAATGAGGGGTTTCACTTAATTGTAAAATTTAACAACTTAAGTAGCAACTGTGGATTCCGTTGCTACGGAAATTATAGCATTGTTAAAAATAGAACATGAAATGAGTTATTCTTGTTTACTTTGCTAGAACTGCCATATTGGCCAAATTAACGCCGCCAGTCGATGGCCAATAGCTCAAACCACAAATTAAACTTGACACTAAAGGCAATACGCAATACTCTGTTTGTCGGAAGTAAAAAAAAAAAAAAAAAATAGCTATGCATACGCTAGTGACATCGGCTCATCTCAATTGTGGAATGGAATTAATAATACGTACAGAGCTGCACTAAATTTGAATATTTTCAGCTAACAGCTTCTAGTAAAAGAAACTTCCGTAGCTCTGCTTTAAAAAATAAGAATGAATTATTTATTACACAGTACTTCGATCGCCAAATGCCAACATACACCATTTTGCGAGATTATTTTGTTTTCAGGGAATCATTCGAAGCATTGATTTAACAGCAATCAAAATGGGAAATAGTTATCTATCATTTATATGGTTCGATCGCCAATATTTAATGCAGGTAAATTATTGATCAGTAGCAGTTATTTAAATTATTATTTACTATAACGGGATTTAATCACCGTTAACTACCATGTACAAAATGCGTGAATTTCAATTTTCTGAAATTTTTCGGAATTCCTCTAACTTAAATCAGTTTACTTAATTTGGTGAAAATTCTATAGATCGTTTAAAATCGCCTTAATAACTGCATTATTTCTGTATGAAACATCGAAGTATAGCGCCGTAAAACTTATACTTGTTATTAAAAATACTATTTCGTTACGCTCTCAGTAATTTGCGCCAAGCCCAAAACTGTACAAATCGGTAGAACCTACTACTTTCTCAAAATCGCCAAATGAGCCATTTTTTTTTTCGGCCAAACTAAAAAACATACATATTAGTCTCGGAAATCTCTCAATCCCTTATTCCTTTACACATAAAAAAACATTGAATTCCAGTTCTGATTTAACATGAACGCAATATTTTAATTAAAAAATAACTTTGTAAATAATCTAAACAGAAAAAAATCATTATTCTTTTATTTTTACTGCAGGAGTCTAAATAATTTAATAAAATAGCCAAACATGGCAACCTCGATGCTTATTTCTCACTTTTTTGACTACAAGGGTTACAATCGCGGAATTGCGGAGAGCAAAAATTAACGTTTTTGATGGGGTTTTTTATCAATATCTCCTAAACTAATTCGAATTTCGAAATTTAAATTAGCGGAGGTTCTTTCTCGAAATTTTCCGAATTCGTGGATACCTCGTTCGAAACACAACTCCCAGCCGTTTAGGAGGAGATGATGCTACACACACACACACACACAGAGAGACAGACGCGCACAGATTTTAATAGTATAGATAAGAAAGATTACTATTTTTTTATTATTGTTATTTACATATGTAAATAGATAAAGTTTATTCTTACTACCGCATTTCAAATATCAGAATAGCTTATAACTTTTTATGAATGTCATATTTTATTTTTTGTTAGAAGGGTTGCGCGTACAGATTTACAAAACGTACCAAAATTAGTGCATAAAAAGGGAAAAACAGGAAATACCTAGAGAATTACTTTATTTGAAAAAGTATAAGATTATTCTTTTTTTTTTAGGATTAAATAATTTTTTAAAAAATGGTTTAAAAGTCGAAATTAAGATACAAATATGACATGTGTGCATGTGTGTGTGATATAATAAAAATATATTATCTACAAAATATACTACTACTATTATCTGTTCCAATGTTCTGTTCCATCTTCACATATGAATATCTAAGTAATAAACGTCTTGGAATGTAACGCAGCCGGGTTCGACTCATCGCCCCTGTGCATCTGTCGCAATGTTGAAATTTTCATAAAAACGACATTTTTATCTCTAACTAAAAGCGAAATTTTTTTTATACAGTTCGAAAGATCTCTAAAAATTTACCTTTTATAAACTTGAAGCTTCTTTCAAATCTAAATATCTAGCAAGATATTACGCCTTGAAAAAGTCTTCGTGCACGCTTTGGAAGCAAATGATTCATTCCTTTTGAATCTTTGAAAAAAAATCATATCGGATCATAATATCTGGCGTAGATCGATTAGATGACGTCATACACACTAGCAAAAGTACTTCTTTTGTGTGTTGCACTGCAAGGACAGTTTTTAACTGAGAAAACGAGATCGACGAGAGGTGGCGACATCTATGAATTATAGTGATAACTCCGCCCCGAAGCGGCGCATGTGGATTCATTCATAATCCCTGGCGTAGATCGATTAGATGACGCCATCTGCAAGGATAGTTTTATTTAATATTTAAGTTCTTCGGAGACAGTCTCCAATTTCTGTGGGGATTTTTTGTCCCCACAATGTAAAAAAGCAATTGGGGACAATTTTTAATTATGACATTGTTTTTAATTAGATTACTGTCAATTATTTTATTAATTAGAAAATGTCCCCAATTTTGCTTCAAATTTGCGGACATGTCCTCAATTTTACGCTCAAAAATATGGCCACCTTAATTTAACTGAAAAATTTGATTGATTTTGGGCAAAATTATCGAGAATGTGTAAAATTTTGTTTGCACAACACTTAAACACCTATTTGTAGGAATTCTTTTTTAGAAATTGACAACACTCTTTAGGATGAGAAAAACGTGTTTGTTGTTGTTGGTGGAATAGTGTTTTTTTTTTTTTTTTTTTTTCATTGCTTTCAGCCGTGTTTTTTAAATGTTAACGACGTGACATTTATGAAATCCCATTTTAAACGTGTTTGAGTGTTTTAGATTGTTTTGGTGACAGCGTTTGTTTAATTTTGAATTCGTTTAAACGGATGCATTTTGATTTCAACATTGTTGGATCGTAGCTTTTACTTCGATTGTTTTGGGATATTTGTTTTATTTTTGTCATAAATCCATAAGCGTTTGCTTAGTTTTGAAGTGTTTAATTCAGTGTTTTAGATTGTTTTTGGCGACATATGTTTTTGTCATAACGTTTGTTTAATTTTGAATTCGTTTAACAAGATGGATTTTGATTTCAACGTTGTTGGATTTCATAGCTTTTATTTAGGTTAGTTTGGTGTCGTTTATTTTGTTTTTGACGCGAACGACCCGCAGGTTGCAAATTTCGGTTGCGAAGAGGACCGTGTGCGGCAGACTGCACAAGTCAGTCGAGAAGATGTCAGTATGGTCTAGGTTGCACATTTTGGCCGCGAAGCGACCATCGACGGCCAAAACTGGTCACCGAAGGCGGCTAGTAAATTAAATGCTGTCCATTTACTAAAAATAATTTTAGCTTTTTATCACTAATTTTAGTATCAGCATGTAAATAAAAAATCATGCGTATCATTTGTGCATAATAACAATTTTGACTGCAGTTATTCTTTTTATTCATTTTACAGTTTTTTAGTTAATCTTGAATTCGAAAGGACACCAGAAAAATTCGAGCTATCGAGTTTTCGAGATAAGAAGGTGAAACGAAAGGGAGGTGAGTTTCTAAGAGAAAACATATTTGTTCGAGATATCAAGGTATCCGAGATGTGGAGATTACACTCTATTTTCATTGCATTACCAAAAACGATTTATTTATCTTTATTGGATACAGTTATTCTAAGGTCAAGATAATTCAACTTTATTTAGTTTTGAATTCCGGAATGCAGAGCAATCCACATTTACATATATTGCTATTCTAACTACAAAATTATTTACATATTGACGTTATCACAAAAGAAAAATGAATTCTGAAGATTATTCTTCAAGACTGAAATTGATCGCATCAGCTTTTCAGCACACTAAATAAAAATTGACCTTGGAAAATTCCAATAAAAAATTATTCTTTTTGTTTTCTTCCTTAGTATTTCTTTGCTTCTGTATTCAAGTCACTATAGTAAAAAAACACATTTTGTCTGGGATCCCAGACAAAATGTGAAATTTCATTATAGGCCAGTAGCTAGGGGGAAAAAAAAAGAGTGTTAATCGGAAAAAAATGCTGGTAAAGATTTTATTGTTTTAATAGCTTTAGTTATGTCCCAGTATGTTTGTCCTAGGTTTCCCCCTCCCCGGAATTGAACGCCGGCTCCTATGTTGAATAATGTGACCAAAAGTGGTTTTTTTTTTTGCGACTTTTCGTAAAATTTTCGAAGAAGGTGCAAAAAATGACAAGATATATATTTTAAAAGTTGTAGAGCGTTAAATTCTACTTAAAATTCGTACCCATTTAATATACTTTCCCTCCACTTGCAGTAACACCTGCCAAAATCCTTTGTATTCCGGGCAATCCAAGACGCTGCTGACAGGCGCCCGTCTTCGACCATCTACAAAAGATCTTCGTCTCCACAGGATAGAGGAGGAACACTACAAGATCGCCACTATCATAAGATGAAAGTAGATTTTTGAACGTAGAATTGAGGCGGTGTCATCGTGATTCTACTGGGCCTGCTTGTGCACTCATATAGAGGCCTACGGACGTTTCCTCATTGGTTAGATTCGGCCGTTAGATGACGTATCTAAGTGCTGGAACCAATAAGTGAGCATCCGTAGGCCTCTTTGGATGACATCGGAGTGCACAAGCAACTCCACAACACACACAATCTAATGTGGTGAGCACAATCTAATTAAAAACAAGGAGTGCACAATCTAATTAAAAACAATGTAGTAATTAAAAAATATCCCCAATTGCTTTTTTACATTTGGGGGCAAATCCCCCCCCCCAAAAAAAACACCCCACAGAATTTGGGGACGTTTGGTCCCCTCACTCTAACAAAATTTTAAATTTCGGAGGGGGAGGGGGTGTTCGACGCACCTACCTGGTCCACCTTGGTACCGTTGTCATTCTTCTAACATTATTACTAACGATCAAATTACCCACTTATCATCAGAAAAGTAGAAACATTTTGCTTCACAGAGTTTGATTTGATGATATATTCAGGGGTATATTTTTACCGTGTGTTAAACACGGTAAAAACATGCCCCTGAATAAGATATTATGTGCGATTTTCGATATCTCGAATTTCTATTATATAGAATATTTTTGCCGGTCCAGCCGACTTCGAGATATTGAGAGTTGACTGTATATATGTGCGCGTGCGTGTGTGTGTCTGTGTCGCCTATTGTTTCCATTTTTATCCCTTTTTTTTAAATTGTACTATATATATATATATATATATATATATATATAACTATACGTAATGTAAATTAATTCATAAATTATTTTAGTTATAAACGAAGAAAGTAAAGGCAGCTTTTTCGTAAATGAAAAATTCTACATGGAATTTGACACTTTAAAAACACGTACAGCTCTCCCGTTCATGTCCGGTGTACGCCTCTGAAAAGCAAATTATGTTTCGATACATATTGTGTGTATTAATTATGGTTCACGCCAAATAAATTTTTCTTAAGTTTCAAAAATTGAAGTTACAAAACACAGAAAAGTGGCCTATCTAATAATAAAAGAAATCTGATATTTTAAAGGAACAGTTCTCGAACTAATCGACTGTTAAAAATAAATAAATAGCTTATAAAAGCCTCTGCATGACAAATTTTGAGGTGCATGATCATTTTTCACATTATTGCAATGTATTATTTCTATTTCACTTAAACCACATGCAAAAAAAGGGGAAAGGGAGGAAGAATCTTTTCCCTAAGTCCGTTTCGTGTGTGGGTGAAAATGGCGGTCTTCCGTATCGGCTCGTTTATTTGGAACACAGGAAATAGATAACCAACAAGGGGGTCATTTCTTTCCCCTTCTTTCGTGGCGAAATAATATATACATCAGTGCAAACATTTTCTACCTGGGTAGAGATCAATGAGGGTAAAAGAATTTTAGTGCTATATATCACGCCCCCCTCCCACCGCCTAAGCGCTGCATATCCCTCTCAATTTTTTTCTGGCTACAGCTTTGGCGCGCACCCTTCCCGAGTTGTGCCTCCAGTCAATATTTTTCTAAATCGAGCCCCTATATAGATAGCGCTTTCCTGAAGCTCAGTGTATCAATGGCAGCGTTACGAATTTTCAGTATTTTTAAAAAATAAAAAATCGTCTAATTTATTCTCAAATTAATATTCCAAGCATGCAACAGTCCGACAGTTGAAAATCTGCATTTAATTGGTCAATTCAACGGTGTCTTAGTTCAATTTTTTTTCCGCCAAATTGGCGTGATATGGGCCATTTGATGTACGATCATGCTGATTCATTTTGCGATCGATCAACTAAGCGACCACGTGTAAAACCACACAAACACGCATTAGAGACCATGTGTCTCGACCTTATGTCGAGATCGCACTATGTTTTTAGAAACAAGACAAAGCACACAGTTGAATAGTTAAAAAAGAAAAAGACACACAGAGTACGGCGATTACGAACGTTATGAAGGTAAAAATATTTGATGGAAGGAGTACAAAAGTTTTGTAGTATAAAAGCTTCTGTCAGTTCAGATGGGCTACAGACTGAAAAGTGTACAACATTTTAACTTTAGAAAATTGTACTTTGATGCGTAGCATCCTTCCAGTGCCCCCTCTTGACTTTACACGATAAACTTTTTGTGAAATGCGTTCATTTTTCCTGAAGGGTATTCAACCTAAAGACCGACAGTCGTCGCAGGACTTTCGAACAGCTTAACAAAACAGACCAATGATGTTAAACACTCGAAAAAATTAATAACACTTCTTTACCCAATGCACTACGGACTGACGCCAACAGTAAAGCTGTATGTATCATTCATCTTTCAGAAAATTTGCATAAGCACAAAATTGCCTTCAACAAATGGCCGACGAGTTACGAGATTTTGGAAATATCGCGAAATTCCGTATGTTTAGCATTTTTTCCCCTGAGTATTTCGTAATTCTTATACACTCATTGTTTGTGACAGTTCACAGTACAACTAGTAAAAAGACATTTTAAAATTTTCCGAGTCTCTAGCGAAATTAAATTCTTTAAAAAGCTGTTCAAAAGTTGCCTGATTTTCATAAAGAACAACCTTATATAAGGGAACAGCAGAGTATGAAAGGTGATAAACTTTGTCTTTCAACACCTTAGAAAGGGTTTGGTATAACCACAAACTTCTTATAGATACATCTGATTGGCGTCTATGAGTAGAACTTAAGCAAAGGGAAATCACATAAATTGGACACTTTCCTAAGTCAGACAGTTTTCTAGACAATGGGACGGGCTCATAACATTTATACAGGGTATACCTCGCTTTTAAGGGAGATAGGTCACATTAATGGCTGTGTTCACCAAACATTAAACTCAGCAGAGCGGGTTACTTCGAATGCTAGAGGTAGAAACGATATTTACACAATCAGTGAGACAGTGATCAGAGTAACTATATATTATGAGTCTGCAAGAAATTTTGGAAAGTCCCGTCAAGAGGAATAGGAAAGTAATGATAAGCGCCACTTTGAATTGTCTCTCTCAGCTAAAAGCGAAAATAAACAGCGCAATTCACATATCCTGTCACGCAGATGTACTTTTCTCCGTCGTCCTCGAAGACACGGTGTTTAAAAGACGCAGATGATGGAAATGTTGATAAAAATATAATATCAAGTAAACTAAGTCGTTGACACTGTTTTTGTTGAGTTACGGGTGAATATGATGATAATGATGCAACTGATCTTTTTGTCCCATCTTATGCTACTCCCTTAGGGGCCCTAGTAAAATTGAGACGTTATCTGTAAAATTATGACTTAACTTCAGGTACAATAACATATTTTAATGAATTAGAAGAGATTGTATTACAACACGACTTAAACAAAAAGTAAACTGCAGTATTGATGACATTTTGATATAAAAATGTTAATACAATGTAAGTTTCTCCTATATGAAATGAAATTGCGCTATTCTATTTTTGAATTAAAATTTAAACTAAATTGTTTAGTTAAATATTTTAAAATAGAAAATTACTCTTTTTAAGTGAAAAAAATATTATTAAGCATATTGTTTTTTTCAAATGTTTTGTCTCTCATAATTTAGATGAAGAGTTGAAAATAAGGCTCTTTCAGTTAAATCGATTTTAAATCGACTCGATTTTAAATAGGTCCTTTCACCCTTTATCTACCTAATTAAGAATTGTCAAGAATATCACCTTGGATCTATTTGTTTTCTCTTGTTATAGTTAGGCTATGAATGAAAAATACTGATTAATGTAATAAAAATGGAAATTACGAAAAAATGAATAAGCATAAGCTGTGCGTTTGAGGACAGGTTTTACAAACAGTTAAAGAGTCTTTTTTCAAAAGAGCATAGGACCCATCAATCTGAAGGAGTCAAGTAATACTTTGATTGACACACTTTTAAAAAATCTAATCCTTTAATCATAAAACAGACGTATGAAAATTCACCAATGCTCTTTTTAAGGGAGGAGGGGGGTCGACATGATTAGATAGTGAGCGGAAAGCTTTTAAAACAATCTACTCTGATAGAAGATGCAATAGTGATGTAAGCTGATTAAATAAAGTATTGGGTAGTAATTTTTCAAAGGAATGGTTACAATGAATCGATTTTTCTTTCCCCTTTTTTTACAATTTTAATTTAACGGTACCTCTAATTACCGTCGGAAGATAAAGGGTTAAAAGTCTTGACTTTGAAATCTTCAGTTAAAAAAGTAATTTTTTAGACCTAAAATTTTAATATTAACCCATTCGTGCCTGGATATTTTTGCGACTTTCTTCGATTTTTGCTAACACCAGCAGTAATTGATAAATTTCTGATGTCAATTTTTTGAACATGGGATGATTTTTTTAAAAATCATTATGTATAAAAATGTAAATGTCAACATCCTACTTGGCCATAATAAAATATCTTGTGGAATTGAGGTTCAATACTCACGAATAAAGGCTAGGAAAAATAAATAACGTTTTCGACTGATAGCGAAAATGCCGTCCCAAAAAAGGGACGCTAGGCATAAATGGGTTAAAAAAATTCCTCACAAATAAAATATAGTCAGTAAAAAGTCTTGTAATGTAATACTCCCAAAATATCAAAAAATAAAGAAAGATAGGAAATGCAATAAAATGCATTGCATAAAAATCCGAATTTAATTTATAATCTACTTTCGAACTCTGCTGAATTTATCAAAAACAATAAAATGAAAGGGTCGAAACTGCATTCGCGATTTTTTCTTTCTTCCTTTCTTTCTTTTTGCTGTCTTCTGAATTTCTTTTTCTGGTTACATAAATTCTGTCCAAGAAAATCCTCTGCAAAGCTGATTTTTAAAATCTGAGGGTTTAAAAGTCAATCGTATAGTTAAATATTCAAGAAAGCGTAAACCTTTATAAGGGCAACAAGGTTATAAGTAGTAATTAAATGAAGTATTGGCTAATGATTTTTCAAAGGAATGGTTACAGTGAGATTATTTTTTTTTTACAATTTTAATTTAACGGCACTTCTAAATACCGTAGGTCAATGGTTCTCATCCTTTTTAACGTCGCCCCCCCCACAACAAAGGCTAACTTACGGTGGTGCCCCCCCCCTCACATTTTTCAGCATAAATTCAGTTTTTTAATCTTTAACAATGAACATTTAGTCGAATTTTCTACAAAATAATGTTATCAGCAAAGCTTGAATGAACATTCTAAGGGAAAATGCGTATATTTTTGAGTAAAAATTGAGAATAAATAAGATGATTTTTTTTAAAAAACATGCCTCACTATTTGCTCTTTGGTTTTTCTCGCACCCCCACCCCCCCTGCAAACGTTCTGCGCCCTCCTTGGGAGTCGCGCCCCACAGGTTGAGAAGCGCTGCCGTAGGTAGATAAAGGGTTAAAACGCGTATAAGTGAGAAATCACTGAAATTTGAAATAACTAACTCATAAAACAAAGACTTCGGAATATCGGAGTCATGAAAGAACTAGGAAGCTGTATGAAGCCATAGAAGATATTCAACGATTTGATATGATATTAGATGAAAATATTAGGTGTACAGCATAGGCGTAGAGTTACATGGGCCCGTGGGGCTCGAGCCCCCCCAATAAATTGTGAATAGGGGCGGAGCCCACCCAATAATTTACCACTAAATACACAAAACTGATTTATACTGACACAAAAAAAGTATTTCACGCCATTTACAAACGTTTAAAAAAAACCTTTACTTTTAAAAATTTTCTTCTTTTGATTTCAATCATGATTTAGTATTCATTGTGACGCCACATAACACACAATGTCACTGTAAGCTGCCCTCGCCAGGCTCTGGTTCATTAAAATCAGATTATGCAATGTAAAGTATGAAATGAAGAAAAGTTCAGATGTGTCTAAAATGCACTATCTCATCGAATATATATATATATATTTCCTCCTTTGGATTTTTTACTTTGCTTCTATTTTTAACTGATAACATGGGCCAGAAATTTTTCATTGGGGGGGGGGGGTACCTTCTGCAACTCACATATATGTATACGGGTGTATGATAAGAGAGTGATTAATATACATTTTGTATGGCAAAAATTTCCTCATGGGGGCTTATGACCCCCTAACCCCCTTGGCTACGCCACTGACGTGAATATATGTGGTTGTGGGGCCCGGCCCCCCCAATAATTTTGAAAACTTTACGCTTATGGTGTACAGGGAAAATAATGTCCTTTTTTCGTTTCTCAGTATCTTGCCCAGCCAAAACTACTGAAGCTATGATACGAAATTTGGCACGTGTATTTGGCGTAGGTGCTCGGTTGGAGAGCATTTTCCCAAATCCGTTACTTGGGATGGTGAGACGAAACGTTCTTTTCACATATCATGCGTGACCTCAAAGAGGACTATCCAAAAAATTCTTGCTCTAAAGTAAAACACTCCGGAATACCTACAAATCAATTTCAGAACAATTCGAATATAATCTTCCAAGGAAGGTAGACGTGAAAAAAGGGGTAGGGTGGCCCTTTTTCTTGAAAAAAAAATATATCTATAAAATTCTTGATTTAAAATTTAACAAATATGATTCCCATATTTAGTCCCAGCTTGCTTGTAATTCGATACTTGTTGAAAATTTATTTGTTTGAATTTTATACAAAAAAAGAAAATTACTTTCCGTTACATCAAGTGATATTGACCTTGAAAAGTTTTTTGAGAATTTACAGAATCATTAAAATTTTCAGCTCTGATTAAAAATATCACGATTCTTAGCGATTTTCGAAATTGTGTCAGCGATATTCAAGCCGGTTATAGTTGTTCGAAGCGAATGAATGGTCTATTTTTTTTTTCTAGAAAACTTCTATCTTTTAAAGCCTCTGAAAGATTGCAAATATTAAAATACCTTCAATTTTTGTAGATGTGGAAATAAAGATTATATATGAACGTTGTTTGAAAGTTTTAAAACAAATTAAAAACATAACCACAGAAATCTCAACGTCTTTTAGACTATATGAATTAGAAGGTTTCTCAATGCTTATAGAAACTTTCAGTCTGTATAATTATAAACATACTTTTACTGGAATTATTGTTATTAGCACTGCAGTGCTATTTCATTCACGCCGCATTTTCTGTCAACATAATTTGTAGGTATTTTTGTAGACATGATTTCCATCGATGCATTTTCTTTTCATTTTTCAAGAGTTGCGAGATAGCGGGAAGGGGAGGGGGAGAATAAAATGTCAAAGTCAACGAGGTTTGCAATTTTTGATGATTTGGCGCAAAAAAATAAGCCCCCAAAACTGAACCTAGCTTGACGATATTTTCCACATTTCGCTAGAAATTGGCAAACCCTACAGTTCATTACAAAGGTGAAGCATAGTTGAAAAATGCCTGGCGAAGATTGTAAAACAGTTTTAGTAGGTGATTTTAATATAAATTTCAATTCTTGAAAAGTGTTTTATAGAACAAGAAAGACAAACACAGCATGGATTATGATGTACAATCCAAGCGGTATTTATAAAGGCGAAGTATATAGAAAATGCTTGGCGGAGATTGTAAAACAGCTTTAGTAGGAGGTTTTAATACAGATTTCGATTCCAAAGAAGTGTTTAATGGAACAAAGAAGAAAATATGGCACACTCATGAATAATGATACACTTTCCAACTTAAAGGAATAAGGAAGAAAAATATGGACGATGCATGAATTATGATATGCTTTTAACACATAGCATTTTAGTTCGTATTTTAAATATAAAAGTATTTCAGATTTGTAAGTATTATTTTATTTTATTTTATTTTATTTTTTATTTTAAATAGAAATAAAACTCTTTGTAAGTAACCTAGCAACTTTGTTCATTCCATGGTTTTATGATAGTTTTCTTACTCTTATGAAGATAAAGATAAATTTGTAGAATGTTAACGAAAGTCACAAAGTTATTCATAGATTTAAAAAAAAATATTTGGATATGATGAACTAGCAATTGGAAAATTTTCTAAAATATAAAATTAATTGTTTATTTTTGACGCTGTCTAACTCAGTAAAAGTAGTTCCGAAAAAGACAAAATCTACATGCTTATACACAGTTCTGTTATAATAAAAAAAATTCATATATTGACCAATATATAAATAAATTATGCTGTGTAACTTGAATTTCGATTTATTTTAGTTACATTCCTGCAAAAAAGGTTTGTGGGTGTAGAAAAGCATTATAATGCATACTGTCTTATGTAGAATTTATTTATGCGGGATTAAGTGTATTTGTTTTAAATATTGGTAAATTGCTTGAGTGGTTTGGTGTTAAAGATTGCCGACTGCAAAAATGTGTATGATCCTCATCCTTATAAATAAAAATGAAAACTAGTGTGTTTATTTGTTTGTAGGAATCACGCACAAACAGCCGCCGTTTGACCAACCGGCTTGAATTTTTTCACAAATACTCAAAAAAGATGCAGGGGAAATCGTGGTCTGCTTTAAAAATCCTAAAATCTACCCATTCCCAAATTTCTAAACAATAGTAGTAGCTAGTACAGCTGATGCAGAAAATAGTCTTACGTAGGTTTTAGAGTCCAATAGTTGCGCACAAAACTTTATTTATTACTACCCTTGGTGTCCAAAAATAAAGTTACGAAATTGATGATTATCTGCAAGAAGATGGTGGTATTCACAGTATGGTGTGGCCAGCGAGGTCTCCAGATCTCAGTCCCGTAGAGCACTCGTGGGATGCTCTAGGAAGAGCCCTTGAATGTCTACAACTTCCTCGAAGGCCCCCTTCTGGAGTTAAAATTGGAGCTTTTGGAGGAATGGGAATGACTGCCACAATCGTTGATGTGGCTTCATTAACAGTACGAGAGCTCAATGTGGCACTTCAATGTGACGTACTTGACCTCACAGGTGTACGAGATGTCCACACCTCTTATTAGACGAAGCAATTAAGAGTTATTACATATCCTTTTCTGGCCAATATTCTGTCATAAACTCATGAGCAAATACTTTTTGTAACCATTTCCTGCTTTACACCAAAATCCCATGCACTAAATCCATTTTTTGGTCAAAAAATCGCATTTTTACTTTCCGAACATGTACCATGTAAGGAAAGTATTGTAATCATGAAAAAATTCGACTTCGAGATTTTGGTGTTTTTACACGTTTTGAGGGCTTCTGAATCCATTTATGCTATTTTTACGAGATGTATGTATGTATGTATGTGTGTATGTGTGTGTGTGTATGTGTGTGTGTGTGTGTGTGTGTGTGTGTATATGTGTTTGTGTGTATGTGAGTGAACACGATAGCTCCTGAACGGAGCATTCGATTGAGCTCAAATTGGATATATATGTCATAAACCCCCGTCGCAAGACCGGTATTGATTTTGGTGTGTATAGGACTCATAGTTTTTCTACAGGGCTACGACAAAGATTTCTTTTACATTATGGCCTATGGGGGGAATTTCTTGAAAGTGCGCTAGCGTTTAAACGATACATTCGATTGAGCTCAAATTCGGTATACATGTTATAAACCACCATCCTAAGACCGGTATTGATTTTGGTGTGTATAGGACTTATAGTTCTCCTACAGGGCTACGACAAAACTTTCTTTTATGTTATGGCATAATGACATATGATGAGAAATTCTTGAAAGTGCGCAAGCGTTTAAACGGTGCATTTGATTGAGTTTCAATTTAGTATATGTTTGAATTATTCATCGATTAAAATTTATTTAAGTGCTTGGTAATGATCTTAATCGTAAGTGTTCGGAAAGTCGAGTGGAGTCACTCCAGATTTTTTTTTGTTTTGTTTGCAACCTTAAAGTTAGACACCAGTGTATTTATTCATTTATTTTCAAAGAACAGCCTTTGGCTGCACGCTGGACGTAAATTTACCAGGAGCCGCGAAGACTGGAGAATAGAGTTAACTCTCACTTGCAGTCAGCATTCAAGTTTTCGCCTTCTAAATGAAATGGCCTTCGAGCTACATAGCATCGACATTATATCGATGAGTAACGAGCGAATAACAACTCACTGGCTGTATCGACTCCAGCCTTTCTGCAATCGATTTCAGCACAGTGACCTGTAGTCCGTATTCGCGATCTGACCAATGAACTCTCCTGGGCCGTGAGCAAAATAACCTATTTTTCGAAGGGATTATTTTTCTGACTTGGCGCTTTTTTTTTTTTTTAATGGAAGTTCATTTTAAGGGAGAGAGAGAAAACTGTTCGTCAATCGTAAAAGGAAAAGACAAGAGTGACAGATTGAAGTCTGCGAATTTAGTAGGGTGGCGCCTCGCTTATAATATGTGTTTACCTGATTTGATTAGATACCTCGCTGAACAGATGGCCTACATAGGGACCGAATTGAATGTTCGATGTTGGACATACGAGGTTTAATTGATTTGTGCTGCATGATAATGCAATAAAAAATGCCAAAAAATACTGCTTCCCGTTGTTGGGTGTGAGGTGATGCATTCTCAGACTTGGGTGTGTAACACAATTCTAAAGAAAAAAAAAATCAAACAGAAGTGAATCTAGAAAAGTATCAGGAGAAGATGTTAAGTTAAATAATACTTAATCTGAAAGCGTAAAATTTTTCTAAGAAAATGTGTCAATTTTCCCTTTCATTTTTATCTGCGAACTCAGGTTTATGTTGTTCAGTCTCGCAGTTTCTAAGACGCTAGAGTAAGGTGACCAAACGTTTCCATTTTCCGGGGACAGTCCCCAATTCCAGAACGTTTTTCAAATTGTCCCCAAAATGTAAAACAGGAATTGAGGACAATTTTTTAATTACTGCATTGTTTTTAATTAAATTAGTGTTCATTCTTTCATTAATAATAAATGTCCCCAGTTTCGTTTCAAAATCGGGGACATGCCCCCGATTCTATGTTCAAAAATCTGATCACCTCACGCTAGAGTAAGATTATTTTCTGTGTTCAGTTTTTTTCTCCATCATGGAAACCGATGGGACCCAGTGGAAGATGGCCGCACCGGGGGTAGACCAGGGGGTCCACCCCCCCCGAAATTTAAAATTTTGTTTACAAAATAATAATGATGCAGTCTTTTTGTGAAAAATTCGGTCTTTTTCACAGTTTGGTCCCCTTCCGAAATTTTTGGACCCTCCCCGAAATTTTTTCTCTGTACGGCCCTGCAGTGGAGTACTTATTGAAAGAATTAAGCAACCAGGTGCGGTACTAGGGTACGTGGCACCATCCCCCCCCCTGTAAACATAGAAAAGGCTCCAGATCAAGTTTTTCTCAGTTTTTGAGTTCGAAATGGCGCTCTTTCGAAGATGGCACCCCGATGCGTTGCTTACCTTGCTTACCGTGTCAGGATGCTCATGTAAACAACATGGGACACTACAGGAAGCCTTCACTGTTCCATCATTTCAACTAGTGGATTGGTGCGAAAGTGGATTGGTGCATTGGCGGATAAAGATTTTTTTTAAAGGACTGATTACAAAAATAATTTTGCCTAAACGAAGAGTACAATAAAGTAAAATTTTCTTTCCTTTGCAAAAGTTTTTTTTCCTTCTTTCTTTTTACTGGACAGATTAAACCTGGGGTTCAAAGGTGAATTGAATTCCTCAACAACTTTACACCTTTCCTTACGTAACTACTGAGCGTGCTGGGAAGTGAAAACAACTTCAAAATTTTGTTCTTTTCCAAGACGCTCAGACTGTCAAGACTGCCGATAATTTACAAAACAAATTCATTCCAGGTTTTTTCGGTATTTGTTCAATATTTTGACCGTGTTTTAATATTTAAGGATAGGTATCAATTGTGGGGTTGGAAGCTTTCTAAACGGTTCCAATTTTCCTTTCTCTATCTCTGCTAGGTTACTAACACATACGTGGTTCCGGGTAATGTGGCAGCGTTGCAGAAAACTGCAACTAATGGAGTCACCACTCATGTAAAATAAATAAAATGCATAATAACTAGAATAGAATGAAATGCCAGTTCATTTTTAACGTTCCAATAAGTTGTTGTTCAATTTGTTTGACATGTCTGTATCTTTATTTTACGAGTCCAGTCCAAGAACTCTGGAAAGAACTTCAGTTTTCATTTGATGGTGGAATTTAACAATTTAACTGGCAAGAATGAATTCTGTTACTACTATAACTGTAATACTCTAAACTGAATATAAACTTAATTATTTACTTTAAGTGGACAAAGATGAAACATTCATGTATAAGAATTAATTTGTTGACAGACGATTTCTTTGTTCGAATAGAGACAGCAAAAACCACTAGCAGAGAAAGCGCTCCCTGATGTCGGATTACTCGAGGCAATTCTGTTACCTGTTTTTGCATTTTGACAATATTTCTTGCTGAACAGTTAGAATAGGTGACATTTTCTAATGAACGGAAACTTATTTTTAGGCTCAAGTAAACATCTTTTGGATCTGTCACTGACATGACAAATTTCATCAGGTCTGATAATGGAAAAATCTAAAAAAAATTAAATAAAAGAAAAAATGCATGAATAATACTCAAATGATGTTCAGAAACAAGGTATGCTTTATATTATGGAAAAAAACTACTTTTTTAAAAAATTGTATTTTGGCTTCTTAAAATTTCCAAATAGCACAAAATTTCGAAAATGACCTATTAGCGAAATTTTCACTTGCGCGAGGATATTTGGTACGCCTCCCTCACGTAGGTCAAGATTACCAAGTCAAATCATAAACATTTCTTAATTTTGTCGAAAAGTGCTAAAAAAATATCAAAAATATTACGTAATTTACCAAAATATGTCGTCTGACGCAGTAAATATACAGTCAATGTAGTTTGTGTTTGTAAATTTTTCTTGTCACTCACAAAACAAACAAATTATATCGATTTGGGGACAACTTGAGGCTTTAAGATGTAAAATGATGTGGCATTTTTTCGTACTTGACTAAATGAATTTTCAGGGTTGCAAATTGATGAGTGCATTTCTTAGGGAGATGCATTGAAAAGAGTAATCTACCACGCTTTAATCCAATTTCTCCCAGCAATGGATTCTGAACTGCGTACGAAATCAGAAGTTCAGTACTATATAATCCACCCGAGTCACGTCCTCTCTCTAGATTGGTACCTTCAGATTTTTTTTATGCATCTTTCTGAATAAATTGAGTGTAATAGAATTTTTTTTTTAATTGCGCGCTGGAGCGTTAAAAAAAAGACAAGAATTTCCAATTTATTTTTTTTACACTTTACAACGAAGTGGGAAAGTTTCTACGATTTCTGTTTGTCTCTTTGTCAGCCTGTGCGTGCTTAACTATTCCCCAAACCAGTCCCGATTATCAAGAAATTTATACATGTACCTTCATGTATACAGGGTGTCCAAAAAGGTGGTTACAAAATTTTATACCTTTAGTTCTTTTTCCACCAGAAATAAGCGGGCCATGTAATTGAAATAGTGTTCAAAATAAGGTAGAACAAAGAACCATGCTAAGAAAATTTCCTCCCGTATTTTTTTTTTTAAAGTTAAACATTTTCAATTTGTATACGGCCCCGCACAAAAAAAAATGCACGTTATTAAAATGTGCTCAGTACACTAGTGAAGTGATATAAAAAATTTGAGAATTATATCCAAAAAAGTATTAGAGATATGAAGATAAACCTGTACTGACAACTATTTTTCAATAGCTGCCGAAGGGAAAATGACACGTCAGATGATCAGATTTCTGCCATTGTGCAGAAATTACGAAAGAGGAAATTTTTTTTTTAACTCTACGATAAAACTTTCCCGATCAAATTCATATATAGATCCTGATCATCTTTGTTTAAAAATATCTCTGAAACGTTTTATGATGAAAGGCTGAAATTTTGTACACCACCACATTAGCGCGCGGTGCATATTTTATTAATTGGGAATATTTTTGGTACTGGGGTTGTATACAAATTTATAAGTGTAACGTGTAACTCAAAAAAAAAAAAAAACAACAACGAAAGGAACTTTTCTTAACGTAGTCCCTTTTTCCTCTCTTATTTTGGGCCATGAAATTTTTTTTCAATTTACATAGCCCACTTACCTCTAATTGATAAAGAACTAAAGGGTACCACCTTTCCGGGACACTGTATTTTACAATGTACCCTATTGAAATGAGTATGTATACCTTTTATGGTTTATATTTTATAGCGAGACCCAAATGTCATTTAATACTTTAATCTTTTGAGGCGCAACCTTTTCCCAATGCTGAAAAAAGGCCAGCTGTCGTCAAAAAAGGGTCTCTCGATCTGTGGCACGCGATGAACGTTTCGATCGTCCACCATCTTGCTGGTAGTTAAGTCGAGCGATGGCAACGGCTGCCCCCTTTTCAGCATTGGACAATCTATCCAGTTGTTCTCGCATTCTTTTTTTTTCAGCAGATGTCAGTGCTGTTGAAAATAATCAAAACCATTTTTTTACGGGAATTGACTTGCTAAGAAGTAAAGGATTCTCGTGGAGCTATGTCACCCTCAACTATTTTTATAGAAATCAAATCTATTCTTCGTGACTGGCAACAGTCAAAACGTCAGAGTTTGGTGTTCCCAGAGCGGGATCACTGCGCGTTAAAGGGTTAAGGTGGTGTACGATCAGTCTTTGTTGAAACACTAGCATTTCCTGTTTTCTTTATACCTTCAGTTACGGTAAATGGTCAAAAAGACCGCTTGCTTTGAAGGATGTATGTAAATGACCCAATTTTCAGATTATGCTAATAACAGACTCATAATGAGTGTGTTTTTGTAATATATATCCCCATTCAGAATCATTTAATGCCAAAAATCGGGTCATTTACACCTATGAAAACGAGTGGTCTTTTTGACCGCTCACCGTAACTGTGAGAACAAAGAAAACGCCGCAACACTAGTGTTAACACTAGAATTACGGAGGCGGTCTTTTGACCGCTACGTAACTTAAATGTTCTAGAACTTCCTCAATTTCTCACGGATTGTTTTTAAATTCCCCGAATTTCTCTAATTATGCATTGAGTTTTGTGCAAACAAATTTTCGTGCAAAGACCAAAACATTCCTTTTCTCTGAAAGCAAGCATGTTTAATCCATATTGCATATTTGCCAACATTTTTGGGGGAAAATTCAGTAGATTTGTGCGGTGTACCGACACTGTGTTGTGGATTTTTAACAATTTATAGGGAAAAAAAACAGGGATTTATATTACCAACAATTATAAAGGGAAAAAAAAGAAATTAAAATTAACCTTGATAGATTTGATAGTAATAATTATACATTCTCTACAAACAATAATAAAAAAGTCATTTAAGGATTAATCTGGCCAGATTCTTACCTTAATTAGAGTATTTTCGATCAAATTGAATCAATATTGTTAAAATTATAATAAATTTTGCTATTTACAATCTGAGAAATAACATCTTATAATCTCCACTAAGTATTGCCTATAACTATTTCCCAACCACATTTTTCATGCAGATCATTTAGGTAAATTTGTCGTTATAAATGAATTCTAGTTTGCGAAAGTTCTTAGATGTATTTAATTAACATAAACTTCCGTTACATCCCTTCGGATGTAACGGATATCTGGCAACTATCCGGTATCCTGCCTATCCGGCTGATTTTTCAATATCCGAAGTACGGTTGGATATCCGAATCATAACTACCGGATATCGGACTTCTATGTCGGATATCCGGCTATTATACTACTAAAGCTCTATCTATACTATACATGGGACAGGATGGAAAATTATATTGGAACATTCTTGATAAACTCATACATAAAACAGAGGGATACATTTTTTAACCGCAAAAACAGCAAATTTGACACTGGAAATGGATCATTTAAAATAAACACACAATTTCATCATTTGTTCAGTAGTTTTTGAGCACATTCATAACTAGTTTTTCTAATATTTAGAGTTGATTTCATGCTCCAAATGCCGCTTAGCAGACATTTTCTGAACCAAAAAAAAAAACAAAACTTCAGCACATGTCATGTAGTGTCCGTGCGCAAATTTTGAAGCGATCTTCTCATCCTTTTCGGCTATAGACTGCTGTTTATAGGGGAAGTTTAATTATATGCACTGTTTAGACTATAATTTGAAAAATATATACATTCAGTATCTGCGATTTCTCTCATAGTAATCCCAGAAATAATATAATTTTACACTCTCTGCCCATGGAGTTGCTCCGATATTTTTAACTTGCTCCTGAAGCCCGATAATTAACAAAAACTTATTTTGTCTTAATTTATTTACAAAGGCAGGAAGAAATTTTCAATCTTCATCCTTTTTCTAAATGACAATCTTTTACTTAGCATTCATTCCTTTATTGATGTCGTTGCCCGATTAAGGCCAATTATTTACACGAGGGATCTAGGCCTGTGGGTGAGATGCCCACCGTGGGGGTCTTTGTATGGGGTCCTAACCCGAATTTACGCAAAGTTTCGGAGAATACCACGGAAAATTACGAACGGTTAGGTCGGCGGACGCGACCTGATTTCGAACAAGGTACCTCCCGTCTTCCAGTCAAGTGCGCAATGTACTATGCCACTGGTTGGGCCATTCCTTTTTTCGAAGTCTCCAATACCTAATGATAGAAACTAACCCTTATTTTAGATATTATTTTCTAATTGAATTTAGTTACTTAAATTCATTCATGATTATCTGCAAGTTTTAATTGATTTTTAAAGTTAACTCTACTTAAAATGTGTACATTTTAAATGTGTTTGTGAAATATTTATTAATGAAAATTACAACATGGTATTTTACTAGTTTAAAATTGTTGTTTTAGTTACTACTACAGCACTTTGTATGATTATCACATCATACATAAAATACTAATAGTTTATTTTTTTTGTGTGTGGATGTGTCGGAATGTCGAAATCAAGAATAAAAAAGTGAAATTGTCCTAAAATTTGGAAACTAATGTTTGAAGTGATTTTTTTAAAATGAATTTGCCCTCTCCCAATTTTTCTCTCCTTATGGTGCTATATAGATTTTGTACTGTGAAAGAGTACTCGTATATTTTAGAAGCTTAACAATTAAACAGATCTATTTTTGTTTTTTAACTTGTAATTTTAAAAAAATGTTATTTTTGATTAAAGAAATTTAATGCATAACCTGAAAAATTCTGTTTCATACCTGTATAAAACTACAAAGGAAGCATTGTAATTTCATTATAAATATTTAAAAGAGATTTACTTTTTTATTTATGAATCTCTAAAAGTAATTTAACTTAAAATAAAACTAAAAATGACTTAATGTAAATTAATATTAATTTATTAAAAAAGAAAAAGGCATTAGACCTATGTTTGGAAAAAATTAATATTCATCTATCATAGGTATCTTATCAAAATAGATAACTTATTCTTAAATAAATAAAAAAATATGTATTTCTTTGTGAAAATAATCTGCAGTTTTAGATACATTAATAAATGTGTCATGGTTAAAATTTATTTGCTTCTGCACGTAGTGCACACATAAAAAGAATACTATTTTAACTTTTTATATTTTAAGTAACATTTTTTATGTACGTATATGTAAAGATATTTAGTTTTTGAAAATTATAAGGCAATTATTAAAAAATACTTTAATGATGTGTGAAACGTGTTTGCAATTTATTGTTCTGATGTCATTATATAAAAAAAAAGAAAAAAACACACATAATAACTAAATACACGTTTAATCCGGATATCCGTATCCGGCAACCAAAGGAGCTTCGGATATCCGATATCCGGCAAAATCACTATCCGTTACATCCCTAATAAACTTGTAAAAATATGAACTAAAGCTCAACTTTTGATACTACAGAACCAACGGAGATTTAAATAAGGGAATGCTAAAGAAAAAAAACAACCATTCACAAGATAAATGGAAAAATATTGAAATTGAAACTGCTACAGCATAATTTTCAGTGCAATTCCTCTTTGTTGTAAAAAATGCGGAATTGGGAGATTTTCGGACGACAAACATCCCTACTTGTGACTGCTAATTCTCTAGTGCATTTCTGGTTTAAAAAAAAAAAAAAAAACTTTCCCAAAATCTAATATGTTTATCAATTTTTTATTCTTCAAAATTTAGGAAATATCGGGAGACTTTTATGGAAACCGGGAAATTAAGAAGAATAGACATTAACCCGTAATTTCTCCGGGTAAAATCCAGTAGAATTTGCAAGTATGAGCAATCGACGAAGCAGAACTAGGAAGTGTTTCCGTTTAAAACAAGTACCCGCATAGATCCGTTGAAGAATGCTTTTAGAGTATTTTGATCATTCGAATGCCTTTCTTTTAAATGAATAAAAGCAATGTCACTAAGATAGTATGTCCTTAGGATGATTATTATTCGTTTTTGCAAAAAATAATAAATAAATAAATAAAATACTTTTCATTCGGAATTCTTTACTTTCTCCATTTGGTTTAGCAAAACCCGTATAAAATGCTCGATTTACGAAAAGTTATAATTTTCTGAGGAGTACGGTAGTAAAGAAGTAGACATACAACTAAAGATAGCTATAAGAAAAAGATAAATCTAACGAACTAGGTAAAAAATAATAATATCAGGAAAAGGGAAAATTTTATCTCTGTACTTTATTTTATTTTTTAAATAAATTATTGTTTGCCCCCCGCGCTTTACGGGGTTTGATGGCGCTTACGGTACACACCTGGTTGCCTGGTTGTCTCCATATTTGCTTTTGACTTCCTAATTTTCAATAAACTTTTTAACACTTTCTGAGAAGGTTGAAAAGTGTTTTTGATTTCAGTTTGTCTGTCTGTCCGTCGCCCGTTCTCTAACTGCCGTAAATATGCATAGATTACTACGAAATTTATATGTTATTCCTACGTACTGTACCATGTACCCTGTTGAAAATGGTGTATGTAGATCTTTTATAGCAGCACCCAAAAGATTTACAATATATTATGAAGTATATGCAGACATTCTTTAAAGAATATTTTAGAGATTTTATTTCAAACAAACTAAAATTCGTATATTATTAAGGATCACAAAGAAATTGCTCATCATGGACAACAGAGTCTGTAACGTTTATAGATCTTCTACATGATTCATTGCGGTTTGTAGCAGTTTAGAGACATTAAACACAATACTGTAAATCTATGAACATTTACAACAGTTTATTCTTCAGTTACAAGTAGAAGATAGCTTACAAAGTCCTTTTCACAGGGTCTCGCAAAGCAACATTTCTAATGATATACAGCTTAAAAATAATTCTCTAAAATCTCGACAAATTTAAGTGCAATACATCGACAAATTCGGCTCAAAAATATTGTTGTGCTAGTGAGTGTTTTATATTCGATGCGTTTAGCATGATTTATCTTTCTTGTTTACTTGAGCATTTGTTTCTTGCACTTCATTTACTCCAGATTTGAAATTATACTAATCAACACTAACAGTTAAGCTAGTTAACGTTCCAGGACTGTATCAATATTTAAATAAGCAATTTAAAGTCTGAATGTTACCGAAAAAGAATAGAATATA
This sequence comes from Cheiracanthium punctorium, assembly GCA_038373885.1. NCBI lineage: Eukaryota > Metazoa > Arthropoda > Arachnida > Araneae > Cheiracanthiidae > Cheiracanthium > Cheiracanthium punctorium. The sequence goes on along the minus strand of JAWZYV010014839.1, from coordinate 819,395 downwards.
ACAATCAAACCCTTTAAGATTGATTTTAATTACACTAATATTTACTAAAATTGCAAGACTAGCATTTTATATTTAGTTTGAGGGGAGTTTTAATATAAAACACAAATACAGATAAAAAAAAACAGATTTATGTATATTTTAATGTATGATGTTTTGAAATGTAATTTATAAATACATTATTGGGTGAAATCAGTACTATTTTTGAGTGTGTATGCGTATATTTCGTAAATAATAGTTTTAAAACCATTCCTTCTTCTACTGCACTGAAAGTTGAAAAACCAGTTGGTCAGTCACTTTGATTTGTAACTAATTGACAGTTAATTAAAATAATAAAAGTTTACGAATAATTAAAAAAATGCAAATTATGCAATTAAAAAAATGAAGTACGATGAAAAGAGAATGCTTCTATTAAACATTCGAAACTTATTAGGTTATGTTTAAACAAATAAGGTAAAAGTTAAGAGAAATTTTGTCATATGCAATAGCACAGAGCATTTCTGAAAATACCCCCCCCCCCTAGCTTTGATAGCAAGTTTTCAATTTCTTTTCTTTTTCCTTATTCTAAGTAGCTACAAAACCAAGATACAGTATAGATCTTATGATTTTTACCCCACAGAAAAAATTGTTAAAGAGAGTTTATCATTTCATTGATTGATACCGTGAGTGTAAATCCTTGTATGTGTGTCGTGCAGCCATTTATAGTAATAAGAAAGGAACAGTAAAATTAATACAATAAGTTCATACATATTTATGCTACACATTAAAAATTGCCTTTAAATGTGGTTAGAAATTACCATAAAAAGTATATTATATTAAATATTTAATAAAAAAATAAATGGTCCAAAATTTATTTATTTCCCCAGTGAAAAAGTAGTATGTAAGCCGCAAGTAATTAAACTGATCAAATATATTTTACAGAAGTAAATATTAAATTCTAAACTGATTATACGTGCATAAACGAAACTAGTTAGAATTCAGGGCTTAACACCAATTAACATATATTTTAAAGAAAGGTTTAAAAATTACTAGATGTGTAAAAATAGTTTGAATAATTAATATTAAGCAATTAAATACGATGAAATTTCTACCTATAAAAAATTAAATTAATTTTCGATCAAAATATAGTTATTACCTACTTAAAAAACCGGTAGTATCAAAGTTATTCAGTACAACGCAAGTAACACAATTTTAATTTTAGAACTAACCTTTATTAAATATAATAACGTAAAGTATTTTTTAAATCGTATTTTAACACTAAAAATATTATACATTCAGTTTTCACACTTTTAATTTTATATTTTGAAACAATTCAACTGTTTATTTTTGGAGATCATAAAAAGGATTTTGAAAATTTCAATGTAAAAAATGCAGTTTAACACACTACTGTGTACTATTGAATAATTCGCATGTCAATGGTCAGTCGAATCTGTAAAATTAAAGAGAGATATGGATCATATAATAATTTAATAATTTTTCAATGATTTTGAGCCGTGTGAATTATAAAAATCTGCTCTACTATAAAATGATCGATGTCACACATTTTTCTCTTCTTGAAAATAAAATTTTATAAAAAATCTTGTAATAATTTGACAAAAGAGAAAGCCGCATGCAGGACTAAAAATGTTTATAATTTGTAAAAGTACAGAGTACTGATTTAGATGAGGAATTCTAAAGTGTTTCAGTTTGTGATATAATTCAATTATTTATGAGAGTTCATAAGTAGGAGAAAGTTTTAACTCAGCAGTTTTAAGATTGCACATTTAGTTCTTGCTTTTGAATAGATGTAGTCTCTACTGCTCTTACAAATAATTATTTATATACCATCTATTAAGTTTTGAACTTGATTTTCAAAATATTAGCTACATGTTTTATTCACTTTTAATAATCTTTCACTAATACATTTTACTTTCTTTCAGAAATATTTTTTATCACTTCTCAAAGATAATACAAAGAGAATATTAAAAAATATTCTCTTTGTATTATCTTTGGAAAATCCCACTATATTTTCCGATTTTGCATTTATTTTTATAACATTTGAATATCCACATTTCGAATGATGCAAAAAACTTTCCTTTTCTTTTGAAAAAAAGCAAAGGCATAATATACACATTTATATCCTGTGAACCAACAACGTTTTATTAGAAAGTCAAGATTCTGATGATTTCAGAGACTTATATAACAAACGTGAAAAGAACATATAAAATTAATTCATTCTAATAAGCATTTAATAATAATAATAATAATAATAATAGTATACATTCATGGTAAAAAACTTAAGCTTTGTGTAAAACACGGAGGAAATATAGTGAAGAATAACTTTTTGTATGTTTTGAGAGATAGAAAGGTCGAGGCGCCCTTTCAAAAGAGATATGTTTGTTGGCATATGTGAAGATCTTTTAAAAACTTTTTTATATGTTTTATACAGAATGTTTTATAGTTTATCCTCTCTCAACACTTTTTTCCAAAAAATAAAAACTAACAGTAATTGTAAATTTAACCAAATACTTTGTTAAAGTTGTTTCTAACGAAATTTAGCTTCTCTGTTCCATTAATTTATGATAAATTCAACTAATAAGATATTGTTGGCAAAATAAATCGAAGTTGTTAACTACTTTTACACTGAATAAATGCAACGTTTAAATGAATTAATTTAAATTATTTTGTCTTATAACATTTGACTGAACTAGCTAAATAATACTTTTATTTGCATACGTAGTACTAAATGTACTTTTAGATGGGACCGTCAATTGCATTGTTACTTAACTTAATCTTCAACGAAATAAAATATGAGATCCAAGACCGACCTTTGTGCGGCGGCGTTTGTGAAAAAAAAAGCGTAATAAGCATTACACTTCGTAATGATTCTCTAAGTTCAGGAACTTCGAATTTAGAATTCACAGTTTTTGTATCTCATGCATACTATCAAGACGTCTCTCTCTCTCTCTTTACAACTATAAGAGAACAGTATTCATCCTCTAATGATCCATTATACCTTTTTACATAGTGATTCTGTTCCGGGTTTCTTAACCTTAACCATTCTTTTACCTTGCGTGCTCCATCATTTTCCATCACGGCACTAAGCACTTATTCCCACAGACATCTTGCGCATCTTGTCTTATATCGAATAAGTTATTTCGTTTGTGGGTGAGTATGTGCTTGAAGCCCGCGGAGGTATAATGAAATCATTCTGGGTAATATTAGACTTAATGTAACTGTGTGGTCAAAGTCACAATGAAGCCACCTTTCGCAGGTTGTAAACGTCCGGTTTCTGAAAATATGTGAAAAGCTACAACCAGAGCCTAGGCGCAGGGGCAGACGGGACAGCTACCCCGGTCCCCTAATCAAAGGGGCCAAAAATTAAGAAACGTTACTACTGTACTTTGAAGAAACGTGCTGTTTCTAGAAAAAAATTCCTCTCTCTCTTTTTGCTTTAACAGTTCTAAAAAACAATTATTAAACTATACTGAAAAAAAGTTTTCAATAAAACATTTTGAGAAATAGGATGAGTGTCTGGTCAGTATAATCATGTTGGGTCGGGTGGTACCAAAGGCTTGCTCTTTTTCGGTTGAAAAAAAGATCTAAGCTTTCACAAAAGTATAAATTCTGGAACTTAAGTTTCCCTGTAATGCCAGGCTTTCTAATTTTTGTAAACTGAATGGATATATATATATAAAAGGGGTCCCCATAATAAATGATTGAACTGAGCAACATACTGGCTTAGTCGGTCTCTGGTTTCAGCGTAAGTTAAAAACTGACAGACTTTCCCATTTATAATTTTAGTAGAATTCTGGAATATAACAGGCAGAAATCTTTATATGGAAGTTTTTCTGGTGTTTTACAGAGATTTTGGTGTTCGCCCCCCCCCCCCATTGCTATCTTCAGCGTGCCAGTGATGGAAGAGGGAAGTCGACAATAAGTACAGCATCTATAGACACTAGTGACACAACATCCACATCATCTTACACAACAGCTAATAGCATCGTTAGCACATTAACATACGAAGCAATAGGTCCAGCTACACCAGTCACATTTTCTCCAGTCTTTTCTGGATATGTAACAGTCACACCCCCAGTATCACCAGTTATATCCTCACCTCAACTGTTTCACCTACTCCTACACTTTCATTCTCACCTGCCATACAATCACCTCCTTCCACACCACTTTTCCCATCATTACCTTCTTCTACACTCATATCATCAATAGCTGCCCCAACCAATACATATAGAGCAAGAGCCCGCGGATGCCAGACCTTCGTCATAGTATAAAACGTGAAACTTTCTCTTCGCATATTCCCCAATAGAGGTAGGAACAATCGGCCACTATAAAGTTTGGATGATCGTGGCTTTGGCAGGTAACAGGTGGCAAAGGTGTATAAAATTGCAGAAAATTTTCGTCATTTCATAAAGCTTAATTTTTTTTATATGTTCTTCTTCGCAGTACCAGAAATTACTTTATCCCTTGCCAGACACTTTTCCATCGTGGCAAACCCCCGCCAGACAATCTCAAAGTCATGGAAAACGTAATTCTATTACGAGCGCGCTGCAGCATCGTAAGAAAGTTCAGAAATAGCAGTATAAAATGTGCTTGGCACTTTGTGACAGCTTGACGTACTTCGTTGCGGGAGTTTACGAACACAACAGTTTTCCATGACTTTGAGATTGTCTGGCGGGGGTTTGCCACGATGGAAAAGTGTCTGGCAAGGGATAAAGGGATTTCTAGTATTGCGAAGAAGAACCTATAAAAAAATTAAGCTGTAGAAAATGACGAAAATATTCTGCAATTTTATACACATTTGCCTCCTGTTACCTACCAAAGCCACGGTCATCCAAACTTTATAGTGGCCGATGGTTCCTACATCTGTTGGGGGGTATGCGTAGAGAAAGTATTAGCTTTTATACTATGACGAAGGTCTGGCGGTCGCTGGCTCTTAGACTAATACTCTCCCTGCCTAACGCCACTGCCATCATCTCTAGTCTTTCCCAATATTAAAATCCGAAAAAAAGAAATTTAGAAGAATACGTCAATTTTTCTCCCGCCCTTTCTGCATCAGACCATCCTAGAATCACCCATGGGCATCGCCTGAATATTTCCCAGCGGGGGAGGGGGCAAAGACTACTTAAAGGTATGGTTCCCATGTTGAAAAGAACAAAAAAGCAAGGGAAAACACTGCATACAAAAATCCAGGGGGGGCAATTGCCCCCCCCCCTTGCCCTATGCTGCTGGCACCCATGGAATCACCCACATTACCCAAACCCCCCCGGTTAAAGATTTAAAATACTTAACAGGTACATTTTAATACTCAATAGTCACAATTCACTCAGTGCACCACTTAACAACATCCTACACATCAAATCTAAATCTTTACTCGGTAGAATTCCTCCTCATTAGTCACAATAGTTCGTCACCAAACTATAATAACAGCTGTATGTAATATGTTACTTTCAACCAAAAATGAAGAACTGTAAGAGCCTTAGAAATCCAGTTGAGCTTTGACAGTCCTGAGATACCATCTTCATTCATTGCTTTCATCCTGCGATTTCTGTACTATAAATTACTTAAAATTAACTGAATTTAAGCGTTATCTGCAAATATTTCTCTGACCATCTGGCTTCAATGCGGGTACGTTTTTACAAATATCTATATCTTCCGTGATATCAAGCTCTTAAGAACTCGGAGATCACCATTAAATGAGACTAACTGCAGCAGGTAATTTTCTGTTGAACAATCTGATAATGTCCATGGAAGAATCACCTCTTCCCATTACAACGTTTCTATTCAACAAATCAATGAGGAGCATTTAATTCGAATAATGGTAGATTACTACTACAAGTCTGCCATTCTGCAAATTTCCTTATTATTTCAGAGTGTCCGTTTGAGTAATTTGTAATGACTGAACTTCGTATCGGTACTGAATTTTTTAATATCGCAGAAGACAAGTGTTAACTCTTAACAAACAGTGTACAACAGCTGTTTATTGAAAATAGTTAGGGATGGACGCGAGACGTGCGAGACGAGAATCGGAGCTGTCTCGTCTCGTCTCGCAGTGGTAAACCTCTGTCTCGTCTCGCGTCTTGTGTCGTCTCGCAAACACTGTTTCTAGTCTCGCGTCTCGTCTCGTCTCGCAAACACTGTGTCTCGTCTCGCGTCCCGTCTCGTCTCGCAAACACTGTGTCTCGTCTCGCGTCTCGTAAAGAAATTGCTGTCTCGTCTCGCGCGAGACGCGACACGTCTCGCGAGTCTCGCAAAATTAAGGACTGCGATTTCGTCACCATTTTATACTAACTTATTATTGGGATTTTATTGAAAATTAATATTAATAATAACAATTACTTACATATAGCCACATTAGTAGATATATTAATAACTATATCAGCATATATCGGCATTTGAAGTAAAAGAAATTGAGATTTAATCCGTATGTATAATGTCTCACCGAAAATATAGTATTTATTTTTATTTACTAGCTGCGTGCCCGTTCTTCGCACTGTAGTAAACGAAAATTTTCCTAACACGAGTAATTTCAATTAATTCCAGTGATGTGGAATCTAAAATAAAAGCAAAATTATTTGACTCTTGATGTAAAGTTTGCGTCATGAGTATTAACCTGGCATCAGAATCTCATTTCGAATTGAATATTTCGTACTGTAACAGTCATTAGATAGAAATGAAAAGTGTAATCATCAACATTGACACGACAGCCCTTTGTAGGTCCTGGCCTTCTTCAGAAGTCTCTCCCATTCCACGCTGTTCCCTGTAATGGACTGCCAGTTTCGTATTTTCAGCTTGGCAAAATCCCCATCCTCATCTAGGCTATCCCTCCACTTTTCTTAGGTCCACAGAAAGGAGTGGCATTGAAGACCTTAAGCGTAGTTCTCTCAGCACGCATTCTCAGATAAAGTGCACTAGCTAATTCTATAATTTCGTAGGATCATGGCCTTCCTTAATTAAATTTTTTGTAAAACATTTATTAGGGAGTCCGGAACGTGATGTCGTATTTTTCGGCTAACCAAAACTACTGAAGCTAAGAATACAAAATTTTTATTTACTCCCTCCAAAAAAAGTAGTAGAGTAACAGAAAAATTTCCTACATTGGTTTCGTATATTAACCCATTTATGCCTAGTGTCCCTTTTTTGGGACGGCATTTTCGCTATTAGTCGAAAACGTTATTTATTTTTCCTAGCCTTTATTCATGAGTATTGAGCCTCAACTTTACAAAATATTTTAGCATGACCCAGTAGGATGTTGATATTTCGATTTTTATGCATAATGATTTTAAAAGAAATCATCCCTTGTTCAAGAAGTTGACATCAGAAATTTATCTATTATTTCTGTTATCAGTGAAAATCGAAGAAAGTCGCAAAAATATCCAGGCACAAATGGGTTAAAAATTATTTATCATAGAATATGAATTATGCTGTGCACAAACATGACTTTCCATATTTCTGTCAAGTTGTGCGTTTTTCAAAAACTCAATTATTATTCGCAAATCTAAAATAGGAAATTTATCTCTTACTCGAATATGTTTTTTGGAGGGTGTGCATGAGTTTTTTAAGAAAAGGTGCTAGATTAGACAGCATTTTTCGAAATTCGAAACATATTAGGGGTCGAAACGTTCTTTTAATACATGCCAAGTGATCTCAAAGAGAAAAAGAGATTATCCATAAAATCCTTACAATAAAATACAACACTCACGAATACCTTAATGTCAATTTCAGGACATTTTGAATATCGTCTTCCAAGAAGGGTAGACGCAGAAAAAAAGGTGAAGCGTGGTCTGGGCATCTATTACGAAAGAAAAATAATGTTATCAATAAAATTCTTGCTTCAATATGTAACAAATGTGAATCCTATGTTTAGGTGCAGATTGTTTCTAATATGAATCTTATGTTTAGGCGCAGACTGTTTGTAATTGAAAATTTGTTGACAATTCATTTTTTTCAATTTTGTCAATATATATATATATATATATATATATATATATATCAATATCCTGGTAGATTTTTAAAATCATTACTATATCCTGTATGTGCTAAGTAATTTTGCACATGTCCAAATAAGAATTTTTGAATGGATGAGATGTGGATGGATGATGGTTATTAACAAAGCTTAAAAAAAAAAAAATATATATATATTATAAAATATATGTTTATATATTTTAGACAAAAAAAAAAAAGAAGATTTGTTGATCACTGGTACGGTTATCTTTTCGGGGTGTTTTTCCCCCTTTTTTACTTACTGATCCAGATATAAGCCATTCTAAGTGCATTGATACAAATATATTATCGTGTAGTATACGGACTAAATTAATTGCATATAAATAATGTTATTAATTTTTTATTTTTATTACCTAGCATTACTATTATTTTTATTAATTTTAAATATTTTTTAACTTAATTTCACATGATTAAAGCACTATTATACATTTTTAAAATTTAATTTTAATTAATTTTTTAATTAATTTATTTTTATATATTCCTTTTGTACTCTTTAGCTATTTAAGCCTGTACTTTGTTGCGCATTGGTTTCTTAGAATAGATTTTTAGTATTTTACACTTTCTTACACCGCCCCCACCCATTTTCTATTTTTTATATATTAATGACTATGCCATTTTATCTCTCACCCCTTTATTGAAAATTGTCCGAAAAATGTGTCCCAAAAATGCGACATAAAAGTATGCGATATAATTTTAAATACTATTAGTTTACAACAGCTTTAATCTATTGTTACACTATTTCGTAAGCTGTAGAATATGCATCACATGTATTTTTCTATAAATAGGTTACAATCATAAAAATTGTAACATATTGTTACCAGGCAAAATACACGAAAGATGAGAGATAAAATGACATACTCAATTAATATCGTTTTATTATGTCAATAATGAAACTAAAAAATTAGGGTGGTTTAGGGGGGGGGGGTCTCCCCCTGACGAGGCTCGAACAGCTGAGTCATTTCTCTCTTTTTTAACTACATTATTTCAGACTACAATATCATCTGGTTGTTTAATTTTTCGCTCTTTCTTACTCCTTGGATCTTGCTACTTATTTTTCTATGCTTAAAATTCTATGTTGGCATCACCTTTTTTTCGAGTACTGGCATCATCTCTGAGCTTTTCCTTCCATGTTTGGACCTTTACCGCGTTTGTATTTTCTTCATTAGCTATTGTCGTGACCCTGAGTTACTTTTATGACTCTTTTTGTCATGTAACCTGCAGAAACCTTGCTATTTTTGTTATTCCATTAAACTGAAATATGAACACGGTGGCACTTGATAATGGAGTGCTGTATTTCAATTTTCCATTCCAACTTCCACATCTTTGATTTTTATTTATTTATTTTATTTATTTATTTTTGCATTTTTGATGTTAGTTTTAGTCCTACGGGATATCACTGGTTATATAGATCCAATTTTTTTTTTTTTTTTAGCTTTGATAGCTCTGTTTTCTTACAACATCCATGGCCCATTGTTCCAGTTTTATTCCGTTTTTTTTATTGTTCTTTTTGTTATGTGCTATCATTTGCTGAAAGGATTAACAGGATATTCATACTACCTAAGTTTTGCTGTTTTATATTTTATATATATATATATGTAATGTATAAAAAGGTAATTTGGGTTTTACTAGTTTGAGTATTGTTCAAGCGGTACTTTCACTGTAAATTTTGCTTTTCTGTCTTACTTGCCACGCGCGCTCTGGAGCTATGTTTTATTTATTTTGTTATTTGTCAGACATCGGGCCGTCGATTCTGAGTTCTTTAGAGTGTACACGTGTCCCCACGCCTTTGTAGCCCCGGATGCGGGTCATGTTGGTAAATGTGTGTGGTTCGATTAGAGATAAGAGAGGGGCGGAGTTATGTCTTCGCAAACCACGTGGTGTGGTGAGCGTAAATACACCCGCACATCGAAAATCGAGGGACTTCTGCCACTGGAACTGCTTAATGAGTCCACGCTGATTTTTGTGCCCGTCTCCCCTCTCCTCTTCTCACTCTATATTGTAACTTAAAGATAATGTTTAATAAACCATTATCTTTAACAATTGTTGGTTTTTTTCAGACGGTATAACAAAAAACAGAATTTCCTTCTATCCACCTATGATGTATTGCAGCCAAAAAAGTACATTTCTCCTGATCTAGGACACCAATGTGGGCTCATGAAAAGCTTGTGGAATGGACCAGTTTTTAGGATATTTGACTGCTTGTAGCTAAAAGGGCGTTTGCGGAATTGCCGGTTACAGTTTTTGGCTACAATTCGAATTTTAACTTTTCCAATGTGTCAGTGCTTGTAGCTCCTCATAAAATAGAGATATCCTGATGTAAATGGTGCCACCTCATAAGATTTTTTCTGCTATTTCTAAATATGTGCTTATTTTGAACGTAGGTCTTTCAGAAATCTCACAAATTTGGTTTTTTTCAGACGGTATAACAAAAAACAGAATTTCCTTCTATCCACCATAACTCTGAAACGGTTAGGATAGGACAGGGTTTCTAGGGTGTTTTATGTTCCACATGGGCTGCTCTTTCACCCATTTTCGTTTGGCTGATTACGTCAAATTCACCCTGTATATATTCCCGGCCCCCCCTAACGTATGCAGAATTCTTCTGAGTTTTCTTTTTTAATATCTGTTTAGTGTGCTCTATTCGTATAAATGTTTGAAATGACTTTCAAAACTTGAAAAGATCCGAAAAAGGATTATCTTATGTTCCACAGGGCATTCAAAGACCAATGTAGAGAATGGCGATGGAAACACCAGAGAATTCATAGCGACTTTGTGTCGATGGAAGCCAAGATTATAAATACGTGTTAAAGGATGTGCTGATTAAGTTTCACAACAATTCTCTTTGCATACGTCATTAAAATTGATAAATTAAGGAATTAAAAACTATCCATGTGTTTCTAACGAATTAGATATTTCTCTGAAATAGTATTAAAAATGATCAAGTTATGGGACAGCGTGATATTTGCTTTTTTTTAGATCTGAAGTTAGTGGTATAACGCAAAATATTTTATTGTTGGATGATTTAGCTCATCATAATTGGCCCGATAGATCATATTCATAAAACGCATGTACAAAATACGTAAATAAACTCAATATGGTATGAATGCCAGATGGAATATTTTGGTACTCCGCTAAACTTGATAATCTGGGACATGTACCCCGAATGTTCCTGCTAAGTCCATGGTGAAGACGCGCGCGCGATATATTATAAGATATTGTATGTACACTGTTATAAAAATTTTATAAAATAAATTATCACTGTTTTGGCGAATATGTCTCTCTTCTGCCATTGTATTACTAGTAGAAAATTAGCCATAGGATAGATATTTAAACATTTTAGAGAGTAGTAGGAAATATTCATGTGAGTACCGATATCGAAACCGTGCTTACCCAAGTACGTGCCGAACTTGCTGTCCCCCCCCCTTTCCCTGTAGTACCTGACTGCATTTTCAAGGGAATAGATAAAATTAATTTGTTTAAAGGTTTGTTTTATTACACTAGACAAAAATGTAACTGCTTTCATAAAGTTGATAACCAATAATAAATCAGTTGACGCTTATAATTAAAAGTAATGATAAACTGCTTTTATAAATAATTAATTAAAATTATTTTAAGCTTGAAAAAAAGAGTGAAGATTAATTTTTATTCGTCTACTATCTAATATACATTTAAAAAGACTACACGCTGGGATCAACTCAAGCCATTCTTTATCCGAAAAACTAAAAATATTTTAAACATCAATTCATTAACATTTATTTATTTATTTATCTATTTATTAGCACTGCTATTTACATATACATGTATTTCTTTCATTTTCAGACTTCTTGCTAAGGATTATACAAATTATCCTGTCAACGTGTATTTAATTTAAGAAATACTCTTGTTAACATGTCAAATAAAAATCTTTTTTAAATATCTTTATAACTTCTTCGGAACTTGTCAGATAGTTATCGGAGTATAAAGTAGGTCACAAGCTTTATTTACATTTCCAACACTCTGTCTTTAGCTTTCTTTTAAGATATTTGAAAATGATGAACAGCAAGGAAGAAATCAACTTCATGTTACTTTCCTATTTGTTTATTATTTTTAAAATATTTATCTCAAACATATTTGTATGCATTGTTAGAAATATTTAATAAACTGTAGTATTTTAATTTTAATTAACTGATATATCTTTATTATGCCTGCTTATTTTTTTTAAAAGCTGAAACAAAATATTAATGTTTATGACTTGTACTTGCTAGTTTTAATGTTTTTTGTACATTAAAGTTTTGAAAGCGTTAGGATTTAAAAATCTAGGATAAAAATAAAAATATTGAAGACATAAAATCAAGTTTACAAAAAAATTAATTTATTCAACATAATTTAGAAATTTAGAACTATTTTTAAGTACATACATATATTAAAAATTGAAATATATAACTCTATTATTGAAGTATTAAAACATTATAAACTGTATATTACCATGCTTGTAAACTGAAACTGTGAAGCAACTTCTGAACAGTTAATGATGGGAGTCAATAGGAAACATTTATTAAAGTCGCACATTTGTACAAATTTAAATAATAATAATAAAACTTTTTATAAAACACTGAAAGACTTATTACAGAGTTTGGTAAGGTTTTTAAATCTTAATATGCACGTGAAGATCTTTACAAAAACGAACGCTTGGTAATTAAAAACTTCAGGAGTTATATTAAAAAATATCTCATTTATTTTATCTGTAAATTTACGTATCAAGAAAACAATGAGAAAGAAATGAAAAGAATGAAGATTAAGTGCAAGCTTAAGAAAAGATGTTCGATTTTTTCCATTATGAACAGTATTAACAACTCTGCTCCAGGGCCGATACCAGAAGAAAATCTTGGGGGGGTGAAGAGACGTAAATTGCCGACTGAAAAAATAGATTTGCCGATTCAGTTCCCAAGTTGGTCACCTCCAAATATTAGACAGTTTTCCGAGGAACAGAACGTGCCCATAACATAGAAACAGCATACATACTAGAGATGAGTTCGGGCTCATTTTTTGAAGCCCGAGCCCGCCCGAGCCCGAAGACTTTTAATCCGAGCCCGCCCGAGCCCGAGCAATATTATTTAAGTCGGAGCCCGAGCCCGCCCGAGCCCGAAGTTTCAGCTAAAGATAAGTAAAATTCAAAGAAGTAATTCTTTGACAGAATACAATAAATTTTGCTAATTAATTTGTGCAAATTAAAGATAAATATAGTTGCAAATTTTTAATGCACTTTCTAATTTTTATATCTATGTTTATGAAATAATGTCGGATTTCATGACTAACTAAACAATATAAGCCGCCGTTCTGAAATACCCAAAGAGTTTCACGCGCCTTCTAGGCACCCGTGCCGCTATTTTTACTTTCCGAACATGTACCATGTAAGGAAAGTATTGTAATCATGAAAAAATTCGAATTCGAGATTTTGATGTATTTACACGTTTTGAGATCTTCTGAACTCATTTATGCTATTTTTATGAGATGTGTGTGTGTGCGTGTGTGTGTTTGTGTGTATGTGAATGAACACGATAGCTTTTAAACGGGGCATTCGATTGAGCTCAAACTGGGTATATATGTCATAAACCACCGTCGCAAGACCGGTATTGATTTTGGTGTGTATAGGAATTATAGTTTTTCTGCAGGGCTACGACAAAGATTTCTTTTACATTATGGCCTATGGGGGGAAATTCTTGAAAGTGCGCTAGCGTTTAAACGATACATTCGATTGAGCTCAAATTGGATATATATGTTATAAACCACCAAAGACCGGTATTGATTTTGGTGTGTATAGGACTTATAGTTTTCTTACAGGGCTACGACAAAGATTTCTTTTATATTATGGCTTAATGGCATATGGGGAGAAATTCTTGAGAGTGCGCAAGCGTTTAAACGGTGCATTCGATGGAGTTTCAATTTGGTATATATGTTTGAATTGTTCATCGATTAAAATTCATTTAAATACTTGGTAATGATCTTAATCGTAAGTGCTCGGAAAGTCGAGTGGAGTCACTCCAGATTTTTTTTTATAAGTACTTTTATTTTCCATATGAATTACTTTTAAAAAATCTGTTTCAGGGAGTATGTTCAATAAAATAGAAATTTTTCACGAGCCCGAGCCCGAACGCAAATGTGAATTACAGAGCCCGAGCCCGGTTCGGGCCCGGGCTCGGGCTCGGGCTTTCGGGCTCGGGCTGAGCCCGTCTCATCTCTAATACATACCTCTCTAATTTGTGCAGAGAGAGCCGCAAACTTTCGAATTTCAGAGGATTCACATTATTTGCGCATTAATGATCAACCTGGTTTTTACATTAATAAAGTCTATTACATTAATAAATTGCAGGGGGGAGTACGCAAAACGCGGAATTTTTAACAAAAAGGCTCGATTATTATCACTTTGCCAACAAAAATCCACATTTTTGTTGTGGAGGCATGGTTACACCCCTGACACTATCATAAGTAATTAAATTTTCATAAAATATTCATAACTTTTAATTTAGTCATGAAATATTCTCTCCAGGACTGAGGAAAATATTTAAATATTTGCTTATCCGTATGTGACAAAACTATGAGTGCCGTAAAGTAAATAAAAAACTTTGTAAAAAACACACATAAGATGTAACAGGTAAGTAGATACGTACGTTTCGACTAAAACACAATTTCTAGTCGAAACGTACGTATCTACTTACCTGTTACATCTTATGTGTGTTTTTTACAAAGTTTTTTTATTTACTTTATTGTTTAACACCAGTATTTTAAGTGTGTTTTTTCCGTTATCAGTGCCGTAGTTTGGAGTTTACGTTGGCCAAAATGAGTTTTGGGGGGGGGGTACCCTGAATGGAGTCTTACATCAACTTAAAAAAAGGAAAGGAAGCCATACCGAGAGCACTGTTTATACAACACTGTCTTATTTGTGTATATACTATTGCATACCTGCCAGTTCTACTGGATTTTTTTCAGGAGACTACCGGATTTTGATGGTTTCTCCTTGGTCTCTTGATTTTACATTAAAATCTCCTGGTTTTCTAACATTTTGAAGCTTTAATAATCGATACATTTATTTCTCCACCAGTTCTGAAAGATTATCACTCTCTGGGTCTATTCATTCAATATGGACAAATATACCATGGTATTTTGGTCCAATAATAAAGGTTTGTGCTTATATTGATAACTCATTTGTGAGGGATTCTTGAAATTTTCCGAATTCGATGGCAAATCGTTTGGTTGTAATATTTTTTGAGTTCAAAGTCCCAAAATTTTACTACATTTTTTTTTAGTCTAAAAAGCAGATATTTTGTAAAATTTCGAACATTTAAGAAAAGTCTTGTGAACGTAAAGAAACGTTGAAGTTTTATTCATTTTGTGTTAAAATAATTCTATTTCTGAGCTATTTTACAAATTCTATTTTTAATATCACAACCTTATGTGTGATTGAAGTTTCAAACATAAGCTGTCACAAAAAGCAAACTTTTCACTTTAAAAACCATAACTGTGTCGTGTCATGCCAAATTATATTTTAAAAAAATGATACATAGATTTAATGTGTGAAAAAATTTCGAAGAGTGTTTTGTGACTTAGATAAGTAATTATGACTTTAAGATTATGATACCACATAAATCTACTGGATTTTCTTAGCTAGATGTTGGCAGGAATGCTATTGCACGACGAACAGTTAACTGTTCGCTCCCGGCGAAAGACGCGACGGCAGAGATTCCTCCTTCTTGCGTCCATCGTTGCTTTCCGGCATGGAAATTCTCTTTCCATAAATGTTTCTGCTCTGGCCACAGCCTTGCACAAGCGCATGGCTGGACCATGCCAGGGCTTTCAAAGACCCACGCTGAGAAGCAACGATTTACACAGGAGGGAGAAATTTCTACCATTGTGTCTTAGCAACAACGGTAGAGAACAGGATAAAGCCAACAAGAAATTAAATATTGTTTTAAGTACTGCTCTTAAAGCCTAATCTATGAGTGTTATTTTGTTAGCCCTGTATAGATATCAACGCTACGTCCATCCATGCCGATGGACATAATGATCTCATAAACCTCAATAATAAAAACCAATTTGTTTTCCTTGAAATGGATGAACGTTTCTAAAATGTACTCTAAACATTCTCTGCCTATAGGCTGCAATGCATTGGAATTATTTTATGTGCTCCTGTAAAAGAACTATAAAGGGTACCTACATCCTTTTCAATAGGGTATGTGCTATGGTACTTTTCACTATCATATGAAAATTTGTTCGATGCATATTTGCGCCAGTAAGAGCACGGGCAGACAGACAAACTGAAAGCATGAACATTCCAAGTTCTTTGGAAAGCGTTAAACAATAAAGGCTTAAAAAGAATGCGAGGCTTAAAGGGAAAAAAAAACTGGAATAAGGAAAATAATTCTGGCTCGAAAAGTTAATTTTTCCTGTAATTAAAGAGAAAATGGAAAATTAAGCATATTGATTTTGAAACTCCTAAGGTCACGACCCCCCACTATTTGCTCAGCCATGTTTTCATATTTTAAAGGGCCTGTGATTTATACTCTTGCATTTTTTCTCTTATAACTTACCTATTTTTCTAAAATCAAATTAAATTATAAAATTGGGGGTTATTTCTATATGAATGATATGAAAGTAAATCATAATAAAAAGTAGTACAAATATAATCTAATCGGTGATGATCTTTTTCTTGGAGAATGGATTTGACGGAGCTCCAACAGTTTGTATGGAAATTCTCTTTCCATTATGACAGTTATTACGCGTCTTCTTTTAGTCATTATCAAAACAACTACATACATGGGCGCCGGCAGCATAGGGCAAGGGGGGGCATGGCCCGCCTGGATTTTTGTATGCAGTGTTTTTCCTAGCTTTTTTGCTCTTTCCAACATGGTAACCATACGTTAAAGTAGTCTTTGCTCCCCCCTGGAAAAAATTCTGACGGCGCCCATGACTACATATCACATTTTGTGAAATGCACGTTTTCTCATTTTCTTTTGTTTACAACTAGTTTCGTGTTTTTGTTTACAACTGGTTTCAGGCTTCAGTCTTAAATGCACACTGCAGCAAACTTTTACTTCATTTTGTTAAATGTTAGAGATTTTTTTTTTATTTTTTTTTACCAAATTGATGTATTAATTATATCTTAAAAGCTCAAGATGGTTTTCTTCTAATCAAGGTATGCTAAGATTTAGATTTCAAGGTATGCAAAGGCTCCTCCAAGTATATGTCTGACTTTGGCTCGGTTGCTGTCTAGCTAACCAAGCAAACCGGAATAGGGGACACACTATATTCTGCAGCTTTAAAGATATAATCTGTACAAGTGAATTTTTTTTTCCCATGCACTTCAAAGAAGCAAAGAAAATACATCTATTTCAAAGAAAAACGCTGGACCAAAGGGTGGCGACAGCCTCAGACCAGTTGCGGCTTCCTTGCGCTATTTTAACTTACTACAGAGTGGTATTTCATAATTTGTCTCAGGGCAATATATGATACTGGAACATTATCGTTGTCATACTCAGTATTTCTCCCATAGACATGTGCACAGAAGACTCTTTAATTAGATTACTATGGACATGTGAGATGACTATTTGCATAGGGAAAAATGCCGAGACAGGTATCATGGAACATATGTGGTGTCAATTGCAGGGAGCTGATTCTCCGAATCCCCCCCAGACAGCACAGCAAACTTGCAGCAAGCTTGATTTATCAAGTCAATAAGCTTGAAGTAAGCTTGACAATTTCAAGCGTGTAAGCTTAATGCAAGCTTGAATCAAGTGTTCTAGTTTACACTTGCCCAGCTTGCATTAAGCTTGACATATTAAGCTTAAAAAATTTTCCTAAATACGCGGGGCGTCCGTGCCCCACATACTTTATTTTTCCGCGCATTTTCCCCTCTATGTTTAAATTTTAAGTTATTTTAATCTGTTTCATCAAACGTCCGTGGCTGGGTTCGAACCCGGGAACCTTAGGCTGGAAGGACCGCGTGCTAACCGCTCGGCTATAATGCCTCGGGCGGCTATGACTAAAGTCTGAAGTGACTGTTGTCACGCCAGATCGATACGTATGGGCGATGCTGATAATTTTCTTTTTTTTTTTCCATGGGATGAATCAAAATTTAAATAATGTTATGTGTGATTTATAGACTCTACTAATAGGGAAATAAGCATGATATAAACTTAAAAGCACGACACGTTTTAAAACTTTTAGTACCGCAACACTCATGAGCAATACTGCTGGCCAAAATCGAGACAAACGACTGATTTTGAAATCAATTTCGTAGTATAATTGTATTTTATTTTGAGAAATTTCCATATTTGGAAATATAGAATGGGTTTACTTACTTAACACAAATTTTGTGTTAAGAAATCTGAAATCAAAGAAACAGATAGTTAAACGTTACTTCGAAATGCTATATCACAGTTGCTAACATGTATGGAATACAAACACTTTAGTCATTTTTGTAAATATTTCTTAAAATAACAAATAATTGAAAATTTTGCTATTTTTTAACGCTAAAAATTCTCTTTACAAATGTGGTTATTTTCCTACATTTGGTATGCTATATCGATATAGCGCATTTCGAAGAATTAAAAATAAGTTTAAATTAATTTATACAAATGTAAATTTGAATTATTTTCATTGTTCATACTTTATAAATAAAAAAATTATTTAACTTCTGAAATTTTTTTTAATCCTTTGTAATTTTTTTTTAAAACTACAAAAGTGTAAGATGTAAGATTTTTGTTCCCTAAAATCTGTAGGCCCTGGGCAGTTGCCCCGTTTGCCCTGCCGGTAATATGGCACTGGTAATAAAATAAAACACATCTTTTACGAACTTTCAGCAAATTTAGGACGCTAGACAATTAATGTCCATTCTCTTTCACAGATGGCGCCATCAAGGCTCCTTTAAAAAGGAAAAATCAAGCGAGTAGCAATTGTCATAAGCTTAAATCAAGCTGTATTTAAGCTTGACAATTCAACTTGACTCCTGCAAGCTTGCTGCCAGCTTAGAATGAGTTGAACTGTCAAGCTTGTATTAATACGTCAAATTCAAAGAAATGTCAAGCTTGATTTAAGTTTATGTGCTATTTGGGCCCCTTTTGTGTATCTCTGGCCACCCAGTGCCGAACGCTCTTCCCACTTCTTTCTTTTGACTGATGCGAATAAGAAAGGAATTTCTCACTCGGAGGAAAAGTGCCGATTAAAAACTCTTTTGAATACTAGAATGAGGAGTTTTGGAATAGCAATTTTGCCGACTGCATTTTAAGTGGGGGGGGGTGTCTCACCCCCCCCCATGGGATCGGCCCTGACTCTGCTATGCAAGATCTCGTATGTTTCCCAAGAAAATCTTGTTATATCTATTCAGAATTTATTTTATAATTTAAAACTAAAATGCACGAGGAAAATGTTCTTTTTTGCTTCGAGTTCAATTAATAATAAGCATCAGAGTGCAAAAAGTTCATAAGCCTAGAGTAAAAGTTTGAGAATAGAAAAAAACATTTTGTCTGATTAAAGGAAATAAATAATCATATCAAGAAAATACTAACCAAATATACAACTTTTAATATATTTTGTTGTTGTTGTTGAATTCCACCGAATCATGTACATTTTACATGACCTACTTAAGCAAAGCAATGTTTCCTGGCTCTACTGTATCTTACCTTTAACCTAAATGAATTAAACATTTATTTACTTCTGACGAAACGCCCATTTGTAGAATCATGTTCAAATAAATTCGATTCCTTTAAGATTGTGTTCTAATAATTTAGAGTATATTAGGGTTTAGGGTTTTTCAATTATAAGGAAAATTGAAAAACCTGTCAACCTCCCCTTTTTTTGTCTCTTCAAATCCTTATGATTCAATTTATGATTGAAGTTATTTCTGAGTTAAAATATGCGTATAAAAGTTTAAACTAAGGATGGACGCGAGACGTGCGAGACGAGAATCGGGGCTGTCTCGTCTCGTCTCACAGTGGTAAACCTCTGCCTCGTCTCGTTTCGCAAACACTGTGTCTCGTCTCGCGTCTCGCAAAGAAATTGCTGTCTCGTCTCGCGCGAGACGTCTCGCGAGACTCGCAAAATTAAGGACTGCGATTTCGTTACCATTTTATACTAACTTATTATTGGGATTTTATTGAAAATTAATATTAATAATAACAATTACTTACATATAGCCACATTAGTAGATATATTAATAACTATATCAGCATATATCGGCATTTGAAGTAAAAGAATTTGAGATTTAATCCGTATATATAATGTCACACCGAAAATATAGTATTTATTTTTATTTACTAGCTGCGTGCCCGTTCTTCGCACTGTAGTAAACGAAAATTTTCCTAACACGAGTAATTTCAATTAATTCCAGTGATGTGGAATCTAAAATAAAATCAAAATTATTTGACTCTTGATGTAAAGTTTCCGTCATGAGTATTAACCTGGCATTATTGCAATATAATGACTCAAAAAACTACGTCAGTGTCATTCGCGATCAGAAAAGTGAAAAGCTTAGCGGTTTGCAGAGAACTCCCGACTTTCAAAATGTGTTATTTCTACATCATACTGTAGTTCTACATCATAATGTTCAAGTTGTAGCATTAAATACCTCAGACACTACATGAAATGGACAACCGTTTGTTTTAAAATAGCTGCGCACCCGCTCTTCATACGAGAAGTAGCGAATATTTTACTAAAATCATATCTGCATGAGACAAAACAGATTTTTTTTTTTTAAGTTCAAGTAATCTCCTCTGTTGAAATTACTGCGGGATATATTAACACAAATTAGAATTACTTATCGTTCAGTTGGTTGTAAGATAACCCTTGAAAAATTATAAACATAACACTTTTAGTCTTTATTAAATCTCTACTATTTACTTTAACGTCAATTTCAAGTCTCTAAAATTGTAATTTTTATATTAATGGAAACAAGATTGTATTAACGATAATTATAATTATTTGCCTAATATTTCCAATAACATTACCGTGTGTGCATTTTTAGATTTCATTATAGTATCTCAGTTGGTTAATAGACGTCTTATTTTTTGTTTATATTTTAAATTACTGAACAGTTAATTTGTTGACGACTATCCGTTTGTACTTTTCCACAATAATTTTTAGCGATAGTACTACAGTCGTTATGGTCGCCCTGTTTACAGAAAAATTAAACCATAATCCCCCTAATGTATCTCCATTGCAGATTTTTAAAAAAAATGAAAAGACATCTAATAGGCAAGATAATTTTAGAATAGGAACCCAACTGCAAGATAAAATGATGGGGAGGAAAAAAATTTATAAAAGTTTTGCAAGCCTAAGGAAGGGAAAACATGATAATATAAACGAAAAGAGAAATAGTTTTTAAAAAAGTTGCTTGCATTTCTTTCCGTCCGATATTAATATATAAGAATAAAAAATGTCATTTTAATCTCCTTAAAATAGGCCAACAATAGGGATTTAACTGCTCCTAGAAAGTTGTACCAGGGTGCCCCCCCCCCCTACGCACGCCGCAACGTGCGGGAAAGTTTGAGGATAATATCGGTACAAGGATATTTCAACCAAGGAAATTCAACCACATTTCAACCTACTCAGACTAAGCATCAATGTGAATGCAAGTTGCTCTACTTCTAATCTCTCTCTGATATACCCGAAACCCGATTATCACAGGGGCAAGGGGGGGCGGTAGTCCGGTGCCCCTGAAGAAAAAGGGGGCCCATATATCCCGATTATCTAAATTATAAATTCATATGTACTGAAATAGTAATTGTGGGAAAAAAAACTGAATTTCTTCTATAATATAGGTATTACCTAATTGTCTATCACTAGATCAAGTTAGAGATATTTTTTTGGGGTGATAAATACGATTTGATTAAAGTACAAAAACTACAGTTAACTGAAATGCAATTTTCGAGTACAACAGCAGTCAAAACTGGGTTAAAATGCTTAAAAAAGGGGGGCTCAGTAAAGGGTCTTAATGCGTAAAAAAGAGGATAGTAAGGGAGGCCCCAAACTTAATGCCCCGGGGCCCCGTCTAAAAGTGGTCAGATTTGAACATACCGTACCGCCTTTCCTATTTACTTATTATTTTTCTTTCAACTCTTCTCTGTTTTCTTTTTTTTTCCGCCTCTTTCTTTATCCTCTCCTTTGTGTGTTTTGTATATCTCTCGTCTGTTCTAATTTTAAATGTTACGTATTTGTGCGTATTGTAGAGTGCTGATAGTATACCAGGACCGAAAACGAAGGAGATGCAAGTTAAACGGTAGAGGCTTCAGGCAAATTGTCGCTTTTCAGATCGTATTTATGCGAGATCGTATAAATGCGAGAAATCTCGCGCGAGACAAGACTGTCTCGTCCCGCAAAATATTTTCTTTCTCGTCTCGCGTCTCGTCTCGCAAAAAAATGCCTGTCTCGTCTCGCGAGACAATGCGAGAATTCTCGCGTCTCGCGTCCATCCCTAGTTTAAACATACAATGAAATCGCTCTACAATTTCATTTGACTTACGCAAATAGGATTTTTACGTGAGTTTCACACGAGTAGGGGAAGGGGGGGCTATACGGGGTCCTTAACGTTTGGAGCGTAATAAAACCCACATCTTTAAGTATTTTGAATATTTACTTATTTATAATTACTCTTGCATAATCCATCTTTGGAAATAAGGAACCTAAGAAATTTTCAACTGATAAAAAATGAAAAAAATGACCAATTTTGTCAAAAATGCCCAACGCCCCATCTTGCCCCCTAGGTCGGGTAAGACGGGGTACCCTACTGGGCAAGATCGGGTAGGGGAGACATTCTATTTTGGGTTGCAAAACTCGCAAACAAATACTACATCGTCGTCCTCATCATTTATCCCAGCACAGCTACACCCTAGTAGCACAAATAGTTCAAAAAACGTTAAAATTACGTTGGAAACACGTTTTTTGACGTTAAAAACGTGTTTTAAACGTCTTTTGGACTAATTGTGCTACTAGGGCAGCGTGCTCAAGTCCCACAGAGAGAACATGCGACCCATCCTTCATTAGATTCCAAATATTTTCCATAGCAGTTGTCACAATCTGGTGAGGAATTAGGATTATTGTTGGTTTTCTTCTTATTCTTTTTCTTAGCCAATTCGGTTTTCTTATTCGTTTTTTGTTCTTTTACCTCTTGTTTTCTCTTTTTGTTATCTTCTGCCAGTTTCTTTATTTTATTGTTCCTTTTAACTCATTTTTATACGGGGAAGAAGTTATGATAGCCATTTTTCCTGGTTTCCTTGTCACACGTGAAATTTTGCGAGATGCGGGATAAGGCATCACTTGCTGAGGACTAACTACAGAAAATACTAATGGTGGAGTAGTTGGCCTTTGATCTATTTCGATATTGGACATCCAAGTGGAGAATCCTGGCTCAGGCTCTGCTTCAATCTCAGATAGTGTCATGACCACAGGCATGTGGCATATCAGCGGTTCGTCAATACTTATTTTGTCAGAATCTTCAACTGTCGAAACTGAAGTTATCTTTGCAGGTATTGTCTCAGCCGTTATCGTCTCAGGGTCAACTGAAGCTTCAGCGAAATGGTAATGCGAATGGTCTATTTAGTGCTGTTGCTTCGTTGTTCAACGTAGTGGGTTGTGGCAATGCTTCAATGATGGATAATCTCTCTGTTTGTGGAATATTTGTCGTCAATGAGGAGCAAAATCACTCTCGGAAAAAACTATTGGATCAGATACTCTTTTCACTCCAATTCCCCCTCTCTGTCTTTCTTTTATAATTTATCACCATCCTAAAACAACTATATTAGGTTAAGAAAATTCTATTAAGTTTAAAGGATCATAAAGTGTCTTAGAGAAATCATAGTTTTCTTCGAGGGGCAAGATGAGGTACCCCATACCCCCGTACCCCCATCTTGCCCTCCCACGCTTATTTCAATGAAATCACTTACCTTAAAAAACTAAATCGAAATATCGAAACAAACATGCTTTTTCCTGCTGGTGTAATCATTGATAAACAAGAATAACTTCCAGTCAGTTCTAGAAAACTAATATTGAGGTACAAAACACATGCGATGTATAACACGAAAATCACAACGATCTTGACAAAAACCGAGTTTTTGGCATTTGGGCAAAAAAGCATGGACTTAGAAGCCGGTCACAACGCTAACTGATAAACAATACAATGGCTCGTCATTACGAGGCAGGGCGGCTGTGATAGGTCCTTCGTAGGCCCGACGAGACCCGGTACCCCGTCTTGCCCGCTTCCCCATCTTGCCCCCCCCCTTCCCCTACATATAGCTCAAACGAACTCCTCTCCCGCAACACGAGATTTTTCGCCAACAGTAACGCCAGAATTCATTTATTCATTACTTTATTCGGGAAATTGTAATACACAGTTACGGAATGGTTTAAAACTGTTTGAGGGGGCTATTCATAGATGTCTAAAATAACTATGCTTGTTTTTTAAAAAGTCGTATACACACCCTTATTAACAACGAAAAATTTTCAATTAAGTGAGGGGGCTTGGAACGTATCCCTCACGTAAGTCAACAGTACCGTATACAAACAAAATTTGAAAACAAAGTAATTCGGAGAGTGCAGGGGCGTAGCCAGAAATTTTTCATGGGGGGGGTTACGACTACTAAAACTCATATATATGTATACGTGTGTGTGATAATGTAGTGAAAAATATACATTTTGTATGGCAAAAAATTCCTCATGGAGGGGCTTATGACCCCCCTAACACCCCCCCCCTTGGCTACGCCCCTGGGAGAGTGACGTAATTTTAATAATTTTCGGAACCCTCATAGAAAATGGTTAATTTCTGCTGTAATAAGAATGAGATGCAGTTATTAAGAGATGCTGTCTTATTTAACCTCATTAACTAAAAATCAAAGGTTTGAATTAATAAGATTCAACTACGTCACACGTATAAAACATTTACATATTTAATATGGGTGCAAATTTTTTGTCTTAGTTTTTAGTATTTTTCTAATCATTTATTTCCTATTTGATACATTGATGAATCCTATCCTAAAGTAAATAAAGTTGCAGCGTACTTAATTTATTATTTTTTTAGGTTTGAATTTCTAATTTTGAAATATAATTGAAATGCATATAGTACTCACTAAGCAGAGGAGTAACCAGAAATTTTTCATAGGGAGGGGGGTTACGACTACAGCAACTCACATATATGTATACATGTGTGATAAGGGAGTGAAGAATATACATTTTGTGTGGCAAAAAATTCCTCATGGGGGGGGGATGACCACTAAAGTATTTCTAAATAATTAATATCTAATATAGATTTGCTCGGAATGATAGAAATATTTAAATCTAGGAAAGTAACAACATTGTTAAGCATATGATTTTTAATTAATTCAAGAGCAGATACATATTTTATTGGGAAGATAACGATATCAATATTAGTAGTGTTTACTAGTAAGACATCTATATACCTTTTAATAATTGTATGTTTATTGTGGTAGTCTTTTTCATAGAAATATAGATATAGATCTGCCAGGTAACTGGATGCTGATCCATCTTGTGCTATACCATGATTTTGCAGATATATTTTATTGCTATGTATGATTATGATTATGCATAATACATTTAGATAGACTATTGAAATAATTTACATCAACGTAGGAGGGTATCAAAATATTATTAACACTATTTATAAATAATTCATTGATAACATTGTAAAGGTCGTCAAGAGGAATATTATTGAATAAGTCTTTAAAATCATAAGTATATAAAGAGGTAACATTTCTAATATTACATATGGTATTGCGAAGATCATAACTATTTCCTATACAGTTATCATTACTTGTTATATAATACGCGTACATAGCAGACAATATCTTTAATAATAATTTACTTGCTACATTATTGTATGTATTACATCCTATTGTAACAGTTCTAAATTTTAATGGTGTTTTATGAAATTTAGGAATTAATACAATGTAAAGATAGTTTAAATTATTATGTTGTAAGTTGAGAAGTTTATAGAAAGCCACAATTTTTTTATTGCAGACAAAAGTAGTCAGATTAGTGGCGGAGGAAGACACTGTTATTTATACAATTGAAGAACCTAACATAGTATAACTGTTTGCATATAAATGCATAATTATTTGAGGATTTATCTGCATAATGATCAAGTTGTGTGTATGAATGTTATTATTAACATGAGTTTTGTGTTTCACATCTTTAGCAATATTATGCTTAAAGGTTGCAACAACTTTTACTTTCCATTGCGTTGAAAGCTTCGATAGGAGTGTTGTATTTCATGGCAGTATTGTATATGACGTAATCTAAATCTTAAGAAAACTGATGTTAGTTATTATGGCACTTATTGAGAGTTTTGATGATATCCTGTGCTTGTTGCCTTTCTGCATGAGTTTTTGTAATTGTATATCTTTAATTATGGGAAGGTCCCAAGTAATAACGTATCCATAATCCCTGTTAATGAAGTTCCCATAATGATTTTCAGTTCAAATACAGGGTGGTGTATCCAGAGGGTTATACAATTTAGAGAAGGAGTTATAGTTAAATATTTTCCTACTTAAAGGTAGGGGATATTTAAAAGACTTTTGGGAAAGTAAATGTTGTTAGTGGATAAAATATTATTGAAATTTAAGTTATTTAATGCAGGATTTGAAAAAGTAACTTGTAGGTTAGAATTAGCTGACGTATTAATTTTATTGTTAGCTAGATTTATAGTTAGTCAGTTGTTCGTGCAACAATGAGATCAAGGAATAGATGAGAAAAATGCCCTGTAATGTTAAGGTTAGAGAAAATGGAAAAATACTCAACTAAAAGTTTCTTTATAATGGAATTAATAAATGTAGGCATTTTAACAGTGTTTACTCGTGTAATACTCACACTTCCCCCCCCCCCAATTTTTCATATTGAAAGTCTGGGTGCGACCAGTGGCTTACGCAAGGGGAAAGTTTGGGGGTTCAAACCCCCACCACCCTTGTCAAAAATTTTTAACAAAATGTCCATAAATTTTCAATTTTTAGCTTCAATATTACGCATTTTAACACACGCCTATAACCCCCCCCCCAGAAGAAAGTCTGCATACGCCACTGGGTGCGACTATTATGCAAGGAAAATCTACTACATAATATTGTAACTCTGAAACTATATTTTCTGCTTCAAAACGGGATGCGACTATTACGCGAGGGCGACTATTTCGCGAGGGCGACTATTACGCGAGTAAACACGGTATGTATATACACACACACACATACATATTATATATATATATATATATAATCCCCCACCCACTCATTGTTCTACATAATGCTTTCACCATTTTTCAAATTTTCTTTTGGAATGAAGATATGCAAGTAAAATGACAAATATATATATTCATAAATAATTATGCTTAGATTTATAATACAAAATAAATATATAAGTAGATTAAAAAGCGTTTCACCCTGTAACGTTACATGCACATGAAATATTGTTAAATTGAATTATAATTTTTAATTAAGTAAACCCGTATACTTATAGATAACATTTAAGGACAAGAATGCATTCTCACGAAAACTATCCCTACCAAATAATGTTGTCAACTATAAAGTCCCATTGAAATAAATCTCACAAATATATATCATTTTTATCTAAGTCAATTTCTTTCACCTGTGTTTAATTAAAATAAGAGTTCAGAACAACCTATATTTATTATATATTTTTTATTTTTTATAGTTCTACCACCACCAATACCCCAGCATGTCTCGTCAAAATACCAATTCCCCTCGCGCACTTACTGCATTCTTTCGCAGGCGGGAAACTCAGAAGGGGGTCTCTGACGTAGTTCACCACTGTGGGACTTAACAATTTCCCCCCTCCCCCCCTCCATGACTGGAAGAAAACTTTATACCTGGCAGTCTGAGATCCACCTTGGCGACGGAATCTCCAAATTTGGAAATACCGTGGCGAAAATCTGGCGGCCTTGTGGCAAGGCAAGCACTGGTGGAAATGAAGTTCGGCAACTTGTTATTGGAGAGGAGATGAAGCTAGCGCAGTCAGGTTGTCCGACAAGAATACAGATTTAAAAGAACGCTGCTGCGGAGGTCAGAGGCCTGCTCAAATCTCGCGTTTTCATGAAATTCCGAAGGATACCTTTCTTGCGGCCACCGTAAGTACACTGTTTGTTACGTAAAACTCTCCAGTTATTACCGCGCTCAACTGTCGTTCGCCGGCTTTTTCGGGGGAGGGAAATTGTATTCTAAATCGAACCACAAACTCTTTATTACTCCTAAACCTACGCAAGTTCAAATGGAACTGTTGCGTCCCGGGTTTTTCTTCTTTACAGCTGCAGCTGGTTAGTGCGGTGTGTTTTTTAACAGCTGAACTTGACCTTATATCATTTAAAAGGACAGTTTTTCCTTTCTTTTTTTTCCCGAATTCACGTGGAGCCGCTTGAGCAGATCGGTGTTTATCTTTCACTGCCGGTTCCCCCCTTTCCCTATCAATTTGCTTGGAATTAGGTGCTGAAACTGCAGTGTTGACAACGATATGCAGGTATGCTGGCCGGCGCTTAGAAAACGGAAACTAGCTTCGAGCGACGAAGAACACTCTCAGCCCATGAGAGAAACTAGTTAGCTGTTAAATAAATTATCATTTTGTCGGTATTCCGAGAACGACTATTGATTAAATTCGCGATGGAGGTCCCTTCCATTAAAAAAATGTCTTCCCCCAGCAAAATGTTGCTTCATACTTTCGATAATATGATTACAGCCGGTTTTGAAAATTAATTATCTATTTACTTCTAATACATGTGTTGGATTTAATGAAAAAAAAATAATTAATTGATCATTAGTGTAGTAGGCATAAATTTCGACATGTTTTTAATTAAAACTGCAGGTGAATGACTTGGTTGTTAAATGCTTAATATTTGTAATGAATAACAATATATGAAATTTTGTGAGGTTTGCTTGCCTAGAAAAGTAATGAGAAACGAATAACAAAGTTTAACTCACAGTAGATATTTAGATATTATTACTGTAAAAAGTGTTATTAATGTAATGTAAATACTGTGATATTGTTTGATAAATCAGTGATTTACATCTGAAGCTTCAAAAAATAACCTCGTTCGTAAATAGTAAATTAAAAACTAATGAACATACATTACCGCCTGCTAAATATTAGAGAAATCGTGTGACATTTGTTTATGAAGTTCTTTGTTTGACAACGGAGAATTGAAAAAAAAGTAGTAGTAATAATAATAATAATAAAAAAATTTTATTACTTAATCGTTTATCTATTAAAAATTATCGTATTTAAATAAAAGATTATTTTAAAGAGATCATTAAGTATAATATTTATCAGGTAATGCAAAGAAATAAATTACTTTAGTATGGTTGAAATGTATTAAAAAAAGAACTGGTAATTAAAATATTTTGAATACAATTTGTAGGATAACATTTTATTATATTGACCAGTTGATTATTAGAAATAGTATGAGCGAATTGAATAAGTATTTATTAAAATTAATAAATTTAAATCCGGCAATATCCACATTTTTTCTGTTGTCATTATTTTAATAATTTTTCAAAAATGTACGCTATTATAATTCATAATTCAGTAAAAATTTAAATAAACATGTTGCTTTAAAGTTACATTTTTAACTGCACTGCACTTGGTAAACAAGTTATTTCGTGCGAAAGCATTAATTAATCATTATTTTACATTTTTGCAAGCGCGAGAGCTATACTATTGAAATGTACTAAAGTAATTTGTGTAAGTATTTAAGTTAAAAACAGAATATTGAAATATTTTAAGTGGCACTTTCACATTTTTGTATACATTTAATTATGAAAATTTATATTTAATAAATTTACGTTGTAATTAAAACGTTATTTTCCGAGACAAAAAAGTTATACATTTATAAATATTATACCTTCTTTTGGCAATATCTTAACATTTATTTAAATACTCAAATAATTTATCATAAAGCAATTTTTTTCTGAAAAGTGTCTATGCATGAAATTATGAATAGATTAATACTTGCAATAATAGTTCCACAAAATTTAACTAGTTAAAACTTTGTTTATAACCACTCTACAAAAAATGTTAAATTTAGCTCAATCATTGCCTTCTTCTTCGTTTTATGAAAAGGCAATAAATAAAAGACGGGATTTAAACTCTTGCTTTTGGTATTTTTACTTTTCACTAGACATGTCGTAGAAACCTGTTATTTTAACTTCATAACTTGTAGCAGACGATCCAACCTTCCAACGCCTGTGATGAATACTGAAAGATGGGACGTATGTCTGGATGAATTCGTATTTGTATATAGATATATATGAATATAGTTCATATCTTCAATTTTATCAATCTCTATATTTCAGTGATCCGAAACAAGAAACAAACTTGAGTTCATGTTTGGATTTTAAAAATAAAGAAAAAGGTTTTTAATAAAATGCATTAATTAACTATTATTTTTATTTTTTTTTAAATGTATAATTGGACTATCCTGAGTTTGGACTTATATCTCGATACATAAGAATATATATATGCTTATTAAAATAAACAAATCAATAATTATGTTCTTTAATTTTATAAATTATAAAAATAATTTATAGTAACTTAATGTGCTGCCATTAATTAGCGAATTCGGACCAGAGATGAACTTGAGTACATATTCCACGAATTTAAACATATATACATAATAAAACTTAACAAAAACTTTACATAATAATTAATTAATTTATCAATAATATTTTTCACGTGTAACTGTGCTTGTGCATTGGGGTTTTGATAGAATTTTTCACTGTACGATCTTGATAGAAAAATCATTGTTCAGGCAAAATTAATTTTAATAAGCTTAAATCATGTCATTTCGTATGCTTTAAAAATAGTTGAAATATATTTTCTAGTACAATTGTTTTCTGTATACGAAGTTAGTCTAAATTCATAGCGGTAGCTGTATTGTTTTTACTTTAAATTATAAACATTCGATTAGAAATATCAGTTTTAATGAAATATTTATCACAATTTAAGCATATTTGAAATGAACTAAATTCAGTGTATAATGGTATTAATTTTTTAATTAGAATTATTTTAAAACAAAAGTTATAGCGTTGTTGGATACTTTACAGAATTGTTCCAGATCATTCTTTATGCTTTGCATTCCTGTTATTTGAGTGTATTTATTTTATACTTAGAAAAAAAAACCTATTTTCAACGCTGTATTACAATGTGTAACTTTTATTTCCTTTTTGGTGTCAGAGTTCAGTTTAAAAAATAACTTAAAAAATAATAAGTTGTATTTATTAACTTTAAAGGTCATACAAAATTAAAATTTTTTTAACATAATTAAAATAATGTTCGCTTAAAAAATGTTAAGTTACGAACAATTATTTTTCTTGAAAAACTGTTCAGAAAATACTTAGATACTTAAAATAATTTTGAAGTTTAAAATTATTATTATTTTTTTTAGTTTATATTATAATGCGTTCTAGCTATTCTTTTACTTACCGTACGAAATTCATAAGAACTAAAATTTAAAACTTTTTGTTATTATGAAATTGCTTTTGTTAGTATAAAAAATTCTAGAAGCTAACAATACAGAGACTGTTAAAATTAATTTAGAAAACTTTTATCGTTTAGTCATGAAGTAAATTTAAAGTGCATGTAAATTCAAAAATTCGAGTTAATTTGAATTGAAATATTTATGAATTCAGTTTAGAATGTATAACTTATTGCCAAACTATATGCGAAACATTTTGATAGTTTCGTTAGTAATCAATAACAAGCTAATAGCAGCGATCGATCCAGGAATTTTTCCAGAGCCCCATTTTTTTGAAAATTGCTTATTTTTGTGAATTTCAACTCTTATTTTTGTAAATTTTCACGCCAATTTTTAATAAAAGTAACTTTTTTTTGTTAAAACAAATCATAAAAAAGATTAAAATATAGGGTAAAATGCCAAAGAAGGGCCGTTTTAATCGACTGTACTTTTTGTGAAGGGGGCCGCTAAACGGACCCAATTTTCGTCTGCATCGACCCCTGTAAAAGTAACTTTTATCAATCAAATTTTTTTGTGAACTGAATTCCAGATTTTGAATAAGTTGCTTTCTGAATATATATATTATAAAACTAAAAATAATTATAATATAAATAACTGTGGTAAATGTAACTATTGGAAATTTATATGACTGTGTTTCTCAATTTATAGCAATTCATTAAAATTTAACGAATAACTAATATATTCACATCATGATTTTTAAATGCGGTGGGTAAACGTTTTATGTACATAATTAGTTAATGAAATCCTATATGCATAGTTAACTTGTTGTTCAAAATCATCTATTTGCTTAGTGTCACTTTAAATATTTATATTTGGGAGTTTCTTAAAAATGTATGGAAAATCTGGACAAGCCAGAGAATTTGTTTCAGAGGCTGAGTTGCTACATTGATACATATAATGATATTTTTAACACTTTACAACAAAGTTGAGTGTTTGTGACTTTGAGTTTTCTGTCTGTCCATGTTCTAACGGAAGTCAGTAGGAATAGACTACTACGAAATTGATATAAAGGATGTTCCAAAAATATCCCAGTCGGCATTTATTCGTTAAATATCGATCATAGACATATATAATAATTTAGCAAAGTTACGTAAAAAAAAAAAGAATTTTATGAAATCGATTAAAGTTTTCGAGGGATTGAGTAAATGCAAAATTTAAAATTTTTACACGGCCATCTAACAAAAATAAAATCCCAATTAGTAAAATGTGTCCCATACATTAAATAGATTATGTACGAAATTTAAATTCTTCCTTATGAAAAGTCAAAGTGATATGTAAAAAAAAAAGGGAGTGAGAGGCTATATATAAATCTAAATGTAAATGTTTATAGCTATAATGTGCAAATTATTGTTTTCTTTCTTAATTTTTGTACGACCCCTGAAACGCGATTAATCGACGTGATTGTTTCCCTTCGAGAGTCATTGAAAAGTGGTTTAACTCACATACTTATTTTGCATG
The DNA here is from genome assembly GCA_038373885.1 of Cheiracanthium punctorium. NCBI lineage: Eukaryota > Metazoa > Arthropoda > Arachnida > Araneae > Cheiracanthiidae > Cheiracanthium > Cheiracanthium punctorium. The sequence continues at coordinate 786,436 of JAWZYV010014839.1, read as the reverse complement.
CTTTAGACACTGTTTTGGATAAAAAGTTCAAACTGGCGAAATGTGACATTCTCCAGTGAATATCGGCATTAGGGATGGACGCGACGCGAAAACTAGGCGGCCCTTCTCGTCTCGCAAAACTGCTGCGAATCTTTGTCCCGTCTCGCAAAATCCATGTATTACTACACACAGATTTTGAAAGACGAGAAAAAGCTTTGGTAGAAACGTTTGTCTCGTCTAGCTTTCATTCTCGGGGCCGCTTGGTGTATGTTCAAAATATTTGAACATCATTATTTCTCACACCGGCAAATGTCGACATTCACCAACGATACACAGTGAACGTCAAATAAAAATATTTGTATTACGTCAGTACCAAAATCTAAATTTTAATATATCGGGCATCCAAAAATGTTTAAGCCAGTGTTCATTAATATTTTTAATTGTGTACTTACTACTCATTGCAAACACTAATTTTTGCTATTTGAAATTTGAAAATCGACAGACAAGAGAAAATAATAATAATAATTATAACAATAATGAGCTTGTGTATTGCGAATAAGTTAAAGTCGGCAGTGCTATATAAAAGCCAGTTTCCAATAGCAGAAATCTTCAGTGATTACATTTTTTGAAAGCTATGATATGGTAACAGCTGGAATAGAACCCGGGGATACTATCTGAACTCTCCGTACGTTAGTCACTTTATTGAAATATTGAATATTACTATGGACATTGAAAAGTGCTTGTATAGCATTGTTATCATTTTTTTTATAGGCCTCAAATTCTTTCAATACATTAAAATCTAATACATTAAATCAATACATTAAATACAATCATTGTTCATAGGGAATCTATAAAATAATGGTGACCATCGAAAATATTATGCGCGACATCGACAGTTTTTCTTCACGGGCAAACAAAAGAACTACCAAATATGTAGATCATAAGTACAATGATTAAAATAAATGTCTGAGTGTCTTTTTCACTTAAAACCTGTTCACTCCCATTGTTGCAAAGCGAGATTTTCAGCCATTCTGAATCCCTGTTGTCGCATTTTCGTAACGACAGGACGAACAGGTAAGAGGAAAAAGATCATGTTGGAAAATATTTTACAATCTGTGTGATTTAGGAGTGATTTATTTATCTTCTTAAATCTTCGTTTTCAAATTTTATGGGTGATGCGAAACCTTAAAACAGTCTTCTTCCGAAATTTTTAAGCAGAATTCAAGAAGTTTACCATTTTGAAATGTTAGCATTGTTTTGAATATATTTGATTGAAGAGTTATGAAAGAAGTCATGCGTGCTTTCTATGAGTGTTTCAGAACTTTTGCGCAAATTAGAAAGAAAAAGGGTGAAAGCTAATATTTACGTCAACGTCTTCATAGGACAAATTAGGCTTTGAAGTCCTCCAGCGTAACTTAAGCACTTTAAAAATTTACTGTCATGTGATTAAAGATATAGGCATATCTAAAATATAAAGAATTTTGTTGTGAATTATGCTGAGTTATGTCCTATTCATTTATGAACCGGCTTCAAAGTATCATATTTTAATCTTCTATGTATGCGAATGACATATTTTAATGTTACTCCAAAAGGTTAATTACAATAAGCCCCCCCCATAGCACTGTTAGATACGTTCCGTTTTACACGAATCCGTGTTGTACAGTTCACAAACACATTATCAGCATCGGCTGTGCTAGTAGGTTAATAAAGAAACGTCTGTTTCATTCTTTCACCGAGTTGTACGAGTCTTTTTTAACGTATTATAGGAAAAAGATTACAATTTCCTCCGCTGTGTTATGCGACATCCGTCTTATATATTAACCCGTGTTAGAATGGGGTGTACTGTAATATTTTCCTTTGATCTCCGATTTTTAAAAAGTAGAATTCTTTTTAAAGGATTTTTTTTAAAATTTGGTGGTTAAAATTAAATATCCAATGCTGCTAAAACCGGTGATCGGATAAATACTGATTTTGGTACGTGACCTACAGACAAGATGCCACCAACGCGCTTTTTATGTTTTAGATTTGTTTAAAAATTACCACTGGGTAGCATTTTCCGTGGAAAGACAGCAAATTTAACAAAGAAAATAGCCAGATCGAAGTGCACAAACAATTTCTACATCTACTTAGTAGATTTGATAATTTGTTGACTATTGACTAAATGACTTCAGTCATTTCGTTGGTTAAATTTGTCATTTTTTCCACACAAAGCATCGTCAAGTGGACATTTTAGAACAGTGGTTCCCAACTTCATTTTCCTTGAAAAGCACATTCTAAAATGCGATAGAAATTGGCTAACCTCTTGTATAGTCGCTGCGTACTAATATATTATTTTCGCGAATTCCTTTATACACCTCGCAAACAACCGGTTGGTAACCAATGGTTTTGAACATTCTCTTTTAATTCTTTGATCACATGTGTATAGCCCAAGTTAACCCATTCATGCCTAGTGTCCGATTTCAGGGACATCCTATCAGTCGAAAAAGCTATTTATTTTTCCTAGCCTTTATTCACGAGTATTGAACCTCATCTCCACAAAATATTGTAACATGACAGTGGCAGATTATTGAAGTTTGTCGGTGGGGGCGGTTAGTTAGAAGATAGACATATACATCCATTTTATGGAAGTGAAATAGGATCTTTTACATTAATTTCTTATGTCTCGAGGGGGGCGGACGCCCCCTCCGCCCCCCCCCCTATAATCCGCCCGTATAACACGACCAAGCAGGATGTTGGCATTTCAGTTTTTATACATAATGATTTTAAAAGAAATCATCCCATGTGCAGGATGTTGATATCAGAAATTTATCTGTTTTGCTGGTATTAGCGAAAATTGAAGAAAGTTGCAAAAATATCTGGGTGCAAATGGGTTAATACCAAAGTTGCTGGCAAATCCGCTTTGTAAAGTACAATTTGAGTTTACAGTTTTGAGTATTTTATTAATAATCACGTTTGCAGCATCATTAAAGCAGGTTAATCAGCCCATATGTAGTAAGAAAATCAATTATGTGGATTTTGAAATTTAAAAGAAACAGCCGAATTTTAGGAAAAGAGCAGCAAGTATCCTTGAACTCCAATTTCAGCTTAATACACAAAGGCAGATGTCTTACAATTGTGATATTAAAATAAAGGTATTTCAAATCTCTATGAACTACAAATGTTTCGAATAGATAAAGTTATGTTATAAAAAAAGCCTAGAGAAATACTCCAAGACTTTTATGAGAAGACAATTTTTCACGTGGGAAATATTTTACAATATTCCACCGAAAAATGTGTGACTTCAATTTGCTGACATGAAATTCTTGTGGGTTAAACAAAATTGCCTTAATTATTGCTAACAGCTAGCAATTAAATCTTTTTTTTTTCCATTATTTTTTCTCGTGTCGTACAGAAATAGGAAAACGTCATTGTTATTAAATATTTATGTTGTTAATTTTTAAAACTCAACTTGGCCATTTTTTATTTCCTTTCCCCATCTATTTTAATATTCAGGATTTAATCCCATTATTTCATTTCATCATTTCATAAATATGTGCAATACTATTCGTTGAGATGATAAATTATATTTATCTAATACTTTTCATTTCTTTTGAATGGAAAAGACGTTTCTACATTCCAATAATACTGTTCTGTTACCATCAGCCATAAAAGGAAGTCTTTTGTGCCTGCAGCACTGGGAAAAGAAGGTGTTCTGTTTTTTTTTTCTTTTCGTTTAAGCAGCATAACCACAATAAAAAAAAAAAATGTTTCACTGTAATAACAGTTTTGAAAGGCAAAACATCCCAAAAGCGTCTAAAGATTCATCTCGGAAAAAGAAAATTGGAAAATATTCAGAAAAATGCAATACGCATTTTAAAGTAGTATAGCTGATACACCCACTCAAAATAGTATTCATGTGTATGCGTAACTTTTCCTTTGGGTTTCTATGAATACCTAATTATTTTTTGAAGTACAAAATTAGGATGAGGTTCGACTAATCTTATTCTATACTGTATTATTTCAACACCCGTTCTTTGTACAGGAATGAAGTTTATACTTTTATTGAATATTACTTAATTTTATATATATATATTTCTCCACATAGAAAGTGTTTAAAACCACATTGTACGTTGTTCAAATATCCTAAGTATGTATTATTATTATATTCTTAGAGAAACTTCAAAACTCATTTTTTAGGTTTTAGTAGGGAGAACTTTTACATAAGAAAAACAAGTTTTTGATGATAAAGCAGTTAAGCTTGAACAGTGGAATCAAATTTATTACAATTTAAAAAAATAATTTCATTGATACTGTTGATTTTTTTTTCCAAGGAAGGTATGTGAAAAAACGCGAGATTGACCGCCCAACTTCTTGAAGAGCGAATTTCAAAATGTACCAATATTTATTTTTAGGCATTCATGTATGTTACATCCTACACAAATAATTTTATGGATATCTTTTTTTTTCCCTTTGAGATAAAGAGGGATATGTGAAAAGAATTCCCCCATCACCCCCGTATTATGAATTAAAAGAATTCTCTCTTGTTGAGTGCCTACGTTACAAACCTCACTTGCCTACCAGATTTCGTATTATTAGTTTTACTAGTTTCTGCTTAGTGAAAGACATAGAAAGACCTAGAATTCTGAAGTAGAAAGAAATCAACATTACTTCCGATCTTCCTAACATTAGTCTAAATTTATTAATTTAGATAATTTTTAATAGTTGGGTATGTACTATTTGCACCAGTTTTGGTCAGATAAATATATTTTTAAATCCCACTTCTGAAGATATCTTTAATCCTTAAATTCCTGGAATTAAGTTTCTTAATTCCAAATCCTTTTGCTGCTAATTCCAGAAGCTTTTTTAGATGTCTATTATTGAATTTACAAAAATAAAAATGATATTAGAAATATTTACTGTAAATGTATATAATAGGTGTGCCGCATAGTAATATCTTTTTTTACATGAAATTCAAACAAAAAAATTTTCAGCAGTTGTTGAATTCCAAACAAGCTGTGCCTAAGCATAGTACTCATATTTGTTAAATTTTAAAGCGAGAATTTTATAATTCATTTCTTCTTTCAAGAAAAATGGCTACCCTACCACTTTTTTCACGTCTACTCTCCTTGGAGAATTCGAAATGTACTATCGATTTTAAGGTATTTGTGTGTGTTGTGTTTTACAGCAAGAATTTTATGGATATCTCTTTTCTTCTTTGAGATCAAGCAGGATATGTGAAAAGAACGGTTTAGCCCCCTATACCCATAAGTTACGAATTTTGGAAAATGCTCTTTTAGCACTTAAGCTAAAAATCTTGAAGTACGTTAGAGATGAGTTCGGGCTCATTTTTTGAAGCCCGAGCCCGAGCAATATTATTAAAGTTGGATCCCGAGCCCGAAATTTCAGCTAAAGACAAATAAAATTAACTGCTTCATTAATAGGATACAATAAATTTTGGAGCTTCAAACACCTTCTAGTCCCCCGTGCCGCTATTTTTTGAAATAAGTACGTCTATTTATCCCATGAATCACTTTTTAAAATCTGTTTCAAGGAGTATGTTCAACAAAGGAGAAATTTTTCACGAGGCCGAACGCAATCGTGAATTACAGAGCTCGAGCCCGAGTCGGGCCCGGGCTCGGGCTGAGCCCGTCTCATCTCTAACGTGCGTGCCAAATTTCGTATTATCAGCTTCAGTAGTTTTGACTACGCAAAATATTGATAAAGGAAGTTACTTTACGATGCGCCTAATTAATGTAGTGTGCTCTAAAAATGCACTCACGCAAATTATCATTGTATTATTCGGTGGATTTTCTATGCTGGCTTCATAAATATTAATTTTTTTTTAAGTCTCTTTATCCGTCGTAAAAATATGGTACTGAAAACATCTGAGAAAAACAAAATAGAACATTGTCTGGCCATCGCTATTTTTCGAATGAATATCTAACCAGACTCCTTTACATTATTCCATGTGTTAAACTATAATGAGAACGTTTTATAAAACTTATCCCAGGAAAAAGTGTTTATGATACTCCTATCAATTTAATTAACAACACACTGCATAGGATTCCAAACGTTGCGGAGATATTTTTTCCCTTTTTATTTATTCATATAATTAGGTATAAAAAGAAATAAGATTTTATTACTTTATTCATTTTTAAATGGTGCTGCAATATCAACTAACAGGCTTACAAAGAATAAAATGTTGAATGTTGTGTATTTTTATATATATATATATACTATTATTATCTGCGATACGCCTACTAACACATTTTCTGCTATCATATTAGTAAGTTATTCTCTTGTTATCGTTACTATTGCGCTAAATGGTGACTTCAATTACTTTTCATGTTACCAGCTTTTTTCTCTTTTGCTTTATGTTCAATTTGTTTCCTTTTCTTTCTTTCTTTTTTTTTTTTCCCCCCTCCGCCGGTGAAAGTGATTTTAGCGATTCTTTTTTGCCGACTGTCACTGAAAAAAAAAAATATATTTCTCTTACAAGGATTTGTTGCACTCATTTCTTTATCAATATAACCTATTTTCTGTATATCTCGTTAATATTTAATAACGAGAATACTGACTTATAATAAATTGAGAGTGATATAAAATTCATAAATACGAGTAACCAGGAAAAAAAAAAAAAACGGGAGTGCTGTATAGATTTTGAGTTTATCAAGAATTTAAAAATATAAAAATGCGAATTCAAAACCTTGAATTTTATCACTTGCATATGAAATTACACATCATTCAGAAAATTTTTCAATGCTATTGTATTCTTCAGTTCTTTTTTTTCCCTCTCAGATTTTTACCTTTTGTATTATCTTATTTTATTTATTTATTTATTCACTGAACTGATAATATGTAAGAAAAGTTTGTAAAGATGCATTTTGGCTTTGCATTATTTACATACTTCCTTTAAATATTGAAAGCATGACGATATCCTTTGAAAGTACTTATTTTAAAAATTTAAAAACCATTCATTATTTTTTAATAAAAAAACAATGTTATATTCACACTGAAGGCAATAATAGAAATTGTTTTTGAAAATTAAAGAAAGTTTTCATGTTTAAATTTAAATGATTAGAAAGAAGATATTGGACCATTGTTTAATAGTATTAAACGAAAAGCTTAAGAACTATTAATTTTCAAATTTAGTGAAAAGCAGACCATTTTCTGTCAAATGCTTATTATTTGTCAAAGGTATAAGATTTATCAGAATCATCAACGTCATTATGACTGGGAAAATTTTATTGAGCAATGGTTTTGCTGTGAGTCCTCCTAGTTTAAAATTTTCGCTGTCTATGGCAAAAATACAGAAATATTAACCCTTTGAAGCGCAACCATTTCCCAATGTCAAAAAAGTTCAGTCAATGTTAAAATGTCATTGCACCATTTAACCCTTTAACGCGCAGTGTTCCCGCTCTGGGAACACCAAACTCTGACGTTTTGATTGTTGCCAGTCACGAAGAATAGATTTGATTTCTATAAAAATAGTTGCGGGTGACATAGCTCCACGCGAATCCTTTACTTTTTAGCACGTCATTTCCCGTAAAGAAGTTGTCACGATTATTTTTTAACAGCACTGGCATCTGCCGAAAAATGGAAGAATGCGAGAACAGCTGGATAGATTGCCCAATGCTGAAAAAAAGGGCAGCCGTTGCCATCGCTCGACTTAACTACCAGCAAGATGGCGGACGATCGAAATGTTCACGGCGTGCCACAGATCTAGAGATCCTTTTTTGACGCAGCTGGCTGTGCCCGGCACAGCCAGCTATATCGTGTAGTTATATCGTGCGATGGCAACGGCTGCTCTTTTTCGACATTGGGCAGTCTATCTAGATGCCCTTCTTGAGTATTTAATTGAAATCAAATTTATTCTTCGTGAATCAAGACAGCCAAATGTCACAGCTGTGTCCTCACAGTGAGGATACCGCGCGTTAAATGGTTAATAAAATTTTCAAAGCTATTTTAGTTTAATAAACTTGATTTCTCGATTAGACTAAAGAATTTACAAAACGAAAAAAAAAATCTTTCCTATTTTAAATAAACACTTTAAAAGGAAAAGTGTGAATTATTCTCAAAACCAATGTCAGAATTTAATTTATCGTTACACATACATACGCAAAAACTGGGGAATGTTATAAATATGTTCTTAAAAGAGTTTTTAATGTCGATTCAGCCCCTGTTTTAGACATTGTATTCTTAGATATACAAAAATTTGTCTATTCTGTTAGAAGGTCGATTTACAAGGTAAACTATTACCGAACTATTTGCAGGGTGTCCACCAGCAACTATAAATGAGACTTTTACTACTAAATTTAAGATAAGGCGACTTTTTTGGATACATTTTTGGTTACTTTTATTGTAAGGATACTTTTTTGGTTAAAAAAAAAATTATTTTCATACCACATTCAAATATATTAGACAATTTTTCTTTTAATCTAGGCAAATAATTTAGGGATCACGAGACGACTGGTTTTGTTCTTTATCATTATTACTATTATTATTGTTTAGCCCATGTCTAAAATCTGTACAACTGTCTCCAAGTTTTTGGAAAAATACCGCTAAATTTGGCACTCACACAAAGAATAAGTTTTCAAAACTGAATCCATCTGTGAGATCTTAATTATCATCAAGCTTTTGGCAAGAAATTACCAAACTTTAATATTATTGAAGTATCGTATTGCAGTTTCAAATTAAACTAGTGCATCAGGAATTTTTTTTATAATTTAATAGACTTACAAGTAAGTCACATCGTGTCCACATCAGTTTTTTTTTTTGTTAATGCTGTAATGTGAACAAATAATTAAAAAAAAACTAAACAAAAAATACTATTACTTTGGCTACTAAAATTGAGAAAAAATATGCTATTTTGGCTACTTTTTTTAAAATTATGGTGAGGCTGCTAATGCTACTATTTCCATCTCCCGATAGCGATGGACACTCGGTATTTGGGAAAAATAAATAAACCTTGATAAATTCTGAGCTGTTGGCAAGATTCAGTTAAAACTTGCCGGTTGAATGCAAGGCATGCTGGAATTTTTTTTTTTCTTCAGCATGTGCACTTTAACTGTTGTTGTTAATTTTTTAAATGAAATTGTCGAAATACAACGATTCTGAGCGTATATCGTTTGTCAAGGCCTACTATTTAAGCAATGACAGTCCCATTGCGGGTCAAAAGAAATTTGCAACTGAGTACAAGCTAAAGATAACTGGTTCAAGTGTTACAACAATCAAAAATTTGATTCAAAAGTTCCAGAGAACTGGTAGAGAGAACACTCCATGCTTCAGCAAGTTGTGCTGAATTTCGTTATTCGTTTGCACCACATCATAGTCATCAGTGACGAGCATATCGAACATGTCATAAAGTAAATACGAATATTTGTAATCAATTTAAAATTTTGCATTAATTTTGTGCACTTAGTAGTTTATAAAAAAATATATATATTTTTTAATTTCACATAGCTTAATAATTGTCACCCTTTGGTTAGGTGTAATACAAGTACAGCAAAACTTCTGACAGATTCGCAAGGGATCCACATCTTTTCCCCTTAAAAGCTCAGTGTCCGTTGAACAAAAATGCATTATAAAATTGGTGCTGGTAAATAATTGTGAAAAAGTGAAATGCTGAAAGCTTTCGTTGATTGATTGAAACCACAAATAGATAAGCACTACCGGGAAGATTCTGTACTGACGTTTTGTTTATTTACTATTCTCAATCATCACGCAAAGACATTGGTACACAATTTACATTTTTATCTGGGATTTTCGCTCATTTTTAGAGAGAAAAATTCAAGTAAGTATTTCTTTTAATCTGAATTTGCGGTACAGCCAACTACCGCAATCGCATTAAACCTCACCTAAAAAATGAGTTATCTTTAATTGTCAATCCTTCTTTTTTTTTAAATAACTAAAATTAAAACAAATTCACTCCCCCCCCCCCCCGCGCATTTTCTAAACTTTGCAATAACAAATGAATATCATGAAATGTAAAATAAATAACTAAACAACATGAAATATTAGGGTGAGGTGGGGTAAGTGCACCACGTAAAATTAATAGCAATGCTTTGCCCAAGTCTGAGCACAAAATTTTGAATGGTACGAACTTAATAGTTTCATCATGCAATTTCAAGAATGTTCCTTACTGACCCCCTTAAATTTTCATAAAAATGATATGAATTTTTTATGTTGAAATAAAGTTTCAAAATTTTCGAGTGTGTGCATTTGCCCCATCTATTGGGGCAACTGCATTGTCTGCCTCTATCTCTTATAATAGGTTCAGTAGGAATACGATGGGGTCAAAGCATAATGAACTTTTCGAGAGCGTTTCGAAGTTTTTAGGCGAACTGAATTATGCCTCCTAATTTTTGAGATACGAACTTTTTTATGTGGTGAGAAAACTCGATCGTTAAAATGCTTAGAAACATTTTATTGATTTCACTCACCAGGTGGGTTAAATCCAACACCATGTGGTGTTCATGAAGGATTTTGATAACGACTTTTTCTCCTCAAGTATTAAGTGCACATTTGATGTATGCACTTGCCCCGTACTAACGAAAACCAGGGAGCAAGTGCACAACGCCCCTTGTTTTTTAAACAATTACGGATGTAATCAAAACAAAAACATGACTTAAAAGTACACTTAAAAAAGTAGAGAGCCATTAAAAATCAAAAAGATTAAATCACTTTTTTAAAATAAATGTTTTAAAAGCCCTTGCGAGATGTACAAATCAAGCTTAGGGCTGGAACTCTCTTCGATTTTTATAGTTGGGTTTTAGTTATCTTTTTTTTTTCCTTCTTCTTAAGCTAGGTATTTCAGATTTAAGGCTGTTTTTTAATAAATGATGCTTTTTTGAACAACTCTGTAAGGTCTGAAACTAAGCTGGAAACTTGAAAATATTTCAGATTGCCTTTTCATGTCCTTCACAATGAGCTCTTGCAATAGTTTGAAACCACGGATTTAGAATTTTATGTTTGAGTTGGGACGAGTCTTACGGTTCTCATGTCTTTCATACCAATACAAACCGGAGGCAACGCAGGGACGCGACCTACGGTGTTTTTCAAATCCTGCTGTAGGCTTGTTCCACGTGACGTTATAACTCATCAGCTCCGCCTTCTGGATCCAAAACATACCACAGGTAATGCAAAGGAGGAGGAGTTTCACAGAATTTCGACAGGAGATTGTTAGAGTTCATCCTAATTATGAATGACTGTACATTTAGTTTTAAAAATTATTATTAATTAAGGAATATGTGATTTCTTATTTTTTCAAATGTGTCACGTTAGAATCATTACTGCACGCGCTAAAGGCCAGCAGTAACGGTGAAATATTTTGCCCATTACAATCAAGGGATGATTTTTTGTTTTTGAACAAACATGGAACAAGCCTATTTACACTGTCATCGAAGGCGGACACCTGGCGCCCATTTTGTGGGTTACACACTGTTTTAGGGGGGCTGGGGGGGGCAAATCAGAGGTCGCGCTCTAGAAAGATACTATATTTTAGTGTTTACCCACATCTGCGTTATACTAGCACGTTAATTATTACGGTAATACATATTTTCTGTTTTACAAATAGCTTTACATATCACATAGGTGGGTATGTTAAGTTTTACATACCTTTCTGAAGAGCTAGAAGGGGGGGGGATGGCCTCTCCCTGCCCATATGTATGGGCGCTCATGAAGGTGGAGAACTTCTGAATATTGACGCTCATAAGAAACTGCTAGAGACCGCCTTGACGATTTTCTTCAGTTGTAAGTCAAGAAACTAACTTGCAACAAACACCCTGGTTACCAACGCGTTGCCTTAACCACTTAAAAGTTCTAGTACAGTTGATGAAGAAATATTCTGTCTGTTGTTTTGGAATCTAAAATAATTCGTTTGTTTCTAAAGCTTTCTAAAAAGAATGTGATCAACGGCGCTCTTACAAATACTTTTAGTGATTGAACTCTTTCATTTTTAAGGCGAAGAAGTCTCATCTTAGGCTTAAAAACAATTTAATACAAAATAATTACAAAGAAAATTCAGTATGGTGTCTAAAAGTATTCAATTTACTGTCGGTTAAGTAAGAGGGGACACTCTTAATGTCGGATTAGGGAGAAGGGGGGGGTAATGAGTCAATCCTCCCGTTCCTTGAGCTCGCTTAACCCTTTAACGCGCAGTGTTCCTGCTCTGGGAACACCAAACTCTGACGTTTTGACTGTTGCCAGTCACGAAGAATAGATTTGATTTCTATAAAAATAGTTGCGGGTGACATAGCTTCACGAGAAAGCTTTACTTTTTAGTACGTCATTTCCCGTAAAAAAATGGTCACGATTATTTTTAACAGCACTGATATCTGCTGAAAAATGGAAGAATTCGAGAACAGCCGGATAGATTACCCAATGCTGAAAAAAAGGCAGCCGTTGCCATCGCTCGACTTAACTACCAGCAAGAGGGCGGACGATCGAAACGTTCATCGCCTGCCACAGATCTAGAGACCCTTTTTTCACGCAGCTGGCTGTGCCGCACAGGTCTCTAGATCTGTGGCACGCGATGAACGTTTCGATCGTCCGCCATTTTGCTAGTAGTTAAGTCGAGCGATGGCAACGGCTGCCCTTTTTTCAGCATTGGGAAAGGATTGCGCCTCAAAGGGTTAATCCCACTTTTGAATCCTTGTATAACATATTCGCTGTCGTCATTGAAAACATGAAAAGTTGCTCTCGAGGAATTGCTGAGTTCCGGCGAAGCATTCAAAGACCCACGTCGGGAAGCAGCACTTGCCTAAAATGAAGAATTTTTTCCACTGCGCCTTTTCAGTGATGACAGCAAACAGTTTAAACATGTGCTGAAGATTTAAAATTAACAGAAAAAAATATTACTAATCTCTCATAAAATGCTTTCTCGCACTTTTTGGAAGCTTTTGCTTTCTACATGGGCTCCGATGTATAGTGTTGGGTATGAATGAATGAAAACTGTTCGAGTTAATCGATTATTAAGTGCATTCCAGATAATCGATTTTGAAAAAATCTTTTCAAACGTTCAGCATATAGCATTCGAATAACGCATGACATTCGAAATCTCGAAGAGAAATCGCGAATACTATTCAAATAATGAAATCCGTGAACACTGTTCGAATAATAAAACAGCAAATACTATTCGAATATAATTTACATTTCTTTTTCGCCTATGCCAGGCCCGAGTTTTTAATCAGAGCATCCTGCATCCACATCCGCAGGCCGACCCTATCAAGGCAGTACCGGGGGGACCAGGGTGTCCCCCCCCCGCGCCCCGAAATTAAAAATTTTGTTAACAATAGAATAATGATGAAGTCTTTTTGAGAAAAATTGAGCCTTTTTCACCGTTTGGTCCCCCTCCGAAATTTTTGGACCCTCCCCGAATTTTTTTTCTGGTTATGTCCGTGGGCCCTATCATTACAATTTTAACTCATTAAATTCTAAAAAGTTTAAACGTCAATTCATTTAAGCCAACCTATTTTTAAAAAATCTATTACGTCGTTCCGAACTTAGCATGCGAATAGTACAAGTCATTCAAAATCGCGAATATTATTCTAATAGTGAAATCGCGAGATAGTGAAATACGAATACTATTCGAATAGTGAAACACGAATACTATTCGAATAGTAAAACAACGAATACTATTCGATTAGTAAAACTTCGACTACTATTCGAATAGTGAAACTTCGACTACTATTCGAATAGTGAAACTTCGAATACTATTCGAATAGTGAAACTTCGAATACTATTCGAATAGTGAAACTTCGAATACTATTCGAATAGTGAAATACGAATACTATTCGAATAGTGAAATACGAATACTATTCGAATAGTAAAACAACGAATACTATTTGATTAGTGAAACTTCGAATACTATTCGAATAGTGAAACTTAATACTATTCGAATAGTGAAACTATGAATACTATTTGAATAGTGAAATACGAATACTATTCGAATAGTAAAACACGATTACTTTTCGAACTTCGAATAGTGAAATACGAATACTATTCGAATAGTAAAACACGATTACTATTCGAATTTCGAATAGTGAAACTATGAATACTATTCGAATAGTGAAACTACGAATAAGAGAAAATTCCAAATATTAATTCGAATTTCGAATAGTGAAACTATGAATACTATTCGAATAGTGGAACTACAAATAAGGGAAAATTCCAAATATTAATTCGAATTTATTGGAATATATTTATTCGATTTATTCGAATAGTAGTTCGATTATAAATCTTTCGAATAGAAGATGCCATGTCTCAAGACTAGCTTTAAGAGAACCCCCTTTTCTGCAGTCGTGAGACAAATCAATTTGCGACCCAGCTTTCGACCTCCATACCTCCAAAGTTCATCCGCAATATACGCCCTTCGCATTTATGAGCATCAAATGATATTTCAACTCCACAGATGAAATCCTTTTTTCCATCGTTATGAACGTGTAATTAAAAGCAATATCTACAAGCCCTCGCCGAGCGGCGGCGTGGAGAGTTTGGATCGCGTGATTCCACGGCAATGAGATCCTGTGATCTCTTAAAAAAGTCAGTCTCGACTCGAGCGTAGAGTAGAATGGTTTCTGAACTTTTAAATTTGATTCACTCCTCTGTCGTGCCAAATCGTAATTAAAGACCCCCTGAGAACAGCATACCTAAAGGGAGATTGTTCTATTGAAGAATGTCTGGTTTATTATCGTTCCGAGCATGCCGTAGGATTTGAATTTAATTATAATACAGTACTTTTTAAGGATGCGTTTATTTTTATTTATTTATTTAATGTTTCCCCCCCCTTGGTTCTCCATTGTACTGTATTGAGACGGAGAAAACTTTTGTGTTCGTGCAAGGCCTAGACTTTTTAATTATTATTATTACTATTCTTTTTGGGGACTTGAAGAATGCGGCCTGATAACAATAATGCCGTAGACTGTATTGTATAAATGTGGGTGTAGTTGGAGAATTAATCTCGGTTTTTCTAGATTTCCACGTTGGATTTCCGTTTGGGCGTCTCTAGTTTAAAACACAACGGGCAAATCGTACTTCAGGGTCACGTGAGACAGAACGGCGGTGACTTTGTTTTGGTCAATAGGATTAATTTCCCATTTCATTTTCTTTCTTTTCGTTAAAGAGAGGGACGATTTTTTCATTATCGTAAATTGATGCATTTGACTACAGTATAAAGTCTTGACTTGCGCGAGCATTCCAAGACCCCTCTGTGTTGTGAAATAGGGTATATATACAGGGACGGATCTAGGGTACGTTATGCCCCTCTGCAAACATAAAAAAGGTGCCTACTTAATTTTTTTTTTCAAGCTCTTGAGTTCGAAATGGCACCCCTTCGAAAACGATGCTTACCTTGCTTACCATGTTGGGCCACCCCTGTATGACTTTTTGAAACACACGCACAGTTATTTCATATATTTATAAACACCCCTCAATCTGTTTTAAACCACTCCCTAATTATATATTGCTATTTCCCACATAAAGTAATGAATAAACAATGTAAATTAAAAAAACACTCACTGTAATTCAACATAATACTATACAGCAGTGGTTTTTTAACAGATAAAGGAAAACGATGTGTTTGATCACACATTGCTACGTGATCTTGAATCTTAATGATGTGTCCTACCTCCTCTAGATGTTTGGGGCAACATTTATGGGACATCCTGTAGAGCGCTGGATTCGGATTTACACAAGATGCTTCGTGAAACTGTTCAAGATATTCCACCAAAAATCTCTTAAGTTCTCCATCATCGGAAAAATTTGAGAAATCCTGGTTTAGAAGACTGAAATCAATGTATTTTGGATAGTTAATTGTTTTAAAATAATCAAAACTTTGCAATATAACACCAAAAAGACACGTGGAACACGTGTTTCTATCGAAAAAATTTCGAACTTCTTCAGCAGCAATAGAAGTCCATACACAGTCTCGAGTCTTATATGGTACTTACGCGTTTTATGCACTCGTGTTTTTGAGAAAACTTGAGCAAATAAGACTCGAGTCTGTGTATGGACTTCTACTGCTGCTGAAGAAAATCGAGATATTTTTCGTGTCCAGTTCGATAAGTTTCTTGTGTGTGTGTTATTTTACAAAGTTTTAATTATTTTATCTCTTAAACATCCGTTTCTTATGAGTGTTTTTTGTTAGTTAATTGCTTTGATGAATGCATATATTAAGATTTTTACTGTAAGCGGGAGAAAAACAACAACCTTAACCATTTTTTTCGTTGCACGATAACTGTGCCATTTCCAAACTGTTCTTCATCAAAAGTTACTGCGTTTTAGTATTCTTTTAATTAAAAATAATTTCGATTTTCACGTCGTTCCTCTTGTCTAACCATCACAGTGGATACTGTTGTGTTGCTTGTACTTACTTCATCGCGTGTTTTTGTTCCATGTATCTTAAATGCTCCCCGAAAGTACGGATGGACCAAGTTGTACTCCATTGGCCTAATTGTAGTTATTAAGATCAACAGAAAAGGATGCGAGGAAGTTTAATGTCACCAGATAGCCTACAGATGGTAGTGTGAGAAACGTAATGACAGGGTTAAGATACAGCGAGTTAAAATTCCAGCCATGCAGCGCATACATATGCATGTTAGAATGTATCCACAATGTGAAATGAAGAGTCGGAAATGTATCCAAGTGATTCCAATATTTCAATTTTTCAGCAGTCTGTAGAGGAAACGTGACTTTGGTGTTCGATCAAATCAATCTTTTTTGTAAAAGGAAATTTTAATTAATATCTATTATTTAAAATGCTTTTAACAGTTTCTAACATTGTTGAAATGTGATTATAGATTTATTTGTCTACGTTGGCTAAATCTAGGGGATCGACATAGTTGTTTTATCCACCGATGTTTGTTTGAATCGATGTTTTTTCACAACAGTCTACTGTATACTTTATGCTTTATTAGCATGAATAGAATATATTTAACAGGCCCCACCTCGGCTGAGTGGTGATGTCACTCGAAATGATAGACGGAAGGTGCCTGGTTCAAAAACAAGTCGTGTCCGCTGACCTAACCGCTCGGAGTTTTCCGTGGTTTTCTCCGAAACTAGCGTAAATACAGGATAGGATCTCTTGGAAACACCCCCAAAGAGAGCACCCTCTGTGTTGTCCTTCTGACGTGGATTATTAAGCGGACTTCGAACCAAACTCACAAATCTGAAGTACATGTTACATAAACAAAGCATAAATATACTTAACCACTTTTTGTAAACTAGGAATGCGACATCGATGTCTTCCAATCATGGATGTTTGTATTTATTGTTCAATTAAAATTTCATTTTATTTAATTATTTGTTGCGATTTTCCCCCAAAAAGCGTTTATTTTCAATTTTATGACTGCAATTTTAATTTTTAATCTGGGCATGTCTAATAAACAATAGACTAATTTAACCCTTTATCTACTGTAAGAATTGCCAAGAATATCCCCTTGAATCTATTTGTTTTCTCTTGTCATAGTTAGGCGATGAATGATAAATACTGATTAACGTAATAAAAAAGGAAATTACGAAAAAATGAATAAGCATAACCTATACGATTGACGACTGGTTTTACAAACAGTTAACGAGCCTTTTTCAAAATAGTATAGGACCAACCAATCTGAAGGAGTCAAGTGATACTTTGAGTGACACACTTTTAGAAAATCTAATCCTTTAATCATAAAACAGGCGTCTGAAAATTTACTAATGCTCTTTTTTGGGCTAGGAGGGATCACCCCAGAGAAAGTGAACGAAAAGCTGTCTATTTAAAACAATCTACTCTAATTGAACATGCAATCGTGATGTAAGCTGATTAAATGAAGTATTGGGTAGTAATTTTTCAAAGGAATGGTTACAATAAATAGATTTTTCTTTCTTTCTTTTTTTTTTTACAATTTTAATTTAACGGTACTTCTAAGTACCGTCGGTAGATAAAGGGTTAAAACGTCTTGATTTTGAAATCTTCTGTTTAAAAAATAATTTTTTTAGACCTAAAATTTTAATATTAAAAAAAAATCCTCACGAATAAAATATACTCAGTAAAAAGTCTCGTAATATAATACTCTAACAAAAAATAAAGAAAGATTGAAAATGCAATAAAATGCATTGCATCAAAATCCGAATTTAATTTATAATCTACTTTCGAACTCTGCTGAATTTATCCAAAACAGTAAAATAAAAGTATCGAAACTGCATTCGCGATTTTTTCTTTCTTCCTTTCTCTCTCTCTCTTTTTTTTTTTTCTTTTCTGTCTTCTGAATTTCTTTTTCTGGTTACATAAATTCTGTCCAAGAAAATCCTCTGCAAAGCTGATTTTTAAAATCCGAGGGTTTAAAAGTCAATCATATAGTTAAATATTCAAGAAAGCGTAAACCCTTATAAGGGCAAGAAGGTTATAAGTAGTCAGCTCATGCGCGGAAGTCCAATCAAATAACTCTTCGTAGGTCAAACGTCTGTTCCGGCCGAGAATTTATGAGCGACTCTGTAGCGGAGTGTTTCTCTTGCGTTATTTAATGCACAGTTTAAAGAGGTAATTAAATTTTTCAAAAGGTACGACGCAATATTTTGCAAGGTGCACTACTATTTTCGAAAATAAATGTTCGTAAACTTTGCAATGCATTTTCTTTATCTTTCACGTTGTTGCAATATTCTAGTATGCTGATTCGATTATAGTCGAATTCTGTTATAACGACGTTAAAGGACCGACACAATTTGGTCGTTAATTCCTAGTGTAAGGTCTGAAAATTCAAACCTTTTAACATCAAACCAATCATTTAATTTAGTTTCTCTCGTTTAATTCAGACGCAAAAAAACTAAGATCGAATGTATAATATTTCTTCTTACCGATAATAAATTTAATGCATAAGCTATTTTAAATATGCAGAAAATCATTTTGTTGTTTTGTTAGTTTCTAACGTCTATTAAGCCAGAAGCCAGTTAAAAATTTCTTACGATTTCGTTTTTTTTTTTCCCAGTGTCTGTCCTTAATTTACTTTTGTAGCGCGTGAACTGTAACGAAATTAAACTGTAGTAGGTGTTGAACAAAGCATAATCATTAATAAAAATCTAATCTGGATTTATTTATTTATTAATTTTTTGTTTTTACAATGGCATGCTTACAGACCATTGTTTCCACTTAATGGTGTTCTGTTTCATAAAACATCTGAGTAAACTTGGGTGCTGCTTTTTTACAGAACGATTAACTTTTAAGACATGCGCTATTCACAAAAATAACTCAGTGTATTAATCCTTTGGGGTCGTTAAAATTTGAATACAGGTGTCATACTGGTCGAAATTAATTTCAGTTATTGAACGAGCAGTGATCATAATATGCAATATTAAGAAGAACAAACAAGATTTATTAATCTTTTTGAGAGCTTTAGATATATGTTTACACAATAATATTCATAAGATACCTGTCGTAGCGATGATAGGTTCGTCGAAATGCTCTATAAGATTAGGATGGCTTCTTGCTGTGGTGCCCGAGAGCAGATATACGACCGGAACGGTAAAACAGCTTTGGCGGCTGAAAGTAGACATACGACCGCAAAGGGTTAAAAACGTGCTTATTACAAATACATATGTTCATATGAAAGACACATTTTGCTAATATTATTTGATCAGTGGCGTGTAAAAGAAAATCGAGTCCCACAACCAGCCCGTGCGTTTGTTGGAGTCTCTGCTGCTTTCATTCCAAACATGCAGCCTAATACCGATGCATTTATCTTAGCCTTTCCGAACTATCTATGAAACTTTTTAGAACAAAGTTTTTGCCCAGTCATTGCATCTGTCCGACTCTTCAACAAAACTCCATGGGAGTTTTAATGATGTGCCTCAGATGAAAGCGCTTCTGTACCCACTCTTCCTTCGTAACTTTAATTTTATGATACCCGATTTATAATCCCGCTCACGTATCGCGAAGAACTGGAAATTCAAAAAACGATCCCAGTGGATCTCGGTTTGTTGCTTTCAAAGAACAACTCAAATAAATCGGTTCAATGTCTTGACAGATTTGACCCGCCTCCATGATGTACAAGCGATCAAAACCGGAGCTGTTTGAGACTGGCAAAAAAAAAAAATGGATAGGATTATTTCTGATATGTTAAAAAGTTCTTGGGAGTTTAATTGATCGTAGGTTCGAATGACGTAAATATAAAGATTCCCCCCACATCAAACATCGTCCATCCTGGCATGACATTCCAAACAAGAGCTTTGAGCATTTGCGGGATCACTGGCTAGTTGCAACGTGTGATGATTCTAGAGCTTTCAGAGCTAGCTGGCGAAAATTTAATTGAACGTCAGAAGCTAACGTGTGGTAAAATAAAGAGTGACATCGCTTACCGAACAATCCATTTAGTGTTAGTGAAAACTTGAAAGATTGAAGTTCATAATATCAACAGTGATTGCCTCAGTGAAAACGACTACTTTTAAAGATTTGTGAAGTTACCTGTAGTAAAACCTTAGCTCAGAAACTATCACACCACAGTTTATTTTCTCGTGAGAGAAACGAAAATTTTTTAATTAGAAAAATATTATACTTCTGTGAATCAAGCTTTGCTAATATAATAAAATATCAGCGAAAATTTTGTTGATTCAGTAAACATTTTTTCATTGTGCATCTCAATAGCAACATAAATTTGTGTTTGTTGTGTACTTCTGAAAAGCTAATAAAAAATAGTAAGTGGTGTGAAGAAAAACTTTTTATACAATTAATTAATTAATGTTAATATTGCCTTTACCAAACAAAACACCGTTTTGTCATCCTTGGCTTTCAAAATAAAATGTTTGTATTTCAAGACAACTGTTAGTAATGTGTGTAGATTTAAGATCTTTCGGAGTTAGTTGGCATGGATTGAATTAAACGTCAGAAGTTATCATGTAACAAAATGTGACATGAACTGTGAACATTTGAATACCCCTAATAATCTAAGGAAATGTTCATTTTATCTTTTCAAAAATTATTATTGTTACTAATAATTTTTGGATTTACATACATATGTTTGGGAACAGAATTTATTTGCTTTTACTGAAGTTCACCTAACCCAAAAGCAAATTTAGATTTTAATAAGTATGGATCGAATTTAGGTAATTATAAGTTTCAGAAAAATACTTAACTAACATGCGAGATTAATTGCAAACATATAGAACAAATAGCAGATCACAATAAACTGTTTTGGATGATAAATATACAATATGACCTTACATGCAATGTTATTCGCTATGGAATTATTCTTACCGACACAGCGCCTTACAAAGAAAAAAAAAAAAACCCTACAGAATTCTTTAGAAAATAATACTCTAGCTGAACAGAGATCCTGAATCTCGAAATCTGATAAGGGAGAAGAAGAAATATTTGTATACTATTACAGAATATTAACGTAAGGAATGTATAAAATATTTTTAGGGAATAAAATGAATGCATATTTCCAAGTAATAGTTTATAGATAGTATAAAGATATAGTCTAGTAACATCAGAGGTATTTCTCGAGGTTTATTGTTCTATAATTTGAGGCTTAAACTTATTCTAATGAAAATAATGAAACCGTTCATAAATATGTCCAGAACAGAAAACTTAATTTACATGAGTGTGTTATGTAGCATTTGAAGTCCATAAATTTTGTTGTATTTATAAACATCACATTTTATAATGGTAAACAGAATTTATATTGTCTGTTATGGGATTTTTTTTCCTTGGATAAACTATTGGATTTGTTTGACTAAGTTTTGTTTGCCAGATAATATTCTGTGATTATAAAATTTGCTATAACTCAAGTACGTTTTAGATTTTGTTTGATGCATCTGAATTTTTTTTTTTCTCTGAAGATTCTGAACAGAAACTTCAAGAATTTGTTTTGTATAATAGTTTATTATTTATACTTTACTTATTGTTTTCTTTAGTTTAGCAATGCTATCTTTACAAGGTGTCCCAAAAAATATAGCGAAAAATTTAAGGAAGACAGTGCTCATAATAAGGATTTAGAATCACGTGGCAGTGTATGCTAAAAAAGCGTTGTTTTCATACTTTGGTTAATGATTCCTTCACAAAAGGTGTTGAAGTGTTAGTTAACTTAACCATATGAAGTTTTATAACAAGTGGTTTATTATTATATTTAGTGGTTTATTATTATAAGGATTAAAATATTATTTGATTGATAATTATTAACCTTAAATACAAGTAAAACATGCAGAAAAATTCATTTGCTAATATTCTATCATTCGAAAGTGTCACAGAAAACACTAATCAGTAGTTAAACCTGAGTAAAAAGTTTAAGGCCAGCATAGAAAATAGCTTATAAAACAGAAAAAAAAACTTGTCTAGGAGCCATTCCTTGGAATTACTTCAAATATTCTTTTTTTCTTGGATGAAACTACTTTTTGTCAAAGTTCAGGGTCGTTTTATACCATTCGTCTTCGATAACAGATTTCAGTTCTATGTAAAATGTCTCATTAGCATAAAATCTTCTCAAAAAGTCACCCCTTAAGTCCTCTATTGGGTTAAGATCTGGAGAGTTAGCTGGCCATTTCAAAGTTTCAACATTGTTGTCTTGGAACACATTTTTTTTTATACTGTTACTCGAATGGATAGATGCATTATCTTGCTGATATTTTCAATTTTCCCCTGCAAGAGATTCAACATTTAGAAAAAGATGACTTGTTAGGACACTTTGATATACTTATGATTCATTTTACCCGAAACTAACACAATTGAACCCCATTGTAAGCAAAGCACCTCCAGCTCCAGGTCATCACAGAGTCTCCACCTAATTGGCGCTTAGAGAATACTCATTTTTCTTTTCTTAAATCATGCTAATAGTGCTTCCATCCATCTGGTCCATCCAAATTCCTTTTTTGTAATCAAATGAACGTTACACGATGTTTTGGTCTGAAAAATGTTTACATGTGCAGTAACATGTAAATTAAAATTTAGAAACGTTTACTGCTATTTTCATATTATATAGCTATGATTAGGAGCTAAAAGTAATAGTGCATGTTCTCGAATACCAACTTCTAAATCCTAAGGGGGAAAAAAAGAAATGAAAAATAGGCTACCATTTAAAGTGCGACACAAATTGATTTCTCCCACTTATACTTATTCATTCAGAAACGTTGTATCATCGCATTAACATTTTTTTTTTTTTTTTTTTGACGACAAAGCGAGAGGCTGTAACAGGAAGGTAATTTCCTTTTCCAAATCACAGATTTTGGTATCTACAATAGTACTTATTTAGTAAGTTGAGGGTTTTACCTTTGTTTATTGTACGGTAGTATATGTTCATTAATACCTCATCAATCACACTTTTTTCTCATTCCCATTCATTTTTGGCTTCGACCTATAATTGAATCGTTACTTTGTACCAGTTCCCAGGTGTATTACGTTACTTACAGTGGAATTTCTGCTCTCCAAATGCGAAGTTTTAACGTGATAATTTGGTATGCAGATTAAAAAGTTACTGCTGTATGAACAAATTGAATAGAGTTAATTTATTATGCACAGTTGGATGAGAGTTCTCTTTTTTTATAGCTCATATTTTATAATACTTAAATTAAGTGTCGCCATGGAATAAAGGAACTATGATGTATAAAGATTTATTGTCTACCCTGTTTAACGGATTGGTCATTTTCAAGCAGGAATAATATCGTTTAACTTATGAATTACCTAGATCTTATTCACATACACGAGAAACACACAATAATATTCAAATAGATAGGGTGAAACTGTAATTACTTTATGTATATTTCATGAAAGTGAGCTTGAATGATTGTTTAATTGGTTGCATGTGAAACTTGCCCATAGTATAAACTTTCTAATTTGAAACTCCATAAATGCACAGCCAGCAGATAATAGAAATAACATTATTCATGTGGTATTTACAATGCTTTTTTATACGCAATTCTGGCGTAGTTACACCTGTTTGATACATAAATTTACTTTATGTGCTGAAAAATGAAACGATCTAATTAATAGTTTAATGTCAACGTAAAATTTAAACGCCGTTTGCATTTAACAGCACTGTGCATGTTTCACGGCGTATGTCAGCATATTTAAGAAAAATTACTTCAAAGACTCAAAGATTGAAAGTTTTTGTGTGCTTGTGCTCATATACTACTTTCAATAGAGGATTGTTTCAAAGCCATTTATTGTGGTTCTACGTGAAATCATTCAAATTTTCATTGGGGTTTTGTATGCAGAATAATATAATTATCAATAAATCAATAATTATAATAATTGTAATAAATTAAGAATTATGGTACTTTTATGCTATCATCTGAAGAACGAGGAATTCAACAATATTAAGACATTAAAAGTGCAGAACTTCCGTATACGGAAAAAAATTACATCAAATTGATATTTTTTAACCATTAACCATTTCAACTTGATATTTTTTAATCAACAAAAATTTTGTTGATTAAAAAATATCAAGTAAAGTGTAGCTGATTCAATAGGATTATTCCGTTAAAATATCGTGTGTATTTTTCCTTTTCTTTTTTAAAATTCAATAAAACATTTTTATCTGCGTGTAAAGCGTGTTGTTTTGAACATATTCGTAGACGTACTTTTAAAGTTTTGTCCAGCTTTACTGCCAGTTATGCCAAAATCCTCCAGGTGGAGGACAAACACAAGGAAAATTTCTTATAACATTCACTTCACATGCACTGCAGTTATACTTGGGACGTTTCATCTGCACAATCGATTACAAGAATTTATACGGATTACGATTACTGTCGCCTAAAAAGATTATGTTTACTGTTAAATTCTTAAAATAAGAATCTTAATGCAATCAAATATCCAAATAAGTTTCGGAATAATTTAATTTTATAAAGTATTTCTGTAAAATATGTAAAATAGTAGAATGTTGGTGAATAATTACAGTCGATTCTAATCATATCGAAGTCTGTGAAATCAACACTGCGAATGATCTGTTCATACTTCTTTCTACCCAATACAATAGTTTTATTCTTGGTGAGATTTATTTATCAAACTGTTTCAAAACTCCATATTATTTTAGAGGAAAATCTTGAAGTCTGGAAGTGTGGTAAATGCGGTTATTTTCAAAATACATGCTACACAGTCTTTATAACAATAAGTCACTCCTTTTTTTTTTTTTTTTTTTTTTTATCTTGTCTTGATTTATATAAATGAGCGTATTTTAAATTCAAAGAAGGCTTTATGGGAGTGCGGAATATTTGTATATATCCTTCAACTATTCAAAATTACGAGAATAATGGACTCCCCAGGGCCTTAGTCATCATCAATAAATCTGTAAAGAAGTTTATCATATTTTCACCAAAAAACAACGCAGCGGGAGATTTGACAACAAGCTCTAAAATTTACACAAAAATATATGTTCATTTTGAGAGATAAATTGTTTTCAACTAAAAACATCTAGATGAAATCGCGTCATTTAGTGAGCTTCAGTTTTATTTTACGGTCTTGAGGTGAATCAAATTGGAAGTACAAAAATTAAATTTTATTTAAAATATTTTCAACACATAATATAATGTTTTATTACACATAAACATAAAGTAATGTTTGATTGGAATGAACAAAATGCTATATTTAACAAAACTATGGTTGGATGAACTTCAAAAACATGATATACTTCAAAAACATGTCGACGAAAGTTATTCGGTCGAAATAGCACCAATGAAATTTTTGTTGATTTCAAGCAAAACCCTTTTTTCTTTCTTTTTTTTTTCATTGTAAAATCAATAGCACTATATATCCGTTTGTTTAAATGAAAAATATGTTTGATTATTGTTGTATCAAACTAAGGTAACTTTTATAGTAAAAAAAGAAAGCAGGAAAGAGCTTTTAAGAATATTTTAATTGTATATTAAATTTGATGTTTCAACAAAAATCTCTACTTGCAATATACTAGGTATGCCTCTAGGATTTTGTTATTAGATGCCCCTAGCAAATTACCAAATTTACATCTTCTGATCCAAGTAGCCTCCTCTATTTATGATATATTGATAATATGTATTATTAGAATAAAACTTTCTCCCTAATGGCCGGGTCAGCGGCCTTTGGAGGCTAGACCACTACGAGGGCCGCAGATGTTAATCATTTATTTAACTGTGGGGGCGCCTATTAGGCAGGTTAATGTTGTCCCCAAAGAGTGGTCTCATATTTCAATTTTGAGCCAATTCCCATTGAGAGACCTAGCACCTGAAATCGGCACACCCACGAAGGGGATATGTATCGTTTGAGCATGGAGGACATTGGAGCCACGAACAGATTTTGACCAGCTAGCAATTAGCGCACACGCTTTCACAGCACCCTAGCAGAGAGAGGTTTTCAACCTCCCAATCACTGACCAAGTCGGTGCTGCTTCATTTTCCATGTTCTTATGAGAACAGAGCTTAGCGACTAGGCTTCTGCGGAAACAGAATAAAACTAAATCCTTATCGCACTACTATTTTTACTTCCTATTTTATCCTAAGGAATTAATTCTATAACTAAAAAAAATTCCTGCTTATGGAAAACTAGGTTCATTAGATTTATAATTCTCTTAAATGTTACTTTTCTGATTTAGTCTTAGTTTCTTCATGCGATCAGAAACTGAGGTTGTTTTAATTTAAAATTATATATAGGTAGAATTAGTGACATTCTTCTTAAATTATCAAATGTATACTAATTCGATTAATTATTTTTCTTTAGTGTTATTTCATACTTAAAAGCTACTTATAAAAATTTATTTATGTTCACATATTTTAACAGCATATTGCGAATCATTATGCTTAATTTTTACTCCATAGGTTCACATTTGCAGTTTCACTTTTCCTTTATTCCATGGTTTACAACATTTTTGTTTTTAAATTATTATTGCACAACACATGAGTAATACACCAAAAAATATTATATTGACATTTTTTTATATACATTTAACTTTTAAACAGCTTTTAAAATTATTTTAGCTGTTTCATTAACTATGATTACAGTTTTTTATTTTATTTTACAGCACCTAATACATTCGCTTTTCATCTGAATTTTATAGGTATGGCGAAATATTAATCCTCTATTGCAATTTAATATTAGAAGTTAACTGAATTCGCATGAATATAGGTCACACTATCCAAATAAATGTTTTTTTTTAAAATTTGGATAGCGTGACCTAGGGATTCTGAAATATTGTCCAAAAATGCAATTGAAACTTCCTTTTACAATTTTTCACAACTTTTGCGGTCTTTACAATTTTTGCAGGTCACGTGATAGTAATACGCATAAGTAAATCATGATGTGAGGAGATATATGACTATTCCGATGATTTATATTATGATACAATTTCTAGTTCGCATTTTTGGTATGGTGTATGACATTTACGTAAAGTAACTTATTTTGTATGAATAATAAACCGCAAAATAAGCTAAACTTCCACTGCCCATTGATATTGCTTGAAAATAAACTATAATAATGTGTATCTAAAAATACATGTTTAAAACATTTATTATAAACACATATTTTTTAGATACAGATTTAAAAAAAAAGATGCAAGGGAGAAGTGGCATGAATGGGATATTTTGCATTTTGTAATTTTAAAAAATCTACTGCCGTTGTTTTAATGGAAATTGAATAAAAATAAAAATCAATATCTTACTTTTCAGGAAACATACACAAAATCACATTCAAACAAATCTAGTAAATATAAAAAGGAAAAATGCAAAGTTTCATAAATTGTCCCATTCATGGCAGACAGTCTTATGAATGGGACATGATAAAGTGAAATCTTTTTAATATTAGTTCCAACCCTATTTTTATATACAGTAGAAATAGTTTGCTGAGATATTCTCGAGGGAACAAACAAAACAGCAGATTAACATATTTAAAAATATCAAATTTATAGTAATAACAAAATGCTTTTTTATTAAGATACATTTCTCTTCCATAACTTTAAGGTTTGTACAAATTAATGAGAATGTATCATTGCGTGGCGTCCCATTCAGTACTTTAGTCTATGCTGTAGAATTAAATCAAATTCAAAAGTATGATGGCTTTGTATCTATGTAATTTAAACCTGGTGTTTGTAAAGTTAAATTTATAGTGTACATAAATTACTAGCAGATATTTATCCAAACAAACTCTTAAGCATAAGTATTTCAATTTTTAAAAGTTACGAATTACTTACTTTTGAATACCGAAATCACAAGATGGCACTTTTTGTCATCACACTAGCAGTCAGTTTACTATTGTTTTACTTAAAAAAGTGTGGCAATTAGCTACATTTACAAGCAGAATTTGATAACTGAAAACGTGTATACTTAAGGATTTGTGGCTATTGTCCCATTCATGCCACTTCTCTTTGACGTACCCCGGCTTGAATTTGAAGCTGGCATCAAAAAACTTTTATAAGCTGACAGCAAAAAATTTCACCTCACGGCAAAATTTTAAATTTTCGTAATGATGGTAAATTGCAGTTTTTTTTGTTTAAAAAAATAATAATAATTAACCATGCAACGAGAAAACAACAACAAAAAAAAAATGTGCTTCATTTTTCTTGTAAGAATTCTAGAGTTTCATATCTAAAAAAACACTCAAGTTAATAATGCTTTGAATACGCGTAACTGAACTTACCACCCTAAATGTTGATCATCGCGGGATTTGGATTGATCCCAAGCATTTGCCGTGGTCCCTATTTTATCTCGATCCCTGGTACTTACCGTAAGAAAATCCAAACATATCTTAGCAGAGATATGCGGTATAATGTTTTCTTTTCACTTCACTTTTGTTTATTAATTTAATTTCGCAGTTTCATTTATAGATACCTCGTATCTCAACATTCAATTCGTATCAGAGTCAGTGGTGTACCGCAAAAACACGCACCACCCCGCAGAAATTTGTGTGTGGGCCTATATGTCATGTCATTGAACTGCAGAATACACAGATACACTTCAAATTTAATTCTTATTTAAGATATGTATTTACATTACGCACAAATTCAGCTAACATGTACTTAGTAATTAAAATCGTAAAAAGAATTTTTTTTTGAGGGGAGGGGGGGGGACTCCTGGATTTTTATACTGAGGGGAACAACAGAAGATGGTGGCCAAGACAACATTTAATATAAAACGGATTAGCTGGTGGATATATGAAGTATTGCACAAGCTAAAGGAAATTAGCAAACTTCAAAAAACAAAAGCAGAAACAATAGGATTCTAATTTATTGCAAAAAGGCTTCTAGGCAGTTGCCCACAGGCCGATATATCCTGTTATGTACGTGTCTATGTCCAGCGTATACGTATAGACGAGGCCTGTCTCGTCTTGCAAAACAACTTCAAAACTTCGTCTTGTTTTGTAATACCCGTGTATTGTAATGATAAAAACCGCTATCCTGTCTCGCATAAAAATCTCTCGTCTCGCATTCATCCTTGCCTATCAATAACAACTCTGTGCTGCTTCCTTCCTATTGAGACTGTAAAATTCCACAGCTACCAAGCTCTTTTTTTTTTAAAAGAAAAGTTCTAAATTTTATTTTTAAAAGTGCAACAGTGAACGTTTGGATCCCCCTTTAGCTTCGGGCCTTCCCGATTGCGGTGGCTTATGGTACTACTTTAATCTGAGGTAAAAAAATTGACCTAAAGATAGATTTTGACTCAAAAAACTCGTATCTTAAAGCAGTCGTATTTCAAAGTACGACTGTAAATAGAGACTCACCTCAAGAGACTTCAGTCCCACAGACTGTACATTCGAATTAGAATATATTTGAAATCAAACCTTGTGTAAAGCAAAACAGTTGTTTACCATAAAATTACTGATTAATCTAGACTGCCCTGAGATGTGACTTATTTACATTAGCCATTCGAAAACCGATGAGAGCTGACCTGAAGGAATATGCCTTGTGGAACATTCTTACTCTTCCGCCATGTGATGCCAGACAAATTTTTCTCCCATCCGTTAAAGTTTTTGCCGAAAAGATGTTCCCGCACGCTATGGGCAGTATGAAAAGCATACCATTTTTTTTTTCCGTTTTTGCAATTACGATGGTTAAGGCACGAAAGATTAATGCTATTGCAGAACACAATTCCCTGCAAATTACAGCCATTCCAACTGGCGCGCCTCGCCAAAGGTGTGCAACCATTTAAATCGCATAAATCTCTGCCAGATGAATATGAAAGAACAAGTCATAAATTTGTCGGAAACGTATTCTTAGTGTTGGAATGAAATTATTGCTGTTGGATTCGTGGAAAGGTAGAAAAAGGAATTAGTTCGAGACACTACTATGCTTTTGGAGTATGTTTTTTTTTTTTTTTTTTTTTTTTTTAAACGTATTGCAGTGCTAGAATTTGATTGTGAGTTGGGTGTGCAGTCTGGGAAATATTTCTAGTTCTGTATAGTTTCTCCTTTGTGACGGATTATAGCACGTCATTTATTGGTCTATTTATTATTTTGTTTCTGTAACTTACCTTTCAAGAAATGTACGACGCGGGAATTTTCATTATGCTTTTTAAAAACTTTTCTTGCAAATGTGGGTGCTGGGATTAAAGACTTAGAAAGTTGACTGGACAACTATTCTGTGTGCAGAAAAAAGTGTTTTAAATCATGAACATTGAAGCATTTAGATTCGATGTTCATAATTTAAAACGAAGGTATTTCTAACGTTTGTTTTTTGATTAGCATCTATAGATTTACGTTGAAATAAATATTATAATTAAACTTCCTCTCTCTTCAGCTAAAACGGATCATCGGATTGTAACCAAATTTTGTGTACAGACAATACATGCGATGCGCTTAGGGAATTTTCAAGAAACAAACAAACAAAAAAACAACAACAACGTCAACAACAACAACGTCAAAACAACAACAACGTCAATGTTCACTAGGGGCGCTTTGCATGGAAAAACAGCAAATTTAACGATGGAAAATGTAATTAAATATGTAAAAACAATTTTAACATTTATTCAATAATTTTTGAGCATTTATTAACTAATTTGGGTCATATTTTTCAGCTGATTTCACTATTCAAATCGTCACTAGTGGACATTTCTTGAATTAAACACTTTAGAAAATTTCCTTGAGCATATCACATGTACACTCCAAACACCAAATTTGGTTTCAATCCGTCCAAAACCCTTTTTATAAGGGAAATTAAACTATAACAGCACTGTATAAAGAATTTAGCGCACAAGGCATCATACCAAACTCACAAGATTTAAGTCCAGCAAAAAAAAAAAAAAAAAAAGAAAAAGAAAAGAAAAGTTTCAGATTTAATTTAGCCCAGAATAGGGCGATGCATCGTTAGAAGTTGCCAGAATTGGTGACCATTTAGTAAGATATTAATCTAACCTAAAATAGCTGTATCGCATTTGGTGATTTTTGTGAGGCCAAGTAAGTAGTACACAAATATCATTTTTATCATTTTAAACGAACAGTAAGCTTTTATGAACGCCTTTATTGTATTGTACTTAAAATGGATTACTGCCATAGACCGTAATGTGCTGGAATTCTTTTGAATGACCCGTAAAAAAACTTGTGATCCTGTATGAATGATCCAGTAAAATGTTTCACACACTTTCTCCCAACGAAGAAAATTTGTTTTGGAAATGTTAATAATTTATATCAGGTTGTAACGAAAGTTCTCCGCCAAATCTGCTTGAGTCAGCTCATGCGGCACCCAGCGATTGAACTTGTACATGAAGTTTATGGGATGCATAGCGGCTATTGGGCATGACATTAAGATCTAACTCTTTAGCTAGCTCTCAAGTGGTTAAATACTGATCTTCTTCCACAAGTTCTCTGAGGTGGCCCTCATCAACATCTGTAGGCCGGCCAGAGAGCTCTGCTCCTTGAATATCATAGACCCCGTTTTTACTTCCTTGTACGTAGTATAAGGAAGTAATGTGATCCCGAAAAATTTTGGGGGCCAAATTTCGACAAAAAAACCGATTTTGACTACCTCTAAATTTAATTTAAAGAATTTTTTCGATGTATCTCATCGTAGGCTAGCATGCACGATCATATTAACGCGTCTGCAACTCATTTTGACCAGCGGCGAGTCTATTGTGGTCAGTTTTTCAATGCCGTCTGTACGTACGTACGTATGTATGTAACTCGCATATCTCAAAAACTATTGGTCGTAGAATGTTGAGATTTGATATTTAGGATTGTTCTTTGATCTAGTTGTGCACCTCCCCTTTTAGTCGCAATCGAATGTATAGTTTATGTACAGGAGCGCCCAAAAGATTCAAAATACATTACGCTCTATGGGCCGAAATTCATTAAACTCGCCTAACTCAAAAACAATTAAGCGTAGAATGTCGAAACTTCATATTTTGGATAGTTGTAACATCTTGTTGTGCACCTCCCCTATTGGTTCCATTCGACTGGATAGTTTATCTACAGGACCGCCCAAAACATTCGAAATACATTACGCTCAATGGGCCGAAATTCATTAAACTCGCATATCTCAAAAACTATTAGGCGTAGAATGTTGAAACTTTATATTTAGGATTATTGTAACATCTAGTTGTGCACCTCCCCTTTCGGTTCCATTCGACTGGACAGTTTATCTACAGAACCGCCTAAAAGATTCGAAATACATTACGCTCTATGGGCCGACATTCATCAAAGCGTTTTTTAGAGGGTTTGGGCTATTTCGAACGACTCAGGAGTGATATATGCTGTAAAGAGTTAGAAAATGAATTTCTCCATTGAAAAAAGTGTCTTTATCATTTACAGTTCTGCTACAGGAACACTCAAAAGATTTCCAATACATTACGGTCAATGGCAATTTTAGGGGCATTCATCCATTTCAAGCACAATACCGTCCTACCACATAAGTTAGGTAATGGTCCGACCACGGTCACGTGCCTCCCTCAAGAACTATGACAAAAGTCGCCAAGCTTGGCGACTTTTGGTGTACGTGTGTGCATATTTAACTTTCAAACCTCAAAAACTATTATGAAATTTCATATGTAAGATTGTTGTAACATCTAGTTGTGCATCTCGATTTTTGGTTCCAATCTGCTGGAGTTTCTTTACAGGACCACCAAAAAGAATTTCAGTACTTTAATGTCTATGGAAATCTTCAATATAATACAATTGTAGTCAGTCATTGTTTGGTACATGCCCAAAATCTCGCCGTCTGTCCTCGACCTTGGCGAGTTTTGCCGAAATGTCGCCAAATTTGGCGATAATCTGTCATTGTTGGTCCATTCTTAAAATCTCGCCAAATGTCGTCGACATTGACGAGTTTCGCTGAAATATCGCCAAATTTGGCGCCAAAAATTATTTCGTATTTTGTATAACTCTAAAACTTTAACCCGTAGAATTTTGAACTTTTGTATTTAGATAATATCGCCGCCCAGGTGGTGTAGTGGCTAGAGAACCATTCTATCACGCCGTGGGTCCGGGTTCGAATCCCGGCTTGGGCATGGATGTTAACTTGTCCGTCCCTTCATAGGGGGTAGTGCTGTCCGCCCACTGGGTGCTCCCATAATAAAATGGACAGTAACTAGGGCCGTTGATGGCAAAGGCTTGTGGCCAGTGCCTGCCCATTAGAAAAAAAAAATAATATAATATCTAACTGTTTTCAATATCTTTTTTTGACAGCAATCGACTAGGAATTTATTTACAGGGTGAGCCAAATGACTTTGAATACATTAAGGTGTATGGATGCATTCAATTCATTGAAAGTCAGTGGTCAATGACTACTTTGGCTATCCCCAAAATCTCGCAAATTATATCAAGTTTGTCGGCTTGTGGTGAAATATCGCCAAATAAAGTGTCAGAAGGAAATCTTTCAAATTGAACTCAACTTGGCGATATCGAAATATTTGGCTAGAAATCGCTATACCTTACTATTATTGATGTTTTATCTCTTTCAAACAAATAAGTTTAGAGGAAGTGCGTAAAAAACATTTTTGAATTAATAGACGTGCAAGGAAGTCATGTGTTGGACACATCAGATTTTTTAACTTTCAGTACCAAACCTTCACAGTGCCATATGATACAACAGTAGAATCTAAATTATACAGATAATTCTTTGACATTCTCTGTATCTGACTTTTTGCAACAGAACTGGAAGTAAATGATGGTTCTAATCCAGTAACGTGATAGTTCCATTTCAGACACTTTGTACTTAATGATAACGATATTTTTTAACAACACAGTGTTCTAAAGCAAGTATCTTTGTTTCAAATGACAAATATTGTTTGACAAAATAGGAGCAAACACACCAACGTGAACTGTTTGCAGACGATATTTGTAGTGGCGGCAAACTTTCGTTACAACCTAATATTAATTTTGTTTTATTTGAAATATGTAAGCTTTACTAAAATACACTTTGAAGAATGACTGCCCATTGTGCTGAATATATTGGAATTCTTTTGACTGCTCCTATCAAAGAGATATAAATGCTAAATATATTATTTACAATAAGGTAAATGGTACAGTACATAGCAATAACATGTAAATGTTTAATAGTGATCGATTCATATATAAGACAGTTAGAGCACGGCGAGCGGCATAACAAACAAACCGATATCATAAACACGTTTCAGCATTTTTAGAAAATGTTAAAAAGGCAGTGTCAACGAAACTAATAACATTAGAAGTACTATACTTTATTATCCAGAAAAACATAGTACATGATTCTATAAAAAAAAATAAGTAGCTTAAAAACGTGGTACTTAGTTTAAAATGCAAACATTAAATTTGTTTTAAATAACTTTATATCAATATTAGATTCAATATTAATATTAAAGTTTCGATTAAAAAAAATGTTTTGAGTCATGAAACATGTATTAAGCCTGGCCTGTTCATCTATGTTCTTATTCCATTGACAATATTTCCACCGAAAAAGAAATTCCATTACCCATGAATTTTCATAGAGTATTAAACTTTATTTTATTTTATTTTATTTTATTTTTAGAATTGATGTGCATTCTAGATTTCAAATATAAAAACAGAGAGTTTTTCAAGATATAGGTTAAGTCATGTAATCTTTTTTAAGACATCTGCAACGTAGATACAAAGATGAACAGATTGAGACGTCAAAGACTCAAGTTTGTCAAACGTCAGAAAACCGTTTTTGATGTATGTGACCCGCCTATTTGAGAGGGCAAAACAGTTAATTTTTCTGAAGGAAAGAGTCTCTGAAAACTGAAGGCGCTGGTCATTCCCTCATTGAGCAAAACAGAAAAGGGGAAAAAAACGAACACCAGGAGAACATCTTTGAAGTCACGTACGCCTATTCGATTGACAACAATTACCATGTGATTTATTGACCGACGTCGGACAATGGATGTATCTTTGAAAATCCATAATTGTTTCCTGAGGACACGAGGCATCATCTCTTATGGAAAGGGGAAATGAAAAAAAAAAAAAAAAAGTCAACGAAATGTAACCAAAGGCTGAGGACAAGTCATCAATAATCACGGTAGTCTTTTGTCAAAGGATTAATTTTACGCAATATTTTGGAGGGGGCCACCAGCCAGATCTATCAATTCAGCAGCGTGCACCGCAAACGCACTTTTCTGGCCGTGCGCCATTAATCACTGCCTTTTTATGCGGCCAGAAATCGCGTGATGCCACTTACGACAAGAAGTGGAGGCTTAAGGAGTGTCTCTGGTGCAAAAAAACAACACGAATATATACCCACAAGAACAGATATAGGAGGAATGTAATTGTACTGTCAGTATATCTGATTCGTTAGAATTCGGCGATTCGAAAATAAGATTGTGCAGAGAGGGAATGGTCAGCGAAGAGTGTTTCGCATTCCTTCGTCGTATGCATTAGACTATTTGTCAAATTTTTGAAATTACAAATCTTAATACCTTAACCCTTTAACGCGCAGTGTTCCCTCTCTGGGAACACCAAACTCTGACGTTTTGACTGTTGCCAGTCACGAAGAATAGATTGGATTGCTATAAAAACAGTTGCGGGTGACATAGCTCCACGAGAATCTTTTACTTTTTAGCACGTCATTTGCTAAAAAAAATGGTCACAATTATTTTTTAACAGCATTGATATCTGCTGAAAAATGGTAGAATGCGAGAGCAGCTGGATAGATTGGCCAATGCTGAAAAAAGGGCAGCCGTTGCCATCGCTTGACTTAACTACCAGCAAGATGGCGGACGATCGAAACGTTCATCGCGTGCCACAGATCTAGAGATAATTTTTTTGACGACAGCTGGCTGTGTCCGCGTCCCAGTAACGTTCAGTACGAATTTTGTATTCTGCACTGAAAAAAATTGTATTTATTTCACACGCATATTGCGCTGTAGTTACTTGTAATTGCAGCAAAATGTGCGACATTTTACCCTCACATTGCTCCGTAATTACTAGGAACTACAACTCAATGTGCGGGTTAACGACATTTTTTTCAGTGTATGGTGCGTTATATATTTTAGTGGTCATCAATAACGGAATCAATAACGGCCATCAATAACGGTGGTCCAATAACGGAAACATGGACCACCGTTAATTTCGAGCACTGGACTAAATAGATCTTGTTGATAGAAGGAGAAATATAGTTTTTTTCAGGGAAATTAAAATTTATATTATTGCTTTAAGTTCATGCAAAGTTTGGACCACAGGCGCACCCACGGAGGGGGCTATGGGGGCTGAAGCCCCCCTAAAGGTAGAAAGTTAGACGTGAAAAGCGTTAAAAAAATGAAAATTGTTGCTAATGAATTAATTATTTTTAGTTCTTTCTTTCTTTTTTTAATTGTCTTGAATTTTTTCTAACCAAAAAAGTGATTTATTTAAAAAAGTTTTTACCAGTTAGTTGAAACACTGTTGCACACAGTTACAACGTCGCTCAAAGATCAGATAATTATTTATGACTGTATAATGAGTTACATTGCTTGTGTTATTGTTATTACATTGCTTGCTCTATGGGACAGTCAAGTGGTACCGAATATTTTGGCGTTATAAGAGAGTTGTAACTAACCGAGGTCACAATGACCGAGTTCAGCAGTATTTGTATGTAGCCCAGCCCCCCCTAAACTAAAATCCTAGGTGCGCCACTGGTTTGGACTACATACCAAAAATATCTGTATTTTTTTTTAATCAACGTGAACTAAATCTAATATAAAACGGAATCTTTATTTGTAAGCGCTATCTTTATTATCAAACATTTAAAACATGAGCATGGTTTTTGGTGGGGATTGCTATATAGTTTTTTTTTAATTCAGAAATGGCAAGAGAAGCGATCTAATTCAAGAATGATTAGAAAGAAAGTATGTGGAAGTAAGTGCATAAGACGATTACGAAGTACAGTGAACATACGAATACGTTTAAGTTATGTCTTACGATTATTTGTGAAATAAATGATTTTTTTTTTTTAATTCTAAAAACTTTAAGTTAGAGTGTTGAACCTAGCATATGTTATTTATGATTGTTCTATTTCTAAGCATTTTCTATTCTACAGCAGACATACTAAATTACGTTATATTCATAAATCTTATTCTTAACTGTTTATAATTCCATAATGCCATGCTGTGATACCGAAAAGTAATAAAGAATTAGTTTGGCATTTTAAAACAATTTTGCTGGTATGAGATTAGCCATTAATATTTTCAAAAAAAGTTTGTTTTAAAACCCATTCATTTGAAAGCGAATAAAAACCCTCAAAAAAAAAAAAAAAAGCCTAGTGTTTAAAAGATAAAATAGTTAAAACTTTGTAAAATAACACACATAAAATGTGCTTATCAATCTGTACCTTGTATGTGCATCATTTTAGAAAGTTTTAATTATTTTATCATTTGAAAGTGGTTGAGAGAAAGGCCTGTTTTTTATACTGCAACGACATTTTGTGAGACCAGACGAAGTTGTCGCAGTGCAAGATGAGGCAGTTCTTTCTTTTTAATGGCATCCCTTCCTAGACTCGCTTACTTTAATAAGAATTTCTTTTTCCCATATCATTTACCGCAAAGAAAAAAAAGTATGTCATTAAAACAGTAATTTACAATTTCACGATAGCACATGTGAATGCAAGGTGTACACGTACAGACAGCTGCTTTGAATTGGACTTTCAATTTTATTTTTTTATTTTATCGAAGAAAAAAACTTCTAAATTGTGATTTTAAATAGATGTGCCTGTTATTTTCACGGGACTTAGCGATAAACGAAAAACTATATCATTAAAAGGACAATTTACAATTTCATGATATTGCATATAAGAATGTGTTTACGCATAAATAGCCTTGAATTTAATATTCAGTTCTATTTTTCCGCATTTCATCGTAGAAAAAAATCTTTTAAATTTAAATTCTCGAGAGATGTGTCTGATTGCTAATTTCTGTGGTTTAAAAAATAAATAATAAAAATACCAAAAGATTCGTTTTTCACTTGTGAAAATTGTAGAATTCAGAACAGACAAAGGAAAACTCCCATTAAACCATATCCAACAGCACCTAGTAATTTTGATGTACGGGCAAAAAATTCCCTTTTATTATATCTCGCCTAGTATTAAAAATTTCTCTCCTCCTGCAGTTGCCAGAAAGTCTTTTTATAATTTTTATTTTTAATCTTTACAGTTATTACTTGCTCTGTAGGAGGTAATTTTAATTCTCAAGGGGAAAAGCGTTTTCTCCTTTAAATCCCTTTCCAAACGCCTTGAATTATGTAAAATTATATA
This sequence comes from Cheiracanthium punctorium, assembly GCA_038373885.1. NCBI lineage: Eukaryota > Metazoa > Arthropoda > Arachnida > Araneae > Cheiracanthiidae > Cheiracanthium > Cheiracanthium punctorium. The sequence continues at coordinate 747,914 of JAWZYV010014839.1, read as the reverse complement.
TTTCGCCGACGAATTTAGGTGATAGTGACCTCGATAAAAATTTCATCCTATTCTGCTTTCGCTTAAACCACAGCTAAACTGCTTTTATCATCTTAGATCTGATTTGATACGCGCAAAAAGCATCCCCCCCCCCCTCCGTTTAAAAGACGCATCTGAATATAAAATGAGATGGACGGAACAGAAAGAAAACGACAAGATGTAAGGTACGTAAAATTAGAATAATTTAAATTCTTTGAAACAGGGGGGGAATCTTTGCTGTAAAGTAGTTTAAAATGATTTTTTCGCTCTGCGTTAGTTATTAAAATGATGCCAACTTTGTGTTTGTTATCGGACTTTAATAGATTTTATTTCAAAAGTCCCTCAAATAGTCACGAAATCACAATTTTTTAGAAAGAAATAAAAACTGCACAAAGCACAAACAATTTGATTTTCATGAATTTTTTGGGTTTATCTTATTGGCTGAAATTCAAAGTACCGAAACTAATCGTAGCATTTTTATTTTATTAATATTAGTTTAAAAGTTATATTTAAAGAACTGATTAAGTGTTCAGTTTTCTTACATTCTTTTATTTAAAAAAATTAAGTAGACTTATTAAAAAATTATAAGTGTATTTATTTAAAAAATTAATTAAAATATATCTAAAACATTAGTATCTCCATAACATTCTTGATATTACCGTATTAGCCCGAATATAAAGGGATATTTTTTGACCGATCATTCCCCGTTAAAAACCTGACTCGTGCTAAATTCGAGGTCTAAATATAGGATTTTACTAATTACCTTAAAAAATGTCGGGGTTGCGTTATATTTGGGCTAATACGGTAAGCGAAGTAATCATATTTACCATCATTTATGTGCAACATTCCAATACAGTATGTCCTAAAAAGCTACGAACTTATTTTCTGTGATTTTGCTTTAAATAAATTCTATCACCTGCTTTTATCATTGCAATAATTGTATAGTTTTAATAGTTTAGTTCTTTTCGTGCTCAAGTTATGCCAGAATAAAGTTCTATTTTGTTTTGTATCTTCATAGTGAAATGAGTTTATGACGCTATCACAGAACTGCGCTCCTTGAGATTCATTTTGAATGTATAAATTGTATAAAAGATGTGTCTCTATTTGGCGAAGTAAATATCCAAATGATATTGGTATGTCTCCAGTACATGAGTTTTTAGGACACCCTGTATACATAGATTACTGACAACCCTAAAAGACATTTCGATGCATTGGACTTTTTTTGCGATTGATAAAAAAAGATTTATAAAGTGAGAAGCGGAATTCGTACAGAGAACTTACAATGTTTCTTTTGTTAGCTTGGGGTCTCGAGATTGCCCGGTTGGTTGCAATCACAATCTTTGTCACGTAATATATGTTATTTGAAGAGAACTTAACCATGAAACATACATGTACAGTAAAAAAAAGATAATGCAAGTGAAAAATTCTTTAATAGGAAATATCTCCTTCTTCACAAAAAGCTAATTGAACAACAAAAATTAATTTTTTTTTCATATTAAAATTATCTGTATTTTATTTATTCGTCCCACTCTAGCTATACGCCCCTGTGCATAGAGTGTTAGAAACTCTTTTACCAGAGAGCATGACTATTGACTTTAGCACTATACTTCTAAACGGAAAACTTTTTCTAATTATATATTCTATTACTTTCATAAATTTTATAAAAGGCAACATATCTTTTAGAAATAGAAAAAAAAAAAAAACTTTTTATTTTGATCTTATGTACAAAAAGTCCAGTTAAAAAAAATGAATTTGAAAAGTCATTTGCAAATAAAAAAATATTGTTTGTGTTTTAAACTTAATTTTAATGACGACGAGATGGCAAATCTCGTTTTGCGTTTCTGCTGGAAAGTTTGTACAAGACAAAACCCCGAGTCTAGAACCCAGTCAATTTTTCTTCCTAGACGAGATTTTGATAGGAATAAGTTGAGAAGACGAGGACTGGCTCACATCTTTATCTCGCATGATTTCGCTTGAAACAAGAATTTTATGGATATCTCTTTTCCTCTTTGATGCAGAGAGGGATACGTGAAAAGAACGGCATGCCCTTATTCTCCGTAAGTCACGAATTTTGGAAAATCCTCCCTTATCGGCACCTACCTTACAAACCTCACATACAAATTTTGTATTATTAGCTTCTAGTTTCGGGTAGGCAACATACTGACGTACGGTAAAACTACATTACATTCCATTGCATCTGATATTTTGTGAACACTAGGCATGTTTTATAAATTGAAAAAGAAAAGCAAAGTTTTAGCTTTAGATGAATATTCTAATTACATAACATGAACGCAATTGTCCTTTTAATAATATATTATTATTATTATTTTTAACTAAATTTTGTCATCTTCCGTATTTTTGAATCTCTAGAAATGCACATTTTCTCCACAGATTGCACTTCCATGTTTTGAAAAGTTTTAATTTATTTCTTGTACGGAAGCATATCATCTAAGTCCAAATAATAATAATAATAATAATAATATTAAAAATGTTTTGCTCGTGAACTGCACCATTTTATTTAATTTAGTTTACACGTACTACACGAAATAATATTTATTTCGTGAAAATAAGCAACTTCCACAACTGGAATGCAGATGTGATGACACTCTAAAAACTAGTTAAAGAAACCTGAAAATTAGGGATAAATAAAATTTCGAATTTCGAATGAGATTTCGAAAGCAATTTCTGAAAACTTAAAAAAGAAAAAAAAATTAAGTGCCAGGTTCTAGCATATTTCGTTTTCTACTCCTGGCTACCGTTCAAGCTACTGGCAGGGAAATATACAAAGACTTTCATGAGAAAAAATAAACTACCCCTAAATTAAAGCGACCAACCGCCTGGGAAGTTCAGCAGAACCACGATCTTCGCACCGTGGGAAATATCCGTTTTAAACTGAAAAGAGTGTTCATAAGCTTCGAATCTATTTGAAGGTAGATGTATTCGTTATTATATTTTAATGTCCGCAAAGTGCATTTATCTCCCCGTCCCCTCTCTCACTTTTACCTTTATAATTCATGTTTACAAGATCTTGTAGGATTGCTTATTACAGCGAATATTAAAAGTGGGAGCTTATTCTATTCTGTGCGAGAGATAGAAAAAATTTAAAATCTTCATATTTTAATTTACTGTTGATTTTTTTTCTTTAAGAAGAGTGAAATTACTTTAAAATAAGTATTTTCACTTATTTTACTATTTAATATTAATATTATTAATGTGCTGGTCCAAATGAAGTAAAAGATTCGTAGATGAAGTGATTTTTCAAAATCATTAAAAAAAGAATAAAAAATTTAAACATAAAGCTTAACATAACTTAAATATATCGCCGGCAAAATATTGTACAGTTTTCTCAGCTATAGAAATATTTTCTTTTATTACGCTTGTTTTTTATCTTGTATATTAAAGAAAAGGTTTAATCTAATTTAACATGCATGTTTAACATGTAATTTCTAGTTATCAAAGCTTAAATTTTAAAATTATATTATCATTTACTGAGTGAGACTTATAATATTAAATTCTGTTCAAGTGAAACTACTTTTTCTTCTCATAAGCGATATTGAGTCAAGAATGTTGAAGTCAAGTGTATCGATATAACTATCGCACTGATGTACGTGACTTTACGTACATCAGTGCGTACGTTATGCTGAGACTCTTTAGTAATACGTGCTAAGAAAAATCTTGGAAGCTCTTATTCCAAAAGGTTTCTTAGTAATCCAATAATTCTTCTTGAGAGTGTTCTAATTTGACTTTAAATTTCAGAATTTCACGTATTATTACACTTGAAGTTCAAATCACTTGTTCGGATAATACACATTCTATTTTTATCTACTTCATTCTGACTTTACTCCAGTATGAGATTGGGGTACCACCATATGATTGTTTGCAGGGAAGGGAGGGGTGCAAGTCAGGGGTCCTGCCCCAGAATGATACTATTTTGTAGTTTTGAACATTTCTATGTTATACCAGTTTATGTTAATATACATTTTTCTTGGAAGCTAGGGGAGGAATGGTCCCCTCCCTGCCCATAGCTATGGGCGTCCATGTGTAACACATACTATCCAAGCGAATCATTTCGAAATTTCCTTTCGCTGTTTTTGAGACATGTTTATTCTACTACACCACAATATGAATCACGTAAGGAGTTGGGGACATAATAATGCAAATGCAACATTTGAAGTGGGGAGTGGTTTAATTGTTAGGTGATAATCAGTGGACAAGAAGACCTCTTGGCAATTTCCCCCTCGGAGTGTTAACTGTTGATAGCGTTTCCGATAGTTTCATTACAGATTGCAATCTACCACAGTTTTGCATTAAAGGTACGACTTCGGGCCATTATTATTGCTGTGAAAACCCCACCACTGGTGTGATCTTATACACGATACGGGCTTATTAAGGCGGAGTTTCAGAGTCGGAATCGCTCGTTGTTTATACGGTAAAAACTTGGATTCTGGTTGATTAAGTTATTTTCAGTGCATTCACGTTCCATAAACAAATCATTTCGCACTGACATCATTCGCGACCCCTTTACGTTATTTTCGGCGTGTAAGTTTTGTTTTGGTAATGACCCGTCTAACGCAAGGAGTGGTTCTGTTTTATAGGTGATAGTCAACGAAACTTACATAACAATAGAAAATTAGAAAAGGTAATTTTTGGTTTTTGAAAGTTTTCTTTGGCTTAAAAAATTATTGATGAAAATGAGCTGTTTGAAAAATTCCAAACTAGGAATGGACGCGAGACAAAAAATAGGCCAGTCTCCTTTCGCAAAACATCTCCTCTCGTATTCCGTGCTGCTTAATTAACGCTATTTAAATCTTATACTCCGCCCGCGGGACGAAGGTTGCTCATATGTGCTGTAGGTTTAAGGAAATTTTTTAGGATACACAGGCATTAGGGGCACACGATCCCCACTATCAAGAGAGACTTGATCCCTATTCTGATTGTCAAGACAATTGCCAGTCAGGAGAACGAGCAATTAGTTCCAATTAATTTATTTGTTTCGAAAATGTGGATATAAGTATTGTTGACTATGAAGACTTTTCCAAAAACTACCAAACCCGACCATGCTTCGTAGAGTCCATAGAACCGAAGCAACTATATCTCCATAGAAACTCCAGTAATTATAATTTTAACATTTTTTTTTTCAAGTTTTCAAAATATCTTTTAATAATTAGTTTGAGTTATAACAAGCATTCATACGAAATATATATATATATATATATATATATATATATATACTTTTAACTGAATGTGCATTTTTCTTGTGTTTTTCTCTCTCTTTTTTTTTTTACAAATTCACCAATAAATTAGACGTGTGAGACTTAATATGAAACATTTAAATGTATGTGTGCTTCAAGAATCTAGTCTCCATAGGCGAGAAATAAAGTATCCTGAATTAGAGAGACTTCATTGTTTGTTTCATCTGATAAAACCTTAAAAACAATTACGTATTTTTTGAAACCAAAAATATACTTCAACACAGAAAAGTGATAACACTTTTATAAAAACTGACAACATAATACTAAACCCTTTATTTTTTAAATAAAAACTCCAAAAAGGGATCGAGTCCCCTATAGGATAACAATAATACAGAAATAACACGCATAAATTTCGTAGTAATCTATGTATATTTACTACAGTTAGAACATGAGGTGTCCGGCACTAAACTCCCATAAGAACGAAGGCAAGTGAAATACAGGCTTAGCCTGTGCTTGGGAGGGTCAACTCCTTCTCTGCTCGACTGCTGTGGGACCGTGTACGCTAATGGGAGCTGATGGTGCACGCAAAATCCGTCGGGGCTCCAATGTCCTGAATGTTTAACGCTACCTCTGGGGGTGCCGATTTCAGGTGGTGGTTGTTCCTTCATCTGGAATTGGTTCAAAATTAGGGACAAACGAGCAGAAATACAACCCCTTCGGGGGAACAATGACACCTATTTCCGGAAAGAGTGCAATCTTCTATCCCTGGACACGACAACAACAACAACAGAACTTGAGGTGTGCCGTATCTGTATCCGCGGATATTTGAAGAAAAAATATCTGTATCTATTGGGTTGAGTAATGAGCTTTAAAGCGCGTATCAAAGAAATAAATATGCAATTTAGAAGTTATAATAATACCTTTATACGTTAAAGTATTCTCCATGATTTTCTAGTATCTTTCGACATCGGTCAGGTAGTGCACAGGTGCCAGCAGAGTAGAAGTATTTATATCTTTTGATGCTATGAAGTCATCAATAGATTTTCGTGCATTGTGGCTAAGTGTACAGAATACAAGGCATTGTTCATCGGCTGAAATAGATAATAGTTCGAAGGGCCTATGTCAAGGCTATACGCCGGGTGTTAAAAAACTTCCCAGCCAAACATTACTAACATGTTCTTGACCGATTTTGTAACATATTGTCTGGTGGGATGTGAAGGATGTACTGCGCTGCCAACTACTGAAGCTCTGTTAAAATGCAACTGTTGGGGGCTGTAAACAACAGTTGCTCCAAATGAAGCAGGAAATCGATCGTAAACGCTCATTTACTGGCAAAGGTTTGCGGTCCGTCAAGTTTCTCCATGCATTTCAATGCAAGGTCTCATGTCGCAAAAACAGTTAAGGACCGTTATTAAAGTTTGGCTATGAAGTTTTTAAAACACCTGACGTATAGTCATGACATAGGCCCTTCAGACTATATCTTCTATTTCGGTCGATGAACCCCTTGTCTTCTGTACACTTCCCCACAGTGGATGAAGTATGAAAATCGATTGATGACTTCATTGCATCAAAAGATGAATGCTTCTACGCGGCTGGCATCCTTGTACTACCTAAACGAAGGCGGAAGGTGGTGGAAAATAATGGAGATTACTTAAATAAGGTACTATTATAAGTTCTAAATTACCTATTCATGTCTTTGATTCTCACTTTAAAACTTATTACTTGACGAATTCAGATGCAGGCATATTTTAAGTTAGTTTTATGCATATTTTGCCTTCTAATGCTTTAGTTAAAGGATATTAGTCCTTTAAATGGTAACAACCCCCCCCCCCCCAATTTTCACTGTGTTTACAATTGGGAACACTGGTCATTTTTCTGTTTATACTTTAGGGGCAATACAGCTCCCTAAAAATTTTTAAAAATGGCTATTTTTATGGTTTTCTAACCTGTTTCCCATTATGATTAGAATCCAATTTCAAAAATACAAATCATTTTTTTAACTATATCTGCTGATTTTTTTGACGTCAATATTGATAAAACTTAATTTTTCAATAAATTTTAAATTTGATGTTCCCAACTGGGATCATTGACTTGTACAAGGTTAATGCTTTGAGTTAATTAACGTGAGTGTTTGAACTATTTGCATATTAATATACAATTTATACTACTTCAAAATCAAGGCAGAGATGTAAAGTCAACAACTCATGTATATTCCAGAGGCACATATACTGATTTATCTATATTTATTGAGGCCTTAAGTTTGATTTTTTTTCCTCGATAAACTTAATTTCCAGAATAATTTCCAAACAAAAATATCCGTATTCGTATCCGTATTCTCGGATATAAGAAACATATGATCCTTTTCATATCCGTATCCTCGGATACTAAAAGAAGTTATACGTTTTCGGATCTGTACCTGCGTATCTAACTTTTTAACAATCCGGCACACTTCTAGTTAAAATTAAAGACATGGACGGATAGACGATAAAACGTAATCAAAAGCACTTTTTAACTTCGATAAAAAAATGTTTAAAAGACCAAATGCTATTGATAACATTGAGTGGGGGTAGGGGATGCTAGATAGTTATATATTTATTTATTTACTTTGTGCAAAGTACACAGACACATTTGCACTCTTGTACATATCACCGGACATAGACCCAGCTGCAACGCATTCAACAACCTTCTTCGAAGATTGAAAAGATGAAAGCATATATTTTATATGAATAAATATATGCATGAACAGGTTTGAATCTTAAACACATTGCTGCCGGACAAAAAATTAGCAAATGCAAAAAGATAATGGTTGAAAACTCTATGCACAGGTTCCTTCAAGGGTGGTCTGACAATACCAAACGTCTGGGCCAGTTAAACGAAACGATACTAAACAGCTTCATGTTTTAAAATAAAATTTCACATTGGGCGGAGGTGGCGACTGCGCCGTATGACCATAACGCCAGATGTCTCAAGTCAGGTTCTTGGAATTATACGTAAAGGTTACCTCTAAAGGGCAATGTAGACTTAGGAGCTATCATCTATTTTTCTTGCAGTGTTTTTGTGTTTGCTGTCTGATGAACTGACGGAACAATTATGATTTCTTTTTCGTTTTCGCGGTGGCATTCTTTCTTATTGTGAACTTTAATTTTAATGATGTGATATCGTATGTAAATTGAAAGTTAATTGATGTAAATAATTTGTTGCATAATGAGTTTTGAATTTTACATTTCAGAAGTGCACACACCTGCAGCTCAGAAAGAGTAATGAGGGAAAAAATACTGTAAAATCAATCGGTGGTTTTCGCTATTTTGCACTTACGTAAAAGAAACAAGAACACACAGCGATAAGGATTTTAAAATTCAAGTTGTTAAAAAATGGGAGGGGAGCAATATGATTGATTGCCTGATTTTTAAATATTCTGAACCAAATAAAAATAAAATTTGTATATATATATATATATATATATATATATATAATATATAATAGCTTACTTACGTGAAGTGAAATCCCAAGATAATCCAATGATAAAGTGAAGAAAATATAAAAAATAGATAGCACATGGTGCCAATTAACGAGCTTATTCCGGATAAGTGTTTAAATATAGCCTTTTAAGGCAATGAAAGAGTGGAAAAATTGAATATAGAGCGCCAAATTAGAACTGGTGTGCATTTAAGCCTAATCACATGTAATCAGAAATAGTCCGAAAATGGAATTAATATTGAAATGGTGTGCTCTATCATCAGGCGCCACCGCACACACATTTCAATTTAATCGAAAAAAACAATAATAGCTAGGTTTCTGCAAGTTACCTGACCAAAATTAGGGTCCTTTTGTAACTTGGGGGCGCGACCGTAGCTATTAGAAAAAAACAACGAGGAAGTGGACCGACACGAAGATCAAAGCTCAGTAATGGAGGCAGTATTAGTGCATGTTGCCATCAGAGAAGGCTTACTGCAATCAATAGACAAGTAATGCCATGGAGTGTGAATAAAAAATGATATATTAATAATACTTTGGAAGTATGGAAAGGAAAAGAATAAATAAATAAAAAAAGTAATAATTAAATGAATAAAACTGGTAATAATTAAATGAATAAATAATAAAATAAATATTACACTAGTATATCTAGCCTATGTTTTACGTAGTACTAGCTGCAGTAGCTAAGAAGTACTTAGTTGAGGTTGTGGAAATGGAGAAAAACTGTAGCAATAATATTAACAATAATGATATTGATAATAATTATATTCATTTATTATTGCTATTTATGCTAATACAATTGTAAAATGTTTAGTTAGAACAGTACTCTGTTTGGCTTCATTGGTTACAGACTCACATAAAAAGGAAAAAGTACTTTTTTCAGAATTAAATCAAATATAATTTGCAAATGAAAATGGAATTTTGACAAAATTTGCATTTTTACATGATTATGATGAATCCTCATTATTGGATTCCGAAGAATCAATTTAAAGAGTTCCAGTGACTAAAAATTTTACGACTGCTATTTATAAAAGTACCTGCTGAATTCCATATAGTTTACGGTGTAAAGTTTTTCTTTATGAACAGGATTTTTAAATTTTAGAACTCCTGTAACTCCTGTCATTATATTTTAGAAATTTAAAACTTCTCTAAATATATATATGTAACCCACTTTTATGTTCTGTAGTTGTATTGGACATAAAATACAGATCAATAATCAGCTTTATGGAGTTTGAGAAAGAGATTTTTAAAGCTGAACCTATGCAGTAGTTAATACTTTTGTAACTCTGAAGTTGAAAATTCCAAATTCTTTATATTTTTATTAAAGTGCGCTGCATTCCGTATTAAATGGTTTAAATTTTAATTTCTTCTTTCTTCGTCACAAAAAATTAGTAATTATAACAGAAGTGAAAACAGAAATGGGGACTGGAATAGAATCAATACACCTCATATTTAGCTTTTCGTTTTATTTTATTATTGCAAATAATAAGTTGGAAACCCCCACTTCTCCCCCCCCCCCAAAAAAAAAAAAAATCTCCTTAAACATAATTTTGGTATCGAAAAAAAAAAAAAAAACCTTTGAAGCTCTTGGCAAAACGCTTTTTACTAAGCTAATCTTATGCAAATTGAAAGAGATTATATGAATTGCAAAACTATTAACCAAGTTACTCTTAGGTAAACACACACAGACATACGCGCAAAGTCTTACAAAACTTGAAAATATGCTAAAAATAATGGAGCGGGTATTTTTTAAAGTTAGCAGTTAGAATTTTCCTCAACATTTTCTTGCATATTAGTAAAATTTCAAGCCAAAGCCTCTGTCACGAGATTTATATATGATGCAAACAAATTAAAGAAATACATTTTCTGCTTTGTCCTAAATAGCTTCACCCATTAAATTTTGAATGATTTTAAGTAATTTTGAAGAATTTACAATCGTTTCGCTTAAATTTTATGCTCTACTAGCTGCAGTACCAGTCGTTGACGGCTTAGTACATAATGCAAATTTACAAAAAGGCATAATTTTTGTCAGCATTGTAGGCGTACAAAGAATGAAATTAGTATACTGGCAATAGTGTAGAAAGTAAAATTATAATTTCAGTGTATTTTTAAAAGATTACAGGTTAGAGAGAAACAAAATGATGAGCAAAATTGACAATAGAGAATTTCTTATATTTCAAAAATTAAGTTTTATTCTGCCTGAATGATCTTTGCAAATCAAGAAGTCATTCCTAACGTGTAACTGTATTTTGTTTGATTCACTGCAAATATTTTAACATTACTAGGGGACAAGGACCCTAGACTCGCTACGGTTGCTTTTCGTATGAGGTATTCGGCTTCTAACAATTCTTATTCGTAAGAAGGCATAATTTTAATTGACAAAATCCAAAGATTGGATCAGATAGAATGTTACCGAGCTACACATTGCTTGGCTCTTGCATGTTCCTTGGAACATAAAAATTTAAACTTCACACTATTTTGAATTATGTAAAACTTATGGAATACCTTGCGTATTTGCCAGAAATGGCGATTGTTCATAATTTGGCTACTTACGTATATGTATTCTTAATAATTAGCTCTAAGAAAACAGTATTTCATATGTTTTCTTTGATTAAAACAACGGAACTGCTACTAATGGCGACTTGCTTGCCATCAATGCAACTCTTCATTATTTGACTATTTACACATGCTCATAATCGATTATTACTACTCATGTAATGTTACCGGGAAAACCGTTATCCATATATTCATGTACATAATCCTTTGCAGATTGGCGTATTTAGCACCACGAAATATATCATTTCGTCGCGCTGGCAAATGTCCAATCTGTACCATAACTGCTATAATGGCATAGTTAACGCCGCCAAATATTTCTACTGGTAGCAAATACCCAAGTTGAACCTAAAATAGCTTTAAAATAATCTGCATTTTAATTATTTTTCATTTTCAAGATATTGTGCTCTAATATTTTGGAACTAGCGGTTTAGATTCACCCTGCTTGAGAGATACCATTTTGCCTGATCGTACCTAATGCCAAGATGGCGCTTTTTAAATCAGTTACAATTGTTAGTTATCCTGTTTTGGAGAAACGAATAATCGCTCATTCTAAACTACTGTTGTCTAGGAGAACTTACTATTTGAAAATTCTCAACTTTGTGTAACACACTTTGAGTTATTTATTTCATATACTTTTCAATTTGACGTACAATTGGTGTAATTCTATTTCATGTTGTCAATATCACGCGATTCTGCATACTTGGAATTGCTTCATTGCAAAGGCAAGAATGATTTTATGCTGGCGAAAATTCCCAAACCTGGCAACCATTATGTTTATTTTCAGTTTTTTATTAATATCGTCTAAAATAATTCGACTTTCGAAATTTAAGTCAGCTTATCAGGTTCCCTGGAATTTTCCGAATCCGTAGACACCTTTGTCGAAATTCAAATCCCCACGGTTTCGCCGGAGATAACAGAACAAGCTTATGACGGTGGCGGCAGCGGCAGTTACTTTTTTTTAGAATAGAGAGATGCCACAAAAACTTTTTGCACAAAATCTACAAGAGAAAATAAACATTTAAAAAAGTTTTACAATTTATACACTTTTAAAAATAAATTCCAACATTTGTTGTTTCAATCGCTGCTGATCATGTTGCTAAACTTCATTGTATTCTCTTTCCATTTTTAAGGGATGCGAGGATAAAAATTTATACAATTTTCACAAAATCCCAAAATCTGTGAAAAATTAAAAAAAGTTTTGGCATCTAGAGTTTAAACTAACTCTAATGTAATATAAGTCCATATTTCTTCTATTCCATTGCCATTTTTCGGAATGGAACAAACATGTTTACTGAGTTTTCATAAAATCTCAACATCTGTAAAAAAATTTAAAGTACTTCGATGCCTGTAGTTTAAGTGATCACCTGTGGCTAAACTAAATTTTCTTTCATTCGCTTCTGTTGTTTATACATAATCGATAAATATTTTCACATTGAATAAATTTGTTCAAAATCTCAAAATCTAAAAAATTCGACACCTACAGTTTAAGTTGATTGATCACCTATCGTGTCACCTTATTTCATTTCATAAGTTTTAGTTGTTGATACGTGATTCGCAATAAATACTTTTACATTTTGACACGATTTCCACAAAATCTCAGAAGCTAATTAAACTTTCTTTTAAATTTCAACACCTACAAATGAATTCAGTGACCACCTATCATGCCCTTAATTTCATTACATTCGCTTTAGTCATTATTCTGTGATGCGAGAACGAATACTTACTCATTTTGAAATAATTTTCCCAAAATTTCAAAATTTAATTAAAGTTTTTGAAAAATTCGATGCCTGTTAATTTAAGCAACCACCTATCATGTCACCAAATTTCATATCATTCGCTTTAGTTCGTATTACGTAATGCTCGGACAAATATGTACGCGTTTTGAAAGAGTTTTGACAGAATCTCAAAAATCTAATCAATATATTTTTTTAATTCGTCGCCTATAGTTCAAGTTCAGTGACCGGATGTCATGCCACCAAATTTCAATTCATTCGCCTTAGCCGTTATTACGTAATGCGCGAACAAAGATTTACACAGTTTGAAGGGATTTTGTAAAAATCTCAAAATCTTATTAAAATTTGTAAGAAATTAGATGCTTATAGTTTAAGTTGAGTGATCACCTATCATGTCACCAATAATCATTTCATTCACTTTCGCTGTTCTTATGTGATGCGCGAATACAATTCTACTCAGTTTGAAACGATTTTCGCAAAATCTCAAAATCTAATCAATTTTTTTTTTAAAATTCGACCCCTATATTTCAAGTTGAGTGACCACCTATCATGTCAGAGAATATCATTTCACTCCATTTAGTCATTATTACGTGATGCGCGAACAAAATAAGTGTCACGGACAGAATGACAGAACGACATATAAACTTTTTTCTGAGGGTCGTACTGGATTTCCAGTTGCTTGAAAAGGATAGAAATCGAAAACAATTTTTGAATTCGAAGTAATGTACAGACAAAAGTTTAATTTTATTTATACAGATTATAAAAACACATTTGTTTGATAGGTTATACTAAAAGAAAAATTTATAGCTGCTTGCAAAACTTAAATTATACTTCCAAGTAAAAGAAGAAAATATGGTTTCTGAGACTTCGTCATTGAAATAGCTGCATTTTTATGGAGATTAGCGCTGTTCTGACGTGATCGCTTAATGATTCATCCATGTCAATATGCATGATTAAAATTGATGGGGAACTATTATTTAATGCGTGTTTAAAGACGTTTTTCTCTTTAATGAACTGAAAAGCATTTTGCTAATTTCAAAATACTCGCTCCCCTTATACTATAGGCTGATATAAGAAAAAATAATAAATTTTATTGAATGCAGACTAATTAGTTATGAATGATATAAGAGGAGAAATTAAAAATGCAGGAATCTTGCTAACAATAAAAGGAACTATATAAATAAGAATAAATGGATCAAAATTTTACATGCATGGAGTTTGATCCAAAGATGTAAGGGATTGTTCCCTCCTCCCTTACAAAACGGTTCAGAATCATATAGCAATGCGAGGTTGGAAACGATGTCTTCATGCTCCCGTTAATAATCACTCCGGAAGAACTGTTGAAATGTTCATCTAATTTCGAAAGCGAATCAGAATTTGTGAGCTATCAATTTTAGTCAAGTGCTTTCTGTGAAAAGACGTTAGTTTTTGACAAAGCATTCGTCGGAAAGTTAAAAGTGGTTATTAACAGGTCCATGAAAACGCGACCCCACATTGAAACGTCATGGTTCCCTCTACCACTCCTTACATTTTTTTTCGAATATTTTGAATCACCTGTATATATACATACATACATAAATATATATATATATATATATATATATATATATATATATATATATATAATAAAATGGCTAAACTTACGAATCAAGGAATCATTCAACAGTAATTTCAATAAACATAAAATTGCATCCAAAAAAGGCATAAGCAGATATATTCAATAAATAGGAAAAATCCAAACAGAGGTAAAATTTAAAAATGAAATTGAATGGTAAGGAATAAAACAATGGGTAGTAAGCATCGGCTATACTCTTAGGCCCCACGGACCGTATACTTACTACCAAAATAAAAACAAAATAACAGGATTTAAATGTAGTTACTTAGCACAAAGAAAACTAAATCGAAAGGGCCCCAATTTCAAATATTGTTCTGAAATATTTTTTTTATATCAAAATTTTATGAAAAACAAAACAAATTTCATAGATGGGGGGCCCCCAAATTCAGCAATGCCCGGGGCCCTCCGTTGGTCATAATAATCAGGCTCTGGGGCTATCCTGTTACCAAAAAACAAAAATGGAGGCAACATAAAAGAAAACATGAGGCATGCAGGCATGGCTTTAAGACATAGAGAAGAATGTTCATACTGTTGCCAAAAGATGAGGAAAAATTACCAGATGCCAAATTTCGAAAGTTAAATAATGACAAAAATTAAATAATTAAAAAAAATGGTAGTGATTGCCTGATATATTAGGTATATAATACTAAATAGGTATACATCTAACTACGCCTATACATCCCTATTATAGTAAAAGGAACTAAGAGTGTGCCTGATATTGCTATAAAGAAAAATAAAAAGAATACCATTGATCATTCATTCACTTTATTATTATTATTTTTTTTTAATTTTTAAAAAATATTTTTAGTAAGCAACACACAAGTACTAATAAATACCCATGATTTATTATTATTTTTTAATTTTTAAAATTTTTAAGAAAACCAGCGTCCAAACCCCAACCTCTCCAACCAAGAATTCAAAGAGGGCACATTTTTATAGTATTTCTAATTTTAACTTGGAAATAATTTAGATTTTATAAATCTGCTAGGGTAATTATATCGTAATGCAGTATTATACAAAGAAGATATATTATCTGACTTACAATTTAATGAAAATTGTGATGGTAAGTTTAATGTATTTATGCTATTATTAAATAGATCTTTAAAGTCATATGTAGAGATAGAAGAGATATTTTGTAAATATTTCATTTTTCAGATCATAGCTGTTACTAATAGATATAGAGTTGCAATTAGCCTTAATATATAAATTATGCATAGAAGTCAATGGCGTAGTGAGAAATTTTTCATGGGGAAGGGTTACGACTACTTCAACTCATATACATGCATAGGTGTGTGTGATAAGGGAGTGAAGAATATACATTTTGTATAGCAAAAAATTCCTCATGGTTATGACTCCCCTAAACCCCCCGCCCCTACCCGGCTAAGCCATTGATAGACGTTAGTATTCTAAGTAATGTTTTACTAGCTATATTATTGTAAGTATTACATCCAATAGTTACAGTTCTAAATTTAATTAGGAGTTTTATGAAATATAGGAATTAGTACTAAGTATCGATAATTAAGATTATCATGTTTTAGGTTAAGAAGCTAATGGTATGCTAGTATCTTTTTATTAAATATAGACTCGGTAGTATTTGTGAGAGGAAAATTAGAATATTCGTTAATAGAAGTACGTAGATAACAAACTATGATATAACTTTATATAGATAGATAGATTAATGAGTATATATATATATATATATATATATATAAATACAAAATTCTATATTATATATATATATATATATATATCCTCATGTGTTTGCTATGAAGTTGGGTAACTTAGCCACAATAATTAAAATGAGTTTTATGTTTTTGACTTTCGTTTTTCTAAAATTTTCATATTACAACTTAAACTGGAAAATTCACTTCAGAATTAAGCATAAAATATTTTGTAACTCAAAACGGACTTAAAGACCTCAGCAGGTAATTACTGTGATCAGTTAAATTCAACCACGCAGGACTTGTCACTGGAGGTTATTGATTACACTGTTAGTTCCAACTGTTTAGACCAATAACCTCTTTTTCTCAGCCTCGAAATATCACTTCGTTGTTTTAGGTTTACGTTCTTTTACCAACGAGTTAATGAAACGCCTACATTATATTGGTTTGGTGCTCAGGATGAATTTGCAGACACATCCATCTTACCTTGAAATTGGGAGCTGAAATAATTTCTTAGTAATTTCTTCGTAAATGTTACAGGAGATTAAGTTTAAGCATTGTAGAATTGACGAAAAGAATAATTACGTGGTTTTTAGTATTTCTAATGCCAGAGAACAGTTTTAGCACCACATTATTCTTGGACCACCAGTTTCATTTTAATGCTCTAGAATAATATAAACCGCTCTTTGCCGATAAATAGGCACAAAGCACCACAGACAGTACGGACATTCTGTTTTTTAATTAGGCTGAAAAAAAATTCAATGAATCTCACAAGCCGTTTCCTGATATGCAAATAAATAAAACATCCTAACGTGAATATGTGTTAGTGCGGATTACGTTTAATAAAAGTAGTAATTTCAAACTTTTCATCATATCAACTTTTCATTTGTTGGTTATTAAAAAAGTATTACGAATGTTTAATTAGTTCGTCAAAATCTTGCAGCATGTGGTTACTCCTTAAATAATAGAAAAATTAGGATAATTTCATTCCTTCCATTTACTGATTTGCAAATGTTTAATTTGTTCTTCAAAATCTCACAAAATGTGGTTACTTGTTAAATAATAGAAAAATTAGGATAATTTCAATCTTTTCATCTACTGTTTTGCAAATGCGTTATTTTTTCTTGAAAACTCGCAAAATGTGATTACTCGTTAAATAATGGTGCAAGAGGATTTCAATTTTCCCTTTATTCGTTATTAAAAAAGTATTACAAGTGTTTAATTGGCTCTTCAAAATCTTACAAAATGCAGTTACTCGTTAAATACAAATAATGGTATAAAAAATTATAAATATTTCATTATTTTTATTGGTTTTAAAAAAGAATTATTAATTTATATTTTTTTACGTTAAAATATGGCAAAATAATGTTGTAATCATTATGATTATCAACATTTTTGTCTTCATTAAGAGTTAAAAAAGGTCTGACGAATGCTTAATTTCATTTTTTGTTAAAACCTCTCAAATGTAGCTAACTCATTAAATAATGGTTTAACTAACAAATTGTGTGACTACAGTTAAAATATTCCCAGTACCAACATCCAAAAAGTGAGAGTCTTCCCTGTGCTCCTAATAATTCGCTCGTTACTGTACTTTTGACAGTCCTTTCAACTGAGCATTATTCGAAAATTCATAAATTAAGATGATAAATTTGTTGCTGTACTTCATGAATTGCAGATTGATTCGCTTAAAATTCAAATACGAGAGTGGTTTCATTTAAAAATATGAAGCAGACAAAAACATAAGCTTCATGATGAGGGAAACGTACGCAATTGCCAAATGATATATTACGATTACCTTTAAATTCGTGGTAAATAGATAAATTTATATTTATATTTTTGTTTAGATTTATCGTGTGTACGTTCATATATATTAAAATTCAGTCGATAGTTTTATTTACATGAATTATTTTCAGTTGCAGTTGTTTTCTGGTTTTGATGTAAATCTGTTAACTCATTGAAAATACAAATAGATTCCCGTGAAAAATTTCTTTAATGGTTGATAATAAACACTTTCACATAGTAAAATTGAGAAGTGTTTATGATTTCACTTATCCATCCCATTGCCTTTCTGTGCTGTACCTACGGTAAATATGCTACGAAATTTACCTATACCATTGGCATTTACTGTTCTGTAGGCTTTAACTGAAAGCGTACGTAGAATTCACGGCTCCCTTTTAGCGGTGAACAAAATAATTCCGATCATCGCGGTCTGTTACCAGTAATTGTTCAAAGTGCATTTTCGAGACGTTGATCTTAAATGAGTACATATTACCGAGATTGGCAGCATGCACGTTTTCGTAAACGGTGTATTATGTACAGCTGACTGTTTTACACCGCTTCGATAGACCATTTCAAAGGAGTAACGTTAGGAACAGAAATCAGCTGTTGTGTCCTTGCACCTTGCATTCATTATATAGTAAACTGATTAATTATTTACTGTGGAATAGTACATGTACAAATAAGACAAACGTGTTAGGAATTCTTTTATGATTGATGCGATTGGCGATATATCCCCCCCCCCCCATCATCTTTACATAACACTCTGAATTTGCTTCTAGCGGTCTAATAAATCCTAGACACATGAAAACAAGAATAAAAAACAATGTCTGCTAGAACAGCATTGCCAGTAAGGAAAGAGCACGAGTACAGATCAGAACCAGTCATCTCGCCAGCACCACACAATAAGCAAAGAAAAGAGTTTGTCAGCCCAATACGTTAAAGATGATTCTGCAGGTAATCGTGTCCAATAAGAATTTGGAAAAGGCAACGCCTACTTCCCTAGGCAAATCCTGTGGTAGACGAGTGTCCATCAAGGAATGTCAGCGTTTACCACTCACAGTCTGTTGTAACTACCAATCCATTATCACTCGTTGGTTAATTGAAAAGGGATGCAAGTGTTCCATAAAAATGTCTAATTTCGTAATAGCTCGAGCCATTCTGTTTCACGTTAAATGCGGATGAATCGAAGATTTGATGCAATTGTAACTATTTACACCTACAGATTTCAACTCTTTGTACAGCTAGACGACCAAGCCGGTGCAGAAGGAAGATCTGCAACTCGGGATGATACTTCGCGAATTTTCATTAACTAATGAGGGTTAATTGAATTTTTTTTAGAAAAATAGAAACAGAAATTTAGACTTCAAATCAAAAATATTCTAGAAATCGTCCCTGACCTGTTAACTGTTTAGAGTTCCTTGCTGAATTTTCTTTTTAAATAACATAAAAAAGCAACTTAAGTTTAACACTGGGTATTAAAGAAGATTCTCAAATACTTCTAAACATGTACACCAAAAGGTCTTGAGCCAATCCTATGGTTCCGATGACTTCAAAGAAAATTTTGATATGCCTTTTCACCTATTGTGCTCCGCTTATTGCATCGTTATTTTTTCAACCATTCCGCTTAAGACGTCTATTTTAAGAGTGCAATACAAACTCCTATTTCTTAGTCAAAGGTATCGCCAAAGTCACTTAATTTTTACTGAGCACAGCTGTCACCATTTTTCCTTTCCATTTTTCCTGATTTTCTGGGCGTGAGGTATTAAATTTGGGAAACTTACTTTCGATAAGGATTTGTAAAACTCTGGCATATTTAGAAACAACTGCTTGAGATGATTGTTAGATTGCAATTCAATTTATTCAAACTGCAAATCTGACCTCTCTGCTTCACAATTTACGTTGAAAGGCATGGTAAAAATATCTAATTCTGTTTGAATGGCACTGAAATCTTGAAATCTGCGTTCAGACTTAAAATGCACTTTTTTCAAGCCATCTTCATAATTCTCAATATGGATATATAATATATAAATATATATATTCTTTCAATTTCCGTCGGACGGGCTAATTAAAATTCCCCCCCGCGGGCCGGATAAAATCTTCCGGCGGCCGGATTTGGCACGCCGGCCGTAGTTTGCCCATCCCTGCTATATTTCATTTTATTTCTTTGGCATGTGTGACTATATTTCTAGCTTCCTAAGAGAGACAGCTTTTTTCGCAGTTTCAGTCCTGTTGCTGATACTTATTCTTAAATAATAATTCATGGTTACGATTTATGCCCTGAAGTCATACAATATCAGATCACAGCTCTCCTCTCTTACTTGATCATAAACTGATATTTTTTGAGTGCATTTCAAAACTTTTCATTTGAAAGGAACATAATAGTAATCGCATAGCGTCCCTCAAACAAATGAACTGAGTATGGAGGTAAAATTTTCCTAATCAGAAAAAATCTGTGCGTGCACATCTGCCTTTATTTAAGGATTGCACCTATGACATAAAAAATATTGCGTGGAAAGAGGCCATGAATGTTTAATTGATTTCATTATAGCTTATGCTACGCAAAAATATATTACACTAATGTATAATTAGACGAGCTTGCGAAATTTGTTCTTTGAAAATATAAACAGAAAAGAAGGAGGTTTAAATCATAAGCATTTTAACTTACTACTTGTAAGCATGCCCTGGGCACTTCATGCAGAAGCTGGGGAAAAAATTGAGATTAGACTAACACATCCCTATCAATATGGAGATTCAGCTTTATTTAGAGGCACAGAACTTGAAAAGTGCCGTAGGCATTAAAATTATATGGTCAGGCCGTGCTACTAAGAATATGTATTTTTTATTTCAACGAAATAAACTTATCACATCACGTATCATCTTACCAAATAAATTATTGAATCGGTAATTACAAAAAAAAAAAAAAAATCTAAGTCTCAAATTTTGAGGAATTAATAAAATCTCTACAGTACAAAAATACATGGACTTTCAAGGATTATGGCTTTTATTTTTATTTTTAAATAGTGCTTCAAAATATATAATACTTTGATTTTATTAGCTTTGATTAAAAAAAAATATTAAAAACTGATCCGCATAAGTTATGACTGTGTTTGGAAAAAACATGACTTATGGGGATTTTTTGAAATAATTCATTCATTTGGATCATGAAAATTGTGATATTCAGAAAAATCAGTAAACATGTGCTATTTTACTAAATAAGTTCCGCATAAGAAAATTTTGCAGTACTATTTTCTGTTTAGTACATATATACACCTTCTTCGAAAGTTATACAAGCATCTCTTTTTTTAAGAATGTACAATGAATTTATTATTCAGGAGCATTATGATTACTATGACGTAACTTATTTGCTTTTTAAACTTTCTAAAAGACATAAAACGTACATTCTACGAAAGAACAGACTTAGGTCGGAGTCATGATTTCGTTAGCCATAAATTTATCTATATATCTAAATAAGATATTTGTTCATTGGCTTGTTTAGCTACAATTTCCATAACTTTCTCATTATAGGCAGCAGTATTAAAGAGAAAATTCGGTTTATTTCTTCTGGCAACTTAGATTCTGTTTCTTTGTATTATCTTCCAGCATTCGCCGAAGCTTATTTTCTTCTATTGATCCATATATGAATTTGAATCCTTGGGGAAAATACATGAGCTGCGACATCTCGACGTCTATCAGAGGTCCGGACGTCTAATATGGATAATGTATGGACAACTTCTCGAAGGTTAAGGCATATGATAGCCTTAAAAGGGAAGCTTCAGTGATTAATTATGTACGCCAGTTGTAAAGATTAAGGGTAGTCACCAAACGCGTGCATTTCAATTTTTCTCAAGATGCAGTTTCAGCGGTAGTTGAGAGAGAGAGAGATGCACACAGAAAAAAAGTGCTTTGTTGAATTCAAAACTTGCGTTCTTCCAACAAAAATTTGGTCGACGCAGTTATAACTGAATAACTTTGAACTAATATTTTGATGATTCAACAAAAATATTAGGTTTATATTACTAAATTTAGTGAAAATATTACATAAATACATATATTTTATAATATTTTGAGTTGAAGTTGAATGAGATGTGCAATGATTCACTATTTGGATTTTATTCTTATTTCTGGAAACATGACACATCATTTAGATTTACTGGCAGGTCACCATGAGAAATAGCTTGTACTTTCAAAATCACCGCACACACCCCCGCTTCCATTCTGTTGTCTTATTCTTTACCAAACAAGAACGACAGGTTATAAATCTCCTACCTTTATATTAACTTATCTGACTTGACTACAATCCTTTTGAGCCTAATTTGTAAAAAATGAAATCTATCACTTTACAGTTTATTTTACATTCTTCAACGATATCTTACACGCTGTCTGTGTTCCTAGAGATTATCTAGTTAGATATGTACTAAACTGTCAAAGTTTCTTAGAGGCAATCATGCCAAAGGTAAGCACATAAATCTTGGTACAGACAGCATGCCAAACGGCTTTTGATTGGCACTCACAAAGTGTAGAACGTCGGGTATTACATATTTTTTCGCAAAGGTCAATATAAAGTGCACAATGCAACGTTTCAAGTTAATGCACGTTGAATATCTATTCTTCTCAGTGATAAAATACTACTATTCTCCGGAGTTCTCGAAAACATTAGTCATTAATGGAAGTTTAATTTTGAAAAATTTTTTAGTGTACACAAATGTATACATTTTATTTACTTATATGAATAAGAAATCCATAACTTTTAACACAGTTCTACAATTAATTGATCCATATCGAATTTTTAATTTTGAAAATTTAACTTCTGCTAGCTTTGAAATAATTACACCGAGGTCGTCAGTTTTACTCGTTAGCTATTTTTAATTTCAACTTTCTTATGGATTTCTCTGACAAAAGAATAAAAGTTAAGTTAAATATAAAAAAATATATTCTTTAAAATTTCTGTTATATTCTATATATAATACTATTATATTATATTATTGTTATATTCATTAAAATGCTTTAAAGTTATAATAGAAATCTGGATTATTGTAATTAAGATGAAGTGCTTATTAAGTATTTCAAAATGATTTTCGATGATATCTGAAAATTTTTTGGCATGGACTCTCATTAATACAAATATGAATACCCAGTAGTTATAGGAATAAGAAAGTTTTCAGTGTTGCTGAAGAATTAACTCAAATATATAAGCAGCTTTCTTATAAACAGTCTACGATTATAATAGTAGCTCCACTCTTGAACTTGTGCCACTTTTACGGATGGCGTTTTAAACAATAAAAATAAAAATAAACTTTTAGTACATAAGTTGCTAATAGCAAAAGTGAACTATTTTATTGCTGAAACGCAAATTTCATTCAAACTAACATTGCCAAAAGAATTTATTTTGGAATAATTTACATTATCTCATACAGCGTATGCGAATGAATTCCAATAAATTTTTGATCAGAAATCTGTGAGTGTATAAAGTTAATAATGCGATAAGAGAACCATTTCACTGCTGGAACTCAAAAGTTTGTTCCAACTTACATGACAAGGGAATCGTTAAGGAATAACTTATTTATGTATATCATGGATGGTATGTGAATTGCCATCAACTTTGCAACTTAAATCAGTGTAATTTATTGATCTTGTAAGAATACCACAAATAAATTCTAATTCCATCATTAATTTATGATCATCAAGAACGTCTTCACTTACAACCAAGCATTTATCTATGTCACTGTAGCTTTTGAATTATTCTGCTCCATAAAAACAAAATTTTGTATGAAGTTGTAAGAATGTTGCATACAAATTTGATCATAAAATCGGTTTTTAATTAATAGTCAAAAGTAAACCAGAACTGAAAAGAACCACAGAATCGGTCCTTTAAGCGATTTCAAAGGAGTCTCTGCGATTAATGTCAATTCGCAAATTGCTTTTTGATTTATGTTCGTTATAAATCAGATTGACTTTTGAATACTAAGGCGGGAATGATAAAAAAAATACCAAGACTCCAGAAAACAAATCAAGTCTATAGAATGTAACTTCAGACACTACATTTCTGTAATTTGTCTACTAAAAGTTTACATCCTCGTATTTCATAGGGAAAGAGAAACCTCCGTGGTCAGTTCTTCATCGGCATCTGTTGGCTGGAGCTGAAGCAAATCGGAAATGATAATATGGGACGCGAATTATAAATGATACCTTCTGACGCAGACGTTATAGAACTTAAAAATCAGCTGTTTTTGCCTTCATTAAATGGCAGATCATCATTTCCGCAAAGTTGGATACAGATCATTTGAGCAGAAAAGATCAGGTTAGTGCAGAAAATAATTATGGATTTTGCACATATCAATGAAAGAAAAGCTGGCAAAGTAGCCGTAGTATTGAATATTATCAATGTGGCATCACTTTCAGCTGTCTTGGTATTTCCAATCAATCCAATTCAGTAATGGCCCTTAAATCATTATTATCAGAAATTGAAGGGCTTCTATGGCCCTTTGCATCTTTCAGGCTTTATTTTCATCACGACGATGGCGTAAGAAATATTCGGCTGTGCTTTAGTTGCTGTTCGTGTACATTTCAAATTGCAACGTTGTCCTACTAACAAGTTAAATTGAAATTTATTTTCTAGTACGGGTTTGTTCGTGACATCATTAGTGGACGGCTTTTACAGCTTTTTTTTTTTTTAAGGTTGTTCAAAATCTCGTCCAGGCGGTGGTACATCGCCACACGTCGTCAGATCGTCGAATTTATCACAAAAGACTGTTATGTTAGAAAGTGTTTTATAATGGATTGAAAATGTCAGAGTGTAAAGACATACGAATACGATGTTGATGACAGGCGTAGCTATAGCTTTCTCATGGGAGAGGTCCAATTGTGTGTGTGTGTGTGGGGGGGGCAGTGGCGTGTGCAAGGGGGGTCAAACTGGCCCCTTGGCAAAAACCCCCTTGTCAAAAATGTTTTAACAAAATATCCATAAATTTTCAATTTTTAGCTTAAATATTACGCATTTTAACACAAAGTTATGTCTATAACCCCCCCCCCCTTGAAGGAAGTCTCCATACGCCACTGGTGGGAAAGTATATTCTTACTATAGAGTTTGATTGACAGAAACTTTTACTTTAAATATCTGGTAGAAATTTTCAATAGCATTAAAAATTTTGGAAATTTCTTTATAGTGGGTTGTGTTTGTTAGGCACTGATTTATAGAATCTACAAAATTAGTATAATTTTTAAAAATTTTAATGTAAAGTTTTCAAAATTTATATAAAATTTAAATCTATTTTCCATACACTATTCTGAGCTCTAAATTCATACAGTAAATATTCTGCTGTAATTAGCATTTGCGGTTAGACTTAGACTCTAGACCCCCTAACCCCTCTTTTATAAACGTCCATGATGTTGATCAAAAATAAATATTAGAGTCGCATTCATTATGCATTTGTATCGAGAAAAAGCAGAATCTCTAGAAATTTATATAAGCCTGCAGATTTTCAGGATGTACGTGCATCCCTACAATATGTACCAATTCTCGAAACCGTCGGCTCAATCCTTTGAAGTAATATGCATATTCAATGGTCCTTGAGCATAGGATTCCACCTGCCTATAAGATCGATTTCGAATGGTAAATCATCCTCTCCCAAGAACTCTCACATCATTAAAAATCCTCCCTCGAACATTAACAAAAAAGGAATTTTTTTTATTAATCGTTAACGTAATCAAGGTGCCTTACATGACAGGTAATCGTGAAGGTTTTAATGAAGGATTCCCTCTGGTGGACTATCTGGAAGGAGAATTCGAAAGCATCTCACGTGATATGCATCTTCTTAACAACGACGACGGTAAGAAGGCGTGCATTTCATTTCTCCTGTATCCTGTATCCGTGAAATCGAGACGGGTTGCTTTATTTATGGATTCCCCCGATAATTCTCAGTATTAATTAAGGAACATCCGATGCCATGATTTGGGTGAAAATGATGAAAAATAAGAGAATCGGGATTGAAAGCATGATTCATTTTATTTTGTTGTCTAACTCTTAAAAGATACGCTATGCTTATCGGTTTTAATATTAATGCATTGTAGACCGAATGTATTTTATTACAAGGTATTGCATATTTATGGGTTACACCGATAATCTTGTTTTTTGGAGTATTTCATTAGTATCAGATTCTTATGTAGGGCTGCATTTTGTTAACGACAAAGAATTAATGGGTCATAAAAAAAGTAAAAAAAAATTTCCAAAGAAGCTTACAAATACTGTAAAAAAAGCACTAGAGGCTCTTTCTTTTATGCCTCGAAATCGGTTTCTGACATTTTTCAAGTATTCCGATGCGATGGTGTATATAAAGATACATTTTCCATCGAAATGAAACAAGAACAATTATAGGTCGACGTATGGGTTATGGATACTTCTCACAACCGGCATTTTCTTTAATATTTGCAGGTTTTAAAAATCTACAAATTGAAGATACATCGAAAAATCTGTAATAATGAACAAATCTCAAAACCTGCCATTTACTTTTAGTGGTTAGTGACGGTAGCGGTTGGACACGTTGCAACCGCGTCTGGTTTGTAAAAGATGTCCCTTAAGCTTTTAAACCAGGCATTTTCTGAATACTGCTGAGATTTAAAAACCTTTAGCAGACATCTCACGAAACCGGACACTTTCTGCAATGCAAGTGGTATTTAAAAAATTCCAAGCAGAGGACACATTGAAACAGTTCAATAACGGACACTTCCCATTGTCTGCTGTTTTATTTCATATAAGTACTGGGCGTTAAAAAAACTTACAATAATAGATTCTACGTCGCTTATATTACGAATTATTTACTATATTTTAATTTTTTAACGTCAAGCGAGAACTAAAAAATACATAAAGAAGGCCGCCCCCCCCCGAAAAAAAAAGCTTTTGCGCATGTTATTGCAGTTGCATATTGTGCCTTTATAACAATTTTAATATCATATTTTGCTAATGTTCATTGGACATTAACCGAATAACTGTGTAAAATCTTGTAGTAAAGTTGCCAGAGATGACCAGGCTGAGAGATCTCCTGAAGTAGAACTATTCGGAGCAATCTTCTTTCGACTTTATATGATATATAAATGGCTCCCATAATTTTTCTTGCATGCAGAAGTTTCTTCTGCTACAGCATCGATGCATATACATTTTTAGAATTTCTACTATTAGCATTGCTGTTCATATTACTTAGTTGATCTGAATAGTCTTTGATTATTTATTTAGAACTTACTACTTGCAATAATAGTGCATGAAAGCTAATGAAACTTTATTTCTGCTTGTTAATGTGTTAATTTCTTATGATTTCAACGGCGTTAACACACTCATTGAAGTTTGTACTACTTTCATTCGAGTGCTATTTTATAGGCCATTCTATTTCTGATCATTGATTGCATATTTATCCAAATATGATGAATTTTTCAGAATTTCGTCCATACTTAATGAAATGTTGGAGACTTAAAGCGGTATTTTCTTCTGTATTTCATTTGAACCCATCTCAGAGAAATCGATTGATAGTTGCCTTTTGTTTGTAGGCACTAGGTGATATGCTCGTGCAGTTACAGATCCTTGTAGATTTCCGCTTTAATCTAAAATGAAACAATTTGTACGGGAAACAGTAGCGTTTGTGATTGATGCGGTATCAAGGAATTAAGATTGATTTTCTGCAGTCCGCACGACTTATGTAGGCGCGCACAAAAACTTAATTTTTTTTTTTTTTTCGTTCCTGTTTCAAATATGCGGCTATGATGCGGCTTTCAAATTGTAGTGAACTGTTTCTTGTGACCAGAGCCATTGCCAAGACTTTTTGTAAGAGGGGGGGGGGATGTCAATAAACTGCCAAGTCAAATATCAGTTTATGCCAACTTATTTTTTTTTTATTAGCTATTATCAACGTTTGTTTTTGCCAACTTATTTATTTTTTTTATCAACTATTACCAACGTTTTATTTTTACTAACTAGGTTTGCGTACTTTTGTCAAGTGTACCAGAAAGTAAATTATAGTTTTCGTTAATTTTTTTTTTACCAAGTTTGCCAACTAGATATCTAATTTTGCCAAGTATAATAGAATTTTGCGAGTGTTGGGAAGGGGGAGAGAATCCCCCCCCCCTTTAGCAGGGGCCCTACTTATGATCATAAAATGACCTTTGTGTAACTTACAAAACTAAACCATATGTATTTGTTCTTAAGTGGTATCGCTTCAGAACAAATCAAAGAGATGTTTTCTGTGTAAAAAGTCGTCATTTAATACTCATATCGGTCTCATTTAAATCAATTAGAAACAAAAGCGAAACAAATACTGCAATTGACTAGCAAGACATTACGCAACAAAACGTCACAGGTACCTAGCAGGGTTTTAACGATAATAATTACTTGTATAATAAGTAACATACGGCTGTAATTAACAAATACACAATCCTAAGTAGCACAAGTAATTCAAAAGACGTCAGCCTACGTTATGAGAACGTAGGCTGAATGTCTTTTTGGATTAGTTGCGCTATTGGGGATATTACAAGAATTTGTGATATTTGTGATATCTTCTTCAATGAAAGTTGCAACGCTCGGCAGCCAATCAAACTTGTCCCATTGCTGTTTCTATTCGATTTGCCCACATGATCAGAGTTTATTTCGCTTGACTGCCTGCTATCCGATTACATGTCTTTTTGAAATACCTATGTATTTTGATCTTTTACAGCTGAAATGATCTTGCAATGTGTTAAATGTCGATCTTTTCCCCGAATAGAACTTAATAACTAAAAATAAATAATAATAATGAAAAAAGCCTTTATGGGGGGGGGGGGGACCCCACTGTGAAAATGCAACAATGAAAAACGAGGAACTCACTCTGAATAAAATTTCATTGTAAGAAAGCTATCGAGGCTGATTCTTGTGACTCAGTAATGCAAATTTCGGTCGGCGCTTTAATTTATCCAAATCGAGTTTTGCGTGGAATATAAATGAGCCGAAAAACCATTTCTGTCACATCTGAGCATCTTTCGAGAACATTCAGAGTTATTCATAGCCGGAAAATATTCCCTCCTACTACGGCCACAATTACTTTTCCATCCTGTTTTGTCGTAATGCAGGAGGTGTCTTAGAAAAGTACAACAATGATACGGTGACCTTCAGGCACAGCACGTGGCCCAACTAGGAGGTCTGGACAAACATACCTGGGCGTGCGGTTAACAGTTAGCGATGTGTGCAGAGAAGGAGGCGTTTTGTAATGGGAGGATACGAGATAAAAAGCAAAATGACTGTAATTTTGAGACAGAATAAAGTTCCAGGTACGGAGTTTCAGCGTTTAAAATCAATAAAAGGCTGCTTGGCTGTGGCGCATCTAATCGGTGAATAACTGGGCTAGAAGATGTTATGCTATATGTTGAGGTAAGATTTTCAAAAAGATTAATTCAGGAGTACTATTTTACTGTTTAACCCGTTCGCATCAAGCTATTTCTATCACATTTTCCAGCTTCATCGGATACCTATATTGATAAAAAAATTTTCGACATCAGTGATATGAAAAATTGATCCCCTCCCTCTAAAAACTAGTAATAAAACAGTGACAGATTCACATTTGCCTGATTATCAAATTCATTATTAGCGAAATTAAAAAAAGGAAAATAGAACAATGCTTGTGCATTTTTGAGACCGACAGCAAAAATGGTAAAATTTGTCCGTCAGAAAAAAAAAAAAAAAATAAAATTAGGATGCTAATGGGTTGAAAAGAGTGGAGTAATAATTATCATTTTGCTTCATCATTTTAAATCACTAAATAGTATATTTTTAAACATTACAAATTTTTAACCCTTCAAGCTATTTTTTGCTTATAAAATTAAATAAATGTTTATTAAAATTATTTTTCTCAATCAGAGAAAATATTTGGAGTTTGAAACGAGCCAGTTTAAATTACTGTATATTCTTCAATTAATGTTAATATATATTTATATAACTTTTTTAACGTGAGTAAAAATATTACTAGTGAAATGAGAAAATAAATTGTGCATTTTAACAGCGTTGAAGGCTCCTTATCAAAAATATCTATCATTTTCGACATCAGGCACTTTTTAATGGCCATGGTAATACTCTCTCTGCATATCTAACATTCATTAGTTGTGAAATATAATGATAGCTCTTTAAAGTAATTTAAATGATTGTTTTAAAACACATTTTATGCTTTTTTAAATTCATTATTAGTCAATAAATAATGAGAACCTTTTGAAATAGCATAAATGATCATTTTAAGACACACATTCTGCTTTTTAAATTACACACCGATTAAACTTTAAATGTAAAAGAAAACTTTCTCCGTGTCCTCTGGTTATTAAATAAAAGATTTTATTTTTTTTAAGAATGATCCCATTTCCTGATATATGAAGCAGTCTACAAAATTTATAGTAAAATTACATAACTATGTTAAAAAGATTTATTTTTAAAGTACTTTGTAAACATTCATCATAGTCAACTGTTTTTATATTAAACAACCGGTTACGCTTAAATTTGTTATTTATAAAGTGCTTTTTATATTGCTATCCATTGATTAAAAAAAGTGTTCTTAGATCTCAAAGAAAAGAACCAATTCAAAACATTAATTTATGATTTATTATGTACGAATAGAAAAACTGAATATTAGTTTTGTCAAATCCACTTATCAATTAGCAATTGCCAGTCAATTTTTAAAAAAATAGCTTCTTCTTAATCCTTTTTATACCAGAAAATTTTTTGTTCACATCTTGTTTTATTTAAGCTCTGAAGCTTCGTGTATCGCACGGAAAAACTGATTAGTTTATTTTATCAACGAAGGTTTTCGAGTTTATATCGAACTGTAAATTATTTTTTACTCTATTTAGTTGCAACATAATTTGTTTTTCATTTTATAATATAATCTACTGTTTCTTCATTAAAATACTATATGCGTACTTTATTACTTATTATTTGATAAAATGTTACATTGATTATATTTAAAAATATATTGCAACTTTACTACTTGTTGCATACAAAGTTTAACTTATGAAAGATCACGCATTTCATGAACAAAGCCAGACTCTACATAATTACTTTCTTAAGGAGAGAGGGTTTGGAGGAAGAATAAATATAAAAAAAGAGCAAGAACGGAATTTGTCATTTAGCTTAATTTTTGTTCTTTAAAAAATGAAAAGTACACCCATGTGTGTGAGTTAGATTCAAACATAAGGCATATGAAACATTATTAGTACTACACAGGAGCTATTAAATGCATACTTGAAATAAACAGTTCTGAAAACTAAATAACAAAATGCTAAATTCGTGTCTTTTACGTTTCCCTAAATGGGAAAATACGTCTTTTTTTCTGTTGCCTGCAGTATTCTAGTAGCTAAAATTTCAGGAAAATAACTTTGACTAAACCATAGTTTATTTTAAACTCGGACTACTTTTAAAACGAATAGAAGGGATACACCTTCATAAGCATATTTGTAATACTTCGGGAGCTTTTCTATAAGATGGTGTGTTTATCGAACTGTACCCACTTTTTATAAATACATTAATGCTTGCATATGTTAAAACAGAGGACTGTTGATTTTAGTTGCAATGATAACTTTAAACATTAGGCATATTTAAATCAAATCTTTTCAAAAATTTGCCAAAGAAACGAAATGAGAATTATTGAAAGCTGAAGGAAGTTTAAAAATTACTTTTTACGTCAAAATACAGGGTGGCCATAATTAAACTGCAAGTGTTCAAGGGGTGCTGGAGAGAAAACTACCGAGAATATTCCAGTGAAATTTGGTATCTACACGTTTCAGAACATGCGCAAGTCAAATATGCAAGAAAAAAAAAATCGTCATTTTTCACCCGATAGATGGCGCTGTACCGTATTTCAAAGCTCACCGGTGGTATATACAACTTCTAAAGCCGATAGGCAGAGCATAGTGACATTCTAAGAGGCATATAAACAATATATATATATTTTTTTTTTCCAATGCAGCAGGCGATTACAGACATTATCCTTACGCCGTTCAGAGATCAGAGAAACAAAACAAACTAAGAATATTTAAAACATTAAAAGCACTAAAAACGCAAAATCAGGCAACTAAACTGTTCAAAGAATCTCTAGCCTCCCAGTATCCTATAGTAGCACAATTAGTCCAAAAGACGTTTAAAACACGTTTTTTAATGTCAGAAAATGTGTTTCCAACGTAATTTTAACGTTTTTTGAACTATTTGTGCTACTAGGGTCGGGAATAGATACAGCTCTTAGTTAGAGCAGAGCAAACGGGGATATGATCGGCATCCATTGTCGCACCACTGTGGCAGAGGGGGCAGGCAGGACTATCCACCAAGTTGAAGTGGTAAAGATGGGCATATAAACAGTCATGTCCAGATGCCAGTCGAAAGGCAGCCACTGCATTACTTCTTGGACAATCGGGGAGATTGAGGATGGCATTTCTCCACGATTTTTCCTTCGTTCGATCTTTTAGTAATGCCATATGTGTTGTCTTAAACATTTGATTAATTCTTGATGAGACTGACTTATAGCTAACCAGATTGCATGGGGCCTGCTTAACAAAACAGCCCTTTTTGTCCAGCTCATCCGCTTTTTCGTTACCTGGGATACCACAGTGGGATGGGATCCATTGTAAGACAATCGTTTTATATTTATTGTGCATTTCTCTTATTAAAGTTCTACATTGCACTATAGACATAGTGTCGGGAGCCTGAAGGCAGTTGGCAATGGCTTGAATAGCAGCCTGAGAATCTGAAAAAA
Source organism: Cheiracanthium punctorium (assembly GCA_038373885.1). Taxonomy (NCBI): domain Eukaryota; kingdom Metazoa; phylum Arthropoda; class Arachnida; order Araneae; family Cheiracanthiidae; genus Cheiracanthium; species Cheiracanthium punctorium. Next base: position 715,145 of record JAWZYV010014839.1, on the reverse strand, counting down.
TTACAACCTGGTCCTGTTCGGAGATAGAAGGGCAAGCGTCTAGATGGGCTAGAGCTACTTTAATTGCCTCGATTTCACCGTCAAAAGCAGTCTTGTATGTTCCCAATGAAAAATAATGAGCGAAATGCTCACAGTAAATACCAGCTCCGATCACATCATCCGTCTCAAGCTTTGAGCCGTCAGTATATATGTGTAGCCATGCCTCAGGAGGAAAGTGATTGTGAATAGTCTGTATCCCTGCGCTGAACAAAGCTTCAGTACAATCCTGGGATTTTAAAACTGGACTCGCAAGGTCTAGATTATATAATATTTCACCCGCATCCAATGGGTTTAATGGGGGCAATAAAGGCTCGATCCGGGGTGGGATATCACGTCCATCCATTTCTTTTAATACAGCCTGCAGAAAGCCATCTTGAGTCCTCAGCCTGCGATGCCCAGATTTAGCCCACTTATCATTATGAGGCAGGCGAATTAATTTCTGGTATAGTTTCAAGGCTGGTTTCTTTATTTCAAACAGCATAGGTATTTCATTAGTCCGCAATAGCAGTGCGTCAATAGGTGTAGTCTTGACAGCACCAGTGACAAGACGGAGAGCATTATTTTGTAGTCGCTCCAGTCTTGTTCAACCTCCTTCAGATACTGTAATAAGTTGGGCGTTACAATAAGTCATCACAGGCTTTATAAAAGCCCTATAGGTAGCAAGTAGCGTTAGTGTATCACACCCACCTAACTCCAGCAAGCCGTTTAAGCAGTATCATACGTTTATCGGCCCGTTTCTTGATATCATCAATATATAATTGCCAAGTGAGTTTATGGTCGAACGTAACTCCTAAGTACTTAGTACTCTCACTACTCGGGAGGGCTATATTGTTATAAGATATATTCAGTTGTAATGGTTGGTGACTCCGTGTTTACAATCATATTGTTTTCTAAACTCCATGAATGGAGTTTGGACATAGCATTATTAAGGAAAGCTTCAAGTCTGTCTTTTGCCCTGTGCTAAGGACTAATGACCATATAACAAGATCGTCTGCATACATAAGTACATTTATATTTTCAGCCATCAGGGCGTGTATTAGATCATCAACATAAACAGCAAACAACTTGTCACAGCTCCCTGGGGGAGACCAGTGTGCAAAGTTCTAAAACTAGAGTGTACGTTTCCATAACGGATATTAATAAGCCGTTGATCAAGGAAATCACCAAACCACCGTAGCTTGTTTCCTGTTATATGTTTAGTAGCTAATTTATATAGGAGCTATTTCTTCCACACAGTATCATAAGCTCCTTTGAAATCCACAAAAATAGCACCTACAATATTGCCCTTATCAAGGTTATCTTTAATACTCTGAGAAAAAGTGGTGACAAGCTCCTCGGTGGAACGGTTTTTCCTAAAACCTCCTTGTGCATAATGCAGAAGTCCCTTAACTTCAAGATGCCATTTTAATCTATTGGCAACAAGTCTTTCCATTATTTTTGCCAAAATAGAAGTTAATGAGATCGGTCGATAACTATTGAAATCAGAAGCCGGTTTATCTTTATTTAACAAAGGTATTATTGTGGCCTTTTTCCACATAGATGGAACAGCATCAGTTTCATTCCAAATTTTATTAAAAAACCTCAGGAGTGTGTCTCAGCGAAAATGAGGTCAGCCCAGGGGACTTGCCCGGTTTCATCTGGGAGATAGCTAATTCAAGCTCAAACCCTGTAAAGTTTCTATTACACAAATCTTCAGCTGAGTCATCTATAGTCCTGGCCAAAACATTATATCTCTTATCAAGTCTGTCTCTCTGTTTCATATAGGCTGTTTTCCTTTGTTTTGAGGCAAAAAATGATGCAAATGCATTTGCAATCTGATCATCATTACTTAAAATCTTATTATTTAGTTTCATCGGTTCCTTTACTGTCTTACAACTTTTTGAACACAGTCTATTCATGAACCTATAAGTTTTCAGTGCCTCTGTTTTGTAGTTTATCTTAGAGATGAATTTATCAAATGCAGCTCGCTTTGCCCTATTGATCTCCCTCTTCAAGTTCGCACTACTCCTTCTCCATTTAATCGCATCTTGGGGGTCTCGCGTTTCCTGTGCTTCATCTCTAAGTTTGTCATGTTCTCTTTTAAGCTCTGTAAGGCCGTCATTCCAAAAGCACTTGAAAACCTGTCTACCACGAGGGATGAATCTCCTGGCGGCATCATTAATAATGCTGTTGACACCATTAACATTTTTTTCAGGATGTTGGTTAAAGTTAATTTTTGCTTCATCCAGGTTAATCTCCGAGAAATCTTCAAAGGCTGGCCAACTGGCTTTGCGAAAATTCCAGGACACTCTGTTGCAAGGTCGTGATGCCCTGTGCATTACAAGATCAATATTAGCCATGACCATACGATGACCACTACCACAATCCTCTATAACAGCTCTATGAGTTGTGTCTATAATGTCCGTCGAAACCATCAATAGGTCAGGGTTACTAGATACACCATTGTAGTGTAGAAAAGTCGGTTTATCTTGTTTACCAAAAACAAGCTCCAAGTTATATAAACAATATAAAACCTCATTTACAGTTTATCGAAATTCCATACAATTCGCTTCAGTAATTCAATTTTTACAGTAACATGTAATAAAAAATTAACGTAAATTAAGATCACAAATTAAACAATTCATGAAGACGCTTTGGAAAACAATTAAACCATTATTTATTTTCATTGACACTCATTGGACCTTTTCTTAATCGTTTCATACGCCGGTATTCTTTCAGTGTAGCTGAATAATTGCTACCATTCTGATAGAATATCTTCACTAACAATGCACGTTCCTTCTTATTCAGAGTCACGATTGACCATTACTCAATGTGGTCTTGTTTTTACACTATCCGATGGGCTTAAAACTTGCATATATGACGTCCATAAGCATTAAAACACGATATAGCGCCATCTATCGGGTGAAAATGGCGATTTTTTAATTGCATATTTGACTTGCGCATGTTCTGAAACGTGTAGATACCAAGTTTCACTGGAATATTCCTGGTAGTTTTCTCTCCAGCACCCCTTAAACACTTGCAGTTTAATTATGGCCACCCTGTATATGACTTGATGGCGATACTTTTGTGAAATTTTTACACCGATAGCTTTTGCGATAAACATATGTAATGCATATTTTCAAGTAAAAAATAAAATTTGATTTCTTTCAGCTTTCAATAACATGGGCGAACATTGTCTTGGTTAGCTCATTCCCGTTCTTTAGCAAATTCTCGAATAAGATTTGATTTGAATATACCTAATACTCAAATTTAGTATTGCAATAAAATGAATTGTTCTCTGTTTTGAGATACGCAAAAAATAAACTCTAAGAAAAAGAGCTACCCACAAAAGAACGAGCATTCTAGGAAAAAACTTTAGGTTCTTTTTTCCTTGAAGAGTATGGCTTGTCATTTAACACTTTGAGGCGCAACCCTTTCCCAATGCTGAAAAAAGAGCAGCCGTTGCCATCGCTCGACTTAACTACCAGCAAGATGGCGGACGATCGAAACGTTCATCGCGGGCCACAGATCTAGAGACCCTTTTTTGACGCAGCTAACTGTGCCCGCGCACAGCCAGCTGCGTCAAAAAAGGGTCTCTAGATCTGTGGCAAGCGATGAACATTTCAATCGTCCGCCCTCTTGCTGGTAGTTAAGTAGAGCGATGGCACTGGCTGCCCTTTTTTCAGCATTGGGCAATCTATCGAGCTGTTCCCGCATTCTTCCATTTTTCAGCAGATGTCAGTGCTGTTAAAAATAATCGTGAGCATTTTTTTTAACGGGAAATGACGTGCTAAAAAGTAAAGGAATCTCGTGGAGTTATACCACCCGCAACTATTTGTATAGAAATCAAATCCATTCTTCGTGCCTGGCAACAATCAAAACGTCAGAGTTTGGTGTTCCCAGAGCGGGAACACTGCGCGTTAAAGGGTTAAAAGCACTTTCTTTTTCACACAAAACAATGCGACCTCCTAAGTATCGCCCTTGTAATAAATGTTACATGCATAATATTTAACCAAACCTTTTTACTGGAGGCCATAAATATCCAGCTCGAGAAACAGCGGTCCGCTTTTATCGAATCTTCAATGCGCTTCAGAAAAATTGCCAAAGCAAAAAGTAACAGGACATCATCAGAAATGAAAAATTAAGCTCAATCACTCACAGTGGGGGTGCCGGCTTTACTCGCACGTACCAAACACCGATACTTGGAATGTTGTGTTATGGCAATAAACGTTAAAAAGTCTGAGTTAAATGTGACATACTGCCCATTCAAGTTTTTACACATCATCTATACACCTAAGAAGCGGGCAACTCTCGAAATGAGTAAAGCACATACCTGCAAGACGTGATACATCCGCAGCAAAAAAATGAGAGGTAAATGTTTTCCTAACCTGGTATAAATCACAATTCTAAATGACGTGGGCATTTAGAGATGATATCTATCCTAATCATCTACGTCTTTACCCCCCTTGAATCATTGTTTTTCCTAGTCACATAGCTGTTTTGTTAAGATAACAGCTTTCATGTTTAGGAAAATAAAAGCGACTGGGGTTCCTTGAATTAGTGAATTTAAGAGGAATAGGAATTAGTCTTTGATTTTTTTTTTCCTTCTTCTTCTTGTAGGACTTTATATTCCATTCGTGCTTTTTGAGAGTTGTTTTGTAAAATATTCGTCACACATAAAGTTGTGAAAAGCTTGAATGCGAGAAATATCTCACTAATAAAAAAAAAAGGAAGGAAGAAAGAAGCAGCAAAAGATGTGTAAGAAATCAAAATAAATTGTGAACTGGAAAAAAGACATTTATGAATTGCACATCTAGTTTTTTGACATAGCTCTTTTATTTTCAGGAGAGTTAATTGCTATGTTAATGCAGAAACGACACAACACGTACAGCTTAACTTTAAAACGAATTTATGTTTCTTTAAAATACTATCTTTTAGACAGTTTGTGGTAACAATTCTAGAAAAGTTATTCATTACATTCTTCAATAAAGTACGTATGATAATGAGTTACAAGAAAATATTACCAAATGAACATAGTAATAATTTTTAAGCAGTCATGATATACATATGTAATGTTGTTGGTCAGAAATATTTTCTTAATTTTCAAATAAATCTAAAACAAAATGAATAACGTTATGAATTTGTTATTTGCTTGACGCGACACAATCATTGAATAATTGTTTTTATACAGCTTTCATAACTTTGTTTTAATGCTTTTAATTAAAAATTTTCAATTATATCAATAAATATGCAATCAGCCTTTAATAATGTCAGCAAAGCAAATTTTAACATTCAAGCTTTCGTATTTTTAAATGACACGGGCTTCTGTTAGTGAAAGAAAATTTGACGTACATTTCATGTAGTCAAAATCTGGAATTTCTTATGATTTCATTTTGTAGTAGTAAAGAATTTAAAATATTGTGTTGTTCCATATCAGAATGGTGAATTATAAATTAGCTTCACTTTTCTTTTTGCCTCCCATGGCAGCACAGTGGTTATGTCATTGAAAATGGTAGACGGCCGAAGTGTTCGGGTCCCATCCCGCGGCTGTCGATCTAATGGTCTGGAGTTTTGGTAGTTTTTTTTCCAGATGTAACGTGAATACGCCTTAGGAAGTCCTCCTACCAAGGCACCCCCACCCCATCCTTGGCAGATCGCCCTAAAGTAGCGTTGCCATATAATCACACAAACAGCACTTTTTCTTTTGGAATTTATTGTACAGATACAATGCTTCACTTAAAAAGTTCATAAAAAAATCATGCAAAACTCTTTTACTTCCGTTTGCTTTTTATCTTTTATTGTATGTATAAAAACAGCTTTTAATAAAACAGAGAACTCTGAATATTTTTGTAATATTTTTCCTGAATAATTTTCTATGAATAAATTGTTTTCTTAATAATCAATACACCATTCTTTATTTCATAAAAATTATTATAAAATAGCATACTTGTCTTTTTTTTAACAATCTATGATACATCCTAATTATGCACAAAGAATTCCAGCAATAATTTATTATGTCTTAAGACAGACACGCATATGTCTCAGACACATTCTATTGATTTCTAAAAATAAAAAAAAATGCTTTTCAAAACATAACATAAAAAAGGATAATCTTATGTAAATAATGTTGAAAAATATTTTTAAATGCTATTTTGAATAGCTCTGCGTTTCGCTTCTCAACCGAAACGCAGTTCCTTCACATTTGATTAACCTGAACTGCTTTAAAAATACATTAAAGAGAAATGGCGATTTAAACTATTAGATAATGATGAGACATTAATTATCTGGTGTAAAAATCATAACACATTATTTACATTTCTTAAACCTGTGCCCTGTAAATTTTGTTGGAAAATATTATTATACCTTCGTTTCGTTTCTTCTTTTGTTTTATATTTAGTTAGTATGAACTCTTAAAACGCCATTAAAAAGGAATAACTAGCAACATTAAAGCTATAAATTAATGATGCGATATTATGTTAGATATACAACATATCATTTACATTTCTTGAAGCAATTTCGTGTCAATTATGTTAAAAAAGTATTTTCATATGTTACCTCCATTTTGTTTTGTAATCATTAAAGTTTTACATTTAGTTTGCACTACTTAAAATGCAACACAAGAAAATAAGTAAATAATGAGTAAATTTAGATGTAGAACACCTGAATGCTGTTTTTTCCGTATCTTCTCAAAAACAGACTATCTTAGCAAAGTAATTTGAAATAACCGAACTGTATGAGTAGAAACACAAAGAATATTCTATTCTTGAAATATAAAAAAAATAGGGATTGCTGTGACGTTTATCATCCCAAATTAATATGTATTTTTGTGGTTTTATTTGCATAGAATCTTACCCTCAGAGACTGACAAGAGCTGTAAAATCCTAGCAGCCAGCAAAAAGTTTTAGGAGCCCCATATACGGAATTATATTAATGAAAAAAAGCTAGTCGCCAAGGGATACATTTTAGTCGCCTGGGGGTCGTGCGTCCCGGTGTTGTCGAACCCTCCTCACCCTCATGCCATCCATACATTCACATTAGAAGTTAGGTCTCGACTGAGAAAGGTAAATCAGCAAGTCTAATTCTTTCTCACAGTCATTTGGTTCTTGCTCTTTGTACTTGTGTGTATTTTTAATGTTATCCCACTTTAAAAGTAATTGGTAGATAACTCTGCATGACAATGACTCTTCATTTCTAAAACGAGCCGAGAGCTCGATAAGATCTTGGTGGTGTCAGTTTGGAGCTAAATGTTAGTCGAACTGAGGAATTAAGCACTGCTATATTCCCTGGCAGATACAAGTGACATGACGTTTAGGGACTTTAAATATTCTTATCTCAAGGAAGGTTTTATACTGAAGTAGAGGATGCCGACGACTAGAGAATAAACAAATAAAATAAGAGTTTTGTCGAGTTGTTTAGTAGGATTAAAAGAATTATTTTGTTATTGAAACATAATGAACTCGAAACCACAAAAGTATTCATGGATTCATGAAACTTTGCATATTTGTGGATATCATTTTTTGAGCGCTCTTTTAAAGTACTTATACAGCTCATATCGTTATGAATTTGTTAAGCTACCCAGTGACGGATTATTGCAATTTTGTGGGTGGGGGATATGATCTTTTCCATTTTTTATTTATTTTCTTTTTTCTCGGGGGCAATCGCCCCATCCGCTTTTAATCCGTCCTTGATGCTAACAATATAATTTTTTTATATAAGAGATTGTTTTTAGTTATTTTATTTTCGATTTTTCATAAGACATGGAAAATGGTTAGCTGCTACGAGTTGTTTAGAATTTTATACTTTCGGTAGGCAGCAGTACGCGCCTCGATATATCGCGCATTCGGATATATCGCGCTTTTTCTATGTCTCCCAATTTTTTTCTTTACTCTTTTGCTTTGTTACTTTACTTGAGAAGCACAGAGTAATTATTTTGTAGTCGAATAGTTATTGTTAGAATAAAACTTTTAAAATTTGGATCCCCCCCCCGACCCAGTTTTGAACTTCTCTAGATTAAATTTTATCTTAGTATTTTATATTAGTTTAGCTTTTTTCTGCACAAAAACAACATTTACAAATGAGTAAAAATTTTTCAAAGTCTGTTATGAATTTGGTGATATTTAAAAATGAAATCTAGAGAATATAATCTGTGTCTTTGAAATGAGCGCACGTTGCTATTTTTACAGAAAATACATTAAAAGGTTAACATTAACATATCCACTCCTAAAAGCGCAGAAAAATGATAACATGAACTTGTCTGAGGAAGTCGAAAAGAAATGATTGAGAAAACGCATAAAGCTTTAAATCTTAAAATTTCTCTGACTATCATAAAAGTCATCAAACAGCGCATAACACCAGAACACATGACTTACAACGAGTGCATGTAATTTGACTCAGAATCTCAACTTTGGATGTCGAAAATACTTCGAGATTAGGCTTTGATCTTATTTTCTTTTATTTTTTTAAAGATATTTGATTACTTTAGCAACCCTCTTATATATCATATTACAGAATAACATCATTCTATGCTATTATTTTGGATGTCAGAAAGAGATAATGCTTTCAGGTTTTCGAGTATACCCTAAAAATTTGTGCCCGGCACATAATTCTTTGAAAAAAAAAACTTCACGAGGAGCAGACCTATAATCTTACCAGCATCCTGCAACTCCTCTGTATGATAAGATATTATCTCCTCCTATTAGCATGAAAATGAAATAAAGTTATATCAGATTTTTTACCTTAAAATTGTTCAATAGTTTATGATACATGCTGTGTCATATGCCAACGCCTCCCTACGAAAGGAGTGGATACATGTACCATCTCACCATTTTTCTCTGTTAAAACGCAAAATATATAGCATACTTTATCACGTTGCAGAATCAACAGAATTTGCAACGCCTTGAGTTTTTTTTTAAATTTATTTTACTTTTTTTGTGTGACCCTACGGCTATTTATTGGGGGTGGAATCTTTCCAAAAAAGTCTGTAGAAGACCTAAGAAAAAGAAATAGAAGAAGGTTTAGAATACTAATTTTGAGTATGATAATGCAGTATGTGCGAAATCATTTGATTAATTCCTTGATGTTAATGTGGAATAAATTAAGTATGGTCAAAGGAGTTATCTAAACATCTACCCACGCTGGAGACTCACTGGGGATATTGCTGTAAAATTAATCATTGTTTACGTTGTTTAATTTACTTCGCTATGATTAAGCATTACCGTTTCCACTTAGTGTTTAGGGAGGGAAAAGATGTTCTGGTGACAACCTACAAAATTATCTAATGCATAGTTGCCTGGCAATGCATAAACAACTATTGACAAGAAGAGGTGTAAGTGATTGGTGCTAACTATATGAAAAATGGATAATTTAAATATTTGTAGCTAGGACTTACATGTTTATTGTGTACGTGCACAAAAGTAAGGAAAATTTAGAAAATATCCCCCCCCCTCTCCCTCCCCATTTTATTTCACTGACATGACTTATTCGTCATATTGTTTGAGTTAAGTTAACCTTCACTGATCGAAGCTCATACAGCACGCTTAAATTTGTTTCCATAAAAACATTTGATTTTATGAAACACTGTTCTTGGAAACCTTTTCAGTTTTTGTAATGCGTTAACTTAACAATGAGTCAGGCTGTGGGTGGATTACTTCTTTAACTAGTGATTTTTCCGTTTTCAAACAGTAAAAAAACTTTTATTGTAATCCTTTTCTTTAAGTATTTCACGTCCTATAGGTTGTACGGTTTAAATGATATAATATCGTATATTTATTATATACTAGCTGCGTGCCCGTTCTTCGCACTGTAGGAAACGAAAATTTTCCATACATGTGTAATTCCAATTAATTCCAGTAATGTGAAATCTAAAATAAAAGCAAAATTATTTGACTTATGCTGTAAAGTTTGCGTCATGAGTACTAACTTGGCATCATTGCAATATAATGACTCAAAAAACTACGTCAGTGTCATTCGCGATTAGAAAAGTGAAAAGCTTAGCGGTTTGCTGAGAACTCCTGACTTTCAAAATGTGTTATTTCTATATCATACTGTTTTTAGGTTCAAGTTGTAGCATTAAATACCTCAGACATTACATGAAATGGACAACCGTTTATTTTAAAATAGCTGCGCACCCGCTCTTCATATATCTGCATGTGACAAAACAGAATTTCATTTTTTTAAAAGTTCAAGAAATCTCCTCTGTTGAAATGACTGCGGGATATAACAACGCAAGTTAGAATTAGTTATCGTTCACTTGGTTGTAAAACAACCCTTGAAAAAGGATAAACAGAACACTTTTAATTTCATGAAATATTTATTAAAGTTGTATATTGTGATTTATTCATATCATCCTTACAAATCTACTTATACTACCTATTACGCATATTAATACTATCTATCTTCGCTTCTTCCTCTTTAATGCTCAATTTAACGAAACAGCTTACATTATTTGGCACAAATGGGACCTTTTTATTCTATGGCGATTCTTTGCAATTTACGCATTACCATAAACATTATTCATTTCACATAATAGTTGCTATTAAGGAAGCTCTCCATACAAATTTAATTTATACATAGTTTTGTAAGATTGGCGTATTTAGCACTGCAAAACATTTAATCTCACCGTGGTGAAAAATATTCAAGCGGTGCCAACTTTAATATCCATGTATCCAATATAAAGATATCTTATAAATCCTCCATAGTTCTGTCTACTGAAAACATCAAGATTTGTCATCTCGAGGAGCTATTTAGAATCGCTATAACAGTGACAGGACGTTAGAGTTGCAGGGTTTACAAATTTCACGCATTTTTTAAAATTTATGACGTCACTGTTTAACTACCGTAAAAGATACCCCGGATGGTTGAGGGAGTTAATTTGGATATTTTACTCAATAGCTTTCAAACGGTATCATATTAAAATTAACAACGACGTTGAAAATTAGAATAGGACACTATGGAGGAGCGTAATCCAACGTCAAAATAAAACTATACTTGCAACATGCATATGTTAGGAAACGTATATGACAGCGACATAATTAAATGCGAAAAATAAAAAAGTAAATAGAAAATTTTTAATATATCCCGCTTTAAAATGAATTTTGTAGCTTTTAAAATGATGAATATTTTCAGCCGCGTTAAAATATTTCAATTTTTAAATAAGCAACAGATTAAAATACCACTTATAATAATAATAATCATGAATTTCTCAGTTTATTTTTAAAGTAAGTTTTATATGTATAAATGATATCGTCTGCTTGTGTTAAAAAAAGAGCAGGGATAAATGCGTTAAAATTGTGGCGTAAGTTTTACGTATTTTAAAGCATTTGACGTCATAGATCCTCACTTGCGAATTGAAATTCCGATATCCCATTTAAAAACTCGATTGGTTGAAAAAAAAAACTTTTTTTCTAATCCTTTTTGTGGCAACACAATTAAATTATCACGTGCCATGATCAATTAATGTACTCCCGTAAGCTCTCCGCGTTGATGCTATTAAATTCTAAACATTAGGTTACATTAAAATTTGTAAAAAATCACCTAATTTACATAATGTTTTCATTTTTATTTTAAAGAGGGAGAAAGGGATATTCCACGATCTGTCAAAATATCAAAAAGTTATGACGGATAGAATTCAAGATGCGACAATTTTAAAATTATTTACGAAAAAATTTGCTGAAACAGATGCTTAGTAAAAAAATTCCTAAAAATCGGTAAATCATGTTACGTATTCAAAACAAACTGTTTTTAAAAGAAAATTTTCTCCTCTATCCGATGATACAAATGCCGTTTTGCTGCGAACGTAACTTCCGCCGTTATTACGAATTAGGTGAGAAAAAATGCCAAAAATCGTCATAAAACATAAAATAAAAAAATTTCTAGGTCGAATTTTGAAAAAAATGGCTTCGAGGTGCACAACTTCATCTTTAGATCTTTCCGAGTACTAAATTTGGTGTTTTTAGGTGTAGCCGTTTGTCCGTAACGCCGCCGACACACAGACCCACACACAGACAGCTTCTTTTATAATAAGTAGAGAAGAGAAGATACGTCCCTCAGTCTTTGAAGCGCGCATACATGTTTTAATCATATAATATTTTCCAATTTTGTTTTAAGCATTTTTGATAGCCAACACAATGTTCTTGAACACACCGCTTGAACAAGCTCTTATACAAAACGAGATTGATAAGAAAAGAAAAGAATGAAAAATTTGTTCTTTTAGATCTGTCTACCGTAACTATCTTTAAAACTTGTTTATCGGATCATTATGTCAAGATGAATTGATAGAACTAGTGTACCATGAACTTGTCACGTTTATTCTGAAAAATAAATATATTTTCAATTCTGGATACCTTTAAAATAACATTTTCAAACATTCTAGAAAGGTTTTTGTAAATTCTATTTAATAAATCATTATACTGTACTCAAGATGTGCTGCTTGAAGTATATCATTATTCTTAAAGATTTATTCTAGCCGCCGAATTAGGGTTTAATAAATAAACAATCACTAAATTTAGTGATCTTTAAAGTAATTTATTTTTGAAAAGTTTCCAATTGCGATACCGAAAGTATATTATTTATATGCAGTGGCACACTAAAGATAGTTTTGGGCCGTATCAAATTTTTATATTCAGCATCTAAAATTCTTCGATAAGAATCTGTCACGACGCGACATATTTGGTAAAACCTAGTGATTTTCAATGTACGATATTGCATGACTCTTATCGCAAAATATCATAGTACTTTCGATTTTAAATTGTTCTGATTAAAAGTTTAACAGCATTGTATAACCAAGCTTCATACAATTACAATGAAATTTAAGAGTTTAGAAAACTGTTATTTATAAACTAATGTCTTATTAAAATTTCCCGGTTACTCATGAGGAAATTATCTTCTGTATTGTAAAATTTCTGCCTGATGTTTGACACTGTAAATGAAAACTAATCAGTATATTTCTAGCATGAGAATTGTCGTTTCGCCCAATTTTTACTTTTTCACCCTCCAAATTTTGACATTTCCTTCTATTTCTTCTCTAATATGTTGTTAAAATGTAGAAATAAACAATAATCATTAGCAATCGTATACACCGTCAATAGAAGTAGTTCAACGTTTCACCATGAAATGGAGAAAAATTAGCTGCAACCTTCTTATGGAGAAACGTTGAGTCATGATTTGGTTCCATTGATCACTAAGCACCAAATCATGGTTCAACGTTTCTCAATAGAAAGGTTACAGCTAATTCAGCACTATGTTACGATGAAACGTTAACTAATTTTACTAACAGGGTAGTCAATTTTCAAATAGCTATGTAGTAATCAAATTTTGGAAATAACAACCATTAGCATAGTAATATCCTCTTGGAGAAATTTCTTAAAACTCCATATTATGCAGCTTGTAAGAAATACTGAAACAGTTTGCTTTACGCCATTTGTTATGGTATAGCTGACAGTTGGGCATAATTGAGGTGGATGCGAGACGAAAGAAGCCATATACCTGCACTTATATTGCGAGACGAAACAGACGTTTTTATTATTACTATATCGGGATTTTACGAGACGGGATAAAGATTTGCAGCTCTTTTGCGAGACGAGACAGGCATGTTTTTGTCTCGCTTCATTTCTGGGTTTAATTAGCTTCGGCATGTAAGGTTTTGGAATAACCGTCAAGCAACATTCATCGTCCTTTCTGAAATAACTATTGACGTACCAAAAAAAAAAAAAAAAAAAAAGCCAGTCTCTCCTGCCAAAATTTTTGAAAATATCATTTCTAATTATTGAAACGATTTAGCTTATAATGTTCCCTTTGTTCCAATACAAATGCCCCCACACCAATAGTAGAACTGAGCTGACTTAAACAAACTCTGGCATGTAAGCTTCAGCCAGAACCGTCAACCAACATACCTACCTCATCCTTTTTGGATAAAACTCCGAGGGAATACTTCACCTACGCAATATTAAGACGTCTTTTTCACAAGAAAAGTCTACAAAAGACTTAAGTGAAAGCATTGTAAATATTGACTTGGAAATTTATTAATTTACCGAAAAAGTCGTGTCTTGTATAGCGCAGTCATGTGATTTATGCTGCTTTAAGTCCTCCCACCGCATGTAAGCGTGCATTTTTAACGACACCCTTTACTGAGATGAAAATGGGAAGGGAGGCCCAAAACTAAGAAAGCAGACTTTAATTTTCTGCAATTAAGCGACTTTCAACAATTTTTGATGCGCATATACCATGCAAAAATGAGACTTTGTTTTTTGAAGTAGGGAAGATATGAAGGGAACTCCCTTCCTCTTGCGGCTTTTCAGACTGTCATTTGCAACAGAAATGTTGATGTACTGCCGGTATTTCTATAAAAATAGATTTAATTAAATTCATCTCGTAGAAGCCTAAAGTAAGAATATTAAAACAAGTCGGCTATTTTAATTCAAATATTGTGCAACCTACTAGCCACCAAGCGTTTTGTATAGACATAATTATTAAAAGTACCCTGGCATTGTGTCTCAAGGTTTTCTTAATGCATTTATGCTCACTATTTCAGCATGCTGGACTTTCAAATTATGCATTTTTAAGGCATAATTTTGCTACCAAAGCTTTATTTTACATTTAAATAACGGTGTAGAGCGAAATTGATGGAAGGGTGTCGTAAAGTAACTCATTCAATGAAATTTACAATGGTAAATTAGAAACAGTATAATCATTAATTCAGTCTTTTAAGCTGTCATCTGAATGTGTGATGTTGATATAGTGCCATTTTCTCTTAAAAACCTAGACTTAATTTCATTCTTGAAAACAAATGTAAAAGAATTAAAAAAAAACTAGTTATTTTAATTTAAATATTTTGCGACCTTCAAGCGTTTGTGTGGACAAAAGTATTTTAAATATCCTGGCATTGTGTCTCCTAGTTTTCTAAAAAAAGGAATAATTTGGTTGGTCAGACTTCAAAATTATACATAAAAAGGAAGTATTTCGTAATTGAAGCTGAAGTTTAGCATCTAATTGAATCTTTCATTTCAGAAATTACAGGAGTCATGATTTTTCCATTTCAAAACATTGTATGGACTCTGGAACTCGACCACAATCGTGGTGGAGTGGAACAAAATCAACCTTGACATTTTAAGAAATGGGCTATCACTATCAGATCGAACATTAAAAAGAAAAATTATCTTTTTATACATTCTTACAAAACAGTTACAAAAATGTGCGAGCACCCTCTGCATTTCGATTAGTTTTAAACTGTTCTTTACTTCGTCTTCTCTTTTAAAAATGTGGTTGCATCTTTTCAATGCATTCATTCGTTCCGTGTGCATTGTGTGCAACATAAACTAGTGTAAATAAAATAACTTTCTTGTCGAGCAATTATTTTCCAGTGCTATGAAAATGCTTTATAAAACGCTCTATAAGTTTAAAGACGCTTGTTTATCAATTGGCACTTCAACAAAGCAAGAGAAAGTCATAATTTTATGTGAGCTTGCTCTTACCCAGCTAGATTTTTTAAAGTACTAATTTTAAACCCCATTCCCAGTTATTAAGTTCTATATAAACGTTTCCAGTAATGACGTATAAGACTTCCTTCAGACATAGGGTCCATTATTATCATGAATTAAAACTAATAATTGTCGATTCAAACTCTGATTTTAAAGCAACAGAAATAAATATTTTAAAAAGCATTTTCTATTCAAAAGGACGTCCTTTTCCTTTTCATGACTTCTCACATTCATTTCATGCTCTTTCTGTATCCCCCCCCTCCCCCCCCTTCAAGTACCTGTCGTCTCGAAGCCAAGCAAATTACACTTCATCTAAACAATTATTGTTGCCAACACCCTTAAGAGAAAGTGAGACCCAGAAAAAAGGACCAGGATGTTAATTTACCGTGATTATATATATGTGTCATGAAACGTAGTTTTGTTATGCAAATAAAATGACCCGGGTAACAATCAAATTCGAGGAAGCATAAACAAAGAAACAGTTATTTTTTTTTATTTTTTTGAAAAGGAGAAGAAAAATAAATGCTTATAAAACCTGAAGTGGAAAATAAAAAGCTTTGAAAAGTATGTAGTGCTGTTAAGTTTCGTAATGCTCTTAATTATAATTTGCAGAGGGATATATATCGGGTATAATTTATGCTGCTCTTGCATACTTATATTCGCTATTTCATTTGTTCCTCAAAATTTTAGTATCAAAACTGATATTAAAAACTCTTTGTTAATTTCAGAAGTCCCGATTTTCGCACTTCGTTGCTGTAAAAATAAAGCATACATACTTTTTTTTTTAAATTTAAACTTTAAGTATATGCTTGAAACTTTAATAAACTCAAAGGGTGTCCAGTACAGTACAATCTTGATAATCCGACAAAGAAGGAACCAGACAACCGCCGGATTATCGAGATTGAAGATTCTGGATTATCGAGATCTCTTGTTTTTTGACACAAATTTAGTCATGTGCTTTCGTTCGGTAGGCATTGTAGGCGTAGTACACTAGATAAATACGCTACAAAATACATTAGGTAAACTAGTAAACGAAAGAGGAAGCACTAGAGCGGACATGCTTGTTTACATCCGCAGTCTTTGGCAGATCGGAAGACAACATGACACGTGTTAAACAAAATCATTAAAAGTGTACTGTATTGTTACTTATTCACTGTTATTAATTTATAAACAACAAGTTTTTGACGTTCTTCTCAATTAAATTTGGCTTTGTGGATGCCTGAATACCTTCATTAAAAATATTTTTATACTTTCTTCCCTTTCTTTTCTGCTCCAGTTTAAAAATTGGAAAGTGAACACCCTGTCGTACGAAATATCATCTCTCCAGGAGAATATGGTTTGATCCTTTTTCAAGCCCCCTGCAAAGCTAAAGTTGAGCTGATTTTTGAATGTCCAAGCTTTAATTTTATTTGAGCTAGAGACCTAAATTTAAGCTGGCGAAAAGATCAAGAGTATCTAATCTTATAGCTTTAACATTTACAAATTTATGAAAGTAAGAAAAATCGTTTTTTAAAATTTTAAGATTCATGTTGTAATTTTAATAGTCATTCACGTAAAACTTAAGTAAATTTAAACAAACATTCTTTATTTTTTATTTTAAAAAAATATAGTAGTTCGATTGCGAAAGGCAGGTAAAACATTTTTAATTCCTATATTTATATACCCCATGAAAAAATTATATACCTTTTTAGATGATCAGTCATCCAACCTTATGACTAACTGCTGTTCTCATGACGGTAAGATACTAAATACAAACAAATTACCGCTAAATGTAATTTAATGTTAGCAACTACATTAAAATTGCCAATAGGCTATACATCTTGATACTTCTGAGCAGTTACAGGTGTTTGTTGCGAATTGTATTTAAGAAATTGTGTTTCGCAATCACAATAGATAACTTTTCATAATCTATATTTATCAGCATATTGAATAAAGGGCGATTCAGCCTGAGAAATGTACAGAAATATATGCGAAGTGTAATTAGCGTTAATGTACTTTTTTTGAGATTAAAAAAAAAACAGATGAAAATAAAAATTGCTGGATGTGTATTTGAACCTTTATAAATATTTCTGCAATAGGCGAGCAAATTTTAAAAATGAATCAATATATTAAAGAAGTAAATATTGATTCGTGCAGCAGAATATATATAACAATCTATACTGTAATATTTTCCATTGTACTTTATTTTTTGAAGATAGCTACATTTTTAATAAATGCGTTCATATGAATGATTAAAATGCCACTTATTAAGCAAAAAAGCAATTTTAATTGCAGATATTCAGTTTTAAAAGCTAATTTGGTGTTGTATTCAAGCCTAATTAAATTTGTTGATTAAATGTTGAAATTGTTACTACATTTTAGCCATTTTCTTTTTTAAATGTATTGTTTCTTCATCCAAATCGCCACCTGGTGAATATTTTTTTGAACTGAAACTTTTTTTTTTTAATTCCCTGAGCGCATCTGACATTTATAGTCTATGTACTAAATTTGGCTAAAATCCTTTCGCCTGTTTTGGAAGTTTATAATTACCCTGCATATGAATAATTTTATACTCTAAAAAAGTAGAAAAAAATTAAAACAACAGCGTCCTCAAGATTTTTTTATTTTATAACCTTCTTACTCTTTTTATATATTAAACCATGTGCATTATTTAAGCTCAGAATTTCTTACCCGGTATTTTCCCCTTAAAGATAAAATTAAAAGAAGTATTATATTATCATCCTGAACTTAAAAATATGAATGACAGCCACGATAGATTTTCTTAATGTAAGTGACGTGATTTTTGCTTTTTACTTTCCTTTGACGGATCTACAGGTAGTCATTTTCAGATCAAGTCTACAAGTGAAAGCCATAAATTTAATCAAGTTTCAGCATTTTAAAAAAGGTTAATTTACTCATCCGAAAGTATAGTACTGATATTCAAAAACAGAAATTTGATTTTTGTCTTCTTCGTTGGACAGAGGCTTATCAGTTCTTTGTAAAAATTTCAACTGAAGTCTAGCCTAAAATCAGTTGAATATTTGAGATTGAAAAAGACAATATAATAAGGAAATGTTATGTAATTATTTTTAAACAGAAAGATACTAAGCTTAAATTCTTTTAGTTTCATAACATTGTTAATATATATATATAGATGATAATAATGCGGTTAAACTACTTTAATTAAATAAAGAGGAAGAATTATTAATATAAAAGACATTTTTATTTAAGTTTCAAGGGAGGCAAAAGTCGTTTGTATTAAAAGCAATCATTTTTAAGCTCTTACAATTACTTACAAAATGAAAATAAAGTAGAATTTTGTAAAATATTGTGTTTTTTTTTATATATAGTTAATTAGTGCAGATAAGTATGGGAAGCAAAACTTCTATAAAAAGAAATTATGCTTAATATTTATTCAAACTTTTATAAAAAAGATCTTGCACACGAGTTTCTCGAAAACATTGAACATTCCACAAATTTTCTTGCAAAATATTTACTAATTAGCGGAGCGTGATTAACTCTTTCTTGTGATCTAAATCCCCCCCCTTCCCATTTCCAAAACTTTTTAGGTGATTTCAAGCAAAGTACTTTGATAGCAAAACAAAAAAAAAATGTCTTTTGAACATTGAGTGTTCTTGTACAATAATATTTCATTCTTTTTATTCGACATATACGTTTAAAAAAAAATCAAAGTAAAACAAATATACACAAGTTTACTTCTTAATTCGATATTTAGAGCCTTTAAATTTAAATTTTGACGTTAAAAGTAGTACAGTTGGACTTCTGTTTAACGAACCTCTATTTTGTTATCTTTTCCTGAGAACCAAGAACATTTTGCAAATTTCTTCGTAAAAAAACCCCTCCAAATAGCGAAATTCATTCTCTATTTAACGAATTTACTCTTGGGTTATAACTGTTTTTTTTTCGCTGTTTCGCTAAATATTTCTGAACATTACAAACTTAGTTTGTTCTTTTATTACATTTCATTTTTATCAGTGCCCTTGAACTGGTTTCACCAGGTGTCTTAACTCACTGGTAAAATCGCTGTTAAAAAGCAGACAAAATTAACAGGCTTTTCCAGCAGTTAAATTTAAGGATCACGAGTGCTTAAATTTAATTAGGTCCGATCGTAGTACATGATGGCAATGTATTCATAATTTACTTATTATAGTGAATACGATAAGGGCATTGAAATTCCTTAATTTAATTGTAAAATGATTTACTTAAAACCAAAAAGACGGTGTAATTTCGGACGTTTTGTTTTACCGCTTTTGTTTCTCCTTGCAGATTTATTTTTGATAAATAAAGAAAAAAAAAACTCAATTTATCATTACAGTGAAAAACGTTTAACAGGAAACCGAAGGGACCAAAATATTTTTTCGTGTTAAAAGATTCGTAAAAAAAAAAGAACAAATCTCACCATATTTTCCATGTTCTTATATTTTATATCGATTTCCTGTTAAACAACAAGAAGGTTGCATTCATTAAGATGAAAAGCAATTGCAAAAAATATTATTTTGGGGAGAAAAAATCAGTTATCTTTTTTTGAAATGTATTTTTCAGAGCCATATTGTCCACAAATTATCCAAGATCGTCCATAGTTTTTTTTTATTTCTCCATTAGAATGCGCATCTAAATAACTGCGTACACTGTTTATCATTTTTCGCACTTCTGAAGTAGAGGGGACGGGAACTGCATCGTTGAATCCGTTGTCAGATTCGTCGTCGGAATTTTGGATTTTGAACAATATTCAAAATCTCTTTCTGCCATAATCGGTGCTGTAGTTACATCATTATCGAACGAAACATACAGATAAGAACTCTATTCATTAGGGGAGAGACCTGATGGATGATGCTATTAATACTTCTAGGATGACAAAAGGTAGAAAAACCATTTCCCAGAATTTAAATAAAATTTATTTTCCACAAAAACGTTCTAGTGACTTGTTGCAAACATGCCACTGAAGATTAAAAAAACTTTTTTTTCGTGTTAAACGATTTTTGTTTCGTGTTAAAAGAACAAAAAATGCATTAAATTGCATATTTTGCGTTCCGGACCGTTGTCTCATTCCGTGTTAACCGATTTTTCATGTTAAACGTATTTCACTGTATTTATTTTTAAAAAGTATGAATAACTATTTTTTTCAATAATATATCTAGTGTCTATAAATTTAAAATCAGTTGTATGATGTTTAAAGCATTTAAAAGGTAAGTTGCTATTTAACGTATTTTTCATATAGCGAACTTTTTCCGGGATTTAGCGACTTCGTTAAATAGTGGTCCGACTGTATTTAAGTAGTTCAAACTATTTTAAAACAACAATCTTTTTTTAACACTTTTTTTTTAATGGAACAAAAACTTGATTCCCCTCATTTTGAAGCTCCGTTAAATGGAAGTATGACTGCACTTTAAGAAATTGAATCCCATTCTTAGTCATTTTGCGTTTTATTTATTCCTAACACTGAAAATGAATAAACAAATAAAAAACCCAAATATTTTTATTCATTATTTATCTGTGTAAGCAGGTCAGTTGTTCCTTTTCAATACCATGAGCAATTCGCGGTAACAAAACTAAAAGACGAAAATCGTGCACTCGTGATTCTGAAAAAAGTAAACTCGAAGAGCGTGCGATGAAACTTAAGATACGATATCTATATTTAATTAAACTGATAAAATACTACTCAATACCTCTATTAAAAACTTGTGGCTACGAGTTTAGATATTGATTCTGTCACGGAAAATATATTAAACAACCGAAAAATGTTTAAGTTGTTTGTCAAGTAAATATTATGTGATTAAGTGAATCGCTACCGCTTATAGTACAATTTCATATAAGCATTAATAAAATATGCGAGTTTTAAAGGGCATTTTTTGATTTAGTATAGTAGTTAAACTTCAGGAGCTGAAAATGTTGTAACTTACAAAAATGTGGGACTTGTCGTGACCTTCGCAAAAAAAGCCTACTGGCTAAGATAGTCATCCTATGTATGCCGATTTAGGCGTAAAATTAAAATTTGCATAGAAAAATTAAAATTCTGGTTGCTCAATATCATTTTATAAAATTAATTATTTTTTTAATTTATGTTGATTTATTATTGATTACTGAGATACAAAATATTTCACTAAAAAATTTTCTAGAAATTATGACTGGTTGTATAGTATTCATTGTATAGTTGCAACCCATTTCTTGAATTTTTAAATAATATTTTAACTTTTTTTTTCAAATATAAATTTAAGCAAAGCAAAAAAACTTGTTAAAATGATCATTAGCAACCAGAATCATAATATTACTTTATAAATTATAACTTAACGCCTAAAATTTGCCTGCGTACGATGATTCAAACCTTAGCCCAGCAGGCCTTTTTTTACGAAGGTCACAGGCTCGTACATTAAATTGTAATGAAACAAAGCTCGCATGCTCCTCTTAATTTCTGCACATTTTCTTTTCTTATTGCAATTAGTGCTTAATTTTACTTTATTTTTTTATATGAAGGGTGCAGATGCTAAACTCTTCTTAGCAAGTTAGATCTTAGTTATTTTAAAAATGGAAAATAAAAGCTTGTTACTCAGAGTTTTTTGATTTTTTTTTTGTCTGTGTGTGTGAATGCAATATTAACGCGTTAACTTTCATTGCATTACTTTAACACAAAAAATACGGACTGAAAAACTAAAATACGGACTACACGGACCACGTTATGCATAAAACGTGGCTTTAATAATAAGTAAATGTTTAATTTTTAGCATTCTGTACGCAAATGCTAACAAATCGTACCCTGCGCACCAGTATGAAACAAGCCACCGCAGGGACGGAGCGAGAAAAAAAAAATGAGAGAAAGGTGAACGGTATAAATTCCCACAAAAATGCTTGATTTATTGACATCCAATTTTAAAAAATTCAAAATTTCGGGGGTGTCCAGGCCCCTATGGCAATCCCCTCCCGGCTACGTCCCTGAGTCACCGGTATTTTATCAGAATTGTTTCGTAAAAATCTGATTTTTAAAAAATGCGATTTCATTAAAACTATAAGACAATTTTACTCTGTGGTAAAAGGTGTGTTTAAAAGTCTATGGCTTTTTAATCTCTTGCACATACCTTTAAAAAAGGGGGAATTTAGTTGTTGTTGTTGTCGTCCCCATGGATAGACGACACTATCCATGGAAAGAGGGGTGCCATAGCCCCCGAGGGGATTGGCCTTCTACTTGTTGATGCCTAATTTTGAAGCGATTCCAGATGAAGGACCAACCACTACCTGAAATCGGCACCTCCAGAGGTATCGTTTAACAACTTGGAGAACATTGGAGCCACGACGGATTTTTCGCGCACCAACTCCCATTAGGTCACACGGTGCCACAGCAGTCCACCCTAGCTAGGGATGGAAAATTGTTGTCTTACAAAACAGCCTGAAAGCTTCGTCTCGTCTCGCAAAATCCCTATATCGTAAGGTTAAAAATGTCTGTCTCGTCTGGCAAAAATCTCTAAATCTCTGTCTCGTCTCGCAAAAAATCGTCTCGCGTCCATCCCTAGAGTTGACTCAAGCACTGGCCAAGCCGAATTCTGCCTCCTTTATTCTTGCAGTGTTCTTATGGGAACGGAATTTAGTTGCCAGACCTCTG
Source organism: Cheiracanthium punctorium (assembly GCA_038373885.1). Lineage (NCBI taxonomy): Eukaryota > Metazoa > Arthropoda > Arachnida > Araneae > Cheiracanthiidae > Cheiracanthium > Cheiracanthium punctorium. The sequence goes on along the minus strand of JAWZYV010014839.1, from coordinate 692,063 downwards.
CGGGGTGAGGAATTTGGTTTAGTGCTTTAAATGAAATTTGGAAAAGATCCATATATTTCTCCATTTTTTTTAGTAACCGTTTATTCTCTTCCGTGTGAAAATTTTGATTCTTTCCCTCCTCCTCCCTTATTTCATAATCTGAAGGATGCCTTTATAATGCCTATAATCAGCGCTAATCACCGTACAGCAATAAATTGTTCTTTGTAATTGTTCAACACGAACCTGTATTTTATTGGCCGTTCCAGTCATCTCGTTTTCATAGCTGCATTGAGCAAAAGGTGGAAAAAAAAAGTGAGAGAGAAGAAGAAAACTTGCTTTATGAATAGCCTTCATATCACACTTTTCTTGTTCGCTTCAAAGGTAAGAGAAGAGGAGGAAATAACTTAAAAGCACTAAGTGACGGGTGGTATTTTTCATCGGGCCGAAAAACGCTGGACGATGTCGCCTAACGAAAAGTCGCGGTGTTTATGGGCCGTGCGTGAGGCTTGACTTCCAGAATTAATCATTCTGCAGAACGCAGAAACTGGAAAGGAAGCGGTGGCCATTCATTTTTCTTTTCTGGATTTACAATGCTTCATTCACTGAGGTTGGTTGGAGTTTGCAAACAGCCATCCATTTCTTGTTAATGTGTAGACGCCGCCAAGAAAATGATCGAACTAGTTTAGAGGCTTGTATCTTTGGGCGAACGTTGAAGCAAGTATTCTACATTTCTGTTTGTCTTATTTTAACCCTTTTAAAGCGCAACCATTTCCCAGTGCTGAAAAAAAGGCAGCACTGGGCAGTCTATCCAGTTGTTCTTCTGTATCAATGCATTTCCATCGTATTCTCCTATTCTCATCAGATGCCACTGCTGTTAAACGTAATCCTGACAATTTTAAATAATCGACAATTTTTTACGGGAAATGACCGGCTAAAAAGTAAAGGATTCGCGTGTAACTATGCTACTCTCAAGTATTTTTATAGAAATCAAATTTATTCTTCGAGACTGACTACAGTCAAAACTTCAGAGCTTTATGTCCTCACGATGAGGACATCGCGAGTTAAAGGGTCGCAATAATAAACCACAAGAGAAGACATAAGTTTGCCACTTTTGGGTAACTCTCCCCCTTGCTGAAAAGATAAACTTACTAGTTTATAGTTTTTCCAGCTACCCCAAAGCATATAATCAATAAATTTCGTTATTGTATTTTAATTTTAATTTAGTAAGTAGTACCTCACAGCAATAAAATATATTGGTGTGAGGTGCCATTTAGTAATTTTTTAAGTTAATGGTGTTTCATATGCAGTAGAAACTATCTCTTGAAATTTGTTTGCTTTGTGTGATTAGCTGTACAGAAATTAAAAAAAAAAATGTTAGCTGTGTGATACATCATGAAGAAAATTTGATTCCTTTAGATGTTATTTTTACAATCGTAACAAAATATACTAACAAAAAATATTTAGAGAAAATAATGTAAATTTTAATAAATGACTTCGCACATTTTGTATTTTGCTGAATGTTAATTTCGAAAATGATGATTTAAAAACAATGCTATTTAGGAATATAGATAATAATTTGCAATGTTTTGATAGAACATAATTTCTAATTTATAGAAATGAATTATATAAAAAGATAAAAAAGAAAATATATTTAATAGCCCACTGTACTAAATTTGAATCTTGCATATTTCTCTTGTTTATGTGGAATTCAGGCTATTTAAATTTCAAAGTTAGCATTTATTAATCATCTGAGTTTATCAACTTTTACCTTTTGTAAATATTGTTAATTTAATTTAATTTATTCAAAATCATTTTCTTTTTCAAAGTAGTCTTCGTTATTTTATGTTATTTAGAGGAAATTACATTTTTACAACAGAAAAGGCACAGAATTTTTGTCCCTCTCTTTTTAACATAAACTGACAAATTCTGATACTGGCACAAATAATATTCTGAAAACTCGGGTGATATTTTTAAGCTTTAAAAAATGTAGACAATATGATAACATTAATATTTTGATAATGGCGAGATCAAATATTCCGTTCACATCTATTTTCTCGAAATTTCAATGTAAATGTTTCTGTAGATGTTTCATAATTTTTTACCTCGTTAGCAAATATCTCACGGCATATTTATCAAGAATAATTTGTTTCTATTTATTAAAATATTTTTCAGTTATTTAAATTTTAAGCGATTCAGTTTTCTTAAATGTGAGGAAAGAAAAGATGGTACAAATTAAACATTTAAAAGAGGTTTAATCTGTAGCGAATAAGTGAAACACTCATAAAAAAGAACAAATATCTGCAATTTTTAAACTATCAGTCTTTAGAGTGCTTAAGAATAAGAGCAACCTTACTTCAAAATTTAATAAAAAATTCATCTGCTAATTTATGGAATTTTATATTTATAATTAATAAATATATTTCTTTTTAATCATGCCATGCAAATTTAATAAAAAGTGCATCTTCTGATTCATAAATTTTTATACTTATAATTAATAAATATATTTTTTGTAAATACAAAGAAACAAATTACGTAAACTAAACTAATATACATATAATGCATTCAAAATGTTTTAGCATTTTTAAAATTCAAATAAATTAGTACGAAACATTTGTTTCTATTCTTTCCGTTTTGCATATAAACTTAAAAAATGAACACATGCTGGTTTTAGTTACGAAAAGGATTAATAAAATAATTAAAGTACCCAATATTTTCATACAAGATTTTTGTTTGTTTGTTTGTTTGTTCATAGTAAAAAAAGTAGTTTTGTTTTATTTAAACTTTAGATTTTTGCACTTTGTAAAGTTGTATAATTCGATTGAAGAGATCTGCAGTAATTGTCTACTGAAAATAACGTACAGTCTCATATTATAGAAAACATATGAACTCGTGAAAAAATCATAAAATATGTGGTATTATTTACTTACTATCTACATGTTAGTTCATTGTATGTATTTTAATTAACTTTTCTCGTAAAAATTTATGTAACAAGTATTCAAGAATACCCAAGTTTGAATCTGTTAACAATGGATACCTCCATAAGTTGCGAACTTCGTAGGGATCGCGAGTGTCGAACTTGCGAAGATTTTGAGACAAATAGCAGTTAACTACTTGATACAAATGTACACATTCTTCTTCATTGAATAAAATTGATTTTGGAGCTTTTAATACTCAGAACTACTGGAAAAACTTATATTTTCTCATCGGTACCCCCGGTATACATAAAATTAAGAGTACATCTTGTAATTTATTGCCAATAGTAACAAAGGAATTAATTTCAATAACTCCCAGTTATCCATTTTTTAAAACTAATTTTATGCTTCTCGTGAATCATTTTATGCCATTCGAATGTCTACTGAATAATTGATAATAAAATAATTTGTATGTTTGTTTCAAGGAACAGTGGAGATGAATGGTAAAGTACTAAAATATTGTCTCTATGATAAAAATTGTTATAACAGACTAATGTATCAATCAATTATAAAGTTGCACTTTTCTTGAAAGCTTCAAGAGCTTACATAATGGCTGTGAACGTCACATGAAATATTTACAGGAAGGAAGGGAAAAAACGTCAGGTGATATACCGAGACCAGTTACTACTATACATAATTCGATGTTGCGTTCTCTGTTAAAAAAAATAATAATTGTAATGATAATAATTACAATAAAGGTAGTTTTTTTGCCTACAATTAGATTCGAAATAGAAGTAACGCCAGGTATTTTCAGGGTTGATAAGGGAAGATGTTTTCTCTTTGAAATGTGCTTATTCAATTCTTTATTATGGAGAAATCAAATTTCCAGAAGGAACTTGACCTTAATGCCAGAATATTACAAAAAAAAAAAAAAAAAAAACAGTTTTAATGCATAAAATAAATATTTCTTCAAAAGCGTTCTTCTGATACAAAGTAGAGTCAAATCTGCACTTTTCAGCTTTCCTGTAAACACAAGAAAGTTTAAAGGAATTGCTGTAAACTTCACCTACTTGATACATGAGGTGCTTACAGGAAATAAGGAAGACGTCAAAATATACCGACTACCATGGATAATTTAATGTAGTGTTCTCAGTTAAAAAAAAAAAAAAACACAATTCAGTAATTTTCTTCCCCACAATTAGATGCAGAAGAAGGAGAATAATTGTGTAACCTCGTGGCTGGTATTAAAATGAAAAATGACCCTCGATCTCCCAAGGGAGTGTTGGTTTCAGAGAGGAACTCTATTACCATTTTTTTCAACAATAGAGTCAAAAGTCATGTGATCTGTGCAGACGTTTAAAAATACGCACAGACATGTTTCTGGGAAGTAAATGTTGAATGACATTTATTTATTTTTCTTAGAATTTTCTTTTTGAACAAAGGATTGAAACCACCGTACAAAGCTTCATAATTTTAAATAAATATTTTACGGCACTCAGCCATTAAATTTATACAAACTTTTTAAACATTTACTTAACCACTTTATTTGGAACCTGATTAGGCTTTACTTAAAATTTCTAGTTTTGAAATGGTGTTTGAATATTTTGAAGACCTTCCCTTATGACTTAAAATAATAATAATAATCTTCGACAAAGTATAGGAAAACTAATTTTTAAAAATTGTTAATTTGATTGAAAAATTAGACATTATTCGTTTGAAATAATTAACCTCTGTGAAAAATCAGAATTTTCGAAATGGAGTTTAGTTATTCTGTTCTTATTAAATTTTGAACAAATGCCAAACCATTTCTTTCTTTCTTCCTTTTTTTTTGAGCGAGTTGATTATTCCTGTGAAAATGGAATTTAGATTTGTTTTGAATACTAGTTATGTCATTGACAGCTATACTTTAAATTTGGAAAAACATGAAATGTTTATGTCAGTCAGTTGTAAAATTATTTAATCACCAAACATGTTTTTTTAAACTAAATTTCGATTTAACTGAATAAATGTTTTGATTGATTCAACAGAAGCCAAAGCAGCTTGATTTAAACGAATGCTCTTAAGATGAGGCATTGAAGAAACAATTGATGTGCCTGAAATCTAACTGTCGTTGTCTTAACAAATAATCTCCAACACACCTTCTTATGCGAACCATCAGAAAAACGGCTGTATTGATTTAAGAAAAGCGTGGCGTCACTGAACACTCGGGGAACCTCCAGGTAAATGTTAGTAGCCCCCAACAGCTTTTAGATAATCGATTGAGCACCAGAGGCAACGAAAACAAGGAACATTCGTATAAAGAAGCACAGCAAGGGTCTGTGTTTCTGACTGTGATGTGCTTCGAATAATTTACAAAAGAAATAGGTTGAAGGTTCTAAGCCGTTGAACCCCCTGCCCTTTCTCGATACCGACGGTGTTCAAATGAGACGTAATGGTACACCTCCAAGAGATAACTGCTTTCGGAACTAGAGTTGCATGATTGCATTCTTTTGAACTATGTACCGAATACTGTCATGAATATTTTATCCCGCCGTGTTAAGGTTCACGAAAGATCACACAACGCTGACTAATTCTCACTTTTAAGTCCTTGGCTGTGTCTTTTGAGCAGGGACAGAACATTGCCGGAGTCTGCAAAACGACCCACCAAAAATGAGCAACGCACTCCGTTTCAGACCTTTTGCGTACCATCGATGAAAGCGGGAATCATCTTTATGCTAATTGTAGGATTCTTGGACTGAATTAATGAGCCGCACCTTGCCCAAGATAAGAGCAGATCTAGGCATGCATTCCTTTTTATGTTTGTGGTGCGCTTTCTACCTAACCACCCTGTTTTTCACCTTTTAAGACAACGACGAACTTGAGAAAAACGCTGATTTAGGCTCTCATCGCCGCTTCCAACATTAGGAGATAAGATGGCGAGTCGAAAAAATGTCGCCATTATTCGAGTGCTGGACTACTTAGCAGTTGCAATCCTTGTAATTTATGCCGTCTTAATGATGACGGGAACTCTACGTTGCAGACATTCGGTAAGGCAGATAAGAGCAGTGTTTTGATGATAGCAAAAACATTATTGCAGGCATGAAGTCGTCTGTTTTGCAGCCATGCTTTCTGGATGAAGAATCTTTTTTTGCTGGCTGAAAGCAATTGATTACCGAGAGCTCAGGGGAAAAAAAATATTTATTTGAATTGGATAGGGAGATAAAATGAAAGATTTATTCTTACTCTATGCTCTGTATTGTGTAATATCAATTTTCTTACTAGCACAGTTAGAGCGACACGCCCGTTTTGAATTTTAATGCTTTATTCTTTTGTCGGTTTATTTTGAAATGCACAAAATGCGCTTTCATTGATAGCAATGAATTAGAACTAGTCATTATTCATTTTAACAACATTGGAAGAATTGAAGAGGTCTTTTTGTCTTGCTTGCGCCATATAAGAGGGGCTCGAAATTTGAACTCGATGTGAAATTGTATGAATTAGAACAAAAAAGTAACCTTGAAACTCCCGATTCAAAACATTCAAAGTTATTAAGCTCAATCACAATAGCAACTCTAATCAAATGACGTTCTATAATCTATTGACTACTGTTATTTAATATGTCTGCAACAATCCATTTTATTTTTCAAATGCATTTCCACCTAACAACCAATCGTATCTATGGTTTTTATGCCAGGAGATCGACCCGAAATCTACACATTTTTGCTGTTTGTAATAACTTTTTGATCTGTCTGTAAATCTGCACAGTGCACAGTTTAGTATATTCTGCATGTGCAGTGGAGGTCTTGTTAACAGAGTTTTTAAGAAAAAAAAAATAAAACTCCCTTTTTTCTTTTCCATTGTAATCAGAAAACTCGAGTTGCGAATTTTTATGACTTTAACCTTCACATTCTTTTGTGAAATCTGGAGGCTCTGACACAGTGAGTAGATCAAGGAGTTCTTGAAAACTTGAAAAGAAACTACAGTAAAAAAGCTATCAGTTAAACTCAACTGAAGGTCTTGGAAAACAATTATACTAGTTACGGAATGCCAGATACAAATTACATTGGAGAATGATGTGTATCAGATTGCCGAAGAATGGGAAAAGTTAAACCAGCGACTATACAGAAATCGTGGCTGACGATTATAGCACCAGAGTTACAAACTCATGTAAAAGAAGCAGCCGTTAGCTCATAGTTGAGCGTGGTACAAAAACGTTTTGCAACCTTTGATGAAAAATACATTGCTGGGAGTGGGTGATTGCAAAAGAACAGAAAGAAATCAGAGATGACAGAACTTCACACATGGTCGCATTGGTGAGGAAAACGATACCCAGCAGAAGAATATAGTGCATTCTGAAAGTCTAAGTTCGATTGAAAAACTGAATACATTTGAGCAGGAGGACGAAACTAACACCTCCATTTCCGAGCACATAAACAAACTGGCTTAACATCACGGTAAAGGGAAAAAAAAACATCATCCCACTTACAAAAAAAATACATAATGACTGTAAGAAATGCCCCATAAAAATTATTAAATTATGAGCTAACTCATACTTAATTTCCTTATTTGGTAATGATTTATGTAAATCTTATTTAGTCTTGTTTTTCGCCTTTCCGAAGTAAACTAAATCAGATTTGGATGTCTAATGCCAATTATGTTTTGAAAAATATATATCTTTCTTTTCCCCTCCCTCCCCTTTTTTAAGCAACTTAAGCATGTTAACTGCTTTCCCTGTTAATGTAAAATTCGTTTTACATAGTATCTTAATAGATTATTTAAAGAAGAAAAAAGTGAAGTTTTTTCTAAAAAATCCGAAATTTGTTAATCTAATACACTTTTATCTTAAGAAACACACTGTACTTATAGGGGAATGTATTAGAACGAATTATTTTGACTTTGCCAGCAGAACTTTGCTATTGGTAACATCTCAGTGTCGAAAGATGGGTCTAATGCTTAATACATTCGAAGTTTCGAAATTTCAAATGATGGAATGGACTTAAGTAATTTAAAACCAGGGGTCGATCCCGGAATTTTTCCCAGGGTCCTATTTTGTGAAAATTGCTTATTTTTGTGGATTTTAATACTTAATTTTGTGAATTTCAACACTTATTTTTATGAATTTTCATACCAATTTTTAATAAAAGTAACTTTTTTTTGTTAAAACAATAAATGAAACAGAATAAAATGCCATTCGAAGGGCCATTTTAATCGATTGTATTTTTGTGAACGGGTCGTTTCAATCGATTGTAATTTTGTGAAGTGGCCGTTTTAGTCAATTGTAATTTTGTGAAGGGCCCGCAAAACGGACCCAATTTTCGTCTGCATCGACCCCTGAAAACTCAATTACAAACCCGCAAAAAATAGACAAACATGTCAGTTAATGTTACAATAACTTATCAAAAATTTCGTTAAAAATTTCCATATATGAATTATTTTTTATTTTTAGCACAAGCTATTTCTGTATAATGTTTGTGCTGCATTTCACTGTAAGCTAACGATAAAAAGCCAACTAGATAAATGTTATTTATATCAATGTGTGTTTTTAATTCAGATACCTTTTTATATCTAATCGTGGCAGTGATATCGAAAACTGTCTACACTGAACAATAGGATAAAGCAACACGTATTCTAGATTTGTTTTTTGTTTTTTATAGGTCTTGAGTATAGAATTAGTTTTTTTTACATAAAAAGAAACGCAAAGCTGAGAAACGCTGTCATTTCAAAAACTCTTAGTCACAAAATCACTTTTTAGAAGTCACTAAAAGCAGTTCAGTACACAAATATGAGGATTTCCTAGGATTTTCTTCTTATTATTATTGTTGTAATAGTAATTAAGCTTCAATGCGTGTGAACTGTTTGCAAAATTTTTATGTTATTTGTATTGAAATAAAAATATATATACTTGGCTTAAGTTGTTTTAGCAAGAAGCGTAGTTTAATCCTCTTAAAATCAAATGAGACAACTATACACTCTTAAAATAAATTTAAAATAATCTGTGGATTGCAAAAAATATATAGGAATTGAATCTTGCATGAATTTTCTTAATATTATAATGAAAGTCAAGTTGTCCACTATAGAAGTGTACTTGACTATCTTACCATAGTAGCACAAATAGTTCAAAAAACGTTCAATATACGTTGGAAACACGTTTTTTGATGTTAAAAAACGTGTTTTAAACGTCTTTTGGACTAATTGTGCTACTAGGGTAGCGATAATACTAAGAATATACGTAGAAGTCTTGATTCCTTAGCAATGGGCGGATCATTTTATTGTGTATTCAAAATATAGTTATTAAAATATTATGTTCGATGTATTTAAAAAATTTGCTCATTTTTGTTCTCTTTGGCTGCACAACGATCACCCTATCTCGTTTGAACCGGGGAAGCTGCACCGTAAAAAAGAAAAAGAAAGAAAGAATTCAGTGAAAACAGGGAAAATTTACTAGCAAATGGGATGCCAGTACTTTTTTCGCATATTTACGGAATTTTATTCCTGTAACATCCATTACAGAGAAGCGCTGACCCTTGATATACAGAAATTGTCCTGTATTCAAATATAAACGGAGAATTTCCGTAAAATTTTACGGAGAGTTTCCTGTAATTGTAGGGTTACTTTTTTAGAGTGTTTAGTGACTTATGGTTTTACCCATTTTGGGTACCTATTTGCAAAGGTATACGTTGGTAAAGAAAATAGTTTTTCGAAAATCATGACTTACAGGGTTCTTGAAATGACGCATTGAATAGTTAAGGCTATTTTTTGAAATTTAAGGTGAATTCACAGTTAAAATTTCAGCCTAAAGTGTCGAAAAGAATATGTAACGTATGGAACACAATTTTTTAAGTAACGTATACGCAATATTTATTATTCCTTTGACCGGGATATTCCTTTAACCGATATTCCATTACTCGGGTACGACTGTCTATTGAAAGCAAATAAAATGTCTTAATAAGGAAAAAAAAATAACGAAAAACGTATCATGAATATTATAGTGAGTGCACCACACACCTATTCCCCCAACACAAAAGTTAATAATTACAAAAGGAATTACATTCTCAAATAAATATTTTCATTCTTTTGAGCAAAAGAATTTTAAGCTTTGTATTATGGTTCACAAGCAAACAGCAAAAGCATCAAGATTCAGGTATACTTAGCGTGATTTATGGTCAAGAAACTTCCAATTTCATTAAATTGAAAGTTTCTTGACCATAAATCACGCTAAGTATATTTCACGCTAAGTCAATGTCAATAAAGTTTTGAAATTGACCGATGATGGCAGAAATAATTTTCCTTTAATATTGTACTAAGGACGCACTGAAACAGTTGCATTATCTATGCTTCATTTCAAATATTCACGAATGATTTAAATTTCTTCTAAACTTTTCTTGATAGCAATTAATATTGTAAAATCATTATAGATTTTCAAAAAAAAAAAAATTCGTGTTCGCCATTGAAAAGTAAACAAGATATGTTAAATAAAACAACCAAATACGTTGATTTAAAAAAAAAAATTAACATTTTGCTACTTTTACCGATTAGTAATGTAATTTTTTATTAATGTTAATTGATCCCTCCAAAGTAAAATTATCATTTACAAGTTGTGTCCAGGAGTTAGTAAAAAAAGAAAAATTATCACTGTGTCAAGTTCTATTTAAAATTAGTTAAAATGCTGCTCTGAGCAAAGCCCTACAGGAAAATTTTACCCCACGTCCTTTATGCATAATTCTCGTTTGCCTAAACTTTATTGTATTACCTGTAGACATTTGTTTCTTTAAAAGAATTGTTTATTTGGAAGACGCAAGGCTGTCGTCTGTCTTGGCGACGTGCTGTCGGCTTTCTTTGGAAAAAAAGAACGTAAAAAAAGACCTTAACCTAGAGCATTTTGAATCACTCGACAGTAAACGTCAAATGATTTTTGCTTCCCCTCTGAGATATTTCCATTCACAAGTGAAGTATTTTTTTCCCCGCGTGACTTATTCTTTGTTTTTGTATTTGAATATGATATATGTGCTGTAAAGCTGTTTTATAGCAAACTCTGTAAGTAAGAGAGGATATTTTCTTTTGGGAATATACATACTTTGATATGCTGCCTTGCTTATTTGTTTTGTGTTGCATATTTTAAGTCAAATAATATCCAAAAATCCAACGTTATTTTTATGCCAATGATATGCTATTTTGCCATTTAGGTTCAAAGGATGTTATCAATCTTACTTAAAATATTACTTTTGCTTGCTAGAACGCAAGACATCTAACATTTGAGTATTACTGTATAAAGTATTTTGTTGGATTTCGCTCTGTTTAAGTAATGTTTTTATTTATTTAAAATAAAATTAATTCACTTGTTATTTGGGAGGGGGGGGGGAAACGAATGATCATCAAAATTCTTAAACAGTAACGTTTTTATTTTTCTTCGCTAAATATTTTATGTATTTTGTATACTACAATTTTCATGCTTCATAGTTAAAGAATCATATAAAAATGCATGCACTGAATTTTTTTTATTTTTTTTAACTCAGAAAAAGCTTTGTTAGGGCTATTTTAACTGAATAATTTTGATGTATAAAACAAAGTATTTCATTGAATGAACAAAATATTTCGTTAAATCAACAAAATGCGTGTAGATTTAACTAAATTTCAACAAAACTTTTGTTCAACAAAATTGTTCGGTTGAAATAGCGCTAACAAAAGTTTGTTGAATCATCAAAACATTATTTTCAGTGGGTGCAATTTGCCATTTAAAATGTAATTTTTTAGAATGAGATTTTCAAAAAATTTTATTATTTGTAAATACAAAGAGAAGAAATAATTAGTTCAGAAAGTGCTTGGCATTAAAGTATGAAAAATCAGAAACTATTGAATTTTTTTTTTATTTCTCTACTACAATGAATTACAAAATCACTTATTACTTACTCTTAACCCTTTGAGGCGCAACCCTTTCCCAATGCTGAAAAAAGGGCAGCAGTTGCCATCGCTCGACTTAACTACCGATGGCAAGGGCTGCCCTTTTTTCAGCGTTTGGCAATGTTTCCAGCTGTTCTCGCGTTCTTCCATTTTTCAGCAGGTATCAGTGCTGTTAAAAATAATCGTAACCATTTTTTTTACGGAAAATGAACGTGCTAAAAAGTAAAGGATTCTCGTGGAGCCATGTCACCCGCAACTATTTTTATAGCAATCAAATCTATTCTTCGTGACTGGCAACAGTCAAAACGTCAGAGTTTGGTGTTCCCAGAGCGGGATCACTGCGCGTTAAAGGTTAAAAGAATTAAGCATGTGAAAGAACTGGAAAATATAAGCAATTTCTTTAAAAATTTGATTGTTTAATTTTGCTCGTTCCCCCCCCCCTTTTTTTTTTTACTCATCATTAGAAAATTTGCTTGCAATGCTACCCGTATTTAATCAGTATATGATCTATGAGAAGTGTAATTGTATTTGTTAGAGACGGTAAGAAAATATTTTGGTAGAGAAAATAGAAAAATTATTTTCATTAATTCATATTGTAATTTTTTTTAGTGTTACAATGTCAATAATATAGTTTTAACTGAACTTTCAAGAAAGTGCTATTATTTTGGCTACTAAGAAAATGCATGAATTTTTGTCAACTGTTTTACGTTTGAGAGGCTACTAATGTAACTATTTTTCTCTCCTGACAATGGTGGACATTCTGCAGCACCATATGGTATACTTTCCTGTATTCATTTTAAATGAAATTTTTTTATCATTCATTTATGAGCACGATGTTGCTGAAATGAGGCACAAACTTTCAAACTATCGTCGTAAACCGGATTTTGTGGTTTCTTTTTAGTGAGAAAAGAAAAATAATAAATGTAATTGGTATTGTGCAACGATTTCTTCATTACCTTCCATTTCGCACTTCTTAACGTGCGCGACTGGTGCTACTTCTAGAGCTGTACTCTATAGTATTATATAAAGATGGTTTCAGTTTTCTCCAGAATGATATATAACACTGTAATTACAAGGTAATTGACGGAGAGCTTTTCATATGGTATCCTTTATAAACAGCTGACATTTTTAATATCCGCGTTAAACGATTTTAGATTAAGGCTTTCAGTCAAGATATGACTTCCTATTGTTGATGGTTTCATCCTCCTTTCCAAATTGACTCGCGATATCTTATTTAGCGAATTTATGACGCAGAGAAAAAATAAAAGGAGGGAAACTGGTCTTCTCTGATTGCCGACATGATAGATGGGATCTTTGTGCATTTTGTGCAGTCTCGGTTCGATTTATATCGCGGATGAGTCATAAAGAAAGGTCACAACTTTGTCATTTTCTGCGACGTCTATCATCCTCCCGCTGGATTTCAATTTAACCCCCTAATAACGAACACCGAAGCGCATACCTTGTGTCACTTGCGCATGCCTCTCGAATAAAATATCGTGCTTTTAAATAATGGAACAGTTGTAACACAAGATGCATTCATCTTCCAGCCTTCCTCCTTTTTTTCTTTTTTTTGGCCAGATAAAAGAAAAGAAAAGCCGCGATTTGGGAAGGTGGACCTGAAATCTGCAAGCCTCGGGCTGGGAAATTAGAGAACAATCCGTCTTTCACTGGGGTAAGCAATAAGCCACACCTAGGCTCTAATGGGCCCGAAGATCTCCGTGGAATATTGGCAGAGTGTATTAATGAATGTACTCATATGGACGTGATCTGGATTGGGCATAATGTTCTGGCTCGCATTGGCAGATCCTCTCGCCGATAGGCAGCTTTAGGTATTATTTATTGCTGTTCTTTTTTCTGGCAATTTTGGTTGTAATTATATCTGCTTATTGTAGGCTCATACAGTTTAAAGGGGGAAGATGGACAAGATTTTTTTTTTTCTTCTTCTTTGGCGCAAGAGCAAGGTTGTGACGTGCCCTCGCCGATTAAAATTAAATAGCTTTGTAAGTGGCTGAGTTTGGGTGCGTTGGGGAATTTTGATGTAATTAGCCGGCTCACTAATTGCACTTGATATGGAAATTGATTACACCCTAATTGTTCCATTCATCATACTGCCTTCAAAAATTATTTCAAACCCACTATAGGTTTCGAAGACAATCCTTTTCGTGCACAATAAGTTGTATTAAAATTGCATGAAAAAGGAAAATGTCATGAATTTTCTGTCTTTATCTGAACGTTATTTGATGCTATTGAAATAAACAAAATGCGTTTACTTTCATAACCCAGTGAATGTAATGCTAAGCTCACTATTAATGTAGCTGCTATTTTTAAAATCAAATTTTTGAAACAAAAACTACATAAAATGAAATTCAAGACTATTAATAGATCCTGAAGTATTTATTATTTTGATTGTTCCATTTGTCATTCTGGTTGAAAAAAAATTATTTCACTCTAAACTTACAAGAGCTATCATTTCGACATAATATTTCACGTGGCATAATATTTAACGTTTCATCTGGAACTAAACAGGGTGTTAGTAAAAGTGTCATCATAGTCAAATTTTTCTAATACTTCGTTACTTGACATAATGTAATCATAATTCAATGAAACCAGTGGTTTAAATTTTAAATGAATTTGTTAACAGGACAATTATCTCTTATGTACTTGCAGTAATTTCCTGTCGAGTGAAGTAAGCTGTTCTCCGTTAATGTTAGTATATGATGTTAAGGTATGGTTTATTGAAAAAATAACTGTTTTTCTGATAATTAATATTAATTCTTTTAGAAACGATATGCTTATTAGAATTTTCAAAATACTTTTAAACACAGAGATCGACAAACTAATATTTACTGCTTTAAAAGGTAAATACATTTATTTACTTATGAAAAAGAAAGCAGTGGGCAATGAACTATATCATTATTTTAACACAAAAGTTTGATTTTGCACTGAATTAAAATGATAATACGACCTAAAAAATTTGTATGTATATTCTTTTTATTAGAATACATGTGTATATGATTTTAGAATAAACAGTAAGAATTTTAATCACGTGGAAAATATAAATGTGTTTTAGCGAAAACAACTTTACACCGTGAATGTTTAATTTTTTATAGTTTAATATTAATTTTGATGGATGTTTGCATTTAACTTTTATCTGCTGGCGGTATTTGTAAGTACCATAAAAATAAAATTGTCCGTAAAAAAAAGATCATTGATTCATTGTAACCATGTCCTGCCCCCAAAAAATAGCTGCCTATTACTTCATTTAATCAGCTTACACCATGCAAACACAATTCTTTAAAAAATTGTTGTGTGTCCTTTGGTTCTTCATTTAATTATTTGTTATCTTCATTTAATTTATTTAGTAATACTATCAGATGTAATACATTAACATTTGAATGTGTTACAGAGAATAGAGGATATCTCTTCTTTTTTTTTTTTTTTTTTTTCGGAAACATGTTTTCTTAAACGCAATGTTATCAAATGTAGTTTTAATTGAGTCACCTTTTGACTTAAGAAACATTTTCAGCCAGTTTAATTTAATTACATTTTGCATCATAGGTCCATTTCACATCACAGCTTTCAATTTAAACTTTCTCACGGTGCTATAGGTCAACAGGAAGTATTCACCCCCCTTTTTTTTAAACTAGAAACTAAAATAAGTGCGTTAGTGCTATTTTGACCTAGTGGTGATTTGTCGTAGCTTAATAGGCATGTAATAATTTAAAAGTGTTCTTAACTAAATTCTGTTGTCTGACCTGTTGAGCCAACAGGCTGAATGAGGGTTACGTGGTCGATGTCGGTGATTTATATGAAATAAGATGGCGAATTCTCCAAGTAATTGCCCTCTGTGAAAGCAATCGTCCTGTTTGTTAACTGATATAAATTTTTTTTTCAAGTATGGAGTTATGGATCATGAACTTATTTTTTAGCTTTCAGGTATTTTGCCGAAAACTTGAACTTAAGAAATACGGATTACAGAAATACGGGGTAAAAAAATGCTAAACCTTTTTGTTTGAATCGATATAAAACTTGGATTTGGTTAGTGTCCGTGTTCGCTGTGAGAATTCGATTCAATGATTCGATTAACGTCAAAGTATTCTGAGCATTTTTCACTCGTCCCAATACTTCAGCGTTACCTGCAACGTACTTCTAAAGGCACATTTAAAATTATAACCCCTGTTGTAACGCCAAAAAAAAAAAAGCTAGTGCCGCAATATGGGCTATTATGTTTATGTTTAATATCAAATATTCAGTTACAAATTTATGAAACTTCATATTTTCTCTATGTATGAAGAAAAGTAAATAATTTTGTTGGTTTTTTTTTTTTAATAATGTGTCAATGGTGTTTTTCGCAGTATATAAGTTATTATAAATTTATTTGGATTTTTACAACTTGATTTCGTTTTGGTGAAAGCTTAAAAAATGTCGCAGGTTCAGATTAATTGTTAATTCTTATATTATTAAATGCTATACATGTACACTCCAATAACTCTTTGTCTTGATATAGCGGGCCAAATTTTTTAATCCAGAAGCATTAAACAAAAGAATAATGCAATCTACCCAAGAACATTTTATTCTAAAAATGTACTGAAGTTTCAGTTTATTTAAATATTTCACTTCGCGTAACATACAAACTTAAAACTGTAATTTTCAACAGAAATTTCCATTTTTTTTTCTGAACTAAATGAGAAAGGCTAAATTATCTGTATTTTTTTTGTCAATATATATTTTACAAAAGCAGTTATTAAAGGGTATTTTATTACTCTATAACAACAATAGTCAAAAGATGTGATGAAAAATCATCCCTCAGTGTTGAAGGCTGTTCTTGAGGGGGGGGGGATGGATTAATTTGTCATATGGTTCTGAAACAGTTTCAAAAACAAAATAATTAATCTTAATACAACTATGGGACTTAAAAATGTTTAACATGTTTTTTCACAAATTGTAACATGTACTCTTATAAAAAATAAACTTGCATGTTACAGTCAACAACTTAAAAATGAATACAGCGTGTCCACCGACGACTAAAAAGGCAACTTTTTCTACGAATTTAAAAATAAGGCGAATTGGGCGACATTTTTGAATAAAAAGTGCCTTTTTCATACTATCTGCAAGCGTTTCGTTACTTGTACCTTACTCGAAGCGTCTAATTTTAAAGTCAGATTTCGTTTTTTGTCAAGTCCCTTTTCTTTTCAAAGTTGCGCGCGATTGGTCATTCATCAAACATTCTAACCTATTTCTTTAATCATACTATAAAAATAAAAGTACTATATGCGCTGTCATGAATTTTCTCAATTTATCATTTTATCATTACTTCTTGAATGAAGCTAAATGATGCACGTTTATTTCTTAACAACAGGAGTATACAAAAATGCTACTATGACAACTAAAATTAAGAAAATGGCTACTAAACTGGCGACTTTTTTTTATGTCGATGAGGCTATTAATGATACTATTTTTTCGTCCTGACTTTGGTGGACACCCTGCACTGTATATATATAAAATTCCTTTCCCCATATACTCTTCATATCCTGTAAGATTTGACGTTTGCAACGCACATAATACATCTTGCGGAGTGACATTTCAGATATTTCGAAACTTTGACATAATTTAATTCGTTTAAAAATTATTTCCTCTCTTTCTTAAAAGAACTTAGAAGTATATAATCATGAATAACTTCACTTACGGATTCTGTACTATTTGAAATTTTCACAAGCCACTGATTTCAAGTTCCGAAAATTTGAAAACTTGTCTGCCGTACTAGTTTGCGCTATTTTTTGCCACTATATACTACATTTTTAAAAAAACATTAACAAAGGATACACAATTTTGATTAACAAAGAATAATATAATATGATAGAATAAAGTTAACCTTTTAAATCTCAACGACTTAAATAATTTTTTTTTCCGACAATGTGCAGAGAAACAGATTATAAACATACTAAAAATTTTAATTTTGCAGTTTTGTAATTCATGTAAAATATATTGACCGAAATTTTTTTGCTGTAGACTTCAATAAATCAGTAATTTTTTATTTTCTTATTACTTGAAAATATACCTGCAGTATACCAAAGAGTTGCTGAAGTGTTTGTGGATAGTTTAAGCTGAGAACTATTTAAAAAAAAAAATCATTAACATTATTGTAAGGTTTATCGACGAAAAACTTTATAAGTACTGCAATAACCTATAGTATGACTATTGAAGGACAAAATATAGTTTCGAGTTAGAATACTCATTGAATATCGCAAACTTTCCAGATCTTTTAAAAATTATTTTATGCTTACGTTATTATTGAAAAAAAGGTCATTCAAATATCTGTAATACACTATGATTACCTAACTTATACAGCTTTAATTGGTATGTTGCTGACCTGAAACACGGTGATACAAAGGTTTAAAGTTGTATGAATGTTTTTCTTTAAACTGTTTGCAGTCCTTTTTTACATTTGTTTAAAAATATTTTGTAGATGCGTATGCGAAAGGTTAGTGAATAACCACCCACTATTGATATTGCCTGTCTCAAACGTACTAGATATTTTCTGCGAGATTTTTTTTTTCATCTATTGTGAAATGCAAACATAAAACTAAGTCGTACATTTATTTGCTTCTAATTATGGATATCTGTTTATCCATCAAATATTGCGTTAAAATATTAACTGCCGTCTGTCTGGCTTTAACTATGATTTTCATCAGTCTAAATTACCACCATTAGAATTCATACGGTTCCGCCAAAGACATATCGAAACGTTTAATATAAATAGCTTACCTTAGAGGAAGCTATCAGCATGCAAAAGAGATCTCACGCTTTCAAGGGTCAGTTAAGATCGGCTCCAGGGCAGCTTGGAATTCTTGCTATCTGCTATCTTGACCTATTGGCGATTTATTGTTGTCTAATGGGCAGACTATCTTTAAAAATTACTTAAGCAGGGACTAAGACACATGCGACCTCTTGATTTAGGTGTTTTGAAAAGAGCTAAACGATCAGTAAAAATTATTTTAAATAGAAGTTTTATTAAGTTGAACATGAATCCTGCTTACAGAGATAAATGAAGTGTTACAAGTTATTTAGAAAACCTTTACACTCGTAATTTTATCCAGTTCGGAGAGGTTAGTTCCTTTTGAGAAATGGACTAAAGAGGCAAGAAGCTTGTATAGTATGAGATTGACGGGAATGTTAAGTTAAAAATTATAGTGTACGGAAAATCATGATCGTTTGAAGTACAATTGTGTGGATTACCTGGAATGTGACACTCAAATAATCAGTTAAAAGTATTAAAGTTAAAGTTTAAAATTAAAGTATTTTATATAAACAAAATGAGAAATCTGTCTCTACGTAAACATTGGCTTCGAGACTGAAAATAGACATTTTAGTTAGCTCGGTGAAATTTGATCTGGAAGCTAGATTCAAACAAAACTTGCTACTGTAGGGTAATATAATGCTCATGAAGAGCCAGTTCATGCTTAATTTCAAAGAAATTAATGCGGAAGATTATTGCTAGATGAAGTCTTCTTAAGGAGTTAAATTCGGATAAAATATGAGATGCTTTTTCTCACAACTATGAAATTTATTCGTTTTATGATCATAATAATAATCTAAATTCAAGGAATTTTTCTATATTTATTTTAAAAAATCCGGTTAAGTCAGTTTCGTTCATTGAAAGCTATACAAATTTCTCACAAAAAGCTTGCCTTGGGTTGGATAGACGCAAAATTCTTGCAACAGTCATGTTTGTATTCAGAGAGATTGTAGTTATCATTGTTTTTTTTTTTTTTTTGCGTCGCTTTTTAAGAACCCATTTTTCAGGAAACCGGCAAATGTTGTACACATCATCGAATTTGAACATTCTTAGTTTTAAATTATTATAAAGTTTCTTCATGTCATTGTTTAAACGGTTTTCTCTAAATCCGAAATAAATCAAGTGTAAAGCCAAATTAATGGTGGTATTTCTTTGACAAAGCAATTCTTATATTATTGACCAAAAAAAATTGTCTTTTGAGCTACTTGGTTTGTATTGATAGTTTACAAAACTATGGTTTATGCTCTGACAGTTGAAATATATTACCATCGTGATGCGTTAGTCTCAGTAAAGAGAAGATTTCTTTCTACAGAGTTATTGCTTACTAAAGCTTAAATCAATCAACTTTTTACTACCATGTCTGAAAAGTCCTCTATTTTAGTCACTTATTCGTGCTCCGTTGGACCATAAGGATGTACTATCTTCAAGAGCATCAGTAGCAATCAGCAGTTAAATACATCTGCAAGAACTATACTTCCCAATAAATAGCCCACCCCTCTGAAAAATCACTTTACCTTTTCTAGGCAGCAGCCCCTTAGGTGACACTAAAAATATTAATGGTCGACTTCCCTTTCCAAAAAACCAACCAACTGTCGCATAAAATTTAAGATCAGGCTTCTAACGAATTTCAAACCGTAAATTCCAATTATCGTTATCGCTTCATTCCATCACTAAAATAGAGCCAACTTCGGTTCGCTTTCGTAACTAAGTGACAGGAATCCAGATTCACTTTTTTGACATTCTCGCGCATAAAACTGGCCAAGCGTGAAATCACATTTTTTTTGTTTTCTTTCTTTCTTTAGCAGTTCAAGTTTATATTCACCGTTGGGGCCTCGCAACCCAGTTAACCTGAACAATAGGAGGTGTATAGTTGTTTCTCAGTTGCTTCTTTTTTTTACCCCCCTTCTACCTGGCCACATTTCTGGTTCAGATGTTTATGTTAAGAAAATGTGGTTGTTTACATTATTTTTTCTTTTGCTTCCCGATGTAGCGGATTTTCAAGAAATATTTATCTTGAATGTAGTTCTCCGGGGATTCTTGTGGTATATAAACAAGTTTATTTTTGTTATTATATCTTCTTCAAAAGTGAATCTGAATATGCTATTTTTATTTCTTCTTTCCCTTTTCTTTTTTCTGGAACGTAAGCTGGTTGGAACCGATGAATAAAACAGTTTTCTACCCAATACAAACACACACACAAATTCGTTTCATCTAAAGGATTTTATTTAAATGAGACAAATTATTCTTATTATAATTTTTTAAAAGTAATTACTGAAATTTCAAGCCACTTTTTCTTTTATGATTATCTGATACATAACATAGTTTTTCTACATTATGAAAAGTTTATTTTGGTAATTAAATGCTGAAATTTTATTATTAAAATTGAAACTTAAATAATTTATTCATGTAGCTTCATCACTTGAAATCTTTATTAAATGTTTTTTATCACTACGGGCAGGGGCGTAGCCAGAAATTTTTCATGGGGGGGGGTATGACTACTGCAACTCACATATATGCATACATGTGTGTGATGAGGGAGTGAAGAAAATACATTTTGTATAGCAAAAAATTCCTCATGGGGGGGTTATGACACCCCCCTAACCCCCCCCCTTGGCTACGCCCCTGCTTACGGGAATAAAAAACCTTTTTGGGATCAGGTTTTGTCCTTATTTTCCCTACCATCAGATACAGAACACGCCCAAAGAAGACACCAAGTTTTTTATTAATTTAACTGATAAAATGCATTGCCTACCTTATCCATTTAAATTTGTAGTAGACTGTCACTTGTTAATAGATTTTTCTAGTCATCAGTATTTCTAAGTGAAGAATTACCAAAACATTTAAACTGTGTAAATAGCTTTATTTAAAATGTCAGCACACATACATTTACATAAATTATGCTTTAATGCATTCAAAATGATCTTCCTTCCACTTGACGATAGCGACCATAATTCAGCATTTGATAATTTTTTACGGCAATTTTTTTTCTACTTTTCAATACAGGGCTTGACAAATTGCAGCGATCCCTTAAACTTTCAAAATCCTGTTTTTGATCGTAAATCGCCTCTGCAAGACGGTGTTTGAGCCTAACACTGCTCTAAATTCATGACAATTTGTGTCCATGCACGTATATGCTTACTATGGGGTGTTCAGAAAAGAATTCCTATTCTCTTGAAAGTTTGTAAAAATGCGATAAATTTCAAAAATAGTTACAAGTGTTGCCAAAGGCTGCGTTATACATTGTAGTGCCCTTATGTTGTCATAAATTGATTGTCTTTAGTTTGGTTTATAAAGGTACTCTGAAGTCTAGGCAGTTCCATTGTTGAAACGTAAAAAAAAGTTGTTGTTTTTGTTGCTGCTAATGCCCTCTGGCAACCGCGGAGCGGTGCCAGATTCCCCATATAGGAAGGCGATGGGCGGAAGGAGCGGCTTCCATATTAATGAGCCCCTTAAAAAAAGTTTGGCATATTCCACTGTCTGAGAAATTCAAAGTATTCTTCTTTGACCATCTTTTAGTGACACCCTATCGGAACTATAGCTCACAGTGACACCCCTTGACAACGATTGTAGCTCATTTTATACCCAGCAAACACATACAGGTTCTCTGAACGTCTATTAACGTTCAGAAGACGTTTTCTGAACGTTAATAGACGTTCAGAGAACCTGTGTGTGTTTGCTGGGTACGTTCTGTAAAAGACTTTTGAAACTTTTAAAATAAACCTACGTTTTGATTTCGTTCTTGTATATATTTTTATTTTCAAGTTAGTCAATTTTAAAATTAGGGAATCCTTTTCTGGGCACTGTGACGCAAACCCCAAAAAAAACTCGTAGTTGTAAATTAGTGCAGACAATGCCATTGAAGTTAGTATGATTTCGAAAATGTAGCCGATTTTGCCACCGCATACCTTATTAGTGCTACAGATTTTCTTTTATTTCAATTACGAATCAGTATGATGTCACTGTTTGATTTAACTGTTATTACCAGTGTCGCATGATTGCTCATTCGATTTTTTTCTTTTCCAGAGCATTCTAAATGCATTCCCGTGTAACGTTATGCTCCACGGACCCTGGAACATCATCAGCTGTCCGCTGCGGCCATGGAGCTTTACCCGGGTAGGATCCGCAGCACCAATGCCTCCGACGACGACCTGCTCGCTGATCAGATGACCTCGGGTCGCCTGTCGCCGGGTCACGATCTCGGGTACCACACGCTGGTGACCCGGTCCCCCACGCCCAATGCCGCCGAGACCGTCGTCATAGACGAGGACTATCGGTCTGTGCTGCTGTTCAAGAGGCAACAGCAGCAAGCGGCTAGCTGGAGTGAGAGTGGCTGCTCGTCGCCGAGGTCTTCGTTCTTACAGAGAGGTGCAGCCTTAGAGACCATAGAAGACACCGAGCGACTGGTGGCCACATTTAAGGTAAGTCAATTCTCTACTGGCAGACAAACAGCATTAAGGCTCCTAAATATGTACAACCTGACGCATCTTCCATTCTTATGCCGAAGTGTTGCGACTACTGCCATAGCACAGGCGATTGCTTTGTTGTTACAATTTTAAGTGATAAAACACCTTTTAAGCTCTTGAATCAAAATAATACTGAATACGAATGGTTGTACATCCATATCAATATCCGTATAAAAGACATAGAATGCTCAAATTTCCTAATGGAATCAAAAGAAGAAAAAACTTTATATTAAACTGCTGCCCCTGGGCCTGTGTGTGCTTGAGAATTTGGACCATATGTTCAGCTCTGCAGCGTAAGTTTTTCTGCTGTATCTTTTCAAAAGCACCGAAGAACTTTCGGCTTTTTGATATCAGTTCAGTCTTCCACACCGAACATTTCATTTTTTCATTATTATTCCCCCCCCCCACCAACATTTCAAGACCTTACACCATATCCTGTTATTTGCTGAAGCATTCAAGAATTCGTAAGCAGTTAATGATAAAATGTGCGCACATACTCAGAAAGAAAGAGACTGACAGAGAGAAAGATTCAATTGTTGTTTATTTTATTTCAATGCGAAATCGTCCAAAATCTTTGAAAAGTGATAAGAAACGCCGTAGTTTGGTCAATCTAGCTCTATCTGAGCCTCGTAGAAATACTGGAAAGCCATATATGTAATTACTAGGTTCAATTCGCATCGCGCAGAAACGTATATAAGCGCAGAAGAAAGCTCTTTTAATAAAGAATGATTGAGCTCGCAGATTTCTTACCCGAAACCAAGATCAATTGCAGCTGTCAAGTGTAATAACAGCATGCATTCAAAGTGACTTTGAAGATTTTCTGTGAACTGACAAGGATGCATTGCATCTTTATATACGCTGTCTTATTATATTCCCTTGGCATATTGCACTGAGTGATGCTGCGGAATATTGATAAACTCGAAATCACCCTCCTTTGATTGAAGAGATTTTAATTGCGCATTAAATTGCAACAATAAACGTTTTTACTACTTTTTTCCAGTGCGATTCGAGTGTTTTGTGTCAGTTGTTCACGTCCCACTATCTTCGACTCCGAGAAACCCGATGGTTATTAAGCTATAATTCTTGGTACTAATGCATCCGGCAGAGCAAATCGGACTGCCCCATTGAATAATTGCAGACTTTGCCTCTACGTGTCTTTGAGTCGCTATTAAAGCTTTGCAATAATAATAAAAAAATAATATAATGATAACGCCTCTGGCGACTTACGTATCTTGCGACTTGTTATCTTATTCGCTGTATTCTGTGGCTGTTTCAACCCTAGCAGTCGAAGTTTCAAAATTTTCTTAATCAACGTAAGCAATATACTATAGCGAATGATATTTTAATATTCCATGGGTGATTAATTCATTACTCGATAGTCGATTGCAAAAAAAGCATTTAAATGAAAAATTCAGCTTTATGTAAGATCAATGAAGTTACAGAATTATGTAAGATTGATGCGAATGATATTTTAATATTCCGTGGGTGATTAATTCATTACTCGATTGTAAAAAAGTATTAAAATGAAAAACTCAACATTATGCAACATGAATGAAATTACAGAAATTGAAAACACAGCATTATGTAAAATCAATGCGAATGATATTTTAATATTCCGTGGGTGATTAATTCATTACTCGATTCTAAAAAGCATTAAAATGATAAACACAACATTATGTTAGAAGAAATGACATTAGATCAACGTCTAATATGTACGTCTTCAGTCTCTCCCCTTATTTAACGCACGACGGGTCACCTCCGTTATGAAATGCGATGTTTTGAAGGATTGTTCGAAGACCTTTGATCACTGTTTTATTTTATGAAAAAAATAATCATAATAGTTTTAAAATCTAAACAGTTATAAAAGAAATTGTCATGAGTGCCTTAAAAATGATTTAAATTTAAGTGAAGTCTGTGAAACACACCTAGGGATGGACTGCGAGACGAGCAGGCACATTTTACATTGTGATACAGGGATTTTTGCGAGACGAGACAAACCTTTTCAGCGATTTTGCGAGACGAGACAGCCTATTTTCATCTCGCGTCTATCCCTAAACATACCTGAATCAATGCCAAAATTTTGAAGCTATTTATTCTTTTACTGGCATTTTGCGTGTTTCCACAAGGAATTTACTTGATGCGATCGATTTGAAACAGTAACTAACCTTTCATTTTGTTAGTACTGAAATTATATCTTCCAGAAGTGCTGATGCAGTGCAATTTTAAGATTTAAACTAAACATATAAATTACTGGTCTCACTGAATTCTTTTTTGTACTATTTGAGTAATAAACATATATCTAATGTTAAGCTGATTCGATCTTGAGAAGACTAAAGGCCAATAAGGAAATATTGCTTGGTTGATCACACAAAATAAATTTAAAGAAGTTCAATCAATTCATCGAAATACAAAATATGTCCTTCTTATACATACTTATTCCAGTTAAAAAGTTGCAACTAACAATGAGTTCAGAGTTCTATGCATGCATCCACTAAACGTAAATGCATCCTTAAGATGCTGTTGATGCATGTTACTTTCATCTCTACACCACATTCATGATGTATTCCGGTCTTTTATTTACGATCCATGTCTCAGAGGCAAAAAATCATTCATCATGTCAACCAATCGCCGCATTCAGCCACTTTTCTTAATTCTGACTTGTTCAATAACCAAATGATGAATGCCAATTTGTATTTAAATTGGCTTCGCTTTCGAAGACATTGATTCTTCCCTGTCTTTTTTTCTTTTATTTTTGCCCTCATTTAATGTATGTGTGTCTGTAATGAAACACTAAGTGCAATTGCCCCAGGTAGGCGATGTATCTCCCTGAAAATTATTTGCAGTTGATCAGGCTCTCTGTTAAGAAACGAGCCGACGCAAAACCATTGTGACTCTTGTATTTAATGTTATGAGTCCTTTTCTGACTGTTTACTTTCTATGTTGTTAACGCGGTAATCACCCCGAAAAAGAGGTGAAAGTAAAAGATAATTCTTCGAAAATGTGCCAATAAAGACAAATGGGGGAAGAGTAAATCAGATGATAAGTGCTAATTTGTTTCTAAATTGGTTTATTTTATTTTTCTTTTAGAGGTTTTCGACGTAAGCGTTCATGCAGTAGTAACGCCAAATTACAGTATAGAAAGTAATAGGGGATTATGCGAAGTTATTTACGATCTGTTTATATTGAAATACATATCTCCAACTTTGTAATGAGGCGTATAAAAAGAAGAGGCGCAAAATAATGTAGATCATTAACTGTTATTTCTGACATAAAAGAAAAATGTTAGTGTAAATAAATACCAGTAGTTCTCTCCCGTCGTGCTTATATAAGTTTTTACTTAATTTGTCAGAATCCGTTAAATCGGGGCGAGCTGTTTTACTTAGCAGCTTATTAAAATCCTGAACATTTCTACAAAAGAATTAAAGGGTGTATTTGAAGGCAATTCCTTTAAGTATGAAATATTTTCGTATGATGAAGTTTCTTTCATTCATGTTGCTGCATGTAAAAGGGAGAGGCGCGGAATAATGTTGATCATTTGCTATTTTTAATTTAAAAAAAAAAAAAAGTAAATAAAATGAGTTAGTGCAAATGAATTCCAGTAGTTCTTTGCCTCCATATATTTTTTAGTTTTTACTTAATTCATCAATATCCGTTAAATTAAGATGATCCGTTTCATTTAAGATTTGTTTTCACTTTAATTACTAAGGACTGTTAATATCCTATACATTCCTACAAAAGAGAGTTGGATGGTATATTTAAGGTAGTGCGATTCACAATAAAATAAAATCGTAACGTAAAGTTTCTTTCATCGTGCTGCATATTAATTAGGTCAACAAAGAAAAATTTTATTTTAGTTACTTTTTATTAAATTAAATTAATTAATTATTAGTCTATTAATTAATGCAGGGCCTTTTGTGAAGCAAGGGTTGATACCGTTAATCCAGTTTGTTTGTTTAGTTTATTGTTTTCATTCATTTTTAATCCCACGTAACAAGATCTAAAATTAATTAAATAAATTTAATTAATGAATTAATATTTGAAAAAACTGTATTCACATCAAGTGTCATCCACTACAAGTATTAAAAAGTGTAATTGCACTTGAGTGGATGAATAAAAAGTATTTTATTAACGATTGAAAATTCGAACAAACTATAT
This sequence comes from Cheiracanthium punctorium, assembly GCA_038373885.1. Classification (NCBI taxonomy): domain Eukaryota; kingdom Metazoa; phylum Arthropoda; class Arachnida; order Araneae; family Cheiracanthiidae; genus Cheiracanthium; species Cheiracanthium punctorium. The sequence goes on along the minus strand of JAWZYV010014839.1, from coordinate 664,881 downwards.
AAATTTAGAGAGAATGTGAACTAATAGTGCGAATTAAGAAAAAAAAAAAGAGCGTGTGTACAGAGTACACATGTCAGAAGTGAAACTTCTTTGGCGAGATTGATTAAAATCTGTTCGATTGTCAAATAAGTGGTCAGAGATAAAAATTAAAGACTAAAATTAAAGATAACATTTAAAACATTTAAAAACAGATAAATGTGAGATGTTGTAGCTAGTTAAAGGATTGAGGCATAGTATTAAAAATATTTAAAAAGAAATTAATGTAAAAACATTTTACAAGTTCGTTTGGTTAATTTTTCAGGATTAAAATAAAATTTGAAAATAGTAAATAAAATAATAAATATACTAAGCTCACTAACTCGTTAGACAAACATAAAAATCATTTAATATACATGGATTTTAAATTTTAAATTATAATGAGGATGTATACAAAAAGAATATATAAACTATTACTTACTTGAATATCGGTTTTTGTGAATAATAGTTTGTTAATAACAATAAATATAAATCAGTTTCAAAATACTGCAGATTCTGATCAAAATATAACATTGATAATTGACTTTACCAACCGTAAGTCAGCGCTCCAGCATTTTCGTCTCCGAGTGCACAATGTGCGTTTACATTCAGCACATGAGTTCACTTTCTTAAGAACGAATGTAGCACAAAGAGGAGAAAGAAAACTCGAGAAAGAAAGAAAGAAAGAGTATAGCATGCTTACTATTTTGTCTCTTTCTCTCTGGCGATCTATCCGGTAGCTCTCTCCGTCTGTCTATTAAAATCCAAAATCGTCCCAGCCTCATCTTGACGCTATTGCCGTGACGCGACCTTGAAATCTCACTCTCATGCGCCTAAAGAAGTTTAACTTTAAAAAAGAGAGACCCGTAAAATAATGTAGATAATTTGCTGTTGTTTCTGGCAAAAACAAACGTTTTGGAAAATATTATACAATAACATTCTCAGATTTATTAATACTCTTTTATAATTTGTCAGAATCCACTAAACTACAGTTACAAAATAGTTATTTGGTTCATACATATTCATTTGATTTATCAGGATGAGGATCACCGAAATTACAACAAGTTGCACTATTTAAGACATTTCTATATTGACAGTGTATTTAAGTCGTGAACATAGGAATGGTTTGGCATCTTGGACAATGTCATTTAAAAAAATGATTATAAATAAAGTTTGCTTCCTTCATTTAGAACTTGTAAGCAGCCGTCAATAATTACTTTTAGAAAGTGCTGAAATATTAAAATGAGAGGGGAAGGTAGCCTAAAATGATCTCCTTAAGGAGAACATTTGTATAAAATAACATAAATGTTTGAATAAAACTTTGGCTCTTTGCTATCATATTTTTCACTATATTTTGCATCATAAACATAGTTTAATAATATTTTAAAAGCTCATTAAGTAATGAAAAAAAAATAGAATTTTGTAAAATTTTCCAAAGGATCATTTTACCCTCAACCAAAGGGCAAAATGATCTTATCTTCATTTGAAAATAATTATGAATTGTTTCTTATCGTCAAAATAAAAGATGTAAAATTAATAATTATGACTATATATAATGAAATAAAACACGTTTTAACAATCATATAGTATGCATAATTCATTTTGTGAAAAATTTGAAATAAAAAAGTGTCATAAATAATAAAATGCGATATTTCAAAATTAAAATTAAAAAATTATGGCCTACAATAACCGCAGAAATAAATTAAATAATGTAGTGGGAAGTCACGCATTTTAAGAATGGTTGATGGGCTGCCATGATGGCTAAGACCCGCTATTGGGGTTTCTTTTGTCGATAGATCATTTTACCCAGCAATATAGCTGCCCACTTTAGGTCATATTACTGAATGTCGCCGAGACACATAACAAACTTAGCAAGTGCAATTCCCATCTAAAAACATAATACATTCAGTAAACCTAATCATATATCTGTACACGAAAGGCTGTATATCTAAATAAATACGAAAGGTACTGTTTACTTCATCTTTATAGCAGGTGTTATAATACTCAATTTTTTGAAGAATTCCATTTAGGCGCGTAATACTGTGACCGATTGAATACCGCCATTGCTTCTTCTTCAGTTGGCACAACTATTATGTGTTAAGCGATAGATAGCGCTACCTGTATCTAAGAAACCATATGTGGATTGTTTTCCCCGCTAGGATCATTTTCGCCCACCTTCCCCTAGATTAACTATTTTAAATATAAAAAATGAATATATTTTTCCAAAGACTGTATTGAAGTAGGATAGCTTTCATAGTTATCAGTTGATAAATTGTGTGCTTAGGAAAAAAAGAACATCAGAGGTTGGAACCTCAAGACTGCATTTTCTCACACGCAGGCTGTATCTAGGGAATGCAATCCTGATCCCGCTGGATCCCGCACACATTTTTGCGGGATTAGGAACGTAATCCCGCGGGATTGAAATTGAGAAATAAATTAGTTTTATTACAATTTTACGCAATCTTTCCAATTATCCGTTGACCAAAAATTGTTGCATATATGTATGTATCGTATCTCACAATTCAGAACACATGAATCAATAATTACAAGTTTTAATTTTTCTAATTATCCTTCAGTGGAAGTCGGGATATATTGTAATCTAAATTTTTCGCTAACTTCCCGATTTCCAAATGAACAGAAATACTTCATATTAATTTTTCTCTTTGCGAACAATCACGAATCCATTATAAAAAGTTTTAATTTTAGGTTTTAATTTTTTTTTATATAATTCACGCTTTTAACTATTTTACTAAAATTAGATCAAGACTAGGAAAACGAGTGACTCTTTACACACACATACACATTGCCTTTTTTACGTTCTTTTTCAGCAACTAAGAACTGAGTATATTACTTTGAATATCATAACTATAATTTTCATTTTTCTGTAAGTTATTGTATTAATTATCAAATAACATTGATTATTAATACTGAAGTTAAACTTCATGATGCTTAAAATCGTAATTTTTCCTATTTTTCTCTATTGAAATGAATTCTTAGCTGAATAAAATGCCAATCCTGCGGGATCCCGCAATCCCGCGGGATCAGAAAGTCTCAATCCCGAAATCCCGCACAACGAAAAACAGTGCGGGATTGCATTCCCTAGCTATATATCTATGTGATTTCGCCTTTGTGATCTTTCTGTCTCTTATTATTTCTTAGAATTTTAATCATGGACTGGGACATAATCCGTATATAGTGGATATTTACATTGAGGAGGAAACTTTCACTTTTTTTTTCAAAGTATAAATGGCTGTTAACTTTATAGTTTAAGAAAAAAAGCAGTCTTCATGTTTAATTTGGTTGAGTACTCAGTTGTCTGCTGTTGTTAAGATCAAGCGTTTTTATCACATCTTCTTTTCTTCTTCTTTTCTCTTTTTCAAAAAGATAATTTTATCTAGCGCATTTTAAAAATCCTGTTTACTTTACACTTGTTAGTATATAAGAATCTCTAATGGTTGTTGGAGAGCTCTTGTGTTATACCGAAGCAGTCAGCTTAATGCTGTGGATACTCAGAATATTATACAACTTCAAATGTTTTGATAGCGTTTGTATTTCTTTCCCAGTAAATAGGCATTACCATTTTGAAGTCCGCATTTATTTGTGAGAAGTGTTATTTCTTGGTTGAAAACGTGACTAAGGTTTCCTAATGATAGTGCAGTAGAGAAAAGTTTATAGTACGGTGAAAGGAGAATTATTCGTAGGATTCTGTTCCATTAATTCGTTCTTTTTATTCAAACAGACGAGAAAAAGCCCAGTAATTTGCTTTCACCTGTATAATTTTACTGAGAAAAAATAATGAATACAAAGTTTAAAACTTTTTCTTCAGTTCAGTTGTGAAATTTAAAACATAAAATACAGGCCAGAGATTGTTTTAAGGTTCATATTACACTAGAGAGATGGAATAACAATGTAGGTTCAATGGATTCAAGTTGAGAGAAGCGAATCGATTGCTCAGGGATCTTTCTTAGAATTCTACGTCAATATGCACTTCATTAAAGTTGAAGTGCAAGCTGCATTAAAGTTGAATCTAAACTTTAAAAAGCTGCAGGAAATATGTGACAACGTGAATAAATCAAAAAGCTTTATTAAAGAACTCCCATAATCCAGATAACAAAAATAGTTATTTTGCTTTATGATCTTCAATTTCGTCTCAATCACCTCTACCAGATATTTTTATTCTTATAGAAAGTATCAGCATAATTTGCATGAAGATATTTTCCAGCACTCTCATCAATTTATTTTTTAAGTTAATTACCTATGTAAGTTGTGACACACTATGGAAATAAATAGTGTTTTATATAACTACATTATTTAACTACATAAACTGATGACGGGAATTCTTTTAAAGTTCCCAGTGATTTCTCCTATAGGAAATTTAGTTTACAACGGAATAGAGCCTCTTAGAGTGATCTTGTCTGTTAAACTGTTAGTTCTCTAAACTGCCAAAATCTTATAAGAAGGGAATTTTCCATTACTGTGTTTTCATTGTGTTCACTGATATTTCATGAGCTAACCACATGTTCTCATAGCCCCTCTTAGCTAATCGTATTTTCTTTTCATAAAAGCTGTTATTCCTTCTTCTTCTGTTCTAAATGTAGATTACGAACAAGTCACAATAAAAAAGTTAAAACAATTATACATTTTTTTAAAAAACAAACTTAATTTAATTGATGCTTTGATATATTTTGTAGTGAACAGAAATTGTCATTTCCCTTTTACCTGCACACACACACACACACAAAAAAATAAATAATAACGTCACTCGATAAGTAAATAGTAATTTTTCACTAAATTAAGAAGGCATCTAACCTCTAAAGCGACGTACTTCGCCCACGTATAAAAAACTGAAGAGGAAACTATTTTAACAGCAGAAATTTCAAATATTTTAGTTTTTTTAAGTACTTTCTTTAGGAACATTTTTTTTTTTTTTCACGGTTGGGCAGTTTCTTCGTAGCACTTTCCTCTCGCAATGTTTTGATTTATTTCTGTCTGTTCACTACACCGCTCCCAGACAGCACATAAGCTTAAATAAAGCTTGACATTTCTTTGAATTTGACGTATTAATACAAGCTTGACAGTTCAATTCATTTTAAGCTTGCAGCAAGCTTGGAGAAGTCATTTGAACTGTCAAGCTTAAATACAACTTGACTACTGCTTGATTTGGAAAGCCACATCCACAAAACAAATAATTTATCATCAGTCATAAATGTACTTGACCATAGAATTAAAAAAAAAAGATTCTATATTTCCAAATATGGAAATTCTTCAAATTAAAATACAATTATACTACGAAATTGATTTCAAAATCAGTCGTTTGTCTCGATTTTGGCCAGTATTGCCCAACATGAGTGTTGCGATATTGAAAGTTTTAAAACGTGTGCTGCTTTGAAGTTTATATTATGCTTATTTCCCTATTAGTAGAGTCTATAAATCACACATTATTTTAATTTTGATGCCTCACCATGGCACAGTGGTTATGCCACTGAAAATGGTAGACGGCCGAGGTGTGAAGGTCCCGGTTCCCATCGCGCGGCTGTCGATCTAACGGTCTGGAGTTTTGGTAGGTTTTCTCCAGATGTAACGTGAATACGCGTTAGAACCCCTTAGAAAGTCCTCCTACCAAGGCACCCGCCATCCTAGGCAGATACCCAGCGTGCAGGTTTGCCTTAACACACATTTTAATTTTGATTCATCCCATGGGAAAATAAAAGAAACTTATCGGTATCGCCCACTGATCGATCTTGCCATGAAACGGCGTGACAACCGTAACAGTCACTTCAAACTTTAGTCATTCCAGCGCGAGGCAGATTGGCGGAACCGTTAGCACGCTGGCCTCCCAGCCCATAGTTCCCGAGTTCGATCGCGGACGCTTGATGGAAACAGATTAGAATAACTTAAAATTTCAGCATAGAGGGGAAAATGCGTGGAAAAAAAAATATGAGGGGCGAGTTCGCCGACGGGCGCCCTGTGTATTTAGAATTTTTATTTTTTTTTTAGGAAGATTTTTTAAGCTTGAAATTAAGCTTGCTATGTCAAGCTTGATTCAAGCTTGCTATGTCAAGCTTGATTCAAGCTTGCTATGTCAAGCTTAATGCTAGCTGGGCAAGTGTAAACTTGATTACTTGATTCAAGCTTGCATAAGCTTACACGCTTGAAATTTTCAAGCTTAATTCAAGTTCATTGACTTGATAAATCAAGCTTGCTGCAAGTTTGCTGTGCTGTCTGGGTTAGTTGAAGTATTTCAACGTTTCACCGTAAAAGGGAGCAAATTAGCTGCAACCTTTTTCTGGAGAAACGTTAAACCCTGATTTGGTTCCATTGATCTCTGTAAGCACCAAATCATGGTTCAACGTTTCTCCATAGAAAGGTTCTATGGCAAAACGGAAAGGCGTAAGTCGGAAAAGTATGGAAAGGCTTTAAGTCGAACTCGCGGGAGTCCGGGTATAATTTCGCATACAAATATGCACGTACACGCTTAAATCTACTGAGTAAAATAATAATCAAACGGAATACATTTTTACTCAATTTTTTACTTCAAACAGCCATTCTCCCGATTGAGTAAAAATTGCTCCATTAATCGACAAAAATCAATGGAGCGACAAATTCTCAATTTTTGAGCATTATACAACAGCTCTATTTAGGTAAATCGAGTATTACTGTATTTATATTTTTAGTTAATGCTTTTTCTTACATTTAAAATGCCACAGTCTTTTAAATGGAGTGTCAGGACAGGTCGACCAAGAGCATGGGTGGCGCCATACTCTCAAGCTACAAACTTTAGGCAAAATCAGAAGAGGTTGCTTCAGACATATGTCATTGTACATTCATTGAAAACTAATTGTTTTTATTGAGAATATGCATTCTTACTTTTTTTCTCTCTGTTTTTCAGGGAAAGAAGCTCCCAAAACGACCATCTCCCTTTGACAAGCTTCCCGATACCTTAATCCTCAAGATCTTCTCTTTCCTCTCCAGCAACGAACTGTGCGTCAGCGCAAGGGTCTGTCGGCGCTGGTATTTCTTAGTCTGGGAACCTCAGCTCTGGACGTCGGTTACTCTCAGTGGTGGACGCATTCAGGTGGACAGAGGTCTCAAAACCCTCTTCAGACTTTTGTGTCGCGACTCTCCTACATTGTGTCTTACCGTGGAAAGGATTCACTTAAACGGATGCACAAAACTTACAGATAAAGGACTAAACACAGTTTCGCTCAAGTGCCCTGAGCTCAAAGTCCTTGAGTTGAGGGGCTGCGCTGGAGTGACAAGCAGGGGTGTTTCAGATATTGTATCTCGGTGCCATACTCTAGAGAGACTGGATTTGACGGGTAAGTGTTCATTTTACTATATGCTACAGTACTGGCCATATTATGATAGTAATTTGTTGAGAACTTTGTCGATGTTGTTGCTTGGTACTTTCAGCGTTTCAATTTAAGAATTTCCAGGTATGCATTTCATGTTCAACAAGTGCGAGTTTTTAAACTTAGTAGTTTTTAAAATGGTCCCCCCCCTTTTTTCTTGGTTGGGTTGGGCTGGTGGAATCTCAGTTAAATGCAAACTATGTTTCAGGTAATTTCTCTCTTGTAATCTATAATGAGCAACAACAGCTCATTGAGTAGCTTATTAAAGTCTGACAGCATGATCCAGAAATCCCACAGCTTGCCAAAAGGTACACTGAATCAGTACCGTGCGGAATCAAAGCCTTAATTCCGGAAAAGAGGAGGGGATCTTTCTAAATACTAAAATAGTCACGCATCACAAAAATATTCCTTTGCCTTTATGTATTTAAGTAATTAAAAAGAAATAAATAAATTATTATAATAAATTGGCCAGTATTGTAGGACTCTGGTGGTTAACCTACGACACGGGAATTTATTTTGGTTGACACGAGCCGTCAAAACAAAGTTGCATAAAACAAAACTGTTTGCCTGATGAAAGAATTAAAATTCCATAATGCAATTTCTGTGAAAACAAACTTCAATAAAAAGTCAAGTTGTACTTCTTCTTTTTATGTGTCTAGATACTTACCGAACTACCTATCTATTTTTGTATAGAGTTCGTATATATATTTGTGTTGTCGTTCCCAATCAGAAATAAAGCTTTTGAAAAATCTAAATCTTTAAATTGATGCCAAATAGTTATAAACGTATCTGCAATGACAAGCGATAAAATTTCTCTGAATTTTGGCAGGCTGAGCTCGAAAGGTTTGCCATCACTGTTCTTGAAAGTTTTGAAAAGGACACGATAATGTATTATTTCAAGTGATTTTATTAACCCTTGGACACCTGCTGATAACTTTAAAACTACTGCTCAAGAGTTAACGAAATTTGTCACTGTTTTATAATTTTCATTCGATCTGAATTAATAGTGAAATATGTTTCTCTAATTATTATTCTTATTATCATTTGGTACATATTTTGCAGAAAACCGTTTTGCCAGAAAAAAGGAATGTCGAAAATCTTGTTATATGCATTACAACATTATGCTAGTTATATTGTTATCACAGCCGACAGAGAAAGAGGGAATATTACAAAAGTAAATGCTTATTAAAGGGTTAAACATTTCAATAAACGAATGTATTCAATTCTTACAAATATGCCCAGTTGTTAAAATTCTCCAAAATTGTTCTGTGAACATTTGACTTATTATTCATTTTGTGAAGAGTTATAAACGATCACATTATTTTAATACTTTCTTTTATGAATTCATATTCTGAGAAGCTCTAAATACTTAAGATAATTGCAACATATTTTAAACATAACTTTCTAGCAATTTAATGAAACGTATTGTTGTCGTTGACAGTTATTTGTTATTTTTTTCCCCATATCTAACTTGACGACATTGACTACAAAGTTCTTTATTTTCAAGTATTCATTCAGTTTTTTTTCTTTCCTTCCACTTTTTTTTTTTTCTTTTGAGTATGTATAGTTCTAATTTCACACAAATTTAAAAAGTGCAATGGGAAAGGATAGATGCTTGTTATAAAAAGCCATATAATAAAAAAAAGCTAAAGCCGTACCGTAAAAAAAATATTTTGTTATTAAGATATCGTTCCTAATTATACGTATTGATAGTTTCAGTCTTGAGAACAGGCATGGGCAACCTTTGAAAAGTTACAGGCAAACTTTAGGATGTTAGCGAAGTCGCTGGCTAAATTTCAGGGTGTGAGTGCAGTGTCGCGGGCCGTATAATTGGGATTTTTATGGTATTTATATGGGTTTCATACGGGGTTTTCATATATTCTGCGAGCCGGATCAAAAGCCGTGGCGGGCCACTTCCGGCCAGCGAGTCAGGGGTTGCCTATAAGTGCTTAAGAAAATAAGTATTGAAGTTAGAAACTTTTATCATTAAACGTTAATATTTAATAAAGTAGTAAGCAAACTTAGTAAGCGTCATGTAAGTAGAAATAACACCCTCCTACGAATTTTAATATTTCTGTGAAAAATTAGTACTCTTTTTTCGAAAACAATCTGTACAAAAAAATAAAATAAATTTAAACTTTCAATTATTTTTAAAAGTTTTTTTTAATATATAACTTTGAAACACTCGTTTTATCACTGATACTTTTTTACTTTCCTTCGACCAATTAACCTTCTGGGCACGAAAAACTTGCAATTATGAATGACGAAAAGTATATCTTATGATGGAGCAGCTTCTTTCAACTTTTTATGAACCTGTAGAATAATGCTTGAGAATCGCGGTTTCATTTTTCTTTTATTAGATCCCTGTTATGAACTACAGAAATGAATACCTACGAAACAGGAAAACCGTAATTATCCGAGTCTTCATGCGTAATTACGGTTATTCTGTTTGCACGTATCTTTTCGCAATGCACTGCGGATGGTACGTAAAGATACTATTCAGCCGAGCCTTAGCTTCGGTTATAACGTTTAAAATTATGCTAATTCTTTTGTAGTTCTTGTCTGTCAAAGATTTGGTTAAAGAGCAGCCTCAATTTGAGCAGCGGCCGACTCCGCGTCGCCAGTGTGAGCAAATAACGGCAAGGCCGGGAAGGGCGTTTTTTCGAATGGAAATGATCCTTGACCCACTGGGGAAGTCATTACTGGACTACTCAAAAGCATCAAGATTCATTAATCAGTTTATCATCCAAGAGATTTTTCTCACGACAATCTAAATGTATTGGGTTGTCAGTATCAAATGGGAAATAAAAACGCAAATACTTTTACCGGAAAAGGCTTTTCGTATGTAGGGGGATAGAGACTTCGTTTCATTTGTTCAACCTTTGATGACGAGTACCTTTTGAAAATAATTTTATGATGTAATCGCAATAATTCATAGAGAGTTTATCTTCGAATAAGAAACGCGGGTGATGAAGAATGATATTATCATCGTTTACTAAATCTACAAGATACGAGTTCTGAAATCTAAAAAAAAAAGACTGAGCTTTTGTAAATAAAGCTTTCACTGAATACTACTTTTGTTTTCTCAGAAATATATTATATCTCCTCGCTTAATTTCTGGTGAGGTACGCAAATTATAGAAAAGGCTCGAGGAAGAATCAAGAAATAATTATGTAAGAATTCCCCTGCCCTGTTTTGTAAACAATTATAATAATTTTATTTAACCATCTAAATCTTTAATGAATATACTTTTAGATGTACCAAATCGTCTAAAAAGCTTTTGATTATTAATCCAGATCTGTAGACGACAGAAATCTAATTCACTTCTAGAAATAAACTTTTAGTGCATTTGAAAAAACTAGCGCCAGTATTTATTTGCGCAATTAAGACTGAATAAGGATAACAAATATTTCAGCTTCTTAAAACTTATTGCTTAACATCATTTTGCAGTTTCTTTTTCATAGTTTCTTTTGGGCTCTTAATAATAATAATAGTGTATGTATATATATATATATATATCTTATAAGAGTGTATTATCTTCAGAGTGCATATTGATCCAAGCACTTTGTTAAACGAAAAATAGCAGAAGTTTTATTCAAATAATACTGTTGCGCATTTTCACTTTAAGAAGAATTATCAAACAAAAAGGACTGTAAAGAAACTGATATGGAGCAAAAACATTCTATTAAATAATACCAGTGTCTTAAAAGTATAAACCAATAAAATATCTATTTTAGAAAAAAAAATTAATTTCTTTTTCTTTCTTTTGTCTGAAGGTTTCAAGAGTCCCGCGAATTCTATTTTTTCTACATTAGAATGCTACCATTTCAACAGTGAAAAATTTCTTGAAAAGGATTTATTAGTTCCACAAATATTATTTTAAATATACATCGAAGCTATACTTGTAATACTATTGATGTATAACAAATAGGTAAAAAAAGTATAACTAAAATAATGAAGCATTACTTTTACTTAGCATTTTTAAGGATATTCGGTGTATAAAGAATCATTCAAACACTATGATAAAGTTTTGCAGAAAGAGCTATCATTCATTATTTATTCATCACTCAGTCCGATAAATTGAATGCAAAAATACTCACTTCAAATAAAAAAAATAATTACGTAAAAATTGCGAAAGGATTATTATTTATCATTATTATTATTATTATTAATCTGTAGTTTAAGGTGACTGTTTTGTTTCTTTTATTTTTTTTTCTCCTTCACCTGCAGATGAAATCTACCCAGAGATTTTAAGGCGAGACAATCATTCCCCCCCCCCCTCTCTATATTCACTTAAAGGTGATTTAGAATCTGTAAGCCGTCTTTTCTTTGAGGGGTGGGGGGATTGGTTTAGACAAATATACCACACAATGTGTGGTATTCCTGAACAGATAATTACACCTTTGAAAACACAGTGCAAGTAACAGAACTTCCACCTAAACTATAAGGAATTCTTAGCGATTTCGTTATGCTGTCTGGGTGGACAATCTACACGGTTGTCACTTTGATAAATTGTGATTAAGTATTTCATTCCATGAAACGTATAAGTTATAAAGCGGCCGTATTTGGAAGGATTGATTATTAGATTGATTAATATGTGTACGTCACATGTTCAGCAATACTAAGGCTGAAGTCAGCTTAACAACATTTGTTTGAGAACTGAAAATTATAATTTTTTTCTTGTTTTATAATTACTTTTCAACTTCATTTGCAGCATACATGTGCTGGAATTTCTATTAGCGACTTTGTGTCATCCCTTGATTTATAAGCATTTGAGAATTACATATATCTTGTCCTGTTGATATCATTTTGTCATCGTATTATTCACCCTTGTGGGAAAGTACAGGATAGATTTTAGTTTGATAAGCGTTGTTGATATTAGGAGACAGAACACGAAAGAATATTTGTTGTCCCAAGAACATTTACTGATTTCAAATTGATTAAATACTCAAAGAAAACCACACTTTGTGTTGAACATAAATCTATTAGTTAAAATAATTAAAACTTTGTAAAATAGCACACATAAAAGGTACATTAGCAGACTATACACGTGTTTCCATCCAAAAAAATGTCGATCTTCAGTAGTAGCAGTAGTTCAAACACAGACTGCTACAGAAGATCGAAATTTTTTCGATCGAAACACGTGTATAGTCTGATAATTTACCTTTTATGTGTGTTATTTTACAAAGTTTTCATTATTTTATCTTTCAAACACTAGTTTCTTTTGAGTGCTTTTTGTTATAAATCTATTAGGCTAATTGGTAAACATACAGCTGGGATGAAGATTTCTGACTTCAGATTGTTCCGTTTTCAACTATGTTCTTTTTATAATAGTAAATTTCAAAGACCTTTTTAACTAGTTTGTGTCTTTAATCTCCTTTTGTATAACTGGAATTTTTAAACAGTTTTGGAAAGAGCTATCATGAAAAATTATTATTTATAAGAAATCCTATGTGGTAGAGAATCTTTTTCAGTATATTCGGAAAAACAAATTGGAACTATATAGCTAAAAAGAAAATACAAATAATTATTTTTAGTTGCAGCTTATAAAAAAATTCACTTCAAATGTAACAAGCATTTTAATTCCTTCTGTATGTAGTTTATTATTTTATAATTCATATACGTATTAATTCCCTGGACATTGAGAATGGTTATAAAAATCCACTTCACTGTATTCTGAATAACATTAATACTTTAACAAATTGTTTTAAATTGTTTCAACTGTATTTTTAAAAATAATTTTATAAGATACCTTAATTGGTTACATAAATCTGTACATCACGAAAATTTTCATTACTTCAATGTTTGTTTAAGCTTGTTTCAGCAGCTTTATAATATGATAACTTGTTCATACTTCAGCTGCATGTGTGTGTCCAGTTAATGATTTATTTTTTAAAATTTGAAAAACATAAAATGGGAAATCACACTTCATTTGAAAAATATAAAATAGGAAATCACACTTCATTTAAGAAGCACTAAATGGAAAATAATTTAAGAAAACAAAAATGAAATCTCCTAAGAAAAGAAATTTAGAAACAATATTTAGCTTATTGGTATAAATACCTCATAAAAGAAAGACGTATAAGTCAATTTAAGTTCGTTTAGTAAAGCAAGTAAATTTGCATATTTATAAGGTTTCAATATTGAAAAGTATTGTACTATTACTGTCAATGCAATCTGCCTTCAAAAATATAAAGATGCTTAAGATTATCTGTTCTACTGAAATATAAATTTGTGAAATTTGTTTATTCCTCATTTATATTTTACTACCCCTCCCCCAACATGAAATACTGCACAACATGAAGTACATGCAATTTTAGTTTTACTGCACTGCCGAACATGAACAACATGCAATTTATAGTTAAAACATTAAAACATTTGTTGACCAATTTATGACAAATTAAGAAACCGGTAGAACACACAGGCACAAAAGAAGGGAGTAATGTTCATTAAGGCCGCTCTTTTTGGAAATCATATAATTTTGAACAGCTTTTAAAAAATTTAATTTCTCTAGAGATTCGAAAAAAATTAGTGTATATTTACAAGTTGAACTGTGAACTGTTACAAACAATTAAGGGGAAAGTCTGTAAAATAAATCGATAGCCGAAGGGGGAAAAATACATTATGCTCTCTAATTTATTTTTTAGTGTCATGCTCTCGCTCAGCATGTGGGATTAATTCCTTGCTAACATTCCAAAGGCAGTTCCGTTTAAGGATGATTTAAAAAGATGTAGGTCGATGCTTAAGAAGAACAATTCTATTATATATGTAACCGGCAAATTTAATACCGAGGAACAAGGTCGTAAAAAAGACCTTTTAATCTGACACACTTTCTTCATCTTTTGTTGAGATTAATTTAATTTTCAATTAAGTATTTTGTTTCACTGCTTTCGATGTTTTTACAGTCGTTTTTTAAACATGCATATTGCGAAATGCTTTCTTACAGAATAATTAATGTGCTTGAAGTGTTTATACAGCTTACTAGCTACGTGCCCGTTCTACGCACGCTAGGAAACAAAAATTTTCCTTACATGTGTAATTCGAATTAATTCCAGTGATGTAGAATCAAAAAAAGCAAAATTATTTGACTCTTGATCTAAAGTTTGCGCCGTGAATACTAACCTGAGAACATTCCAATATGACACAAAAAACTATGTCAGTGTCATTCGCGATCAAAAAAGGGAAAAACTTGACGGTTTGCAGAGAACTCCGCACTTTCAAAATGTCTTATTTCAACATCATACTGTTTTTTAGGCTCACGTTGTAGCATTAAATACCTCGGACACTACATGAAATTGACAACCGTTTTATTTTAAAATAGCTGCTCACCCGCTCTTTATATGGGAAGAAGCGAATATTTTACTAAAACATTCCTAACTGCTTGTGACAAAACAGAATTTCATTTTTAATCTCCTCCATTGAAATTACTGCGGGAGATATTAACGCAAATTAGGATTACTTATCGTTTAGTTAGTTGTAAGGCAACCGTTGAAAATGGAGCAGAACACTTAAAATTAACGCTTTTAATTTCATTAAATATTTTTTAACTTTATATATTGTGATTTATTCATATTATCCTTACAAATCTACTAATACTACCTGCTACGTATATTAATACTATCTGTCTTTGCTTTACCCTATTTAATGCTCAATTTAAAGAAACAGCTTAGATTATTTGGCACAAATGGGACCTTTTTATTGCATGGTGATTCTTTGCAATTTATGCATTAGCATATATAGTGATTATTTCACATTATAGTTGCCATTAAGGAAGATCTCTCTCTCTATATATATTTATGCATAATTCTTGGTAATTCTACATGTAGCCATTTGCCCGTAATGCCACCGACAAACAGAAAGACACACAAACACACACACACACACACAGACATCTTCTTTTATAATTGTAATTTAATGTGTACAACATCGAGTGGAACAAATTGCTCGAAATTTAGATTGGAGAATAAGCATCTACGCATCAAACTGTGATAGTAACGAATTCTTAATTATTTTACTGGGTGCCCTAAAAAGAATGACGATTTTGAAAAATGAAACTACAGTTATAATAATAATTATAATAGTGAGTAGAAGGCAATAGAAATATGCGCTTTGACCAAGAGATTTGAACCCAAGAAATTTGTTAGAAAAAAAAAAAAAAACCCTCAAAAAGAACTACTGTTTAAAAGACGAAAGATTAAAGCTTTTTCTGGGCGCACGTTTATATGTTATTCAGAACGCCTTCTATTGGTGAACTTTGGAACTAATTTGAAATTTAGTGAGAATGGATTCCTATAGTTTTCTCAGCAGAACGTAACAAACGGTGCATTTTTATCACCTTGAATTCAATGTCGTTGAATGTACGTTTCCTGCCTGATATACTGTTCTTAATCTATTCGACGTTGGATTCCCTAAACTCTAGGTTCTTGTACTTAGCTTTAATTTTATGTTACTTTCCTTCTCGTAGCTGTTGGTCTTTTTCTTTCGAAAATGGCAATTAAATAATTTATATAAAGTTAAAATTCATAAATTCTGTAGTTAAAAAATATATTTCTAACTGATTTATTTGTTTATTATTTTTCTCTTTCTGCTCTGAAACTTGTCCGTTGAGAACTGTTTATCAGTTATTTATCGGATACTCATTCGATGCCTCTTTTCAGACTTTCTTATCTCACTTTAAACCTTTGTATCAAATGCAAAATTTCTAAATTTCCTACTAAATAAAAGTAGACTCAAAGCCTTATCTATTGATACTAAAAATGTGCCCTATCTGTTTATTCATCCTTTCTGCTCTAGAAACTAACTCACTGGAAAAACGCGCTTCCTTTTTTTTTTTTTTTTTTTTTTTTTTTTTTTTTTTTTTTTTTTGAGGGGGGGGTATTTGTGAGCACATCGAGCATAATTTCTTTTTTTTTGTACCTCCCATAGTTAAAGAAACTTTCCCATTGTGTACCATTCTTTTTTAGCATAGGATACAAAACTCTTAGCCGACGGATTGTATATTGACCAGGGAATCACTCTACCTCATCACGGGTCCGGGTACGATTCCGGTATGGACTTCGGACTCATTTTTCCCGTCCCTTCGTAAGAGGCAATGCTGGTCCGCCTATTAGGTACCTTCAGCATAATTAGGCATCCTATTAGGTGCCTTCAGCACTTTTGGCCTTAGTAGTGGCGAATCACTGGTCCAGTGCCCGCCCTTAGAAGAAAGAAAAAAAAAAACTCTTAAAAATAAACGTGTAATGTTTTTTTATTTGGTCTATTGCTTTCGAAACCTGCTTTTACAAAATGTTGCATCAAGTATATGTGATATTTTAAAACAAAACATGTGACTATTCTGGATAAATGAATATGCGAAGCGACCAGCTGGTTATAAGCTGACATGCGTTACTAATAAATAGATCTAGCTATGCACCAGATTTTCTATCGTGAACTTTAACACAGCAGTTTTATCGCAAAGAGTTCAGTTTATAAACAGAACTAATATTTATGTAGGCGCACTAACTAAAACGCAACTCATGCAAAACAAGATTTAATAAATTACCATTGTGAGGAAAAATTACTTAAATAATAAATAAATTGATCAAATGGCATAAAACATTTTTAACATTGATCTACAATTAGTAGCGCAGAACAAAATTAAAACACCGTTTTGAATACAGATGCGTTTTCAAAATGGTATAAATACTAAATCGACTATTTCAAAAATCACTTAACCACGACATCACATTTCTTCCCGAATCAATAAAATGCTGCACAACGCTCAAATACGCAGATTTCTAAGCCTTTTATGCATTTATTTTAGCGTAACGCTTTAAAATATTGCTTTCATTTTATAACATGAATGCAAAATGTGTTAACTATAGCCTCCCTGTAGCTTCATAACATATATTTAAGAGCTTACCTCTTGTCGCATTTTCTTTTATATATTTTAATTTTTTCCAGCGACATACATTTTTTCTGTCTTTTTGATGTTTTCTTGATAGGCTTTCTTGTTTATTTAACTTAACCGTAAAATCACAGAAAATCACAACGTGATAATGCTCTCTCGTCAACTCCATTTTTCTTTCATTCAAAATTTATTCTATGACAGATAAGTTGCAATTGTTGCCACAAAATATCGTCTGTTACCATAAAAGCCTTCAAATTTACATTTTTAAAAACTTTTCTTTTCTGTTTCGCCTATCTTACCATACTTTAAACAGGTAATAATATCTAAAAAAAAAATTAAATTCCTACTTAGGACAACAAAGAAAAATTTTATTTTTGTTACTTTTTACTAAAAAAAAACTGTATTAACATCAAGTAACTGCAAGTTTTAAAAAATGTATTTGAACTTCAGTGGATGAATAAAAAGCATATTATTATCGATTGTAATTTTGAACAAGCTATATGAATATACATAGGGAGAGTGTGAACTAATAAGTGGGAATTGAAAAAATAGATTTGAGTTTGTGTCAGGTATATACCAGGAAATGTAAAATTCTAGTGTAGTTCAAAAAGCGGAGAATTTATCACTAAGTGGCGTTAGTATTTCGTTCATTTTGTTAAGAGATATCTAAATTTCAGGGGCCTGGATTCGTCCCTGCTTTGTGTATTATTTCATAGCAAACAGCAGTTATAATAACACATATTTTGAAGCACTTAAAATATGGTAGTGATTAGAAGAACACAAACTTGAATCACCTTGCCCTTGACAGCTTGCGGTTCAAATGATAATTGATAATTTCCTGCAGCTATTTTTTCTCTTTCAAGCGGACAGTTAAAGAGATAATTGCCTGTTTATTTCTCTTGGTAAATCGTTGAACTCGTTTAAGAATCGAATTCTTGATGTAGCAATATTACATTTTCCTTCTTGTTTATTTTTTCCCTAACACTTGCTGTTAAACTGGGGCAAAATGGTGAAATTTGTCTTTTTGCAGTCAGTTTTTCTTTATAAAAATGCTAAATGGTACTTTATATTTCGATTAACGGGCCTAAAAATTCTGAGTAGTTTTATTTCATTTTCATTCCGTTGTCAATGTATAACATTTTTTTACTTATCACCATCAACACAAATATGGATTTGTTTAAGGCTCTTTTAATGATGAAACAACTTTTGGCAATCACAAAAATGAAGCTGGAATTAAAAAAAAATTAGATTAATTACTGTCCTGATTATTAACTCAATATTACATATTCACCTTAGCGTGTTTTATTTGCCAAATGAAGTAAACACACAATTTGCGTTATTCTGATTAGTGAAATGGACTTTTGCAGCACTTAAACTTACCTACTTAATTACAAAAAAAAAGATGTGATGCTGCAAAATTTTATTTTATCTGTCAGTGAAATTCTCAAAAATTTCATTAAGGATTTAGGGGAGATAGAAAGCAATGTAAATGTACAGGGTGGTTCAAAATCAGAGGGACAAACTTTTAGTATTGGTAGGATACATCAAGACGGTTCAGGATCACATAGCAATTGGGGGGGGGGTGTAGGAAACACTATCTTCATTTACCTGATAATAATCTCTTTAGAAGAAGTGTTAAAGAGCGAGCCTCAATTCTTAACCATGCAAGTTTCATAAACAATCTGATCTCCGACAATGCCATCAATGTAATGAAAAAAATTAACAAATTTTGTCAAGTGGTTTCTGTGAGAGATGCATTAGTTTCTGAAAAAACACGGTCGGGAATTTGACTATTTCTGGAACACTTTTTCAATAAAGGGATTATTAACAGGTACATGAAGACCTTGTCTCCAAACCCACATCGCTATGTGATTCGCAACCGTTTTGTTGTAACCTACCTTTTCTGAACGTTTATCCCTCTGATTTTGAATAATCCTGTACATAGAAAAGGCCCGTCTTTGAAATTATATTGTTAACTCTTTAAAAAATATTTTAGTAATAAATTATAAAATGCCAACTTAAACGTTGTTTTCTATTTTATAAAATGTTCTTGGGATGCTGGGAAGAGAACTGTAAAAATTAAATGTATGATAAAAAAAAAAGAGTGCGTAAAAATGAAAATATGAAAATGCAAGATTTAAATTTTTTTGATAAATTCCAACGCAACACATTATATATAAGGATTATGCTTTAAAAGTCTGCATTTTGGTGAAGTTGTTTTTAAAAAAAAATGTTTAGATTTACTGTTAATATAAAACGTAACTTCTCTGAGTTATTATTAACCATTGCTGGTTTAGCCTATTTTGAGTATGAATACAAACACCACTATTAACTGGAGCCGAACCTTAACTCCCTAATTTACTACTAATAATAAGTATTATAATTTGATTGTTTTGTACTAGAGCAATGCAGGCTCATTCCACTACACTTCATCGCTTATCTACCTCTCCTAAAATGTCTCAGAGATGTCTTTAAAAAGATAATCAGGGCTGCGCTTGAATTTGGATGTAAACGTTTATTGCTTGAGTGAAAAATTCTTTTCTTTCGTAATCTCGGTACGGCGCCTGAAATGTTATCTTCCGATGTGATTTTTTACCTTCGAGAGCCATTGAAAGGAAATTTAAGTGGGTATATATTTATCTTCATATCTCTCACACTTAGAATATAATTCTCAAATTTTGTACATCACCATAATAGTGCATGGGGTACATTTTACACACTGGGATTTTTTTTTTTTTTACGAGGGTGCATACAAGTTAAAAAAGTGTAACTTTTTGAAAATTAACGAGATGTTTTTGTTAATGTAGTTTTTTTTTATAATCTTATTTTGAACATTTTTAAAATGTACACTGTCCACTTTATCGCTTCTAGATGTAGAATTAAAGCGTTTTACCACCTTTTAGTGGCGTCTCCCTCATTTTTTCGCAGTCCTCTACGCCCGCGGATAAGTGAGTCATCACTGTAATGCCAGGGCCGGCCCGAGGGGGGCGTGCGGGGCCTCTTTTCTGTAAGTTACTACTAGCACTGCTAGTACATATTAGTTTTATTTATAGGCTTTTTTTCGGGATATATCGCAACCATCTACCAAGCTTGGTGTAATCTGATAGCACAAAAAAAAATGGTCCAGGGGCTGGGCCTCTTTCAGCGCAGGGCCTTAGGCGATCGCCTACATTCGCAACCCCCTTAGGCCGGCCCTTGTAATGCCCATCCTTTTCTTTTTTCGTTGGCTTAATATAACAAGAAAGTGAGTGGAAAGCTATCTATTTAAAACAGCCTTGTTCTTATAGAACATGTACTCATGATGCAAGCTGATTAAATGAAGTACAGTCAACTCCGTATATAGTGAACTTTCGGCTATAGTGAACGCATTTTATGAGCCCCGATTCAGATACGTTAGAAATGTACATAACATTTTTCGATTTTAGTGAACCATGACTTCGGTTATAGTGAACTTAAAATTTTCAGGACGGCAGAGGTGATGTTCGATTCCTACCAAGAGCGTCTCTTTAGTGTTGGGGTAGAGAGAAAGATTCTCAAGCACCTGATCCGAAATGCAGGCGAATTGCCAGTGTCTAGGCTAACATACTTATACTAAACAAGGGGAAAGGGGCAAGAGGAGGGAAGTCATAATTTTTTTCATTGTTGTGAGGATTCAAGTCTTTAAAAGTATGCATTAACAAAGCAGGGTACTTTCGAATAAGAACGGAAAGCCGAAATTTCGCTCTTGATCTTCTAAGATTTCATTTTCCATTCTCATTACAATATCACAGGTTAAAAGTGACAGCACCTTTCGCCAAATGAATGGAATGTACATTATTTCCACAAATGTGATTAGGTGTGCTCATTTTACTTAAAAAGTAGTTCTAGAACCATAAATGCGATCCATTATGTTTGCTTTACTTAATATACATTTAGTATTTGTATAAAATACTATTTTCTAGTTTTGTATGAGGTTTCTTGTTCAGCATGAGGAAACATCAGTTTTAGTGAACTTCGGATAGAGTGAACGAAATTTGCCGGACCCCAGAATTTCACTATAACAGGAGTCGACTGTATTTAGTAGTGATTTTTCAAAGAAATGGCTACAATGAATCTATGATTTTTTTTTTTTTTCACGAACTGTTTTATTTTTACGATACTTCTGAGTACCGTCACTAGATAGAAGGTTAAAAGGTGAGGAACATCACGAGCCTATTGGTGTCGAAAGTTAATTATTATTATAAATTGAATGCGAACATAAGTAGGATAAACATGAGATATTTTTAATAAATTAAGTTATGCCAAATTCATGATCAACCTTCGGCAAAAGACGAGCTCAAAGTGACAGGGTTGAACATGTTTCAGATACCGTGTTCGACACCGTTCTGATATCTTTAATTTTCATTCTGTAGCTGTTCGGCGCTTCCTTATCTGTGAGGCAATTCTTTTCACAGCTGGAAATGTCTGACATGTCAAATCGATACAGCACATCTGATTTAACGAAGGAAATTTTCTTTGACATGCGGGCAAGGGGCTTTAAAAAATTGTCATTTTAAATGTAAGCCACATAGAGTATGACGAAGCATAGTAAATTATTTCTTTCACACGGTATGAACTTTGAAAATGTCGTGTTTACTGTTAGATGTGCGAGTTTTGTTACTTTACGTAGTTCTGTTACTACTATTTGCTATCCACATGAAACGTACGTATGGATAGCAAATCAAAAAGTGTGAATAAAGAACGAAACCTTGTGATTTCATTCTTCTATATCGTGCTCCGAATATTTTAGGTGGTAATGTCTGAGAGAAGTTTTAGCTGTCGGGACTAGAAATCGAGTATCTGAAATCGTGTCGAAGAATAATAAGGATACCCGCTAAAAGAAAACTTCGCATAAAAAAGCAACCTCCAAGCACGAACCAAAAATATATTTGTTGCAACATACTAGAGGTGTGCTGAATATCCGTATCCGTATCCACGGATATTCAAAGAAAGAGATTCATATACGTGTCCGTGTGAACAAAAAGACATCCGTATCCAGACCCGCTTTTTTTCGGCGAATCTTCCAGGGATCTTTTAATGGCTTTTTAGTATAAGTCAAAGCATGAAAAAATTAAAATTATTCAGTTATGAATTAATTTTTTTTTTTGCAATTAAACATAAATTTTTATTATTTAAAACTTAATAATTATTTTTGCTGTTGTTAAGTGAATCTTCTTATTTGTCATAAAAATCTAGATATGGACGCGAGACGTAAAATAGCCGTCTCGCGTCTCGCAAAACAGCCTAAAAGCTTTGTCTCGTCTCTCAAAATCCCTATATCATAATGTTAAACATTAACGTTTCGTCTCGCAAAAAATCTGTAAATCTCTGTATCGTCTCGCAAAAATTTGTCTCACATCCATCCCGAAAAAAAATCCCTCATTTAAATTAGGATTAATAATTTAAAGATATTAATATGTATTTACTATTGGCGTAACTTGATAAACTTTTAGAATGCGTCTACGTGGTGGTACATATCATCATCTCCCCAAACACTAAAGGGCTCAGTCTCTTGTTCTTGCTATAGAAAGTGTAATTTTTCTAATGGGAGCTAAAATCTTTCTAGGGAGGAAAATAATTAGAATCGCTAAAATCTTTCCTCCTAGTTACGCTAGAGGTATTTACACATAATTATTTATGATTTTTAATGTTACAATACAAGCACACCATCATATTTCGAAACAATTTTTTCTGAAAGTTTCTCAACGGGTAGAGTCATACTAGCTGTAATATTATCTATACTAGATACTGTAATAAGCGATAAACGCTTATTACAGTATCTAGTATAGCTCGCAAAGAGATATCCTAAATTTTTTTCAAGTGGTCTAACATAGTCCTGTTTATGTACCGAAATCACATGATTTTTTTTTCGAACTACTGCTTTGATAAGATAACAATAGGTTCTGTAGATTTGAAACCTGCTTGGTTATGTACTAGTGATTCGATAATTTAATGATCATAAAACCCTGTTAAGATTATTAAAAGGGTGATTTTTAACCACTACATGTTTTTTTTTTTTTTTTTTTAATCCATGCATTACACAGTATCTGAAAGTTGTCTCTGTGCCGGATTATTTCACATATTGTGCATGAAATTACTGCTGCAAAATTACGTATTCTTCAAAATAATTTCCAAACAAAAAGATCCGTACCGAAGATATGACAACAAATGATCCATTTTCATATCCGTATCCGCAAGTCTGACTATTTAAGATCCGGCACACGTTTACTACAAACACAAAATAGCGAGGTAAACATAGACAATAGAAAGAAGGTGAGACAAAACCTTGTTGCATGGCACGAAGATCACCAAATTAAAGCAAATCCGTGAAATAAAAATTTATTCAGCAAGACCATTTTTCTTAATGGAAGAAGACCATTGAAAGAAAAGCAATTAATTAAAACTGAACAGGTGAAAGAAATAAATAGTTTTACGAAAAATTTCGCAAAATGGTACAACTATAATTAATTCCAAAATATATGGTCAACATAACATGTGTAATCCCCACTTAAAAGTATAAGAATACAATACTGCTATTACTTAAATTTATTTTTTGCTAAATTCCCCAAAAAGTTTAAGTGTTATGAAAAACTATGTTACGTCCTTAATGCCAGAATTTTTGTCTGTTTTCTTACCTTTCTAAAGCTAAATCGAGACGTTAACTTGTGGTAGCAACAAATATTTTATAGCATGTGAACTAACTACACGCCACGAACTGAATGGATCAAACAAATCAAACCTTATCGTCTTATCTACCTTCACATACTGTGTGAGTAATGGGCTATTTCATGAAATCTAAAGACAAAAAGATCAGTTGGAAACGACTGTCTTGATTTTCTTTCACACTGAACAAGTTTGATGCAGTTCGTTTTTATTTTTTTTTTTATTTATCCTACAACATTCGACAGAGTAAATTTATGCAACAGCTGGAATAATCTATTGCATGCTTAATATACATCAAGCTAAAGTAAACTTAATAGAATTTGTTGCTTATTTATTGCACTTAAAAAAATGTTAATCAAAATTGTTTTAAAATAAATGGACGAAATTTGGATGTAACCAAATGAAAAGAAAAAAAAGAAGTGTAGTGAATACATGAAAAAAAAGTAATCCTTGCAGTGGCACACCCACGATTTTATTTAGGGGTGGGGGAGGCTGGGCTACAAATACTGTTGAACTCGGTTATAGTTACCTTGATTTATAGTTACAACTTTCTTATAACTTCAAAATATCCTGTGCCACTTGACTGGTCCATAGATGTTTGATGTTTCTGTGATTATGGCAACGCTACGCTAGGGCGATCTGCCAAGGATGGGCTGGGGGTGCCTTGGTAGGAGGACTTTCTAAGGCGTTCTAACACGGCGTATTCACGTTACATCTGGAAAAAAAAACCTGCCAAAACTCCAGACCGTTAGATCGAAAGCCGCGCGATGGGACCCGAAACCTTGACTTTCACACTTCGGCCGTCTACCATTTTCAGCGACATAACCACTGTGCCATGGTGAGGTTGACTGATTCATACAACACAAGCTCACAAGCAGTGTAACGCGTTATAGAGATAAATAATTGTCTTATCTTTTCAGTGACGTTGTAATCGAGTTTAACAGTGTTTCATAAACTAACTGTAAGTATTTATTTAAAAACTGACGTCTTTTTTGATAAGTAATACTTTAGAAATAATTTGAAGACAGGTTAAAAAAAGTTAATTCATTAGTGACAATTTTCATTTTTTAAAGCTTTTCACGTCTAACTTTCCTCCTTTGGGGGGGGGGGGTGAACCCCCGTATCACCCTCCGTGGGTGCGCCTAGGAATCCTTGTGTTTGAGACATTCAAATACTTCTTTGCTGAGAGCACTTCGTAATGATGTCATTTGGCATCTAGCATTGTTGAACCTTAAGAGAGTGTCCAGCAATTTGCATATTTCTGTACATTATGACTATAACAGGTTAGTTTGGTCCATTTTATTTATTTATTTATTTTTTTTTGTTTATTTGTACAATCTTATCAGTGATGTAAAATACCCGGGTATTTATTTTCAAGGGTAAATACCCGGGTATATACCCAAAATGGGTATTTACCTGGGTATTTATTTTTGAATTAACACTACCGTTTAAAAAAAGCTTGTATTGGTGCGTAAGGATATTCACACACACACACACACACACACATATATATATAAAGTAAAAAGTTAAAAAAGAAAGAAAGAAAGAAAAAACGAGAAACTTAGGAACCCTTTACAACTTTTTAATTTCATAAAACTTCAAAAAACATAACTATGGAAAGAAGCTATATGATACATGTTGAATAAAATACTTGAATAAATATAGCCTATAAATATAACTGTTGGAATAAAATTGTAAATAGGAATAATAACAAGAAGCAGTGTATTTGACAATTTGAAAGAAAGGAGCGAATTTCAACTACACTAAATATATACTGACAGTAAAATCTGAATCTCAGGAGACCGAAAATCAAATTTGTAATTCTAAAAAATTCGTTAAACGGAAATTTTATTATTAAAAAAAATGGTATTAATGATTTTTTTAATAGAAATACTTTGTTCATCAATCTGAAATATTCATAAAAGTTTAAATTTACCGTAAAAGAAATGTTTTTAAACCTATTACTTATAACTACTAGTTTTGTAACTATTTGCATGTAATTTTTATTTCAGTGATCACTAAATTGAATCATAAGATGCATATAATCCCCTCTCCCCTTCAATAACAAACCATAATAAACTATCACAGTTTAAAAAATAATAAACATAAAATAAGCTCTGGGATATAATAGTAAACTTAAAATAAGCTATGAGGTATATTAATCAATGTAACACATTAAAAATATTGCCAAAGCTGTCGCTTGCACAAAACAATTTAAGGACTACCATAAAACATACTTCATTATTAAAGTTAGTGAACAAAATGCGGCATGACTGATAAAGTAGTTTATGCCAAATAATCAAACGCTTAATAATAATTTAAAAAAAAAACACTACAAAAAATACTCAAAGGAAGTCGAATTAAAATTAAAAACTTTGAATTAAAAAAAAGGGAAAAATAATAGAAATCTAATTGGTATTAATCATAAATGTTGTTAAGAACAGTTATTCCATTCTAAGTTGAAAATACCCAGTTTTTGGGTATTTACACACGCTTTGGGTAAATACCCAAAAAATATTTACCTACCCAGTGGGTATTTACCCACCCCACATCACTGAATCTTATGCTGGAAAATATCAAATAATCAACCAGGGACGTGACAACATTTTGGAAAGTGGAAAGGGGGGGGGACGATCTTAGGTAAGGATACTCGTTTTTACTGAAATGAACTTTCCCTCTATAACATATTTAATGAAATGTGATAAATTGAAAAGCATTTTTAAATCTTCAAAATTAGATGAAAAGTTTACGAATGGAAAAGATAAATTTCGATTTAAAAGTCGCATTTAAGCACATTTCCTCCTTAAACTCATGAGTTTAGAAAATAATCCATTGCGTACAATGGCGTAGACAGAATTTTTTTTTTTTTGGGGGGGGGGGTGGGGGGTTATGACTACTGTAACTCACATATATGTATATGTGTGTGTGTGATAAAGGAGTGAAGAATATACGTTTTGTGTGGCAAAAAAATTCCTCATGGGGGGGATTGTGACTCCCTCTCACCCCCCCCCTTGGCTACTCTCCTGATTGCATACTTTCAATGAATTTTTAAAAATATTCCTGTCTTTACAGCCAGTAATAAAAATATAACGTATTTGCGTAAAGGTGCTTCACGTTAAAAATCACAAGCCCTTTTATGTTATTTTTTAAGAATAATTTTATTACTTATGAAATCAAATGGTTTTACTGTGGAAACATAAGTACATAAAAAATGCGACTAATGGTCCAAAGTTAGGTGGCACCATTACGTTATTCTTCATTTATGTGAATAAATTTAGAATCCAATATGCACTTTTTTTATGAAATAACTTAATTTGTTTGTAAGTGATATATTTAAAACGACTGCGCAAATTTCTTTTACACTCATAAACAAAGACAAAGCACACACAAGTATAATCAGGCTGATCCATAATTTGCTTCATATTTTAGATTTTTTTTTTTTTTAATACCTTGAACTTGAAGTTAACCATGAACAACTCAATTCATGATTTGCAATCAAAAAGAAAAAAAAGAATATGCTACTTTGCACGAAACGCGATAAACATGCAAACTTCATTATTATCTCGATCCCCCTTTGTTTGCTGTTCACTAAAAACGGATTATTGCTAATGCATTAATTAATTGCGCTAGAGCATGAATATTTAATTCCTGCATTCATTCATAATATTATTCAAGGAATGTTTATTATGCATTCATCTTACGTTTTTTAAAAGATTCCATAAGTGAAATTAATCGCATGCCACTTGCCTGTTTGCCGATATTCCGCGAGATAACGCACTCTGGGCAATTCGTTTTTATTGAGCAATAGCGATGAAAGGAAGAAAATAGAAAAATAAACCAGTTTTTTTCAAAAGCTACAAAGTTACTCAATCTGTGAAATAAAAGAAAGGCGAAACTGTAATTTTAGTTTTTGGGTACCTTTTTTTCTTTTAATAATTTAAAACTAGGTGTAACGTAAGATGTTGTGTTTCCTAAAGGGTCTGGGAAAACTGGTTTTGAGTTTACATAACACTTCATCTTAGCATGGCATAACATTTAAAAGCCTGGTTTTAATGTCACGTTAATTTGAGATAAAATCTAACTAATAAAAATGCTAAAGTATAAGTTATTATAGTGGAAATCTTCATCATTACTTTTTAACTAACAAGATGCCGACAACAATCGTCTTCTTACAAAATAACTGAAAAGCAATTTTTAAAGGACAAAGAAAATTCCGCCGATTTTCGCCATTATTTTATTCAGTTTTAATGATGCAAGGAATTTTATAAACTGTCCTTAGCTTTAAACATGGGGGGGGGGGATTAAAATATCATTTTCAACTGAAGAATTATACTTCAAGTTTCGTTATTTTAAATACAAGTGAAAAATTAGTTTTTTTTTTCCTTTTTTCAAAAAAACTTGAAGTCACTTGAAGTCCTCTTTATTCAAACTAATGTATCAATTAAATGTTTTATTATTTCAAAAATATTTTTTGCTATTGTTGAATGATTAAATTATTATTTAAGTATTCAATTTAAGAAGTTTTCTAGAAATGTTTTCCATTCGTTCGATAGATCATGAGGACTCTATGCGTAAAAATTTCAGGGTATTTTTATTCTTTCTTAAAGAAATGCTTTATGGATATGTATTCATTCATATAATTACATATCATGTGAAACCTATCTGAAATACATCCCCTCATAAAGACCGTTTAGGCATCGCTTTTCTGGTTAGCTCCATTCACAGACCACCTCTCTGAAAGACCGATTTTCTATGATCCGAAGCTTAGTCTCCTTATGGAGGTGTCAATGTATATGCAAAGGTGTTACAATGCGATCTGGCCATCATACGGGCAATAAAAAACATCCATAAAAAAAAAATACCACGTTTTCTGTATCAGATATGCGACGGGTCGCAAGTGGATTTTTCAAAATTGCTAAAACCTGTTACTGAAGTACTGTTTCTTTTATATATATATATATATATATATAAAAGAAACAGTACTTCAATAACAAGTTATATATATATATATATATATATATATATATATATATATATATATATACTAGCTGCATACTCGTTCTTCGCACGGCAGGAAACAAAAATTTTCCGCACATATGTAATTCGAATTAATTCCAGTGACGTGGAATCTAGAAAAACCAAAATTATTTGACTCTTGACTTAAAGTTTGCGTCCAGATGTACTAACCTGAGATTATTGCGATATAATGACACACACACACACCAAAAAAGAAAAAGAAAACCTTCGTCAGCGTCATACGCTATCAAAATTTATAAGTTTGACCGTTTGCAGTAAACTCCTCACTTTCAAAATTTCTTATTTCCGCATCATGCTGTTTTTTTTAGGTTCACGTTTTAGCGTTAAATACCTCAGCCACTACATCGAATGGGCAGTTTTTAAATTTTAAAATAAATGTGCACCTGCTCTTCACACATGAAGAAGAGAATATTTTACTAAATATGCTCATAACTACATGTGATGAAACAGAATTTCATTTTTTAAAAAAAGTTCAAGCAATCTCCTCTATTGCGGCTTTTATTAACGCAAATTAGAATACTTTTCGTTTAGTTACTTGTAAAAGAACCGCCGAAAAAGAATGAACAGAACACTTTTAAGTTCATGAAATATTTATCAACGTGGCATATTGTGATTTATTCATATATAATCCTTACAAATCTACTAATACTGCCTAATACGTATATTAATAATAACCATCTTCGCTTCTCACTCTTTAATGCTCAATTTAAAGAAACAGCTTACATTATTTGGCACAAAGAGGACCTTTATATTCTATGATGTTTCTTTGTAATTTACGCATTAGCATAAACAATAATCATTTCACATTATAGTTGCCATTAAGGAAGCTCTCCATACATATTTAATTTATGCATAATTATTGTCAGATTGGCGTATTTAGCACCGCAAAACATTTCATCTCGCCGTGGTGGAAAATATCCAAGCTCTACCAATTTAAATATCCCATATAGCGAATCATCGTTCTCTCATGATAAACAGTGTAATCTCGAGGAGCAATTTAGAATAGCTTTAATTGCGACAGGATGTTATCGTTGCAAATTTTACAGATTTCAAGCACTTTTTAATTTATGACGACACTGACGGCACTGTGACTACATCGTAAAAGAAACCCAGGTAGTTGAAGGAGTTAATCTGGTTAATTTGCACAGTAGTTTTCAAACGGTATAATATTGAACCTTACGAAGAAGAAAAATTTTTTGCTTTTCATAGGACCGGTATGGAGAAACGTAATCCAACGTTAAAGTAAAACTATACCCGCAACATGCATGTGTTAGGAAACAAATATGGCTACGGCATAATTAAATGTCAAAAATAAAAATAAAAAGTAAATAGAAAATTTTTAAATATATCGCTCTTTAAAACGAACTTAGTAGCTATTAAAATGAAGAACATTTCCAGCTGCGTTAAAGCATTTTAATTTTGAAGTACACAGCGGATTAGAATACAATCGACAATCGTGACAACCACTTACAATGACAATCGTGAATTTCTTAGTTTATCTAAGTTTTAATCAAAATATCGCCTCCTTGTGTTAAAGAAAGAGCCGGAGAAAATTCGTAAGATTGTGGCGTAATTTTTAAGTATCTTAAAGCACTTGACGTCACAGAAGTAGATCCGATTAGATCCTCACTTGCGATTTGAAAAATCCAGTGCCCCATTTAAAAGCTTATCGACAGGTTGAAAAAGCACACTTTTTCTAAATCCGTACTGTGGCAACCCTACATAATTCTCGTGCCATAACTGATTTATGGCGTAAACAGTCTCATTGATGCTATTAAATTCTAAACATTATGTTACATTAAAATTCGTAAGAAATCACCTAATTTTTATACTTTTTTCGTTTTTATTTTAAAAGAGGGTAAAGTGATTGTTTTATCATTTGCCAAAATGTCAAAAAGTTATGGCGAATAGAATTTAAGATGCGATACTCTTGAAATTATTTTACGAACATTTTTGTCAAATGTTATTTTTAAATAAAAGATTCCTAAAAATTTGCAAATTATGTTACATATTCAGAAAAAAACTGTTTTCAAAAGAAAATTTTCTCCTCTGTCCGATGATGTAAATTTCGTTTTGCTGGGAGCGTAATTACTGCCGTTATTAAGCATTAGGTGAGAAAAAATGCGAAAAATCGCATAAAACATAAAATGAAAAAATTTCTAATTCGAATTTTTAAAAAAATCGCTTCGAGGTGCACAACTTCAGGTTTAGAACTTCCTAAGTACCAAATTTAGCGTTTCTAGGTTTCGCCGTTTGTTCGTAACACCGCCGACAGCAGACACACACACACACACAGAGGCAAACATCTCTTCTTTTATAATAAGTAGAGATTTACAATCTGCTGTGTATATCCCCCAAGAGCCGCAGCGATTGTAAACAGTTTCATTTTCAAATCCATAACTTATATCGTTTCTTGTGAATAACACTTGATTTCATTAGGCGGGTCCTATAAAACCCATCAACATTTTATCGAAATTTGCGATGACAACGGTTGATCCTCTTCTTGTTGTTCTATGAATACGATTGCCAGACGTCCCGGTTTGACCGGGACAGTCCCGGTTTGCAGACAAAATCCCGGTGTCCCGGCCGGTTTACTTAACGTCCCGGTAAAAATAAATTTGATTATAGATGTCCAAAAAAAGTATAAAAATAATTAACTTTGAAGGATTTTTAAGGATAATTACTTTGTCATTTGTTTCACTGTACTGTATAAAAAGTGAGAACTATTCAAAGAGTGGTGGTGTGCTAATAAGTATTGTTCAGATTTTTATTCCTCATTCAAGGTGTTTCTTTTTACTTCAACTTATAAATATTAACATGTAAGAAATAAAATGCTTAAATTTATATGCTTGTGTCATTTATTAATACCGCTGGTTCAGGTTCTTAATCAGTAACCATTTATTCATAGCATTGAGAATAAACTATCCTCTAAAACACTCCAAAAACCCGCCAAAAGTGTGTATACCCTTGAGGAGAAAACGTAAATGTAGTGTTACGGCCAGGAATCTGGACCGAGGGGAGGAGATTTCCCTCCGTGGTGGACTTTCTAAGGGATCCTAACCCATATTTACGCGAAGTTTCGTAGAAAACCACGGGAAACTCCGAACGGTTAGGTCGGCCGACTCGACCTGGTTTTGAACCAGGCATTTTCCGTCTCCCAGTTGAGAGCGCAAACGCGTTCAGCCACAGGTCGGGCAAATGTACCCTTGAATACCCGTGACACTGGGGGCATTCCAGTGTCCCGGTTGAATATTTCAGAAATCTGGCAAGCCTACCTATGAATGATGGCTACAAAAATAGTTAATAACCGCTATCATCATAAGTGAAATATATGCTTTTATAACTAAACGATGCATTTGTGAAACAGCTCTAAAAAGTACACTTCGCACATAAATAAACTTACAATCAGTTTATTAATTTATTTTGCGTCAACGCGCTATTACTAAATTTATCTTTCAAAAACATCGATAAGATTCCGAAAGCAACAAACTGAATGTCTAACGACACTTTCAGCACAAACTTCCGTCAAGCTAAGGAATTTTGTGGTCTTGTATAAATTCCTCTGTTCCATCCCTGAAGCTAGAGCTCTGTAGTAATCAAAGCTATGATTAAACCGGTAGTTGGCATGCATCAGTGTGGCAGATCGATTTTGTATTGCAGTAACACTTTTCCCGTTTCCCAACATCCCTTTACAGTCTTTAATGGTTTTATGTTGAATTAAAGGCTATTTTGATCAAAGTTATAAATACCGATACGCGATTATTTATTGATTTCCACTTATGCATTCTGATTATGGGTGGTTGCTGAGGTCAATAGATAGGATTTTTTTTTTAATATATAGAATTATTTTTTTATAGAATTAATTTCTTCATGTAATAAGAGAAAAGAACTTCCTGAGTCTGATCATTAAATCGTGAGAGTTATAAAATAAGCCTTACTGTGAGTATACTTCACATGGAAAGATTTTACAATCCTTTAAATTTGTCTCCATGCACTATGTACCAAGGAATAGATATAACTAGCACACACTTACTATACCCAACTCCCTCCTCCCCCCCAAAAAATAAACTTTCAGGGTAGATAGAAAAAACATTTTGTGTCTTACACTTTTTTTAAGGGTTTTTTTTTTTTTTTAAACTAGGGGCCAAGGCCCCCTACTCCCTAGACTCGCTTTTCGTATGCGGCATTCGGCCCCTAACAAGGCTTATTCGTAAAACAGGCATAATTTCAACAAACAAAACCCAAAGGTTGGATCAGATAGAATGTTACCGAGCTACACATTGCTTGGTTCTTGCATGTTGCTCGGAACATAAAAATTTAAACTTCGCACTATTTTTAATTATGTGAAACCCACGAAACACCTTGCGTATTAGCCATTTATGGCGAATTTTCATAATTTGACGACTTGCGTATATGTATAGTTAATAATTAGCTCTAAGAAAACAGTACTTCATATGTTTTCTTTGATAAAAACTACGGAACAGCTAGGATAGCTTGCCACCAATGGCGACTTTTCATTATTTGGCGATTTACACATGCTCACAACCTATAATTACTGCTCATGTAAGGTTCCCGGAAAACCGTTATCCATATTTTCATATACATAATCCTTCTGCAGATGGGCGTATTTAGCACCACGAATTATATCATCTCGCCGCACTGGCAAATATCCAAAGTGTACTATAACTGCTATAATGGCATAGTTAACGCCACCAAATATTTCTACTGGTAGCAAATACTCCAGCTGGACCGAACCGGCTTTAAAATAATCTGTTTAATTGTTTTTCATTTTCAAGATATTGGGTTCTAACATTTTTGAACTCGGGATTTAGATTCACCCTGCTTGGAAAGATACCATTTTGCCAGATCGTATTTAATGCCAAGATGGCGCTTTTAAAATCAGTTAGAATTAGTTATTCTGTTTTGGAAAAACGAGTAATCGCTAATTCTAAACTCCTGTTGTCTAAGCGAACTTACTATTTGAAAATTGTCAACTTTGTGTAACACACTTTGAGTTATTTATTTCATATACTTTTTAATTTGGCGTAAAATGGGTGTAATTCTACTTCATGTTTGTCAATTTCACGCGATTCTACGTACTTGGAATGGCTTTGTTGCAAAGGAATGAATGATTTTATGCCACATCTGGCAACCATTATGTTTTATTTTTCAGTTTTTTATTAATATCTTCTAAAATAATTTGATTTTCGAAATTTAAGTCAGCTTATCAAATTCCTCGGAATTTTCCGAATCCGTGGACATGTTTCTCAATTAAAATCCCCACGGTTTAGGAGAAGATAGCCAAACAAGCTCTTGACAGCGGCCGTTACTTTTTTTTTAGAATAGAGAGATTAGGAAGTTCTAAAGCTTTTGCAGTCGCAACTGTTTAGTCTCGGGTCCATAAACATTGACTTATTTTCGCAGTTTTCTCTTTATACATTCCATCAGTATTCACTTGCTGTTTTGTATGAAAATTTCTTACCAATTACCTGTCATTTTTTTTTAGTTTAGTGATGTTCTCAGTTTAATTAAAAAACGTTAATATGTTATAGCTTATGTTTTAAATTTCCTATTCCTCTGTTAAATTCCCAAAATGTTTATGGATTGGGGACGCGACTTTCCCTGAAAAAGAAGCAATACTGAGTCTGTACTTTGGTTCTAATTTACTATCTCTGTACAATTGTTAATATTCTTGACTAGTTTCACTTTTATTTCACACAATATATTTAAAATAGTATTGTTTAGCTATGTACTTAATTGTATACACTTTTTGTGCCATATGTAAAATAAAATGCTTTTGTAAACATTTTCAAAGTAATTACGAGCAAAATCTCGCTACACTGAAATTTTCTGGAGGCTGTTTCTTTTAAAAAAAGATAAGTGTCACAAGGAGGGTTGCCAACCGTCCTGCGAGAGCCGGGATGTCCCGTTTCGTAGGGCTGTAGAAGGCATGTCCAATGAAGGATGTGTGCGGGACGCCCAATGTCCCTTTAAAAAAAAGTAAAATAGTAATTTAATAGATAAATTTTAATAATATCACAGAGGAGATTTTAAACATTCTCTTATAAAGGAGTATTATCGATAACTACTTATGGTTTGTTTTGATTATTTTCTAAATGCCAGAGTAAAACGGTTTTGTTTTTGTTTATGTGAAAAGAAATAAAAAGTTTATTTTATTTAATTGCAAATGATAGTGTTATTTATTTTCATTCTCAGAAGAGAGGTGGAAGACTAATAATTAATGTTAATTTTTAATTAGTTTCCGTTTTAACTTTTGTTAACTATTTTGCATGTGTAATCATGCCTAAGTAGTAAGCATAATATTCAATTAAACTATTAAAAGCGTAAAAATTAAATCTGCTTTTTATTATGTTTCACGCCTTCCTGCAGTAACTATGCTGGATCCAATTTTTTTTTAGCCACATTCCGACTTTTAATCGTAAAGTCCCGTAAGTCCGTGTATAAAAATTGACAGGTCTAGTAGAAACCTTTTGAACAGTTTTAAAAACGAACAATGTTAAACGCTCATAATAACAATAATAATAATAATGCTTCTTTACGAAATTTACTCATATTTACAGGAAGTCTATATGCTGCATGTAGCTTTCATAAAAAGACATTCTGAGCACAAAAATTGCCATAAAAATGGTCCGAACCAGTGTCTGTTTAGGGAAATATTAAATATTTTTAGAAGAGATTAAGAAGTTATTTAGTTCTAAACATGAAGTTAAAAAGTTATTACGGATTAAGAAGTTAAATATGTTTAAGATTTTTTTCCAGAATGTTTCGTCGTAACTCTTGTTAAGTACAGCGTTTGTAATCGTGAGCTTATAAAGATACATTCTGAATTTTTTCGGGTCTGTAGCTCAGTTTGATTCTTCCAACTGCTCTTCCAAGAGTTGCATGATTTCTTAAAA
Organism: Cheiracanthium punctorium; assembly: GCA_038373885.1. Lineage (NCBI taxonomy): Eukaryota > Metazoa > Arthropoda > Arachnida > Araneae > Cheiracanthiidae > Cheiracanthium > Cheiracanthium punctorium. Next base: position 628,990 of record JAWZYV010014839.1, on the reverse strand, counting down.
GAATAACCTTAAGTCGTCACGTTTTGTGATCTTCTTCAGGTGTCAAGTTACCGATGCTTAAAATTTCCGAGGGAAGTGAATGAAAATAAAATGAAATTTAAAAGAACTCCAATATGATTTTTATGGTAGTTTTTCAGTTCAATTAAAATGAGTGAAAAAAAAAAAACTTGATCACCTATTTGACTTTCGTTAGCAGAGCTTCGGGATGAAATTCCATACGACGAAGCATCAAATAAACTTCAAAAAATTCGAATATATAAAAGTATATCACACCTTTAATTAAGCTGGACCATCGTCGTTAAAAGACTTACAGTACAATTTTGAATTAAGCGAGGTGTGCGTTCCAAGACTCCCTCGCATAAGTACAACTTTCGCGTTGTGAAATATATTACATATACGAATTTTTGAAACACATAAACAGTTATTTTTGACATTTATAGGCACTTCTCAAACGGTTTTTAGCCATTCCCTAACTATACTATTACCACATTTCCTGCATAAAGTAAAAAATAAACAACGTACAGTAAAGCACCGTTTATACGTTTCTCATTTATACCACTTATACATTTATACGCCACTTTCGTGAAGGCCCGATTCATTCCTATTCTTTTTAGTGCAAAATTGCTTCGTTTAAACGACGCACAATGTCACAATTTCGGTGATACGTCGCTTTTCGCCTTCCTAAACTCTGAAAATTTTCTGTCGCAGTGATTATTTTTCAATTTAAAGAGAAACTTTCCCTAGAAAGAACGTCTAATAAAGGATGTAAGGAGGAATTTACCTTTTACCACCTTACTTTAAACACGCAGTCGATTCTGTTGAAGCAAGATTTCACGAACTTAATTGAACGCGTAATATTGTGATTAATAATTAAAGATACTCAGACGACTATGAAAGATTATTTTTAATTCAATGTCTGTATGAATCCTATCATAATTGTTATACAATGTGTACATATTGGTATACAATGTAATTGGTATACAGTTATACTATTTATACTAAAGATACGCAGCATTTATGATATAATGTGATAAAGGTATGATTTTTGTAAGAGGTTTAAAAAAAAATTCGGTTAAGATTTCCTTGTACTTGTACATGCGAAAAACTTAAAATTATTATATTGAAACAAATCTACATTAGTATCGTTAAACCGATAATTTAATGTAAGTTAAGTTGTTTATTAATGTTTCAGTTACACGTCTTTTCATTTATACATCGTTTCAAATTGGTCCCTTGAGAGACGTATAAGCAGTTCTTTACTGTATTTTTTTTTTAAATCAGTACTATTGAAAGTACTTGTTTTGACAATGTTGCACAGTACTGCACACTATTGTAAAAGCACAAAATTCATGATCAGCAGGAGAGAGACTTAAAATACAGTACTGTATGTACAGCAGGCAGTAATAGTAATACAGTTCAGCACTTTAATAATAATATTGTGCTGTTCCTTAATAAGTATTGTACTGCAATGTAGTAATAATAATTGCCGTAATGTATGACACAGTATTGTAATAAAAAGTATGAGTACTGTGCAGAATAATATTGTCGTTTGCCTTCTGTTGGTACTGCTAGCACTTCTTGCTATCAGAGAAAATTTTTGCGTTGCGAGCGGGAAATTCGCGTTAGCTCTCGGATACGTTACTCGTGAAAAACTCACTCAATATCCAATTCGTGCAAAACAAATCGCGTCGTAGCACGAGTCCACTGTATTGTAAATAGTTAGGACACCGCCGATGTATTACTCATGCTAGTCTAGGCAAATGCGCCAAGGAATGTGGGTCAATTTTTGGTGACTTAAAGAACCGGTTCCCTTTTAATTTTTGTCACTCTTTTTTTCATTTTTTTTTTTCGCCTTCTGGTCATAAAAAGTGCGTTGACAGTACTACGAACTCACGGGAAGGACGTTTGCGATGTCAGTTGACCAGGTGCTTTGAAAGTGAAAGAAAGTTCTCTACAAGATAAAAAGTATACTTACTAGATATGCGATGCATTTTACCGTTCATAACGAATTATGTGCCGAGTAGCTTTTTAGATTGAAAACCAAATTAAATAATACCGAAAAAAATGTGAGATTTTTTTTAAACACCATTTTAAGTCATACAGAGATGCTTTTAAGAAATGTGTAACCGTAATTTATTCTACCAGGACTGTGAAAAGCGAAATGATATATATGTATGGCTTCAAAGTGATTTTTAATAATTTCCTTCAAAATTCAAAAGGGTTTACGATTTTTTTTTTCTCTAACTGTTTTAATTGTGTATTGTTGGCGAAGAATTTATATACATTACTAGCTGCTACCCGCGACTTCGTCTGCGTCGGCTTTAGAATTATTTCCAGAGTTAAATGAAGCATGTGTGAATAACAAATATGTTTGCACTATAGACACAAAAAAGTGACTGTATTTAAATATTATTTATTTTTTACTTATTTTAAATGAAGTGTAATACAACCTATACTTCATTTAAAATGAGAGGTAAATACAGTTATGACAATATTTGCGAACTATTTTGAGTATTCTGGTAAAAGAAATATTTATGCTGTTCGCATGAATTTTAGCCTATGTTAATCAGGAATAGTGCAACTTTTTACAAGTGAAAAAGTTTTAGAATAGGTTCTGTAGTTACAGAGATGACCATAGAGTGTAAATTGCTCGGGGTCTCCTAATTTTGAACCGATTCCAGACGAGAGACCTAGCACCTGAAATCGGCATCGCCAGAGGTATCGTTCGAACATGGAGGACATAGGAGCCAGGAACAGATTTTACGTGCACCAGCACCCTCCCAAGCACAGGGCCAGCTGGTGCTGCTTCATTTTCCTTGCTCTTGTTGGAACGGAGCTTAGCGTCCAGGCCACTACGAGACAATAATATTGTTTGTTGTTGGAAAGAACTGTAACTCAAATCAAACACTTGTCTTAAACATTCATAAATACGATGATCGACCCTCGTCCCTGCGAAGATGTTGGGTGATGAATAGCATCTTCCTTCCAACATAAACTTTGCTACTGTTAACAATGGACGATTGATACAGGGAGCCTGTAGTCTTTAATCGCGAGTCTCGAATTCCAGCTCTAGTACCTCCTATTTCAAGAAGCTTCTAAGGTAGTTTAAATTTAATCCAAGTAACTACATGTTACTACAGCAGAGTTTTTTTTAACTTTTTTCTCTGGTGGAGCTCTTTGAGAGTCTTTTTGGAGCACTTATGTAAATTTGATTTTAGTGAATTGCAGACTAAAGCAACAAGATATTTCTTGGAGGAGCAATTGCCACCTTCACGAGGAGCACTTGGTGCTCCTCAAAGCACAATTTGAAAAATACTGCTCTATGATACTGGGAAAAACCTTCGAAATCTTTTTGTAGCTATGATAACATGCATTACATATTTACATTTTTTTTTGTGACTTCTTGAACTAGATTGTACATATTCGAAACATAATTGAAGCCCTGCAAATTGCTACAAAATATTTCTTCGAGGAGCAATTGCCACCTTCACGAGGAGCACTCAGTGCTCTTCGAAGCACTGTTTGAAAAACCCTGCTCTATGATATAGTGAAAACCTTCAAAATCTTTTTGTGGATATGATTACATGCGTTATATATTTACATTTTTTTATGACTTCTTGAACTAGACTGTGCATATTCGAAACAGAATTGAAGCTGCTGCTGTAAGCATACTTTTCCCACTGGTATTATATTACACCACAAATAACCGTCTCCTTTAAGGAAAAAAGTATGATATCTAAGACTTCTGAAAAGAAAGTTCTTTCTATAAACTTTATGTTTACTTTTTTTTTAATCGTGCAGTGTATTGTATTGCGTACGCAAAAAACTTTCCTAACTATCCATTTGAAAGCAGAGTATGTATTTTAAAAAAAAAAAAAAAAAAAAAAAAAGGAGATAGGATAGTCTTCGCCAAATGCAACCCTGTTGGCGGAGAAATTAACGTAAACATGCATTTCAGTTTATTATGGTGGACGCATTACCGCTTCAAATGAATACTATCGATATAGTTACTTTGCTTTGTTTATTTGTGGGGAAAATACTTGAAACTAATTCTCTGACGGATTAAAGGGGGGCGTGGGGAGGGGTGACCGCATCCTCGCGAGAAAAAAGAAATTAAGTAAATACAAGAGAACCTATTTTACTTCCATAAAATGGACATAAATGTCAGCTAGCCATCCCCACCCGCAAAATTGCATTATTCCGTCTCTGGTTAGGGTACGAATATTGATTGCGATTTTTGTTTACTCGATTTTCTACAAACTAAATAGGTTCTGGTGATTATTGACGCCCATGGGAGGCAGGGTGCAGGCCATAAATAGAATGTGGTTGAGGAGAGCTAAATAGTCTAAAATTCGTTTCATAATACTTGTTGTAGAAATTTACTGAGAAACAATAATACCTAGTCTCTTTGAAAATACATATAAAAGACACCTGTTCTTTTTTCGCCCCACTGTATTTAGAATATAGTTAGATGCTATATTCAAAATTTTCCGAGCAACGCAAAGCAACTATTATTATATTTCATTTATAAAAATATATTGATATTACTAAATGTATTACTTTTCTGACTTAAGTCGGTTTTTCGGGGAAAAAAAATCAATTTTTCGCAAACAAACTTAAAGTAACAATGGCATTTGTGCTTAAAGAATAACAATGGATTACTATACTAAAACAAGTAAAATAAAATAATTTACTATTATTATTATTATAACAAATTATTATTTCTTTAAGTTGAAACTGCAGTTTTTACTAAACGTGTTTCGAGTTTCGAGGTTTAAATTGTATCCAGTATCGAACCCAGTCAGAAATTTCCAAAACTGTTGTATCTGGATATCCATTCAGAATTCAGATGCATCAAGCCTATAGTTTAAAACGCATCGAAAAATTTCTAACGCATAGACCTGTTTTATGTGTACCGAACATCGGAATCTCATTTCAATTATTTATACTTATCTTTGTACTGGCAACACATTTTCCTAAAATAGCACAAAATTCATACAAAAAAAAAATCAAAATTTGGTGCCATTACTATAAAATTGATATTCACAATAAGCGTGCTAAATTTTAGTCACGTACTGTAACCATTTGAATCAATAATCATGAAAGCTGAATTCTTTATTTGCAATTATTTTGTCCAAAAAATTTCTGTTGAAATTTGAAGAATTGTTTAATTGCATCACCTTGTTCTACTTTGACGTTGTAATACACGATTCATGTGGAAATTTTGTGCAGAGTAGTAGGCTAATTCAGTTATAATGTGTTATTGTTACATGCATTAATTTGGCAACTGTTTTGTTGGGAAGCTAATTCATATTTGCTATCATAGACTAACAATATAAATTCAATGTTTCTACAGTTTTTAGTATTTTTAATTCATTTGTTACAAAACAAAAAAAAAAATGAATTTATTTTCTGCCTACATTTTCACATCAGCTTATTATATCAATACTGACTCTTTTTCTAAAGAAACTGAAGGGTAAACAAGGTGAAATGTATAAACATTTAAAAAATAAAATATGTAAAGCAAAAAATTTGAAATTAGATAATTTGAAAATATGTAGCTCTTTTTATCGGAAGGGCTAAAAAAGATGCATGGATTTATATTTTTTCCTTCTAAGATTATTCTATATTTCTAAAACGCATTAGCGTTGACAATTATTTCAAGAAGAAAAAAATATTCATTTAACAAATAATTGGTTAGTCCTTTTTCAATCGAATAACTTTTAGATACGAGGTGGGACAATTAAATAACCGAAATGGTGCTACAAAAAGTTTTATTGATCACCAAGTGACATTAGAAAGTTTGTCACCTTCAATGCCGATCCCTACAATGCTTGATACGAATCTCCCACTGTTCAAAAAACAGTTCTTGTAGTTCATTTCCGTTAGCTGGTAGAGAAACTCCGCCGCTTGCTTTCACCTCTTCCACACTGTCAAATTTTGCCTCCTAAAGCTCGGATTTGCGGAAAAAGTAGGGGGACAGACCAGTATGATGGTGATGCTGCAGTTTGCAGAGAACACTTTTACAAATAAAGCGGAATGAGCTGGCGCATTGGTGAAGCACCCAGGACTTTCTCATCCACAAATGCGGTCTTCGTCTTCTCACTCGTTCACGAAGTGCAGTCAGAACATAAATGTCAATGTAAATAATCTTGATGGGATGCCTGACTTTCGGGCGACTTTCTGACTTCCCAGTGAACGTAAAAATTTCCACGCTTGTCAATAAAAGAAGGAAAAACGTTGGCCTTGAATTTTGATTTGCTCATTTTCACTTTTTTGTCGTAATGAACTTGAACTCTTCCAATTGATCGATTGTTTTTGGATGATAATTTTTAAAAATACCATGATTCATCACAAGTAATCACTCAGTCTAAAAAATTCTGGATCCGTGTCAGTGCTTACCGAGCTGTAGGGAACTAGATTTGACAATAACGAAAGAAGAGAAAGCAAACTCGGCGGAATTTCTTGACAAGCTAACAGAAATGGACTGCTAGAACTATTTTGAGAGGAAAATTCGTGTGAAGCGTTATAGGGATCAGCAAGGAGAGTACATTGAAGGTAATAACCGTCTAATGCCATTGATGATCAATAAAATATGATTTTTTGTAGTACCCGTCTGGTTATTTGCCACACCACGTAAACATAAGTTTTGCCATTTCTTCAAAATATCAACGAAAATCATTAATTCCACAAAATTAATTGTTCAAAGTAATACCAGTAAAATTTGTTAAATTCTACATAACATATATTGTTGTTCTTCAATGTTATAGTCGCAAAAAAATATTAATAATACGTCTGAAATCAAACGCACTACAAATGTTTTGCATTTGTGACTCGTGGTTACTCATTAGTAACTGATAAATTTATTTATCCAGTTACTTTATTTCTGTTAATTTTTAACCAAAGTAAGCAACTGGATAATTTTAGCAGTGAAACCTCGTTACAATGAAACTGTATTACAACATTTTGTAGTGAAAAATAAATTACTTTGGTTTAGATTATGAAAAATGGTCGATTCTGTTCATATAAAAAGATCAATTCTGTATGAATTCCCCACCTCTCTACGAAGATAATTATCTTTACCGCAACCTCTAATTTATTATTTTACTTTTTTTTTAAATATACCACTACAATTTTGGTAGAGAGATTTCACTGCAACTGAATACTTTTGAGATTTTTCGCTTTACTTTGAATTTTGAAACAATGTTTGCATGCATCGGTTTATTCATGTTATCATTTTGCAATTGTTGGCTAATTAATTTGTTAAGACAAGTATTGATGGTATTCCATCCTTGCTTATAATATTAACTCCTGTCTACATTGAAATAGATTAATTTCGACTCGTTGGTTTGATCTATTTGATGCATTCCATTGTTTAAGAAGGTTAGTTTTACTCTAGTAAATATACGGTTCTTCAGATTTCACGCACAAAAAAATGACTTAATTGGTTAATTATATACATTTACGTGACTGCGTAATTACAGCGATTACGGGCTTTGGTTATACAGATTTGCTTTTTTAACTGCTTGAATGAATCTCGGGGTTTCTTTCATCTTTGCATATTTCTTTTGTGCTTCAACTTTGTTTTAGCAGGATTTTAATAATAGCAAGAATTTAATTTAGAGAGTAACCCTCTTTAATTATATTCTTTTTAAGTTACCTAAACTTTCCCTCTAACTAATCTACGGGAGTTAGGTGATTTAAAATCTTTATATTTTTCGTATTTGAGTGCTAATAATTTAAGTTCATTAAGATTTTTGCTGGTCGTCTTTATTTTAAAGAATTTTTTTTTTTAATTTCCTCTGAGAAAGGTTTTGCTTTTATGTATTAGAACACCGACTATTGACAGATGAAAGACTGGAACTCGCACACTGCCACGTAACAAAAGTGCGTTGCGCCGCCCGCAATATTCTTTGTCTCTCGTCAACATCTATCCGATATTTTGCGCATCTGATCCCCCCCCCCCTTCTTTCTGCTTCAATTCTTTTTTTTTTTTAAGGTGTTGAAATCCTTGCGTTCTACAAAAATGTATGTTTGTAGTCTTGTGTAGCCCCATTTACTTATCTCATTGAACATACTTTAACTACTAGTCTATTTCTTAAAAAAAAAAAAAAAAAAAAAAAAAAAAAAAAAAAAAACGTGTTTTCACGTGAATTTACTATGAAACTTATCTTGAAGGTGCTCTTTAAGCAGAAATTTACTAATAACAGAAACATTTTCCGATTCTGTTCCCTGCTCAAATACTCTATTAAGCGGACACTTGGTTTCAGAAAAAAAAAAAAAAAAAAATGCTTGGGTCATTTTTAGGGAATGCAATGCAATTCCGATCCCGCGGGATTGAAAGTGAGAAATAAATTATCTTTATTAAAATTTCCTGCTTCCTTTTCAATCATCAATGGCCAAAATTTTTTGCATAAGATGGAGAATAAGAACCAATGAGCATAGGCGCTCATAGCTGTAGCAGGGAGAGGCCATAGTCCCCATCTCCCCAACTCACATATTGTTATGATTTACGTATTGGTATGGGGCGCTTCAACACTAAATATTGTACACTAAATACTGTTATTCTGGGACAACACACATGACTTGCCCTGCCCTTCCTTAAAAACAATCAAACGGCTGCCCATACCAGTGATGTCTTTAAAAGGTGAACTTCAGTTAACCATGCAAAAATGTATGGCTCCTTCAGGGTTAATACAAAAAAGAAAGAAAAGAAAAGAAAAGAAAGCCTTTTGTCAAGTGCTTTTGTATTCTCTATCAAAATTAGATCCAGAATAGAAAGATGAGTACCTCTTTACGTCGTCGTTTTTTAGCAATTAAAAAACAATGAACATCATGACTATAATTTTCATATTTATGCAAGATATTGCATTAATTATCAAATAAGTTTTTATTATTAAACTTGATAGTGGGTAAAATCTTAACATTTTCCTACTTTTCTGTGTCATCATTAATTTTTAGTTGGATAAAATGCCAATCCCGCGGGATTGCGGGATCCGGTGGGATCAACAAATCACAATTCCGAAATCCCCCGAATCGAAAAACAGTGCGGGATTGCATTCCCCAGTCCTTTTTGGATGATCTTTTCCAACCTCTCTGATACAACATTTTTTATTCTTCTCAGTAAAAAATTGATCCAAGTGCTGCGGTGTTTAATACTAAAGAAAAGAGCCTAAGAATAATTTGTAGTAATCAAAAAGTTTACAAAGATAGGAAACCTTTTGAGGAGCACAAAGATGTGTTATTTTCTTTCTAAAATAACCAACGTTTGGATAAAATTCTGAACTCCCTAATGAACTCATTGACTTCTACAGAACTAATAGATGCCCAGATACTCATTACTAAAATTAATTAAATTGAAAGAACAGTTAAAAGAGGAATTTTCTGTAGTAGCTAATCGCGCAAAGGAATCATATGCCACAACGATATTGAAAAACCTTACACTTGGGTGTCGAAAAATATTGCAGCTTTGTTTGGAAATTATGTCACATCCTTTATCTTGCACCATCAAATTACTATTTTTTTTTCAAAGTTTGCAAAATTTTTTAATTCATAACGACAAAGATTTAAAATGTCTTTTCTTTTCTGTGAATGACCAGCATGTTTAATTAGCGCAGGGTAATAAAGTTACAAAAAAAGACGATAAAAGTTGATCAAGCATCACCGTAAAACCCTGACTTGATAGTGATGTTATAAATCGATGTAGTGAGACCGTATGAAGTGATGTAGCATGTAAGCGTTCATAGTAACAACAATTTTTTTTGCGATAAACTTTTTCCGCGGGGCTCATCTCGTTTATAGAGCAAGAGCCAGCGGCCGCCAGACCTTCGTCATAGTATAAAAGCTGAAACTTTCTCTGCGCATACCCCCCAACAGAGGTAGGAACAATCGGCCACTATAAAGTTTGGAGGATCGTGGCTTTGGCAGGTAACAGGTGGCAAAGGTGTATAAAAATTTCGTCATTTCATAAAGCTTAATTTTTTTATATGTTCTTCTTCGCAGTACTAGAAATCACTTTATCCCTTGCCAGACACTTTTCCATCCTGGCAAACCCCCGCCAGACAACCTCAAAGTCAACGGGAGTCATGGAAAACTGTTGTGTTCGTAAACTCCCGCGACGAAGTACGTCAAGCTGTCACAAAGTGTCAAGCACATTTTATACTGCTACTTCTGAACTTTCTTACGATGCTCCAGCGCGCTCGTAATAGAATTACGTTTTCCATGACTTTGAGATTGTCTGGCAGGGGTTTGCCACGACGGAAAAGTGTCTCGCAAGGGATAAAGTGATTTCTAGTACTGCGAAGAAGAACATATAAAAAAATTAAACTTTATGAAATGACGAAAATTTTCTGCAATTTTCTGCACCTTTGCCACCTGTTACCTGCCAAAGCCACGATCATCCAAACTTTATAGTGGCCGATTGTTCCTACCTCTCTGTTGAGGGAGGGGGGGGGGGGTATGCGCAGAAAAAGTTTCAGCTTTTATACTATGACGAAGGTCTGGCGGTCGCTGGCTCTTAGACTATTAGGATTTTAATAGCAAATAAACTTAGGCAGCACATAGTTATCGTGTGTTCTTAAAAAGATGATTGGACGATCCTTGTTTTATTTTATTTGACTTGATTTTGGATTTTGCATAATTCTGCTTTGGCACTCTGATGTCAGCGATCAGCATCTGTTACTGTGGAATCTTAAATTTTCAGTAACTTCGTCGGTGCATTTGATTGGTAAATCCAAATCATCATACCATTATATCCTAGTTAATTGTAGCCTCCAAAAGCAATTGAAAAAATGCTCTGATCTGCTGAAATTTCTTAAACTCCTGATTTTTTCTTATGGTGAGTAAGAAATTGCAGATCTTTAATCGTTGTAATGACGGGGAGAGGGGATCTGTCTTAAGAAGTTGGCCAAATGATTTCAATTTTTCTGCTGACGCTCATGTGATAACCCTATTACAAACGATTTCATAGTCAATTTACGTCAGAAACCAAATTACAATCTACTAATGTTACTCTGTGCTCCACACGTTAGCACTTGTTTTCATCTTGCCATTGCCAATCGAAATGTACCGATAATTTTGGTGCCAGGCACGCACGTCGGTGAATTAGATTTCTACAGTCAAGTTGCTCTTTTTTACAAAGAAGAAACAACCAGAACAAGCTGGCCTACCATGACACTTTTTGCCCATTAACAAACGTTCTATTCCCACAGTCACAAGTTCAATTTTCCGTCTTTCTTCAATTGATGAATGAGTCGTGTAATAAATTTCAGAAAACAGAGCTCAAAGTACACCAATAAAAAGAGTTATTAAAACTTTTAAAGAAGGAATTGCCCAACATATCGCCTCCAGAGGTGTAATATCAATCTCCCTGGACGACTGTCACATCAATCAGTATCCATCTTCTGGATTCATCACACACAATTTCTTTGCTAAAGAGTTCGTGATATAATCAGGAACACGCTTTTTTCTTCGGGAATATTTATATGCAGGTGTTTCTGGAGCTCTCTGAGCTTTAGCTGAGCTCGTTTCAGCTCTTGGCGCACCCGCTGTCAGCACACTTTTATCCGATCAAAATGTCCCTGGGGATTTCAAAAACAAATGTTTGAGGAACGTTTCTTTTATGGATGATTTTTCAAAAGGATAGGGCGTTATGCAGTTGTTCCAAAGATTACCCGCGTGGGCATTTCTCAATAGTAGATTTTCGAACGAGAAAGATGAACTACGCCAAACGCAACAGTCATGGACAAATTCCAATGTCTTTTATCCCTTTAACGCGCAGTGTTGCTGCTCTGGCAACACCAAACTCTGACGTTTTGACTGTTGCCAGTCACGAAGAATAGATCTGATTTCTATAAAAATAGTTGCGGGTGACATAGCTCCACGAGAATCCTTACCTTTTTAGCACGTCCTTTCCCGTCAAAAATTGGTCACGATTCTTTTTAACAGCACTGACATCTGCCGAAAAATGGAAGAGCGCGAGAACATCCGGACAGATTGCCCAATGCTGAAAAAAGGGCAGCCGTTGCCATCGCTCGACTTAACTACCAGCAAGATGGCGGACCATCGAAACGTTCATCGCGTGCCACCGATCTAGAGACCCTTTTTTGACAGCCAGCTGCCGTCAAAAAAGGGTCTCTAGATCGGTGGCACGCGATGAACGTTTCGATGGTCCGCCATCTTGCTGGTAGTTAAGTCGAGCGATGGCAACGACTTCCCTTTTTTCAGCATTGGGAAAGGGTTGCGCCTCAAAGGGTTATGCACTGACCGTCTGCCATTGACTAATGCATCGGAGTTATTTTCAGTAGAAGACTCCTGTAGAAGAACTATTGATGGTACAGACACTACAGGGGCGTAGCCAAGGGGGGGGTTAGGAGGTCATAACCCCCCCCCATGAGGAATTTTTTGCCATACAAAATGTATATTTTTCACTCCCTTATCACACACATATATGCATATATGTGAGTTTCAGTAGGCGTAACCCCCCCCCCCATGAAAAATTTCTGGCTACGCCCCTGAGACACTATATATATTTACTTAACAGCTAGTTGATAAATACATTAATTCAGGTTTGGTATGTCTTGATAAAAGGTAATTTGAACAAAATTAAACTCAAATTTTCTTGTTGATCGTACATGGGAGTCTAAAATTAAGATTGCAATCATAAAATCTGTAATAACTGAAGAAGTACTTGTTTCATTGTAACAAAATTTACAACACTTATGTGTATTAGTATGGAAGAATACTTATGGAAGATAACAATAAAGAAGGCTAATTCAGGGGTGAAAATTAGGAGTCGCACGGTGCGACCAAAAAATCAATGGGTACGACTAAAAATTACATTTGTCAGTTTATAACGAAAACTGTCTAATCACGCTGTATTAAATCTTAAAAAGGTGCACCTAAAATACACCATCTTTAACAATATGACGACTTGTTGTGAAGCTTATATAGTAGTGCTCGGTAGCCGCACGCTGTATACATAAATTATCTCGATAATGTTAAAAAAATATTTTTTAAATACTTTTTTTTTTAATTATTTATACTTTTAAGCAAATATAATTTATAATCATGGTGATTTTGCTTACAGTTTAAACATTACTGACGTTCGGTGGAAAAGCCTTTTTAATAACAAATAATATTTGTTTACAAAATCACTGTGAAATTAACTGCGCACTACCATTTTAAATGCATGCTATATCTAAATCAAAAATTGTGCTTTTGATTTAGAAATAGCATGCATTTAAAGTGCGCCTCAAATTTTCCAGTTCAATTCGACATTAATGTTATATTATTCGATTATGGAAGAGATTGTGAGGGATAAGAACTTGCAAATTTGGATTTAATCTTAATTTACACTTGATTTACAATTATCAAGCTGTATATTACGACCACTCCATGTAGCTATACGAAGCGATCGAAGTTTAGAGATCCCCCCCCCCCTTCAAAATCACTCCTAGAAAAATGAAATAGAACTTGTTTACATATCGGCCACCTTCTGCAGATGAAACCGAAAGTAAGATGTTAATAATTCATGTTTCAAGGACACATAGTGGGGAAAAAAAAAACCGTAACGAACTTAATTGCAAGGTTGTTTTTACTACAAGTGATTCATGCTGTTTTACGAAACCTGCGTTCGTTTTTTCATTGATGATCTCCTGTTGTATGAGAAAATTGTGGAGGGGTTCACACAAGTTGTGCTTAAAAGTCAAAAGTAGCATTAAAAAAAAAATGAATTTACGAAAACATATCTTTTTCAGAATTCCTTATCCTTGTTTCGTTCATATTTCGTTTACTTTCGAAAATATTAGGTATACCTAACGTGACCATTTATTTTTTCCTTCAAAACGGGACATCTACTACTTTTTTGGCAATAGTATATTTATTTTCTTCCTCAAAACGGGACATCTCCTGTTTTAAAGGTCATAGTGTAGGGAGACTGAATGGACAGGTCTGGGTATCTTTTAGTGGTTGAGAAAACGCGCAAAAAAGCTGGTGTTAATGTTAATATCAAAATAAAATGAAAAAAAAACCCTTTTCTAACACACACATATACTATAAAAAATAGTGCAAGACGTACGTTTCGGGTGGTACAAGGGGTACGCCCTTCTTCGAGTTCAAAAACGCCCTCCGACACAAAGCAGGAAGGTAGGGAAGGGAGAAATGGATAAAAAAGGACACACAGAAAAAGTTGTCATTTCGGAAGGAAAAAAAATTCTTAGAAAATCAGACTGAAAACGGAAAATAAAGTGGAGATCGGGAGAGGGGGAGGAAAAAGCGAAAGAGGAACATGACTTTAAAAACAGAAATAAAAATTAAATAAATAGAAACACTTGACAAAATGGAACATTAAAAGTACAAACTCAAAAACAATCCCCCCTCCCCCTGCGTTTTCTTTGCGTCTCGAGAGGGGAGGTAGGGAAGCCAGGTGTTTTTTTTTTTTTTTTTAAGACACTGACTTTGGATGATTTTAGATTTTTAGCGGCCTTTATTGAAATCGTGACCATGGGTTGCTCACTTTCTAAAAACGGGACATTGCAGGGACATCTTGTGAAAACGGGACATTACGATGTCCCGAAGCTGTGCTTGGGGACAACGGGACAAGCCACCTAAATACGGTACTGTCCCGTTCAAAACGGGACGTATGGTCACCTTAGGTATACCAGAAAGTAATGTCGTATTTTTTTAAATTAAATACAAATTTTAAAAAATTGCCATGTTTTTAATGACAAAGCAGTTGCGTTGAATTAATGGATTCATATTTGTTACACATCAAAGCAAGAATTCCACAAATAATTGTTTATTGTTATTTTCATTACTTCTATACAAAATATGGGGGAAAAAAAGAAGGATGGCAGTGCGCCCTGCTTGGAGTACAAATTTCAAAATCTTCTGAAATATATTTTTAAGTATTGATGTATGCGGCATTTTATAATAAGAATTTTATGGGTATCTCCTTTTTCCTTGAGAAGGGTGTGTAAAAAAGAAAGTTTTGTACCCCCGACGAATCTTGGAAAATCTTACGTTACAAACCTCACGCACATGCCGAATTTCCTATTATTAGCTTCAGTAGTGTCGGCTATGTAATATACTGACACAAGATGACGTTTGAAAAAAAATTTCGTAAAATAATTTTAAAACTGTCGCATCTTGATTTCTATCCGTTATAACTTTTTGATATTTTGGCAAATTATAAAACATTCATTTCGCCCTCTTTTAAAATAAAAACGAAAAATTATATAAATTAGGTGATTTTTTACGAATTTTAATGTTTAGAATTAAATAGTACCAACACGGAGAGTTTACGCCATTACATTAATAAATCATGGCATCAGAATTTATGCTGGGTTGCCACAGAAATGATTAGAAAAGTGTTTCTTAACCTAGAGATTTTAAATGGGGCCCCGGATTTTCAATTCGCAAATGAGTATCTATGACGTCAATTGCTTTAGGATACTTAAAATTACGCCACAATTTTAACGCATTTATTCCAGCTCTGTTTTGTTTTTTTTTTTTAACCCAAAGAGGCGATATTTTGATTAAAACTTTCTATTGAAATAAACTAAGAAATTCGCGATTATTATTATTATTATACGTGGTATTTTAATCCGTTGCTTATTTAAAAATTGAAATTTTTAATGCAGCTGAAAATGTTCTTCATTTTAAAAGCTACAGTGTTCGTTTTAAAGAGCGATATATTTAAAATTTTCTATTTACTTCTTTATTTTTAGCATTTATTTATGCCGCAGGCATATATGAGTAGATGAAAAATGAGAATTCTGCGCCACTCCAGAGACCACGTAACCGCAGCCCGCAACCCTCTGCCGCGTACTCCTTATCTGCATCACTCCTTGCATCCGCAGCCAGTCTATTTCACAATCGTTTGATAGGGAAATTTTCACTGTCTTTCTCAACCACTAGAAAAGGGGACTTTTTAGGGGGATCGAAATAAGATAGTAGGGCGATAATCATTCTTTTAGGTTTAGGTTTTTTTTTTTCAGATAACTAGAAATGATTAAATTTTGGTGTATACTATCTTAAAAGATAAATGCGTTTTAGATTTCTTTTTTTTTTTTTTTTTTTTCTTTTTCTTTTTTTTTTTTTTTTAATAGTTATGGCAAAATGCAGTTTAAAAATGAAACTTAAAAAAATATTTTAGTGAAAACGAAATGTACTCTTTGGATTTGCCCCTATAAATTATCTTCACGGCACACCCGTTGACTTAACTTGTATGCTGTAAAGATATAGCTGGGAAATGGGATTAGAACGTTCCCCCTTACACCCATTCGTTGTTATATTTTAAAGCAAGAATTTTACGGCTGTCTCCTTTTTCCTCTGAAATACGAAGGGAAATATGAAAAGAACGTTTCGGTCCCTTACGGCCGTTTGGGTGCGAATTCTCTAAAATCCAGAAAATGACTTTTAGGTATTAGTATTAGTTACATTTTAAAGCAAGAATTTTACGGCTATCTCTTCCCCCCCCCCCCCCTGAGATATGAAGGGAAACGGCAAAAGAACGTTTTGGGCCGCCATCCCCGTCTGGATTCGAATTTTTAAAAATCCCTTCTTAAATGGCACCTTGCGCACAAAAGCTACAAGTTCTTAAAATTTCATGTCTGTGTCTCCGGTAGATTTGGCTGGGCGATGATCGTCAGTCAGTCAGTCAATCAGTCAGGACATCTTCCTTTATAAATAGAGATTTCCAGTTAAGTTTCTTTTGGGGCCCCATTGATAATCTGCGCTCTGGCCAGATTCATGTTTTGATTTGACTAGTTCGTTAACAAAAACAAAAAGCAAGTTATCGGAGCATGACTATTTGCTTTTATCATGAATGCAGGCAATAAAAAAATGTGATTTGTCAGTTAAGCAATGTACACATGAAAACAATCTAGAGAAAATTATTTTTAGCCCCGGCTGTTATTTTCTAATTTCCGACACAGAAAAAAAGTATTTTTTTTTTTTTTTTTAGAGTTGTTAACTTTTAAGGAATATTATTTAGAACTATAGAACTATTTGGAGAGAGAGAAACAGTATTTTTAAAAACTATTTTTTCAAAAGGTAACCAACTCGCACATTAAACTGCGAATTTTTGCTGTACAGAAAGACAAAAATTACTGTTCACAAAAAGCGTTTATTTTATTCTGTAAAGTTTTGCAAGTCTTCATCGTATTGTAAGAGACGCTGACCGTATGGCCACAAAAACGCTGAATGTGCGATATGCGACGCCTACCAATAAGGGGCCAATTAAGTACTCGCTGCTTAATAAAATCTATTCCTTCCAAGTTTAGTTATTTCTTATCTACTGCAAACATTCTACGAACCCAAAGACAGGATTGTCACCTGTTACCACGCTTAGAACTCGAAGAGAAACTGTAAACTAAGTCGATTAATGAAATTAATAAGTAATTAACCAATATCTTATTGATAGTTAGTTGGTTATTTAATCAAAAATAATAATATAATCTTCGTACTAAGATGTTAATATACAATCATTTTTTAAATGGGATTGGTTTCCAATTGAATGAATATACATCTAAAGAACATAGAAAAATTATTTGCAGCCTTTATTTCCTACCTTCGAAATAAAGTAAAAATTAAAATTTCAATAATCCTTTTAAACTGAATTTCAACGTTGAATTAAAGTTTGTGTCAGTAATCTCCACCAACTTCTTCCTTCACTTACTTACTGTTACGTGGATCAAAATAAGAATGTATACTAATTAATCCTTACCGCCCTGTTACTCTCCCGTCAACTTGTTAATAAATGATAAAGCGCTTATTAAAAACGACATTAAATGAAACATCTTTTAAGAGAAAAATCCGCCGATGAAAAGCCAAATATTGCAACTTTATTTTCTTATCCGACCCGACCCAGATTGCAACTATATTTGACTCTTGTCTGTGACGTCGTGACTAAACCGAACTAGCAATGAGCTAGCAGTTGAAGGATCAAATACAACACAACATGGCTCTTTATGAAGTAAGTTTGTGCATCTTTATATGTGTACAGAATAATGAAATTAAACTGAGAGCTGTTACCACTCTCTTAAAGTAGTGTGTAAAACATTCCTCATAAGTGCTTGCGCAATCCTAAAAGGCCTGTTTTTCCTTTATCGCTAACCTTGGCTTTTAACACCGAAGGGTTGCCTTGCTTAACTCGGAAGATTTTTGTGTAAGCTTTCTTCTGATATTCCAATATTTGTATGCCTTTGCCATCAACTTTATATTCATAGTTCTCAAATTTCAGTTTTGATGCATAAATAAATTAATAATATTATATCTTAATAGAATTTCATCATTATCTAATATTTTCATACAGTCGTTCGAGCTTTTGAAGTTACTTCTTTGAATATTTCTCGATTTATTTCAATAAATATTTGTTTTTAGATTTCATGTTAGTTTAAATTTCAGTAATGGTTTGAGAAGTCATTCTGCTTAACCAGCGGAAAATCGCTCCCCCGCAAATTTGCTCCTGAAAATTGCTAATTGTGTACGCAATTAATCAAAGTAAAAGACAGGTTTTTAATGTAATGTTTAAAAAAAAAGAACTTATTTTCACTCATTATTTAATGAAAGGTAAATGGACACGTACACAGTATTACGCGGCCGGTGAATCGAATTACATAACACAACAAACTGCCCATTTTATGTATAATCCAGATGTGAACTCCAGAACATATTTTTGAAATCTTAAGTGAGAAGGTCCCAGTTTCAGGCCTATCGCACGGCTATCGATCTAACAGTCTGGAGTTTTGGTCGGTTTCCTCCAGATGTAACCTGAATACGCTTTAGAACTACTGAAAAAGTCCACCGCCCAAGAGACCCCCCCATACTAGGCCTATAGTCTTTGCGTAGCTTTGCCACAACACAATACAAAACACATATTTTTGACTCCCCTGCTATTGTAAATCTGCCTTACCTTAAAAATACCCCTTCAGTCTGGAGCGGTTCTACTCTAACCAGGTCCAGATAATCCATTAGGCTTAGCAGACCTTAAGCCTATGACCCCGCGGTAGAAATCAGAAGAAAGGAATAATAAAACGCTTATAAAGTTATTTTAGTGTTTATTAACTTTTTGAATCTGAGAAATTAATTCTGATAATTGGTGACTATGTACATTTGAAAAACTTTACCATTTCTTAACTGAAATTTGAGTTGATATGTGCTGGAAAATTTGAGGTTGATTAAACAGACGAATTTTTATGTGTACTTTCATGATATCTTTTTTTTTATGCGTTTGGCGAATTATCAAAAGTTTTGAAAAATTCAATAAAATGAATCAGCATTTTTCGGTACTATATCTACCGGAGAGTTTACGGTGACCATAAAATATCTTTTCGACAAAAATCTCCTTGGGGCTCTATCATCATACAGGGTGTCTACCAACAACTCAAAAGGAGAATTTCCTTTCTAAATTTAAAATTCGACATCATGAGATACTTTTTTGGTTAAAAGAAATACCATTTTCTTGCTATATTCAAATATTTGCAGATTTTTTTAAATTTCAGGCAACTAATTTGATGATTGGAAAAGACAAGTGTTGCCACTTTGTTTTTTGTTATTTCTTTCTTTTCCAAGTTTTATCTGCTACCAGAGTGACTCCTAAGCCTCTCTAGGAATGTCTATTTCCATGCCATAGCTATTCCAGCTAATCAAACATTGATTTTATCATTATGACTTCTTTAATTCGTTTTAAAAAATTACGCATGTGATAGAACTGGAAAATATAAGAATTTTTTTAATTTGGTTATTTAATTTTGTTCATTCTGTTTTTATGAATTATCGCTAGAAAAATTTTAATGTTACCAGTATTTAATCAATATATGATGTATGAGAAGAGTGATTGTATTTATGAGGCGTTAAGAAAATATTATGAAAAAGTAAATAGAAAAATTATTTTCATCAATTCACATAGTGATTTTATTTTAATGTTACGATGTCAATAATATATTTTTGAAAAAAAATTTCAAGAATGTGCTATTTTGGCTACTAAAATTAAGAAAACGCATGCTTTTTGACATTTTTTTTAAACCTTTGTTTGGCTACTAATACTACTATTTTTGTCTCCTGACAGTAGTGGACACCTTGATTCACATCATCGCCTTTTAGCTTCGTTTTGAAAAAAAAATATGTGGTGCTGGAGGTCTCATAAATTTCCCAACATCAGGACACTCGCAAGGTTTAATCCAGTTCTGATTCTCAAAACATGATTGAGTTATCTAGCTGCGTTCTTTCAGCTCACAGATTTCTGTAGGTTTTCTCATGGACACGACAACAAACTACAAATTTGAATGCTTTCACGTATAATTTAATTATTTATTTTAGCCTGAATTAAAACCCCAAGAAAAATAAAACAGATAATCCCACACAGTTACGTAACTTGACTTACTCCCTTCTCGCGGACTATACTACGCGCTGCAGTGCATGTTTTAATACTGATAAGAAATTGCATTGCTCTGTTGTGCGGAGGGAAAAAAAAATTACAGGATAGTGGATTGTATTATCACTTATTAGGGAGGCAGGAAAATAATGTCTTCTTTTCGTGTGTGAATAGTTCGACGCACAAA
The DNA here is from genome assembly GCA_038373885.1 of Cheiracanthium punctorium. Taxonomy (NCBI): domain Eukaryota; kingdom Metazoa; phylum Arthropoda; class Arachnida; order Araneae; family Cheiracanthiidae; genus Cheiracanthium; species Cheiracanthium punctorium. Next base: position 608,426 of record JAWZYV010014839.1, on the reverse strand, counting down.
AACTACTGAAGCTAATAATACGAAATTTCGCATATATGTGAGTTTCTTAACATAAGCGCTGGTTAGAAAGGATATAACGAAATTCGCAACCTATAATTGGCAGGAGGCCAAAACGTTCTTTTCACTCATTTTTTCTCTACCTCAAAGAAAAAAAAGAGACACATAAAATTCTGCTGTAAAAGCACAACACTCACAAGTACCTAAAAATTGATTTCAGAGCATTTTTAAATTCGTTCTCCAAGAAGGGTAGACGATAGAGATGAGACGGGCTCAGCCCGAGCGATTGCGTTCGGGCTCGGGCTCGTGAAAAATTTCTCCTTTGTTGAACATACTCCTTGAAACAGATTTTAAAAAGTGATTCATGGGATAAATAGACGTACTTATTTCAAAAAATAGCGGCACGGGGGACTAGAAGGTATGTGAAGCTCCAAAATGTATTGTATCCTATTAATGAAGTAGTTAAATTTATTTGTCTTTAGCTGAAATTGCGGGCTCGGGCTCGGATTAAAAGTCCGCGGGCTCGGGCTTCAAAAAATGAGCCCGAACTCATCTCTAGTAGACGACCCTCCTCCCTTTTTTCACTCAACTTTCTCGAAAGAAGAAGAAAAAAAAAACAAGTTTAAAATTCTTGCTATAAAACGTAACAAATATTAATCAATAGTATATTTAGGCACAACTTGTTTGTAATTAAAAATGCTTGTAAACTTATTTGTTTGAATTTAATGTAAAAGAAAAGACAGTACATTCTAGTACACTTTACATTTATCTCCAATACATAAAAGCTGAATGTGACAATGATCAGAAAGTTTAAAATCTGACATAGTGACCCCGTGACATTCGGTTTCTATTATGCTAACTCATATTTTAAGAAGTATTGGCTCGAATAGAACCAAAATTTATTTTGAGGGAGGTTTACATCGATTTTAATGAGTAAAAAACTAATGTATTATAACATTATAATCATTTATTTGTGATATCTGAAATATTTATCAGAATTTTTATAATTTTATGATAATTTTGATGATGCAATATCATATTCTATAATGTTAATGTAATATATTATGATAATATTTATCATAATATTTCTCAAATATTTACACTATATGAAATTTGATTTAAAAATTGATAATTGATATTAAAATATATATTTCATTAAAAAAAGTCGTTATCACTATCTTAGAGATTATAAAAATATCGTTTTTAAAAAATCTGTAATTGTAAACGTGCAATATTTTAATCCTAAAAGGCATCATTTTTTTTAAATGGTCTGAAAATAAAATTGCAACTTCATTTAGGCTTGCTTATGCTAGGAAATATTTTTTTTTTTTAATTTCAACATGTAGGGTAAAGGCACCGGTTATTGACATTTTAAGGTAAATTTCGAGTTATTTTCTTAATAACTTTCTTATTTATGAAGCAGTATTTATGCTTCAAAGGTTTTTCTTTATGCCTAAGATCTGCACTACAGATTCAGTACTTTAGTCAAATTCATAAAAAAATTCCGTTTTATGAGCGGAAATTCAACAACAGTTTTTTCCCTATATTATTACATGGATAAGAACCAATTATTGACATGCATATATACTTATCGGCAGTTTAAAAAAAAAAAAAAAAAAAAAAAAAAAAAAAAAAAAAAAAAAAAAAAAACAAGATATTAACACCGTCGTAAAAGTTCGAACAGTATTATTTTGAATAAAATAAAGTATCTCTCTATTCTATAAAAAAGTAAAGGCCGCTGCTGGCGCTGTCAAAGCTTGTTGACCTATCTCCTCCTAAACCGTGGGGATTTGAATTTGGACTAAGGTGCCCACAGATTCGAAAAATTCCGAGGAACTTGCTAAGCTGACTTAAATTTTGAAAATCGAATTATTTTAGAAGATATTAATAAAAAACTGAAAAAATAAACATAATAGTTGCCAGATTTGGCATAAAATCATTCATTCCTTTGCAACAAAGCGTTTCCAAGTATGTAGAATCGCGTGAAATTTACAAACATGATTTAGAATTACGCCCATTTAAACGACAAATTAAAAAGTATATGAAATAAATAACTCAAAGTGTGTTACACAAAGTTGAGAATTTTCAAATAGTAAGTTCACTTAGACAACAGGAGTTTAGAATTAGCGACTATTCGTTGTTCCACAACAGAATAACTAATTGTAACTGATTTTAAAAGCGTCATCTTGGCATTAGGACTGATCTGGCAAAATAGTATCTTTCCATTCAGGGTGAATAAGCTTCGAGTTCCAGAATGCTGGAACCCAGTATCTTGAAAATGAAAAATAATTAAAGTGCAGATTATTTTAAAGGCGGTTCGATCCAGCTGGAGTATTTCCTACCAGTAGACATATTTGGTGGCGTTAACTACGCCTATTTGCCAGCGCGACGAGATGATATAATTCGTAGTGCTAAATACGCCAATCTGCAAAGGATTATGTATATGCAAATAAAATATGGATAACGGTTTTCCTGGAACCTTGCATGAGCAGTAATTATAGGTCGTGAGCATGTGTAATTCGCCAATTAATTAAAAGTCGCCATTGGTGGCAAGCTATCCTAGCTGTTCCGTAGTTTTTATCAAAGAAAACACGTGAAGTACTGTTTCCTTAGAGCTCGTTATTAACTATACATATACTAGAGATGAGACGGGCTCAGCCCGAGCCCGAAAGCCCGAGCCGGAGCCCGAGCCCGACTCGCCAACAAAGATATTACCCAAGTGATCCCCCTAAAAAAAGCACATTTTGCACAAAGTTTTAAAAAATTTCCCCCAAACAATTCTGACATTTATTGTTTTAGTTGTTGCTGATCGTGTTACTAAATTTCATTCTATTCTCTTAAGCTGTTTTTGAGTGATGCAAGAACAAGCATTTATACGACATCTATAGATTAAGTGACCACTTATGATGATGCAAAATGTTATTTCATTCATTTCAGTGGTTTATACATGATGAACAAACAACTATGTATACGTACTTTGATTAAATTTCCGTAAAATCTCAAAATGTAATAGAAAATTTTCAAAAATTCGAAGACTATGTTGTAATTTGTATCACCACCCATCATGTGCCTAATTTTTTTTTTTCATTCGCTTAAGTCGTTATTCCATGATGCGTGAACAAATATATACGCATTTTGGAGAAAGTTGTCTAATTGTCGAAGAGTCAAAAAAAAAAAAAAAAAAATTCGACACGTATTGTTTGAGTCACCACCTATCATGTCATGTGATGCTTGGGGTGGGAGTTTTTTGGACGTGGAGTGAAAACTATCTCCTGAGGGGAAATAAAGTTGTAAACCGCTTTGCGGTCGGCTCCCCCGGATAGTGTTCCCTGTTTCCTATCATGCCACGAAATTTAATTTCATTTCTTCATCCTATTTTTACGTGATGCGCAAAGAAAAAAGCGTCACGGACAGAACGAGAGACCGACAAACTTTTTTTTTTTTTACGGTCGTGCTCAGTTCCCAGTTGCTTGAAGCAGATAGAAATTGCAATTATTTTTTTTAAATTCTGAGTAATGTACAGAAAAAGGTCTACTTTTATTTATACAGATGTAACAATTAAAGAGTAATATAATTTTCCAGGACATTTTCACTTTCATCGTTGTAACGTGTGGCAGATTTGTACTATGGAGTTCACGCTGTATTAAAGTTTAAGTCTACTTTTTGTGTGCGTATGTGCGTTATCGCAAGTAGAATGCATCCGTTTCAATATTGCGCTATCTGAATCAAAGTTTAGCTTGTGAATGTTTAGATATGAACTAGGATACAATTGGATATAATTCGTCTTTTTAGATAGTCTTATAATACTTTCGAAAATGTTTTGAAATTGAAGCAGTTTAGTGTGTTTTAGTAATGAAATCTCATCAGCCGACTTTCTTAAATCGGTAACTTCCCATGCAAGGGAAGAAAAGTTATTCATACGGTAAGCGTTTTCATAATTTTCAAATCGTTACATACATTTTTAAAATTTGTATACGACCCCCATAGAAAACATTCCCAATTAGTAAAATGTGTCCCACACACTAACGAGATTACCTACAAAATTTCAGCGTTTCCTCCTGAAACATAGTTACTCATACGGCAAGCGTTTTCATAATTTTCAAAAAGTTACATTTTTAAAATTTGTATACGACCCCCATAGAAAAAATTCCCAATTAGTAAAATGTGTCCCGTACACTAACGAGGTTGCCTACAAAATTTCAGCGTTTTCTCTAAAACATCTCAGACCATCTCCACGCCATCCTTAAGCAAAGATTGCCAGGAGCTACGCTGGAATTTGAATGTAAACCTTGATTGCTAGAGTGCAACAATTATTTTCGTTTGTAATTTCAGTGCGACCACTGAAATGCGATCATCCGACTTGATTGTTTCCTTCGAGAGCCGTTGAAAGTGCATATATTCATCTTCATATCTTTGGTATTTTTTAGGATATAATTATCAAATTTTTGTACATCACTTCATTGGAATATAGGGCACATTCTTACTAATTAATCTTAAAAACATTAAATAAAAGGGAAAAAATGCATTAATAATGCTCAAATAATGTGCAGAAACAAGGTATGTTTTATATTATGGGTAAAAACTACATATTTTTTTAAATTGTATTTTTGCTTCTTAAATTTCCAAATGGCGCATCCAATTTTGAAAATGACCCTTAAGGCAAATGCATTAAATCACACAAAATGTTGTAAAACGTAAGAACAAAATAGTGCCAAATTTAGAATTTGCATTAAAATAACAATTGAATTTTATTATTTGTATGCAAACATTTAGGCTGAGACTCAAAAACCAGAATGCAATAAAATAGAAATAGTTGGGCAATGCTACGTTACATCAAAATACATACATGTAAATTAAATATCATGACAAGAATTTGACATTTTCAAAGAAAATGAAGCATAGAAAAAGAAATGTCGGATATTCAGTCAAAAGTGTATAAATATTAAAAAGCTTTTACACAAAAATGAATTTAAGAAAATAAAGTGATTTCCTATTCTGATTCGCTGTTACATTGAACAATTTCATGACGAAAGAATGAGGGAGCCCACATTTTAGACATAAAGATAAAATACAGATCAGGGTTCTTCGAAGGTGGCAAGTGCTCCTCAAGGGGGAAAAAAAACTCTGAATTTACTAGACCGAAGTTTTAACAATTTTTTGTCGGGCGAAACACTTGGAGTTTCTTTGAATTTTGTAGCTCCTTTGACTTTGTTTTTATTTGTTTCTCCAAATTTGAGCACCTTTTGCAATTTCACGGAACACTTGCTGTATATTTGAGTAAAGTGCAGGGTTTCTCAAACTGTTCGGCGGAGCACTAAGTGCTAATGTAATTAACCTTTAGTTCCCTTCGGATTAAGCTCCCTTAAAACTAAGTGCTTCTTATGAAGGAAGCAAGTGCTCCGCGAAAATATTATGCTGGTTGCTTTAGCCTCCAGTTCACTAGTCCCAAGTTAACATAAAATGCTCCGCCAAAACCCTTAAGATGCTCCACCAGAAAAAAAGTATGAGAAACGTTGTAGTTTCTACGGCTGTCTGAATTTAAAAACCCCTTACCTTCTGATTAGGATCCAAGTTGTGGCGAAAAACGGTGGTAGTTCGAGCCGTGGAGCGAGGCTTTTATTCGTAACGTAGCCAGGAATATTTTTAGGTGGTGGCTGAGAACTCAAAACCCAGAATGCAATAAATTACAAAAATCAATATAACATACCTTTTTTTTGGGTGGGGGGGGGGGGCTGAAGAAGTTGAATATCTTCCCTTAACTTTGACTTAAAAAATATTCGCATATAAAAATTACTCAAAGAAAAGAAAGAAAAAAAAAATCATAAATCGAGTTTTAAAATTTTTGCAGTTGGAAAAACACGCATTAGAAAAAGTAAATAAATAAATAAATATGGCCTAGTTCCGAAGCTGAATCTCAGATCCCTGAAATCAAAAGGAACTTTAAAATATACCACGGGAATAACTAGGGGAACTTTCAAAATTATCCACAAATACGTAATTTTCTCCATATCTTACGTTTACTCATTTCGGGGGCGGCTGCAGCCCCATCAGACATCCCCTGCTTTTATCTGTAGTTCTATGAAAGTATCCAGGAATTTTTTCCAAGGCCCCATTTTTGTGAAAATTGCTTATTTTTGTGAATATTCGTACCAATTTTTAATAAGTCACTTTTTTGTTAAAATAATTGATGAAACAGATTAAAATGTAGGGTGAAATGCCAATGCAGAGCCGTTAAAATTATGGCCTACAATAAACGCAAAAATAAATTAAATAATGTAATGGGGAGTCGCGCATTTTAAGAATGGTTGATGGGTTGTCATGATGGCTAAGACCCGTCACTGGGGTTTCTTACATCGATGGATCATTGTACCCGTCAGTATGGCTGGCTACTTACGGTCATATTACTGGATGTCACAGAGACACACAACAAACCTAGCAAGTGCAATTCCCATCTAAAAACATACTGCATTCAGTAAACCAAGTCCTGTGCATTAAAGACTGTATTTCTAAATAAATAGTAAAGTTAGTGCTTACCTTATCTATATAAATAAAGCAATGTGTAAACTGTCCGTTAGTTTGTCTGTCTGTCTGCGTCTCGCGTAGCTCCGAAACGAATGATCGTAGACCTACCAAATTTTGTACGGAAATTCTCCAAGACGGGTTTCGACACACCTCGAAAGCGATTTTTTCGAAATTCGAATTAGAAAATGTTTTTTTTTAATATTTTGTCCGATTTTTAGCGATTTTTCTTGCGTAATACATAATAACGCCGGCAATTGCACTCGCAAGAAAACGATATTTACATCATCGTATAGAGTGGAAAATTTTGTTTTCAAAACTGTTTGTACGGACTGTGTAACATAATTTGCAGATTTTTGGGAATTTTTCAAATAAAATTAAATTTGACGCAGACTTTCGTAAAATATTTTTAAAACTGCTGCATCTTGAATTCTATCAGTCATAACTTTTTTATATTTCGGCAGAAGACGGATCACACAATTCGCCCACTTTTAAAAGAAGAACGGAGGAAAAATATAAATTAGGAGAATTTTTACGAATTTTTAAGTAAAGAAGGATTTTCATTTCAGTAGCAGCTGCTTAAAAATTTTGGTTTGATATCTTGCGGTTTGGTTGTCCTGGATACAGTGACAATAATTAAAATTGCCAGTTGAAAAAAATAAATAAAAACGGGTCCCGCGCCATATCTCGAAGCGATTTTTTGTGAAATTCGAATTAAAACATCTGTTGTTTATTGCCTTAATGCGCCAAATACTACTGTTATTGTACAACTAAAAGTCAAAGCCCGTTGTGAAGCAATTACAACGAGCGCTCTTCTGAAAACGTGAAAAAAGTTTCTCATTCCAAAGATTTCGTTTTGTGTACATAGTTATTCTTATGTTCAAGCAGACGATTTCTTTGCTTGGCTCGATTTCCTTTTATAAATACTGGATTTATTTGTGAGAAGAAAAATTAAAGTGCATAATCTAGAAAAACAATTTTAAAGCCTTTATAAATAGCGCAGTCTTATCTCTTATCTCTTTTCTTTTTGTAAAGGGTTGCAAGAGAGGGTGACGTATTTTTAAAATAAAGAAAATGTCCATTTCATGTAGTGTCTGAGGTATTTAACGCTAAAACGTGAACCTAAAAAACAGCATGTCTGCGGAAATAAGACATTTTGAAAGTGAGAAGTTCACTGCAAACGGTCCATTTTCATTTTTTTTATACCGAATGACGCTGACATAGTTTTTTTTTTTTTTTTTTTGTCGTTATATTGCAATGATCTCATATTATTACATATATGACGCAAATTTTAAGTCAAGAGTGAAATAATTTTGCTTTTTATAGATTCCACATCACTGGAATTAATTCGAATTACACATGTGAGGAAATTTTTCGTTTCCTACCGTGCGAAGAACGGGCACGCAGCTAGTAAGAGATATGACAAAACCCAGCTTTTTCGAAGAATTCTACTCAAACACGTAATGCACCGATCGCTTAAATATCGTCATGCTTTTTCTTGAATTGGCACAACTAGTTTATGTATTACATTGTAGGTAGCATCGCCTGCGTGGAAGAAAACATATGTGGAATCTTTTTGTTCGCTACGATCATTTTGGTCCAACTTCCACTACATACCAATTTTGCGCTCAATCGAATGAACCGTATAGACGCTAGCACACAATCAAGAGACTCAAGAAGCCTTCATGTATAATAATTCTTTTTTTTATACCTGTTAAAAATCTGTATGTTCTAAACACACCAAAATCAATACCGGTCGTACGAAGGAGGTGTATAATATATGTACCAAATTTGAGCTCAATTAAATGCACCTTTTAGGAGCTATCGTGTTCACTCACGCACTCACACACATGCATACGTCATCGTAAAAATAGCATAAATGAGTTACCGCAAAACGTGTAAATACATCAAAATCTCAAAGTCGAATTTTTTAATGATTGCAATACTTTCTTTACATGGTACGTATTCGGAAAGTAAAAATAGATTATAATAAATTGTATTAAATTAAACAGCTTCTTTCAGTTTCAATTAAATAATGAAGGTGTCGTCTAAGTTCGATTTTTTCCCGTACTGTACATATTGTGCCACATTTTACTGTACATATTGTGTACATATTATGCCACATAAATAATTTTTTAAAAGCAATACGATGTACATTTTGCAACGTTAAAGCTTTGGAATACTTCATTCAGTCGATATATCAAATGGTGTCGAATTATCGAAATTCTTCAGTAAAATTTTGCTGAAGGTTTAGAGCTTTGATATTATTCTTGAAATGTTTATCATCTCTGCTTCCAATATTTATGATCTTTCGTCTTCATTTCAGAAATTCCCTGCGGATAATACTGCAAGTTTTGTGAAAGGTCCTAGTAAAAGAACTTTGTAAAATGCAATATATTTTTGTTATAGAGGAAATATAAAAAGAACAGATGCTTTAGTAATCTAATGGTTATAAATTGACGTTATTTGGAAACGAATGGGAAAATGGATACAAAATGTGAGACTCTTCAAAACCCTATTCATGGTAACATCTACCAATTAAAATTGCTAATGTTGTTTTTATACAGAGGAGTAACAAATGGATATAATTTTTGCCTCCGCACCGAAACGAAGGAAGCTGGAAAATTCGATGATATCGTGTTTCAGTATGAAGAAAATGGGAAAACGCACTTCCGCCTTCTACAGGCGAAGCATAAACTAGATACTCGAAATAAAATCACAGCTGGGAGTTTGCTCAATTGTACAAGTAGGAAAGACGATTACAGCCTAAAGAAATATTTTTATTCTTTCAGAGAATCCAAAAAAGAAAGAATATTTAAAAAGGGATCTTTTAAAGATTTAATAATTTGCACTAATATTGATTTTGATTACGAAGATTTAAGAGAAAACAAAATCGATATTGTAGAAATTGGGGTTGATGACAATATACTGGATGTAATGGATCAAACAGTTCATGAAGGACTAAGCAATTCAAATCTTATGAAACCTAAGCGCTTTAAGTTTCAAAAAAGTTTTGCCGAGACTTTAAAACAAAAATTAGAGGAAGATTATTCCGATTCGAATGTCATTAATACGCTCATAGACTATATATTCAGTGGCAAACCTCTGCGAAAACAAAGTTTTTTGGGTTACGCTTATGTCTTACTAAATGAAATTATTGATAATAACGATACAGTCAAAACATTCAAGAGAAACTTTATTGAAAATGATCAGTTATCCGAAAGGGCTGCAAAATTCAGAGAACTTTTAGACCAAACAATTGAAAAAAGATCATATAAAAAATTCAATTTGGGGACATTGAATGAAGCAATAAAAAATAAAGAAAAATTCAATGAAAAAAGGTTGAGTATTATTATACCTAAACAATTTTGCGAAGATGATCGCGGGTCATGGCCTTTAAATCATGTTCTTTTATCTGATGTAGAAGAATTTTTAGATCTTTTAGTATTTGCGGTGAATCAGCCCGACGAGGAGAAACTAGGCGAGGCTATAAAGAACGAAATCGGAAATCAGTTTAATAATATTACTACGGAGCAGATATACAAGGATTTATTTCATCATATGTTAGACTTACTACAGGGCAAAAAACTAAGTAAAACCGTTTCGAATGATAGATTTCGTTCTCACTCCGAGGGCAAGAGCTTCATAAATAACACTCGCAAAACAATTTTATATCTACAATTATCAGGCTTTAGAGACCATTTGGAGTCGATCCCTATTTCTTTCAATCAACTGGAAGAACCTCAAAATTTCATTTCTTCAGGTGAATGCCTTTGGCTTATGAGTTCCAACACTCCTTGGTTAAGTAGCTTATTTATTTACAAGTCTCTAAAAAAAATTTTGTTTGAAGGAAACAATAGAAATAATTTTATTTATATATTTAATTGGAGTGATTTGTTGGTAGGTGGTGAAAGATTACTTTTAGATTTTAAAGGCTTGGATAATTTCGTGATCATAATTACATGCCTTCAAATGATAGGTTCCAAAGAAATTACATCAAATTTTGCGCAAATAATTTGTGATATACTATCAGAGTCTAGTGTTGATTTGAAAAGATTGATTGTTGTTTCCTTAAAACAACACGAACTTATCGAGGAGCTTAAATTGAAAGTCCAAAGTTTCCACAAAGGAAAGCTAAAGATTAAATTTAATGACATAGGTAATAAATACAAAGCAGAATTGTTGAAAAAGAAAAATATCATTTTTCAAAGACATCTGAAACTAAGCATTGAGGAGCTTCTTGACATAGAACAAAGTAATATGCTGACTTTGGATGCTGCAACAATAGAAGTACTTTTGCGAAATTCGGAAGTAAATGTGTTGGAAGATTTTCTTCAAATACACGATTTCAATTGCATAACGCACAACGCGTATAAACCCGTAAATTTTAATCAAATAAGAGATACAATCGTTTCAAGTACAAATGACGTATTTACTTTCTTTGGAGATGAAAATAAAATCAACAGTTTCCTATTAGACTTAAGAAAAGAACCTCTAAAATTTAATACTTCAGACACACTAGACAAAGTATTCTCGCATCGTTTTATTTTGCTAGACCCTGACAAAGAATCACAAGAATTTAACCGACTGTGCCAAATGATATGTGAAGATAGTTGTGTAATGAAGCCGATTTTGCATAAATTAAAATTCGTAGAAAACGGTGAATGTTTCTGGATGAAAACTTTTGATTACAGTTTTTACATAGACAGATATTGGACACCAATTAACATAAACACCAATATTTTTGAAAGACTTTCAACGAGTTCGTCTGATTTTGTAGTATTTAGTGGGATGAGCCGGTGTAAACTTTTAAAGTTGATTGATAACAAAACAGATGACACAGAAAAATGCAATATTGTCTTTTCCCACAATAACGCGGCAAGAAAATTTAACTCGTACTTAGAAATATTAGAAGGAAGCCAGTCCTATGTACCCAATGACAGTTTTTCTAAAGTGAAAAGACTTCTTAATAAAACAGCAGTGCACTGGGTAAAAGTGTCTACTGATACTAAATTACTTCTGAGACCTTCTTTAAAGCTGGTGTGGGTTCAGTCTTCTGGTAATGTTGATATTTTATCGAAAGGGAAAGAATCAGAAGATTTCCTCCACGAACGTCATTTGGCTCATTTAGATCAGAAAACGATTTTAATATCAAATAAATCTGGTATGGGGAAATCAAGTTTCATGATTCGAATGGCGCAATACCTTAAAAGAAAGGAACCCAGGGCAATTACCATAAAAATAGATTTAAATCAGCAACAAAATATACTGACTTCTAGCAGTATACGAACAAAACAACAACTGGTTGCACTCTTCTTTCGTATCCTAAAAAGATCAAGCCCCAATCCGCTGGCGCAGATGATTATGGAATACAAATTGAATTATAGGAATCAAGTCATTTTCTTATTTGATGGATTTGACGAAATAATACGCAGTAAACAAGAATCTATATTGAGGTTACTCAAATATATTAATCGAAATACGAATGCTTTGATGTTTATCACCACACGCCCTGAAAGTGAACAACTATTGCAACGTTCATTTTGTGTCATGAGTTACTCTATAATGGATTTCCACAGAAGGGATATAATTCAATTTCTGATGCAGTTTTGGAAAACCAGCCTTACATTTTCGGGAAACGATTATCAGAATATCAATTTTAAAAATATTGTGGAAGATATTCTTCTTCATTATGATTCTTTGACTTTCAAAAAATTTTCAAGTTTTGTTAAGTGTCCCCTAATGCTTCGGATGTTTGCCGAAAAACTTGTCACAGATTCCTCACTGAACAACATTGAGACGGAAGAAAATTTAGTAATAGACATGTATAAATCATTTGTTCAGAATACATACAAAACTTATTTTTTTGAGAAGATAAGAATCGTAGAATGGTTCGATAATGATGGTCTAACCATACTCAAAGACGCTTACTCTGAAGCCTATGGACGCTTGGCTGTAAAACTTATGACTTATAATTCCGATGGTCAAAGTATTGTGACATTTCTCGGAGAAGAGAAAATTTCCCTTAACGCATTAGAGAGAATTGGTTTAATCCAAACACTTGGCGAACCCGGGAAGCCGACATTTGTTCATCCATCATTCGCAGATTATTTCGCTCCCGAATACATATGCAACAAGCTGAAGGCCTGTCCATCTGAAAAAATTCTGTGGAAAATTTTAATCAACAGTATTCTTGATTATGAACTAAGTAGCATAATATTTGATGAAAAACTGAAAATGAATTCAAAATTTGTAGATTTACCATCGGAAAATCCACAAAAAAGTATCGTTCTTAATCTGTTGAAAGAGCAGATAGATGAATTTGGAAAACCCAAAGTTTTAATTAGTGCTACTAAGAGGAATTTAAAACAAACTGTATTGTTTCTATGCAAATGTATTCAAAATACAAATGATTTGGAAACTGTGACTAACCTTCCTTTGAGACTGCTTCGGAAGTTTTATACAAGAGAAACAAATGCATATTGTGTAATAGACTTGTTTTTAGAATACGATAACATTTTAAGAGGGATGACATTGTTGGACAGCATCGGTCGTCGGCTCCTCCGACTCGCACAAGAAAACGGAACGCGATACTCTTTTTTAAATCCAACTTAAATTTAAAAATATTTTTTTTCCTACGAATGTTAGTTAAATCAACATAAATAATGAGATGAAATACATTGTCAATATATGCATTAAAATTAACTTTAAGAATAATGATTTGTATTAAGATTATTAATTATATGTTCATATTTAACAGAATTTCATGAAATATTACAAATCTCAATAGAACTTGTTTTTAACATGTCTGTTAGAAATAAAACGACTTTGTTTAAAAAGAAAAGTGTTAACTGCTATATAACTAAAAACTCAATCAAATAAAAGTCATTTTTACTTAGCAATAAAAGTGTATTAAAAATTTATTGAAGACATAGGTTAGGAACAAAATTCTTAGATAAAAGTTTTTAAACTACGTGCATTAAACTTTCAGTATGAGAAACAGCTTTGCCTATTTAAAATGCATTGAACAATTAAAAATTATCATGATCATAACTGTTATTTTCGGATCACACTTGCCTTTTAGTTAGATTACATGCAATTTTTTTCTAGTATTAACTAAGGAATAAAGGTTAATACATTCTCGTGCAAGACTTTCATTTATAATGTCTTCTTGCATGACGTTACATCGATGCTATGGTTATGCTTTTGTACAAAGTAATATTAATGGAAATATCAAGTTCTAAGAACAGTATTTCCCAACCACTTTTCCATCGACAGGCGCTGGTCAACAAAACAATTCATGAAAAAACTAGCTCAAGTACCCGTTCTTCGCACGGAAATAAGGATTATTTTAACACAATAATATAAAGAAATGGAAAACATTAAACATTTATATTTTTAAATTTTGCATATCAGAACACACAAAATCTAAAACAGATTAGTCAGAAGAATATTTTTTTTTTTTCCTTTTTTCTGGAGAAATCTAGAAATATGATAACTTTTATTCGTATTTCTGAAAACTGCACTCAACAGCTTTTATCTTTGGACATGTAAATAGTAATTTAATATGTACTTATTTTTAACGTTTTAGCTATCATAATAACATAATACGTTTCACATCTTAAATTGTCCAATTCAACTATCATACGAAAACTAGAGTAGTTCTTTACACCCGTCAAGAAAAAACAATAAATATACACTCGTAATTTTTTATATCCAGCTATCTTACTCCATTTTGTTAATTCTTATATCCATTGTTCGTGCAAAAGAAAACATTTCATTTATAATGGGGACCAGAAAGTAATGTCGTTTTTTCGTATGTCAGTATTTCACCTTCCCAAAACTATTGAAGCTAATGAAACGAAATTCTGCATTTACCTGAGATTTTTAATATAGACGATAGCTTAGACTGTACTATACCGAAATTCCTAACCTACAGGTGGGTAGCGGTCCAAAGAGTTCTCTTTAGATATATCTCCCCACTTCAAAGAAAGAAAAGATATTTCCATAAAATTCTTGCTGTAAAATACAACACTCATTAATACCTAAAAATCAACTTCAGTATATTTTGGAATTCGATCTCCAAGAAAAGTAGATGATCCTCTGCCTCTCCCCGCTTTTTTTTTAATCGTTACTTTTCGAAATAAAAAAAATATATCTGTCAAATTCTTGCTTGTTCGTAATTAAAACCTTGTTGAAATTTTATTTATTCACATTTATTTAATGTGAAAAAAAAAAAAACGATGTTGCTTTCGGGTACACCCAAAATTTTATTCTCTTGAAAACAATCAAACTGTAATCTCAAAGAACTGTTCAGATTTCTGCCGAATTAGAATAATAAAATTTGTAAATATATGTTGATCCAATATATTGTTTTGTTCGTTTGTTTAACACTATGGATATGTATAAATATTTTTTTTTTATATTGTAACTGCAGACTGTATGTTTATAATAAAATCCATTATTATACAACAGTAGGAAGATTAATTTGTGCCTGGTAAAGATTAATCGCATTTCAGTAATTTCAGTGGAGAAAAATGATTTTAGATAGAAGTATATTCGGACTAACAAACTTGGTCTTCGAAAACAAACTCGTATATTCGGACTAACGAGCTAGGTCAATGAACGAACCTAACTCGTATATTCGGACTAACGAGCTTGGTGAATACATGAACTAACCAAAAAGTCGTATCTTAAATTGCAACTTCAACTACAAAATCATTTTCCTCGTAATGACATAGCCTAAACAGTTCTTTTTCTATGGTGAATACGATATTTCAAATCAAAATGAAGATACAATTAAATCACAGAAAAAAAATATTGCTCCACTTTTTTATGCGCAAAGGACAGCAAGAAATTAGGATATGAAACCAAATACCAAGCTATGCTCTTCTCTTCCTCGTGAAAATAAAAAAATATCCGACCGAACTTGAAATTGAAGGAAGAGCAGCTTTGGACTCTTTATATATCGTTTTGTTCTAGACACTCATATTTTTCTGTCACATGAGTGGCAATAAAAACAACAGTTTTTATTCCAAACAAAGCTTAGACAAACATTTCTTCCACATAAATACAGGATGTTCCAAAAATACTGATTGAGACTTTTATTCACTATATATTAATCACAGACATATACAATAAATTACGAAGTTACGTACAAAATGGTACAGAATTTTGTGGTATCGATTAAGATTTTCAGATTAAATAAATACAAAATTTAAGTTTTTGTACGGTCCCCGTACAAAAATGATTTTCTTTCGTAATTTCTGTATGATCCCTGAAATTCGATCATCTGATACTTTTTCCCTTCGAGAGCCATTACAAAATGGTTTAAGCCAGCATATAATTATCTTCATATCTCTAACGCTTTTTGGAATATAACTCTCAAGTTCAGTACCTTATTAGTATATGGGGCACATTTTACTAATTGGTAATTGTTCTGTACCGGGGTCTTATACAAATTTTAAAAAGTGCAACTTTTTTGAAAATTAACGAAAGGTGTTTTATTGTAGCATAATCTTTATTCCTACCTTATTTTGAATATATTACCCACTTATCTCTAATAGATGAAAAATTAAAACGCGTTACCACATTTTTAGGACATCCTATATTGTGGATTTTATTATTATTTTTGGGACACCCTATATATATATATATATATATATATATATATATATATGGAAAGAGAGAGAATTAATTGAAAAATGAAACCATCACAAAAAATTATGAGCGCAGCAACTGCAGCTCTAATATAATTCCCCGTGCTTCATAGTTAAATTGTAAAATAAAACCCAAATAACCCCAGTCTGTCAATGAAACACACTTGAATAAGAAAAGTACCAAATAAAAACAATGTAACCAGCTGATTCATCAGAGGGAGACTGGTGTGCTTGTTAGTTACAGGTTTCTAGTCTGGTGTCAAGAGATTTTGAATTATTGCAATGACAGAATTTTTTTAAACGGAAGTGTCTTGAGATACTGTCTTTTTAATATAATTATGAAGTTTAATCAACGGACCCCAGTTCTCCCTGACCTGCAAAAAACTTCAAACAATGTTAAAATAGAATAGAAATTGAAAAAACACACTTCAAACGTGGCTGTCGTCAACTTCCAGCCTAACTTATATGCTACAGGATACACGGACTCATTTCGTTCATATTTTTAAGTTACGGCTGGAAATTGACGACAGCCACGTTTAAAGTATGTTTTTTCAATTTCTATTCTATTTTAACATTGTTTGAAGTTTTTTGCAGGTCAGGGAGAACTGGTGTCCGTTGTTTAAACTTCATAATTATATTAAAAAGACAATATATCAAGATACATGCGTTTAAAAAAAATCTGTCATTACAATAGTTCAAAATCTCCTGACACCAGACTAGAAATCTTTAACTAACAAGCACACCAGTCTCCCTCTGATGAATCAGCTATATATATATGGCGTGGACTAATTAAGCAGTTCCAGTGGCAGAAGTCTCTCGATTTTCGATGTGCGGGAGTATTTACGCTTACCACACCACGTGGTTTGCGAAGACATAACTCCGCCTCTCTCTTATCTCTGATCGAACCACACACATTTACCAACATGACCCGCATCCGGGGCTACAAGAGCGTGGGGACACGTGTACATCTAAAGAACTCAGAATCGACGGCCTGATGTCTGACAAATAACAAAATAAATAAAACATAGCTCCAGCGCGCGTGGCAAGTAAGACAGAAAAGCAAAACTTACAGTGAAAGTACCGCTTGAACAATACCCAAACTAGTAAAACCCAAATTACCTTTCTATACATTATATATATATATATATATATATATATAAGCATATTATATCTCATCAGGGGCGCGAATAGGATCCAATTATTTGGTGGCACCAAGCTTTTCGTATCCTTCGAAATCGCTGAAACAAATGAAATTTTTTAGTCGCGCTCGCCGATTTTTTGGTCGCACCATGCAACCCCTTTTTTGCATGTCTTATATGTATGCACACCCACATACACAAGGGTGTATCAATCCTCTCCCAATCCGAAATTTCATAAAATGATGATGATGAAGGTTTTTGTTTTTGTTTGAAAATTCTCCCTTTTACACGGTTTGAACTCCCTCCAAAATTTTTTACTGGCTACTCCCCCGTACACACACACACACACACACCGGGCAGGGTTGCTGTTGTCCTGGAAAGTTTGGGAAATGATAAGGGAAATCGTACATTTTTCTTAAAAAAGTCTGGAAAAACGGAAATTGTTCTTTGAAATTCAGGAGGAAGGTGTTTAAAATTATTCCATGGAAATGCTTCAGTGTAAAGTGGATTTTCCATTAAGGATTTTAATAAGGATTATTTTTTTAAATATGCAATAGATAACCATAGTTGCTTTGAAAATATTAACTTTGCTTTGACATCAGACAGTTGCTTTGAAAAAGGGCAGCCGTTGCCATCGCTCGATTTAACTAGCAGCAAGATCTCGGACGACCGAAACGTTCATCGCGTGCCACAGATCTAGAGACCCCTTTTTTGACGCAGCTGGCTGTGCGGCACAGCCAGCTGCGTCAAAAAAGGGTCTCTAGATCTTTGGCATGCGTTGAACGTTTCGATCGTCCGTCATCTTGCTGGTAGTTAAGTCGAGCGATGGCAACGGCTGCCCTTTTTTCAGCATTGGCCCGCCGTTCTCACATTCTTCCATTTTTCAGCAGATGTCAGTGCCGTTAAAAATAATTGTGACCATTTTTTTTACGGGAAATAACGTAAATTCTCAGAAGGACAAATAGAAGAAATTTAGATTGAATGCTTGTTCTCTGTAGGCTCATTTTGACTGTACCGGAACCGAGAAAGAAGATTATGTCTACGACTTTTGTAAATAGACTCGATGCAGGAACGACTTGAACATAACCTTAAATACACAATTTTATAGTTAAAAATATCTATTAAATATAATTAGTTATATATGAAATATAATTAGATTTATGAAGTACTAGCTGCTATCCGCGACTTCGTCCGCGTCGGCTTTAGAATTAGGTCCCGAGAGAAATGTATCATGTGTGAATAACAAATATTGGAGAAAAGAAACTGCATTTAAATATTATTTGCTTTTTACTTGTTTCGAATGAAGTATAATGAATGCATGGTAGTATACTTCATTTAAAATAAGAGAATATGCAGAGTTATTAAATTTAGATTTTTTTCAGGCATTTGGCGAATAGAGACAGTTATGACAGTATTTGCGAACTGTTTTGTAAAAGAAATATTTATGCTATACGCATGAATTTTAGTCTATGTTAATCAGGAATAGAGCAGCTTTCTATTAGTGAAAAAGTTTTAGAATCGGTTCGGTAGTTACGGAGATACCCAGAGAGCGTAATGTATTAGAATTATTTTGAGTGTTCCTCTAAAGGAACTATTTACGCTACATGCATGAATTTTAGCCTATAATACTCAAGAATAGTGTAGCTTACTATCAGTAAAAAAAGTTTAGGAATCGGTTCAGTACTTACAGAGATGCACATAGAGCGTAATGTAATTCTTATTAGCATCCCTGTAAAAGAACTATCTGTGATATATGCATTAAAAGTAGCCTATAACACTTAGGATGCCACCAGTGTCTAAGAAGTTCTGCTCTCAAAACTGCAAGGCGGGAGGTGCCCTGTTCAAACCCCGATCGCGCCTGTGGACCTAGCCGCTCCCAGTTTTTCGTGGTTTTCTAAAAAACCTCGCGTAAATACGGGCTAGAATCCTTTTGAAAGTCCCCCACAGAGGAATTCGCCATATAGGCCTAGGACCCTAGTGCAGTCAATCGGTCTTAATACAAAAAAAATAAAAACATAAAAATAATAATAATACTCAGGAATAATGTAACTTTCAATCAGTGAAAAAAGTTTTAGAATCGGTTTAGTAGCTACAAAATTTCCATAGAAGCGCATTAGAATGCATTAGAATTATTTTAAGTGTCTTTGTAAAAGAATTATTTATGCTATATGCTTGAAAGGCTGCCTGTATGTTAATCCAGGGCATAAGCTATTTTCATTACAAATTTTTACATATCCGTTCAACCATTTTCGTGTGATTGAGTCAAAAACATCCAAGCACACAAACGTACACATTTATATTATTAGTAGGATTTGGAAATTTATGAACTTTAAGAAACACATCTGGACTTTTCTTGGTACTTACGTATTATCCCGGCGGTCATTCCCGCCAAACTGTTTTTTCGTCAAATGAGTTGCCAAACGTATTCAAAATCATTAATAATTTCATGTGCCCGGTATTTATTTCGGCAAAAAATCGCTTGTCTTGGCGGACCGCCGGGATAATACGTAAGTACCCCTTTCTTTACTTATGCTTTTTAATTTGGCGTAAAATCAACATAATTTCCATGTTTTTCAAATGCATGTGATTTTGCAAATAGAATTTCTGCTTTATTTCAAAAGCATCAATCATTTTGTGCGGGCGATAAAACGGTTTTTAATTAATAGTTAGAAAAATAGTTAAAATTTCAAAATTCTGAACCTCAGGTGCACTTTACCGAAGTTATGGGCTCAGTCATGCTCAAATTTTCAAAGCTCTGCTTTCTGTAGATTTATCTGGAGAATATTCATTTTTATTATAACAGATAGATAAATTTGGCATAAAACTGGCTTAATTTCCGTGGTATTTAATGTTTTTCAGATGCACGCGCTTCTTTGTTGAAGTAATAGCATTCTTGTTAGCTCAAAACATGAATCATTTGATACGGGCGAAACTCGCCAAGCATGGCAACGTATAAACGGTTTTTAATTAATAATTTAAAAAGTAATTAAAATTCTAAGTAGCCTATAACCATCTCCAGGGTCCCATCTATATCTAAACCAAAATGCATCCTAATTGATTCAGCGGTTTAGGCGTGAAAGCGTCATAAAGAAACAAACAAACAAACTCACTTTCGCATTTATAATATTAGTTAGGATAATTAGTTTTGCAGAGGTTGAAAAACCACCTATTACATATTACCCGACTATTTTATATTAACCTCCATTTGTAACTTTTTTGTAAATAATATTTTGTGTAACAAAATAAATAGTATTTTTCTTCACGAGTGACATTTCATTATAATTAGTTATATAGTATGTAGTGATGATTTTAGGGATTTTATTCAAGAACCTGTAATGTTATATTTAGAAATGTAGATGGTATTCCATAATAACCTGTTCTCCTCTATGTATAGATAATTTCTCTACAGGAGTCGAGATATCTTTTAGTTTGTATATCCGTTCTCTAACTTTTAGCCTTCTTTTTCTTTTTTTTTTCGCCTTAAATTTGCTATTTTGTAATAAGAGTACAAGAGCAAAATTCTTATTGGAACGCGTTTCATAATCGATCATTTAGTACGATTTTCCTTTTTTTAATCTAAAATGTTTGATTTTATCAGCGCACCGATTATGTTCTTGAGCTCTGCCTCTTCACATCTTCAAGTAAAATGCTCAAAAGATTACACACATATGTTTTTTATTTCGAATTCCTTAATAAATTAGTTCGAATGGGATATACAGATGTGTCAGGAGCATTCTTACGACTCAAGGCGCACATTCCTATTAAGAATGTCAGAACTAAATACACTTATCAATTACATCCAAATGTCCAATATGACAGCTAGAGCACATTTACCGGAGAAAACCTGCTGGGCTCTAGATCAATGATGTGATAAAAAGTAAAGTTTCCATGCGGTTCTTTCGCATAACAAACAAAAGAGTTTTCATTCTGTGATTTAACTTATCATTCTAAAATTTATGAATCTTTTTATCAGTTCATACGAAGATTTAGATAAGAATTCGGGCTTTTTTTTCTCATTACATTTTACTGGCTTCAGTGTATTGAGAATGTACTCAAGGGTGGATGCAATTTTCTCAGTGAAACTGTCCAAGTAATGTTATGGTTGCTGAACAATAGGCTTGCAACACAAATATCCTGCGTCATTTAGAGTAAGTACACAAAACAGCTTCTTACCGCGTTCTAACGTAGTTTAAGGATGTTCATTTTATTTCAGTGCTTTGTGGATATTCTTTTTTTAAATCATGCAACTTTTGAACAGCATTTATAAAAATATAATTGCGTTAGAGACTCGGAAAATTTTGGAATATCTCTTTACATGTTGTAGTACTGTTAACTATTACAAACAATAAACCTATAGAAGTTACGAAACATTAGAAAATAATGCTAAACATACGGAATTTCACGATATATCCAAAAGTACGCAAGTCCTCTGCCCCTTTTTGAGAGATATTTTTGTTCCCATAAGAACAAAATATTTTTCAGATAGTTGATAAGAACAAAATGTCGAACAAAAGTTGATAGTCATAAGAACAAAATATCGATCAGATAGATTCTTTCAGATAGTTGCATAAGACATACGCAGCTTTACTGTTAGTATTAGTCCGTAGAACCTGGGTTAAGACTATTAACTTTTTTCAAGTATTTTAACATAATTTGTTTGTTTTTAGAGCTATTTATTAAGTCCTGTGACGGGATCGCTCTTCAGGTGGAACACCCTTAACTGTCGTAAATATCCATAAATTGCAGCGGAATTAATATTTTGTTGCTCTATTAGAACTGGGCTATTCCCAGCTAATCGGAATGTGAATATTTGCGGAAAATATTTTGCCCGTGGCGTAATTTTTTACACCAAAATCTATTTATTTAATAAAGTTGCTGATGCATTTTTAAATTCCTACCATTAAAATGGCGTCAATCGCGACATCTAACTTGAATTATAGACAACATACAAAGAATTCTCATACCGTATACTTTTTTACTCTACCGGATAAAGCCTTCTGTAGTTGAAATATTTATCGGATATTGCCAAAACATTTAAAAGTTGAAAATCGCGAGAAATCGGGGAAAAAGTGATTTCCAAATCAAGATGTGTTTTTCGTTATGTTTGTCTGCAAATGCAAAATTTCGAACGATCAGTCTAATAGTTCAAGAGTAAATGGTGAACATATATAAGCACATACATTTACTATTATTTATATAGTTTTAAATTTTGCCTGTTTGCAAGTCGGCTTAAATTTAAATGCTAGTTTAAGTTCTAAAATGTCTTCTGTGAACTCGAATGCCGGAATCACGGCATTTTTTAAATAAGTACACAGTTTTGCTTTTTCCTTAGATGAATGTTTTACTCCTCCCGCCATTTGTTTGCTTTTATGCAAACAAAGTATCCTTCTAATATTCTACCCTTCCAAAGTAAAATCTTTTACTGTGAAAGATCGGGGTGATAGGGTCTGTCACAATTGATGGATTAAATACTTTGTTTTGTAAATTTTTTGTTTCTGCATTTCTAAAGAGGAATAAAAGTTACAGCTTGATGAATAATCAAAATGTATTGACATGTGAAAGATTAATTTGATTTTGAAGAATAGAACTGTGTTTTGGATATTAAAAGTAAGTAGAAGTTTGCTACTTTGTAATTTGTGGCATACTTAGTGGCCCTTGATAGAAATTTGTGAGAAAGCATTTTTGTTTATTGAAGATATATGAATATATATGAATAAAAAAGTATGCGATGCGCGCTGTCTCATTGCCACTCAAATTCAAAGATTTCTAAATCCCCCGAAATTCTAAATTTCATCAGAAATTTGCTTTTAAAGTCCGTGACAATACTTATTCAGGTATTACAAAAAATGCCTATAAATGTAAGTGTTTGAAGCTGTTTTTCTAAAGTTGCGAACATGAAAGGAAAATATTTTCATTTTGAATATGAGTTATGAATCAATAAATAAGCATATTTTAATAACATTATGAAATATGAAAATCTATTGCGATTATTTTTTTCACTAATTTCTAAAAGTGCTTTCCCCAATTAA
Source organism: Cheiracanthium punctorium (assembly GCA_038373885.1). Taxonomy (NCBI): domain Eukaryota; kingdom Metazoa; phylum Arthropoda; class Arachnida; order Araneae; family Cheiracanthiidae; genus Cheiracanthium; species Cheiracanthium punctorium. Next base: position 585,083 of record JAWZYV010014839.1, on the reverse strand, counting down.
AAAAGTAACTGGGAGGGTTTTTTTTTTTTTTAACGAAGCAAAATATGAAAATTCAGATTAAAAAAATTTTTAATGACGTTTTAGCAACCTGACTTACATAAATTCGAAACTGGGATTAATTAAAACAGGTTAAAGTAAATGTATATTTAAAATTCCCACTAATTATTATGTTTTAAGTTATCCGACTACGTTGAAAAAGTCAATTTTGGCGAAAATTCACATTTGCATTTTCCTGTCTCAAAGTAAAGCCCCATACTTAGATACTCTAAAACTGCTTTTATCCTAAGTCTATGTGTTGTACAACTCTAGTTATAGCTACATAAATAGTAAGAGATGGTTGACAGAATTTTCAATACTTTTATTAAAAACGAAATTTTTTCGCAGCTACTGCACGTAAAACACGATTTCGCAAGAACCAATGAACGATAAATGATTTAACTTAGCACGCATGTTTCTTAGACCTATCTGAGTGTAATAGACCGCAGGTTTTGGTGTAGATCAATTTTATTATGTTTTACAGCTTTTCTATTTTAGAAAATAGAATGAATTATGAAAAAAATGCTTATGCTAATATGGACTAATCATAAATCTGCAAGTTTTGGGAATGCAACTTAACCTGCCATCTGTTACATTAACAACAGTTAGATCAGTACACATGCAAAGCCGCGTATGATTATTTTGAAAAGCATTTTTCGTAGCCCGTTTTTCCCTACGATGAAATTTTCATTAAATTTTGCAATAAAAACTTCATTCTTTTAACATAAATATAATTTAAATTATCATTTTCAAGTTTTTTCTTTGAAACACACCAAAAAATATTCAGCGTGTGACATATTATTTATTTTAAGAAAACGGTCTAGGAACGTAGTCAGATACCTTAAATAATGATATATTTTTACCTGTCACAGAAGTTAGGGGTAGCCCCTAACTCTTAAAGTCTCTTGGAGTTAGTAAGCTGGTAAGTTAGTATGGACTGTGATGCCTTTAAGCTGTTGCTGCTGGTTTCTACTTTTAGACTTTTATCCCGGGGTCTGTATAAAAAGTATAGGTATTTTTTTCCCCCCTGAGGTGACTATACGTCAAAGCGCGCTCCCACCGCGCATGCTCGGTGGTGGATGATGAAATCTTAACCTGCGATCGCCAGTCGCTCAGTCAATAAGACTCGCCAGTCGCCTGTAACCAAATAATGACTTGAAAGTTATACATTTTTCTGAATTGACCAAAAAAAAAAAAAAAAAAAAAATAAATTAAAAATCGAGAGAGAGATGCTATTCTCCTTTATCAAATAAATTTGATTTGAAAAGTGAGAGTAAAATTCACTTTCCAAATTTGCTCGCTAGTGCTAAAAGGTTACTTTGATTGCCTGCTCAGTCTAGAATACCGTAATTCTTAAATTTCAACAACTAGAAAAAGAAAATCAAAGTTAACGATTTTTTCAGGATTTATATATTTCTTTCTGTTTTGTTTCTTAAACTTTTTATAAATTATATCCCACACACATGTCAATAAACCTCATTTAATTTTAATTTATAAATCTAGATTGCTTAGAAACCATGTTCATAAACAGAAGAGTTAACAACCATTGCAGAATATCATTGCTTTCCGACCAATGGTCGAGTAGATGAGACACTGAACATTGGTAGATGGCAAGGTCCAGTGTTCTAGTCTATCGAGCATCTGTCGATGTAATGGTTGGGAGTTTTGGGCAGTTTTCGCCAGATGTAATGTACATATGCGGTAGAACACCATAAAGTCTGCTGACCGGATTGTATGGTGGATAAAGCACCGTACTACGGTTTCGGGTTCGACTCCCTGCTGTCGGGGTTCGATCCCCGACTGGGCGTGGTTGACGTATGTCCGTCCCTTCATAGGGGGTGACGTTGGTCCACCTACTAGGTGGCTCCATAATAAAGTGGCCAACAATTCCGGCCCGTTGTGGCCAAAACCTTCCAAGGCAGCGGCCGGCCATTGGAGAGGAAAAAAAAAAAAAAAAAAAAAAAAAAAAAAACTTAAAGTCCTCCACCTAAAGCATCCCTCCCCCCCAGGTAGATAACCCTCGTGCAGGTTTGCATTAAACTCAATGCACACATTGCTTCCATAATCAATCATCTGCAAGCATAGGCGTAGAGTTATATGGGCCCGTGGGGCTCGAGCCCCCCCAATAAATTGTGAATAGGGGCTGAGCCCACCCAATAATTTACCACTAAATACAGAAAATTAATTTATACTAACATAAAAAAAAGTATTTCACGCCATTTACAAACGTTTAAAAAAAACTTTACTTGGACTTTTAAAATTTTCTTCGTTTGATTTCAATCATGATTTAGTATTCATTGTGACGCCACGTAACACACAATGTTACTATAAGCTGCCCTCACCAGGCTCTGGTTAATTAAAATCAGATTATGCAATGTAAAGTATGAAATAAATAAAAGTTCAGATGTGTCTAAAATGCACTATCTCATCGAAAATGTTTTTTTTTCCTCCTTTGGATATTTTACACTGCTTCTATTTTTAACTTATAACATGGTAGGAAGATACTAACATGGATACTTACCCTACATAGGTGCAGCACAAAAATTTTGCTATATTTTAAGCCGAAAAATCATGTAGAAAAAGTGATTATATATATTCCATGGTAGTTGGCAGCTATTACTAAGTTATATGTACGTGAATCAGTGGCGTAGCCAGAAATTTTTCATGGGGGAGTTACGACTTCTGCAACTCACATATATGTATACGGGTGTATGATAAGGGAGTGAAAAATATACATTTTGTATGGAAAAAAATTCCTCATGGGGGGTATGACCCCCCCTAACCCCCCCTTGGCTACGCCACTGACGTGAATATATGTGGTTGTGGGGCCCGGCCCCCCAATAATTTTGAAAACTTTACGCTTATGTCTGCAAGTATGATGCTAGAAATCCATAGAATACCCGCTATACACCTATAAGGCTGAAACCTTTTCACTGGTTTATAAACCTTTAAAAAAAATTTTTTTTTAATTCACGCACCTCATAAAATACAAAACGTGCTCCCCCAGTTTCATTTCGTATTGCTGCATTCCAATCGCTAATGACCTCGGCGATATAATTCACATATCAATTGCAGCCGCATATCCGTTGTGACAACCTGTGTGCGTATCTCTTTGTAAACCTGCTCTGTTTGAGATTCTAGATGTGTTATCTACTTCTGGGAAACAAGTGTTTGCTCAAGATCTTCCACATTATTATTCAGTAGTCCACGTTCCTGAGAGGAAGGAGCTCTCTCTCTTTTCCATGTCCCCTCTCATCCAAAACAACTTCTTACTTTCTTTTTCTTTTTTTAAATAACGAGGACGTGGAAAAAATCACTTCCAGCGGATTTATTTATCTTTCCTCTTTATTTGTTATCGTCCTTTGCCTTGTGTAGTAATCGAAAAATTAATCTCGGACAATATTTCTGTTCTCAAAGAGCTCCACTTTATCTGTGCTTGAAAGGTTTTGTCAAAACTCTCTAAATCTTTGTCAAAGAGTGGGAAAATTTATATTATACTTCGTACGTTTGCTTTTCATGTAGTATCTGTGATAACGGATTATGTAATTACATTCGGGGTATTTTTTTTTGGGGGGGGGAGCATCTATTTAATTTCATTACATTTTTAGACATGGTGAAAGATCATATACAAACAACAGAGTAACTACATAGTTGAAAAATTTGTAATAATTAAAATGTGAAACAACACATTGGTTTGAAAGCATTTTTCAAATAATTCTAAAATTAAGTATTTTAATGAATCAGTGATGTGAATTATTTGCATCAAAGCTAGTTAAAAGTGTGTGAAATTGCGGAAATTCTTTTTCTTTTGATTTAAATTATAATTCTCCTGATCTTTTGCTTATCCCTAATTGAAACTATGTACATAAATTTCCTCTCGTGTTTCAGATGCATATTGTATCATTAAAATTTTGTCAATATTTTAAGAAATGTGCATACCTTCAATAAGCTGCATTTTTGGTAGATTTAAATTTAAAATAAAGCCTTATTGGTTGAACTTAGCGTGTTTACAAATATTGAAACACAAGTATTTTGCATTCAAAGTAATTTAAACAAGCATTTAAAATGTTTTCTAAAGCATATTTGTCTTAGTAAGATAAATATTCCATAGTACAAGCCTTCTGTATTCCACGTTTTTTCATCCTACATTTTGACAATTTATTGAATTTAAATAAAGCTTCTTTTGACACAGTTTGATGGTTTATACCAAAAAAAAAAGAAATTTTTTTTCAAGTGTAAATTGTAATTATATCCCTGTGCATTATTGCACACAAGATGTTGCCATTTCTCTTGCCTGGGTATCTTTTCCTTCTGAGTAAAGACTAGGATATTTTGTTATTTCTAGAAACTAAACAATTGCTTATGCTCTAATTTTTAAAATTACCATATCACACTCAGGCTTTTAAAAGGATTTAGCAACTCATGAGCGAATCAGTTATCTGGCGAAGATGCAAGAGATGAATTTATAGAAAAGAAAAACTTTGAAATCACGATCATCAATGCCAAAACTAAGTCCAACTTCAAACTTTAGTCCAAGCGTGAAAACTCTTTAAAATTATACAATATTTGTAAATGTAAATACTATATTGTAAATACTATAAATACTCTTTCATGGCTGCGTGGATCGGAAGGATAAAGTGAAACTCAAAAGTGCAGCTACTTCCTCGTTGTAAGTTCTGTGTTGTTAATGTAATAAATAATGTTTCGAAAACAAGCGATGAGCTAGCTGCACAGTGCACATTTTTTCTGAAAACAGCAAAACTAAACTATAAAAGAGAAAGTGCTGCAATATATATATATATATAAAGCTAAAAAGTGAAATGTCGGTTATTTTGACTATATTTTACGTCATTCGCGACCTAAAAACTGCAAATCAATGAAAATATTTTTAAAGATTCGTGAAAAGAATGTTGAAAGGAATCATAGCGTTATTAAAATAAAAACTATTATTTTCATTTCAATTAAAAATCTTTGAAAACTGTTTTCTTTCCTTTTTCCAAATTTTGAAGGTCATAAAGACAAAAAATGATATATTTTTTAATAAGTTTCCCACATTGAGAACACCAAAGTACAACTTTATTTTCTATTAGAAGACGTTTATTTAAAATACCTATTGTTTGGCTCACTGTAATATTTATTTTTTCAAATGAAATAATTATTGACTCCTTTAACAGCTGTTTTCTAAGTATACATGTCTTTCAGGGACTCAATGTGGACTAAAACGAACTTCAAATTTTCGCCCTTTTCCAAGATGCTCAGAGGGTTAAAATACCATACTTTCCTCCTGCGTGTCCACCCACCCATCTATCCGACGCGGAAGAATAAATACTAAGAAAAAAAAAAAAAAAGACGATTCCTATTACAGCTCGAGTTGTTCGCAATAAAATTTGAAATGTCAGATTCTGAGAGCTGTATAACCATGCGTCTCTCAAATACTGTATTTATCCAAAGCTGTCAAGAAAAAAAAAAGGAAGACATGCCTCTTGACCTTAAACCATTTTTTCCCCCGCCCCGCGAAGAAGAGACTCTTAGCATTTTTAAAAAAGACAATCCTCCTTCATTCGGTTGATGTATCAACAAGGGTAAATATAAAGAAAGTTGTAGTATTTCTCTGCAAACATATAAGAAAAAATATATAACGAATGCGGCTCTTACAAAAATAAAGTGTCAGGAGTGACTAAAATGTTTCTTTCTTTTTTTTTTTTTTTTTTTTTTTTAGCCTTTTACTGCAATATTTGACTATTGTTACAAAAAAGTATTTTCTTTTTAATTAAAAAATACTTTTTTTTATTGTATTACCAGCATAAAAGGTAACATAATAAACTGTATTTATAAAATAAAAACTTGAAAATACGGAAAACGGGGCGCCGCCAGCACTATTTTAAGTAATTTTATTCCAATAAACTCCGGAAGAAATTCCGTTCCAAACAAGAGCTGACCTTTATTTACGGAAATGCTCCTGCATTCAAACATAAATGCAAAATTTCCCGAAAATTTTCAAATAAAGTACGGTTATTCTATTAGAGGGTACAGATAGCACTAATAATAGTCCCAAAATATGCAGCGCATATAAAAACTATTTATCAAGGTTTCTTGCGTACATCTGTTACAGTGATTTTTTTTTTTTTTTAGAATTCGTGCCAAAATGTACTTTTTGAAATCGGTTGTTACGTATTAATCCTTCGTATTCCCGTGTTTCAGATGTACAACATACCAATTAAAGCTATATAATTTAATCATAGTGTATTACAAAATATTCGAATGACTGGTTTTTTTTTCTAGAATAACGTAATCATAAATATAATTTTAATAAAAAAGTCTAAAAAGTTTGTACTGTACTATTTTAATCAATATTGTAACATGAAACTGTATTTTGTCTTTCAGTCTCACTGTAACTGCTGCTCATAAGTACTGCAATACTATTGGTTATTGCAGTACTTATAGTGTTTTTTCTCAGTCAACCTAACAAGAATATTAATGATTGCTTAAAAAGTTCTCAGTTTAAACTATTCACTAACACTTCAGATGCTAGTGATATATTTTCGAGTACTACAGAAATAAAAATAATCGGTTTATTGAACTCAATAACGTACGCGTTTTGGTGAATAAAATGTTGCCTAATTTACAAAACTGTAAAATTAATACAATTTCAGCATGTTTATAACATGTTTTTGCACATTTCTAAACTGCACGTTTTAAAACTTCAGTTGTTGTTATATAAAGCATTATTTATTTATTTAATTTTACTGGAAAAGATTTTGTAGCTTCAACATTCATTTTATATATTCATATTGCATTTTCCTAGATTCAAATTATACCATTTCATTCTGTAAATGAATTTTTTACAAAACTAATAGCTGGCTGATGTTTATATTTAATGTAACTCTTTCATTACTTAATGCAGTTAAATATAATTACCTATCGCCACACGTATGCGTCTATGTGTATCAATAATGATATTTTTTAATTGAAGATGGGCATATCTGATTACAGAATGTGAGATTTTCTCAGAATACCCTTGAAGAAGTGGCTATCGATATTGGGATCTCGGACGAGCTGGTTTTATCGAATTAATGCGCTCGTGGGATATCAAACTTGTCACAATGAGTATTCGACTGGAACTGATAAGTTCATTTGGTAGATTTCAGTTCTCATGGCTTCGAAGGAATGCTCTTGCTTTTGATTTGTGACGCTCCTGAGCAAGTTACTGCGAGAATTACAGTGTTCGAGTAAGCATCTCATACTTTACAAGAAAAGAAGTTTTCTTCTATCGAAACCACCACGGGATTTATTAACATTAGATTACTTATCATTGCTTGCCTGCTTTTATTCTCTAACATCAACCTCTATAATTTACGTTCACAATGGCTAAACTAGGCAAGCCAGCTAATCTTATTCTTTCGTAGAACTCCAAATCAGGCGTATTCAGTTGTATAATAAATCCTTATTCCTTTACCTAAAACAATTAATTTCCGCTTCTGTTTTCTCATGCAGACGATATACTGATTAAAAATAACGATTCGAGATCATTCAAAATTTTTTGCTAAGCAAATTTTAAAGCAACCCACAAAAACTTGCGCAACAAAACTAGCACCTGAATTGACACAACCAGAGGTATCGGAGGACATTGGAGCATAACAGATTTTACGTACGTCAGCTCCCTTTTCCTTACACGGTAGAGATGAGTTCGGGCTCATTTTTTGAAGCCCGAGCCCCGAAGACTTTTAATCCGAGCCCGCCCGAGCCCGAGATTTATTATTAAAGTTGGAGCCCGAGCCCGAAATTTCAGCTAAAGACAAATAAAATTAACTACTTCATTAATAGGATACAATAAATTTTGGAGCTTCACACACCTTCTAGTCTCCCGTGCCGCTATTTTTTAAAAATAAGTGCGTCTATTTATCCCATGAATCACTTTTAAAAATCTGTTTCAAGGAGTATGTTCAACAAAGGAGAAATTTTTCACGAGCCCGAGGCCGAACGCAGTCGTGAATTACAGAGCCCGAGCCCGAGTCGGGCCCGGGCTCGGGCTCGGGCTTTCGGGCTCGGGCTGAGCCCGTCTCATCTCTATTACACGGTCCACAGCAGATTCGGTCGAGAGAGGAATTAACCTTCTCAAAGCCTGGACAAGCCGTTGCTGCTTCAGTTTCTGTGTTATAACGGGAACCGAGTTTATTCGATCCATCTGCTGCCGGAAGCCGAAGGAACATATTTTTTATTAAATATTTTTCAACACTGTCTTGTTTGCGCTTAAATTATTACAGTCGAAGTCGCTTATATCAAGGTTGAAGGGACCGCGATAATTTGCTCGTTAAATCCAACAGCTCGTAATTGCCTGGTTTAGTATAACCCTGTTCCGCCCAATGTCCTACGTATGAAACATCCAAATCTTAACTGCGCTTCATGTCGCAAAAATTTATAAGCGTTATTAAATTTTCCATCTTTAACCCCTTGCGCACCAGGTTGACTTTAGGATTAAAGACACTCAAAACCAAAAAAGTCCTTTCATTTCGATAGACAGCTATCGGCATCTAGTGGGCTAAAGCGAACACTTAAATCAACATATGATGCAGGTCACATTAATAAACCCCAATTTTCACGCTTTGTGTAACAGGCAAGCAACAATTGCAGCAAATGTACTAAAATCATGAGATACGTTTTTATGCCTTGATATACTAGGACGATCATCGACTAGCGGCAGACGGGCGAAAAAGCTTCAGCCGATCTAAGGAAAGTACTCGACTCCCTTCTAATGATTAGATACATAGGCGGCCTCTAGCGGAGCATAGCGACGAATCACGATGCAAGCTACTGCTTACGCACTCATGCACACACTATAAACTTAATGATTAAAGCTCACATGCGCCATCTTACAGCGCAAGGGGTTAATTCACCAGTAATTTAAAAAAAAAGAATGCTTTAATGTTACAATGTTACACGAGTAAAAATTTCGCTTTTATATAATTTTTTAAGAAATTAACACCACTTGTTCAAAATAACGATTCGAGAAACAATTGATGTCAAACAGTGGCGTAGCCAGAAATTTTTCATTGGGGGGGGGGGGGGGGGTACGACTACTGCAACTCGCATATATGCATACATGTGGGTGATAAGGGAGTGAAGAATATACATTTTGTAATGGCAAAAAATTCCTCATGGGGGGGGGTTATGACCCCTCCCCTTGGCTACGCCCCTGATGTCAAAAATTTATTCATTTGTCTAGGCATAAGCTATAATTTGTAAATCTAGTTTTAGTGATCTAGTAGAAATGGTTTAGTTTTAATCACAGCAACCAACAATTTATTTCGATTTCCCTCGTTAAACCTGGGTGCTCGTTAAATTCGAGCTCGCATTAACCGAATTACTGACCTTAAATGCATGATCAACCTCTGCACTCGAATCGCAGGAAGGTGCCACAGCAGAGATTCCACTTCTGGGTCCATCTGATGTGACCGGTGTGTTACGCTAATACCTAAACACTAGATCAGATAGAGACATTCAGTGACCCAGGTCAGGAAGCAACGATGGACAAAGAAAGGGAATCGTTGCCGCAACGATTTTGTAACGCAGAGAGCGGATATGTCAGAGCAGATAAGAAACTGGAAGTATTTCTTTTAATCACTGTCTTCAGAACTTTAATCTAAAACTGTTTGCATGTGGTTTACTCCTGTAAAAGTTGCTTTTGAAGGAGAGGATTACTGTACTACACTAATCAGTTTATTTCACATCTTTAATGCTTCACCAATATATATTAATTTTGCTTTACACCAACGTTTCCAAAATGCTCTTTAAACAATGACTGCTTGTGCTTTAAGGTCTTCTTCGTAACATATTCGCTGCCGATGGCGCACCAGCGGGTAACAGTCACCACAGTTTAAGCTAAATTTCTTTCTTCAGTTTTGTCATTAACTAATTAATTTTTTCGAAAAACGCGCAGTTAGTTTTGATATGAAATATGTGAAATTTTTGTTATTTACGACACGAATCATGTATTGTTGAAAACAAAAACGATATCTTACATGGAAAATCGACAGAAGAAATTTGGCTGACAGTGAATGTACTAAAAAGAAAAGAAAAACTACCAATGCTGTATACGCTCTTTTTTATCCGATTGCATTAGTGCTTTAATTATCGAAGTTAATTTTGTTTCATATATGAACATTTCGAAAATGGCCTTTAAACGGTGATTGACCCTAAACTTTTGACTTACAGGCTTTTAGATATTCTTGTAAAAATGGAAAAAATTGTAGAAAATGATGCTGTACACACTCGTTCACTATATCTCATATCACTCATTATTGGGGTGCAACCAAGGGGTGGGCTAAGGAGCCTGGGCCGTATGGAAGTGTGGATTTTTTGTAAATGAATGTCAATAATTTAGCCCTTTTGTGACAAATGGCTTACGGGCTCTCCCCGATTTTTTACAAATTAAAATGTATTTGCGTTTCTAGCAGTTAAAGGAAAGCAATGCACGCAACTGAAAGAAAACAAGTAATATTTTGTCTTACAAGTCGTCTCCAAGATCAGTTTTAGTAAAGGTGTTGTCTTGATTCATTTTATTTCAATTTTTTTCAAAGGATATTGAAAAATGTTTTTGCTTTTAGCTCCAAAACCCTTATTTTACTCCCATCTTAATTATATACTCTAGCTTGTAAAAAATATTTTAGTGAAAAATGATAAAAATAAAGAAAATAATAAGAAAATGAAAAAAAAAATGGATTAACTAACCGAAAGTAACAAACCAAGGGAAAATCCGGAAGCTATAACCGAAAAAAAAAAAGAAAAAAAAAATCGTATGCGCGCACACTCAAAATGTGCGATCGGAATGATATCAGCAGAGCGCCGTACTTCTTTCCAACTCTCTCCTCTTCTCTTCTCATCTCAGAGAGCGGGAAGGGAAGGGGGTCAGAAGGGAAAATTTCCGTTCGCACGAGCGATCGACTTAAGACTGCGTTGTAGTAACCTTCACTACAGTGCGTTAGCTATAATAAGCATATTTAATAATAGTGGGGGGGGGGAGAGAGTAATACTGACGTTTTAAATTCACACAAATCTAGAAGTGTACCTAATATTTGTTTTGAATTTAATTTGTTAATGTGTTTATTCTTTAGTATTTCCTTTGAGGGTTCACGTGCTCACGTGCTCAAATGGAGGAGCTGCCGCTGTAGTTTGCTTTGTATTCTGCAAGGAAGAACGAAATGGAAAAATAAAATCCTTGAGAGAGTGCTCCGATAGAGCAATTTTCAATAGTTGAATTTTTAATCTGTCCTTCAGGGCATTTGGCAAATCGGATTCACAGTGTTTTAAGAGTGTTTTACCCGAAGAGCGATCGTCGTCATAGGACTTTTGGAACAGCTGTATAAACAAACCCATGATGTTTGAACACCCGAAAAAAATGAATAAATGCTTCTTCTTCAGCCAACTTAACTACGGACTAATACTGAGAGTAAAGCTGTGTGTCTCATGCAACTTTCAGAAAAAGTTCATAAGCACAAAAATCGCCTTCAAAAATGGGGCGTGGAGTTACCAATTTCGGGAAATATTACAACATTCCGTATGTTTAGCATTTTTCTTTAGTGATTCATAACTCCTATAAGTTCATTTTTTGTAACAGTTCACAGTACAACTTGTAAAGAGACACGCTTAATTTTTTCCAAGTCTTTAGCTCAAGGAGATTTTTTAAAACGCCGTTCAAAAGTTTTATGATTTAAAAAAAAAGTCTTGTTGTTTTTTGACTGTATTAAGTTCATAAAATTGTATTCTGATCGCTTTAAAATACAAGAAAAAGCAGAAGTATAATTTATATATATTTTTTCTGTATATTTATTTTTTTATGATATGTGTGTGGCATTGCAATTATAGAGTTTTATCTGGAAGACTTGTATATTTACAGTTAAAATAATAATATGTTATTTATTGAATGATAAAATTTAATCATTCGTTAGAACGGTTTTATAACATTATTTATTTTATTTTATATAAATTATAAAAAAAAAGAAGAGTGTTATTCTAAATCAGATTCTGAAGAATATTATGTATCCTTGTATTGTGTAGCCATTAATTTGAAACCTGATGGAACACGTTCTTCATTTCTGCTTTATAAGACCTTGCATTCATTGTGTTTTAGACATTCCCTTATTAATCAGATAAGGACTCAATTTCCGTTATCAAACTCTACCTCCACCCACAATATTTAATTGTTCACTTTGCATCTCTCATTAAATCATTTCCGTCCAACCGATCTCAAAATTATTTAAAGCGAACATGCTAATAAACATCTGCCTCACTTAGGAATTAAGAGTAATCGCATCATAGTTCATTACAGTGCATTTGGAAAGGCGTGTTCGCATTTATTCCCCAGTTAAAATCGCTTATATCATCAGAGAGAGAGAGTGCTGCTCTGCACCGCACAAAAATAAATGTCAACCGGTTTTCAAAGACAAAAAACGTGCGGTTGTGCAAGGTACGCGGAAATAGGTGTGGGCTTTACAGTTTGGACTCTTGCATGAGGGGTACTTGCTGACTAGCATTCATCATAACGTTTAATTTTAGCTGGGACTTATTTCCAGCAGGGTTTCGGGGCCCCAATAAAAAGTCCCCCTTCCCTCCCCCCCCCTCCCCCACAAAAAAAAATTTACTCTTTAAATCAGGTATGGACAACAATGTATGTAAACTTGCGGGCCAAACTTTAGGATGTTAGTGAAGTCGCGGGTCGAACTTCAAGATGTTAGTGAAATCGCGGGCCGTATGATTGGGATTTATATGGGTTTTATAGAGGGTTTAAAATGTTTCGCGGGCCGGATCAAAAGCCGTGGCGGGCCACATCCGGCCCGCATGCCGGCGGTTGCCCATATGTGCTTTAAATGAAAAAAATATGTATATATATATTATATATTAAAGGTATTCCACCTAAAGAACGATGGTCTTAACACGACTTTTGAACAGCTTTAAAAAACAAACCAATGGTGTTAAATACACGAAAAAATTAATAATGCTTCTTCACCCAATGCACTACGGACTAATACTAACAATAAAGCTGTATGTCTGATGCAACTTTCAGAAAAAAAATTCATAAGCACAAAATCTCCTTTATAAATGGGCCGAGAAGTTACCTGGAGGGAAATATTGCAAATTTTCGCATGTTTAGCATTTTTTTCTAAGTGTTTCGTAACTCATATTGGTACATTGTATGTAACAGTTCACAGTACAACTTGGAAAAAGACATTCTAAATATTTCCGAGTTATTAGCACAATTAAATATTTTTAAAAACTGTTCAAAAGTTGTGTGAATTCCGAAAAAGGCAGCGTAAAAGGGTAATTTCGAGAATTCCATATTTTGATTTTAATTAAGGAAAAGGCAAACTAACTTCGTGAAAAAATAACAGTAATAATAATTACTCTGTTACCATTTCATAGCACTACATCCACAATACAGCCACATTTTTTTCAGCTGAAGTCACAGTCTTTTTAAAGTCTCAGCCAATTATTCAGCGTAAATTTATCATTTAGGCATGGCCTGTGCAGCCAGTGCCATATCACTGGCAGGGCAAACGCAGCAACTGCCTAAGGCCCACAGATTTTAGAGGCCCAAAAATCTTACATTTTACATTTTTATAATTTTACAATGAAATTAAATAGGAGAAAAATATTTCAAAACATTTCTTAATTATAAAACATAAACAATGAAAATAATTCAAATTTACATTTCTCCATAAATTAATTTAAAATTCTTTTCAATTATTCGAGATTCTCTATAGTCTATATAGCATACCAGCAGGTAAGACAATAACCAACCACATTTTGTAAACAGTATTTTTAATGTTAAAAAATTACAAAGTTTCGAATTATTTGTGCGAATTGGTTGTTATTATAAAATATTTTTAAAAAATTACTGTTTACAAAAAGTGGTTGTATTCCGTTCATGTTGGAAACTGTGGTACAGCATTTCGATGTAACGTTTCACTATGTGTTTCATTGACATTATGCAACTATATTCATTTATTTAAGATTACTTAATACAAAATTTGTGTTTGGAAGGGGGGAGATATTTAAAACTTTTCAGAATAAACCAATCATAATCTTTTCCTCTTTTTTTTCTGCAAGGGAGAGGTTATCGCGTGGGGTCCAATTTTTTTCCTCTGCCCTGGGACCACAGTTGTCTTGATCGGGCTCTATATACAGCGGTGATGCTGATCTAGAGGAAACCATAGAGCTAAACTTCAATCGGAACAGATAAAAGGAAATAGCTTGCTAAGTGAAGTGAAGTGAAAATCTATCCAGCAATAGATAAAAATATCTGATATAAACTTTAGATACAAAAATATGGTAGAACAAGTTACTTGAAAAATACTAAATGAAATTAAAGATTGAGAATTAAATAACATAATTGAAAATATTATCTAACAATATTTGTCGCCAACAACATTCGAAAAAATAAATTAGAATATTCTGTCAACGACTGATAGAAAAAATCATACCAAACAATGAGGCTGCCGATTTGATCCAAGCACATAAGTTCTTTTTTATCCGTTTAATTATTTACATAATTTGCACTTTTAATTTACAAAACTATGTACAAATAAAACCGCTATCTTAATCTCGTTTCATACAAACATCAAAACTACATGGAAAAGCATAATAATACTGCGTGCTGTTCTATTTTTTTAAACATTTTTTCTCCGCTGTTGCCACTCAGTTTAAAGGAAAGTAAATGAAATTAGATTTCTATTCTGCCAGGTACTTTTAAGCAAACGTTCGAATGTATGACATCAAATTGACTTTTTTCACCGAACTATTGCGTTTCATTTTGCACCTTGATTAAATGATTATTTTTGTTATGCTCTTTCTAACATCTCTCTTCATATTCTGTGATATAAAGTTATTTCGTAATTTAATAATGAAGTTTTCGTTAAGAAGTAAACTGAAACTTTTGCTCTGGGCCCATTTATCTAAATCGTCCTTCAGTTTTTGTCAATGTGTCTGAGGGGCATGATAAGTTTTTAGACAGGAAAACTAAATTTAGAAAATGCGCATGTTCGATCGTCTACTGTAGCATTTTGTGGGTTCCACAATTTGTGTTCTCGTAGAACACCATTGAAATGTTTGAAGATAACTGTTTGCAGAGAATTTAGTGACTGCATGAATCTATTACTAAAACTTTAGATTTTAATGCTGAATGTGGAATGTGTTATGTTGATATGTTGTACCTCCACTGTCAGATTCGGGGGTCTTATCGGGGTTTGGCTCTCGGAAAAGTTCCGTGAGTTTAGATACTGCTGTTCGATGGAAAATTCGAAAAGAACACTGTAAATCTCATACTGCAATAAATCAAAAGGCCTTTCCAATGAAAAGAACTAAACATTTTATCCTCATGTCAGTATATTAGACGTTAAAATATAAATTCAGCCGTGGATTTCGAAAAAAAATATCGTGTGATTGTGGTAGATATGCACAAATAAATTAATTAAGACTAGCACTTCAAAATTTTTATATTGTTTCTTTACAAGCTGTTTTTGTGCACAAAAATAAACGATCAGTTGCGAAACTAAAAAAAAAAAATTCTTAAAAATGGAAAATTTTGCAGAGCATGTCATTTTTTGAAAAATTTTGCTGTCCAATTCTGTGTTTAAGAATTTTTTTTCTGAAAGTCTCTTAAAAGTCACCGTTTTCCCTTTGATTTCAATGTATAGTGCAGCTTATAAAGAGTCATTCTGAATTTTTTCGAGCCTCCAGCGAAATTAGTTTATTTTAATTGGTATACCACCTTGGTAGAAAGACTTTCTAAGGGGTTCTAACGCGTATTCACGTTACATCTGGAGAAAACCTACCAAAACTCCAGACCGTTTGATCGACAGCCGCGCGATGGGACCCGAACCCGGGACCTTCACACTTCGGCCGTCTACCATTTTCAGTGACATAACCACTGTGCTGCCATAGTCAGGCAGAAGGAAAAGTAAAGCTAATTTATAATTCACCATTCTGATATGGAACAAACACAAGATTTTAAATTCTTTGCTACCAAAAAATGAAATCATAAGAAATTCCAGATTTTGCAATTAAAAATTTGTTGAAAATTTATCTGTTTGAATTTTTTGCAAAAAAGAAACGTTACTTTCCCGTTCCCCTAATCTATATAATATCGGACTCAGTATAAAACCTAATTCACAATAAACAACTCCCCACCTCCCACCCCCTTTGTAACAATTCTCCATTTCCTCGTGTTAAAAATAATAAACTAAAATTCATAATTCCCGAACGGGTAACAGGTGCTGTACCAAAAGCCATCGTCGCGCTGCGACTGGCAAATCCTGTTATGAAAATTCGCGTCTGCATTGCTACGTCTTGTCTCGGGGGCATCGCATTGTGGTCATCATTCTTTTCACACCGGACTTCTCTACGCAACGCCCTAGGGGCCTTCTCGAATAAATAAATAATAAATAAATAAAGCGCGAAACTCGGAGAGAACTCTCTTTAGGTGCGGCCCCACCATTACTAGATTCCTCCACGATAGAGGCACACAGTGAATTATGGAGCGTCGGACCATTGTTGCAATTAGCCATCCACGCTTTGATACGGCTGAAGCCTATAGGCTTCAGACCTCGCAGTGAAAAAAGTACGGCGAGATTTTTGATAAATGCATTCCATCAGGAACATTTCTGCCTCTAATAAGCACCGTACACACGCAAACAGATGTTTTTCGCTTCAGATGCCATTGTAAGGCGGTGGAAATTAATATGTTGAAGAAATTTTTAATTCGATAGACGCTTAAATTGCCCTCACTCGCGATTTATAAAAATACACTCTCATATTTCTTTTTTTGAGTTCTGTGCATTTTTCATTTTTTTAACGTCTGCTGATAACACCCGGGGAGTTTATTGCGTGAAATTAGTTAGAGTGTTAAGTCTGAGTGGCTTTTTCTGTAATGAGCAGTAACGCGCAAGCATTTAGAAGGATTTAGAGGTTGTTGACATTTTCAAGTTTGAGAACTTCCAACTATAACAGTATTCATTTATTTATTTTTTTTTTTTTTAAGTGAAAGAGTTTGTCTGTCTTCATAACGAGTCAAGGCTAGAATCTTGTGATTTTTTTAAGTTGCCCCTTGGGCAACCATTCAAATCATTTTGGTTGCCCGCAAGGAAAGTTTGTTGTCCTTAAATTTTCGCTAAGCAATTTAAAGTTTAACAATGAAAAACAAATACAATGAATAATAAATATGTTACAGTGAAAGTTAGACAAATGTTTATTCATAAATTTGCCATTATTTGATAATGAAAATAGGAATAAAACTGTACCTGTGGTATTCACCACTTTTAATCATCTTCAGTTGTACAGCTCTCTTCTGTACAACTATCTTCATTACCAGTGGCGGCCCGTGGTCAAAACTGTTAGTGCAGCCGGAAGCATATGAGCTCCCCCCCCCCCTTCCTCCCGACAGGAATGGAAAATCTTTGTTACTGAATTCGAAAACGGATTAAGCCCTCACCGAGGAAAAATAAATTTCATAAAAAATGCAAGAGATCCTATTTTACTTCCATAACATTTACATAAATTTCAACCAGCCGCTCTTATCCTCAAAATTGCATTAATCCGTGTCTGATTCGAAGTTTCCTTAGAATTTTCTTTTGTAACGATAACTTCAGAAGGAAAGAAAATAAAAAAAGAAAACTTACTTATTTTTTATAAGTCGAATCAATCCTCCTTTCTTTTAAACTTGCGAATCGGCCAGTGATGTCCTCATAAAAAAGCGTTGTTTTAATTCAGATATCAATAATTTTAAAAGCTCTTTAAAATTTCCCATGTTTAAAGAATTTTCTCGCTCGCCATGTCCTCTAAATGCCAGTTCTTGCTTACTTAAAAACAATACTGCTTTGATGGGTAATTGTCCATTAATAAGCGTCTGTCCAGGCTTACCTTCTTGATAAATTCAGCAATATAAAGTCCAGAGTTTTCCGAACATATATTCTCCGTACCCTCCCTCACTTCTCGAGCCAATCAGTCAGTCGAATTCACTGCAGCCGTCTTTTGAAAATCTTTAATCAGCTGTACTTAGCTACTAACTCCCTATGCCGGAGAGACTGCTTACAAACTCGTTGCCATGGCAACGGTGCTGCCAATTTCTTGATCGGCTATGAGGGCTGTACCGAGGCCTCCGAGAGAGGAGAAAGATTCTTTCTCCTCTCTCGGAGGCCTCGGCTGTACCAAGACTCACAGCTGAATTGTGGGAAGATTAAAGGGCTTTTTTCTGAATGAGCAATCCGGAAGTTACTACAACACGTTGTTTTTTGTTTTGTTTTAGATTTTTTTTTAATTTATCATAGAAATTCCATAATTCTAATCGGAATTTAAGAAAGTTAGTAGGATAAATTATTTTAAATTATTTGTTGATAATTTCAAGTGCAACCCGGCTGTACTTGCTGTATCCCACGAGCCGCCACTGTTCATTACCCATATCTTCATTAACAGAGGATTGTCTAAATCTTATGTTAGTTTTTGCTTTTTATAAAGTTTGTGATGTGGTTTTCTCTGCTTTGCCCTTGGGCAACCCTTGCCCACATGCTTATGCCTTCTTCCGATCAAAATCTCTGATATCTGTAGATGATAATGTTATTCTCACTAAGGCTTTTGTAACAACAAAACGTAGTTTGCTCCGCCAATCATTTTTAATCCTTTTCATGGTAGAGAAAGCCCGCTCCCAATCTTCACTCAGAGTTGGAAGACTAAGAAGCAAGTCTATCAACAATGAAAAATTATCTATACTATTCAATTCTTTTAGCGAATTCCAATTGCATTTAGAAACATCCATGTATTTTATGTACACAGACTTTTTAAAGTTGGTCCATTCGCATATGATGCTTTCAACTGAACAGTTGTTTTCTCCTAAAACGCTCCAAATATTGTGATAGAATACACTGGATGATTTCTTTGTCACCGTATGTTTCTTCATACCTTCTGGGCAATTTTAACATTCAAAAAGTTCATAGATTCAATGACTGTAATTTCATGTCTGTTCTTCAGTGATTGAAAAAGCGCGTAAAAGCTCTTTTCTTTTTTCCCTGATTGATATACGTTTATTAGTTAAATTAGGGCATTTTACAAAAATGCCTCAAATAATCAGTAGCAATTTCTTATACAATTTTTGATATGATAATTGGAAATGATGACCTGTGTTCGGCTCATGAAATATGTAATCACATTCTTGAAGTCCTCAGTTTGTGCGCACGAAATAGAACTTTAACGTTCCGGATTTGAATTCGGGCCTTAGATTTCACTGTTTGAACGGTATTGTTAAGAGAAACTGTACGGCTATGCAATCAATGACTTCATAGCTAACTTTCCTTCGATATGCAAAATTTAATTCTTTATTTACTGGGTATCAACTTAAGTGGCAAATAGCTAATTCTCTAAAAGTTTTGGCTTCTTAAAGAATATTTTCGATTATAAGTGGAAAATTTGCAAACACACCGACGTATTTAACCTTTCTGTTCGCAAATCTCTGTAACCTCAGTATCCATTCATCCCTTCCAGTTAAGCCAGAGAAACCCTGCACTCAGGAAAATACAGTTTATTCTAAAATGTATATGTTTCTACGTAAAATTCCTATTCCTAACTGTATTTTTTTCTTGTCTTTTCAGGTTGCACAGCTGTTTCATACATCCATTCTCGACCTTTGACGCTGGATCCCACAGTACTGTCAGCCAACCCTTTCCGCCTCCGACATCTGGACTTGACAGACTGTCAACGTCTGGATGATACTGGACTGGAACGGATAGTCCGGTACTGTTCCCAGCTAACTCACTTGTACCTGAGACGATGCACACTCATCACAGATGACGGCTTGAAGAGTGTCGCGAGCTACTGCATCGCCCTCCGCGAACTCAGTGTGAGTGACTGCATCCTGCTAACAGATTTCGGACTTTACGAACTCGCCAAACTTGGTGCCAACATGCGGTATCTCAGCGTTGCGAAGTGCGACAGGATATCTGACGCCGGTGTTAAACAGATCGCTAGACATTGCTACAAACTGCGATACCTCAACGTGAGAGGTTGCGAAGCCGTATCGGATGAATCTCTGGAAGTGATAGCCCGCAGTTGTCCGAGGCTAAGAGCACTGGATATAGGAAAATGTGATATTACGGACAGAGGACTGAAAATAATATCTCAACATTGCCCAAATCTT
This sequence comes from Cheiracanthium punctorium, assembly GCA_038373885.1. Classification (NCBI taxonomy): domain Eukaryota; kingdom Metazoa; phylum Arthropoda; class Arachnida; order Araneae; family Cheiracanthiidae; genus Cheiracanthium; species Cheiracanthium punctorium. Next base: position 564,871 of record JAWZYV010014839.1, on the reverse strand, counting down.
AGGAAGCTTAGTGTTAAATCTTGTGAAATGATAACTGACGAAGGGATTCAGATTATAGCGTATTATTGTAGAGGTCTGCAGCAACTGAATATACAAGACTGCCCTATTACATTAGACGGATACAGGACGGTTAAAAAATTCTGCAAGCGTTGCATTATAGAGCATACAAATCCTGGTTTCAATTGATTAGAATCTATGTATAAATGTTAACAGAATTTGAATGCTCTAGTGCAATAATTGTGTTACTTATTTATTTATAAAACTGTTTGCATTACTGCAAACTTCAACAAGTGCAGTAGAACTTTCAGAAATAAAATTATAAATACGATACTTTGTAAAGAAGTTAATATTGTTTAACAAATGATCCACGTAAATTGATTTTTTTTAAATAAAAGCATCCCATATTAATATCATTATTCCATGTTTCTTAAAGTATCACACTTTTTATCATAATGTTAAGAATCAGCATATTGTCAATTTTTTGCTGATCCTTTTATTGTTAATATACCTTGTTAAAAGCTGAGTAGTACTTTTACAGATGCTGATTAAACGGAGAAAGTGAAACAAACAAAATTTAAAGTTCCTAAAAACAGCGATCGGCCTATTGTTTGTTGCAGCAAGCCTACATGAGGGGCATCGGCCTACTGGGGTAGGGTGCCTTGGTGGGGGCTTTTTAATTAATTCTAACGTGCATTCACGTTACATCTGGAGGAAACCGACCAAAACTCCAGACCGTTAGATCGACAGTCGCTCGGCGAGGCCGAACACAGTCAGCCGTCTGACATGTTCAGTGGCTTATCCACTAGGCCATGGTGGGCCCCCAGAAACAGCGAAAAACAATTTTAAAAATTAGATCTATATTTCTAAAATTGATAGTTTTGATTTTTTTATTTCTGATGGTCTACTGCATTTAAAATAGCTATTTATTACCTAGATTCTAGGTTGTTGACTATGCAAATATAAACAAAATATTAATAAATGCGAACATTAATATTACCAATTAATAATCAAAGTAATTAAAAAACTTTTTTTTAAGAAAATGTTTTTCTAAAATAAATTTTGATATACATAATACCTTTAAAAATATCAAGTTACTGAATTATAAATATTCTTTTCTTTTTTATTTAAAGAAATAGGAGATTAAAAGATTATTTTTTTAACTCACATATCATTTTCAAAATTCACTATAACGCATTATAAAATAAAAATATACTATGAATATTTTTAGCAATTTAAAGTGTTACTTTGTACTTTAATTTTAGTAATATTATATTAAATGATTGTATGAATGAATTTAAAATGTATAAAAATCACACTACGGAGCTGTGTGTTATGCTAGACATCATTTATATGTTAGATCCTTTATACATTTTTCCAAAATCACCAAAATTTTTTTTAACTTTTTATTTTTCTTTCTCAGATAATAGAGTTTTTTCTAAGAAATAACAATATCAAAAATAAGCTTGCTTCTTTAAGTAAATGATTGCATTTTAACGACGCGTTGTACTCGAAAAAACCAATAGAAAGTTGACTAAATCATGAAAACATGACATTATAATACATTATTCATTAAAACTCATTCATACAATGTATCTTTTAATTTTATTAGTAATTTTAACTGAAAGCATTAGCCATTTTTCTTTATACATTAGAATTTTACCCGAGTTCAAACTCTGCTTTAGTCTTTGTCATTTGAAAACAACATTTAAACAATTTTTAAATTTGAAAAAAAAAAAAAACAATCGTCTAGTAAATAGTTTACGAGCTTATTTTCTATGAGAATATTTTAAAATTGAAATTTTGTACATTTTGTATAAAATAATAATTTTAGACGATCTTTTATGTCAGCATTTGTAAAAAGCTAATTGTTTGTTGTTATAAGCTTTAATGATATGTTCAATTTAATTCTGCTTCTCTTCAGATGTCTAATATCAATCCTGCCTAGCAGTTTTATTAACTCCTTGTGCACCACGTGGATTTTAGCTTAAGCATTAAAAATTGAATGACTTATAATAAATTGTCATTACCAAACCACAATTTTCACACATATTGTAATAACCAAGCAAAAATTAAAGTCATAGTAGTAAAGTAGAATTACGACGTATCACGTATGCATATACTTGATAGTTTCGGGTCACGAGAATTTCATGACGTACGCATGTTTGTCACGGTGCACAAGGGGTAAAAAAACAAATGGAGTTGATAAATCAAATAGCCTAAATGTAAACGAAGTTAAATTTATTTTTTTAAATGTTATTTTATTTGTATAATTTTTTTTTCATATTTTAATTAATTCTTACATTTGCAGAATTTCACTTCTATTGATGAAAGATACCACTGAAAAATGAAAACGATAATATAATGCATTTAAAAACATTTTTTGAATTGGATTTTAAAATTAGTATTTATTATATATTTTATATAGGGTGTATACACTTTGTATCTGGCAACGTGAGTTTCGATTAGCAGACGACAGCTTTGTACAAAAAACAAAATCTTTAATGTCTTTTATGACTAGATGAAAGTTCTAAAAAGTAGTATGCTTTATATATGTAGAAAGAAGAACAAACACGTAGATTTTGATTCTTATTATGATGATGTGTATGTACTAATAAAATCTATCTTGTCCAATAATGGGGTAACACTTGGAAAAAATGAATAGATTTTCAAATAATTATAAGCACAAAATTATTTTATCGGTAAGCTAGTAAGCCAAAAAAAAGTTTTTTAAGAGAAATTGTTAAGGAAAATTTCCAAAAAACATTCACAATAGCGTATGTTTGTACTAAACTAGCTTATAAATCTCGCCACCACGGAGCACTGCTATTACTGATGACGTCTGCTGGATACACCCTATATATATACATATATATTTATATGTATGCATGTGTGTGCGTGTGTACACAATTTTTTTTCCAAGCTTTTAAAAAGCTATTTTATAAACTAAAAAATCAATTTTCGATTGTACATACTGGCAACATTAGCATGTTATCTACTACTAATTCAACTCCATATTTTAATTACTGTAAGTATTTTTTCTTAATTTATGGTTTAATTAAGGACCCATGTATTTTGCAAGACTAAATTCTTGCACAATTCTTTTAGTTTTAAATAATTTTGTAATTTCATGTGTTCAGTCTAATAAATTAGAGTAATAAAAGGCTCGAAAATTTAGCTTATAAAACCATGCAATCATTGAACTATGTACTAAAAGTTTCAATTTCCCTTTTAAAAGATGGAAATAAGACCATTAATGATGTCACATAAGCTGCGTATATTTCCAAAGAAATGTGAGAAATGTATTTATAATATTTTACTTTGTAAATATATGTACAAAGATGGGTGTAATTTGTTATAGAGGTTTTGTATACAAATTTTAAAGCGTTGAATAAAGGGGAAATAAATAAACTTTGTCGTTTCATTTTTTTCTCTTAAAATGCAAGAAACGATAATACAAACACACTCAAACTTTTAATAATGGCTACGTCTGAAAACTAGCCATTTTTTTAGCTGATAGGGAATGCAACTGAAATTATTGTTAATCTCCTAAAAAATACAGCACTATCTTGATAATCCGTCTTGTATGGAACCAGACAACTGCCGGATCATCGAAAAATTCTGGATTTTCGGGATCTTTCGTTTTGACTACAAAGCCTCGTTGGAGTATCAGAAGGCAATGTATGTTTCCCAAGACGGATTATTGAACGTGACGGACTAACCAACTGCCGGATTACCAAGAGCAGTGATGCAATGGACATCAATTTGGCCGGATACCGAATATCCGGTCAAACTTTCGGCCGGTTATCCGGTAGTATGTTTTCTTCTTTGTTGCTTTATTTTCACTAGATTTCTTAGATCATTGAGCTATTACTTTTTTCTTTAAATTTTCTCATTAGTTTCAAATAATTTAATTAAAAATTCAGAAATCCTTTTGGGATTGTTTCCATGAATTTAGTACCAGTTTCACTGCAATTAAAGTCATACAAATAACGATGTCATGGATGTTCTCCCTCAAGATTTAGATAAATATCGTAACAGATGAGTTCAAGAAAGAAATGCATCTCCAATCAACTGTTAGAAAATCAATGTATCAAATTTCCATATTTTATCAAAATTGAGGGGGGGGGACATTTTCTCACCCGCCTGCAGTACGAAAGCAAGTACACTATTATCATAAGCAGGTCAATTTATGGTAGGAAAAAAAAAGGTAACCAAATTCTTACAAAGATGGAAAAACATAGAGAAACTATGGAGAAAAGTGCCTTAACGCCTAATCATTTTTCTCAGAAAGTGTTAGGTATTCTTAAATGAAATTTTCCTGTGTGAATCTTGAGGACTATTCGCAAGGATTGCGCGAATCATATTTGAGTTAATTTAGCCGACAGAGATTTTATTGCAGTCTAGAATTTATGTTACTTTTCAAACTGCAATAAAATATCTTTCGGCTAAATTAACTCAAATCTGGTTCGCGCAATCCTTGCGAATAGTTCTCAAGATTCACACAGGGAAATTTCATTTGAAAATACCTAATACTTTCTGATAAAAATGATTAGGCGTTAAGGCACTTTTCTCCATAGCAAAGCATTGGGACTTGAATCAACACAAGCCGACTAAGAGGCCTCTTAAGGTCCGCGAGACCCCTCTCATCCGGCCCCGTGGAGACCTTTTTAACTACGAATAAAATACGAAAATTTGCGTTTATCCTGCCAGCATCAGGCGCCGCTTACGTGGACGTTACGTTTTTTACCGAATTAAAATAGAAGTGCTCTACGTTTACCAATTGATCTCTACATTGCAAAAGCTTATTTGCTGCTTGCTTTTTCTACTTCTGCTCACAGTCAATGAGATTGTTTGAGAAATTCGTCTGTGGAAAAAGAACAAACTTGTGTGATGATAATGTCAGGCCGCTGGGTGGCCTGTCGTTAGAGACATCAAATCTTCCATAAAGCCAGGAAACAATTTCCCCATTCCCACTAATACAGATATTCACAGGTAATGTATCAATGTGTCATTAAATAACTGAATAAAATAATATTAAACAAGTAATTAAAAATTCACGCGTTAACATTGCGGATGCTGTTCATGTGCTTATGGCTCGTACAACACGGATTCTCATGACATGAAACCAGGGGCGTAGCCAGAAATTTTCATGGGGGGGGGGGTTATGACTACTGCAACTCATATATATGTATACGTGTGTGTGATAATGTAGTGAAGAATATACATTTTGTATGGCAAAAAATTCCTCATGGTGGGGGTTATGACCCCCCTAACCCCCCCTTGGCTACGCCTCTGCATGAAACACATCTACCTTGTTTATGGGGATTGACTGTATTTTTAATTTATTTTCAATATATGCTACATGAATAACCATGAACAGTTTAAATATTTTTGGCCATCCATGCATTACAGAAAAAACACTCAAAATACTGGTGTTAAAAGTTAAAATAAATAACTCGGCTGTTGGAGCCTCGTCAGGGGGAGACCCCCCTGAACCCCCTAATTTTTTAGTTTCATTATTGCCATATTAAAACGATATTCATTGACTATGTCATTTTATCTCGCATCTTTCGTGTATTTCTCCTGGTAACCCTATGTTGAAATTTTTATGATTGCAACCTACTTAAAGAAAAATACATGTGATGCATATTCTACAGCTTACGAAATATTGTAACAATAGATTAAAGCTGTTGTGAACTAATAGTATTTAAATATATGAAAAAAATACATGTGATGCATATTCTACAGCTTAATAGATTAAGGCTGTTGTGAAATAATATTATTTAAATATGTGTAAAATTATGTCGCATTTTGGGACACATTTTTCATACAATTTCAATAAAGGGGTGAGAGATAAAATGACATAGTCATTAACAAAACCTTTGTGAAAAAACACACATAAAATGATACAGTGAGCTCCCACTGTTTAGTGAGACAAAGTATTACGACTGATGAAGACTGAATACATTTACGGTCGAAACGATCGTGTCTTCACATAAGTATCATTTTATGTGTGTTTTTTCACAAAGGTTTTATTTATTTAAACCATACATTATTTAATTTTTTAGGTACCTATCTAATACAGCCAAGGCCAATTTAAGTTTTAGCTCAGTTGTTTATTAGCCTTATTACATTCACATACAGTAGACCCCCTATAGCACGGTAGATAATGTCCGTGTTATAGGAATCCGTGCTGTACGAGGCCTGAGCTATACTCACCTGGAGTGCGAACTGCGTGGTATAATTGCTCCAAAACTTATTTGCACACCTTAGAAACACGGTGATATTGAGTGTTGCCATTCAAAAGTTAGACTAATAACTGGAGCTAAAGCGTAATATAATCAGAACATGTCTCATTTTACCGTGCCATAAAAGCCTCTCTTAACGTGTTATAGGAACCCGATCGCAATTTATTTGCCGTGTTCTACGAATCCGTGTTGTATGGACCCGTCTTACGGGTCTACTATAATTAATTTTAAAAAATAAAATTAAAGAAAACTGTGCAGTTCATACTGGAAATCAATTCAAAAATATTGCAACTAAAACAGAATGTAATATATTTTTAAATCTCATTAAATTAATTTTATTTTTTGAAATATGCAACGTGAAACAATAAAATTGAAATCCTCTTCATGTAATTTTATTTATGTAAAGCAGAAAACTGTTTCATTTCATGCACAGTTTTATAACGTAAGGGAGGGTGGGGCACGAGACAAAAAACACTTAAAACGTTTTATAATTATTTTATCAAAATTTGCATCACACAAAATATATCAGATTAAATATTTCACTTTATACTTACACATTACACCAGTTTTTAACCTCATGTATATGAAAACTTTTTGCACGCTTAAAAAAGATAAATAAATGTCTCACTGTGGACCACTATGAAACATTCTATGGGCCACGATGACACAAGTAAAAAAAGTCTTAAAATTTTATAAAATTCTTGGTATGAATTTGGTAAAGTAAAAATAAAAAATTTCTAAGTCTGTTTTTTCGATAAATAAATGCAATATATCGTTGGAAAGACATAACTTTAGAGAATTTAATGCAATAGAAAAAGTAAAAATCTATTTCCTGACCGAATTTCACTTACCTGGTCTCTAAAGAACCCGTTGTTATATAGCTACTAATTAATCTTAACAAATTACCTGATTATTAATTTTAATAAGTTTCCTCTGCCATAACGAGATGTCTCATTGTGGCCCAAAAGAAAATTGTGGAAATGTTCTAAGTCAAAAAATATATTATAATTTAACAAAACTGTAGGTTATAATAACGAGCTATATGAATAGCCTTTAATAAAATATGCGGAACTTTCCTCTATTATTCAAATGAAACTAGATGACAGTAGATGAAAACTCCTCTAAAAGTAATTTTGTGAGTAAACACAACTAAAAACATAACAATCTAAAACTTTTGTTTCTTGGTCAATATTTCCATGTTCAAAAAGTAAACTTTTGTGAGATTTTATTTTTAAAATATGCCCTTATGTCTCTTACAACAAATGCAGTATTACGTTTATGTCAAATTATGATAAAAAGCTGTCCCATTTACTCCATCTTTATCGCCTATTTCGATTGTCGATTTTGATGATTAAACTGTTGACTCTAGGTAGGCATGCATTACTTTGCTTCGTATGGTTTTTCTATTTTATTTATTTATTTATTTTTTAGTATGAATTTATTTTTTAATTTTGGTTGAGTGATTATGATGCTTGAGCTTGCACTCTTCCGTTTAAACTTGATTTGGTTAATTACATGTTCATTAACATTATGCTGAAAGAGAAAAATATATTCTTTTAATTATTCTGAATCATAGAAAGCTAAAGATGATTCATAACATTTACAATAATTCATTTATCCATCATGAATGTTGTATTTTGCATGGTTTTCACAAACAAAGCTCATATACTTAAGAAAATGCAAACGTTTCTTTAATATCCTTTTTCTTCTTAATATAGTATCTTGATCAGTAAACGAAACTCCAAGAAAATAAGCTTAAAAATTAAATTATTGTCAAAACGCAAAAGAGATATTAAAGTCAGTTTTGAATTTAAAATACAATCGCAATGAAACAAGAGCATTTAAAGAAAGTAATTTCTTTCAGCCCCTGCACAAAAGATTTTAATTTTTTAGTTTGCGATAACTTAGCTAACAGTGTAGGGCAATTTATATGCAACAACCAATTTATATTAAAATTCAAATGGATGTTAACAGTATAGTGAGCTGAATTTCCAATCAAGTATTTACGCTAAAATACTCGCACAAGCGGCAGTAGTTTTGGCTAGGCAAAACATTTCTTTTTTTCAATATGCGGGACGGGCACTGGCTACAAACCTTTTTAATACTACTAAGGCAAGAAGCACTGGCCATTTTATTATGGGGGCACCTAATGGGTAGCAAGAGTTATCCCATATGTAGGGACGGACAAGTTAACATCCAAGCCTAAGCCGGTAATCGAACCCGGGCCCAAGGCGTGCTAGAATGGTTTTTAAGTCACTACACCACCTGGGCGGCTAGCCATGCAAAATATTGACATATGAAAAAAGGACACTATTTTCCGGTACACCTGATACATTTAATATATGTACTTGATGCACATACGTCCGAGTTTTTATGGACATCACATTGCATATACTATCAAAAGTTCTTTTAAAAAGCAACATTGTATTAAGAAATTGGGTAATAAAAAGACATTCAATTTCTTTTTTTTAAATTGTACGTCTTCCTCTAAATGCACAAATCACATAAACTATAGAGTAATTACGGGAAGTAACAAAGAATTCTCTAATCATTTTAATTATTTTTAAAATATGTCGAAAATTAAATATTTAAAAATCTTACTTCTAAAGTTTACATATAAAATGAAATTTAACAGAAAGAAGCGAGAAATACTGTGAAAAATGGATAACATGCCTGGTATTTCAGGTAATTGGTGGCTATTCAGTTACTCGATTTTTTTCCCCAATTTAAAACAAAAAAAATTAAATCCCAGCTCAAGAGGAGAGTTCAGATTTTAAAAAACATTCCAGAGTAATAAAGCATCAGAATTTAAAATAATAATAATAAGTAGTAAAACTTCGACATCTGTTTGAATTCAACAAATTATCTCAAATCGCAATTCTATTCCATTCTTTAGACTAGTAAAAACCCTGGCAATTACTGATGGCGTCACTCAGTATGACTCTTAAAATTGTTCGTCTGCAAAGAACTCCATTTTTTTCTGTATCATTAGAAGATGTTCTTTCTCATGATTTAAAAATTCCAACTCTATATCAAGTTTAAATTTTTTGAAGTTCACCTGCTCTCCCGTCATTTTCTATTGCCTTTTTTTTATATACAAGCAAAGCCTTTGTGTTGCACAATAGAGTATAGTTTTTCCACTTCAGTCATTCCTATATTTTAAACAAATGAGAAAGAGCCTCAATTTAATGAACACAAAATCCGATGCCACTCATTTCAACCGAATTTTTTTTTAACTGTCTTCTGTTTCCTCATTAGCATGAAATGACTTCATTTCCTTTGCCACTTCTTTGTCCGATTCTTCCACTTCAATAATAATAGACATTTCCAATGCAGAATTCAAGGTTGCAGCTCGTATCATTACAAGAATATGTTAAGCTTACTTACTCCTCGTACAAAAAATAAAAAAATAATAAATGAAATGAAAAACAATTTAGGTATTCTGGGAAGAATTTGAAAATACAGCCATCTGTGAAGCATATTATAAAAAAAAATGTTTAAAAATTGTATTAAAAAAACCCTAAGTTATTAAGATGTTGTTAAAAGACCATAAAAAAAGGAAATGCAACCTTTTGCTTCCAAAACAGGATGGATCATTTTTTAACCAATTTAAAAAAAACCGTTTGTAAGGATTAAAATAAGTGTTTTCGTTCCGAAATTTTTTAATGCGGTCAAAACTTTTTTTAATCTGTATTTAAAATATTTTCATAATTTACCTTGTTTCATTTACCTACTTTCTTTAAATAGTTTTTGTCCACAGAGCAGAGTAGTTCTACATTTTTTTTCTGAGGGTGGGGGTGTGGTTTATCAGTGCTTGTAATAGGTAATGAACGCACTTTGAGGTCGCTTCAATCATTTTCCCAGAGAACAATCCAGTCCAGTGTTTTGAAATAACTATTAACTTTCTCATTTTAATTTTTTTATTAGTTTCTTTATTACTTAATATGCAAACTATTATTAAGATATCACACACATACGATAAGATATATTTTAAATTGACTTTTTCAACGGGACTTTTCTTTAGAATTAATATTTCACTAATGATATTATCAACTGAATAACAAATGAGTTTTTCTATCTTATATTAATAACTCACACCTGATTTCTGTATTAAGAATAGTTTCCAAAAGTTAAGCCGTGTATTTTATTCTCCATAAGAATAGCACCGCCTGTGAAGAAATGCTCTGGATTTTTTTCAAATCTATGACAAATTTTACTTCTTTTTAAAACTGTTCAACGGCCACCCTATGAAACTTTTTTTTCTCTTTATGGAACAGTAGTAAAATGTATTTCATAAAAGTGTACGGCATGTTAACCCTTTAAGTACTAGGAAGACCTCAGGGCGCCATTAACTGTCCATTTGAAGTACCAGAACAAACATAAGACCTGATTGCAGGTAATCTGGATGCAATGTTTGGCTTTTGTCGTCTTTAATTGCTTGCTATAGCCATTAGCAATAGGTAGTAGCCATTAGCAAGCTATCCCTAAATTGAGTAAGGTGCTTAAGAAATTCAAAGCTATTTTCGGAAAGAAAACATATCCTGGATTTTGCTAAGACAACACGGAGATTCTTCAGTTTTACTTCAGTTATTCTTCAATTTTACTTCCCCTGTAAATCTCTGCCTGATATTACTACAACCTTTTTCGGGGTCTGTAGCTCATCATATTCTGCATGATACCTAGCAAAGATTCACTTGGGCAATCTATTCTGGCAGCTGAATTTCGTTGGATAAAATTTAGACATTGGGGAAAATGCCAAACTACAATATTTAAAGTTTGTTTAATATGATAAAAAAAAGGAAACTGCTTTGTTAATGTATGCTTTAAAGCCGAATTCGTGCACCTGCAATTTCTCGGTAGCTGGATCTCTCAAAAGTTTTTGAGTTTTATACAATACAATCAATCTTGCGTTGAGAAAAATTAGTACTTCGAACAGTTTTGTCAATTCATATTATCTATCAATGAAAAAAAAAATCTACTGTACAAGCCCTTTATATAGATTTTATAATTTTTTAAACTATAAATGATCTACAAAAACTGAATTACTTAAAAACCGATTGTTTCAATAATTCCAGTGAATTAGGGCCTATGCAAGAAGATAAATTAATTAGTAACAGATGTTTTGATTCAAGAAGCAGTAGCAGCACTTTAGACTAATTTTAAAAATAGTTTTAATTTCTTGCAAAGGAGAATGTGCGTTAAATTTGACATTTTAAATTTTTATGGTTTCTGAAGCACAGATAGATTTCGAAGTCATGAAAGCCCTCATTCCTAGAGATTTCTTAATAATTGGCCGATTATTTTAATTATTTTTTACAGTGTATTTGGGATAGCTTTTGTACGCTCAGATGTTCTTTTAAAAAGCAAAATTCTGCTGCACAATTGCATTGCAGAATATGGGGAAATTTGTACAAGGTACTTTTTTACAACTATAAATCTTGATGATCAGCAAAAATTGAATTATTTTAAAAGCCGTTGTTTCAATAATTCCGCTGCATTAAACTTTAAGAAAACGTTCAATTAATTACCAGCTATGTTTTCAGTTTAAGCAACATCAGCAGCTTTTTAGGGTGCTTAAAAAATTATTCGAATTGCTTGTAATTTATAAATTAGCATGAATCAAATAGCGGTCTTCTCATACTTTTATGGTACATGATGTATGCATGAATGCACAATGTGGTTATATGAACTGTGTATGAATAGAATTCTGGTGTAGTTAAGCCACACGCACGCAGACATGGAGCAAAATTACTCTAGAAATAATCAGACTCTTGTAGAGAATGTTTTTTTTTTTCAAATTCGAATTAATAAAATAAGAAACACCTTTTGTTTAATACATCTTGAGAGCTTCTACGCTTCTGCCTTTATGATTTTCTGTTGCCGGAAATTACGTAATTACGTTCAACAGAACAACACACTCAAAAAAAAAAGTACCGTGTCCACTTTACGGGTCATATCTACCAGCTCATTGTCAACCTGGAAATGAACCGTCCAAACACGCAATATTCCGATTACGGGCGGGTTAAATAACTGCTGATTCCGTACTGTTACATGTATATTTTTGTTATTAACACGGGAGTTTCGACAGTTCTTAATCATGTTATGTATACTTCCCATTTTCTTTCTTTTATTTAAGCAGCATCATTTCACCATTTTTTAAGCATCACAAAATTTCATGGAGGAAATTTAAAATATGAATTTATCAAAAGCAGTTAATGGAAATCTGGTATGAAATTGTGAACTTCTTTTTTAATTAGGAATAAATTATAGGTAAATTTTCAATAAAATGGTATCGCTTGGCTTTTTTTTCCGATGATGATGTCTACACACTAATCGCATTAACAAGAAGGAGCAAATTATAATAAATAATGCGCCTCTAAGGTATACCACTGTAAAAATTATAAAATTTACAGGGAGATTATAAAAGACTATTCCTTTGTAAGAACGTCTAGCAACCTATCCGCTAAAACCAGTCGAAAAGAATCTTCGGGTATTGTTATTTAAAAGTATTCGCTGGAGGTTGGAGCACTTTAAAATAACACAACCTTCATGGTTGCCGTTACAATAAAAAAAGTTCGAAAATTTTCAATATCAAAACCCACTTTTTTCCTGTGGAAATTCATCAACGCTCTAGAAAACCATCAAATAATGTTGAAACGATACGCATATGACAAAAATTAGTGGCGTGAAGCATTTTCAAATGATGGCGCTTTAAAGGACCGAAAACAGCACAGAGAACAGATCCGTTAAGACAACGATACATTTACAGGGATGGACAGTAAAAATGTTAAACTGACTGTAAGGCATGCTGAAAACGTGTAATTGCAATCGAAAAATTTCCCTCCCCTCTAACGTGTTAATGTGTGTCCTCTACAGGGAACTTCGCAACTCCTTTGGACGCCAATATTTGTGATACGTGTTTCGCTCCTGCGCAATTTTTGTTATCCAGTGCTCGAATGAATTTGCCGAAGAAAAAAGTGAGAGTTCGAAAGTCATTCGAAAATTTGGAATTTTTTTCACTGTAGCCGTAACAGTGAGGGTTCTACTGTTTTAAATCATTACTGTTAAAATAATTATCGGCATCATATCTTTAATATCTGAAATTTCCTTTCTATTGGTTCAACGGGTAGACCGCTTGAGCACGTATATCGGGATAGGTGTTTTTTTTTTTTTTTTTTTTTTTTTTTTTTTTTTTTTTTAATCATCCTATATTTTATTGTTATCTGTAGGTACAAGTGATATTGCTGTATATTATACGAAAAAAAAACCCTAATATTTTAGGATAAAGAAGAAAGTTTTGTAAGTGTTACGAATTTTCGGGTCAACCCGCTGTTCTGGGGTTTAAAATAGTTCAAAATTCGTATTCTGCGCGTCAAATAGTTGAATTTCCCCATTGATTTCTATAGCAGTTTCTACAAATCTCGAGAAATATTGGCCCTAAGCCTTTGGTAACTTCACTTTTGGGGACTTATTGTTGGCGCCAAATTTGCCGAACGCCAAAAGTCACCAAGCTTGTCGAAGTTTTGGCCATTTGGCGCGATTTCCCCAATAGGGCTTGTAAAGTTAGTTTTTCTGCATTAACATGCATGATTGCCTGATATTTCTCTTCTATGACGTAATCAAAATTCCCGTTTTATGTGGAATTTTCGAGAGATGCATTCTTCTAGAAGATCCAGAGGCGTAGCCAAGGGGTGGTTTAGAGGGTCATAATCCCCACCCCATGAGGAATTTTTTGCCATACAAAATGTATATTCTTCATTCCCTTATCACATACACGTATGTATATATGTGAGTCACAGTAGTCGTAACCCCCCCCTCATGAAAATTTTTTGGCTACGCCACTGAGAAGATCCTTGTAGCTTCTGCACCTATAAAAGCAGCGCGCTCCTCAGTTTGAGTCAGAGTTCACCGAGCTCTCGTCGAGTGAGTTTGCTGTGTTACACTTTGTATTGACGCTATAGAAGAGGTATTTTCGCTTGTTTTTCGAAGCTGATTTTTAAGTGCTAGGTTTAAATTCTTCATTGCTGAGTCTTGAGGAACTGTTAGTGATATCCCTCGTATATTTCCACTCAATTTTTGCTTGTGGATGTGTTTTATTTTGTGTGAGAAATACAGCATTTGTGAAAGCTTCTGTACTAAGCGGACTAATAAAAGCATGTTACTGCCTGTTTGTGCTTCTGAATTTTGTACAGCTGATTGTTCGACGAAGCTCTAGAAGCAATAAAGTTCGTGTTCCATCCTGACAAATGGTCTCTGTACTAGAACATTTTACACCTACTGAACTTTAAAACGGTGAACCCAGGAAACAAGCATAGTTTTCCGCAGCGTAAGTGAGGGATTAATTGTAGTCTTAATATGAAAATTTGAATTTAAAAAATACCCACAGTTTTTCAGCGCAAATATAGGTACCCAGTATTTGCATGGTTTATGAATTGCATTTTCAAAGAATCTTCCTCGCCTCTACCTTCAACTTTAATAGTTTGTCTCTGGAACTACTCCTCTGTTCGCAATTTAGAAAATGCAGTGTTCACTTTAGATTATACCAGCCACTTTATACCCAATCTATGAATCAAGGAGTTAACACTATTCCATGGATCGGTAACGCTACATCAACATCATCATCATCATATTTTTTACTAACTGCACCTTACTGAGTCGGTGAGTTTTATCCATCTCTCACATCATGGATACTTTCTAAAAGCGAAAGATCTGGTATGTTTGTTTATTTTATTTTTTGTTTGAAGAATTCGAATTAAAAAGGAAAAAAAAAATAACAGGGAATACCTTGGTACCAGGGTGCGAACTGAACATTTTTTCTAGGGGGGGACATTTGAAAGAAAACATTCTCCAGGGGGGGACACTTGAAAAGGAAAAGAAGGGAAGGTGCAAATGCTTCACTCACATGATATTGCTTCGCAAATGCAGTCGCCGACACGTGTGGGAACTGACTTATATTCAATCAAAAGTCAGATTGTTTGTTCTATGGAATCACAGATACACAAGCTACATACAATGCACTCGTATTGGAAGCCACCCTTGAGGGTTTTTAGCTTAGAAAAGAGACGAAATTTTAAAGCAGTCGCCTTAGAGTATAGTAACGAACGATAACTTACAACCTTCATTTTGACTTCTTGACTTCAATCCCTAATCTTCACTCACCAGTTTAGCATTTCTTCAGCAGGGGATAAATAGTGTCCCTGGCAGGGATCCATTAATATTTCTCTAGCCAGGGATATTACATTCTTCAGCCGGGGACGATCCCCGGCATCCCCCCCCGTCAATTAGCACCCTGCTTGGTACTTAGCATTTATGATAGGATGCACGGAACTGCATCATCTCCACCTCTGCCTTTTTTCTTTTCTTTCTTTCTTTCTTTCTTTTTCTTTTTTTTTTTTTTGGTCCGATATCCCGTCTCCGGAACTGCACTCTGCAACTAAAAATAAAAGAAGAGCAGCGGCAATGCCCACCTCAACAGGTCAAGCCCACCACCACTTCATTGTCAATCTGGAAATCAAAACAGTTCTCAGCGCTGCATATTCTCTTGGATCCGGAATACATACAACACACGGCATCCTCCTCCCACGAGCTGCATCCTATTCGCCTTGGGAGTCGTCCGCGTCTGCTCTTCTTCGATCCATCTCGGCAAAATTATAATAGTAGTCCTCGGTCCAGACCCGAGGCGTGGAAGTCGAATCACTCCCGAGCTGCACGAAATCTGGGCTGTTTACTTCCGCACGCCTGATATCCCATCTCTTGATTTTCCTTCTTCATTTTGTTTGTTTCTGCATTACTTGATGAGGTCTGGATAGCAAGCAGCAACTCCACAGAGATGGTCAGATTACGGATGTGCGTAAATGCTCGTGCGTTTAAATACGGCATTCCCCCCCCCCCCTATGGTAAAGACGCGAGAACGGTGCTCCGAGAACATATCTACTTTGTGATTATGTAATCCCACAGAAATTTTGAGCGCAAAACCCACCCCCTCTCGCCAAATTACTTTTTTTTTTTTCTTTTTAAGACGGGCGTTATCGGCGAGGAAAGAGGTAAATTCTTGTGGCGTGTATCCAAATTTGAAAGAAACTAAAGAAACAAGTATTTATTCATCGCAAATGGCTTTTTGAGAATGTATGTTTTCTTTCAGGATTAAAGGCTAGCATAATAAAATGCTTTCTTCTCACAACGCCCTGCGAGAGCCAAAAAAAAAAAACTGTCCTAAAGGGCTTTTCTAAAAAAACATCCATAAAGAATTTCATCAGCAGTAGTAATATTAATCTAGAAACTATGTATAGTATATCTATTTATACGTACTTTTATCAGGGGCGTAGCCAGAAATTTTTCATGGGGGGGGGGGTTACGACTACTACAACTCATATATATGTATACGTGTGTGTGATAATGTAGTGAAGAATATGCATTTTGTATGGCAAAAAATTCCTCATGGGGGGTTATGACCCCCTTAACCTCCCCCCTTGGCTACGCCCTGACTTTTATATTTATTTACTTTTATCTCTCTATTTAACTGAAATGATCATTGGATTATACTGAATGGACGGTTTTCAATAATATTCTCTTGGGGCAATATCATTAATATCATATATAATTTGAGTTATCAATATTAATGGCGATAGCTTATATTGTGTACGTGTAGTTCATGTAATTTTATGTTCGTCTGAACGTTTTTTGAAGTCTACACGAGGAACATCTGCCTACGGGAGGTGCCTTGGACGGATAACTTTTTAAGGTGCTCTAACGCGTATTCACGTCACATCAGGTGAAAACCACTCAAAACTCCAAACCGTTATATCGACAGCAGCACGATAGGCTTGAACGCGGGACCTAGTACACTTCAACCATCTACCATGTTCAGTGTCTTATTCACTCGATCACGGTGGGCCCGTGTGATTTAATGAGGGAAATTTGCCAATGCCGAACAATAATTAAAAAAACTTCCAGCACACATAACCAAACTGATGGACAGCAGTCTATAGAAAATGGCACACCGTGTCTAGATTGCTGCAACAGTTTTAGTTTTTTTTTTGGAACTATTAAATAATTCTTTGATAATTCGATCACGGATTAAGCGTTCAGTATTTCGTATAGCTGAGTGTTATCTCCAGAAATTTACTTTACTGGGCGTGATTATTTGATCTTCTTGCAAACGCGCAGTTGGTTCACCTTTGTATTTGGATAACCGATGTTATTTCAAAAGATTTTCAGCAACGACGTTCATGCAATATGTCAATATAATATACAGATAAAGGAAGTCACGTACTTCGATCCAATCAGTGAACGTTACAAAGAAAATTGAAATAATTCCTTTTAGATCTAATGAAAAATTTATTTTCATGAAAGAAAAAGTACTAGAAAATTATAAAGTATAGATCAGGGTTTTTCAAACTGTGTTCCGTGAAGCACTAACTGCTAGGTAGCAAGTGCTTCGGAAAAAAATATTGGGCTATTCATTATTCCCTCCGAAGTTTCAAAAGCTATAATAATAAAAAATAAAAAAATAAAAAAGACAAATGTAGCAAAAAAAGAGCCTTGCACTAAATACAGGAACAGCTCAAGTTTTTTATAACAAAAATCGGCAATTTGAAGACGATGTACCTTTTCTGGCATGGAAAAGAACCTATAGCTTTATCCCCTTTTGCTGCTTCATTTTTGCAGAACTTCATCAAACGTGTTGTGAGTACCATGTAGAATAAAGTCTGTCAGGAGGTAGACAAACCCCTTAATGCCATGTGACCAAAGGTTCATTTATAGAATACCTGCAAAATTCATTAGTCTCAATTTTACATCGGGTGCTCCGCCGCCAAGACACTCAAAGCAGTTAGTACTAGGGTGGAGCAAACTAAGGCCGCACGCAGGGGGGTCCAGCCCCCCCTCCGAAATTTAAAATTTTGCTATCAAAATAATAATGATGAAATCTTTTTATGAAAAATTCAGCCTTTTTCACTGTTTGGTCCCCCTCCGAATTTTTTTCTGGGTACGGCCCTGGAGCAAACGGTGAGACCGCACCGGGCGCCATCTCTAAGGAGGCGCCAAAATATCTTACTATATAAATATACTATATCTGTACAGTATATAAATACCGGATGTCCCGGAACTTCGTGCACAAAATTGGAGGAGAGATAGACAGCATCGATTGGAACCATAATTACATAGAAAAGCATGGGCGGAAATTGATAGGTAGCACCTTGTCTCAAGGTGTGCTTGTGGGGCTTCCTCACTGTCATAACTGCCACCTTTAAAGATTTTATTTTTTCGAAAGATTAATTACCACAACTTTCAAACAGATTTATTTTGACATTAAAAATCTGGGTTTATCAAATCATTGAAGTAGTGAAAACAAAATTAGCTATAGATAATCTTCCGAAAAAGGCGTGAAAATCGGCAGCTTTACAATAAGGAAGCCATGCGTGCAGTACAGACCTTGAGAGCTCGAGTACATCACCACTTATCCATTTCCGCCCATGATTTCCTATGTAAGTATGATTGCTAACGATGTTCTGTACCTTCCTCGGAAATTATACACGAAGTTCCAGGACACCCGTATATTTGCGTCTCCACATATTGGGACTGGAATTACACTCCCCCCCCCCCCATTCAGACCTCTTTAGAAAAAAAAATCATGTAAATACCGTATTGTTTCTTTGACATGACTTTTTCTACATCAAGGATAAGCGTTGCATTGAAAATAAAATTCACCCGTTTCCTTTTCTGAAAACTTCTTCTTCTGCTTTTTTTTTTTTTTTTTTTTTCAATTTGAAGAAATAGGAAAAAGCTACATATATGTGTGTGTGTGGACGGACGCGCATTTTTGTAGTTTGCAACTTATCAAAATACCTAGCACCGGTATTGCCTAAAAGTGCTCCACCAAAGAAAAAAATTTTGAAACCCTGGTATAGACCTTACGTTTTAATTACGAATTAATTTCCTAATCAGACAGTTAGTATATATTTTATATCAAATAGTCCTTCTAGTTCTTTCCTTAGATAAGCATTGTCAGTGTGTATTATGATAACTCCACTCATATTGCAGAAGTTACGTATTATTTTTCCAGTTTTGTGTACTAGGATGCTGGCCCTAAGCTTTAGTTCCATTAAGTTAACTTGAACTTTGGGCAAGCAAAGGGCGCTTTGGGGAGTTTCAGGCTATTGGACTTCTCATTGATCAAGGAGTTTTGTGTTTTTCGTGTGATTTATGTTTTATTTTAGTACAAAAAAAAATCATGTAGCTTATGGTAAAATATTGTCCAATTACTTATCAACAAATGTTGTTCTGCACGAGACAGTATCAGTTCTGCATCAGTACAATTCATTAGTACGATTATATGCTGATAATTTTTAATGGACTTTTAAGTAGTATTTTAGATAAATAAAAATAAATTGAAATTTACAAGTGTAGTCTGCAACCATTTTGAGAGGAAAAAGAAAAAGAATTTTTTACTTTCAAATGCAACATACAACAAAATAATCCGGAAACAGCAGTGTTGACTTTAATAAATTGGAGAAATAATTTCACTTACCCTATTGAGATGATTTTTTATGTATTTGATGCCAATCAAGCATAATAAAAAATAGTTTTAAAACATAGTCACTTTAAATATACAATAATTATTAACTGAAGTATTTCAATCTGACAAAAATAAATAAATAAAATAAAATAAACAACCTCGAATAATTTGAAATTATTTCTATGAATAAGGAGATTAATTCGTTTTTTTCTTTCTTTAGTTTCTGATAATTTATTGCAGACATCCTACAGTGAAGACTGGTTTCTGAAACCATTTTATGTATTACAACCATGACAAAAATGACACCTTTTTTGACAGTGCTGCCTATTTATCAAATTCAGACGATGACACTTTTTAGTTTTCTGGCAAGCGCCAGTGTTTGACATCTTCAGTAAAAGCATGTTAAAATTTTATTGCTCAACCTGTAAGAAATCTGGATTTTCTTTTTCTTAGACTGTCCTTATAAAACTACGGGTTTTGATTATTTTTTATAGGTGACACCTATGCATATAATATATTTTTCATCATATTCTATTTTTTGGTTTCTGTGTTATTTTCTTGTACTTGTCCGATTTTTGTTCCTTGTTGCCCGTTTCCGGCACACACACACACACATGTGTGTGTGTGTGTGTATGTATACATATACAGTGGCTTCCGGTTAATTGGATCACTGGTTAATTGAATCAGCCGCTTTATCGAAGCAAATCACAGAAAACGGAACGTAATCGCTCTTTTGGAAGCCTCAATCAAAGCCGCTTTATTGGATCAAGAATAGATGGCATGAACGCGATCCAATTAAGCGGCGGCCACTGTAATTTTGTCATTTTGTGCTCCAATTACAGTCAGTCGTGCGAATTTCAAACACGGGTATATATATATATATATATATATATATATATATATATATATATATATATATATATATATATATATACATATAGTGGCCACCGCTTAATTGGATCACGTTTGTGTAATCTTTTTTTGATCCAATAAAGCGGCTGATTCGTAAAAGCGGCGGCTTTGATGGAGTCCTCGAAAAGAGCGATTCCGTTCGGTTTTTTTGTGGTGTTTTTGTGTGATTTGATTCTATAAAGCGGCTGAGCCAATTAACCAGTGATCCAATTAACCGGCGGCCACTATATATTACTTTTGTTTTATGCTTTAAATTTAAATTCTCTCAGTCAGACTCGCCGAGAGGAATGGGGGGGAGGGGAGAAAGAGGGGCAATTGTCCCAGGACCCGAGCCTTAGGGGCTAACGGTCTTAGGGGACGTATCCTACAAATGTTTAGCGTAAGGCCTCATAGAAAAATGAAATATTTTTATATCCCTAGATCCCTTTTGGAAAGAATAAAAATTTAAAGCAGATCAGCCATGGAACACGAAAATCTTTGTAATATCCACTAGGGTGGAGTGAAAAATAAAAATTCTGAAATTGAAAACGTTTGTGGGCGCAAAAGTTGTCCATTAGTGACAATATCATCCACATAAAATTTGGAAGAAGTTCGGCGATTATCTTCTGCCCCCATCAGCGCCATGTATGTTTGAGCATGGCTTACTGCAGATTTCTAAAAGTTTTTTTGGCAAAAAGGTCTTCCTCTAAACAACTCAATAATTTGTTGTAGCATATCAAATTACTCGTCTTTTTACGCTCTACGAAATGGGTAAAGATCTGAAATTGAGAAAAGCTAATTTTGCATCACATTTATCATATGAATTAATTTGCGAATAATAGACATGAATTTGAAACCGTGTCTGTCATTCGCAATATACTGTATCGTATTTTGTAAATCTTAAAGTGCCAGAAAACATTTGGAAAGGCGAATACTTGTTTTTAAAGTACAACAAACAAGTTTTCAATTGAAATCTAATATTTAGATTAATAGCAAAATAAAATAAACATCTTAGTGCACTGTCAGTACTTTTCAGCAATAGATACTTGCTTCTGCACTCAGACAATGATTTTGTTCTGTTCTTTCGTGTTGAAATATTGGCATGATTCTTCTAGAATAAATTTTACTTCGAATAACGCCTTCTTTTGTCTCTGCTCCGCAAACACTTTCAGAAGTCTTATTACACCACCTTTGCAGCCCATGTATATAACTGTTCTGTCGCATCCAACTACACAAAAATAGATTCATCGATTTCATTTTTTGTTATAAAAGGCTTAGTATGCTTTTTTTATTCCTAGCGCCGTACCATTTTCAGATGCGACACTGCCCAGATACTTATTTTCCGCCCGGTCACGATATCTCAATAGTATGTCTCAGTATCATCTTTCTTTACTTGAACAAGGGTTGCATCTTTCCTCCCGTCAAAGAATAGGCTGAGTAATGGAAGTGCTTGCAAGATCATTTCAGTTGTGCTGTTTAGTCTTCTTTTTCTCTATTCTAACTTTACTCCTATCAACTACACGTTACTCACGTTGTCAGGTCTGACTAATCCAATTTCTTCTAGTATAGCAGATGCAAGGGAAGCGACCACACTTGGTCCGGAACTCCGTATCTGTTTGCTGTTATAACAAATGTTCACTGTAATAAAAAATCTGAATTTCACGGACAGTATCAACCTGGTCTTCACGGGAGAATCTCCTTCATTGGTGAATAAATGATTTTCGTTGTTTTTTAATAGAAGTTCTGTTAAAAAATGAAAATTATCTGTGAATCTCCTGAAGTCTATTTCTAAAAGGGCATTTCCATTCTCTTTCTGGCACCTGCGAGCTTCGACTAATGAAATGCCTCCGAATCACTTCTGCTCGTAATTAAAATAATACCCACAAAGCTGGGTTTAGCAATTTTGGATGCAAGATGTGCGTTGCTCATTCTGCCTGCACTTCAAGTTGGAGTTATGATCCCTTAAACGTACAAAAATACTGTCGAATTACGCATGTAACAGACGACTGCAGATAACTAGAGAATAATATTTTACTGCAGAAAACTAGGAGGTATGCTCGTTATCTGCAGTAAAATACTATACAGGTAACTAGAATATAGTGCTGCTAAGTCTTTTTGCTGTGGGTGCTACGTTAATGCAGTGGACACGACGAAGCTTACTTCTGGGTGTATTCGCTTTTGATAATTTTATTTTATATCCGAATACCAAATGCGACTTTTTCATATTCAGAATTATGAATTAAATTCAACCTAAATATCGAGATTTTGCTTTATTGGACATAGTTTCTTACGAATGGATTGTAAAAATTACGTAGCTGTTGTAAAACAAATGAAGTTATGATATCTCCAGTCAAAAAAGTGAACTGTAAGTAATATTTTTCTTTTTTCATGCATATAAATTTGGTTGCTGCTTTAATTATATCTCACAGCTGGTTTAACCACGATTACATTTCTGTATTCTGACTGTACTGCGAATTCGTTTTAGTAGAGACTATAGTGAAAATATATTCTATTTATTAAAAAAAAATTGTATAGATTATTAAGATATATGTAATGTATTTGCCTCGATTTCAAATTTATTTTCTCGGGCTAGCAATCATAAATTACACTGATAATAAAAATGAAGAAAACGAATAATTCGAACATATTTTTACCTGTGAACTAACTATTTATAGCAATATAAGTACATGTATGTACACTTTTTTAAAACAACTGTGGTGTTTTAGCACCAGACCACTTCCACTCTCCTCCCAGCCCCCAGAAAATTATTATTATTGAAGCTGGTGGTGCAGTTCAAAAAACTAATTCTACATTTTAACAACAAAGAATGCGTAAAAACTTTGTTAACGTTGTGTATCGATCTACCTACAAGCACACACACACACATATATAGAAAAGTTGGACTAGGACAGCTTTTTCTCATGTGTAAAATAACTTCATGTATAAAGTGCTTCAATTTCTATTTGAATGTATTACAATGTATTTGAATGAATTAGAACGTTGGTTTCAAAAATGACTATATTTTAATGAATAAAATCTATATTATAGGGTAAATAAATTATTTTTTGGAAGTATGTAGGTACTCGGTTTTGTCCAATAATGTCGCTTATTAGAGAATAAGATATGATATCTTTCAAATGTGATACAAAACCTGATTCCAGAATTTTAAATAATGGTTCAAATTCTTCTTTGGGATATAGAGGAAAAAGGAAAATACCTTTCTCTAATAGGGAAAAAAAAAAAAAAAAAAAGAATTTCCTGCCTGAAAATAATGGGGAAAAAACCTGACTCTGTGACTGAAAATAATGGAGAGAAACAATTTATTAAGATAACATGTGAAAGGAAATTAACAGTTTTCTCCGACACCGGAAATAGGAAAACGGTTATTGTCCGGCAGCATTGCTACCAGACAATGGCCGTTTATTTCAGTAACAGTGTTGAGAGTCGGAGCCTCATCTGTTTCGACTTTTCGATCTTAATTGAAGTTGAAGGATGAGGCACAAAATCAGTAACAACATCAGAGGACTCATCCTCAGCATCAGGTGATATTGAAACCACATCATCATCATCATCATCATCATAGTATGCAGTAGCAGAAGATTGCGATTCATTAGCGACGGGCAAAACTCTCTTCCGTCTTTCTCTTTCTTCTTTTTTTCCTATCAAATGCTTGCGTAGTTTTCAAATCCAAGGATCCAACTACCATTTTTTTCACAGTAATTTGACAGTGCAAAAATTTCGTTTCTTCCACAGGAACTTTTTGGTCTTTTTCGCAATTGCACCTGGACGTAAAGACACACTTGCACCGAAATATCAAACAATTTTACTCAGCGTCTTCTCTGAAATTTGAAACCTTTTTCTTTTCGGTATGTCTTTTTCTCCGTTTTCAATGCAACAATTTCGCTCATTTCTTTGAACGGAAGTGACTTTATTTGCATACCTTAGCAAAAGGCAACACCTTATAATATCAGTGCACGTGTGTAAAATGTTCATCTTTAAGTCTGACGGTTTTCCGAACACAGGACAGGGATCCGTGTTCGTGTAACTTGGCTCTGTGAAATCGATGATTTGAAGCTAGAGTAATTATCTGAATCTCTGAGAGCTCATCACATTTTGTCAAGCCGCTGATAGCATACGATAACAAGCTTGAAAACAGAATAGAAAAAAAATAAAAGAAAAGAAAGCACGCAGACTGAAGAATGCAGGATATCACATAACTTCATCTCACAGCAGAGAATTAATCTTGTTATGGAAACTAAACCACAAATCTACGGAAAAATGCATACACCCTCTCAAAAAAGTGTTCAAGTTGTGAGTCAAAATTACTGTACCTCTTTCATATATGAAGTATCATTCTTCATAAAAAATGGGATCGTGTAAGTACATATTAACATTTCATACATTCTTTGAGCTGTACCTTTATCCAAAAATTAATTAATTATTCATAAAAAATAAAATAGGAAATTTCACTTGCACTCGAATATGTTTTTAACCCATTTGTGCCTGGATATTTTTGCGACTTCCTTCGATTTTTACTGATAACAGACATAATAGTTAAACTTCTGATATCAACTTCTTGAACAAAGGATGATTTCTTTTAAAATCATTATGCATAAAAATCGAAATATCAACATCCTACTTGGTCATGTTAAAATAATTTGGAGAGTTGAGGCTCAATACTCATGAATAAAGGCTAGGAAAAATAAATAACGTTTTCGATTTATATAGCGAAAATGCCGTCCCAAAAAAGGGACACTAGGCATAAATGGGTTAAGAGTGTTGTATTTATCTGAGCCGGATTAAGCCCAAACAGGGCTCTTAGGCTAAGAAATTTATGAGGCTCCCATACAAATTTTATCCATTTTTTTTTTTTTTACTTAATTAAAAGATGACGGTAAGATAAAAGGATTTTAATCTAAGAGAAAGTCAGATGTGCTGAATATGATGAAAAAGTGCTAAAATTGAATAATAATCTATTAAACGCATATAAATAGACATCATAAAAGTACGAATATAACTTCAGCTATATCTTCAATTTTTTTAGACATCATAAAAGTGCGAATATAACTTCAGCTATATTTTCAATAGCTTCCACTAAGAATTAAGAATGTGAGCACGTTTTTCATGTGTAATTTTCTCAGGCAGTTGCAAATTTGTAATACCAACTTAACTCATGCTTTGTGGTCCCTAAAATGGTCGGTCCATAGAATTACAAAGCCTAATTGGTAATCCAAACCTGGTATTTATTGTTTCAAAGGCATTATAGTATGCACTTTATCCTTTGTGAGTGCTTTTATCACGAAAATATATCAGGACAGCACAATTCCCTGCATAAATCAAATATATGCAAAGTTGTTTACTTCTTCGCGATTCTTATATTTCTCAAAATAAGCTATATTCTTTGTGGGCATTAGTTTGAAAAATAAAGAAATAAACATAATGGAAGCGTCTGTCTGGGAATAAGAAATGCATGCAGACGCAATTACCTCAGTTCAAATACTAAGTTTTGAAAAAGAACACAAAATGAATCCAGTTTTGTCTATCCACATCCGAGAGATGATAGCAAACCGATCATAGGTCTATACATAACAAGAATCACGTGATTTTTGTTTACAGTCTGACAAAAGAAGCAGTACGGGCACAAAACCTAAATTATACGTGTGTCGATAGTGCTTCGGTCATTTGGGAAAGTTAGCGTGATCAACTGGCAGGCGGAAGTCCTATTGCTTTCTGGCCAACCATTTAGTTTGATTGACACCTTTAAACTCGCAGAAAACCATGCATTGTAGTATTTTTTTCAGCAGATTAAGAACATGAAAGCATTAGGCATGCCTTTTGTTTGCATTAGGTCTTTCTCTTTTTGTTGTTTGTTCTCTTCCCTTTCTTTTTCTACTGTTATTTCTGTTGAACTAACATGCGTTATTCGACTTAAAATACATTCTATTCCACCAATTTTATTTAAAGTGTGATCGTTATGACCTTGGATTCTCTTAATAGAATATACTTACTATTTTGTTTTCTCCTTTGTTCTCTCTTTTAAAAGCGTTATTACTTTTTTTTACTCTCCGATGGTCCAACAAAGTAATGCAATAAATACTTAAGTGAGCCGCTGTTGTAGCAGCATTGGAATGTTCAAAAACAAAAAGCAATCAGATATGAAATGATGGTGAGATATGTTATTGTAATGAAAACAAAAGAGCTAGTGTTTCCTTCCGGGGTAACTATCAGAAAGACATTTAATGGAATTAAATAATTTTATATCATGTCTCTCATTAAAAGCATGGCCATCCCATTCGCAACTAAACTAACACAAGAGTCTTTAAAGATTAAACAAGAAAGATAAATCATGCCAATCGATTATAAAGCATTTTCCAATATGAATATGATTTCTGTGCATGTACACCCTCCAAAAAAAGTATTCGAGCAAGAGAGAAATTTCCTACGTTCGTTTCGTATATTAAAAATTATTTATCATAGAATATGAATTAGGCTATGTATAAATATGAATTTCCATATTTCTGTCAGGTTGTGAGTTTTTCAAAAACTCAATTATTATTCGCAAATCTAAAATAGGAAATTTCTCTCTTGCTCGAATACTTTTTTTGGAGGGTGTACAACAGCACAATGAAAACTCAAAAACAAGCCTTGCAAAGTATTTCTTTCGATTACTGTATTGTTGCTATGTATTTGCCGGTTGATTAGCTATTCTAAAATTTAATTTACGATAAACACAAGAATCTGTGCTAGAAAGATTCAAAATTTGCATGTTATTGCATATCAATTGGTTAATTAGTTATTAATGATAAAATTCTCATATTTAAACATTGGGATTTGTTGGTATCACACTAAATTCACATTGTGACTTTTAGAATACTACCTGTGGGATTACCCCATGGGCATAGATCTTGTTTATTTGTTGGAGAGTTTTTGTTGAGGTGACGTGGTGTGATGTGATGTGTGAGATAGAGAGAGTTGGCCCTTGCAGGTGACATGGCCCTTGCAGGCTTTCATCTCAGTTGTTCCTGAGTACAAGTTCGTTTTTATTTCAAAGAGCCAATACAATCGATGCTTGCTTTTACAAACTCGTAGGGACCACTCAAATACAGTTGAGCCCCTTTAATGGAATAGCCAATTTACCACGAAATATTATTCTAATAAGAGGGATTCCCGTTATCCGGGATCCCACTGACATTTCACTACGGTTTGGCACATTGATATTGTATTACACTAAACGGGATATTCTATTATCCTGTATTCCATTAAGCGGGTTTGTCTGTAGTTCGTAAAATCGAGTCTAAAAGTCGCCTATGGAAGTGCTTTCGAGACTACTCGCTACTTCGCAAAATCACAAGTGTTTCGTAAAATGGAGGTTCGGATAAACGAGCATCAACTGTACCGGGGCTAACAGAAACATCCAGGAGCAAATGGGAATGGGATCCCAAGAACTCGCTTCTCCACGGCGAACACAGGCAGATTTTCCAATATTCGCTGTAAAAACTCCAATATACGAAGTTAGCCATGACAGTCATGTTACTTATTTTTTAATTCTTATTGGTTTCTTGAATCCAATGACAGCCTGCATAATATTTGAATCGAATGTTTTAACGATCAACCACTTCTGAAAAGTTTGTCGTCTAGAAAACAACTGATTATTAATTGAAGTTATTAAAAAAGAAAGTTCTCGTGTTTGATAAGTATTTTATGTAACTTTTACAATCGATTGAGAACCTGGTAGTATATATTTGTGTATTTAAAATGCATTCTGTAATTTTCTTTAGCTCTTTTTCCAAAAATCAAAATAAAACAAATCTTCGTTCAATTTCATGTAATGATTGGCTGTATTGTGCTACATCAATACAGCAAGCTTCCAAGAAACGCTCTCATCTGCAGTTGATACATCTGGTATATTTTAAATTAAACTGGTAACTGTGAATTAATACAGTAACCATGAATTCAAACAAAAGCAACTTTATTTTCATTTTCGGTTATATAAAATGAAGTTCAATGTTATACCTTCACCGAAGAAAATAAAACTCCACTCGCATATTTCAAACTTTGGGTTTTTCAACTAAGCCTCTTAACTTCCATGTTAGTTTCTTACTCATGATTGCAGCTTCATGATCATCCTGGAAGTAATGGGAAAAATAAAATAAAATAAATTTCATTACACATTAGGACTGTATAACAATTAAGATTAAAGTATCATAATGATACAGGGTGTTTTCCCAAGAAGAGACCCAAGAAGAACTATTAACTTTGAAAATGAATAACTTAAAAATCATTATAGATTGAAGCAAGAAGCATGATAATTAGCATACCACTTGCAGGAAGCAAGTTGTATGTTAATTAAAAAAACCCGTAAAGATTTGATAATGTTAGAGTGGCATCAAATGTTTCAAAGCACTATATGCCGTTAGTCATCATCGTTTCTCAAAAGAAAAAAGGTTCAATGACGCCGCTGCAAAAGACTGCAGCCCAAATTGTAAATTTTTAGCAATTGAACAGTGATGTGTGCGACAAATGAGGATCTGCTTAAATCTGTCTTAACGCTTGCGGCGCCATCTATCGCAGCAATTTGTAACTAAAATTTAAAATTTCTGTATAAAATTCTTAAGGTTCTTTTTTTTTTACTAAACATACTTTTAAAACAGTTTGTAAACTTAATGTAAGAAAGCAGGATCAACCGTATAAAAAGAGAAGCATATTTAGACTATTCGCTCGCCGAACAACAGCTAAATTTACTTAAATTCTTAACTAGTGAAAAAAGATAATTTATTATTACGTTTTATGAAATTGGACCACTGTTTTTCACTTTCAGAGAAACGACCTTAGTATATCATGTTCCTCTTGCGATTCAGATCTGAAATTTACTCATCATCAAGTGAAAAGATTATGCATAATTATTTTGTTAAAATTTAGTCTAAATAAGCAATAACAATAACCTGAAGGAACAATATGCAAAATAACCTCCTTCAACTAGTACTTAACAGTGTTTGAAATGATACATCTATCTTTAATTATTGCACAAATTACTTCATTATTAAAAGTTAGAAATGAGAATGCTTTTTTCATAGATAAAAGGGACAACAATGAGAATGAAAACGTAAACATATTTAAATACGTTTTAAAATTAAAAGCCTTGAAGTCTTTTAAAAAATGGCAGCGTGTATATTAGATATACGCGTGTTTTTAAAAATTTCAGTATTGAAGTAAATTGATATTTAAGAAACAATATTTTCCAGACACTTTGGAAAAAAAAAAAAAACACGGTAAAGCCTTCAGAATTAAAAAATAAAAAAGATTTATAGATTTAAGACTGAGTGTATGAAAGAAATAATCATCTTTTTGAAAAACCGTTATCTTGAAATAATTGTCTCATTAAACAATGGTGTTGTACTGACACTGTTAATTCAAAAAAAAAAAAAGAAAAAGAAAATATAAAAAAGCATGTACAATACATATATATATACAAGGTGTTCCAAGCAGAACTCCTAATTTTGAAAATAAATAATTCAAAAACGGTGATCCATAAACATTAAACAAGTGATATGTTAATTAAAACTACCATAAGAATTTGATACAGAAGCCACAAAATTTCAGTTACAAATTACAAGGATAGGTGGCTCTATAAGCGGCAATACAGATGCCAGAAAGATTGTTCAGGCACCGTGAAGAATTACATGAAAATCAATTTAATGCGCGCATCTTCCACCCTATATTCCAGGGGCGGTCCGACACGGTAAGCAAGGTAAGAATCGTATCGGCGTGCCGTCTTCGCAAGGGCGCTATTTCGAATTCAAAAACTTGGAAAAAGTATAACGTTTTTTTAAGTTTAACCTTTTTTACGTTTGCAGGGGAGTGCCACGTACCCTAGGGCCGCCTCTGTTCATGCCCTTTCTCTTAACTGAAAAATAGTTCAACTCAATAACATTAATAAACCAAATTATTCCTCCAGAACGTCAAAAACGCATTATGTACTGATAAGCAGGTCCCAACTTGCACAAACCATGCGATACTCGATCGATCATAAAACGAACAGTGTCTGACGACAAATATTTCAAAAGTACCATCATTGTTATCGTTTCTCGTACGAATGAATGTCAAATGATGATTTTGAAAAATATTGAAGCTAAACGGTAAGTTTTAGGCAACGGAACGGTCATGTGTGCGACAAATGAACATTTTCTTAGATCTGCATTGCAGCTTGCAGCACCATCTATCGGCACAATTTGAAACTAAAAGTTTCTGGCTTCTGTTTCAAATTCTTACGGTTTTTTCGATAATCATACCACTGGTTCTATGCTTCTGTCAATCATCGTTTTTGAGTTATTTATTTTCAACGTTAGGGGCCTTTTGTGAAACACCTGTACGAAATAGACTTTTCAAGCGAATAAAGAAAAATATTTTTGATGATTCAATATTAATGATAGTTTAAAGTATGAACTATATAATGATAATAGGGATACTAATGATAACAATAATACATTACCAGTCTCTGCCCAAATGTTTTGAAGTTCACTGCTGGGAAACTTCATAAATTTATAACTTCATAAATTTAAGACTTCATAAATTTATAAAAATATAGTTGCTTTTCACTGTGCCGTTTTTTGAGTCCCATTACTTGACGCCTCAAAATATCGCAGAATTCGTCATATTACGGGTATAATCCAGAGGTGTGCCGGATCCTTAAAGAGCTATCCGCGGATATGGATATGAAGTCGGATCATTTGTTTCTTATATCCGTAGATACGGATGTAAAAACGGATCATTTCCTGTCACATCCGAAGATACAGATAGGAAGCTTTTCGTTTCGAAATAATTGCAATGGAATATATGTAATTTACTTTATTTCACGTTCATCCATTTCTGATATGGTGCATTCCAAAGAAATAAGAATTGGATCCGATCCAAGTACTGCGAAATTATCTAAAACAGCCGATTCTTCCTGCCAATCTAAAAAAGTTACTAGAACACTCATCTGTTCGTGTACCTAATACGAGAAAAGAAATTACATGTTTTAGTGGTGACTCAAATGACCTTCAATAGCGTAAAATTGCCATTTCTCGTTGAATTCTTTCCACTTCCTTTTCTGTAGCGTATATTCGCGAATTCAAAAATCCTATACACTGGATATGATCATTAGAATACGATTCAATAAGGAAGAACATTCTTGATGATTGAAAATTATCTGACAATAATGGAACATCAAAGTAATACATGATTGCGATTATCGGGTTTCCACGGAAAATGGTTTAGTGACTACAAATGTTATGCTTACGAATTTCCTCGGGGAATCTGCTGTTCTGGAGATGAATTTAGTCTAAAATTAATATTCTGCTTGTCAATAAAAGAATTTTGCAATTTGTTGCATGTAAATCGGTTAGCTTAGATCCCGAGCTATTGATCTTTAAAGTTCCCATTTGAATAACATTAAGTTTGGATGCATCGCTAAGCTGGGTTCAGTTTTGGGAACTTATTTTCGGCTCCAAATTTGGCGATATTTTGACAAACTTGAAGAAATTGGATGCGATTTTGTCAGTGGAGCCTGCATGGTTTCCTTTTTCACATTGCAACATTACCCAATTGGGCTATGAGAAAAGTCTAGAAACCATAATAGTTCAGAAATTTTAGTGCATTTTTTAAAAATATTTTTTATTATTTTATCATTTTCTTATTATTGTTATATAAACTCATTTTTTTTTTGGATATCTATTTCAGGGTTTTTATTCTACGTCATTATTTTTGAATTGCAACCGAAATAGTAGATGTAATTTAGCTTTAATTTCAATAATGAAAATTTTTTGTCGATTTTATTTAGAAAAGGATAATCAAAATCACAAATTTAGAAAGTAAACTGACATTTTAAAATGATTTGAGAGAATAAAATGTACATTTTCGATTCAATGTTAGAAAGAACAAATTATTATTTTTTTTCCAGTACTATCCAGTCTAGTATTAAAGCTAATACTGGACTCTGAAGAAAAAAATATTTTGTGAACTTTCTGCTCAGTCTGTCTCGATTAGAAACGTCTATAACTACCATATTTTTTTTAATTATCCTCTTCGTGGATTCTCAAACTTTATTCATGTTGTGTATCTTTGGTGTTTATTTTTACTTAAGTTGCCACCTCCCCCCCTCCCCCCACTTCTTAGAGAGAAATCTACTTTTACAAGTTTGACATAATTATGTAAAATGTTTTAAAATTACAGTTTGTACAATTAATGTCTTTTCTTGTCAAAGATTCATGATGAGTGGCTACGTTTCATTAAAAAATAAATGTCAAATTATAATTATATAATGCATTTATTATTGTCACATTGCATATTTTAATATTTCTTCTCCTTTGCATTCTTATATCAAATGAAGCAGTATATTTTATTTCCGTGTTGTCTAGACTAAAAAAGAAATTGCGAAAGAAAAATGAATAAGCAATTTGATATCCGATCCTGTAAGATATCCTGCTCGTCTTTCGTATTATGTCATTCGGGATCACTAACACACTTCAATGTACATAAATTAACTAAAACACATGTCAACTGAATCTTTTGAGAAATTTGATACTACTAATTTAATAGATATTTTCTACTGTAGTAGAATCTGATTTTCAAAACCTAACTGCACAAAACTGTCTAAATCAGTTAACTTATTTCTCTTGCTCAGTATACAATGAACGATTGAATTCTTGCATGAACATGCACTTTGAAATAGAATCAAATTTTTTGAAAGGGCGCAAAAATAGAAAAGCCATTAAAAAATTTTAGCATGAGAGTGTTTTTTTTTTTTTTTTTTCTGCCGGGTATATTTTTGTGGGCATAAATTTGTGGGCCGATTGCATCGACAATTGCATTTTTCATGCAAGAACATGCGAGAACCTGCGAGAACCATCGAACATGCGAGAAACATGTTCCCGAATGCGGAAAACTCCGAGGAATCTGATAAGGTTACTTAAATTTCGAAAATCGCTTTATTTTAGAAGATATTAATAAAAAACTGAAAAAATAAAACATAATGGTTGCCAGATGTGGCATAAAATCATTCATTCCTTAAGAACAAAGCAATTCCAATTATGTAGAATCACGTGAAATTGTCAAACATGAAGTCCATTTTACGCCAAATTAAAAAGCATATGAAATAAGTAACTCAAAATGTGTTACACAAGGTTGACAATTTTCAAATAGTAAGTTCGCTTAGACAACATTAGTTTAGAATTAGCGATTATTCGTTTTTCCAAAACAGAATAACTGATATCTTGAAAATGAAAAATAATTGTTGTTGTTGCTAATGCCCTCTGGCAACCACGTTGCGGTGACAGATCCCCCTATATAGGCAGGCGATGGGCCGGAGGAGCGGCTTCCATTTCAATGAGCCCCAGTGGGAGGAAGTCCGTCTTAGCTCGGGGTCCCGTAATTTAGAACCCATTGCAGAGGAGGGACCAACCCCCTGAACTCGATACCCCCAGAGGTATCGTTTAACAAATTGGAGGACTTTGGAGCCACGACGGATTTTACGTGCACCAGCTCCCATTAGCGTACACGGTTCCACAGCGGACGGGCCGAGAGGGGGAAGTCCCTCCCAAGCACTGGCCAAGCCAGATGCTGCTTCACTTGCCGTGTTCTTATGGGAACGAAGTTTAGCGTCCAGTCCACTGCGGGACGAAAAATAATTGAAATGCAGAGATTATTTTAAAGCCGGTTCGGTCCAGCTGGATTATTTGCTACCAGTAGAAATATTTGGCGGCGTTAATTATGCTATTATAGCAGTTATAGTACACTTTGGATATTTGCCAGCGCGGCGAGATGGTATAATTCGTGGTGCTAAGTACGCCAATCTGCAAAGAATTATGTAAATGAAAATATGGATAACGGTTTTCCGGGAACCTTAAATGAGCGGTAATTATAGGTTGTGAGCATGTGTAAATCGCCAAATAATGAAAAGTCGTCATTGGTGGCAAGCTATGCTACCTGTTCCGTAGTTTTTATCAAAGAAAACATATAAAGAAAACATATGACGCAAGTCGCCAAATTATGAAAATTCTCCATAATTGTCTAATACGCAAGGCGTACCATGGGTTTCACATAATTACAAATAGTGCGAGGTTTAAATTTTTATGTTACAAGCAACATGCAAGAACAAGCAATGTGTATCTCGGTAACATTCTATCTTATCCAATGTTTGGGTTTTGTTTGTTGGAATTATGTCTTTTTTACGAATAAGTCTTTTTAGGGGCCATATGTCTCATACGAAATGCGAGCGTAGCGAGTCTAGGGGCCTTGGCCCCTAGTCATGGAAAAATAAACACAATCACTGCATACTCATGGATTACGATGCACATTTCAAGCAGTATTTATAAAGGTTAAGTGCAGTATAATTAGAACAAACTTAGAGAAGATTGTAAAATTATTTTAGCGTGTGATTTTAATATAGATTTCAATTTCAAAGAAGTGCTTTATGGAACGAGAAAGAAAAATACAGTACACTCATGAATAATGATACACTTTCCAACGGAATGAAAGGAGGGGGAAAAAATAGGGACGGCGCATAGATTATGATGTGCTTTTAATTATATTGCTCTTTAGTGCGTTACTTAAAATATGAAAGTCTTTCATATATTTTTTTCTCATTTTCGTACCACGATTAATACTATATTTGATTTTTATGAAACAATAAATCATGAAAAATAATGTTTAAATCGTATAGATTCTTTGATAGAATTAGAAAATTCACTAGTTTTTCATAAATTGGATGCCGAAAATATATCATCCATTACAGGCATCTACAAAAACTGGAAATATGATAGTTAAATGAGACAAGAAACACCCAGGAACAAGGACCTTAATTTTAGAAAATCTCTGACATCTAAATAATAAAAGTCTTGTTTCTAACGCTTCCGGGATCGACTCATCTCCCCGGTGCATCTGTCGCCATGTTGAAATTTTGATAAAAATGACATTTTTATCTCTAACTGAAAGCAAAAACTTTTTATAGTTTTCGAAAGATCTCTAAAAAATTAACCTTCTTTTTAATTTGCAACTACTTTCAACTCTAAATATCTAGCTAGATAGCACGCCTTGAAAAGTAAACACGAAGCAAACGATTCATTCCTTGATTCTTTGAAAAACTCGCGGAACATAATTTCTCGCGTAGATCGATTAGATGACAGAGAGAAAAAACGCAAGATTGTTTGCTGGCGACATCTATGAGTTATATTGTTAACTAAATCATTAAAAATGCCCGTTTTACTGCCTTTTCCTTAAAATTAATAATACACTGCCCATAAGCAGATTTCTCTTTTCCTAAGGAATAATTTAATGCAAAATTCATGTATAATTAATTACTTATTCAGTAAATTACTTCAGTAATCTCCCCAGTCGCCCCTGAAGGAGATTTTGCTACTAACAATTGTATTTATTAATGTATCGATTTTAAACGAAAAAGTTAGTTATAGAATTATTTTAGGATGTTGCAAATTTCGGTCTCGAAGAGGCCCGTGTGCCGTAGGTTGCACAGACCAGTCGCGAAGCGGCGCGTGTGCTGTAGGTTGCACATTTTGGCCGCTAAGTGGCCATCGACGACCAAAACTGATCGTCAAAGGCGGATAGTAAAGAATACTGATAAAAGCTCATGCTATAGATATGTGCCAGAGGTATGTGCTTGCATCGTGCTTGTGCCTCCAGTAACTGTTTTTGAAATCGATCTTAAATATATTTTCGTATGCCAGAAATCACAATTCAAGATCTGAAATCTCTTGACGGGGTTAATTTACAACATGACAATTTAAAGTGAGAATTAAGGTAACATAGAATTTCTAACTTCGGTACTTTCATCTTTTTTATTCATGTGTTTTAAAGCTGTACACTCTGGCAGCTAAATGACCTGTACACCAGATTTTCTCGCCACTTCTGGGTGTTTATACATGCTTTGGTGGCAGATGGGAGGCATAAATATTTAGAACCCACCGATAAACTGTTCGCCCTCATCTAACTACCTTTCTTGTGCTATACTGGGCGTCCCCAAAAAGGTGGTAACGGGCTTTAATTCTTCATCTATTAGAGATAAGTGGACAGTGTAGATTGAAAAAATGTTCGAGTCGGAAATAAGACTCCGAAAAAGCTAAGAAAGAAAAAATTTCTTTCGTTCATTTTCAAAAAAGTTACACTCTTTAAATTTTTATACGACCCCTGTACGAAACAATTCCCAATTAGTAAAATGTACCCCATACACTAAAGAGGTGACATATAAGATTTGAAAATTATACCTTCACAAGTGTCAGAAATATAACGATAAATATAACGCTGACTTAAACTTTTTTTCCATTAGAGATGAGACGGGCTCAGCCCAAGCCCGAAAGCCCGAGCCCGAGCCCGGGCCCGAACCGGGCTCGGGCTCTGTAATTCACAATTGCGTTCGGGCTCGGGCTCGTGAAAAATTTCTCCTTTATAGAACATACTCCTTGAAACATATTTTAAAAAGTGATTCACGAGGAAAATAAAAGTACAGTCAACTCCGGGTATAGTGAACTTCTGGGGACCATCCAATTTCGTCCACTGTATCCGAAGTTCACTAAAACCCAAGTGTCTTCATAATGGATAGAGATACTGTATGTGATTTGGGACTAATGGGTTGTGTTCACTGTAGCCTTTGGTTCACTATATCCGGGTTCACTATAACCGGAGTTGACTGTACTTATAAAAAAAAATAGCGGCACTGGCGCCTAGAAAGTGCGTTAAGCTCTTTGGATATTTCAGAACGGCGGCTTATATTGATTAGTTAGTCATGAGATCCGACATTATTTGATAAACATGGATACATAAAGAATTAGAAAGTGCATTGAGAGTTAGCAACAATATTTGTCTTTAATTTGCACAAACGACAAAATTCATTGTATTCTATCAATGAAGTAATTGGATTTTTTTTTTATCATAGCTGAAATTTCGGGCTTGGGCGTGCTCGGGCTACGACTTAAATAATATTGCTCGGGCTCGGGCGGGCTCGGATTAGAAGTCCTCGGGCTCGGGCGGGCCCGGACTTCAAAAAATGAGCCCGAACTCATCTCTATTTTCTATGGCTCTCGAAGGATATAAAAATCACGTCGAATCATTTCATTTCAGGAGTCGTACAGAAATTACGAAAGAAAATCTTTTTTTCCACTCTAAGAATAAACGTTTATATACAAAATCATCCATAGTCCCAGATCATGTTTCTTTAAAGATACCTCTGCGACTTCGTATGATGAAAATATCAAATTTGGTACATCCCTCATGAGTGCATGGGGCACATTTTACTAATTAGGAATATTTTATACGGGGTTCGTATAAAAATTTAGAAAGTATTGAAAATAACGAGAGGGATTTTTTTCTTAACGGAAATTTCCGACCTTATTTTGAACATTTTATCAATTTGCACTGCGCACTTATTTCTAGTCGATAAAGATTTAAAGCCCGTTACCACCTTTTTGGGACACCCTGTATAAAATAAGATGACTGTGGTTCGGCAAATTGAATGGTCAAATAAAAATAGCATAAAAAATCGCATCAGTCGCTTGGTTAGCCGCATTCCCTACGCGCTCGTATGTCTAGTTATTGAAATAAGCATTAGAGCTGAGAATTTTCAAATGCTTATTGAAATAAATTAAGGTACTGATCCACCGGAAAATGTTGATACTGAGGTTATCAACACCCAGAACATTTTTTTTTTAAATTAAAACATATCCTTCATTGTCATAATCTGCCATCAGTCGAGTGAATCAGTTGTGTACGATCGTAAAAAGTAGCCCCCTTCGACCACTGCCGTTGAAAATACCATAAAAGTCCACCAAAATGCCACTTCCTTTTGAAAATACCGGCTTTTTCGCCCTCAATGACGAAGATTCGATGTGTACAGGGGCGTATCCAGAAGAGGGGTGGGAGCTGGGGGAAGGATGCAGCCTCCCTCGACACGGGACTCTTTACTTAGCTTACAATTTTATATTTAGATTCCAACTTAAATTTAACTTGCAATTTCATGCGCAGCCCCTCCCCGAAATAAAATCCTGGCTACGCTACTGAATGGGTCGGCTCTCTTTTTGGTGGGCGTTAACTTTTATTAAGGTAAGACCTCACCATACTTTCATTGTTGAGGGTAAACTGAGCAACAAAGTGTAGGGTCTATTTTAAAGGTAGTCATCTCTAGACAGTCCCTCCTAGACAGAGAGATGCTTCCGACGAAGGAAGTGGTCTTGGAAAGGAAAGAGTATGGTTGTGATTTTGAGTCTAGTTCATCACGGTAATTTGGTAGAATGGAAATGTTCTGCACTGTTGTGACTTTTTTTTTTATCACCACGGCTACTGAAACTTGGGTGAGTTCCTACCTTTAAGGCACTAGCAAGCGTTTCTAACAACATATTTAAATCTCCTGAAGTGCAGGAGAATTCTCTTGAATATTGGCGGATTAAAGAGGCGGATTAAAGGGCGGATTAAAGAGGGGGGCCGGAGGGGGCACCCGCCCCCCCCTAGAAAGAAGAAATTAATGTAAAACATCCTATTTTACTTCCACAAAATGGATGTATATGTCAATCTTCTAACTAATCGCCCCCAACCGGCAAAGTAACCGCCCCCACCGACAAAGTAACCGCCCCCACCGACAAAGTAACCGCCCCCACCGACAAAGTAACCGCCCCCCGACAAACTTTCAATAATCCGCCACTGATTGGCATTTATCGTACCATATATTCGAAACCATCTTCTGTCCATTGACTTAGGTTTTAGGGTCTTTGGAAGACCTCCTTCCTCTTCCAGGTTGTTTTTATTTTTCGCTGTGAAATATAGAAAGTTCCAGAACGGCTCTTATCTAGCCTAGTTGTTCCCCAGCTTTTAAAATCATTTCTTTCTTTAAAATTCTCATAAAATTGACAATAACTTTTTATTTTTAGTTATGTTTATTTTAATTAAGAATAATATACCTAGTTTTTATAATCTCGTAAAATTTCGTTTTTTTTTTCTATTATATTTTTAGAATATTAGAACATATAATACCTCTATCACCACGCCAAAAATGGCGAATCTGCATTGCCCCAGTTTCAAGAAAAACGCCTTCAGAGTTTCGTTACTTCATTAGCTTGTGTCGATACACAATGCTCAATTTTCACATAAACTATCCGGAATTCAGATTTGGGGCTTTAGCATAGTATATAGCATTGCTTATAGATCCCCCCCCCCCCAGCACGAAAAATGCATTTAGGTAAAAATCGGCAAATTTGCAGATTCGAGTTTTTGGCGTGGTGGTAGGTATCTGGTAAATCTAATTCCAAAACCGCGAAATTCAAAATTAATGCTAAAACCTCAAACACTGGTATTTTCTTAACTAGAAATTTCCCTCCTTGGTGTAATGACTATTGTTTCACCAAATCTTGTACACTGGCCCTTTGATGAAGTGCGGAAAAGCTATACTACACTTTAAAAGAAACACTGTCAAATAAATGCGCAACACAAACAATCTTTTATCACAGGTATGCAGAGATAGAAACAATGCTGCAAATTCTTTTTTACAGTGACGTTTTTCATCTGAAAGCAGTTTGGGAGGTACACATTCATTCTACGTGAACAGTTCTGTTTTATAGAATTTCCACTAGTTAAAAATTTAAGTTGTGATTTTTGAAGTTGTTAGCAAATAAACATACACTGACACTATGCAATCAATCTGCCTTTATCATCAGAACTTGCAATTTCCAGTAATTACATTAGCTTATTTAAGTAATCTGTCTGCATGCATATCTCTACGCGTTAATAACTTTTTCAAGACATTAACAAAACAAAAAAAAAATCTTATATAAAACGACCAGTAACTTATCTCCTCATTTTTTTTTTCACTAAGTTTCAACACTTGGCACCAATGTAACTTTGCTACTTATCATGCTATCTTATCATGCACTCATACATTTTTCTGTCTACGTTTACAACATAATAAATAAAAGAAAATCAAAAAATCCATGCGTGGTCTGCGTTGCCGGTAAACCAGACAGAACAATATTCTCGCAGTTGACAGTCGAAACCCCCGGGACATGCGCTTGCTTTTAATTGATCTTTAAATCTCTTAGATTTCTCAAAAACAAGAAGTATCATTCACACTGGTCGAACAAGGTCTTGTTTTAATTTCCCTCACTCTGCGGCCCTTGCTTGAAATTCTACCCCAATGTGATACTTCGTATATGACAGATTGTGCTTCCGAAAGGATGGAGCTTCGAACGTGAATCCGATGCCTTATCTTTTAACCCTCTGAAGTGCGACCATTCCATTGACACAGCCGGCTCTGCTGTGCCGCACAGCCAGCTGTGCCAAAAACGTTCTTTAGCTCTGGCACGCGATGGGCGATTTGATCGACCGCCATCTTGCTATCCCCTCCTTATATTTTAACTATACCCTCCTTAAGTATTTTATTGAAATCAGATTTATAATTCGTGAATCAAAACAATCAAAACGTCAGAGTTTTGTGTCCACCCGGCGAGGACGTCTTACGTTAAAAGGTTAATACTTGTCGTATTCCTGAGGGTGTAAGGAGATCAGTTCTGGTCCTGCTGATAACGTGTGCTCAAGAAATTCCTCAAACATAAACTTTTTCCCTTTCGGAAGTCGCATGTGGCAGCGATAAGGAATTTTTCGATATTTATATCCATGCAAGATGTCGTAATGAGGTCAATATTTTTGTCTCAAGGGTTGCGTATCGAAAATATCATACTCGAACCAATATGCCCGATATGTGTGGGTTTTAGAAAATGGTCAGCATTCGCGTGGACAGTGCAAAAGTTATATTCTTGGCTATAGTTCTCTAGATATGAGCATTCTTAAACTCAGTTCGAATAGGGAAAAAAATCATGCTCATTAGGGTGGATCGGAAAAAAAAAAAATTTATTTTAATGACGGCTGACATGGCAAAAGTTGCCAAATGGTCAGGTGAGAATTTTTCAATTTTTTTTTTTTTTTTAAACATCCCCTTCAGGTGCCCTACTCACCCCAAAAAATCAATTTTTTGAAAAAAATACATATATATATATATATATAATGGTTTGGATGTCATAACTTTTCGAATGGCCAAAAATTTCTTTTTCCACAACAAATATTTCGGAGCATTTCCTTTGGGTGCTCCAAACCTAAAAATTTGAATAGAAAACAAAAAAATCGGCTGTTTCCCTAGCCAGCCTCGACACGAAACAAGAATTAGCTTTCGTCCGTGCTTCTGATATGACTTCACTATATTTTCCCCGCCAAAAGAATGAGACGTCTCGCTGATACGCAGACGATTCCATGTAGCATATGTTAAAAGACAGCTTTTGTTGAGACTGAATATGAATGTTTGAAATTAAAAATTACTCTGAGTATTTCATCAACCACATTCTGGCAAGTACTCTACACTACATTGCTTGTTTATAATCTGAAGTAAGTTATTTCATAATTTTCTCCAGTATGTACTGTGATATGTTGTTTTTCTTTCATTTTACTTCTAGTGTTCTTCTGTTAGCTATGTTTCTTTTTTTTTTACTTCCTTACATTTATTTCAACTATTTATTTTATTTTACTTTTTTGTTAGAGATATAAAGACAGAATGAGTTCAGGCAAAATTCCCACAAGGAAATCTTCTATTTGCCCTTTGTTTGGCAACCCCACCGAGATGTCTCCAAAAAAACTTCCTACAAATGCAGATATAATTCGAAAGTTTTTGCTTGTCAGAAACCAGACAAAAAGCCTTATGAAAAACAAAGACCCACCTGCTCCTTTGATATCAAAAAAAGTCGCGGAGTTGTTGTAAATTATATGGAACAAGTCTTCTATTCCAATAATTTCAAACAAAGGAATCGCTGAAAAGATAACAAAGCTCAACAACGAATACAGGAAGATTTTGAAACCATACAATGGTAGAAAAGAATCAGAGGGCTACACAAAGAAACTGGACGATCTGAAGGGCAAGTGGGAGCGAACCCTCTTTGACATTGCTTGCTGCAAATGCGACGATTTTGCATCATGTTGCTGTTCAAAAGAAAGAAAGGTTCCTGTAGATGAAAGAACATTTTTGAACGATCAGCGAAGTACTAGAACTATGATAATAGGGCCAGTTGACAAAAAAACTACAAAACAGCTTCAAAAAAGACAAGAAAGAAAAATAAAACGAGCTAA
This sequence comes from Cheiracanthium punctorium, assembly GCA_038373885.1. NCBI lineage: Eukaryota > Metazoa > Arthropoda > Arachnida > Araneae > Cheiracanthiidae > Cheiracanthium > Cheiracanthium punctorium. The sequence continues at coordinate 522,073 of JAWZYV010014839.1, read as the reverse complement.
AAACTCGAAAACTGATTCTTATCCTTCTAGCTTCAAAGAAATTAGTGATTGTAAAGAGTTTGAAAGCAGTTATTCTTCGGAAAACGAAGAGAAAGAGGATGATACAAATAAAGATGAAGAAAAAGAAGTCAGCAGAAAATCAAATTCATTTAGACCCTCCTACAGCTTGCAGCACAACTTCGATCTGCAACCCTCTTGCTCTTCTGCTTCTGGTGATTGTTCAAATGTTCAAAAAATAAAACTTTCCACTTTTTCCAGAGAATGTGATCGTCGTAGAATCTCAGACAGAGCAGCTGCATCTCTTTCTTCCGCTCTTCTGCAGGATCTTGGTCTAGTCATCGAAACGGATACTACTAAAGTTATTGATCGAAATAAAGTTCGCAGAGAGCGTGAAAGACACAGAAAAGAATTACAACAAGGTAATTTATCTTCGGAAGTGCAAGGCCTCTATTTCGATGGGCGAAAAGATAAAACTAGAACACAAGTTAAAAAGGGTAATAAGTATTACGGCTGTATTACCAAAGAAAAACACATTTCTTTAATACAAGAACCAAGCTCCATTTACCTTGGGCATCTAACTGTTTCGTCTGGATCTGCAATTAACATTAAGAATGGAATATTAACCTTCTTTAACGACAAAGGTATATCAACCGATTCCCTTATAGCAATCGGGTGCGATGGAACAATCGTCAATACTGGTACAAAGGCAGGAGTTATAAGTCTTCTAGAAGCTGAACTAAATCGTCCACTTCAGTGGTTCATTTGCATGCTGCATCTAAACGAACTTCCTCTACGACATCTTCTGGTTCAGTTTGATGGCGTAACTCATGGCCCCAAAGCATTTTCTGGTGCAATTGGGAAGTTATTGCAAACTTGCCATACACTTCCTTTAACGAAATTCTGTAAGATCGAGGGAAATCCGTTTCCTGATGTCGATCGGAATATTTTGAGTACAGACCAACGATATTTGTTGGACATGTTAAAAGCGGTGTCTTCATAAGAATGCAGTCAAGATTTAGCTGCTATTCGACCAGGGCCGGTAGTGCATTCCAGGTGGTTGACTAGCGCAAATCGAATTCTTCGTCTTTATGTGGCAACAGAAGAACCTTCCGAGACTTTATTACATTTAGTTACTTATATTATGAAGGTATATGGTCCAATGTGGTTCCACATAAAAGGAAAGCCACTGTGCACTGAAGGTTCTAGACACCTGTGGAAGCTAATTATGTACTCAAGATACATGCCGGATCACCTAAAAAAAACTGTTGACGCTGTCATCCAAAGAAACGGATTTTTTGCACATGCAGAGAATTTGCTTTTAGCTATGTTATACGATTATAGAGATACCATTCGAAAATTAGCTTACCACAAGGTTATATCTATCAGAAAAGATAATCATAATACTTCATCTGTGAGAAATTTTCGTGTACCGGTAATAAACATGCGATCAACAGATTATAGGGATTTAATTTTTTGGAGTGACAATAACGAGTGTTTAGAGCCTCCAGTCTTAGAAGACATCTCCGATGAAGACTTAAAATCATTCCTGTCAAAGGATATTGCTTCAGTTAAATTTCCTCATTTATCTAACTTCCCATGTCACACACAAGGAACTGAACGCTGTGTGAAACTGGTAACAGAGGCTGCATCTCTTGTTTGTGGAGAAGAAAGAAGGGACGGATTTATAAGATCTAGGCTCGAATCAAGGAACATAATGAAGTTTTTTAACTCAAAATCAGAGTTTAGATTAAAATAGTTTTTTCTCACGCTAATTATATCATATATCTATTATTTATTAGTTATATTCTTTCAGTTTATTTTATGTTAGCACATCGACTTAATCAAATATGCAAAAAATCCAAATAGTTTCATTTTTGGGAGCATCAACAAAAATACTCCCAACGCCTCTAGTTTTCGTATAGCAGCTTTTAAGACGTCAGAAACGTTTATACTTTATTACCTGGGTACCCTTCCAAATTTATAAAAACAAAATATTTACTTTACAATTTTTATTGAATTTTCATGAAATTGTCAATTTTCAACTACTTTTCGGGGGCTTGGGGCACAGGAAGATATGAATGGAATTAAATAAAAATATTTGTATGAACTATTGTACCCAAGTCTAAGCTTTATGACCCTTCGGCTAAAAAAATTTCGTATATTATTATTTTTTTTAATTTTCGTAAAATTTCAATTTTAAACTACATTTAAGGCAGTTGGGGCACCTCAAGATATTGAAGGATTTTAATAAAAATTAATATGCAAACTAAAATACTAAAGACGCAACTTTTCCACCCTACGCCAAAATTGAATTCGAAAAAAAAAAAAATTTTCCTATTCTTTTCGATCCACCCTAATGCTCATCCTTTGTAGATAGAGTGGACGCAGCCATTGTATAACAACGCACGTTGCTTTGAAAGTTAGTTGGGATAAACAAAAATTTTGCGGGAAATAGCTTTGGCTTCCTTAATTAATGAAACCAATATCTATAGTTAATATAAAATTAGAAAATTCTAAATAATGCACAGACATTTTTTTTTACTATATATATACCTGGGTGTACATTTTTTTGTCGTGTGAATGTGGATTCTCTTTGCATTTTATCAAGGAGCTGATGTCTAAAGTACGATTGTAAACTAATTTAAACTGTAATGCAAATGGTAGTTTTTTGGCGTGGTTATACAGACATATCTGAATACATTTAAATTATTTCCTTGCTTAAGCTGCACATGAATAAAATAAAATTTGTTATCTCAATGACCGTAAGTAAAGGAAATCTAAATGAATTTGAGAATTTCTTGCTTTTGCTTGAACTGCTTTTAAAACCTATTTCTTATTTCCCAAATCATCATGAAAAATTTTAAATTTAGTCATTCTATAGCATTAAAACTCCATTTTTAGAACACACTCACTGACACTTATACCTCAAAAAGTGGAATTCAGAGTGAATATTTTTTTAAATTCCGAATTAGATTATACAGATAATTTCAGGCTCTTAATTCTTGATTTGCGAGAGCAAGACAAAATCTATTTTCGGTGAGGCTTATTTAAATTTTCATTTTTAAAAATTAGAAATATCGTATGCAGAATAAAAAATAAAAAAGAATTAAATACGTAAAAGAGAGAGAGAACACAGACTTTTAATTATAAATTATTAATATTTATAATTACGAATTAATTGTTAATATTTATAATTCGATTTTATATCTTTGTAACAGTTACTTTAAATTAGCAAGTATTTTTCATAATTCTTCTGGAAAAAAAAACCCTCTTACATACTTATAAAAAAGCACTAAAGTGCTAAGACTGAATGTGAAAGATGCTGAAATTTCTTTTTCAGAACTATTTATCTAATAATTTTGCTTGCTTATTAAAATACCAATGAAGAATTCTTAAAATGTAAAAATCTTAAATCCATCTTAATTCATGGTTTTAACAAACATCCTCTGCAACAGCAATTACTCGGTCGACTATAAAAATTCCCAACATGATGTATATGTTTAAAAATACGCATTTGCATATAGGCCTAGGTGAAAGGAAAAGCAGTAATAATAACCGAATACGTTCAGGGCATGTGTCAACAACATTTTTAACCGTTATTTATTAATCATATAAAGTTATGTACAGCAGGATTGGTACAGACAAGTTTTAGATCCCCCCTAAGCACTTTAGCAAGTGACATCGACAAGAAGCTGCCAACATGATATGGGCGTTGCCACAGAAGTACGATTGTATAAAACGCCGCACCCAGGGTAATACAAAATTTATAGCATTCTCTTTCTAGTGGTGGTGGTTTGCAGAGGCGTCTTAACCATTAGGTAAACTAGGTGACTGCACGTCTACAATGAGATAGGAATGAATAAAGAGCGAACAGCAAGTGATTATGTGATTGCAAGCAAACTTTAAAAATGTACTCGGTTTTCAATTAGCAACTAAGCATGTACTTAACTGAGTGGATGATTTTGGAGCGTTAATGCTGCCTGAATGATAAGTGAATGATAATGATCTTAAGCAGATGTATTTGGGAAGTGGCGGACTACAAGCGAGTGATTATTAAAGAATTATTTTGTCTTCACAACTTTATGAGGTAAAAAGGAAAAGGCGTAATTGCTTTTCTTTTGTATTGTAAATTTAAAAAAAAAACCTTTTGCTTCATAATCCTTGCAGAATAGAAAGAATAGAAGTCTCACAGCTAGTCGAAGAACCTCTTGCCAATAAATAACTTTAACGCCGGAAAGGGAGAAATCGAATTTTTAACACTTATTATTCATTTCCTAATTCAGTTTGTTTAAACAATGTATACATTTCTAATTTTATCCAAGAATCTTTTTAAAATTTTTCATTTTATCATTGAATCGTGTGCATTCGTTTTGTAGTGGTTTATTATTTTTTAAAGATTTTATCCCCCGTCCCTCCCCGAGTATTCTTTTAAGTGGTCCGAGGGTAAATTTGAAGTGGAAAATGATCCGAAAGTTAAGCTGAGTTGGGAACCACTGCCGTAGCTGAATCATTTTCAAAAAACATAAATCAGGTTGATTGTATTCAGTGATATTCAATATAGTTTCTTTTAGTTGTTACTAGATTGATGTACATTGATGAAATTTAGTCACGAACAGTGCAATAAACTAACATTTGTACAATAATAATCGCTCAGTTTTTTCGCCGAAGAAAAATTTCATTACTGTCTGGGTAATAGAATGAGCACGAATTCAATAGTTAATAATATAATCATGAATTGTACTTATTTAAATGTTATATGACATCCTACTATATAGTTACGCTGATCCCTGATTCACTCTGTAACCATTCCGGTCCGACCACTTCAAAACAAAACTTTTACCGTCATTAATCCAAACAGATTAAAAGGTTATTGTCTGAAACTGTAATAAAATCCACCCTGGTTGTACGATCCGCTTGAAAATTTTGCATAATCATGTATAAAAATATAGTAAACAATCTGCGTTCCTTTAAAAATGTGAACATCCACCCGTTCTCTCATTTTTAAGTGATATTTCGCTTTTTTCAGCTCCATTTTATTTCCGAGAGTCAAAAAAGTAAATCGTCTTCCTTATAAAATGAGCTGTTTAAATGAAAATGACGTCATACAATTGGGGAGGATTCCAATTCCTTTAAAACAGTTTTACAGTTAATGCAGTCAATACAGTTATATAACATCCTTGCAAAACTTCTTATTTTATTGAAGTATGAATAATTACTACTTAGTGACATTTGTAATTCCTCAAAATGTAACAATGAAAAAAAAATCTGATATCCCAGTTCAAATTTCCAAGAAATATTGAGTTTTTCTTGATTTTATCAATAGCTATTCAGCTGGACGTGGTTTTGACGTCATGGCTTCAATTAGCGATTCCAAAATCCAGATTATTAACACTGTGTTAGAATAAGTACATTCTGGACATATATTAAGACGTACACATGTATGTTCTGGTGTGTCAAATAGAAGATTAATGGTCTATGTAGGTATGTCATGGACCTCAAGAGGTTAACAATGCACTTTAATTCAAGAAAATGTAGAATTTCTCATTCAGACAAATTACTTCTGGTGTCTTTAAAGAATGTTCTTAAAATATGTACAATTAAATTCAAAAAATATGTACAATTAAATTCAAAAAATATGTACAATTTTATGAAGAAACAAACAACATAAAAGAGTTGCAAAAATTCTTCATAGACTTTACTCTTTTTCGATGAATAAAATATTAGGAAATAATACAAATTGTAAAAGTTACTTTCTATGTAGTTATATTTGAATCAACATTGCCTAAGTAATATCAATTTCGAGCAATGTATGTATATGTTACTTTAATCATATTCTATAGTTTAGCTAATAACCCCCCCCCCTCTTGGAACGAGATAATCAATGGAACTGGATTGTTTTTTCAAAAAAAAAAAAAAAAAAAAAAAACATACTACAAAAAGGATATTTGAACACTGGTCAAGTACACAATGAAGTATAAAATTATGGAGGTATTCCATTCTACAGACAAAAACTTCGAAAAAAAGCAGGGAAATAAACTAGGTAAAATATTAAAGTATTTTTTCATGCAGATTAAAAATTTCTGGTGTATTTAAATTCTTATAAATATGTTCTCCTGTAGATTGGTTAAAAAAAATCGAATCCAACCGTTTTAGGAACCAACACGTTGCATTCAATTTTTATAGTATTTTAGTGATTTTGTATATACTATGCATTCATACCTTTTCTAAATATATCTTTTTTCTCAGTGAGGCGATTACAAGACGATGTGTCAACTCTATTTACAATTTCTTCACAGAATGCCTAAATTATTTTTTTATCCAAGGAGTTAACATAGTCTAATGAGAGTTGCAACTTTGAATTCTGAACTGGAAATGTCTATTATTATCGAATTGGAAAAATCCGATAATGAAATCATTTCGAGCTAATGAGGAAACAGAAGATAATTTTAAAAAAATTCAGTTAAAATGTGCCACAATCGACTTGGCGTTCATTAAACTGGGGCTTTCTCATTTGTTTAAAACATAAGAATAAATGAAGTGGAAAAGCGATATTGTCCACACAAAGGCTTTTCTTAAAAAGAACAGAAAATGAATTTAAAAATGTGAACTTAAAAAAATTTGAACTTGATACAGAGTTCGAAGGAATCGAGTACTTTGCAGTTTCAACGGCTTAAGGTATGAGCCAAACTTTTGGGCAATTTTTTAAGTAAAATTTTATAGAAAAATCCAATTTTTTTAGCTAAAATGGTGTATAAAACTAAAAATTTAAATGCAGTTTCAATGAAACTCAATGTAAACTTTGAAATATTAGCAAATTCAAGTGAAATTTTAGTAAAAATAGCATTTACTATACATCTTCTGTGACCAATGCTGATAAATGAATTTTAATAATATTTGTACAGTACACAAATAATATATTTATCTGTATTATGAACTAAAAGATTTGCAAAAGTTACGAAAATAGTACAATTTTTATGTGAAAACTGAATGAAAACTATATGAAGAAAAAAACTGATCATAAAATCAATAAATAAACACAGAATCATATATCAAGATATCATATTCTGCTTCATAATGCATACATACAGCTAATATATTCATATTCATATGTCTGATATATTCATAATACATACAGCTAATAATGATGAAAGGAGAACAAACAATTTAAAGAAAAAAATTTAAAGACCAGATTTATTAAACCCATGGTATTTTTTTATAAAATTTGACAGCATATTTAATAAAATATTCTTGAACTTTCGTAAGTGTAGCGCAAAGATATAAACATTTCAGTGAATAGTCTCACATGTTTTCGTACTTTTTTTTTCTTTTAATATTTGGCAACCAACTTTAACAAAACTTCCGGAATAGATGGCAAAGTGTAAAAAGACATGTTATTCTAACGCTAATACTCACATAAAATAAAATAAAAATGTACTAAAAATCCAGTTAATTATTGTTTAAATTCAGAAAGAAATCTATAAAAAATGATGAAATTAATTTATTTGTAAAAAAAAAAAAAAAAAAAAAAAAAAAAAAAAAAAAAAACTGTATCTACAAATTGCAAATTTTTTAACGCCTATGTTCTCAAGATGAAATGTTCCAATATTTAGTAACTATATTGACCACGTTTTGTCCTGCTCTCATTTTTCTGCTCCCATTTGCTTAAAGATGCACAACCACGCGTTACACGCTATATTCAAACATTCAGACCCCACTATACTGCATTGTACCCTGGCCTTCCAGCTCTCCAGATCCATCATCCATCGAACATCTCAAATGAATCATTCGAAAACGCCTTACTCAGCATGCTGCACCAAGGCATAAATACACCCAATGAAGTCTGGCTACGCGTTCAAATAGGATGAGCTGCCATTTCCCTACAACGCAAAGCCGCTTTCATTCAATAGCGAAAGTTGGTAGGTGAGAAGAGGGCTAATATGCACAATTTTTTAAAATTTGGCAAAAAGTATACTAAATATCAATTTTAAAACATCCAAGTATTTTTTTATTCAATAATTTGTAGTATTACCTTTATTTTGATTAAAATACAAAATCACTTGGCCCAATAGTTTTTTAATAATAATTTTTCAAGTTATTTTTGTCCACACTAGCCCCATATCATGGGGCTGGTGTGGACAAGCTAGAATACTAATTAGAAAATGTAATACAACTCATAAAAGAATACACAAAACCATAATGAAATAAATTCTAAACTTGATAATACATCCCTTAATAATTGTTAACCACAATATTATTTATCTTAATTAATACTAATCCTACTAATTAATTTGTACCACTAATTAAGAATTGCGCATTTTTGAGTAAATATCAAAGACAAAACAACACATTAGAAAGCTATTTTTAACTTTTATTTATGTAATTGGAAAAGAATTAATCTGCTCCTGTTTAATGATGTAATTTGACATGTAATCATTAAATGTCAATTGAGATGTTGTATGAATCCTGATACCAGCAATTAAAAGAAAATTTCTTAAGTTTTTATTATTTCCAAAAAATAAAATTCTACAGGCTGTAATTTTAATGGAAAAAATATTTAATTTGTGAAAACCATAATTTCAAATTAATTTATCACTGTACAAAAAATCATTCAAATTTATTAAACAAATCCATAAAAATGAAAAAAACTTTGTAAATGAATTTATTACTAAAAAAATCTAATTTAGCAAATAAATAGTTTAAAATATAATTCTAAACCCCATGATTTTACTACTGAAAGCTGAATGTGTCCGCACTAGCTCCACAGAATCATTTGTTTATTTAGTCTTTATACTAGTTGATTCAAATCGTACAAACCAAAAATGAATATTAATATTTGTAAAGAATGTATTCATTTATAACATACTATCGCCTTTAATTTAAAATAATGAATTAAAGTAGTCTAAACTAGTCATTAAAAAACAAATCAAGAGCTTACTTTTCCAAAAAAAAAAAAAAAAATTCCTTTTTATAAATTGCTGCCAGACTATGAAGTGTACTGTCATGCAATTACTCATGTAAGTGTTTATCAGTGTTGCTAATCTACGAAAATTTACAGAGAAATTTTAGCTGATAAATAGAATTATTCAAGTTGTCCTCTTAGCAGACAAGAGGAAGAGCTCATTACTGATTTTCTTGTTTTCCTTGCCTAAAAAAGTTGTATTTCAAATCAATTAACATTAATATTATATGTAACCTCTGTAATAAATTTGGCTTTGATTTCTTGGTGCAAGATTCAGGATGATCACCAGTATATTTTAAAGTTAGTAATTTGCTTAAATTTGATTGCCTTAACATTCTTGAGAAAATACACTACACAAATTTTCGAAATATTCTCGAATTTCTTTGCGTGGTCTGATATTTAACCAGTTTACCCTATTTCTCTAAAAATACCGATTGTATATTGAAATAAGAATATTACCTGATTACTTTCAGAAATGTACATGTTATCGTCGACAAGCGTCTTCACCTTCTTCTCAAAACCATTGTTTTCAACATTGGCACTGGCTTTGGTGATTTGGGGCTTGACTGTAGTTTTGACAAGTTTAAATTCGTCTTCAGAAATTTCTTTTTTTATTCCTTCATCCCGAGGATCGAAATCTTGATTAGCAGAACCATCAGAACTTGAATAACGACTTTTGTAAGTGTCGGAAATAAAGGACATTACAGCAGGAATGTCTGACACGGAATCTTTTTTAACATGGGTGACAGAAGTTGAAAGCTCATCTGATGGAGAATCAGAAATTGAGATGTGACGAATAAGGGAATAAGGAGATAAATACTTATCTCTAGAAATATCGGAATCTTTTAAATGCTCATAAGAAATAACAGGTTCTGCAGAATGTTCAGTGGAAACTTCAGATACTGGAGAATATTGAGCTAGTGGACTGGAGGTTACAGTATCTTCCTCGGAAGAAACTAAAGATTTCTTGGAGGTATCTGAAACTAAAGGAAATGAGCCAGAAGTTTCAGAAACTAAGGAAGATTCGCCAGAAATATCAGAAACTAAAGATTTGTTGGAAGTATCTGAAACTAAAGGAGATTCACCATAAGTTTCAAAAACTAAAGAGGATTCATCGGAAGTATCAGAAACTATAGAAGATTCTTTGGAAATATCAGATATAACAGGGGATTTTTCAGAAATTTTAGGATCTGCAGAATATTTTTTTGGAAAATCTAAAACTGCTGAGGCCTCATCATCGTCGGCTTTTTCTTCTTCAAAGTTAGAAATATCGATAGAAAACAGGTGATGTTTCAGTTTCCTGAGATATTGCATAGCCTGTAAAAAAGAAAATAAAAGATATAGTAATTATTGTTACATTCTTTAAAAGAAGTTTAAGACTCCGATGAAAACTGATTTTTAAAATATTTATTACGTGAGTAGTAAGTAGTAGTGTATGAATTCTTTAAATTCACACTCAAAAAAAAATACTGAAAGTTCTGTATGAAATTTTACTCCAATTCTCCATTTATATTTCAAAGCAGGACAATGTTATCGAGGTTAGCTCCCCTCTGAAGTGAAATTTCTTCAGGAATTTACAGAAATAAAATGCCGTAAATAAATGGAAATTTCGCTGGCGTTCATTTTGCCAGCGAATTTCCCGTATTTTCATAGAATGTGTTTTTACAATGCGGCTGAGCTCCAGTGGATCCTAGCAAAACAGCATTTAGATTTTCTATTGCGCCTTTTGTAATAAGACATAAAACTCTGCAATTTTGGATCTTCTGACAACTTTAAGTATTGCAATATTTTAAAGTCGTTATTGTCCATTTCCGAAAGACAAACCTACCACTTGGGAACGAACGAATTTACTCCACAAAGTGGTAAAGCATTGCTATAGATGCACCCAAAGTTCAGTTTTCGGCGCACTGTTTTTTGCGATTCTATCTGATGAATAACTTCTCACCCCTACTTTGTTAAGACCATTGCACAAAGTAAATTTCTGTCTTGACTGACTGACCGAAGGAATGTTCTTCTAGGAGTGCCCTGGGCACTGGACTTTTAATTCCAGTATGTGTAGAACTTTGTAGAATATTTTCTATCTTGTCTTCAGTCCCTCTACATGTCGCGTTGGGTTAACTTCGGTTATTCAGATAAAATTACCTTTATAAAATGAAAACACTCAAAAAAGGTGTCGTTGAAGACGTAAATAAACCTTTTTTTTAAAATCGCAAGTAAAGTGATAAAGTCTGTGAGTAATGTACGAAAGTTAAAATTTACATATTATTTTATTATTTTACGTGCATGCAGACTCTTGCATGCGTAAAGCATTGAAATTGGAGTATTATTGGATTTTGTTTTTGGCAATATTTCTTCGGAATATGGGCACCAATTAATTTACTTACGGATATTTGATCAGCACTCGAATACTTTTCTGAATCAGTTTATAAATATCCATATAATTGCAAATAAAAATATTTACTTAATAATTTACCAGTTATAGCCAATAAAAGATTACTTTTTTGTAAAACAAAAGAAAAAAATGTAATAGTTTATGACTCACATAAGTTTGCCCACGCGCAGAAAGTTTCGAAGACTTCCATAAAAAGAACCGAACTTGCATTCGAATGTGAAGAAAATTTGATGGACGTTATTTAAATCTAACATTTGAACAAAGTATAAAATGTAATTAATTCATCTAAATTTTCTTTCCTGATTCGTCTATGAAGATATAACAATAACAATGGCTTGAAAGCAATTAATATCGGGTGAATTTGATTATCATTTTACCTTGGTGCATTTTACTTAAGGACGACGTTATAAAACATTTCGCAGAGTAAATGTGTTATCTGATAAATGAGATCCATAGCATATCTTCTAATTAGCGGGCTGTTCTGGGGAGTTAAAAAACATTCCATTAAAAGGGCATTCGCTCATTGTTTCACTACGTGCATGTTAATGATCGAAGTTAAGTCATGCAGCTAGCTCACAGACTGAGCTTACCTGCACATAAAGCAGTCAAAATGCGATACAAAGTATCTGCGCTCATGTACAAAGATATTTTTAAAGAAATTAGTGTATGCTCATGTATCTGTATCTGTGCATATATTCTTAAAAGAAATATCAGTTTATTTATTTTTAATTTATTAGTAAATTGTTCATCGTCAGCTACTGAGGCAAAATTGAATTTAAAATAAAGATTTTTAAAAATTCCAAACTAGTTCTCGCCCGTAAAAAAGTTGTTTTGTTGAAGTTAACAAAATTTTGGTGTCGCTATTTTAGACGAATAACGTTATTACATGCACAAAACATTTTACTAAATCACCACTTTTTTCATGCATGAAAATTGTAACAAAAACTTTACTGATTCAACTAAATTATTCTTTTTTTAATCAAATAAAACTTTTCATTCAATATCTTTTTTTTCTATTTTGTAAAATAAACCAAATAATTTCTTTATTCGACAAAATATCCTGAAATAACTAGAATTTCATTGATTCAACAAAATGTTGCCGTTAAAATAATGTGCGGTTAAAATAGAACTAACATTTTTTTTTTCTCATTAAAAAAAAAAAAAGTTTTCTATTTCGTTATCAACAAAAATTCTGAATAAACAAAATATTTCGTTGATTCATAAAAATAACAGAGAATATTTTGTTTATTCAACAAAATTATTCTGCTAAAATAAAAAGTTTTAGAAAACTGTCCATGTTTATAAATATCTTTCATTTTCTTTTTCAACTTTTGAATTAGAATTTTGAGACTATACAATAGTTAAATACAATTAGTTGAAGTTAATTTAACAGTTAAAATAAGTTTTGATTAAATTATTAACAAGTTGTGTAAAATATACAAAAATGAATAAATAAGTCATAATGAATAATAACCCTACACAGAATAAAATATTTTGTTGAATTCATTAAAAATTTGCCATGAAATATTTTTTGTTTAATTCAAAATGTTTTATTCGCTGTAAAGCAGGTTAAGAGAAGGAAAACCAAAAATCGCAAATAATAAAAAACACTCAAAAGAAAATGGTGTTTAAAAGGTAAAATAATTAAAACTTTGTAAAATAACACACATAAAGGGTACTTATCAAACAGTACAGTAAGAGTCGGCTGCTACTTAAGAATATCGATTTTTTTTTCAATCGAAACACGTGTATAGTTTGAAAAATTCCTTTTATGTGTGTTATTTTCAATGTTTTAATTATTTATTTTTCAACTTTTCTGGAATGTGTTAAGAAATAAATTCTTGCTTAAAATTTTAATAACCGAAAAATCATTTCGCAATTGCTAAATGACATCCAATTAAAATTTAAATCAAGTTTTGTGCATGTTGTTCCTATCAGGGATTTAATACGGCAATGATTAATGCATATATATCTTAAGAGAAAAATATATGATCGTACTGTGCATGATTAATTTGAGAGCTATCAGATTCTGCTTCTTCCGAAAGCATATTGAATAATAATAAATTAATATCGGCATGGGTAGCAGTAATTCTGTCTTTAAAGGTATTGATTAGCATAAGAAAGTCATTTGCCGATTTCAATGGGTATGTGACTAAAGTTTGTTTTAAAGTGTTCTCTTAAAAAATGCTGTTATTTATGTATACTGGAAAAATACATTGTTAAAATTTGGTTTTGTAGCTGCAAATTTTCGCATGAGATTCTGCGATGATTCGCATGAGATATATATATTCGCCTATATATATATAGGCGATCTTTCAACAGAAAAATTTACCTTCCAACGATATATTTCGATATATTTTTCGATGGTAATTTTCTTAATCAACGCAATATTTTGTTGATATTTTGTTGAAGATTTTTTCTGACTCAGCGAAAACTTTCGTTGATATAACGAAAATATCGGTTAAAATAGTACCATTCAAATTTTCCTTGAATTCAGCAAAACATTTTTTCTTGTGTAGATTTATCTTTAAAAGATACGAATAGCTCTTTTAAAGAAGCATTTTGTTTTTATTTTATTATTAATTCAATTTTGTATACCTTACACAACTTGTCCTTCAAGACCCACACATTTTATATGAAAAATTAATTCCAACTATATATTTTTTAATTACTCCAGGATTTCAAAATTCTGATTGAAAAGGTGAAGCAAAATTAAAAAATGAAATTTTTAATGCTTATAAATAAGCACTTTTTTCTAAGATTTTATTTTGATCACTCAACGTATGAACAGTTTTTAAGTAAAGATCTTTAAATTCATCAGAGGTTAAAAAAATTATCAGAATCTCTTTTCACAACTTATAAAAAATTATTATCTTATGTAATTATCTTTAAAAGTAAATTTATGGTAGATGTATGGTAACCAGAAAACATTCTTTGTTAAAGTTGGTCAAGCTGTTAAAAATGTTTCCGCATTTAAGGTTTGCATATAGGTTTGAATTCGTAAGATAAGAGAATACATCTCAGAGGAACATTCTTATTTTTTATTTATTTAATTTTTCAGTTCCTTACAGAATTAGGAATATTTTTAGCTTGTGGTATAATATTCAAGTCACAAATTATCTATTTTAATTATATTCAGTATAATTTTAAATTTTTGATGAAAAAATAATGTCGATTTTTTTTAAACTTTCTCAGCAAAAAAAAAAACAAAAAAAAAAAAAAAAAAACTCAAGTTGAGCCTATCGGTGAATAGCTTTATTTCGAAGCAAAATTTGGAACAATACATAATGTTTCGTTCAAGAAAGATTTTGCAAGGATTGCAGAGTATTAGTAAACATTCCTTCCTGGCGTAAACTGAATTTGCTGTCATCTAAAGTGCTTTCTCAACAGAGAAAGAGTAAGTCTCTTAATTTCTTTTGTTACGTATTTTTCTGATAAACATATTACTAATTAATTGAAGGATGAGGGGAAGCTGCAAAACTGAAGAACGCTGCAGAAATAGTTGAGCATTAAATGATTATTACTGTTCACTTAAACATTGTCCAGAACAGGTTTGCCAGATTAGTTTTTTTTAATCTAAATTACAACTTTTAGATGTTTATTATTTTAATATTGCATGAAATACGTTACAGCGGTAAGGCAGATAGGGCATCAAAGCACGGTTGCTTGATTGGCTTTTATGTAAGGCCAAATTTATTAAATTTGGTCTTTAAAAAAAGGTCAATCTGGCAAATATAATCCAGATTCTTATATTTCCCCATCAAAATCAAACACTTTCTAAAATCCGATTTTTAAAACAAAGTGAGCAAATGGATCTTTCGTGTACACTTTGTGGAGATTTTTTTCCTCCGCAGAATATGTTACTATTTAAAATAAAAACATAGATAATGCACAAAAGCAAATCATGACATCTGATGCGTTTGAACCCCTTAAAAGACCTTCGCTCAAGTCACACCTCCTTAGGTAGATAGCCTTCGAGTAGCTTTGCTGCAATCCACAGTACAATACATTACATCTGTTATTTTTTTTTTATTATCCCAAATTGAAAGTTTTGAGCCGAAAAAATTCTAATTTAATTAATTTTTAACGTCCTGAAATATTTATTTTGTGAGCGTATAATTAAATATCCTTTGTTCTAAGTTCGAGCCACTTTCTTATATTTCTCCCTCCTTCGGAGATTAAAATGAAAACGTAAACGCTGTTTCTTATGCAAAAAAAAAAAAAAGCTTGTGTTTCAAGTAAACAGCATTCTAGATTTAACACAGGCATTTTCAAAAACTTACGTTGATTATCTCCATTAGAAGATTCTGTTTTCCTTTAGTTTCTGCCGTTTGAAGACCAGATATGATTTCATCTAATTCCTTTCTGACGTCGGCGATTTTAAGATACCGTGTCGTATCTTTTTCTCTGGAGAACAGAAAGGAAAACACATATAAAGATGTGAGTAATAAGCATATAAATGTTCCTTTAAACGCAAAGAACAACAAATAAATAAATAAATAAAAATAAAAATATGAATAACACTTCGAGATCCATTTGAATAAATTGTTAATGTGAAATTCTAGTAAATTAATGAATGTGATGTGACATCTTGATTCTCGAATGGGAGAAAAGAGTTTTGAATTTCCAGTAACAAATGATCTTAGGTTAATGCATCATCGTCACATTTCTATTCTATTCTAATATTTCATACTGAATGCAAATTTGTTTTTAGCATTTAAAGCTAATGACCTCCGCTCTGCCCAACACACTACAGAGGTGTGAGCAATTTAATTAAATTTTTGTGCGAGCATTCTTTTATAACTCTGCCGGAGGTATGAAAAAATTTTTGCACACATTTCATGAAAACTTGATCCGCATGAAATTCGCGTTTAATATGCACTTATACCAGTGTCGGCGAACCTTTGACACGTATATCTAAAGTAACGCGTGCAAACTCATTTTGGGTGACATGAATCACGTATGTCTGGAACCGTCGACACAGACAAAAAATTGTATAAGAAAACATATTTGTGACTTGAAAAAATTGAATTTATTAATTAAAAAGTTTTTAGAAAAAAATTGTCGTAAGTGTAGTAAATAATATGTGTTTCGCTTTGTTCTTTTTCATAGATAAATCTATAAATAATATATTTGTAATAATTAAAACAGTTTGTCCTTTTTTCTGCAGACTGTTATGCACTCTGTAGGAAAGTGTATCTTTTATTTATCCGTTATATATTATTATCTATAGTGTATTATTATGTTTTGGGGTTCTCGTACCATTTGATTAATATCGATTTCAATTTTAATTTTTCCTCAAATATGAATTAAATATTAAATATCGAAAATAAAATCAGAAACGTGACTTTTTTATTCGAGTATTTGAGTATTTGAGTTTCAAATACTAAAAATTTTATCACAATTTTCCTATGTATCACAAGGCATCAGAGTTACGCTTATTGTGTTTTATCGAAATATGTACGCCAAACTCAAAAGGTTTGCAGTCACTAACTTTAAGCATATCGTACGAATTCGTTTATGCCAAATGATTTTTAAAACTGGCTCATTTTAATCACTAGGCAAATTCAGTTTATAAGCAAGCTGGCTATTCTATCTGTGCTTTGTCGGTCATTGTTGAAAATGTTTACTATTTTGATAGTTTTCAGATTCAGCAGAGTCAACAGATTCAATTCAAATATGGAATGAAAAGATAGAGTGTTCGAGCTTTCGATAGCTTGAGAGCTGAGTTTCATTTGTAAATGACTTGTTTGAAGAGCTTTGTAAAAAGTAGAGTGAAGCTAGCAACTCGATTAGATTGTCTCAAACTGTACTATGCACTATGCGGTCAGCCTACTGAGCTATGAGGTACGGAAAAAAGAGTTTTAAACGTGCGATATTTTGAAGTAAGAGGCGATTTATGTACGTAAGAATTTTTTTATGACAATTGCATGAGGTATGCAGTTTATATTCGTATAAGGAGTCTTGAGACCATGATCTGTAAAAAGAGAAATAGAAAGAAAAACTTGGCGTCTTAATATCCCCCCCCCACACACACACACACTTAGACGTCAGTATACTTAACACTTTTATAGCATACTAAACTACTTTTAATATTATTTTAGTATTTAAGTATTTGGAAGAGATGAGCTCCCCTCCTAACAAATGCTTAGATCCCCTTTCTTCATATGACCATGATAAAGATTTACTGTTAAATAAAAATGCACAACAGTTTGTGAAGACGCAATATTATTTTTAATAATATTAATTAAATTTCATATTATTAACTTTTTTCGGGTAATTAATATTGGTTTATTCAAAGATGTTACAAAGTCTTGTTATTTTGTTAAAAAACATTCTGAAAACAAAATTACTTTGCAAGAATTTTTAAAAATTGCTTTTATCAAAATAAATCAAATACTTTTCTTTCGTACTTCTAATTGTACTACGGCAAATAAAGTCGTTTTCGTTTAAATTTTATTATTATTACACACTTACAAAAAAAAGAAAGTAAGAAAATGTGTGTTTACTTTGTTGAATCCTCCGAATCTTTGGGTCCTTGAAAGAGTTTTAAAACGGGCATGGCTCCTCTGGCTGCCAAATTAAACAGTATCAACTCTGGATCTTCATATTCGGGAATTTCATACATCAAACCCTCCGCATCATCTATTGAAATAAGATGCATATGAAATCATGTAGTGTTAATCACACAGTGTAAAAGTTTCGGGGGCAAAAAAAGTCATTTTGTATATGTAAGAAGCTTTTAAAAAACTTTTGAACTATGTGATGATGAAAAAAGAAATACATATTTGAATAGAGTTTAAAATTTAAGAATTTTTTTAATGTACATATTTTCTCGTTAACTGTTTGAAATTAGGAAGAAAGAGTTGAAGTGTTTGTCGAATTTCTTAACCAAGTTCCATAGACAATGGGCTTCTCTCCAAAAACTTCATTAATGAAATGAAATAGAATTACCTATTAATTTTAGTCACGTATTTTCTGCAAAAGATGCATTAGTTTTTGGTGAACAATGTTCATAAGTTATGTTGTAATTATAAGTTCATAAGTTACGATCATAAGTTTGACGATCAATGTTCACAAGTTATGTTGTTGTAAGTTATGTAGTATATGTAAGTAATGTTTATGGCGAACAATGTTCAAAAGTTCATTGTCATTTCAGCACTGTTTCCAGAGTCATTATTATGAGCTACATGAAGACGACGTTATAAGTTTATATATAAGTTTGTTCACCATTATGGAACACCATTATGGGTATATGAAAATTATTTCAAAGTTCGATTATAAATGATTATCTTAGAATTTAAGCATTTAAAATTTCGTGTTTCAGATCTGTAAGTGTAGTCATTTTATATAATATATAAAATGACTAGAGAGATAATTAGAGAGAGAGAGAGAGAGAGAGAGAGAGAGATGATAATTAGAGAGAGAGAGAGAGAGAGAGAGTTAGGTGCGTCTCTGTATAAATGTAATAAATAGTTTTTCGGAAAATCAAGATTGTGAATTAGGAGGTGAAGGAGGGCCGTAAAATTTTGAGTATCAAAACTGAAACAGGGTTTACAGAAAAATCTTTCGTAAAAAATGATTATTCTTAATGTTTAGGTGAATTTCAAATGAACTTGTTTTAAACATTTTATTATAAAATACTTCTCATCTGTTTGACATCTATATAAATAAAATTAGATTTTTGTCTGTACATTACTTAAAATTCAGAAAATTGTTATCAGTACGACCGTCAGACAAATGTTTGTCTGTCTGTCGTTCTGTCCTTTCGTCGTTCTGTCCATGATGCTTTTTTTATTCGAGCATCACATAATAACGACTAAAGCGAATGGAACGAAGTTTGGTGACATAATAGGTGCTCGCTCATCTTGAACAATAAGTGTCGAATTTTTAAATAACTTGGATTAGATTTTGAGATTTCGCTAAAATCGTTTCAAAATAATAATTTTTTTTTTCTTGCATCACGTAATAACGACTAAAACGAATGGAATGAAACTTGCGGTATGATAGGTGGTGACTCAACAAACTATAGGAGTCAAACTTCATAAAAACTTTGATTAGTTCTTGAGGTCTTGCGAAAATCATTTCTAACTGCGTAAATTTTTGTTCGCGCATCACGCACGTAATAACGACAAAGTGAATAAAAGAAAATTCAGTAGCACGATGAGTGGAGAAGGTGATTTAACTCAAACTATAGGCAACTTAAACTATGCTATAAAAATTTTTAAAAACTTTGATTAAATTTTGAGATTTCGTGAAAATTGTTTCAAAGTGCGTAAATATTTTTTGCGCATCACGCAATAACGACTAAAGCGAACGGGATGAAACTTGTTTTCATGATAGGTGGTAGCTTAATTTGAACTGTAGGCGTCGGTTTAAAAAATAAATTGTTTAGATTTTGAGAGTTTTTGAATATTGTTTCAAAATGCTTAAGTCTGTGTTCCCGCATCACGTAACAACGACTAAAGTGAATGGAATGAAACTCGGTGGCACGATAGGTGGTCACTCAACTTAAACTACAGGCGTCAATTTTTTTTTTAAATTTTTGATTAGATTTCGAGATTTTGCGAAAATTATTTCAAACTGCGTAAATGTGTGTTTAAGCATCACTTAATAACGATTAAAGCGGACGTAATGAAATTTGGTGGCATGATATGCGTGTAACTCTACTTAAACTATAGGCGTCGAAATTTAAAAAAAAAAAAAATGTGTTTAGATTTCGAGATTTTGCGGAAATTATTTCAAACTCCGTAAATCTTTCTTCACGCATTACGTAATAACAACTAAAGCTAATGAAATGAAATTTGATGGCATGGTACGCGATGACTCAACTTAAACTAAAGGCGTCAAATTAAAAAAAAAGGTTTAGATTTTGAGGTTTTTTCAAAATTGTTTCAAAATGCGTATATCTGTCTTCCAGCATCACGTTTCGACTAAAGCGAATGAAATGAAATTGGTTAACATGATAGCTGGCTGATAAACTACAGGCGCCGATTTTTTTTTAATTAGATTATGAGATTTTACTAAAATTATTCAAAATTTGAATATATTTTTCCATATAGACTGATAATTCTGAAGCAAATGAAATAAAATTTAGTATCGTCGTAAGTGGTCACTTAATCGTTGAAGTACTTCAAAATGTTTTTACAGATTTTTAGATTTCTGTGAAAATTGAGCACATGTTTGTTCCATTCCTGAAAAATGTGAAAAATGGCAATAAAATAGAATAAAATTTGGATTTATGTTAGATGGCAAGTTAATTGAAATTATGCCAAAATTATTTTAAATATTTCATAGATTTTGTGAAAATCGTAATGATTGTTTGTTCTTTCATACCTCAAAAATATCTTAAGAAAATAGAATAAAATTTAATAGCATGATCAACCACGAGTAAAACAATAAATGATAGAATTTTTTGAAAAACTGATTAAGTTTTAAAACTTTTTTTTAGTGTTTATCGTAATACACCGGTGATCCAACACTTTCGATAAAAACCAGTGTTCTTTACTCGTGTACTTATATTTTTCCTGTCAGCAGGCGATTTCTTTCATTAAAATGAAAGTACAAATAAACCACGGAAGAAAATCGTGATACCGCATTTTTTACTTTTCTCGTAAACAGGCCCTAATTATCGCTGGGGCAAGAGGGGCATATGTTTCAGGCCCCCGATTTTGAGGGGCCTCTAAATTATTATAGCATGTGAATTTAGTTTAAGGTGGTTTTTTTTTTCAATGTAGTAAATGCCTAATTTTTTTCAGTTTTGAATTTACAAGTTACAAATAGTCAAAATCTCTTTTTTTCTTTCTTAATTCTACCTCTCCATAGAAAAAATATCACAGCAGATTAACGATTTCTGCTAAAAGAAGTGGTAACTAGGATGGGTGCTAGGTTTTAAGCGGTAAGTTGCCGGACCCACTGAAGTTTTTTTAGCGGCTACCGAGAGAGAATGGGGCACCCATAAATAGAAATTTGCCGATTATGATTATTAATATTATGAAAAGGTCATTCTTTTAGCTGTATTTTTTAAGTCTTCATTTATAAAAAGCTTATTTCATAATGTTGATGTATTATATGTTTATAATGTCCATAAACGTTCTCATTTATCTAGTATTAGCATATTTCATGTTGGATGCATCTAATCAAAGATTTATATGCGAACACAGAAAAAATACATATAGTTGTCAGACACAGTAACAACATGTAGGGGGCCCCATTCAGACTTCTGCCCCAGGCCCTGGTTCGTCATAATCAGGTCCTGCTCGCAGATTAACAATGAAGAATCCGAAAAATCCTCTCATACTCTATTTCAGTCCCTTGAAAAATTCCTTTTCCCTTAAAAAAAAAAAAACTGAATTCCGTATAAATAAGCTCAAGCAACCATTTTTTTTTTTTAAACCATCAAGATTGTAAAAGGATTGTATGCCCACTTTTATGGCGTTCAACGTTTTTTTAGGGTTTTAAGTCAATGATACTCTTGTAAACAAACTAATAAAAGGCTCAGAACTCGGGCAAAGAGCCGTTTAATCTAGTATCTCGAAACAACTTTTATATAATTTGTATTAAAAGGTTAACAGTGTTACAATATTTTAAGCTTTATAAGCTCTGCTCTCGCCATCCAATCAATCGTAAGTTGCTAACCATTCATCTCTGAAAGCTCAAATAATTCTTAGTTACCGCCATTTAATTGCTTTGTAACTTCCCCCGTCCGTTCTTTAATGGGAGATTCGAATGGAACAAGCAATAAGAATTATAACTAATGCGATGAGCATATAACTTTAGTTTAAGTAACTTAATAGTTCAGTGAACTCTCACTTCTGGGTGATCAATCAAATCGTACAAAACATTCTAAGAAAGCGCCAGGCGGCTTTACGTCTCACCTTTATTACAGTATTTCGCCCTTGTGCGATTGAAATCTGCCTGGAAGTTATTTTTTACGAAATCGTACCCCGAAAGCATAAAATTGAAGTACAAGTAGAGGGTGGGGCTGTTCGGAGTTTCTCTAGAACATCTCGAAGATGTTCGAGGGAATATCTTAATTCCTTTTAATGCTATGCAAGCTGGTGATTATTTTGGTTATGATAATTCAATTAAAAGAGTAACTGTACGACGAATTTTGTTGCAAAATAATTTAATGGTAAAGAGTATTCTGTGTTTCGTTTGGTTTCGGAATAACAAATTACTTCAAAAACTTGCCTGTAATTTGAATGGAACATCTAACTTTTAACAAGACATTTTTTGTCTTGTTTTGCATTATTTTTTATCATAACTATGCACATGTTTTAAAATATTTTTCATGTGATTTATTAAAACTAATTTAAATATTTTGCACAAGTTTACAGTTTACAGTTGCAAAGACCTCAAGGTGTAATTGTCTCATATTTTGGTTTACTTTCTGATCAAGATTGTACTTAAAAAATGATACAGTTTTTGACAACAATTAAAAAATAAGTAAACCAATAATATTTAAAAAGATCTCTAAAAATTTAGAATGTTTATTTCACATTATCATAACCTCACTCTCGTTATAGTTCCATTAAGGCTTGAGCCTGCGATGTCACATTCGAATCACTCTGATTTAGCCATCGAAAATATTTTTTTCTGAAGGGACAAAAAATTGGTAGTCTTCCCAGAAAACACACACAGGGGCGTAGCCACGGGGGGGGGTTAGGGGGTCATAACCCCCCCATGAGGAATTTTTTGCCATGCAAAATGTATATTCTTCACTACATTATCACACACACGTATACATATATATGAGTTGTAGTTGTCGTAACCCCCCCCATGAAAAATTTCTGGCTATACGCCCCTGACACATATAACACACATTTTACAATTTATTCTTTTTCACACCCATAAGACAGTCACGTGACATTGCTCTGACATGGACAGGCTACACATTCCACTGAAAGCTGCGGGTGCTAATCTAAGGATATAAGACACGCAAACTGTTTATTTTTTATTCTCATCGAAGTCCAGATTATGATGTATACAGCCTCTCAACAAAAATACAATAAATGCTGTTAATTTGCATTATTCATTTAAAATTGAATGATAAAATGATATATTTTTTATTACCGTATCAGAATGAATTCGTCGTCAGATTATATTACTGTAAGTAGCCTTTTAGATAGCCTAATTGTTTAAACTTTTCCTTGTTAATTTCTAGGAAAAGCAATCCTGCACTGTCTTTCGTTTCGCGGGATTTCGGGATCGATCCCACAATCCCGCGGGATTGGCATTTCATTCGGCTAAGAATTGATTTTAACACAGAAAAATTGGAAAAGTAAGATTTTAAGCACTATGAAGTTTAACTTTAATAGTAATAATTAATTTTATTTGTGTGACAATTAATACAATAACTTACAGAAATGTGAAAATTATAGTTATGACATTCCAAATAATATAATTAGTTCTTAGTTGCTAAAAAAGAGTGTAAAAAAGACAATGTAAAAAGTCACCCGTCTTCCTTTGTCTTGATCTAATTTTAGTAAAACAGTTAAAAGCGTGAATTAAAAAATTAAAACCTGAAAGGAAAACTTTTTATAGTCGATAAGTGATTGTTCGCTAAGCGATAAATAGTATGAAATATCTCTGTTTCTTTGGAGACTGGGAAGACAGCGAAAAATTTAGCATTCAATGTTTGATCCTGACTCCCATTGGAGGATAATTAGAAAAATTAAAACTATAACTTAAAATTTGTAATTATTGATGTATATATTGTGAGATTAGATACATGCATATGCAGCAAGTTTTGGTCAGTTGATGATCGGAAAGGTGGCATAAAATTGCAATAAAAATAATTCATTGTCCCGCGGGATTACGGTTGTAACCCCGCGGGACTAATCCCACAAACATTTGGATTCCGTTTTAGCGGGATCGGGATTGCATTTCCAATTAATTTCACTTCTGATAACACTTAATAAATAATTTTGTTTGCCATGTAATTTTAATTTACACTGTTGTGTTTCATGCCTCAAAGAAATTTTCTTGCAGTGGTGAATGGGCTTTCCACTTACAGAGGCACATATGTTGAAAGGATTTGGAAGTTTTTTTCAGAAAAACTCCGAAACAACCATATAGATTTAATATTACAGTTCGTTTAAAGTGCAATTCAAGCCGCACATATCGTATTGCGATTCAAAATGTCACTTGTATCTGAACCGATTTACATTATGACACTTAAAACATTATCTAGTGTTAAAATTCGAAACTTTTTTTTTTTTGCCATTTCGCTCTTATTCCAGTGCATCCAGCTCAAATTTCAGGTCATTTTGAGCTGTAGCCTTTTTTTTTTTAACAGCTTTTCGACAGTTGGATTTGATTATAATCACCCTGTACGTACTACACCACTATCAAGATCACCTAGTTAAGAAATAAATTCTAATTTAACAGTTATTCTACCTACAACTTTTCACTATCACTCCGAAAGCCTGGAGGTGACAAAAGGAACATTCTACATTGTGAATTTTCGTCAATCGAATTTTCTTCGGGCTTCCGATCACATAATACAGATAATACACTGACATTTATTTATCCATTTTGATTTAGGTGCCTGCTTTTTTATTGTATACATTCAGCGGTGAAATTTACGTTCGCAGTTTCAAAATTTTACTGACGTCTAGCGACAATGTTGATTCACTCCAATTTGTGGAGAAGCGCAACTGTTTTTGATGCGAGGAAAGTAAACTAGTCGCCACAAGTTATTTCTATAAATGTTCACTAAAATAGTTCAATGATCTAAAAAGAGCATAGATTAAAAATATAATTATGATAAGTACCTTTAAGATTGATTGATTGATATTGAGAAATATAGATTTTCCAAGAATCTGTATACCCCAAAACTGTTTGTTGAATTGTGTCATTATCTTCCCTTCAATTATGTCAATGAAAAATACGAGACAAATAATAATTTGAAATAATTAAAATTTTATGACATATTTCATCTTTCAAACACCAGTTTCTTTTTTTCTTTTTTTTAAGGGGGGGGGGGGGTAAGAAATAATTTGATTAAAAAATTAATAGTGTATTCTACTAAATCCGAAAGTAAATTATTGCAAAAGGCTTCGATGCCAATGAAATTTCAATCTAAAAAATGAGTAAGTAGAGACCAGTAAACTGTAACTTACCGCTTACTCCAGATCTTGGATAAACTCTCCCAGAAGCTACTGTTAACAGAGCGAACAGAAAGATAATCATTTCTGTAAAGGCAAAAGTAAAAATGCTAAATGAATTTTGTTCAAATTATCATCAGTTTTTCGTATTTATAGGATTATTCAGAAGGAAAGCCAATGGTTATCTCAGATGATCACCACAAAAGGTACTCTAATAGCAAAATAATATTGGTCCAATATTCCAATATTAGTTGTACAGAAATGACCAAGGCATTATAATAATTTTTTTTTCCTTCTAATTACATAACAATATAGAAATTGAAAAAGTAAATAAAAAGTAGGTTAATATCAGATACAATGCTAAAATTATAGTTCAGATTACCTAACTATATAATTCAGCGTTTCTCAACCTGTGGGGCGCCCCCCCCCAAGGAGGGCCAGAGCGTTTGCAGGGGGGGGGGGGCGAGGATTCCGAAAAGCAAGCAGTGATGCATGTTTTTAAAAAATCATCTTATTTATTCTCCTTTTTACTCAAAAATATATGCATTTTCGCTTAAAATATTCATTCAAACTTTACTGATAACATTATTTTGTAGAAAATTCGACTAAATGTTCATTGTTAAAGTTTGAAAAACTGAATGTATGTTGAAAAATGTGAGGGGGGCGCCACCGTAAGTTAGCCTCGTTTGGGGGGGGGGGACGTTAAAAGGTTGAGAACCGCTGATATAATTGATATAACAATAAATTAGCAGAATAAAAAAAGATACGTATGCACCAATCAAAAATTGCAGCTATATTTTTATAACATCATATTATTTTTCTAAATGTACTAATTCACAATCTCAGATTACTAAATAATTATTTGATTCATAATGTTGAACACTCAGGCAAATTCCTATACATTTAAACAGCAGCTAAATTCTAAACACGCAAATGTACAACATTTAAACTATTTATCATAAAAATACAATGTTCAAACAAAGTTGATGTGTTATACAATACTAATAACAGTAAAAGTAGTATAACAGTACTAATAACAGTAAATACTAATACTAATAACAATACTAATAACAGTAAAACTTTTGTAATCATTGTTTTCTTTCGTAATTTGTGTATGCCCCCAGAAATGCGATCATTTGACGTGATTTTTTCCTTTCGAGAGCCATTAAAAAGTGGTTTAAGTCAGCATCTATTTATTTTCATATCTTCAGAACTTTTTATGATGAAAGGCTGAAATTTTGTGCATCACCTTATTAATACATAGGGCACATTTTACGAGCCGGGATTGTTTTTGTACGGGGTTCGTATAAAAATTAAAATTTTGCGTATTTTTATAGATTTATTCTCCTGAAAATTTTAATCGATAGCATAAAATTGTTTACCTTTTTATGAAACTCTGTAATTTATTGTACACGTCTCTTATCAACATTTAAGGCATGAAAGCTTAGCTCAGTGTTATATATATATATATATATATATATATATATATATGTAACATTAGGTGTTACGGGAGTTCTGTGTAGTCGTGGTCCTGATAAGTCGAGACTGTTGAGGCGCATTCTCGGCCTGGAGTACTAGGCGAGGCGTTGACGGGCAGAGCTCTATGTAGCATTAGGGCGCTACCGAACAGTTGTGTCATGGAACCGGTGGTAAGGCGAGGGAGAGGCATGGCTGTTGAGGTCTCCTGGCTGACTCGGGACTCTGGCTTAGAGTCGCCATTGCGGAATCCGGGCCGGATGGGTTGCGTCGGCCGATCGTCGCTGGCCGGGAGCGTTCGGCGGAAATCCTTGGGCCATAGCGGCCGTCGATGGAAGAGAATGAGACGGAGTCAAACTACGATTACATGATTTTATTTGACGACTGGGTACATCTTATCTTAGCAGTTGCGTCACGGGGAAATCTGCTCCTGATACGTCGCAGGTCCTTATAAAAGCTCTGGACGTCGTGACACATGACCCCAAACGCGTTGCAACCATTGGCCAAAAGCTAAAACTGGGCAGCTGTTTTCCCAGGGTTTGTTATGACTTTCAAGACGCCTATGTGGCTGGCTGCCGGGACCGTCTACAAAGTTACAAAGGAATTGTAGGGGACCGTGTATTAATTGCAGTTTTTGAACGCGGATTTCTTTGTTCCAACTGGATTAAACTGCATAGTTCCAGAAATATGGGATTTTCATAGGCTTTTGACCTGTAATGTTACATATATATATATATATATATTTTCTTCACTTTATCATTGGATTATCTTGGGATTTCACTTTACGTAAGTAAGCTATTATATATTATATATATATATATATATGTGTGTGTGTGTGTGTGTGTGTGTGTGTGTGTGTGTGTGTGTGTGTGTGTGTGTCTGTATATGCAGGGAGAGATAGAGATGTCACGAACCTGAAATGTTACAATTTATACATGAGTAATACATGTTTTTAATAACCAGTTTTGTCTGGATTATGTTGAGTATTCAGTAAGTTACAATCTTCTGAATGAGCGAAAATCCAGTTTATTCTCCCCTTTATATTTGACGCCAGTTTAAGAGAGAACTGGTGATATGGTATAAAGGGTGTAGTACATAAACCTATATTCATTGCCCGACATAGAAAAAAAAATACCAAAAAGTTTCGGCAGTTTTTGAAAATTTCAGAGAATATGCAACTCAACGAATTATGCACTTGATCTCAAATGCAAGTTTGATTATCACGCCGTATGAAAGAGAATGAAAAAAGAGAGGAAAAACAGAAACCTTTGTACGTTTTTTGTCTATGGAATCTGGAATCTTTAGAAGTGTTTTAATGAAATTGTGTTTTGAATTTCCGTCATCTTGTCACCCTTCAGTGCATGATAACTAGAAAATACCTCCACTTTATACAAGTTAGAAGTATTAAAATTGCTTCTAAATCCTACGTGATCTAGAACCTTACTATGGCAGAGTGGTTACGTCACTGAAAATGGTAGAAGCCCGAAGTGTGAAGGTCCCGTGTTCGGGTCCTATCGCGCGGCTGTCGATCTAACAGTCTGGAGTTTTAATAGGTTTTCTCCAGATGTAACATGAATACCCATTAGAACCCCTTAGGAAGTCCTCTACCAAGGCACACCCCATCCTAGGCAGATCGCCCTAGCGTAGCGTTGCCTTAGTCACAGAAACATCAATGGTGTAAAGGATAGCACTCTGAATCCAGCGATCCGAGTTCGAATCTCGAACCTTTATTTTCAAACAAACTGATACCATGAATATTCAAAACCTGGATTAATTGCTTGAAAAAATTGCCGATGCGAAAGTTTTTTTAAGGTTCTTTCTTTCAATGTAAAACGAAATGCTGTTATTTTAGAAAACTTGTGATTAGTTTGTTTTTGAAAAGCATGTGCTGTAGAACTTTGAGATTTACGAGCTGTACGAGATTCACAACTGATATATTAGAACTTGGAAAAATTACACTTTGATAATATGAAATAAGAAAATATTAAACTCGTGGTTTGTTTGTAACTAAAAGGCAGAAAATAAAGAATAATTTAAAATACAATTGTTAAAAGTAGAAGATTTTTAATTTGTAGCCCTAAAAGGCATAAAATAAAAATTTATTCAAGAGATATGCTGTAAATGAATGAAAATTTCAAAATTAAGGAAATTTTTGAGAAAAAATATAGAAAATTGACATTTGCAAGTGATGAAAAATTTATAAATGTTCAAAATATTTTTAAAAGCATTCAAGATCTTTGCTATGCAGATATTATTGACTAAATCAATGACTTAGAATGAAGCAAATGTAGCTCAAGTGGAATATTGGTCTCGAAAGTGAAATATCTAATAAATATTTTTCTCAAAACTTTTCTTAGTTTTGAAACTTTCATTCATTTATAGCATATCTTTGCCACGATAAATTTTTATTTTGTACCTTTTAGGGCTCCACAATAAAAAGCTTCTACTTTTAAAAATTGTATTTTTACTTACTTTTTATGAGAAGTTATACATCCCAGAAGACACGGCTGTCTGCATTAGCAGATGACTCGATGACAATATCGAAGGCTGTTCTGGAAATAGGACAATTTTTACGAGAGGTTAAATTGTAGATATATGTGGACTAGTTGGTTTTGGCATCGCATCCAAGGGGTTCGAAACCCCTCCCTAATCCGAAATTTCAATTTTTGTTAGCAAAATGATGATAAAGTCCTTTTGTGAAAAATTCTGCCTTTTCCACCGTTCGGACCCGCTCCGAAATATTTTTGTGGATACGTCCCCCGGTCACATCACTGAAACGTTGCTGAAACGCCAACTCATGCGCCCACTGTGCATAAGATGTTAGACGTCGCCCACTTGGCGTTGTGGCTTAAGAACCATTCTATCATGCTTAGGGTCGGAGTTCGAATTCTTGCTTGGGCATGGATGCTAACTTGTTCGTCTCTTCATACGTGGTAACGCTGCCCGCCCACTGGGTGCCCCCATAATAAAATGGCCACAATACCTTCGGGCAGTTGTAGCGGACAATGCCTAATCGGCAAGTGCCCGCCCGTCAAAAAAAAAAAAAGATTTTAGATCAGATGAATCAATGTATAATCAAAATGAGGGTTGCCTCAAAGTACCAGGAGCTGAATTTTCCCCCCGTTTCTAAAATTTGTCAATTGTTAACTTTGCTCCGCCTTGAGGTCACTGTCACTGAAGGTGGAATCTTAGGGAGGAGCGTCAAAGGGTGCTAGTGATTGGCTAAAAGACCTCCCGATGACCTCCGAAATTGTCAAAAACCAAACAACTGGTTCTGCCCAGTCGACAACTAACCACCGACAATTTCGGAAACTACCGAGAAGAATCGGTCTCCTGATCTTCCCAGATTAGAAGAAATCGATGTATCAAAAAGGAAGCAGTAATGCCCCACAATAAACTACTCAGCAAATTATGTAAAATGAACAGAAAGCTTTGATGGCGCCATTGTTTCAAATAGCAGTGTTACGCTGATTAGCCAAAGCGATTTTGCACACAGTCCTTCCTCTTGTGTGCGAAGACTGCCTCTGATGCCATGCCACCTACATGAAATATTGCTATGTCGGAAACGAACCGCTTGGAAGACTGAAAGGCACAGTGAGTGAGGAATCTCGTATTTATTTGACAAATGATAATCTCATTAGGTTTGGTGATGCTAAGAAGATAGACTCATCCCCTAATGGTGAACGCCATACATCTCGTCAAAATGGCTTGATGGTTTAG
Organism: Cheiracanthium punctorium; assembly: GCA_038373885.1. Taxonomy (NCBI): domain Eukaryota; kingdom Metazoa; phylum Arthropoda; class Arachnida; order Araneae; family Cheiracanthiidae; genus Cheiracanthium; species Cheiracanthium punctorium. Next base: position 491,415 of record JAWZYV010014839.1, on the reverse strand, counting down.
AATGCAGGATCATCCCTGGAACTCATCGATGACGCAGACACTTTCACCACATGATACAGCATTGATGATATCCTACAGTCGGTTGTGCCATCTTATATTCAGTGGCTACAAAATCTTATTTTTAGCAAAATAATACTCTACCGCAATATATGTACATATGTACACACACACACACACTCACATATGTAGAATATATTGATAATAATCACTTTTGTCTGGATTATGTTGAATATTCAGTAAGTTAAAATCTTCTGAATGAGCGAAAATCCAGTTTATTCTTCCCTTTATATTTATACCAGTTTAAGAGAGAACTGGTGATATTGTATAAAGGGTTATCATGTGTAGTTTATAAACCTATATGCACACTTCCCATAGAATGAAATACCAAAAGTATCGGCATTATAATCATGAAAATTTTAGAAATATATGGCTCAACAAATTATGCAAAAGATTAGCACTGCTATATCGCTATCAGAATATATTTTACGGTCACGATCACCGTACGACAATTTAACCCGACAACATGGTGGCAATTAGAAAAATTCTTCTTCCACGAGACAAAATATTAAAATAATGCTCCAGAATTTGGTAAAATTGTAAGGACATTCTGAATGCATTCTACAAGAAATCAGTTTTCTTTCTTTTTTTTTTTCTCTTTTTTTTTTTTTTTTTTTTTTTTTTTTTTGTAGTTTTTATTTATTAAGGCGTCAGATTTTTTGTTAAAAAGTTTATTAAGATTTTTATAGACTTTAGAATAACTAACATTCAGATTTTAAAATGCACTATTTTGAAATAAAATATTTAAGTGATGAAACGTAAAAAAATATTTTTTAAGCTAAAATGCAGGGAACATTTTAAATATTTAAATAAAGTTACTTTATAGTTTATTTTTAAATTTTCAATACTGATTACTATTTTTGTACTCAATTAGGACAATTTTCATATTTAATTAACATAAAGCATTAAAAATAATTCTTAAAATGAGCCATTTTTTTTTGCTGCAATCGCAACTATAGACAGCATTTTGAATAAAAACTTCTCATATAACTATGTATTCGAAATTCATATGTATGATTTAATCATTCGTGATTTTCAACAAACTAAAAAAAAAAAGTTTTCAATAGTGATGTGAAAATTGATTGACAGGTAATCCGTCGATTATGTGCTGCCCAAAGATGGTAATTTACAGAAGTACGCAAAAGCTACTCGTACATTACTATTTGATACATCATAGTCCGATTTCTTAGCAATGATCTAGGACATGCAACATTTAATAAGAATTTTATGAAATACTATTGATATCAATGTGTTCAAGTTACTTACTAGCTCTTCTCAATCTGGTAAACAACAAAAAAATTATCGTAGCATAGACTGTCACGTAGATAAACGTGCACTGCCTTTTCTAGAACTTTATGATGTGGAGATTTTTCTGATTACCAAGTCAGCTAGCTCTAAGACTGTTGTTTGCTTACTGACAAATTGTCAAGAATGCAGCATCGTACAGGTTTGTGTTTGTTTTTTATACAGGTGTCAAAAGTCGTTGAATTTATAGAGATTATTCGAGCCGAAGGTGAGTAATGTCAATTTTGTACGAATGCAGAAACGTCCATAAAAATTGGTAATGTCTAGCTTGATCTACTGCAGGTGTGACATTATTTTTGTTTTTAAAGTTCTGCTGTATCACGTGTTGTAAACTTCGTTAAAATGTTTTAAGCATTCGAAAATAAAAATGCAATCTTGTTGTGACCTTGATGACATTGGCAGACACACATTTATGTAAAACATGCTTTATTAGTATGCACTTTAGAATTTAGCATATTCACATAGATACAGACATTAAAGATATCGAACAGTGTTAAGACGCACCATTAGATGATGATACACAGTTGGATGATGGATACAGATTTAAGGCAACGATAATAAGTATTTAAACTGCATCTGCTTTATATTAGAAGTTGTCATCTAAAGGAAGTTTAATGGTATAGGTTTTCATAGATGAAATTCTGACGAATGTAACAAATCTGTTAAAGTAGTTTCAAATGTAGCTCATTTAAAAATTTGATGTGGATGCCTCGTGACTTTCTTGTACATCTGTAAATTACTAAGTGAAGTACTTCCTCCACATAGAAATGAGGCATATTTTCACAACTAATAGAAATACGAAAAATGCTACCAACAAATGTATAATTTCTAGATTTTTTTTCTGTTTATGATTGTAGGAATTTAAAACGGTTGGTCTGAAGTTGTCTGAGAGACTTAACTTCGGTATGAAAAGTTGCCAGAAAGTCACATTAAAATAGGTGAACGGACAGGTTTTCGGATTTATAAAGACTTTATTTTTATTTTTATTTTATTTTTTTATTACATATTCGTGCAGAATTTCGTATTGATTGGTATAAAGTATTCAGTTTTAAACTTTGCGGAAAATCGCCGAACGGATAATGATTTTTTTTATGCATTACTTCCATGTACACAGTGTTTGCTGTATGAATTTTCAATTGATTTTCAATTAATCAACTTTGATAAATGTGACCAGGAATGTTAACCGGTAATTCTAATTCCTGGGACAGTACTTTGAGAAGAAAGTAATGATATAATCATGGATTGCAGAGGGAGTCGGCATAGGGACAAGATAGAATGGCACCACAATATTATAATTGCTTATTTTGAGATACAAATTTTAATCAGTGATCTTTTTAAAACAAAGATGAAATCTTTAAGTTCCTCCGTAAGTTTGTGGTACCCTCTAAAATTCCTCATCAGCAGTCCTTTTTAACGTAAAGAAGCTGCGTGTTGTTAGGTATGGTGCATTATGCCTCCTGAAAACAGTAACCCCAGCGCTACCTCTTAAACTCCACTCCACCTTTTCCACATTTTAAATAGCTGTTTTAACCATTTCGCCAACGTTAGTGTTGACGACGGGTTTAAGGCTGTTTCACTTGAAAATAATGCAACTTTTGAGCTGTTAAAAAAAAAAAAAAAAAATTATTGAGCTAGAAACTCGGAAAATTTTAGAATGTCTTTTTATAAGTTGCACTGTGAACTGGCATTGAAAGCAAACCTATAAGAGTTACAAAATTGCCAGAAAAATAATGCTAAACATGCGGAATTTGGCGATATTTCCAAAAACGGGAAAATCTTTCTGATGAAGAGATTGCTTAGGTTATTTAAAAATTATTGTTGCAGAAAACTCTTCCTGTTCCTGGTTTCGTCGTTTTAAAGTTCAGTTGGTGTAGAATGTTCTTGTAAAGAGTCCACTTGTCAAGATGGAACACTAAATTTATTGCTTCGAAAAATTCGTCGAACAAACAGCTGTACAAAATTCACTAGTACAATCACCCAGTAATGTGCTTATTACAGTCTGCTTAGTACCGAAGCTTTCACAAATGCGGTATTTCTCACAGAGAATAAAACACATCCGCCGCCAAAAATTCAGTGGAACTATACGAGGAATTTCGTAAACAGTCCCTCAAGTCTCGGCAATAAAGAATTTACACACAGCGCTTTAAAACAAGGCTTCAAAAAGCAAGCGAACTACATCACTTCACAGATCAAGGCAGCGTACTCATCGGAAGCTCGATAACACACTGACTGAAACTGGGGGAAACCGCCGCTTTTATAGTCTACGACGGACACCGTGGTTCCAGACAGCACCATCCGCAGTGGCGGATCCACGAAGGGGGGGGGCTCTGGGGGCTCGAGCCCCCCCCCCGCAGAGCTAGAAATACACTATGGATTAGGAAAGTTTAAAAAAATGTTTAATTTTCACATGAACTGAAATTTAAAAAGTAGCACTGTATAACAGTTGATTCTCTGTTTAACGACGATCTCTTTCCAAAGACGATATTTCAAAGTCCCAGCAACTCCAAAGTAAAAAATTTCTATTCAAAGACGACGTCCTTTCTGTTTAACAACGATTTTTTTTCATCTTACGCTACAGGAACAGGGGAGAAAATTTTTAAGAGTGGGAAAAAGTGTCGAGGAATGTCAAAAGTACAATCGCGAGACAATCTCAACTGCCTGAGTGTATTCTCAAAGGTATTTTAGAAACAAAGAGAAAATTCTTGAAGCAGCACAAAAATTTAGTTCGAGATCCAAATCCAAACGGCCGAAAAGTCAATGTGGCCGATTGGAAGAGTTTGCCAAGGCACTTCTGCATGCAAATGGTTGTATGAAGCAAGAGCATCCAACATTCTAATTTCTGGGCCTCACCATAGCCGAGTGGATAAGACACTCGACATGATAGATGGCTGAAGTGTGAAAGGTTCCGCGCTTGGGCCTACCGCGCGGCTGCCGATCTAATGGTCTGGAGATTTGGTCGGTTTTCTCCAGATTTAACTTGAATACGCGTTAGAACCTCTGAAAAAATCCCCCGACCAAGGCAACCGCCCCAGAATGCAGATGCCTCTAGTACCCAGACAGCACATAAGCTTAAATCAAGCTTGAAATTTCCTTGAATTTGACGTATTAAGCTTGAATTTGACGTACTGACGTACAAGCTTGACTTCAGCTTGATTTTAGCTTTCGAAAGTGTGTGATGGCGCCATCTGTCAAAGAGAATGGACATTAATAGTCTAGCGTTTCTCAAATTTGCTGAAAGTTCGTAAAAGATGTGTTTTATTTTATTACGCACAAAACCTGGACATTAGAACGCGCAAGGGGAAGGAATGAATGCGATAAGCCCCTGTGAAGTGTAACACGAGGGGAGTTTTAGTTTTATTTACATCTAATTAACATTAGTAATTCCATTAACTAATTAATTAGCCCTAAAAATAAATTTTAATATAATTAACACAATTTAGTTAGTTAATATACTTCACTTTATGGGTGGTTCACCATTGAATTAAAAAAAAAGATTCTATATTTCCAAATATAGAAATTCTTAAAAATAAAATACAATTATACTACGAAATTGATTTCAAAATCAGTCGTTTGTCTCGATTTTGGCCAGCAGTATTGCTCATGAGTGTTGCGATATTGAAAGTTTTAAAACGTGTGATGCTCTTAACACTTTGAGGCGCAACCCTTTCTCAATGCTGAAAAAAAGGCAGCCGTTGCCATCACTCGACTTAACTACCAGCAAGATGGCGGACGATCGAAACGTTCATCGCTTGCCACAGATCTAGAGACCCTTTTTTGACGTTGCTGGCTGTGCCGGGCTGTGCCCTTGTGGACTAAACATAATTTCTCTATTTACAAAAATGATAGAGCTTTTATTTTTAAACAGAAGGAGGGGCAAATTTTATTGACTCTTTTTGGCCACAGTGGAATGTGTCTAATGGGACTACCCTAGGTAAGAACAAAACTGGCCACCTTATAAAGACGGTCACCGTACAAAGTTGGTAAAGTGTGATGGTTGTAAAGCGAAATTGCATTAAAGTTGTCACTATAGACAGGCGATCTCTTTACCAAGGTGGTCACTTTAGCAGGTTCCTCCGTATTTGAAGGGACGACGGCACACTGCTACGGGGAAAAAATCTTCCGTTGCTCGCTCCATTTTATAGGGGACGGAGTTTGCGGTTTAGTGCAGAAATCTTTTATCGGTAAACCCCGAATTGCCATTAAAAATTCGTAAAATTCTCGACGAGAATGCCCTCTTACCCACTGCAGTCACGTTAGACGCAGCGGCAATCAGCATCAGACTTAAGTGATGCTGAAGCATGAACGAACAATCCAACCCTCCGCATTTTGTACAGCTTTCATTCTTTAAACTGCTCTCATAAGTTGTCCACACCACCCAGACGTATGGGTACAAATCCTCATTATAAAAGTGAAACATATTCTAAGATATTAGACAAAGCGAATACCTGGCAATGTATAGCTGGTCTGGTTTTAAAAAAGAAATCTCTTGTAAATAGCCGATAATAGTGATAATAGTTGTAAATAACAATTGAGGTTGGTTTACTACAGTCCTCACAGAAAAGGATGGGAATTACTTAATCTGGAAAACTTAATGCCATCCTAAAATGCGAAAATGTATGCTGTGAACACTGTATATTGCATGGTGGCTGTGAAATGGGTTCAATAATGCATTCAGCAATTATATTCTGAACACATTAAAATGTTAATGGGTAGGGCCCGCGAAGAACAACATGAATAAAGGCCGTTGCTGATTAGCCACGTCTTAGCGTCACAACAGGGGTTAAGGCGACATTTTTCTAGCGAAATTTACGACTTTTAATGACCAGTCGGGATCTACCAACAACAGATTAATGTGTTAAACGGAAAACCCTGTCCCCCCACACAATGGAGAAAGCAACGGAACATATTTTTCCCGTATCAGTCCCGTCGTCCATTGAAACACATAAAACACGTGGCTTATGAGCATCTGCCTTAACTTGATCGGTATAGGGCGCACGATAGCTCTGCCTCCCCCCCCCCTACCGAGTTTTCTTTCGACGGCTTTGCAGCAGACAACATACTTATTTAGTTGTGATATACCATGTCTAATTATACATTGGAAGAAAAAGTATTGGGAAATCAATGTATCATCCTAATGAAAATCGGAGCCCCCCCCAGATGGTTTCTCTGGATCCGCCCCTGACCATCCGTGGAATGTACTAGAACAGATTCGATAATGATTGCGTAATAGAAGAGTAATATTAGGCTATTATGCATGTTAATGCAGGAAAACTAGCTTTGCAAACCCCATTGGGAAAATCGCTCCAAATGACCGAAATGTCACCAAGCTAGGCGATTTATGGCGAAATGTCGCCAAATTTGGCACCAAAAATAAGTCCTCAAAAGTGAGATTACCGAAGATCTAGGACCAATGTTTCCCGAAATTTATAGGAAATATTATAGAAATCAATAGGGGAGCGCAAAACTCCGTATCTCGCGTTCTAGTTGAATAATTTTGATGCAAAAAAAAACAAAATTTAACTATTTGACGCGTAGAATACGAATTTTAAACATTTTTAATCACATAATAGCGTGTTGCCCCAAAAATTCGTAACGTTGCCCCCTTACCCAAGGACTGCACGTCCCGGACAGTACAATCCCCAATTAGGAGGTCGCACAAATATTTACAATACGAACTTTAATAATGTATCTTAACAACATAATTTAAGCAAGTAATCAATAAACGCAAGAAGCAAATGCACAATAATAAATAATAAACATAATAAACAATTACACACTAATAAGTAATAAACATAATAAGACAAATACACATTAACAAAAACCAATATTTTACAAATATGTGCACTAAACATGGCGCAAGCACTGAGTAAAAGAGAGTTGAAGAAAGAGAAAGAGAAGTTTGAGTCAGGAAAGAAATGAGAGACATGAAAGAAAGGAAGGATTACGCCATAGTGACCATGGTCTAATATTCAAATATTTAATTACAACCGCGGTAAATGGCTAGCCGATCGTAATGAACAATTCTTGGTTTTGAGTTAGGCGACTTACGAATCCGCACGACGACATCTTTCAGTCTGTTTAGGACTGCATGTACCGTCCCATGGCGATTGCAGCTTGGAAGACAGGCCTTTCCATCGAGTAGGATTCCATTCCCAAACCTTGTTACTTACGTTGAACTCGTGTCCCGTAGCCTTCGTGTCGTAGTGAGTCTTCATCTTCTCGCTGTTCGGGTTGATCCGCTCCCGAGCAAAATGATGCACGTCTTCAAACCGTGCCCGAAGATTTTCCATGTACCCCTCTGGCGATGAAGGCGTATCTGGAGAGCAACCAAACACTAGACCTGCGGGAAGACGAAGATCTTTTCCAAATAGTATCTGGGAAGGTGTGAAGCTAGTAGTCTCATGGACGGCACTCCTATAGGCCAGCAGGAAGAGGGGGAGTTTCTTGTCCCAGTCCTCTTGATTCCTAGATACCAGGAGTGAGAAGTTCAAAATAGTGCGATTAAAAGTCTCCACCATGCCCTCGGATTGTGAATGTAAAAGCGTAGTCCTGGTTTCATCGATTCCGAAAGATTACACAGTCCTTTAAAAACTGAGGAGGTAAAGTTCGTCCCTTGGTCGGAAAGAAGTTGAAGAAAGGTTCCATACCTGGAAATCCATTCTTGCACTAATCCTCTGCTACGGTCGTAGCTTCTTGATCGGGAATAGGAAACGTTTCGGGCCATTTAGAGAAGTAATCGATGACAACTAGGATGTACAGCTGCGGAAAAAAAAAGTCCCACTTGTACTTTTTTCGGCCGTCGTTCGTCGTACAGCAAAGTTACAGATACCAATCGTTTACGATTGACGTACACTTTAATTTGCTATGCATAAAAATTGCATAAGGAGCCATCTACATATTAAAATTCGCACCAACTTTTTTTTTCTCAATAGCAACCCCTAGATTTCACTTCATATTTCAAAAATTTAGCTCATTTTAACCCCGGACACCAATTTTCAATAAATTTGGACAGAAAATGAGTGAGTTATGAGCACCCAAAATCCCCCTCCCCCTATGTTAAAATATTTTTTCATACTTCAATTCATATCTCATATAATATTGGTAGTAAGAAGCTGATTTTTATTCGTACTATTAGAACTAAACGACCCAAACATAATTTAATGTTATTGTGATTTTTTATAAATTATGAATATGAATTATGAATTATTAAATTAATATTCAAAAAAATTATGAATAGCGACCTAGCCAAATTTCGATGGAAATAGATGCAGAAATTAATATTACATGGCTGTGCAAAATTTCAAATTTTTACGTTCAGTAGTTTAATTTATATTAAATAAAATGTGTTATTTTCATGAGATAAGGGACCATATATAAATTTACTAAGTGAAAATTTTTTGAAAATTGCATAAAATAAACGTAAATTAGATTTATTTTGTGCAAAAACACAGTAAAAGATACCAGTATTAAAAATATCAAATTTTGAAGCAAATAAATTAGAGGTTTTTACAGTTTGATAGGGATTCTATAAAGCGTGTATTGTTGCGTCCGCTACCATATTCCCCCAAATAAAATATTTTCCAGCTATAGAATTAGATGCAGTAGATGTATGTCTTCTAATACAACGTCCTATTTCTGAAAAACTAACATCCTCAACTTTCCAGGCGTGAATGTGACCTTTTTTAATATCGGAAACATTAGGTCTTTGGACTTCCCCATACTTTATCAAACATTCAAAATCACGTTTTTCTGTCTAAATATAAATTAAAATACCGCCAAAAGTCTTAAGAATATTGCACATTGTAGACGATAGTATTAAATGAAGAAAGTGAAATAACAAACACGGTGATAATATTGGGTCGGCAAAAAAGTAATTGCGTTTTTTACATGAAATTCAAACAAATAAATTTTCTATCAGGAAATCATTCTTCAAGTTCGACCATAGCTGAGTAATATTCAAGCTTGTAGTCAGAAGAGCAGAGAGCAGCCTCTAACTCCTGCCAACATTTCACCTGTCTAAGAGAACCATCAACGGAAATACTCAATAACAATTTCAAAATTACAAAGATTTTCAAAATCGTGAGCAGTCATTTTGCATTTTCCCCTTAAATCATGTGTACGAACCAAGGAAGTTATGAACTCACGGGTCATTTGGACCACAGACTAAATATTCTATTCTACCCTTGATATTCTCAGTACAAAAAACTTTAAGAGAGATGGAATCAATATTTTCCTTGAAAATAATATTAATTTCTTTTAACTCTCGCGAGCGAAATTAATGAAAGGCGAAAAGTTCGGAACCTACAAATAGCGTTTTTCAATTTGCAGAAAGTCCCTTAAAAACGCGCAAAAATTAAATCGCAATATCTCCGGAAATTATCGTAGAAAATTGGTGAAAATTTATATTTAGGGTAATTTGAAGGTTTTCTTTCGTTTAATAAAGTCAAAATATGGGGTTGCCATTGAGAAAAACGAAGTTGATGCAGAATTAAATATGAAGACGGCCCCTGATGCAAATTAAATTAATAGTAAATTAAAGTACGCGTTATTTGCAAACGAATGGTATATATAACTTTACTGTACGACGAATGACGGCGAAATAAAGAGCAAGTGGGACTTTTTTTTCCGCAGCTGTACTTGTTGCCATCTGCAGTTCGTAGAAGGGGCCCCAGGATGTCGAGGGCAATTCTCTCGAAAGGCGCTCCTACATTGTAACGATGTAGTTTTCCTCGGCTTCGTTTCTTCGGCCTTTAAGGGCAGCACAGGCGTCACAAGCTTGACACCACTTTTCAACATCGTCTCGAGCCCTAGCCCAGTAGAAGCGCTCGCGAACTTTTTGCAAGGTCTTCATTATGCCAAAATGGCCCCCAGTTAAACCATTATGCAACTCTTCTAGAACCCTAGGAATCCTCGAACGAGGAAGTACTAACTGCCATCGAAGCGTCTTGCCGTTGTCCGACTCACATTTAAGATACAGGACTCCATTTCTCAGGCGAAGTAAATCCCATAAATCCCAATATTGTTTTGTTGCCGGACTACATGACGATATTTCTTGCCAACTGGGCTTATCGCTCGATTTTTCCATAAATTCCACAATAGGTTTGATGTCGCTATCTGCTAATTGGTCCGCCCAAATTTGTTCGTCACTCCAGGGATCTTGGGATGGTACCGATGATGTAACTTGGCGGACAAAGCGTATTTCAGATGATAATTTTTCTCCGCCCTGGAGCAATAGTGACAACTTCCTATGTAGGGCCTTCTCGACAAAGCATCTGCATTTTCATGAGATGCTCCTTTCCGATGACGTATTTCTATGTCATATTCTCGTAATCTCTGTATCCACTAGTCTATCTGGCCCTCCGGATTCCTGAAATTTAGAAGCTAGGTTAAAGAGGCATGGTCCGTTCGGAGCAGGAACTTTCTGCCGCTCAGCTAATGATGGAAATGTTCCACGGCCCTAATGATAGCAAGAAGTACCTTTCCCGTAACACAATAGTTACGTTCTGCCTTTGAAAGGCATTTGCTCCAGTAAGCAATGACATGTTCTTGGCTATCTATCTCCTGGGACAAAACGGCACCAACACTCTCCTTACTTGCGTCTGCGTCCAGGATAAATGGTTTATCAGGATGAGGATACAAGATCGGCGCAGATGTTAAGGCCGTCTTCAGTTCATTGAATGCATCCTCACACTCTTCAGTCCATTGGAATTTTAGTCCAGTCTCGGTCACTTTGTGAAGTGGCCTTGCAATCTGAGAAAAACCTTCACGAATTTGCAATAGTAAGTACATAGTCCGAGAGAACTTCGTAAATCATGGACATCTTCAGGACGACTCCAGCTGTTGACTGCAGACGTCTTTTCAGGATCAGTTCAGGCTCCCTCGGCAGGTATTATGTGCCCGAGATAACGTACTTCACGACGAAACACGTTGCACTTAGATGGACTCAGTTTCAAGTTTGCCTCCTTCAATTTCTGTAGCACCTTTCGGATGTTCTCTAGATGCTCTTCAAAAGTCTTTCCGACTATGATAATATCGTCTAAATTCACGAGACATGCTTCACAGGAAGTCGTCTCAACACTGTCTCCATTAGGCGCTCAAATGTAGCCGGTGCGTTACAGAGTCCAAAAGGCACAACTTTGAACTTCCAGAATTCTTGTCCTGTAGTGAACGCAGTCTTTCACGGTCGTCGGGATGAATTTCTACTTGCCAGTAGCCACTCTTCAGATCCAGAGTGGAAAACCATTCATTTCCCGACAAAGTGTCGTCTATCCTGGGAAGAGGGTAGCTGCCCTTCTTAGTAATGTCATTCAGGCGTCTATAGTCAACGCAGAACCGGGTGGAACCAGCCTTCTTCCGGACCAAAACAATCGGCGAGGCCCAGGGACTAGTCTCGATGACGTCATCACGCTGCATCTCCTCTAAAAGTCTGCTCACCTCTTCTTGCTTAGAAAACGGCAGCCGCCTTAGATGTTGGTTGATGGGATAATGGCTGCCTGTATGTATTCTGTATTGCGTTAACTTCTTACACAAAAGTCAGCAGAAGTATGAGAGAAGAGGTCTTGGAATTTTATAATTATTTTCTCAACAGCGCTTCTTTGTTATGCTGTTAACTTGATGTCTTCTAATAAATACTTCGTCAGGCACTCAGATGGTTATATAATTTAACTATCGTTGGTTGATGTTCTTATTAATGCAGGTAACAGGAGTGCATGTTGCCAACACTTCATTATCACATTCGACTTGTCCGTCGCATTCGCTACTCTAAATGGAATGTTAATTTTCGACAAGTTCACAAGTGTTGCACCCACAAGAACTCCTTTGACAGAATCACTATTTTTTGGATGTTCAAGTAATCCGAATCGGAATTTATTGATTTTTTTTACTGTTCCAGAAATTATAGAATATGTTCTTGGGGGTAGGAGGGTAGGATGATATCAGTCTGGGCTGTTATTTGCTGATCAGGTAAAACGGCTTCAGTTTTAAAACCGATCGCAGCTGCTTCTTCCGAGTCTCGTTATATTTGAAGTCCAAATTAAATTTATGTGATTTTAAAAAGTCCAGTCTGAGAATGGAAGAGTCCGTAATACTGGGGACACATATATCGTGACCATTTATTTTTTCCTTCAAAACGGGACATCAACTAGATTTTGGCAATAATTTATTTATTTTCTTCCTGAAAACGGGACATCTACTATTTTTAAGGTAATGGTGTAGGGCAGGGCCGTACCCAGAAAAAAATTTCGGGGCGTCCAAAACTTTCCGGGGGGGGGGGGGGGAAGGACCAAAAGGTGAAAAAGGCTTAATTTTTCACAAAAACACTTCATTATTATCGTTTTGTTAACAAAATTTTTAATTTCGTGGGGCGGAAGAACCAAACCCCCTGGTCCCCCTCCCTTGGTACGGACTTGGTGTAGGGAGACTGAATTTATAGGTCAGGGTATCTTTCAGTTGTTAAGAAAACGCGCAAAAAAGCTTGTGTTAATGTTAATATAAAAAAATGAAAAAAAACTTTGCTAAAACACACATATACTATAAAAATAGTGCAAGACGTACGTTTCGGGTGGTACAAGGGGTAGGCCCTTCTTCAAAAACACCATCCGACATAAGCCAGGAAAGTGAGAAATGAACACATAAGGACACACAGGAAAACTTCCACTGGAGCTTTCATTTCCTTTGGAAAAGGAAGTTGTCATTCGGAAGGAAAGAAATTCTCAGAAAACCAGAGTTAAAAGGGAAAATAAAGTGAAGATCGGGGGAGGGAGGAATAAGCAAAAGAGGAACATGACTTTAAAAAAAGAAATAAAAATTGAATAAATTGAAATAGTTGACCAAAAAAAAAAAGAACTTTAGAAGAACAAACACAAAAACAATACATAACCCCGGCATTTTCTTTGCGTCTCGAGAGGGGAGGGAGGGAGGTCATGTTTTTTTTTTACAGACACTGTCGTTGGATTTAAGGTTTTTAGCGGCCTTCATTGAAATCGTTACCATTGGTTGCTCTCTTTCTAAAAACGGGACTTTGCAGGGGATTTTTTTTTTCTAAAAACGGGACATTACGGTGTTCCTAAGCTGTAATTGGAGACAACGGGACAAGCTACCTAAAAACGGGACTGTCCCGTTCAAAACGAATCGTATGGTCATCTTAGACATATACCACATGGTCGTATCTGGCATATTTCCGAATGTGATATCCACGCTTGCTTTTCCGCCCACTTCGATCTTGTCACCAGGTGTTCTTCTTGACAGGAAAACACAAATAAACATTGGCAACACTTCTCTAAGTGCGGCTATTTTTTAGGTTGGCGAGAGTGGAGGGAGTTAAAATAGGAATCAACTCTTTCTTGTTCTATAAAACACATCTTTGGAATCGAAATCTAGCTTAAAATCGCCTACTGAAGCTGTTTTACAATCTTCGGGAAGCACATTCCAACTATACTTCACCATTTTAAATACTGTTTGGAATGGTCATCATAACCCATGAGTGTGCCATGTTTGTCTTTCTTGTTCCATAAAACACATATTTGGAATTGAAATCTATATTAAAATCGCCTTCTAACACTATTTTACAATCTTCGCCAGGCATATTCTAACTATACTTTTCTAGTTTCTAGCCGAATGCGGAAGATATTGCCAAGCTTTGTTCGGTTTTGAAGTTATTTTTTGGCATCAGACTTGGCGATCACTCAGCTATCAAAAATTGCAAAGCTTGTGCGACTTTCAAGATTTTAATTTCTCCCCCTTCGACCTCTACGTTATCTGGCAAACATATTTGAAAAGATCTCCACCGGGACGTGACAGTTCATGTCTACAAAACCAGTCTACAAATCATGTCTATAAAGTCGCGTAGACAAAAATCTGGGCGTGAACGAAATAGCACCCTAGTGCTAAAAATACTTATCCATTATTACTGAACAAAAATCAGAAAATTCACTAATGATTATTGGTATTGGCAATAGGTCGTAAGTGATAAGTATTCTTACCACGGCCTTACAAAGGGTTAAAGTGTGTTTTTTGAAACTAATTAGCTAGTTATCAAACTAAAATAGGAAATTTAGCTAACGCTCGAAACTTGGACGTTTCCGACCAAGAGCGTATTTAAGGTGGGTCCGGTCCAGGTTTCCGACCCCCAACCATTCCCTAATTCGGATTTTTGTTAACAAAATGATTATGTAAGACATATGAAGTCTTTTTGTGAAAAAAAATCTGCCTTTTCCACTGTGCACATGAAGTCTTTTTGTGAAAAAAAGCCTTTTCCACTGTGCACTTCCCTCCCCTAAATCTTTTTCTGGATACGTTCCTGCTGACGACCGATCGGACCAGGTCCTTGATTGGTGGGGATTTACGTCATTCAAACGCAAAATTCCGGAATCCATCAGCTTACGCAAGCAGAATAACAAAGCTGTTTTTACAGGAGCCATATTTTCTGCAACCATACCTGCTTATCATATGTTGTTTTGATAACCAAAGAGGATGATAACTTGCAATGTCGTCATTTGGATCAGTTAATCAAAGAGTACAGAGCAATATTAAACGATGAGGAGAGTGTCTGTTCATCTTCCCTTTAGTTTTTCCGTTTTTTAATAGGTTGCATTAATTATCTTTAATATTTAAAATGAGTGCTGTAACAAACGACGGTAAGTTTTTTGGTGTTTTGAGTTACTTAGAAAATATCAAATCTTTTTAATAAAAATTGCTTAAGATGTTTATGTAACAATGAATACTAATGTATAAGAATAGAATTACCTTTATGCATAAGTATTAAACGCTTGTTTTTTTGTTTTTTTTTTCTTGTGGATTAACTAATGTTGGTTTAATTTTTGTGTACTTACCAGTTTCTCTTTCTTTAAAAAGCTATATTATAAACTATCTATTGATATTTATTTTTAATGTATGGCAGAGCAAATAGTCATGACTCCAACTAAAAGGAGTCGTGACCATACAACAGTAACTATGGAAAGACTAAAGGTGTCAGATATGGACCAAAACAACATTATACATGTAGCTGGAGGTGATCATAAGGGAATTGTAATATTCAAAGAGCCAAGTTCAGGTAAATATAACATTGTGAATATAACTAAAACAGATTTTAGATGTGTAATTATAAGATAAATTTAATAATATTCTTTATTTGCTGCACATTCATAGTACTGGTGTATATTTTGATCAAAGATTGTAGCATGGAAAGTTTAATTCTGAACCTAAAAATATAGATATCGAGGCTTGGAAACTCTTTTTAAGCAGTTGTATGAATAATATGCATTTTTCTTGTCTCTAGATTGTACTGTATCACACTAAATTAAAACTCTTGCCTGGATAATGCTGGATTTGGTCATTTCACTTTATTTAAAGGGAAATGACCAAAATAATAAAGATTTCTCTGAAATACTTGCAGTCTATTTATAGTCATAATTAAAGTCATTGTTTTTTCTATAATTTTCCTATTATAATTGTCATGAAATTATTTGTTAAAATATTTGTTGACATTTCACCATACCAGTGCATGGCAAGGCATGGGATCCATTTAAATTCAGCATGATTTTGCAGTTTTTAAGAAAAATATCTGTTGTGATCAAAAGTAAGCTTAAGTTTCCAAGCACAAAACAATACTGATTAGTAAGCTGCTTGATCAAATTGATATGTGCAATTTTAAAGTTTCTTTAGTAGTTCTAAAAAAATAGAGCCATTTAAAGTTTAAAAAAAGGAAATATATTTTCCTAATTTTATTTAAAAAATATTATCAATTATGTTATATGTAATTTTTATATTATATGTATATATATGTTATATGTATACTGCTGACACTAGTTAGATAATACAGATATGCACACTGTGTGCAGATACATTCGCAGCTAATTTCAAGTTCATGCAGATATTTTTGCAGGAATTCTGAACAAGGACGTATTTAAGGGGTGGTCCAGGGAGTCTGCTCCCCCCCCCCAGTTCTTTTCTTTTGTGAAAAACTATGCCATTTTTTACTGTCTCCAAAATGTTTTTCTGGATACATGTCTGATTCTGAAGTTTAATGGTTTTTTTTTTTTTTTTTAAAGATGGATAGTTATCTAGAAGAAATATTTTTGAACTCACTATAGACAAGCAGGTTACATATATGTATGTACATGTACACATGTTCATATATGCACTATGTATTCTGTTATCATGGGCTATTACGAGTTTGCAGATACTTTTGAATTATGTGTTGCAGATAATTTACAATTTTATCTTACTATGCTGATGAAGATAATACTTTTCAGTAAAGCATTTGTTATTTGGATGTCAACAAAGAAATGATTTAGAATTTCCAAAATTCTGTATAATCAGCACAACTTCTGGTCATCTATGGGTATTAGAGGGAGTGTACAGTACCAAAAGTTACATGAAAGAGCTAAGATGACAATGGCTAAGCACTGGTGACCATTTTTAGCCATCCTGAAAGACCAATTGCAAACCTCGTTAAAAAGTCACTTGAAAATCCTCAACCAGTTGTCCATTCTTAATGTAACTCGACATATGTGGCCTGTTCACAAACCGATATATTCAAAAAACATTTCAATGAACAAAAGTGTTTGCCTCAATTTCTCATTTCATCCTTTTTTTTTTTTTTTTTTTTTTTTGCTGTCCTTGCCATCTTTTTCTTTATCATGGTGCCCCACCTACACCATAACATTATCTTACTTGACAGCAATAAATAACACACTTAACTCTGTTTTCTCTAACCAAAAATATTCGAAATTTGTAGCATCCCTGCTAAGAAAAAAATTTCTGTTAACAAACACATAGTGTGATATTCTTCATCCACTACAATATTAAAGAGGTATGGGAAATTAAAAACACTCATTCTGAATTTTCAACACATATTGTCATTCAAACCATGGAGAAGAAATAAGTGGAGGTAGAAAGGCAACCCTTAAGTGAAGAAATCAGACCCGTCATTTGATTCACACTAGTCATGTGACACGTGGATGTTACGGTTACATTTCAGGGAGGTTCACAATAGTTTACAATGGAAGTGAAGTTATCAGCATTTTTCTCACTTCACTGCATAAGGAAGTTTGAAGAGTACTTTACCAAAAGCATTGTTTTACATAATACCATTTGGTTCTTTCTGATTTTGTAAAAATTGAACAAATAATAATGCATAGTGCAAAATTTATTTTTTAAAATTAGGAATGATAAATAATAAATACATAAGCAGTTATAAATTCTAACTGAATTATTATCCCAGTGGTAATTTGACGAAAATCAAAATTGTAGAATTACTACAAGGAAAAACTGGGGGCATTTGGATATTATCATCACAAAATGTAATACAAGGGGATAACCAGCCAAATATGGCATGTTTTCTCCTCCTTATTGCTCTGTGGTCTTTGCTTCAAATTTCTCCCCAAGATAACAGAACCATGCTCACTCCACCTATTTTATCTCTGTGGCTCAAATGTGGAAGTCAGCATTTGTCAGATTTTCATACTAATGCACATCAGAGTACTTATACTACATCAAAGATTTTGAAGACAGCAAAAAATGCTGTGAACTTTTATAAGCTGACAGTAAAATCTAATGTGTCTTATGTCAGAATATTAAATTTTTGCAATAATGGTAAATTGCATTTCCAGTTTCTTTCATTCATTCATTCTTTTTTTTTTTTTTTCCTTGTAGTTTAAAGAAATTGAATGATGCAATGAGAAGAATAAAAATAAAAAAACCCTTCGCTCTTAATTTAAGTATTCTGCAATTTCACTAAGGACCTTAAAATACATCAGAGATAGAAAGAACCATCCCAGTAATAAAGTTTTAAAATATTCCCAGCTAAATTTGCTGTAAAAACTGTTGATCATTGTCATCATTTGGGCTAATCTCATGGCATGTGCTGTGGTTGCTGCTACTCATTTTGAGCTCTGATACATGACATCACGAAAGCACTTTTCTTTGTGTGCTACATTAACTGATTAATTGCTTCTGGCTTTTGCCAAATTGACAATAAGTTCTCAAAATCATAAGCAGAACTGTTACACACATTTTAAGATTAGTCCAGGTATTTTTATGCAAAATTAAATGAGCAGTGAGCTACATTTGTCGTAGCACAATGATGTTTAAGGCATTAGAGGAGTCACTGGTAGGTTGTGAGTTCAGTCCCCAATCTACAACTAAAGACCACCATTTTCAGGTAAATTTGTGGCTCTGTATGATCTTTTAGTCAGCATTAGTGATTTCCAAAAGGTTCTACACATTCAATGATATAAGCTTGCTCTCTTGGCAAAGAAACAACGAGCAGTAAAATATTATGCTGCTTTGAGATTATGTTTCTTGTCAAAGCTTTTAAATTAGAATACTCGTATCTCAAATCAGTTTTCTCCAATGAAGTTACTCAAATCTGTACTAGGTCCAAGTAAAACAATATTTTTATTATAAACACATATTCCATACATATAAATTAAATATATATATATATATATGTGTGTGTGTGTGTACTATATAAAAGACGGTTTGTTCCAAAACGTGTTGGGAAGCCGTTTATCATGTGGCATTAAAATTTTCTTTTCTTTACTATTTTTTTAACTTAGCACTTTTATTTATAGATAGCTCATATAATGAATTTCACTTTGCATTTCAAGTACAAAAGTTGATCCTATGATGGATGTCTCAAAGCGAATTCGTATCTCTACTTAAAATGTGTACTACTTAAAATATGTGAAAATTAAAATATTCTTGTCTGAAAACTTTGAAGTCATAGGCATAGCCAGGTAAAAGAAAAAACTATCTGCACACATAATTCCAAACTATTTGCAAACTCATAATAGCTCATGATAACTGAATGTGAATACATAGTGCATATATGAACACATATATATGCATATGCGCACACACCTGTGTAACGTGCTTGCACTATAGTGACTTAAAAAATATTTCTTATAGGTAACTATCCATCTTAAAAAAAAAACTTGGAATTACCAGAAAACTATCTGCAAGACGTATGAATGTATCCGTGTGTGCGTGCATCTGCATTATCTGACTACGGACAAAGATTTTATAAAATAAAATTCTTGAAAAAATCCCACTGGTTTAAAAAAAAAAGTTCCACAGAATTCAGTTTGAAAATAAGGGGCAAAGAAAGGTCCTTAATATAAAAAATTTATGAATTAATAAAAATCAAATGGGGGGCTCGGGCAACAAATTATTTCATTTTAGAAAAGAGTGTTCTATATCACTGAATGTGTTCATTTGAGATGCTTGTGCCAATTCCTAAAAATTTCCTTCATAAATTAGATCATCATTAGAACTAGAACAAACTTTTGATTATTTATTCTAGTCAGAAACTGTTAATGGCTGCTGATGGGATGTTTGAAGGTATATATATGCAGTGTAGACATATACCACAGTGATCATGAATTCAAGTTTTCCTTTTTGCTCATCATTCTTGAAACATTTCATGTTAACTTCTGATTTCGTTCCGATTTGCATTCCTATATCAATTATTTAGTTTTTCTATAAAGTGTTTTTATTCATATTCCTTAGGAAAAAGTGTAAATAAACCTCCTGAATTGGTTTTGGGTTTTAAAGTTATGCTCAAAAGTTCTTCAAGTAATAAACATGCTCAGGTGAGATTTTTATACTTTATTTCTTACTAAAAGATTTTGATTTAATATTTTGGCTGAATTTTTAAATATATTTTCAGGAAAACTGGCAACTGAAATTCTGGTTTAAAAATGCAGAAGACCAACAAAAAATTGAAAGTGCTGAGTCTTTTTTAAATGAGCTTGTATCGGCTGGAGAATATCCAAAGGGTTAGGACATTAGACTATATTTTCTTTTAGTGCGCTTCTTACTTTTAACATGTGTTTTCACTGTCTGTAAAACAGTAATATGTAAGTTTGAGTTGGAAAGGTTTTTTTTTTTTTTTTAAGTTGGTTGAGCTGAAAATATTATCTTATTCTTTGTTTTACTTTTAGTGAAATATATAAAAAATGAAAGAAATTTAATTTTTGTAGTTATAATTATTGTTAATGAGGTGTAATTTTCAGTTAGAAAAATATTCCTCGGTAAGTTTTGTGTATGCAGAGAAAATTTTAATTTGGGAAAAAAAAAAAAAAAAAATATCATTGTGTGAAAATTTAGTTTTCAGCCAATTACAATCTTAGTAATTTCTCTAGCACACTCCCAATGAATTTTCTCAAAATTTCAGGCTTTTTTGAAAATTCCTATTTTGATGTGTTATAATAGTAGTATGTATTTAGAAAGCAAAGTAGTTTGTAACAAATTGTGAAAAAGAAATCTACTTTGAGAAGTAATCTTTTTTGTTTTAAATGAAACATATTATGAAAACCATGTGCTTTTTTTTGAAATTATAATTGTTATTAACCAGAATTTTTAATTAAGAAAGTTAAAACAAAATTCAAATATGAGAGGTTTTTCTTTGTATTCTCTGTGTTTGATAGATGTCTTACTGTAAGTGACACTTTGATTTATAATAATGGTGGGTGAAAAAATGCTTTGGAAATTATTTTTTGCTCTTATGTTTTGGTAGGCTGTAACTAGTTAAATTTTAAAACATTCAAATTAATTTTCTTACAATTTTTCTATGGAAAATACTTTTTACTTCTAGTTTTTATGCAAGTATCGTTAATATCACTCATTATTAGCGTGGCTGATGTTTACATTACATTTGCATCGAATGCTTACTTCTATGAGTTATTTGTATTATTTTTGCCTATTTAAGCATGTTGCAAACATATTATGTTAGAAATTAACTTTAAAAAATCATAAACATCACATATATATAAGATTCTGATTATTTAGGTCAATTATTTGGAACACGTGTTTAGAAAAAAGAAAATCAATAAAATAACAGTATTTTGGTTCATTTAATCAGGTCAAGATATCATTTATTTGGGCAAAGTAACAGAAAAAGCCATTCAATCTTGCATACTTCCTGTGCCCTAGAAACGACTATTCTTTTTTTGCCATGTATTGCATGAAATACACTAATTTCACAATATAGCACATTCTGGTTATTTGGACCACATTTGTACTAAAGCAATTGTTCCAATTTTGACTGCTTTCTATATAACAATCATGAATCACTATTAGTTAAGTTTCTGATGATTGGGGCAGTTGCTTAATTGCCCAAATTACCCAATGTGATCCAAATAAGCAGAAAGGACTGGAATACTGAATAACAGTTTGCATGTATATTTAACAATACAATGTTTACTTTTTTTAATATTCATTCTGTGTTTTCAGTCATTTGAAAATAATCAAACATAACATTTAAAAATACTTTTCCTTCCAATATTCCAGATTATGTTGGTTTTATTACCAAAACAATGAAATTAATGCAACTAAAATATCCATGTGTTCAAAAGGTTGAAGTTGAGATGAAAAAACAAGATGAAGTTAAAGTACCACCACCTACTGCAGGTAATATTTTAATTGCTCTTCCCTCCCCTTCATTATTTATTTTCACATACATTAAATATTGTATTCTCCACATTGCCAAAAACTTAAAACCATATTTTTAAATTTTTTTTTTCAACTGCAAAATTTCTGTATATACTAAGTTTCTTCATGAATCAAATACAAATTAATCTCTTTAGAAATTTATCAAATGTATTTTCATCCATGGAAATTTCCTGGCTTCACATGTAAGCACACAATTCTTAAGCATCATTGCATTGAAAATACTTCTTTTTAATGCAGCTACAGTATTCCATTCTGTTCAAATTGTTAAATCTACTTACACTACAATTTTTATGACTAGTACTGAATCTAAAATAAGTATTCATTTATAAAAAACATTATTTAAAGAATTATTCTGAAAAAAAATTAAGTCCCCCAACAACATAAAGCAAAGTTTTACCAGTATGAGCCCATATTGAAGCCTCCCACCTTTCTTTGTTTAAGTATTATTTCCTGTTTTAATACATTGTCAAATTCTCTAAGAAAAATTAATAAATACAATAAATTAATTAATAATATAAGTTTTGCATATCAGCCAGTTAAATATATTGTTTAGACAAATATGAAGCTTTTGTGTGTGCGTATGTGTGTTTGCACGCCCGCTGAATTATAATATGATACTTAAATTCTGGAAATATATAGATCCACTTATGCTAAAGTGTTTTTTAAGAAAGCTCTTTTCAATTTTGAATTTTATGTTATTGTATGGAATAATGTGCTCTGTCTGATTAAATCCAGTTGCCTAGTCACCCAGATGGCTAAAAAAAGTAATTTGACAATTAGCTCTTTCTGAAAGCTACACACGTATAGCAAGCAAAAATATAGATTGTTTTTTCTGACAATTTTTTTCTGGCTCCTAAAATTTCACAATTTTTATCAGTCTGTGAGTTTTTAATTCCAAATGGAAACACATTACTTTTCATAGGTTTATTTCTAGGCTTTGAAACATTGTATGACATCAGAAGCCATTATGCCATTTCCCCCACTGCTTTTATAGTTTTCAGTATTTATTTTTAACTTGATACCGAAAACTAAAGTTTTTAGTCTGAAATTTCTTTACTGAAAGTCAACAATAAAATACTGTAAATCATGTTTTTAGATGATTTAATAATATGAAATATGCATTTTCCTCTTACAGCTAAACCAGTCATAGATCATCGTATATTGGAACAACTTACCATGGATCACCATACTTTAGATCAAAACTCCCCAGATCATTACACACCCATTCATCATCCTCCACCTCCTCAGTATGCTGATACTATAAATCATGCAACAATGGAACAACATTTAGAAGAACAAACTGACTCAAAACTCAGTGAAAGCCAAGAGAAAATTTTGGATATCGTTGAAGCAGTATATCCAAATTCATTATCGGTGACCAACATTGCGAGGTGAAATTCATGTTTGCTTTATTTCTTCAGAATCATGAATTTTATAATCTTGTGTTTCCATTTTTAATATGTAGATGAAGTGTCAAAGTAGTTAAAAGAGCATTTAATTGTAACTTTAATTTAAAACATTAAAATAGTTTAAATTACCCCTGTGATCCAAGATATATATAAATGTTATTTTAACACGAGTAACTGAATGTAAAAAAAAAAAATAAATAAATAAAAAATGTACACACTTCTTTTTCCATTATCCTTCCACCCTTTTTTGGTTTTCTATCCACCCGATTTCCTTGAACTTATGTTATCAGAAAGTTTCCTATTTACTGGAAGTCCTATTTTCATTAAGGCGAGATTGAAAAGAAGAACAAAGATGTGCCAGCTGCTCGTAGTGCTCAAATCACAGCACATGAATGATAATGCACCAATCGGCTACAAAATGATTGTTTTAGGGTATTTTATGCCTCCTTCGGAAAATATTTTAATTTTTTCTTATGTTACAAATGTTTGTAAATCTCTAAATTTTTTTTTTTTAAATCCTTGTATGTTCTAAATATCATAAATTTCAGTCTTTTTCATTGCTCTTAACACTTCCTGGGTGGACACCAAATTTTGCAAAAGTAAAAATTTAAGAGTTAAAATTGAATTCTATTTTAAATTCAATAATTTTATTATTAATATTTTTTATCTATTTACCAAATTTTTTATTAGGTACTGTCAGTAGCTAATAAAACTAGCTAATGTCAGTAGCACCCCCCCCCCCCCCGCCTCCCCCCGAAAAAAAGTGTAGAAAATTTGAATATGATTGTATAAATATGACACAAATACATATGCTATCAAGTTTTTATGGAGGAATTGTGTGTGCACATGTAGGTTTTGTTATTAAGGAAGAGTTTTAAAGAATCTCCTTATTATTATTTTTTAGATTAGCCTTCTTTAATGACTTTCCCCTCCCTCCTAAAATGATTTTTGTTTTCCAAAATTGTCATTCTTCTACCCTAATTTTTCCATAAATCTGTTTTTCTTACTCCAAATTGCTCCAAAATGTAATTTTAGCAAAGTTTGGTCTCGGTCTAGTTAAAGTTGTCTGAAGACATAACGGAAAATGTTCAATTCTGTTTTTCAAATTTATTGTAAATCAAAAAGTTCAGGTAATTAGAGGTGTGTATGAAAGTCAAACAGTATAATGAGATATAAAAGATACTACACAACTTTATTTGGCAACATAAGTACCAAGCACATTGAGAAATTTGTCATACCGCATGATAAGCTGCAAAAAGTCCTCCAGGAAAATATCGGGTAGAGGATACACCATTGGGCAAAGGTCGACCGCAATCAAGCAGAGCTGTTGCAGTGCCTCCACAAAGCAGAGACCAGTGTCCACTCAGTCTGGTCAATGCCTTTCAGTCTGGTCCTGGAAGGTATGGAGAGAAGGTGCATTTTGAATTCGTGGTCAAAGGAGGAAGCGAGAGCAGTTATCTGCTATTAATGGACACATGGAGTATCAGGAGCAGAAATTCATAACTGCCTCGTGGAAGTCTATGGCCCAGGTGTGATGTCGAAGCAAATGGTGTGGAGATGGTGCCTCAAATTTAGTGATGGTCATCAGCAAGTGCAGGACATACCGATACCTGGACGGATGCACACGGCCACTATAGTTGCAAATGTCAGGAAGGTGGATGATATGATTAAAGCGAACCGGCTATCACCATGAAGATGGCAATGACTTTCTGTTTAGGAGTGACGGGGGATAAAACATGGGTCTGCCATTTCACGCTGTTCGAAACGAAGGCCACATCTATGGAGTGGAAACATCCATCATCACCTGTCTGAAAGAAGTTCAAAACAACTCCCTCTGCAGGTAAAGTGCTCCTCACAGTTTTTTAGGACACCCAAGAAGTTTTGTTGCTGGACGTTTTGGAGTTTGGAACCATCAATGCTACACGGTACTGTGACATCCTGTGAAAACTGAAAGAGGCGATTCGGAAAAAGTGACTGCCATCTCAGATCTATCGTTCTGATGTTGGATGACAATGGGAGACCACACTCGGCGATGGCAACGCAGAACAATATTGCAACTCTTGGCTGGGAGTACCTACACCATCTGTCATACAGCTCTGATATCACACCAAGTGACTCCCATCTGCTTTCGGCTTTGAAGAAGAATCTTGGCAGAAGCTGCTTTGGAAGCAATGCTGAAGTCAAACAAGCCACTAAATCCTTCTGTATGCAAAGCCCTGAATTCGACCTGGACAGCTTTTTGAAGCTTATCAAGCAGTATGACAAATGTCTCAATGTACTTGGTACTTACGTGGAAAAATAAAGTTGTGTCTTATCTTTAATGTCTCATTCTATTTTTTTACTTTCATACACAACTCTGACCACAGTCGACAAGGGAAACTTATTTCCCGACTCCTCCTTGTAGTATTGAGCTTTTAATAAAAAACTCTTCTTTATTATTCATGTATGTCATATCATTAAACATTTTTCTTTTGTTTTCTTACAATTTGGTTCTACTAAACATTCAAACACAGACATCAATTATCTTGAAAATGTTCTTGGCAGTTAAATTAATTTCATTAATTTAAATCTGAGAAGCAGTAGCATAGCCAGGATTTTATTTCGGAGGCTGGGTATCAAATAGTAAGCTAAATATCAAATTTTAAGCTAAGTAAAGGATCCCATTTTTTGGGGGGGGGGGTGGGTGTGCTGCAGCCCCCTCAGCCCTTCCTGTGGATACGGGGAGTCATCAAAATGCCATCCCTGCTGGGAAGGCATTTTATCTCTATTTATATTCCGTATGTTTTAAATCTTTCTGAAGAAGAGATAAAGTTCGTTTCTTTCAGAACTAGTATAGAGTAAATTTAATTTTTTTGATAGTTATTTATATTTTAATTGTTGGGAAAGTTATGACTTAGAGTTGACTGTTGTTTTAGTTTCCATAAATATGCTTCACTTTGATAATCATGGTAGTTAAATTTGTAAATGTTTATTTTATCATTTTTTTTCTAATAGAAACATATCCATCTTTCAGTGCTGTTCATTGAAGCATTCAATACAGTCTTAGAGAAATATTTGTTTTGGACATCTTTATAGTATTTAAATAGGTAGAAAAAAATGAAATTAGCATTTACTTTAAGGTCTACAGCAACAGTTATTATTATTATTTTTTTTTTTTAACATAATGTCAATATCACTGTAGTTTTTTTTTTTTTCCAAAGAAAATAATTCAAATAGTGTTTCATAATAATTAGTTCTGATATTATTTATCTTTCTTGTTTATGTTACATTCTTTTAAAACTTCCATTTAAAAAGATTGGTTGAGTTTCGTACAAGAGACGGATTTTTTTTTTTTTTTTACTAGTTTTAGTGAGAGAGGATCTGCATCAGCAACTTATAAATAAATGAATTAAAACTGAATCATTTTTATGTGATAAAAAATTTTCAATCTAATTAAAAAGCTGGTTCTTAAATGAAGTTTGCTTTTATATGTCTTTGAGTTTTTAGGTGGATTACTTAATCAGGATTTGTAAATAAGCTGTTCAAAAGAATTCAGTTAAAGAAGACAGTTAAAGAATTCAGTTAAAGAAGATAATTAACATCTTAATTGAAGAATTAATTTTTATGGATTCCTTTTATGATGTAGAGCTCACAGTTTAAGGTTTAAAACAATTTAAAACAATTAAAAAATTTTTGTTTCTCTCTATTCTAAAAAAAAGTAAAGGCTGCTGGCTCTGTCAAAGCTTGTTGACCCATCTCCTCCTAAACCGTAGGGATTTGAGTTTTGACTAAGGTGCCCACAGATTCGAAAAATTCCGAGGAACCTGCTAAGCTGATTTAAATTTCGAAAATTGAATTATTTTAGAAGATATTAATAAAACACTGAAAAAATAAACCGAATGGTTGCCAGATTTGGCATAAAATCATTCATTCCTTTGCAACAAAGCGTTTCCAAGTATCTAGAATCACGTGAAATTTACAAACATGAGTTAGAATTACGCCCATTTTACGCCCAAATAAAAACTATATGAAATAAGTAACTCAAAATGTGTTACACAAAGATGACAATTTTCAAATAGTAAGTTCGCTTAGATAACAGGAGTTTAGAATTAGCGATTATTCGTTTTTCCAAAACGGAATAACTAATATCTTGAAAATGAAAAATAATTAAAATGCAGATTATTTTAAAGCCGGTTCTCGTCCAGCTGGATTATTTGCTACCAGTAGAAATATTTGGCGGCGTTAACTATGCCATTATAGCAGTTATAGTACACTTTGGATATTTGCTAGCGCGACGAGATGGTATAATTCGTGGTGTTAAGTATGCCAATCTGCAAACGATTATGTAAATGAAAATATGGATAACCTTATTTAACCTTTCCGGTAACCTTAAATGAACAGTAAACATAGGTTGTGAGCATGTGTAAATTGCCAAATAATGAAAAGTCGCCATGGGTGGCAGGCTATTCTATCTGTTCCGTAGCTTTTATTAACTTTACATGTACGCAAGTCGCCAAATAATGAAAAATCGCCATGGGTGGCGAATTCGCAAGGTGTCCAATAGGTTTTACATTATTAAAAATACAGCTGAAACATATGTTCTGATTTTATTACGCTTTAGCTCCTAATTAATATAACTTTTGAATGGCAACATTAAATATCATTGTGTTTCTGAGGAGTGCAAATAATTTTTCCAGCGATTATAAGCAGAGTCCGCACTCCAGGTGGAGTATAGCTTAGGACCCGTACAACATGGATTCCCATAACAAAATATCTTCCGTGTTATGAGGGGAGGAGGTCTACTGTAGTGTGAAGTTTAAATTTTTATGTACCAATGAAGATGCAAGAACCAAGCAATGTGTAGCTCAGTAACATTCTATCTGTTCCAATCTTTGGGTTTTGTCTGTTGAAAGTATGTCTTTTTTACGAATAAGTTTGATTAGGGGCCGAATGCCTCATATGAAAAGCGAGCGTAGCGAGCCGGGGGCCTTGGCCCCTAGTCATCTAAAAATTAAAAACACTGTTTTTAAAATGATTCTTTAAAAAAAAAAGTTAAAACAGTGGATAAAAAAATATTCAAATGTTAAAAAATAGTATTTAATCTATACTTATGTATTTTGAAATTAGGTCTTCCAATATTACTGATGAAGAGGCTCAAGAACTTTTAATTACATTGCAATCTAGGGGATTGGTAAAATGCTTAACCAGTGGAAATTATATGAGAACCACCAAAAGTGACACTGGTAAATATGGTTTATTATTTTTGTTATTATTCCATTTGTAGTGATTCATGCTTGACTTCTTTTTAGATCATTAAAATATTACTTTTTTCTAGCAATGAAATTTAAAGAAAGTAATGACATGTTCAAATTTTTGAATTTAATTCATGAACAGTTCATTTATAAAATCATTAATTTACAGGCGATTTAATGATGTTCCAATAATCTCTGTCTCTCTTTGCATAACATTTGACAGTCAGGGATTACATTGCTGTGCTATTTCATATATTTTTATCAATTTTTTTTAAATAAAATGGGCTTCTTTTTTCTGCAACACGTTACTTGCTTTTTTTTAGACTTACCTTAAAACCCAGACTTACTTGAAAACCCAGTTTTACTTCACTGTGTTAAATTCACCAGTTTTCTTTATTTTTCTGGTGTTATTGAAAGGGACATAAAAAAATTTAGCACTGAGCTCCAAATAGTTAATATAAGTTCCTGCAACTCACAAATTTTAGAAACAAGTGTGACCCTAGAATAGCATCCTGCTCTGACAAATTCTCGGATACTATTCAACATAAGGAAATTTCCTTTAACTTAAGAGCCATCATGCATGGATTCTTTTTGGTACTTAATTCTTTTTTTTTAATTTTTAGTTGCTTTAAGTTTTATTTTGTAGAACTAATTTTCGCTTCTATAGACTGGTAAATAAAATGTTTTTCAAAGTCTATTAGGAAAACACTGATCTAGTTGCACTATTACTTTATGCATATGTTTTCCACAGATGCTTTTTTTGTCTAGGGGATGAATTCCCTGAACTTCTGAGAAATATCAGAGCTCAGTTGAAAGATATATCTTGTACTGAAAGATTGCCAGGTAAAAGAAAAAAACTCTTAAATGCCTGGATTGTGGCATGTGTGTGTTCACTAATAATAAATTGAAAAATTTTGAACTTTTACTCATACATCACTGAGACATGCATTTTGTTTTGTAAATAACACCTGCATCAGTGAAATATGCTAGAGCACTTTATATTTTTGTAATTTTTTCTTTTTTTTTCCCAACTATTGAGAAAATGTTACTTCGACCTTGTAATTGTAAAGTCATTAGTAAAACAGTTGTGGAATAAATAACATGCTTTCACGATTATGGAATCAAAATTTTTTTGCCATATTTATATTAATGTTTTACATCTGATTATAAAACTTATATTAAGGAATAACTGATATTTGCCATTATTTGGTATTGCAAAAGTTACGTATGTTAGTCAAGTACTTGGAATCTTTAAATTTCTGCTTCATTTTAATTTTTTATTATGAGCATGAAATTACTATTTTCATGCTCATAAATTATCCGCATACAGGAATAGAATTAATATTATCTGACACGTTCACCTTTATGCACTTTACAGTCTACATATCAGCTAGCTTTTTGTGATTAATAAGAAATTAGCCAAATTCACTATTGCTTTTTGCACACACATTCCCCCTTGATTTGAATTTAACAAGAAGAGCTAATTATGGTTGATACATTCACTTATTGACTTTACAAATTAATTTATTATTATTTGCTGAACAAACTGATTAATGTTTCCGTATAAGAGCTCAAATAATGGGAGTACTTTGTTTTTAAAAATACAATCAGTGTAAGTACAGTGGGTAAAATTAATTCTTATACTAATAAGGGATTACTATTAAAGATTAAGTGTAGTTAGTGACTTAGATGTAGTTATTACAGATTATCATAATTACTGCTGATTCTTGTCTTACTAATGAAATTTTTTTTTGTTGCATTTATTAATTTTTTCTTGTCTATAATTATTATTTTTAAAATCTTGCTAGTTTGAAGGTTTTGATATTTATAGTTACTAGTATTCTATTTTAACACAATAAGAAAGTATTATTTTTTCCTTTCCGGTCCCTTTCGTAAAGCACAAAAGTTTCGGAAAAACAGGAGAGATGGAAGGAATTTTTTTTTTGTAAAACTGCTTTTTTTAATGATTTTCATATAAAATGCTAAAAGGAAAGAGAGTGGGAGGGAAGTTTTTCTTATATGTAATGGTACTTTTAATTCATGTTCGAAGGTTGAAAAAATACTAATATTTAAATGGTAGAATTAACATTTCTGCCATATAAATCAGTCTAGAATTATGTATTCAAAATTTAGTCTATTTAAATAAAAGATTTTAATTATGGATCTATAAATGAAATTCGTAACACATTCTGAAAAATTCACAGACACACTTTAGCTGAACACGGGCCCACTCGCATGTGTCCAGGGGTGGTGCCCCGTCAACCCCCCCCTTCTCGTAGGGCCTGTGTGCAATGGTTGTATGAACTGTTTTTAAAAGGCTAAGAAAAAACTATATTTAAAATATAAATATAAAAAATACAGATGTATATTGGAAGTCAAAATACATCCAAATTGTATCACTACAAATCATTGAAAGAGCGGCACAGTGGTGTAACAGTTAGGGAATTATGTTCCCATGCCATATCTCCAGTATTAAAATACTGTGCTGGGCAAGATTGACTCAGCCTTTCATTTCTTGAGTGGGTTGATAAAATGAGGACCAAGTTTGCTTGGGGTCTAAAGACTGAGGGGGCTTCATGTCAGGCTGATTGCCTGGCTGAGGCATTTGCTTCTGCACCCCAAAGCTCATGATTTGAAAGATATGATTGGGGAGTGCAGGCTTTGGCCCCATGCCTGGTCACAGAAACCGTTTGACGCGGCATCGCACTTTGCAGATTCTTGAGAAGGTCTGCAGACTATTTATCTGAGTTCATATCAGACACTCCGCTGCCTATTATTCTGCAATGATGTCATGTGGGTTGTAGGCCATGTCCACAGATCAGAGTTGGGCAGTATCTCTAATACATGTATTTTCAAAATACATTTGTATCTTGTATTTTGTATTTTCACTTGTAAAAACATTGTATTTTGAGAATGTATTTTAAAACGTATTTTCAATATATTTTGTGTTTTCAAAATACAAAAAATACATTTAGTATTCTGGCATCAAACTTAAAACACCACAGATTGCTCAAATAGCATGTGCATACGAAAATCATAAGTTGATTTTCATTTTTTCCCCCTCTCTTGGTGTAATTTATGAGCAGCACCAGAATTACTCATGGTATTGTAACTGAAAAAGTGTTAGGATCTGTTGTGTCTTTAAATTTAACTAATCAGGAAAGTGACAAAAGCCTTTCATACTTCTGTTTAAAACACAAGCAGTATGTTTGGTCTAGGAATTAGAGATGAGTTCGGGCTCATTTTTTGAAGCCCGAGCCCGAGGACTTTTTATCCGAGCCCAAGCAATATTATTTAAGTCGGAGCCCGAGCCCAAAATTTCAGTTATAGGTAAAAAAAAAAAAATCCAATTACTTCATTGATAGAATAAAATGAATTTTGCCGTTTGTGCAAATTAAAGACAAATATAGTTGCAAACTCTCAATGCACTTTCTAATTCTTTATTTATCCATATGTTTATCAAATAATGTCGGATCTCATGACTAACTAATGAATATAAGCCGCCGTTCTGAAATATCCAAAGAGCTTTACGCACCTTCTAGGCGCCAGTGCCGCTATTTTTTTTTTTTTTTTTATAAGTACAGCCACAACTCCGGTTATAGTGAACCCTGATATAGTGAACACAAACCATTAGTCCCGATTCACACACAGTATCTCTATCCATCATGAAGACACTTGGGTTGTAGTGAACTTCGGATATAGTGGACGAAATTTGATGGTCCCCAGAGGTTCACTATAACCGGAGTTGACTGTACTTTTATTTTCCTCATGAATCACTTTTTAAAATCTGTTTCAAGGTGTATGTTCAATAAAGGAGAAATTTTTTACAAGCCCGAGCCCGAACGCAATTGTGAATTACAGAGCCCGAGCCCGGTTCAGGCTCGGGCTGAGGCCGTTTCATCTCTACTAGGAATATATCTAGATTTACACTGTAAATGAAGCCAAAAGTAGTAAAAACATTTTCTAGTAGTATTTATTGGATTCTTTAAGGGAATTTATGAACAATTTGAAATGTGTTGATAAGTACTAGAAAAATAAGACTGTCAGTATTTCTGCAGTAATATAAGGGGTTATTGGTTACTGTAGTTAAGAGACAAAGCTACACGACGGATATCTGCCTAAGGAGGAGGACTTTTTAAGGGTTTGTAAGGCGCATTTCACATTACATGTCGTGTAAAACACCCCAAACTCCAGATCATTAGATTCCTGTAATAGGATGGGGTGAATCAAACTTCCATTCTAGATGATTTTGAAACCTTTTGTGCAATTCTAAATTAAAAATTCTTCCAAATTTTGTCTGTTGATAGAACAAAGTCAGTTATGGAAGCTGAAAACTTAGACACTTAGAAACTTATGCAAAACATTTAGATCTATGATAAATTTTGAAACTCACTGAAAGACAAAACTTGATTTTTTTTAATAGGTTGCGATTTAGCTGAGTACTTATGTTCAAATGTTCAACTGAAATCAATCAATAATAAATATTATTTGTAGAAGTTTATTTTACACACTTTGACTAGTTTTTATAAACAATTTTAAAACAAATGAGTACTCTTGTTCACATGCTGAAATTATATAGTTTTCGTTGTGTTTTGTGTAGTAATGCAATTTCTTAGAAATTGTCTGTTTCTTATCTTATTGCTTTATAGGTAAAATTTTAAAAGACAGCATTTGAAAAAAATGAATAGCACGTTTTTCTTAACGCAACTATTAAGATTGCTTTTGTTATTCTTGTTAAAATGTATTTAAATAAAATAAACTGGGATCTTTGGTGGAAAATAGCTTCTTCTCAATTCAAATCCTTTAAAAATGTTACTTGTACTTTGTACGTATTTTGAAAATACATGCATTTTGTATTTTGCAATTTTTTTATTTTGTATTTTTAAATCTGCGTTGTAGATTGATAGATAAAATTCTGCATCTGGGGCCCCATATGGGCTGTTGCAGCAATGTTTAGCTAAGTTAAATCATTGTAGGATATCATCATCATAATTTTTGCATGTTTGGTATGTGGAGGGGCATCAAGTAGTTTTTCCATGTGAGATATGTTTAAACATAGTTTAAGCTTGTTAATGCTAATAATCTCCAACCTTACAATAGTTGTTAAAATTAAAAAAAAAGTCTGAAATGTATTTTTTATTAACTTCTGGTGATATGTATATTATACAACCTCTCTTATTAAGCCATTCTAAATGTACTATTACTGTAAGTAAGTGGTTATAATTTTATCTCTAAACTTATTTGGTCTTAGAATTTAAATGGCAAAAGAGCATTTTTAAAGATTTCATTTATTTAGCAATCCTTAAACATGTATCAGTGTTACAAATAAGTTATAGTTATTTGTAAATTTTTAAAAAAAATTGAACAATTTATGTACAATTATTAATTGAAGAAGTTTTGTAAAGATTAGCCACCCAAATTACATTGTGAGCTGCAAAATTATTAATAAGGGCTAAAACATGCTATACTGAGCTGAAATAGTGTTTTAAACTAGTGTAGAATTATTATTTTTATAATATTGTTAACTAAAAGACATTTATATGCAAAGTTTCGGCTCATTTTTTATTGGGAAGTTAACAATAAACTGATTTTATATAGGTCATTATAGCAGCTTCTGAGTGTTGCCATTAGTTATTCAGTTAATGCTTTTTTTATGTTTAGGATTTAAATGGAAATTAATAGATGAGAATAGTCAAGTATAGTCAAATATAAATAAATATACATACTATATTACACATAGACTAAGTCTTTTAAGAGAACTGTCCATACTATATTACCATGTTCAGTATTTTTGGATTATTATCAAATTTTGATGTGCCTGGGAAATTTCAAGTTAATTGGACTTTTAAAAGTTAGTGAAAATTTGATTATAATATTGGATTTGACATAAGATTCAAACATACAGTATGAATTAAGAGTTTAAACACAAATTAATAAATAAAAAATTTAGTTTATGTTATTTGGCTGTTTTTCAGATATAATTATGACAAATAACATGTTGAATGTTTATTGTAAAGAGAAATAGCTGAAGTATATTCTTCTGGCAAAAGTATTTTATTTTCTTGGTTTGCATATGTTCACAAAATTCTTTATTATAAATGTTTTAAAATAAAATTGAAAATTCTGTGTTAAGTTTTATTATTTTATTCCAGCAACTTTGGCATATTTAAAATAAGTATGTGCCATGTAATGCTACTACCAGCATGTTAGTTTAAAGTGGCTTGCATGCTCAAAAACAGGTGCTGCTTTATTGATCAAAGCATGATGATTAATGTGTATGTTGGATAGATTATAACATTAAAATTTAAAAAAAGTATCTATTTTAAGGTACTACACTAAATACTATGATTATTTGTGTGCAGCATTACACTCACTATCAATGCCACTTTATCTGCATGACTGCCTAATTCAAATTTAAACAACCTTTAAAATATTTTCATTTACAAATATACATTTTTTTTTCTACATTCATTTTAGATAAAATATATTGTGTAACTTGTAAATATCTTTTATAAAAAATATGTTTTATGAAGTTAAGTTAGCTTATTTAAAACATTTCACAAAGAAGTAAATTTTTGTCACAATCATTTGTTATTTTGGTTATAACTGTAAAAATCACAGCTTTTTCAGCTGCTATAGTTTTATGATTCACTTCAAAAATTTTATTGGAAAAGTTCTATTTTTTATGATCTATTTTATATCCTAACCCGTTTAATGTGCTAACTAAACAATAAAGGTAATGCATTAATATTTCAGAATGTTTAAAACATTTGGTTTTGTAATATTTTAAGAATCATGTATAAAATAAATATTAGGTTCTGAATTGTTTTGTACCCATTGCTCTGTTGTTCTCATCAAGTCTCATAATTTTCTTTCTGTAAATAAATCATGTTTGAATGCTTCAAAGTTGAATAGTTAATGATTTTAATTTGCTTACCACAATTTAAATACTGAAAAAAAAATTGGTTTCTTGGTTGGCAGTCTATTTAAATTTTGATACTTTAAAAAAAATACCGTATTTTAGCATGGCATTTTTTTCATATGTTAAGCATTTTAAGTTAGTTTTTAAAATTTTAAGAATAGATGAATGTAGTGAATTATTTCACAACTGTTACTTAAGATTAATATTTTGTACATTTTAGTACTTTTATTCTCAGATTTATTTATTAATATTGCATTTGTTTTGTTTTGAAGTGCAGACTGTAATAGAAAGGCTTAAAACTGAGCTTGAATTCCGCATGTATTTGTTCCAAGCTTAAGAAAAAGTTTTCTTATTTTAATTCTTTGTGGTAGTTCTGTATTAAACTGAAATGGATTTGTAACCAAATAGGCACATTTAATACAAACTAATAGTATGTGACAGTAAATAAGTGTATTTTGTGTGTTTACCAATTCCACAGCTCTTAAAAACTCAGTATTTAATATTCTATGCAGATACTTGTATTTGAAAACATTTCTCATTTGTTTTATTAATGATTTATTTAATTAGCATCGTAGTGAAACGTAATATTGATCTTGCTTATTCATAGATGTGAAAATGGTTAAACAAATGCCAATGGTTGCTGCTAATAAACAACCCATCATTGCTATTATTACTGCTCAGTATTCTGAAAAATTAGCTGTTGATGCCATGATTGACAACAAAGAAACATTTGTGAAATTTA
Organism: Cheiracanthium punctorium; assembly: GCA_038373885.1. NCBI lineage: Eukaryota > Metazoa > Arthropoda > Arachnida > Araneae > Cheiracanthiidae > Cheiracanthium > Cheiracanthium punctorium. The sequence goes on along the minus strand of JAWZYV010014839.1, from coordinate 455,295 downwards.
AAACTGAAGGTATTTCGTTACCCTTTATACTGCTTTTTTCTTTATGCAGAAAGCTATTTTGTTATTTAAAATGTAAGGAGTCTGAAAATTAAAATATAAAAACTAGCCTTATGTCTATTGGAGCTTGAAAAAGAAAAAAATCTATAAATTGTGGTTTATTTATTGTTTAATAAATGAGGCTCTTCTTAAAAGCATAATTGTAGTTTTTTTTTTTTTTGTCTGAATAAAACACTGTGCCCAATTTTATACCTTAAAAATAGTTTTTGGGAGAGATAAGTGCTTTACACAGTTCAATAAACAATTGTTTATAAATGAAATTTAAATTTACTTAACATTCACCTCATCTTTGGCTATACATATTATGAAAAAGAAAAATTTTTTTCTGAAAATTGTTATCTAAAATCCAATGTATGTTATCAAAGATATTTATAATTTGAGGTTACTGTCTGCAATAATTGAATTTTAAAATAAGGTATACGAATTCAGTTAACAATGTAGACAATTACAATGTAGTTTATAGAATGTGTCGTACATAAACATAATACTTCCTAGGGTAAGGAGGTTATGCTTTCCTTTGAACAATTTCTGAATTTCAGAGAAAATGAGCATTTTATGATACATTAGCTGGTTCTCCGTGCGTCCTCACATCTCTACTTATTATAAAAGAAGATGTCTGTGGGTGTGGGTGTCTGTCAGCAGCGTTACGGACAAACGGCTACACCTAGAAACACCAAATTTGGTACTCGGGAAGTTCTAAGCACAAAGTTGTGCACCTCAAAGCAATTTTTTTCAAAATTTGACCTAGAAATTTTTTTATTATGTTTTAAGCAATTTTTGGCATTTTTTCCCACCTAATTCGTAATAACGGCAGCAATCACGCTTGCAGCAAAACGACATATGTATCATTGTATAGAGGAGAAAATTTTCTTTTAAAAATAGTTTTTTCTGAATATGTAACATAATTTGCAGATTTTTAGTTTGCAAGTTTTTATTTAAAGGTGACATTTGAAAAAAATTTTCATAAAGTAATTTTAAAACTGTCGCATTTTGAATTCTACCCGTCATAACTTTTTGATATTTCGGCAAATGATAAAACAGACATTTCGCCCTCTTTTAAAATAAAAATGAAAATATTATATAAATTAGGTTATTTTTAAAGAATTTTAAATAACATAATGTTTAGAATTTAATAGCATCAACGTGTAGAGCTTACGCCACTGCATTAATAAAAAATGGCACGAGAATTTATGTTGGGTTGTTGCCACAAAAAGGATTAGGAAACAGGTTTTTCAACCTATTCATAGAAATTTCTAATGGGGCACCGTCCGTATTTTCAATTCGCAAGTGAGGATCTATATCTGTTGCTTTAAGATACGTAAAAATCATGCTACAATTTTAATGCATTTATTCCCGCTCTTTTTTTTAACACAGGGAGATGATATTTTAATTATAAAACTACTGTAGAAATAAACTAAGAAATTTAGGATTATTATTATTATAAGTGGTATTTTAATCCGTTGCTTATTTAAAAAATGAAACATTTTAACACAGCTGAAAATGTTCTTCATTTTAAAAGTTGCAAAGTTCATTTTAAAGCGCGATATATTACAAATTTTCTATTTACTTTTTTATTTTTGGCATTTAATTATGGAGCAGGCATTTCCTAACATGTGTATGCATGCTGCGAGTATAGTTTTATTTTAACGTTGGATTATACATTCCTCCATTGCGGTCTATATTATATAAAGCAAAGTTTTAATATGATACCGTTTGAAAACTAGTGTGCAAAATATCAAAATTAACTCCCTCAACCAACCGGGGTATCTTTTACGGCAGTTAAACAGTGATGTCATAAATTTGAAAAATGCCGGAACTTTGTAAACTCTGCAACTCTAATGTCCCATCACAATTAAAGCGAGTGTAAATAGCTCCTCGAGATTATGCAGTTTGATGTTTTTCAGGAGACAGAACCATGGAGAATTTATAAGATATCGCTATATTGGACACATGGATATTTAAATTCACACCTCTTGGCACTTCAACCACCATCTCCAGTCATTTTCAGGTCTTAATCTGTTGGTTTCTTCTTGCTCTCCAAAAGCTCTTTCCAATCATCATTCAGCTGTGTATGCATCACAGCATTCTCTGCTCACTTCACATTTAAGATTTCCAAACCTTCTTTTTAAAGCGATCTAAAATTTGGCAAACATTTTATGGCATTATCACATCTTGTCATAACCAATCCAATTGCAATAAATTTTATTAATATTGAAAACTGGCTGATTGCAAAAATAAAAATTATTGTTATCAACAAGAAGCTTTGGAAATTTTAAATGCACAGTGAGCATTGAATAATGATATGACACATGCACAGCAGGATGAAGGTTGTAGAAAGCTTTTGCAGAGGAGGAAGAAGTCAACAGATGGAGAACTGAAGATGGTGTGGGATATAGGTTGAAATTGCTCTTACTATTATTATGATTCCATGTCTGGATTCACATGCTCATTCTGTGTCTACTTTCAATAATATCAATTTAAAAAACTCTTCATTTTATAGATCATCAGTCTTTATAGATAATTTAAGCTATAAAATTAATGATTTGTTAATCAGAAGCTGTAGTAAGAAAGTTTCTAGTTTAAATTCATTTATTCTTTATTGTTATTGAATTTATTTTGCTCTTCAACTGTTTCTAATGCTTTCCACCAAGCTACAAATTTACTGATGAAACTGAAACATTCTTGTAAGGATAACAAAAATAAAATAGCTGCATGTAAGAAATTTAGTTCTACTTTCAGCCATTACCTCTGGCTATTTTGTCTACAATGCCTTTATATTTTTGCAAATATCTTGTACACTAAAATTGATTTTTAACAGATTTTTGAATATTGAAATAAAATTTCACTCTAAATCCTTACATGAACCGATCAGTGCCAAAAATTTTAATGATTAGAATTTTTATTTGGTATGCAATCTAGGATTCATGCTGATTTTAAGTGCTTGAGATCTTTCTGTAAACTATATTCTTTGTTTTCCTGTCATGATCATGTTGTCTCTGGAGCTCTTACTTTAGAACATGCTATATGCAACTAGCCATGAGAGAAAGCCATTCCTCAAATCCACACCTGCCGCTTTATAAGTCTTCCCCTGTGCTGTATTAATTGTAATGGCATAGCACACCTTAAGGTAAGGGCACCAGTAGTTGACCACTTACTACACTTGCACATGGTTACTACCTACACTAGATGTGACTAATGTTCTTTTTTTAATGTTCAAAAATAAGTGTTCAACTACAGGTGCACATACAATAATGGGAAATTGTTGACATTTAAACTGAAAGTTTAGTTTGATTGTATTAGAGGAATTCGGGGGATGAAGATGGTTTTCTCCCTATGAAAATAATTTCTTTAATTGCATGTCTCTGCAGTCTATCTGAAGCTTGATGCCATGAAAAAGTTTTATAAGGTTTAGATTGTGCAATAGCATGATTGAAGCTCCAACCTAGCAATAGAGGACACGAGGTAGTAATTCTGGTTGGTTCAGCGTGAGCTAGAAGTCAACAAGGTAATACAGCATCTTCAATCTCCATTATGGAGTCTGCAGACTCATACTTCCTTTTTATAGCTGGCCGTCCAATAGAATGTTGCTGTTACTGAGTTGTTTCTTGAGGGTGTGAACAGCTCTTTCCCTCAGCCACTCCAGCTTTATAAATATTGGGTGTGTATTCTGTTATTCAAGCTGTTCAGGTGTCCTTCAACATGGTGCAGAGATTAGTCGGAATAGTTATTTTTTCCTTCCCTCCCAAAAACTGGCTGTCTCCAATATCAAGTAATAAGTTAAAAAACATATGTGGTTCAAAAAGATATTGAAGATGAACATGCGTGTTAAAGTTAAGGATATGACTGTGACATTTAGATCATAGGATGGATGATTTGAGAGAGGATTTAACTTCATCTGCTCATGTTCCTTGTGGCACAACAGACAAGGTCTGCCAGAAACCACTGGCCAGAAGCACCTAACTCCACCTGTTTGTCAATTACAGCCTGTCATGTCTTTTATTGCCCTGTTAATAAGCTCAAAATATACAGAAATTGTCCACTCTGAATAAACTACTACAGTCATTGCTCGTTTTTATGAACCTCTTTTTTACAAACAAGTGAGTGGTTCCTAATCTACTCTCATAGATGATTTTACAAACAATTTAGGTGGTGCCTAGGAGTTTGCAAAAGCAATCATTCACTGTATTATTATTTTCTGTTGTCCACACATTTGTTCTTCATAAGGAAATAGCTCTGAGAAATAGAAATAAGTTATAGTAAAAATATGGTTAGATTACTCATTAAAATTACTTATTAGGTTGAAGGTTCTGTTATTTTGAAAGGACATATGTGGTACTTTATTGTTAAATTTATGATTGATAATGATTGAAAATTTCTCAAAATATATTTTTTTCCCCCTAGGAGAATCTAATGTTTATACTCTTGGTACGATTGGACCACATAGAGTTGTTTCTACAAAACTTCCTGCCACTGGCATGGCTAGAGGTGCTATGATAGCTGCTGGCAGTACAACAACCCGTCTACTAGGTATGAATATATATTCATTTAGGGAATTGCCTATTTATTAATTTCAAAGCATTGTTGAATAAAATCATTTTAAAGTTTATAAGTTAAAAAAGTAACTCAAACTATTAAGAATATCAAATTAATATTACAGAAGCTCACTCCTATGGAAAATATTTGCAAGACATCAGATTTATCGCAATATTCAGCATAATTTTAGTTAGTTCCAGATAATTTTGAATTTGAGGAAATAAAGTGGTAATTCCAGATAATTAGTACTGATATTAATTTACAACAACTTCAGTGTTGACTTTTGATTATTGTAAAGACACTATTATATTTTCACATCAGTCTATATCAGTAAATTCTTACATACAAGAAGTGCCACTTGACATGTTGATAAATTATTGTTAAAAAATATTAATATTGCACTGCTTTATTAATTCAAATTTAAGTTAGAAGAATCAGTAGATCATTTTGATCATCTAACTTAAGTAGACTGCAATATCCCAGTGGCAGAAAGTTTTGTAGCTGTCTGCGACAAGCTTTCAGAGTTTCTTAATCAGTCTGCAAAATTTTGCGTGTAATTTTAGTGGATAATTCATAAATAAAACCAGTAATTTTTAACCACTGCTGTTAAATAGTGTTGACTCTAGAGAAAAAAAAAAAGTCCGCCGGGGAAAAATTAAAAAAAGGACAGCTTGTTTTCAAAAAGTGTACCTGAGTTCCCTGAAAGAGTATAGGTAGATAGCATATTACAGAAAACTGGTTTGAAACAATCTGAAAAGGACTAGGGCTTATCCCCAAAACTTGTAGGGTTGTAATGTGTGTTTTGACTTACAGTGCATAGTTAGTTCTTTTTTCAGAGTCATATTCAAACTTTGTATTGCATCCAACTGTTGGATGTACACCATTTAAAATCAAGTTACTGAAATGTATTTGTTCTTCCTCTTACACACACATTTGCACCAGCAGCATAGGGCAAGGGGGGGGCACTTGCCCCCTGGATTATTGTATTCAGTGTTTTCCCTTGCTTTTTTGTTCTTTTCCAATGGTAGCCATGCGTTGAAGTAGTCTCCCCCCCCCCCCTCCCCGGGAAATATTCTGGCGATGCCCATGTACACACACACTCTTCTAGTTTGATGTTTGCTCATTCATGAAACGTGAATATAAGTTTTTAAAAAAGCGCTATTCTTTTATTCTTAAACTATATCAATAAAAATTATTATTATAAATAAGATATGTAAGTTTTAGCATAAATATAAATCAAAAACATTTTAACTCGCAGAATTTGCAAAAGGTAAGAAACAATGTTTAAAATAATTTAATTTTTTTGTGGCATGCTAACAAAGTCCCTTTAAAGAAATAGTTTACCATTTCAGCATTTTTTAAAAACTATAGTACAAATGATGAACTGGATGCATTTCAATATTCAACTAATAGTACATTTTGAAAAAATAAATTTCTTTAAAACTGCACGTTTAAGTAAAATTTTTAAAAAGTTTAAAAATCTGATTTTTAAAAAATCTCTCTACTTAAAAAAAAAATCTGATGTGTCCAACACATGACTTCCTTGCACGTCCATTAGATCAAAAATATTTTCGACGCACTTCCTCTAAACTTATTTGTTTGAAAGAGATAAAATATCAATAATAGTAAGGTTTAGCGATTTCTAGACAAATATTTCGATATTGCCAAGCTGAGTTCAATTTGAAATATTTCCTTCTGACACTTTATTTGGCGATATTTCACCAAAAGCCGACAAACTTGAGATAGTCTGCGAGATTTTGGGGATAGCCAAAGTAGTCATTGACCACAGACTTTCAATGAATTGAATGCATCCATACACCTCAATGTATTTAAAGTCATTTGGCTCACCCTGTAAATAAATTCTCAGTCGATTGCTGTCAAAAAAGATATGGAAAACAGTTAGATATTACAATATTTCTAAATACAAAAGTTCAAAAATCTACGGGTTAAAGTTTTAGTGTTATACAAAATATGAAATAATTTTTGGCGCCAAATTTGGCGATATTTCGGCGAAACTCGTCAATGTCGACGAAATTTGGCGAGATTTTAAGCATGAACCAAACAATGACAGATTATCGCCAAATTTGGCGATATTTCGCCAAACCTCGCCAAGAACGATGACAAATGGCGATACTTTGGGCATGGACCAAATGACTGACTATCGCCAAATGCGATATTTCGCAAACTCGCCAAGGTCGAGGACAGACGGCGTGTTTTTGGGCATGTACCAAACAATGACTGTCTACAGTTGTATTATATTGAAGATGTCCATAGACATTAAAGTACTAAAATTCTTTTCGGTGGTCCTGTATATAAACTCTCCAGTAGATTGGAACCAAAAATCGAGATACACAACTAGATGTTACAACATTCTTATATATGAAATTTCATAATAGTTTTTGAGATTTGAGAGTTAAATATGCACACACGTACACCAAAAGTCGCCAAGCTTGGCGACTTTTGGCATAGTTCTTGAGGGAGGCACGTGACCGTGTCGGACCATTACCTAACTTATGTGGTAGGACGGTATTGTGCTTGAAATGGATGAATGCCCCTAAAATTGCCATTGACCGTAATGTATTGGAAATCTTTTGAGTGTTCCTGTAGCAGAACTACAAATGATAAAGACACTTTTTTTAATGGAGAAATTAATTTTCTAACTCTTTACAGCATACATCACTTCTGAGTCGTTTGAAATAGCCCAATACCTCTAAAAAACGCTTTGATGAATTTCGGCCCATAGAGCGTAATGTATTTCGAATCTTTTGGGAGGTTCTGTAGATAAACTATCCAGTCGAATGGAATCGAAAGGGGAGGTGCACAACTAGATGTTACAGCAATCCTAAATATAAAGTTTCAACATTCTACGCCTAATAGTTTTTGAGATATGCGAGTTTAATGAGTTTCGGCCCATTGAGCGTAATGTATTTCGAATATTTTGGGCAGTCCTGTAGATAAACTATCCAGTCGAATGGAACCAAAAGGAGAGGTGCACAACTAGATGTTACAACTATCCAAAATATGAAGTTTCGACATTCTACGCCTAATAGCTTTTGAGTTAGGCGAGTTTAATGAATTTCGGCCCATAGAGCGGAATGTATTTCGAATCTTTTGGGCGGTCCTGTACATAAACTATCCATTCGATTGCCACCAAAAGGGGAGGTGCACAACTAGATCATAGAACAATCCTAAATATCAAATCTCAACATTCTACGACCAATAGTTTTTGAGATATGCGAGTTACATACATACGTACGTACGTACGTACAGACGGCATGGAAAAACTGGCCACAGCAGACTCGCCGCTGGTCAAAATGAGTTGCAGACGCGTTAATATGATCGTGCATGCTAGCCTACGATAGGACGCATCGAAAAAAATTTTAAAATTAAATTTAGAGGTAGTCAAAATCGGTTTTTTTGTCGAAATTTGGCCCCCAAAATTTTTCGGGATCACATTACTTCCTTATACTACGTACAAGGAAGTAAAAATTAAGATTTTTGTCCAGTTAAGGAAAAAAAAAGGATTTTCAAAAATATATTACACAAGGCTGGATTTTCAGATACATCTAATATTACGTCTAATATAGTTTTTTGTGCTGATATACAATACAGTGTAAAACAATAAAATGTAACAATCTTCATATAATTTCTGTAAAATACAAAAGAAAAAAACTGAAGGCTAATTCCATGCACAGATTTATCAGATAAGAGCTGTAATAAAGAACATGTACAAAAATTTTTTTAAATCTTTATCTCAAAAAAAAAAAAAAAAAAAAAAAAAGCCTTAGCATGTTTAAAACATGTAATTGAAGAAAATATGAACATGGAGAAAAGGCCATCTAAAAAGTTTGTTTGCCAATGAAATTGCTCTGAGTGTAGGAACTAAAGTTGCAGTATCTCGTGATATTATTGGCATATGATTAAAAATAAGGTGTCAAAATTTTTATAATTTAGCAAGCAGAAAGAAAATCGATTCTTTGACCTTTGGTGTAAACTGTTCCCTTAAAAGCAATAAATCATCTTTCTTAAACTTCAATTTCGTAGTGTAAAAAAAAGTATATTGAAAGTATGAATTATAAATTTTATTTTAAGCAGCAAGTTTTGTAACTAGCTGATTAAAATAAATAACATTCTGTTACAGAAGTATTTGAACAATTTCATAAGAAAAAAAACTTCCGGAATTATTTATTAAAAAATCTTTTTTTTTTTTTTTTTTTTTTTTGAAAGCAAAATAAGCTTAAATTGATAATAGTTTATTCTAAGAATAACCTAACTGTTAGACTATGACAATTTGTTTTCTGAAGACTTACTTTCCCAGAATTACTTTACCTTTGCTTGAATTTTTTTTTCTTCATTTAGTAAAATGTTGAAAATTTCAGAAGATATATGATTTGTATATTTAGAATACCAAATCTTATCAATAGTCTGAATTACCTAATTCTGAAATTACTCCAATTTTTTTTTTTAATAACAAAAGAGCGGCGTAAGAAGAGGGGGGGGGGGGGGTTGGCGGTCCGCGAAGGCGGCAAGATAAAAACAAAGATAAGCGACCGGAGAATATTGACAATTAAGGCCAGCGCAGACTCGAGTGCGATTGCCGTACGCTGCAGCAGGATATGAGGCATGAGGGGAGTTTTTTAGTGGTCAATTTGCACGTGCATGCTTTGTAAAAGGGGGGGTGGAGCAGTGCAGGGTTGAAAATTTATAGGCTTTTAATGACCAGTTGAGATTCGCCAACAAAGGATAACCCGTGAAACCACAAAAGCTCGCCAAACATACAATGGGGACATTTTTCTCAGCAATCCGTCTTGGAGATACGAAAAAATAAATTGAGTACCCATTCTAGCGTACGGAAACGCACTGAAGTCTGCTCTGGCCTTTAGTAGAATGTGGCAGAAAATGGAAGGACTGCACCGGGCGCAAATAACCCCAGCTACACCGATGAAGCAAAATGTCACTAATATGCTTAATTTTGGCAAAATATAATATATTTCAAGTGCTGTATTCACAAAATGCCTCAAATCGCCCAATTTTCAGATCAATTTCTGGAAGTCCCACTTAATTTCAGAATCGCACAACGTAGTTTTGCTAAGACACTTTTTATATCATTCGTAGTTATTTATGGTTAGTAAATATCTGCAATAATTATGAATAATGCGTAATAAGAAAGCCGGTTAAATAGAGTAAAGCGTTCAGAAAAAAAGAGAGAAAAAACTTGCAAGTGTGCAAAACAATTAAAACAGAGAAGAGGATTAACTATACAGCTGGCGACGAACTCTAGAATATTGAATTTTTCAACTATATTTTCTTCCCTCATTTCCTAAGCGAAATACGCACGAAGCCGATCCAGTTCTCACTTGAGTCAGCAAAAACAAAACATTGCAGAAGGGGCACTTTCAGGTTACTCAGCTCTTCAAAGATAATGAAAAATGCAATAATAATACCGATCTGAAAAAATAGAACATTTGTAAAAGGCATTTTAACGAGTAATATTTGTGAGAAAGGTCCGATTTAGAAGGTAATTTTGTAGAAGGGCTGTTTTCAATCAGTCATTCATATTTTTATGATGGGGTTATTGTATTTAATCGTATTTATCTGAAGGGGCTGTTTTAAATAAGTGCATTTTTGCAATAGGGCGCAAAACGAATCCAAAATGGTGCATGGGAAATAAAAAATGATGATCGTTGGAAAATAATAAAAATGTGAAACCCGGAGGGCGCAGAGGTGTGTAAAAGCTAGATTCGGCCGTTTCTTTTCACGCGTTTTTTGCGTTAGTGACGTCATCGCAGAGCGGAGACAGCATAACCAGCCGCGGCAAAATGTTCCGGAAAGTTGCGGACAGTTACAATTTTTTTTTTTTTTTTTACGGCAGAAATTAAAAACTTTTTTTTTTAAAATATGCCGACAAAAACTGTCCGCAAGCAGATTTCTGTGTGCGCGACATTGTCTGCGTTTCGCGGTGTTTCTGCTACGGGGTGCAATATTTTCATTTCCTTATGAACTATTTTTATTTTGCTTGTCTTTTTCTAATAAGTATATGCAAACAATGCTTTGTGCGTTTGGAATTATAAGTTTAGCCATTATTTATTTATATATCGATATTTATGACAGTTATTTTGACTGTTTACATGAAAAACTACTTTTACTGATTCATATATATACATATACATTATTTGTAAGTGATATATATTTATCATATTTCATGTAAATGTTTTATTACAAATTTTAAGATTAGTCATTTTATTGCGAATTATGTACTAAGTTATAACCCAAGCATTATGGCCTATTCTGTATCCCTTGAATTAATTACTTTTGTGATTAAATAATTTTGTAATAAATAATTAATATGAGCATATAATACAAAAATAACTCATTATGAGCTTTTAATCTGTATACACCCAAAAATTTTGGCATTTCCCCTTTTTAAAACTAGCAGTCATTTTGATCACTCACCCTAATTGAAAATTTAAAGAAAATGCCATAATTCTAGGGTTAATAGAAGAAAGATTAGTAAAGCCAGTGATACATCATTAAAATGTTAAAGCTTTATTCTAGGATTTATTGTTTTGCTAAGTATTTTGCTTGAATGGAAACCTTTCATTAATGCATTTGTGATTCATCACTACAGATTTTTGATACTATTCCTTGCAATTAATGGTGTGCACTTTGATTAGTGTGCCATGCTTTGTAGGCAACATGCAAGTTTGATTAGCATAGTACATTTCATGGATCCATTAATTACAATAATGAAAGAAATCCTTTATTCAAAATTGTAACTTTTAGTCCAGTTTGCACATGTTTTGAAGGTGTTTAGAAGTCATTTGGTCATACATCAAATTAATTATTTTATGCTTTTTTTATTCCTGACATTATAAAGTTTCACATGAAAATAGGGAAATAATTATCTCTTGGCGCTTTTTTTTAAAAACTGAGCCTAACTATAATCTTTTCAGTCTAACCTTATCAAAAGGGTGTTTCTTAAATAAAGTTATGCAAATTAACTTGGTAATGATCTAATGCAGTTTTAGGCTGTTGTTTTCAAAATCACGTAATTTTTGAACAACCTTTTAGAGTCCAACTGCCCTAGAAATTTAAGAATGTTTCTTCTAAAACTGTACAATGTCCTTTTACATTTGGTCAATTTATAAGACTTTATGAAAAATTCAGGATAAAAATCTTGAACACACAATATTTTGCAATATTTCTGGACATCTTTGATCGTTTTTGGGAGCAATTTTTGAGCACCAAAGTTTTTACTGTAAGTTGCATGAGAAATGTAGGTTTATTGTTAATATACCGTATTTACCTGCATATGCATCGATCCCATGTATAAGTCAACCCCCCATTTTCCCGATCAAGAAATTTCATTTTTTTCAAAAATGCACGTATTCAAAATCATCTGAAAAAAAAAAAGAAAGTACTAAATATACAATAATAAAGATAATATACAAAATTAAACTGATAATGAATAATAATAATATGACACTACTGATAGTTTTATATAGTAAAGTAGTAATATACAAAGTTAAACTGATTCAGTATTTAACGCGCCAAATAATTCACAAAATTCCTTCACTGTCATCGGCTCTTCACGATACATGTTTTCAATCTCTGTATCACTACATTCTTCCTGGTCATGTTCCTTGGGTGCCGTGCTCGTAGCGTACGTGCTCATAGCGTACATGCTCATAGCGTACATCTTCCCCTCCACCTGTTTCCGTTCTCACCACAACAAATCCGACTAAATGTAGACCTACTTTAGTAGCGGCCATTTTAGTCCACAAAATCATAGTTTAGAAAAAAAAAATAAAATATGGGGGAAAAAAACCACCTTCTTTAGCAAGAAAATTGAGTTGCTGGTCATCCTATTGCTGTTGTCTTGTTTAAAGGTGTGCAAGCAATCTGTGTACATAATGTATTATACTAGAAACCTCTTAAAATGATAAAAAACCGTCATTTAAAAATATATTGCTATTTAAACTATTAATTTTTCTATCTGTATAAATGCTTTCTTGCTGCGTTCCCGGCTGAAAATCACGCTATCAGAAAGAAGAAAATGTAAAAGTGTACAGGCATTAGGTGGTTTTACGGGAGGGGGGGGGGGGGTAATGTATTTCTTCTCATGGGCCGAGAAATTTTCTCTATGTGAATTTGCCACCATTTTAAATTTTGTTTCTTCGTCCACATCATCATCAAAAAGTGCTAATATTGCTATTTCATCAGCCAAATACCATAAATGCTGGAGAAATTTCTGTAAAGCAGCTTTCAAGATATTTTCATCCACATTTTCGTAAGCTTTCAAAGATTTCCAAAAGCACAAACCTTTATAGGGTGCTTTAACTGCCAAAATGCATCGAAACCATGGTTTAACGTACATTGTCACGATAAACAAGCAGACGTCTAACAATGCTTCCCTATCCTTTGTGTTTATTTTCATCTGAGAACTAAATAACGATAGTTTTAGGGAGTAAATCGCTCGGGCCATCCATCTAGCTTGGTGCATGGCACCGGAGGTCTGACTTTTTTTTTTTTTTTTTTTTGCATCTCCAGCTAAAAATACGATAGAAAGTCCAATCAAGTCTCGATAGCCTTCTCTGGCCATATCAGTTTTAAGTTCAGCCCTGTAAAACAAGCAAATTTTCAAGTTCGGATACAGTTAGGAACGATTCCACTGTATCTCTATAGCATTACATTTTAGTGGTATCGATATTCTTCCAATTCTCTTTGAGCTTTTTAAAGGAAAAGGATATCGGGGCTTGTTATCACTTGTTTAATTTTCACTTCGAATACAGCCTCAGTTCGTATGCATGATGACTGCAAGCGAAAAAAAGATTTTTGCTCTAGAAGCACGCAAGCTCCATTAAAACGGCATGTATTCGATTATGTAGTATCACAACAGATAATTTGGACTTTTTCTTCGAGATTCCAATCTAAGACCGCCTGCCAAATATCCTGCACCTGTTCTTTGCCTGTAGAATTTTCCAGTTTTGGAACAGCAATGAGTGTTCTTTGAGTCTATATGAAATAACTATGGGCAAGCCTTCTTTAAATTTTAAAGCACTCAAAGCAGGTAAGAGTTTGCCGTCCCAATGTAAGGTCACTACATCCGGTACCTCGTTTTGGAAATCAATTTTTATGTTTTCCACACGTTCCTTCCGTTTTTCTGTTCGAATCCTTTGAATTGAAGACTTACTTATCGGAAATTCGTCAATGTTAAGTCCAAGTGCATCAATAGTAGCTTCAAGAATAAACACAGAATCTCGTATACTTATCTGATACCTGTTTAATGCAGCAACTAATTTTGGAGTAATGAAATCTTTCCTCATTACAGATTTACTTGTCCCAGGTTCTGAGCTTTCAACTGGTGTTAGGAAATCTTCTAAATCTATATTTTCACTAGAATTCAATGAGGAATCGTCTTGCAATGATATCGAAGATATTTGATTCGCCGATTGTCTTCTTTGAAAGTTCGAAGTTGTGCCCTTTCCTCTTTTTTGGCCAGTTTTTTATCCACTCCTCCTAAATGACCGGGCCGGCCCGGCTCTCTTTGGCGCTGTAAGAACATCCTATCTTTCTGTATTTTCATTAATTTAAGTGATTCAGCATGTGCAATATCGAAAAAATTGTCTAAATTTCTTGAAAATTCTTGTTTTCGCCTTTTGAAATACGTCTTGTGATTTCTTTGAATTTATTTGTCTCTCCAAACTTCATACATATTTACAAGCTTCCTTACACAATTCGGCAACGATTTTGTAGGTATGCGTGCCTTTTACCAAAAGATAGTACATTCGCGAATAGCGAGATTTGTACTTTCATTAACAGTTAAATTCACTTCTCGAATATTGTAAAACAAAACCGAGAGAACTTGCCCATGCGACGGAAGTTTTGAACCCTTTATTTGATGCTTTATGTTCCCTATTAAAAATATCCTATTTTTAGAACTACGTAATTCCACTGTCATGCTCTGTTCGCTGATTGAAAACTATACAAACATTTATTAACAAAATAGATTAGAATAAGCACAATGATACGTAGACGTGCGATGTCCTGTGTAAACTAATACTGATACATTTCACGAATAGTCCGTTGTCACTATCGAAGTATTCCAAAACCTGTCTTTTTTCCATTTTGTTTTAATTTTACCATTTGTAGGTGGGGTGGCGCTCCGCTACAGACACGAGTCTTCAGCGTTTGCTTGTTTTAGTATACACATGTACTGACTAACGCGTTCAAATGCTAGTCGGCACAGGTTGCCGTTGTTCAAATTACATGAAACTTTGTTTACAATTGTTTTGACATAAAAGAAAAAAAAATAAGAGGGTATGCGAAAAAAAATAACGACTTTCATTTTTTTTGGGACACACTATAGTACATGCATTAGGCATAAATGTATTTTTATTTTGAGTGCATTAAACAATGGTTGGCAGTGCTATAATTCTACTTATTGCAAGTCTTTGACACAGATCCCTCATGCGATCAGTTACAAACAGGCTGTTTACAACAAAAGTTTGCTGTAATGAGTAATAATAATAATAAAAAAAACATAAATGTGATACATTTTTTAAGGTAGTACCATTATTCTATGAGTAGAAACAACATCAGCAATTTGGCAATAGATATCCTGCTTGGCTGTTATTGATTTTTTAATTAAATCTTTTGAAAACTAGAAGTCAAAGCCCGTTGGAGAGGCAATTACAGTGGGCACTAGAAAAAACATTTGACGAAAATATGTCTTCACTCAATATAGTTTATCCTTGTCCACCTAAAATAATTAAGTTCAGGTTTTTGTTATTTACCCAAATTGTATTTCATGCTCTTCTGGAAATGCTCAGAAGCTTTTCGCATTCGAAAGCTTTCATTTTGTGTACACAGCCATTCTTATATCCATGCAGATGATTTATTTGTGAAAATATTTAAAAATATATAATCCGGAAAAAGCTATTTTAAATGAATTAGAATCACATTTTCCTTCCAAAGCCTGATGATTGTGATGAATATAATGTTATGTCGATTGCAACAGCTGATTTTGTCATGCAAATGATTAACTTTTTTTACTCTCTGAAATAAAATGAAGTTGAAAATAGCAAATAATCGCTTAAAAATTAGGGAATGGATGGATATTCAGATTTTCAACATAGCACAGATTGTTTTTTATATTTTTTACATAATTATGAAAAATTTCAAGTGAATTGTATAAACGGTGTACATGTCATTATACTTTTTCTGCTTTTTAATCTTTTTGAACTTTAAAATTTTCTTGGAGTAATGGTGGTAAAATATTTATATTGAAGTGGTTGTCCAGAATTGTTATTGAGTCAGTGAGTCAGGAATTGTAACTATATAGTAGGAGGACAGTATTAAATCGTACCGGGTAATCGCATTGAGTTAAAATCTGTATCAAAGGATCCAGCTTCAAGCTCCTTCCTACTTTCCACCTGTATGCAACAAGTGTGCATGTTAAAACTGCTGGGCCATGCATCTTTCACACACTGCCAGAGAATACCAGAGACTAACATTAGTAGCTTCAAAATAATTCGCTGCATCTAAGCTGTCAACTGCAAAAATGAAAATAATAGTAGTAACGAATAAAAAGTTGGAGTTTTATTTCAAAAAGAGTAGTAACCTTGTAGTAGATGGTGATATTTTGTTAATTCATGTTATTTTTATTCTATACCATTGAATTTTGTTGCTATAGTTTTAAAGTTTGCAAACTTTATTCATTCATTTTACTAGTAAACAATATGGTGTTTATGATAGATGTTGATAATGTGATTCCTGAGAATAATTTTGTGAAGTGAATTTTTATATTTTTAAGTACTTTATAATGACCTAAAGGCATATTTTGTGCTTTAAATAAGAAAAATTGTTTGCACAATGTATTTTAAGTATGCTTTCAAAGTGTTTTATTATTTGTAATTTTTTTTTTTTTAACTTTTCAGGAACATTTCCTCGTGTTGATTTTGTTTTCCTTGTTGGAGTGGGTGGCGGTGTTCCTCATTATAGAGACTATACAAAACATGTCCGATTAGGTGATGTCGTTGTTTCAACTCCACCAGATAGTCAGCACCCATATGTTTATTTGTACTGTGAAGGACTAAAAAATGCAGTTGATGAAGAGTATTTGTCCCCAGAGCATTTCTCTACCAAAACATGGTGTCCTCCAAGCCTTAAGTTGCAAAACATTGCTTATAACTTGTGGCGCAGAGGTATCATTAATATAGAAGATCGACCATGGGAACATTATATTGAACAAAGCATAAAGCAGCTTAAAGAATCTTCATTTTATCGTCCTTCATCAGAAACTGATAAGCTTTATGTATCAATAGGTGGTGAAGATCTAATGGAAGTTGGACATCCTCAACCCATAGAAGGAACATTTGATCCTCGTAAGCCCAACATGCCCGTTCTGCACTTTGGAGCCGTTGGTTCTGGTAAAGCCTTGCTTCAAGATGACACAACTCGCTTGGGTTTTGCAGATCATTATGGAATCATGGCATTTGACACAGGGTTTGGTTCTGTAGTAGAATCAGTGTTTGGGAACAGAAAAGATGATTATATGTTTATTCGAGGCATAGCTGACTATAAAGATGGAACCAAAAAGAAAGAGTGGCAGCCATATGCTGCTTTAGCAGCAGCTGCTGTTATGAAGTCCATCATTTGTAATTTAGATCCTAGTGATTAGTGTTAATGCACTGTACATTTGTTGCGATTATGTATTAAAACTCTATTTCTGATGAGAAAGTTAGGAATATGGTTTGATATTGTGTAACTGTAGTTAGTTGAAGCATTTTTTTTTTTTTTAATGAAAGTAGCAATTTACTTTATTATTATTGTTGTTTTTATTTGCTAGTGATATATTTATTGATACAGATCATTTAAAATAATTTCTAAGCTTACAGAAGGATTTCTTAATTCTAAAGCTTTGTGTATGCTAAGAGTTAAACATGCACAACATTTTAAACATGCTAACAAAATGCTTATTATAAAGTTCTATTACAGTCTCACTTCATTATAATAAGAGTTATAAAACCAAAGATTTTTCTCTGTTTCGTTTTCATTTTCTTAATCTATCGATAAAATGATTGATAATTGAGTTTGAATTTGTTCTTTCTTTTAAAAATGCACTAAGGTACATTTATGCATCCCAAAATTGTAGTTCAGATACAATTATACAAAAACAGTTTTAATTTTGTTCTTTATAATGTAGAACTTGAATCCCATGTAGTCAAAACTGTAGTATTTGGATAGTTTTACAGTTAAAAGCATATTTTACAGCTATGGTCTGTAAACAATTAATCAATTTAATTCATCCGTGTATTTATTTGAAAATTTTTTATTTTTATGCATTGCTTTTTTGAAGTATATTTAACCACATAACTTTTTTTTCTAAATCAAGACATTTTTGAATTGAATTTAGATGTTTTAATTTTGTTTTAAAAGATATTGTTTCTGTTTCGCATACAGAAATAGGGCAAAAGGTAAAATTTGTTAGATTTTACCTTTTGCCCTAGGGCCTTACCTTTCTAGGTGTTGCTCATTATCATCAGCCACCACTTGGTCTCAGAAAAATTAACTAATTGTGCAAAAACTTGGGAACAAGTTAATAAAGTTGATTTCGGTTTCCTCTTTGTTAGGAGTGCAGCTTAAATCAGCCTGTATAAATACATATTAAATATGTAATAAGTTTTATTTCACTCTAACAAATGCTTGATAGGTTGATTTGTGCTGTCTTCTGATGATAAGGAACTTTTTCTTCCATTGAAGCATTTGCTCGATTTATGGTAAAATAAAACCAATGCTGAAATAAAATCTAAACTAAAGTTTTAATAAATTTACTTTTCATACATTGCAAAAATCTTTTTTTAAAGTAATTTATTTGCATGATATTTTCAGTTATTTTCCTATATGTTTTGAGCTTTTAATATTTTTATGTACTACCTTTGATTTATGACAAATGCTAAATGACATCTGTATGCATTAGCTTGTCTGATAATTTCAGTTTATTGATGCTTATTATGAGAAAGTGACTGTGTAAAAGCATGAGGCTCTTTTATAGTAGGTATTTTCAGAATATTACTATATAAAGAAATTCTTGATTTTTTATTTATCTTTTAAACCAAAGGTATTTTAACTTTGATTTATGTTAATCTAGTCAATCAATTGATTCCTACTTATTATTGGAAAGTCAAAGTTTTTAATAGTATTTTTTTTCTTTCTTTCTGAAATACACTAGAATTTGTTCCTTTTTAAGATATATTTTGTGTAAAATGCAAGATGATAATTATAAGTTTATATACTGAAGATGAGATTCACTAAGAATATTGGTAATATTTAGCTAGATTATACATTCTAGACTTTTTATCAAATTTACTGCTAATCACTATACATGCCGTTTCACAATATCAAATCATTAGGGCATTGCTTGCATAATATATCATAGATTTATATTTGTAAGTTACATTAATATGTAAAAAATACTGATGTGAACTAAATGAATATTGCTTAGGTGTAAATCAGGATATAAAATTCATCTGTGATATTGTTATTCTCCTCAAAATGTGATTTCACTAGTACTTAATTTTGCTAGTGCCATAATAAGAGACAAGGGAAATTCACACAATTTCATGTTATGCCAAATATATATATACTTATATTATCTTATTAATTAATTACATTCATTTTTATAACAAATGTTATTTTGGAAGCCATTTGAAATATCATTATTGAAAATTTCAGCTATGTTTCCAGTAATTTTGTGTAACTCTAAATTATTTTTGCTAAATTATTTTTGCTAGTTTTAAAATTAAGGCATGCTAAGAATAAAAACAAGATATTTGAACAAGGCTATTGCAAATTATTGATAATTTAAATTAAAATAGTCAGTGTAAATTAAAATGTATAACATTTTTGTCATTTTAAATAAAACTCTTTGTTGATAGTAATGAAATGCTTGATAGTTCTGTTAAATGATATTGTTCATCCTTAAAATATAGTATCATTTAGTTATCTTTCTACCTCTAGTAATGGTAATTTAAGTTGATGAAAGATGTTTTGATTTGTTTATAGAACATTACATTATTGCTTATGATTTGAGCTTGCAAATGAAATCAAAATGTATTAATTATAATATTATAAGCTTTAATTATGTAATTATAAATCTTAAGGAGGATTAATAGATTGTTTAAATGCATATAGTTGAATCTGAAATACTGTTAAGAGATTGATTTTGCAAAATTAATTACAAATTAAAAAATGTTTATTTAGCTTATTAAAATAAGAAGTTTTGTTTGAAAATGTTTGTTGAAAATTGTATTCTTGCTTTTATAAGAAAGGGAAGAAGAGATTATGCTAGTTTCATGTAAACAACTTCCAGAAAAAGAGACTTTATTTTTTTGTTTAAAATATTTGGTCAAATTAAGAAAAAATCTGAAATTTAGATGAAAAAAACCTATACCTAAGAATTTTTTAAAAATTAAAATTTATTTAAAGTGTAGTTTGATTACCTCTTTCTCATTGAATAATACAAATTTTGTAATTTATAATTGATTATCATTATACTTTTTCGGCTATTAGATAGTGTATGCCTCCGGTTTGTAGTTTGAACCTTGAGCTGGGTAAGGTAAACTCAGCCTTTCATCCCTTGAGTGGAAACATAAAATGAGAACCAAGCTTGCTTGGGAAATCAAATACTGGGAGCCCCGCATCAGGCTGACCATCTGCCCAGGGCTCACCCTCAAGAAAGCTTGGTTGAAAATTGTAGGCCTTATCTCTTACATAGGCTGCTGTGCCACTGAGTTTAAATACAATGTATGGTGGTTGTATTAATCTTTTATCACAATATTGTTAGATATAATTAACTATATATTTGAATTATACTACATAATTGAATGCACCTGTGCTTTTGTAAATATTGTTAAATAAATAAGAGATATTATAGCTTTACTTATAATTAAACATTATGTATAGATCTCTTGACATTTCAGATATAAATCCAAAGTTAGTTTAGGAGCAGAGTAACTCTAAAGTATGTTGATATCTCTTTGAATGAATATGCAAATTAAAAATATTAGTTGAAATATATATTGTTCTTACTATCAAAATTTTATTACATGTTGTATTAAAAAACTTATTTTGTACTTCTGATTTTCTCATTTAACTTGAAATATTGGTTTCTTCAACAGCAGATTTATGCACATGGTTTGTTTTTATAAAACATACCAAAAACTTAATTTTCTTTATTATTTTAATGCTATATGTATTGAAATGGGTTACGTATGAAATGAAATAAGTTTGTAGTGTTAAGGAAAATATTAGCTTTTTAGCATGAAATATAATGTTTATCTGAGAACTTAACTATTAGAAACTCATAATAATTTATAATGCAAGAAACCAGGTATCAAAACACTTCAGATTTATATCTATCCATGTATTTGCATATGTTTTCAAACAATGTTCTTGTTTAGTATTCATTAGCTGTGCTTTATTATTTTACCATTTTTTATACATATATGTGAAAGCAGAAGTACAAATGTTTAAAGTGTGTATTACACTTGCTTTCAATCTCTTCTGAAATAAATAAATAAGATAGAAATTATGACATTTGTGATATATTTTATGTGCAATAATCTAACAAATCATAGAGAAGGTTTTAAAAAGAAATACATTCTCACAACCAAACCTTTTCCTTAAAATTATAATAAATATTAATAATAGAAGTGAATGTTTTAAAGATTGTGTTATTTGTAATTATTTTTAAATTTATGCAGTATGCTTTATGTAAGTTATATTTTTTATTTTATACCTTACTGCAATGATAAGGTGGATGAAAGCATGTTTTTTAGATTTTGCCACCACTGATATTGATATCAAATTAATCATGATAAAATAAGCAAGATCATAGTTCAAGCATGAGTAATTAAATCAAACTCTTTAGATTAAATCAAATACTTTAGATGACAGTATACAGGGTGACCCCCCAAAAATGGTAATGCTTTAATTCTTTATCCATTAAAGATATATGGGCAATGTAAATTGAACAAAGGTTCAAAGCAAATAGAAAAAATACTATTTTATATGGGCAGGGAGCGGTTATGGATAAAGTAACTGTTTTTCTTGAACGGAAAATCAGGACACTTCTAAACCGCAGAGTCGGGAGGGGTAAAAATTAATCTTGAACACCCCTCCCCAAGATTTTATTTTCTACAGATAATTTGATTTTCAACTTTTATGTGAAAAATGAGTTGAAAAAATATAGCTAATAAAATAGGTCCATTATATAAACTTAGATTTTAAATAATTTTATTGTTAATTTTTGGATGATTTTCCAAAGTAGTTTGCTTTCTAACAATAACAATAGAATTACCATTTATTGATTACAGGCATATATTAATGCATATTATAAAACAATCATTTTCATCAATAAAAGAAAACCGGTGTTAAATATGAGTAACAAAAATCTTTGTAAATAACACAATCATTTTCATGTGTATTTATTTTACATTTATTTATTTATTATTTATTTTTTATAAAGCAGGACTTTGGCGGGACAGGAATGGAAAAATGGGACATTTTTGGGTTCTGTGGGGACAGCAGGACATGAAGGTAAAAATTAGGACTGTCCCACCAAAAACAGGACGTCTGGTCACTTTAGTTATGGACCCCCCCCCCCCCCTAGCTTCCACATCATCCTTATGATTTATGTATTGGTGTAACATTAGAAGTGGTTCAATACTAAACAATGGTATCTTTCTGGGGCAGGAATCTTTACTTCCCCCCCCCCCTCCTTCCAAACAATCATGTGGACACCCATGCTATGTTAAGAAAAAATTCCTCTTATTAATTTTCAATAAGTGGCACTTTTAAGCTTTTATGTCTCGCATACGAAAAATTTCTGAATTAGTAAAATGTGCACCATGTACAAATGAGGTGATGTGCAAAATTTCAACTTTTCATTTTTAAACACCTTAGAGATATCTTAGCAAAGATGGTCAAGGTCTACACATAAATTAGAATGTAAGCATTTTTTTTTTTTTAATTTACACTACTGGCTTATCTTTAATAGATAAAGAATTAAAGCATGTTACCATTTCTGTTTTTGGGACACCTTGTATAGCACTTTACTGAACAGATGCTATTCGAAATGAGTATTTTCAATATATGTAAATGTTATGAGGTAAGATCAAAGATGAATTAGATTAATTAAATGCAAATACTTATTTTTTCTTTTAAAAAAAGGGCAATTTAAGTACAATTTACATGGGATATTATGTGCAATTTTCCTTTCAAAGTTTTATGGAAAAGCATAGAAAGTATATGTATAATAGTACATGTAATAAAAATTAAACTAAGGCATTGTTTATTATTGTAAAAAAGCAAGAAAATTTAACAACTTGTAGAATCTGTTTTAATGTTTTTTTTAATATATGCTAATTTTACTTTTAAATTAGTTTTCTGTTTATATATGTATGTTTTTTTTTCTTTTAGTTTAGCATTTAGTTCAAGCATTTAAAAAAATAAATTTAAGAATTCTGCATGACATATAATCTAATCTAAAGTGTAGTTTTTAATAGTACAGGTGAAGCTGGAATATTTTTACTTGTTATTAATGCCATGTAACTTTCATTGTATTGCTCTCTGTATTATTGTGTTTGTTTTAGAATTGTTTGGTGTATATTTACATTAGTCTGGTTAAGAGGTGTAGCTATTTTCTACTTATGTTTTATTTTTGTGTGTTATGTGTATTATATGCCATGGTGCATATTTAAAATTTTATTAATTCTGGTGAAATACATTAGTGTATATTTGATAAATTATTTAAAGTTTGCCATTCATATTTACTCTCACTATTAATTCATCATTTATTTTTTTAGATATAGAATATTTTTCACATTTTTGGTTCCTAGTTTAAAGTGATAAGAAACTTTTTTCATCCCCTTTCTAAGATGCAAGTGTCATTCTTGTAAAGTTCTTGTTGTTTGAAGCTAACATATGCTGTTTTGTCAGATAAATAAATTCTTGAAAGCTTAAAATATTCTTAACATTCAGGAAAACCAAATCCATAAAAGTTACTGAATAGCTGAGAGCACACTCAGTATTCATAGCCCATGTTTACAACATTTGTATTGACTATGTCATGCTTTTAAATGGCAGTGAGGCATTCATTTTAATTTAACATTGAATTAAAAAAATGATTTATCTATAACAGCTCGAGTCTATTCTTGATATATATATATATATATATATATATTCTGCTGTATTTTAACATGTATTAAATTAATTGAGTTTTAGCTTTCCCTATTCTAAAATTTAAAACACTTTGTATAGATTTTCTTAAATGCGATATATTTGGTTGCAGTAGAGTTTGCATTTCTTTAAAATTAAATTTAGAAATTCTTTTAGCTTTATTTCTCAGTTAGTATACCCTGCAAATTCTGTGCTGAATGCTGTTCAGATATTGATATTTTGCTTTATTCATTGCATTCATTTATTTTAAAATAATATTTTTTTTTACTGAAACTGTGAAAATTTACAAATTGTAATTGTTTCTATTATTATAATTGAGATTGTGCTGAGTGTTATTTATTGTGCAATATGCCTATTTACATTGTAATTGTATTTTTGTTTAAAAAAAAATCACTAAATATATTATATATTTCTTTTTTTATGTTGTAGCTAGCTAGTCTATTACTTTGAATGAGATTATTTATGCATATCTTTTTAGCAATTACTTGTAAATACTTTTCAATGCTATTTTAATGTAATGTTATAAAAGTTTGGTTTAAAATTTTTTATACTTAATTTTTGCTGTTGATATCTTTGGTTTCATATTTCTCAGCTTTGCAGCTTATTTGAATTGCATTATTATTATGGTGCTATGTCTTAATTTTTTAAAAATATTTATTTAAATGTATTGTAGACTACTTATGTAGCATATAAAAACTGTTCCTGTTTGTTTAATGTTTATTGAACTGAAAGGATTTTGTAAATTATTGTTATTTACTTTTTCTATGAATAAATTGTGTGCTATATTGCAGTTATTTATCATACTAATGTCTAAAAATTTATGCAATTCTAATTTTTTAAATACGTTGAAAAAAAGATTCATCTTAGTTGAATAGTGTGGAATGAGTAAAATTTAATTTACAATTTAAAAAAAAAGTTTTAAAGGTATATATATGTCTCATTTGCTAAATTAGCAGACATGGGAGGCGCCTGCTGGCGAGACACCCTTATGATTGACAAGTTAGACCCTCCTAGGCAACAAGTATTGCACCATGTTTTGAAATTACAATTTATAGTCCAGATGCCCCCAAAGTGAAAGATGTTTTTAATTAAATGATCGCTCGTATGACATATCCCCCTTTTTAAGCTTGTATGACATATCCCCCCCTTTTAAGCGAGATACCAGGGAGACATCTCTTGCAATACAAACTCGACAATTCCATTTCTTCCTCACTTTACCTGGGCTAAATTTATATACTTCTTTCATATCATATTCTTCAACATTTTCAAAGAAATAATACTTAACGTAAAAGATTTTTTTTTTTTTTTTTTTTTTTTTTGTAAGGATCCCAAAAGATATATTTAAAAGAATTACCACATTTTATGCTTTTTGTGAATTTGGAAAAATATGTGTTGACTCAAGTGTTGTGGCCATTCAACACTCAATTCAGACACATAGAGGCCAATGCTGCCTTTAATTACTGAAAATTGCTATAAGAAATTGAATATATTTTAAGATCCTTATTCCTCCTGTAATACTGCAATATTTTGATAAACAACGCTATTAAAATTCTACAATACACACAAATATTTGAAATAGAAATAACAGAAATATGAACAAATAGTAGGCCTACATAATTATATACACTTAAATAATCTTGATTTTTCAACTTCTTCACGATCACTTTTAATTAAGTCAACATTTCTTGCAAAAGTTCCTTTAACATCAAATTTACTTAAAATCACATTTTATTTGTATTTTTTCAACTGTCTTTCCACAATCACTATATTAACCATAACAAAAATAATTCCAAAAATTAAAATGCCATATCATCTTATCTACGAAACTTCATTCATAAACATTCTTTACCTTTGAATACAATTTCTTCGACAATATACCTATCCTTTAACCCCTTAATAATAGTTTCACAAAATAAAAACTAATTTTTGATCCAGCTATTATAATGTGTGTGTAGTGAAAAGTGCAAAATGTTTAGTTATCATTTTCTTCACTTAATTTGAACTCTTCTGGAGGGTAATACTTCCTTAATCTACTTATATGGACAATGTCGGAATTTCTTTTATTAATTTGGTTAGGTTTGTCAATTTCATAATTAACCTTGGACAATTTTCTTAATATCGTATATGGACCTGAATAAGGAGAATTGAGTTTTCTGGAATTAGGATATTGAAATTCTGATAGCATAACTAAATCATTAACGTTAAACTCGTGATCTACAAATCTAGTGTCATAGCGAATTTTATTTTTCTTATGATGTTCAATAGATCTTTTTTCTGCTAATTCTCTTGCTTTCTCAAGCGGAGGATACAATTCTGCATTGTTTACGTTTAATGGAGGTTCATATGGAGGTATGCCGAACATTAAGTAAGTTGGTGTAAATTTAGTAACAGAGTGAGGTGTGTTATTGTATTCTTGTGTTACTTCTTCTAATAATTTTGTCCAGGGTATTTTATCAGATGAGTTTACCTTGCATCTTAATCTACTGACAATTGATTGATTAGCTCTTTCATTTTTCCCGTTACACTGAGGTCTGTGTGCTGAGGTGAGTAGTTGTTTTACATTATTATGTTCTAAAAATCTCCTAAATCGTGAGGACGTGAAGGCAGGGTTTCTATCGCTAAGTAATTTTTTAGGTACTTGGATTTGAAAAATTTGCTTCAGGCAGTTTGTGTAAGTTTCCGTGGTGACACTTTTAGATGGGAAAGTCCAAATGTAACGAGTTGCGTGATCTATTATTACGTGTAAATATTTTTTGGTGGAATTATAGTAGTTCAGTCCTCCAACTGTATCTATTGACAAAATTTCGAAAGGTTCTCTAACCGGAGGTAATGCCTCTAAAAGACCAAATTGTTTTTTATTCGATTTTTTATTTAATTGACATATTTCGCAGTGCTTAACAAAATTCGAAACATCAGTAATTATATTTTTCCAATAGTAGTGTGGGGAAATTAAACTAAGCATCTTTTGTATGCCGGGATGGCCAAACTGAGTGTGTGCTTTTTCTAATATTGGTAATTTAAGTGACTGAGGAACAACAATTTTTGGTATACCTTTTTTCTTTATAGTCCATACACCATTAATTTTAGAGTAAGATTTATCAGCTATTTGTTCTTCTTCCTGTTTCGTTTTAATTTCATTTAACGTTAATAAGTGAACTTTATGGTAAATATGATGAGAAATAGGATTCCTAGAAAGCATGTCTGCTTCGATATTAGTAGATCCCTTTAAATATTTAATATCATAATCATACATTGATAATTTTAAAGACCATCTAAATAAACGACCTGTAAGATGTTTTACTTTTTTCAACCATACTAGAGCAGCGTGATCTGTGTGAACAACGAAATGACTACCATGAAGATAACAGTGGAATTTATCTAACGCATCAATTATCGCTAAACATTCAAGTTCTGTTATGGCATAGTTTTGTTCGTACGGTTTTAGTTGTCTAGAATGAAAGGCTATAGGGTGTAGTGATCCATCAGGGTGTTCTTGTTTCAGAACAGCTGCAATATTTAATTTTGAAGCATCTACAAATAAGTGACATTTATAATTAGGATTGAACAGAGAAAGTATTGGTTTGGATATTAAACTGTTTTTTAATTTTTCGTATGAGTTTTGGCATTCATCAGTCCAGCTCCAAGGAGTATCTTTACATAACAATTTATTTAAGGGTGCTCTTATCTTAGCATAGTCAGGTATAAATTTATGATAAACATTAATAGTTCCGAGAAATCGTTGAAGTTCTTTAACATTTTTAGGAGGCATTAATTTTTTTATAACTTCAATGTTAGGATTATTGGGAGAATACGTACCGTTTTTTATTTCATATCCAAGAAAATTTATAGTTGTTTTCGCGAATTGACATTTACTTAATTTTAATTTAATATTTTCTTTTTCGCAAATGGAAAACATAATACTTAAATGAGAAAGATGTTCTTCAATTGTATTGGAAAACACGACAATATCATCAAAATAATTTAGAGCAAATGTTACTTTATGTTTATGTAATATTTGTCTGATACATCTTTGAAAAATACTAGGAGCAGACTTAAACCCAAAGGGCATCCTTAAAAATTCGTAAACGCCATGGTTTGTAGTAAATGCTAACTTTTCTGTGTCATCTTCATGAATTTTGATATGCCAGTAACCTGAAGTTAAGTCAAGTGTTGAGAAAAATTTGGCATGGGTAAGTTGGTCCAAAATATCATCAATTCTAGGAATTGGCTCACTATCTGTTTTTGCAATTAAATTTAATTTTCTAAAATCTATACATAATCTGCTTTTCGTTCCCTCATCTCTTTTGAATGCTAGCGTTACTGGTGCTGCGTAAGGACTATAAGAAGGTTTTATCAATCCCGCTTTTAAAAGTTCATCAATTTGTTTTTTAATTTCGGCATTTTCTTTTGGGGAAGCACGATATGGACGTTGAGATATCGGTATATCAGAGGTCAAATCAGAACGGCATCTGCCATCGGGAAGGTCCGTTGTACCGCGGCGGCTGGGCGGTCGGTAGCTGCCTTCGCGGTTGCTGGAAGCGCGGACTCCAGTTCCTAGGCTGGGATGCCTGCTCCCATCGTGGCGTAATGAAGCGAGGCGGGTTTCGGATTTCCGGTCGGACTACACTCGTATTTTCCTCATCGGTCTTCGTATGGATCTGATTAATGAGAGTAATCCACTGGGAAACCGTTTCGCATCTGGCGATCGTCATCAGTTTTTTTCTCCCGATCCGGGAGGCCGGAATTCAGTGCTTCTACGATATTGTCTTCTGTGAATTTTCAATCTTCTTCCTAAATTTATTTTCTTAGTGTAATAATCCTTTAAATTCGCGCAAGAATGAGATTTAAGGCAGAAAAAAAGTTTCCAAATTCCTCTCCTCTGGTACTTCAAAATTTAGGAGGAGGAAATTCTTAGTTTCCTCGAAATTTTCATTTTCTAAGCAATTGGTTAGATACAACTGTAGTGCTCTTCCTTTTTAAATACTTATAAATATTTTTTTTTCTTCCATTCGTCATCTAATTTCTTATCAGCACAAATTTGAGTTAATAATTTTATCCACGGTGCTATTGGTACTTCCTCTGGATCAAACTTCGGTATGTCTATTTCTGGTTCAGTCATTTTTTGTTTTTTCTTTTTCTTGCTGCACAGTTTTTTATATTTATGGACATCTGCTTTCTGCAACTGATAACATTCTTATAGATCGAGCGCAGGAGAAAAATAAACACTTTCGTTCGTTCCGTTCGTTCGCCGGTACTACTAACAAGCTGGCTCCGTCACTTTGACCTACTCACGCACGTTTACTGAAGATTTATTTCCTTTTGGGAGATTTGATTATCAACACTTTCATGTTAACTTGAAAAGTATTTAATTATTTTTCCCACAAGATAATCCTGCTCGACTTTTGTCGTGCGTGAGTGGTTTAGGAACAGCACAAACGGCAACGTCCATCTGGAATATTTTATTGAGGCATATTTACAAGTTATATACAGAGGAGTTTGGAAATCTCTCGAAGTCAGGAAGAGCTGCTCTGCGGTAGATGTCTCCTGGTTTTGTTTGTTAAGTTCACAGAGTGTCCACTAGGCGGCAGCTCTGTCTGTCCATCATCTAGTTGGTCTACAAAACCATAACAAAATCCTCATTTGCTAAATTAGCAGACATGGGAGGCGCCTGCTGGCGAGACACCCTTATGATTGACAAGTTAGACCCTCCTAGGCAACAAGTATTGCACCATGTTTTGAAATTACAATTTATAGTCCAGATGCCCCCAAAGTGAAAGATGTTTTTAATTAAATGATCGCTCGTATGACATATATGTATATATACTTGTTGAGCTTTACATTTCTCAGATGTTTATAAATGATTTTGATGTTTATGTAAATTTTAAAATTTTACTTTAAAGAGTAAAATTGTCTATTTATTTTAATTGCAGTTATTTTGTTTTTCAGCATTGCTTCTTCATAGAACTTTTATAATTCTTGGGTGTCTCACAGTCACTACTGAAGTATAAATAAATATTTAAATTTTGTACTTTTGAAGATTTTAAGTAGGATAGGTGTGAGACAAAACTACTTTGATATATTGTTGCACAGCCAACAGCCATCTCTATAAAATTTATATTACCGGTTATTTAATGTGGAAAAATTACTATTGTTAGAAAAATTTTAATGAATAAGAAATGCTCCTAATCAAGCTTTATTTTGCAGTAAAATTAATCAACGTATCAAAACTGTGATAATTAAAGAATAAAATTAGAGCATTTTAGTGGTTGTGTAATTGTGAAACTCAATCTATGAGATATACCATTTAATAATTTCCTTTGTCATAAAACATAAAAAAGCTAGTATTTTCTGAAAAGTGTTCTGTAAGTATGGATTTGCCATACATCACCCTGCGTCATAAAATTTTTATTGTTAAGTTTTAAAGCAAATATTGCACAAAACTCTATAGTTTAAATATTCCATGAAATGTATACAGTTAAGTTTAATTGCCTAAAAGTTTTTCAGCACTTTTACCATCTGTAGCATGCATTGAAATTTAATTTTATTTATTTGTGTTATTATTTAAGATCTTTGCATTTTTATAATTTTTATCGGACATTACTATTTTTAAAATTACTACTTTTAAAATTTCTCTTTTGAAAGTGGAGAAAAATATCAAAAACTTTTTCACTGGGTAAAATTCTCTTTTAGCAATTTTTCCCCTGTAAAGCACAAGAAGAGAAAAAGGCCTTAGAGTATATTGATATCTGGCTTCTTATTGAATTATTTATAATATTTACATGAGGCTAATAAAAATAATTTATTTGTTTGTAAAAAAATTATTAAACTGACATTAATGCTGAATATTTTCTATCTTATATTAGTTTTTGGTAATCACCTGGATGTATAATTAATTATAACCAGATTTTTAAGAGGAAATAAACTGTAAAAATCTTATAGGCATAGTTAAAAAATTACACAAAAAGCTCCTGGTATTTTGAAATTTAGATGATTGATAATAATAAGTTTGGTTGGATAATTTAAAACATTTACCTGTTTGTTAATATAATTGTTTGAAAATATCTTGATAGAGAATTGTTTTATTTAAGTGATATAAATCCATTATAATGTTCCTGTTTATTTTAGAATGTTTATGTATAAACACCTTTAAAAATATGGTTGTGATACATTAATATTTTTAAGTTTAATTTTATGACTGTTTGAATTTCTCCAGTTAAATTATTTAAATGAAATGTTTGCTTTATAACATGTTCTTTTACAAATTTTGTAGCATAGCTATTTATTTAAAATTAATTCTATTTAAAATTGAATGTAATGGAAAACATGCTAGAATATTTATAAATTGGAATAGTTGTATATTGCATTTAATGTTTGGTTTAAAAAAAAAAATTACATTTATTTTAAATTATTCATAGTTCTGAAAAATATATTAATTTATTGTTGAAATTTGATTCACATCATTTTGCATTTTATTAAAATCTTTTTTATTTTACTACTTTTTAATTTCTTTTTACATAGTGATGTAGCATTTGAAAAAAAGAAAGAAAAAAAAATCTTGTTCTTTTTAACTAATAAGAATACAAATTGAATTAAAATGACTAAATTAATTAATTATTTTATCTTTTTGTTTACATTAAGAATTAATAAATTTTACAATTTTTTTCTTATCTTCTTTCTACAATGTTTCTTCAGATGTTTTTTGAACTTTAAATTGACCCAAAATGTATCTGACGATACTCAAAGTTGAACTTGATTAATCAAGTTAGCATTAAGTCATGATTAGGAAGTTCATGATTTTTGTGAAATTTTCCATTAAAGAAAGATTTATCGTATCTTTTGATTTACTGTGAGCTGTGTATGTAGAAAATTTTGATTATCATTTGAAAATTAAAATGATATCTAAATTTAAACAAAATGATCTAAAAATGTTATGCAGAGAAGTTACAAGTAGTGCTCTTTGTTGAATACTATTAATACTAGAATCGTATTATGAAAGTTGAACTTCAATGCTGAATATAAGATTCTTGTGATTATGTAGGATTGTTAATTTGAAGTCTAGTAAGTGTAACTGAAATGCTAGTGGAATAATAATTATATTTTGGTACCAAATCTGCAATGGAAAAAATAAAGATTTTGTTAAATAAAATTTACTAAGTCATTTAATTATATAATACATTATGCTTTAAATATATTAAGATTCAATTCATTTTTATTGTGCATGTGAATATATGGTATTAACAAAACTAATCTAAAATTTGGATGTTTTCTAGCAATTTGTAATTGCTTGAAACGTCTTTCTGTATGCTAGTTATATTTCTTTGTAATTTTAGATAATGAAAATTTAAATTTATGCAGCATTTCTTGAAATGTGCCTTATTTAAAACAAAACAAAATATTTGTGGGATATTCATTGTAAAATGTTTTAGAAAATGTGCTCTTAATTAGTCACTTTATCTATTGAATTGCTAAAAATTTTAAGAATGTGGATATATGTATCTATAACCTGTTAGCATGTTATAGATTCATGTAATGATGGCTAGTGTCAGACAGATGATTCAAAAATTTGATGAGATTCTTACTGCTGTAATATTATGAAATTCTTTTTATCAGTTTTTTATTTATAGTTTATTCAGAGGATCTAGATTAATTTCATCTATCTTTTTATCATGTGCTATTTTTGTCAACACTTGTGGTAACTTTTTTGTTAAATAAAGCATTTCTTTAGTTTATATTTTTGTTTATTTTCTACACCATTAGTATACATTTTTATTTCTCTTGAGGAAATTTGAATTGATTTACACTTCAAAAATTGAGATTAATTAAACATTTGTTGATGGAAGTTACAAAAAATATTTTTTAATGACGCTTTCATCATAGTGGTCTTGCTAAAGACTTATAGAAATATGAAATTAAGTTTATTTTTAAATTATGGAATGTAAGTACAAATTTTTAACCTGTTATGCTCAAGCATTTCTTTAACAGTGTGTTTTGTGCATATTTGAATAATACCAGTCCATGATATATTTATGAGAGCTATAGAAATACTTTCCTAGCTTAACATTATAAATACAAATAAATAATATTTATCGTTACAGAGTTGAATTATATTTATGCTAAATTTGAATAGTATGTTTCAAAAGAGCAATTTTCTTAAGTGATGAAAATAAATGTTTTGTTTTAAAATATTTTCAATTATTTAATTTTATTTGAAAATAAATCTTAAAAATTTATTGTAAAGCTGCTTTACATAATTGCATTGTTGCCAATGCGTGACACATGTAATTTTCTATTCCTAATTTTCTCAATTTTTAAAAATTAATATTTGAGCTGAATTTGTTAACAAACAATTATAGTTTTAATTTTCTTTTCTTTTTTAATCATAGTACCTGCAAAAACTTATTTATCCCTCCTAGTTGTTAAAACGTGTTGAATTTTATTGATTTGATAGAATATAGAATTTAACTACTTTCTGTTACAATTTTTTGATGATTCCTTAGTGGTCCTTAGTGGCCTGTAATGTAACTAAATCATCTTCCTTAAAATGTTGCCAGGAAAAAATAAAAGAAAATAAACAAAATATATATAAAAATTGAATTACTTTTTTTTTTCTTTCTTTTTTTTCTCTCTGGAGAAAACCATATTGCAGATGCCACAATTTGTGCTTCTGCTTTAAAATTTTTACCTTGTTTGATATCTGTATGTTTTTCCGGCAAGTAAAAATATTGTGATATGGATACCAATATAGAATAGTAGTAGAAGACTATGATTTCTCATAACTAGGTAAAATTTTAGGAAGTATTTTTATGAGTTAATACCGAGTTTTCATAAAAATTTCATGTTTTTATAAACTTATGTTGAATTTTTATTATTTGAATGACCACCAAAATTAAAAGGGATAAGAAAATTAATTTTTATATGTATCTTGAGTCTCTATAATGAATTTTATAATATTCCTTTAAAAATTGTGTCGCAAGGAACATTTTAAAGACACAGAACTACGAAAAATATCCATTTTATGCAAAATGCATTTTTTTGGACTTTATGATATACTTACATTTTTTTAAAACTTATAGCTTTTTTACTAATTAAGTTAGAGATGTGGTTTTTTTTTCCACAGAAGCAGAAAAAATTCTAATTTTTCAGTGAATTTTTGTTAATGTCATAGCCCACCATCCCCAAGCAAATGTTAAATTAATATAAATTGTGTTTATGGCAATCAACATTAGTGTTCAATAGAAAATAATTTGCAGTTTTGTAAACCTTCTTTCTTAATACTTTATCATGTGAAGTACTACGCAAGTACCTGATCTATGATAGCTTTTTAGCAAACAAGCCACGATTTAATGACAAAAACCATGCATTTCCATCTAAACCAATGTAATAAATTTTTAAATCATCTCTGATTAAATTTCATAATTAATAAGGGACCTTACTATTACCATCTATTTCATTTTTTATAGATTTTGATAAGTATGAAAATTTACATGAATTGCTTTTACGTTTTACAATTTTCTTTAATACCTGTGTTTATGCACAATCCATTGAAGTTCTATTATAAGTATTTTCTACTTCTTGACGAATTATCACTTGGTACAAATCAGCTTTCTATATTGTGTATTATCTTTAAACTCACCATATGGTTGAATATGTTTTCAATATGAATTACCATTTTGAAAATCATTTTTGGAGGAATTTGTCTCAAATAAAGAATCTGACATCCCCCAAATTTTAAAAGGGGGAAAAATCAATGATTTCTTTACTTTTGTTCACTTATAGATAAAAGCTTTGAATTAAATTCTAATTTAGTTAAATTAAAACTGTTAATTTTTTGTGGGTATGATGGTTGATAATACCTATATTAACCCTCTCGTTGCGCATCCCGCGATTTCCACGTGCAACGTTGAAGTAGCAGAATTTGCGCAACCCGCGATTTCTGCTGGGATGCATTTTTGCCGTCTATTTAACTGTGCAACCTGCTCTTTCCCCGTTCATGGTTTCATTTCGGCTTTCTGTGATGTTTAATTGTTTATTTAGATGTGGGCTAACAGACAGCATTAGTCCACATTTCTGTGAAATATAAAAGAATTTTTTGCAACATTTTGTCCACGCTTTTCAAATCTAGCTTCAAAAAGTATGCAATTTTTGAACCTACTTTGATAAAAGAAATACACATCGAGAGGGTTAAGTTCACAGCATACTAATTGAATCAGTTGTATCAAAAACTGCTTGACATAACCTTCCAGGAATCAACAAAATTTGTATATCAAGCATATATGTGCATTTTCAAGGACTTGTTTAGGTTCATGTGAGTGATTAGGATTCAGAGTATGTACTGCTTGTAATTTATTAACATTGATTAAAAATATATGTATTTGTCTGTATTAGATAGGTTTTTTTTTATATTCAAAGTATTAGCTCATTTGAAATACAGTTGTAAAAACTGATGACTAATTTTAGTAATGGTTAGATTGCTATGTCAATTGTGTTCAGTATTCTGTACAAACTTACGAATTCCTTGATGACGTTGGATTGTTTGAGAGTGAAGCACTTGAGTTCTTTAACTCAATTATCAATAGCTCAAACAGCTTATTTTACTGAATTGAATTTGATGTAGTTTCATTAGGATATCATTATTGTATTTTTTAATACGTTTTCTTGCAACCACCTAGCAGACATGGCTACAAGAAATTAATTTTTAGATACTATGTAAAGAATTGTATAAAACATTTAGTGTCATTTTTGCTATCTTCTAAAAATATACGGAATGTAATTAAACTCATATACTTGTTAGTGTGTTACTAATGAGTAATAATTGAGAAAACATTAAGAGATTTCTACTAACTTGAAAAAATATATTGGAAGTAATTTTTTGCTCTATTAGTTTTTATGAAGCATTAAAACAAAAGGCCATTTACTGCATTTACCATAAAGCATAGCACAATCTTTCAGCTTTAAAAGACGTAAGATACTTTGTATTTAAATTGAATAGCTCGCAAAAATTAACAAATATTTGATACATTTACATTGTTTTAAAGGGGAAGAAAATAGAAATTTAACGGTGCAATGCATTTCAAAATCTGATTTTTTAATTTTTATTTTTGATAATTTATCCTTAACCTTTTACAGACTGCATTGAGATACAGGCATATTTTAAATTAGATTTTTGCTTTTTTGTCTAATGCATTAGTTGAAGGATATCAGTCATTTAAATGGGGGATTTAAAAAAAAAAAATACAAGTTTCACAGTGTTTCATATTGTGAGCATGTGTCATTTCTGACTATAATTTACATTGGTTTAAAAAACTGAATATACTTATGGGTAGTTTAAATAGTAAGTGAAATATTAAGACTTACTGAAATTTAAAAATAAATCTTACGATCTAAAGATAAGAATTAAATCTAAAGATATGAATTAAGTTTGAATGGGGGGTAGGGTGTATCAAGATAGCTCTGTAAAAATTTATGAAAATGGCTATGGTCATGATTTTTTTTCCAGTTTCCCAATTAAGATACAAATGCAATTTCTATATCAAAAAATAAAGTAATCTGTTAACTTGATTTTTTTGAGATGGAATTTTTTAGAGTCCATATTGATAAAATTTCATTTTTTCATTTTTAAATACATTTTTAATTTGATGTTACCAATTGGAAACATTAGCTTGCAAAAGGTTGATAACATTTAGAACATGCTTTAGACTACACACATGTTATTCTGAAATGTGGTAAAGGTTCTGTTAGTTGCAATGCAATCATTTTATGATATTTTGGGGCAAAAAGTGGGAAAAAAAAAAGTACTAAATTAGCTTTTGCTGTACTTACAGTTGAACAGTTAAATTTGTCCAAAATAAAACAGGAGTAAATAAAAATATAATGAAGTGTAAGGAATTATAATTGGATAGATTATTTCACCCCCCCCCCCTTTCCCATTCAATCTGATTTTTATTTTGTTTTATTTATTTATTTTATCTAAGTTCAAAAGAGGGCAAAGAATGAAAGATAATGCTGTAGAACATAAATAAAAAACGTGTAAAAAATACATTGCACATTTCCATGAAATAAATCTTTTTATTGAAAGAAGAGATTTATAGCATTTTTCCATGAGGAATGTTTTTTAGAAAATCTCAGAGAAAAAGGAAAAAAAAAATAAATTCAAAAATGAATCCCATATTATTATTTTGGTTCTCATTAAATAAATCTCATAAATATTATAAAGGTTTTGCATGATTGCAGTTTTGGTTATGATCCTTATACTAAAACAAAAATTTAACATGAAAGCAATACCTTTCAGGAATATTAAAATGTTTGATGAGATACATTAGTTATTCTTTTATAGAAGCTTTGATATGCTATTAAAATTCATAGTTTGTCATATCATTATACAGAATGTTAATTTTCTTAATATTGTAAATGTGTATTTTGTTAGAATAAATGTGCAAGTTATTTAATACATATGCACTAATGATTCGTATACATTGAATGATATTTTTTATTAAGAACACACATACATGTATTTATTTTGCTTTATTGCTG
This sequence comes from Cheiracanthium punctorium, assembly GCA_038373885.1. Lineage (NCBI taxonomy): Eukaryota > Metazoa > Arthropoda > Arachnida > Araneae > Cheiracanthiidae > Cheiracanthium > Cheiracanthium punctorium. The sequence goes on along the minus strand of JAWZYV010014839.1, from coordinate 417,933 downwards.
TAGCAGTTTGATAAGTGTTTATCTCTCTATGAGGTAATTAAATGTTTTGGAAATTGTGATCATTGTAATTATTTAATTCAAAAATTGCTTGTACTAAAGTGTTAGATAAATTACAAATAATATGCCCCTGTGTTAATGGATTTGTGCTGCTAGTGATTCTTGGGTATTAATTTTCATTGGACTTGGTCTAAATTTGAATTTTATACTGATATAAATTATGATTCATGAAACACACACACACACAAATAAAATAAAAATAAAAATTTCTGAACAAATTGTTTAAATATATCAAAAAGAAATTCTTTATAAGAGTATGTGTTGCAATAAAAAAAAATAAATAAATAAAATGTTATATTTTTATTTATTCTACTAATCTTCACACTCTTTGCAATTTAAATGTCATAATTCATTATTTTATTTTAACATTTGTATGTATCTGTGTACTGCTAATTGATTTCTAAAGTATTTTTATAATTTATAAAAATAATATAAGTTTAAAAAGTTTTTAAATGTATTCTTAAGCATTTATACACAGAGAGAGACATGTATATTCAAATGGTTTAGAGTTTTGCATCTGTGCTTGTGGATTGTTAAGATCTATAACATTGCAAGCAACTATGAAAATTGAAATAGACAATCAAATTTTAACTAATCATCGTTAATGCTTATTTCATTTTGTGAATTTCAATTATACATACAAAAAAACATATGTATATTTATGTACTTTGATGTGAAAAATGTGACAAGTAGATTTTTATTATAATAATAAAGTCTTTTTAAATTTATCTGTTAATGGATAAGGTGGTAAAACGTTTAATTTCAAATATATGGAAGTTTTTTTTTTTAATTCCTTTATAATTGTATCAGAACTTAAGCACGATTAGGTAGATTAGGCGAGTTTTTTCTTGCCTTTATATTTTTTTAGTGCACTGTGCATTGAAATGTTATTGCATTGAAATGCTATTACCGTTTGTAAAAGATGAAAAAGAAGTTTCAAACCTCAGCTACTTTATTTTCTTCATCATAAAATGAAACAAATGTTTTCAACGAAACGAACAAATCGTACATTTGATATCCATCTTTATTTATTATGCGCCGAGAGATGGGCACTAACCAGATCAGTACTTTTGTGGAGAATTTTAATATCAAAAATCATACGCACACAAATTTTCTTTAAAAATACATGATTACAAAATATAGAGACTAGAGAGTGTATTGTATTATCCAATATTTTTCTTTCTGACTGTAAAAGAAACTAAATATACATGTAGTGTTATACTTTTCACTTCCATTTGTACCATTAGGAAAGCTCAGCTATAGGGGATTTTAGTGTATAGCATCATCCTGTAACTATACCTACAATAATATGTGATATACATTTGAAATTATCACTGTTTTTTGCCTTCCAAATGTTGTCGATTTGCATACAGAGAAATGTGTTAGCGTATTAATTGTCAGTCTGTTAATTATGATGAAAAACTTGTTATATTATGACAATTTTACTATTTGGAAAATAAATGATTGACGTAATAAATTTATCAAAATTGTTACGCTCTCATGTTGTTTAACATAAAGATTTTATTGTAAATTTGTTTGAATCAAATAAAAATTTGGATTTATTGTTCAACGTTGTGATTATTTTCTTTATCTTTTAATTTATGATGTCCAATATGAGCAAATTTCATATTCAGACAGATTTAAACTGTTATTTAAAACTGATCAGTTCAAGGGCTAAATATTTATTAAAGTTTCAAATCTTCTGTCGCTCGAAATTCGGAAGGGGGATTTTCTTTTGGTTGTAACGTGTTGAGGCATGAGCATCGGAAATCTTTTTTTCTCTTTCATAGTCCTAAGGGATTTTGCATCATATATTCATGACCTTTTGAGCAGCATAGAGATATACTTTTTTTTTTCTTTTTCCTTAAGCGGATTTGAGATACGCATTTGCTCACATTATATCCTCTTGAAGCTTACCTGCTTTCAAATTAAACTATTTTTGAGAGAGAACATTAACAATGCCTCCAACACTATCTTCTCTTTTGATGCCGGAAAGCCTTTTACACAAATTCGTTTGAATGAGACCCGTTATTTTAAGAGAACGAGTAAGTTAAAATGCTTTGATAAATAGCTCTTATTTTGAAACTGCAGAAAATTTTATTATTTTTCACAAGTTTCTATTTTAAACAAGTTCCTGTCTATTTTTCAAACACTTATTAAATTTTACTATTCTGTTAGTCTATCGCAGTAAAAAAGAAAATAAATCTTGTGATCGATTTTTAACTACTTCCAATCGAAGTATAGCTATGAAATCAGTCTCGGACTCGGCTGGTTGGCGATTTTCGAGGGCCCCAGAGACGGAGAGGTCCCCAAAAGGGAAGTGCTACTTTATAATTAGCGTAATTATATATATAACAGAGTAATTGTATTATTTATTTTCCAGTAATCTTTCATCTTTACGCAGTGGCGCAGCGGAGGACCCCAGGAATCCTGCAGCTTGAGGGAGCCCCTAAGAGTCAGGGGCCCCAAAAGCTCTAAAATTGTTAATTGTGGTTTTTAAGCGCGTAAGACTGAATTCCAGATATTACATATTCTAGTATTCTATTCCCTCATGATTGATGTGAGATTGAACCGCCTACTACAAGGTCCTATAATAAAGTGCCAATACCTCTAACCTTAGAAGTGTCGAATGACTGACAGTCAAATGCCTCACCCTTAAGAAAAAAAGTTTTTTGTGGAATAAAGAAACGTGTATAGTTCAAAAAACATTGATTTTAGCTATACAGTCTGATTGTTGCTAAATGATATTTTAAATCAGCATATATATTTACGCATGAAATGCAAATATAAATGACACGAAATTTTTAATACTGAACGTTGATTTACATAATGACTTCTTTTACGATTCAGATGTGACATAAAAATGCACATGGAATACGTTCTTTTGAAGCTATATCTTTTATTTAATTTACTTTTCTGTTTTCAAACGTTTGTGCAATTTTATTACTCAAAAAATATGCTTAATAGCTGCATTTTATCGCTTGAAAAGATTAGGAATTGCCGATTTGATTATCATTTTTTTAATTGAATATTTTACTTTTGAACGAATACTTTTACAAATACTTCAGTAAAATCTCTTAACTGCCTCTTTAGAAATTAATTTGCATTCATTTCCGAACGATAAAACTGGAAGGCTATAAAATGGACGAGGCATGCCGCCTCCCAGTTTTATGGAATGCTATAAATTTAAAACTGCTTCGACAAAATGAGAGTTTTTAAATAAATTTCAAGAAGATTACCTTCACAGCTGAAAAACTTTAAAAATTACCAGAAGGACACATGCACACTTTGAATATCCACACAACATAGGTGTGGATATTCAAATACATACACACATAAACGAATGGACACACATAAATTAATAAAAATTAAAAAAGAAAAACACCCATAAATGAATGGATATGGGTGATTGTCGAAGAGTGTTACAATTTCCCCGTTCGATGTGAGCTAAAAATATTTTTCTTTCATTTATTAGTCAGAAAACTAGTTCTAAAAGAACGTATCAGAATTCATACACTTTTTTCACTGTATGTTATAAATTCTAATATTTCGCTTAAGACGCTGAAAAAGGTAAAAATTGACCAAATTTGCGTAAAAAAGAATAATCCGAGATAAAAAAAAAGCTCCTTTTTAGTTTTTCATTACAAGATGAATTTTTAAAGTCGCACAATTCTAACGTTTTTACTTCCTTGTACGTAGTATAAGGAAGTAATGTGATCCCGAAAAATTTTGGGGGCCAAATTTCGACATAAAAACCGATTTTGACTACCTCTAAATTTAATTTAAAAACTTTTTTCGATGCATCTCATCGTAGGCTAGCATGCACGATCATATTAACGCGTCTGCAACTCATTTTGACCAGTGGCGAGTCTACTGTGGCCAGTTTTTCCATGCCGTCTGTACGTACGTACGTACGTACGTACGTACGTACGTATGTATGTAACTCGCATATCTCAAAAACTATTGGTCGTAGAATGTTGAGATTTGATATTTAGGATTGTTCTATGATCTAGTTGTGCACCTCCCCTTTTGGTGGCAATCGAATGGATAGTTTATGTACAGGACCGCCCAAAAGATTCGAAATACATTACGCTCTATGGGCCGAAATTCATTAAACTCGCCTAACTCAAAAGCTATTAGGCGTAGAATGTCGAAACTTCATATTTTGGATAGTTGTAACATCTAGTTGTGCACCTCCCCTTTTGGTTCCATTCGAATGGATAGTTTATCTACAGGACTGCCCAAAACATTCGAAATACATTACACTCAATGGGCCGAAATTCATTAAACTCGCATATCTCAAAAACTGTTAGGCGTTGAATGTTGAAACTTTATATTTAGGATTGTTGTAACATCTAGTTGTGCACCTCCCCTTTCGGTTCCATTCGACTGAATAGTTTATCTACAGGACCGCCCAAAAGATTCGAAATACATTACGCTCTATGGGCCGAAATTCATCAAAGCGTTTTTTAGAGGTATTGGGCTATTTCAAACGACTCAGAAGTGATATATGCTGTAAAGAGTTAGAAAATGAATTTCTCCATTAAAAAAATTGTCTTTATCATTTATAGTTCTGCTACAGGAACACTCAAAAGATTTCCAATACATTACGGTCAATGGCAATTTTAGGGGCATTCATCCATTTCAAGCATAATACCGTCCTACCACATAAGTTAGGTAATGGTCCGACCACGGTCACGTGTCTCCCTCAAGAACTATGCCAAAAGTCGCCAAGCTTGGCGACTTTTGGTGTACGTGTGTGCATATTTAACTCTCAAATCTCAAAAACTATTATGAAATTTCATATATAAGAATGTTGTAACATCTAGTTGTGCATCTCAATTTTTTGGTTCCAATCTACTGGAGAGTTTATTTACAGGACCACCGAAAAGAATTTCAGTACCTTAATGTCTATGGACATCTTCATTATAATACAACTGTAGACAGTCATTGTTTGGTACATACCCAAAATCTCGCCGTCTGTCCTCGACCTTGGCGAGTTTTGGCGAAATATCGCCAAATTCGGCGATAGTCAGTCATTTGGTCCATGCCCAAAGTATCGCCATTTGTCATCGTTCTTGGCGAGTTTTGGCGAAATATCGCCAAATTTGGCGATAATCTGTCATTGTTTGGTTTATGCTTAAAATCTCGCCAAATGTCGTCGACATTGACGAGTTTCGCCGAAATATCGCCAAATTTGGCGTCAAAAATTATTTCCTATTTTGTATAACTCTAAAATTTTAACCCGTAGATTTTTTAACTTTGTATTTAGAACTATTGTAAAATCTAACTGTTTTCAATATCTTTTTTGACAGCAATCGACTGAGAATTTATTTACAGGGTGAGCCAAATGACTTTAAATACATTGAGTTGTATAGATGCATTCAATTCATTGAAAGTCTGTGGTCAATGACTACTTTGGCTATCCCCAAAATCTCGCTGACTATCTCAAGTTTGTCGGCTTTTGGTGAAATATCGCCAAATAAAGTGTCAGAAGGAAATCTTTCAAATTGAACTCAGCTTGGCGATATCGAAATATTTGGCTAGAAATCGCTAAACCTTACTATTATTGATATTTTATCTCTTTCAAACAAATAAATTTAGAGGAAGTGCGTCGAAAATATTTTTGATCTAATGGACGTGCAAGGAAGTCATGTGTTGGACACATCAGATTTTTTATTTATAGTTTTAAAAAGGCTTTCAAAAATTCTGGTATTGAATATTTAGAACTTTAATGTTATTTTTTGTTAGTTTTGACTTTTTCAATGATGTGCATTTTCGAAATGCTCCGTGCGCATCACATTTTGTCGTATTTCTTTTAAATTTCTCATGAATGTTTAGAATGGTATCTTGAATATAATTTCGCAAGTTTTCCTGTAATAATAATAAATTGGGCAAGATTTATACATGTTAAATGAAATAAAGCAAGCTAAAACTCTAAAATATAGCATTTTATCATGAAATATTTTTTTGCAACTAAATAATTATGCATGCACAATTTAATGAAGTTTACTCACGAAAGAATACTCACTTTCAACTTGTTTAGAGAAATTCAGCTGTTTAAAATGTGCAGTATGCACCTGGAGCATTTTGAAAATTCGTTGTTTTGAGTTTATTTTCATCAAAAAGTGCCTTTTTTTGTCCAGAAATAATTATTTCTGACATTTGAATTTGATAAAAGCATTTTAAAATGTGCCTTGTTAATCCTTCATTACCTACAGTGTTAAAATTGGGAAAAAAAAAGTCAGATTTAAAGTCCCTTCCCCCTCAATAGAAAGATTTAAAATGTATACTAGCCGTTACCAGGTATCTCTCTCTATTAAAAAAAAAGTAACGGCAGCCGTCGCCGCCGCTGTCAAGAGCTTGTTCGGCTATCTCCTCCTAAACCGCGGGGATTTGAGTTTCGACTAAGGTGTCCACGGATTCGAAAAATTCCGAGGAACCTGATAAGCTGACTTGAATTTCAAAAATCGAATTACTTTAGCATATATTAACAAAAAGATGAAAAAATAAACAATGTTTGCCAGATTTGGCCGAAAATCATTCATTCCTTTACAACAAAGCAATTCCAAGTATGTAGAATAGCGTGAAATTGACAAACACGAAGTAGAAATACACCCATTTTACGCCAAATTAAAAAGTATATGAAGTAAATAACGCAAAGTGTGTTACACAAAGTTGACAGTTTTCAAATAGTAAGTTTGCTTACACAACAGGAGTTTAGAATGAGCGATTATTCGTTTTACCAAAACAGAATAACTAATTGTAACTGATTTTAAAAGCGCCATCTTGGCATTAGGTACGATCGGGCAAAATGGTATCTTTTCAAGCAGGGTGAATTTAAACCGCGAGTTCCAAAATGTTAGAATACAGTATCTTGAAAATGAAAAATAATTAAACTGCAGATTATTTTAAAGCCGGTTCGGTCCAGGTGGAGTATTTTCTACCAATAGAAATATTTGGTGCCGTTAACTGTGCCATTATAGCAATTATAGTACACTTTGGATATTTGCCAGCGCGGCGAGATGATATAATTCGTGGTGCTAAATACGGCAATCTGCAAAGGATTATGTACATGAAAATATGGTTAACGGTTTTCCAGAAACATTACATGAGCAGTAATTATAGGTTTGAGCATGTGCAAATCGTCAAATAATGAAAAGTCGCCATTGGTGGAAAGCTATCCTAGCTGTTCCGTGGCTTGTATCAAAGAAAACATATGAAGTTCTGTTTTCTTAAGAGCTAATTATTAATTATACATATACGCAAGTCGCCAAATTATGAAAAATCACCATAATTGGCTAATACGCAAGGTGTTCCATGGTTTTCACATAATTAAAAATAGAGCGAAGTTTAAATTTTTATGTTCCAAGGAACATGCAAGAACAAGCAATGTGTAACTCTGTAGCATTCTATCTGATCTAACCTTTGGGTTTTGTTTGTTGAAATTATGCCTTTGTTTTACGAATAAGCCTTATTAGGGGCCGAATGCCTCATACGGAAAGCGAGCGTAGCGAGTCTAGGGGCCATTGCCCCTAGTTAAATTAAAAAAAAAAAAAAAACTGGTGGTACAATAATCATCCTAAAGCTAATACACATAAATTTGAAGGTAGCAAGAATCATTAATGTCCATTATATTAAAATAAATAATTTCTTTCAAATTATTACTTTCCGAACATGTAGCATGTAAGGAAAGTATTGTAATCATGAAAAAAATTGACTTTGAGATTTTGGTATATTTACACGCTTTGAGGTCTGCTGAATTCATTTATGCTATTTACAAGATGTGTGTGTGTGTGTGTGTGTGTATGTGGGTGAATACGATAGCGCCTAAAGGGTACATTTGATTGAGCTCAAATTTAATATATATGTACTAGCTGAAGTACCCGTTCTTCGCACGGGAATGAATGGACTTTTTGATATTACGATTTGTGGTGATTACTATTCATTGTAATAAACAGATATAGCAAAGTGGATATCACGTTATATTGTGTCCAATAATCATGCATACCGGATTGCAAGGCAATCGTTCGTACGGTGCAGAAGGCCATGCAGCGTAGCGCAATCTAGTGGCGAGTTTTAAGCAAAACGGATACGGCGAAAATATTTTTCGCATTCAGATATCGATGTATACGAATTTTCATGACGATCGGCTGGACAGTCCTGAAGTTCATGTGTTGACGCGACATCTAGTGGCAAGTTATAGGAAAATGGATAGCGCCAAACTCTTCCCCGTGTTCAAATATCTATGTATACCTATTTTCATAGCGATTATTTGCACAGTCAAGAAGTGATACACTGCAGGGCCATCTAGTGGTTCAATAAAGTAATGATTTGATACAGCGCCGTCAAGTGGCGAGTTATAGCAAAATGGATAACGCCAAAATATTCTCATTGTTCAAATAGCTATGTATACTGATTTTCATAGCGACCGTGTTCAACTATCTATGTATACCAATTTTCATAATGATCATTTGCACAGTCAAGAAGTGATACACTGCAGGGCCATCTAGTAGTTAATTAAAGTAATGATTTGCTACAGCGCCGTCAAGTGGCGAGTTATAGCAAAATGGATAACGCCAAAATATTCTCATTGTTCAAATAGCTATGTATACTGATTTTCATAGCGACCGTTTGAATGGTCAAGAATATGGCCTGCTGCAGCGTCATCTAGTGGCGAGTTAAAATAATGATGCATTGCAGTGTCATCTAGTGGTGAGTAACATCAAAAGGAACGCAGTTAGAATATATTCTTCGTGCTCAAATGTGTAAGTATAAAAAATTTTATGCCGATTGGTCGAACGGTATAGAAGTTGATGCTTTGCAGCGCCATTTAGTGGCAAGTTACAGCAAAACGGATAGTGAAAAATATTCTCCGTGTTCTAATATTCGCGTCTACCAAATTTCATCGAAATCGGTTGGACGATATTCGCATAGAAAACGGCTAAACGGAATAGAATTCACCGTTGTGCTGTGGCACCAAGTGGCAAGTTAAGGAAAACGGATAGCATAAAAACCTTCTCCATCATAAAAGACTTAGGTGAACCAAATTTCATCGTGCAACGGTGCTCAACGGTGCTAGAGTTTTTCAACCTCATAAACACATACCAACATTCATTTTTATCTCTAACCAGTGTCATTATATATACCAGTCTCAAATAAAATCCAGTTTCAAATCTAAGCCTCGCCAAAGTGCCAACATACGCCATTTTGCAAGAGTTTTTTTCAGGGAATCATTCAAAGCATTGACTTAGCAGCAATCAATATGGGAAATGGTTTGACAGCCAAAGAGTAGCACGCATTTATTTGAAAATTGGAATCCCTTAATACAGCCGTTTTTTTTTAAAATTATCAACTATAATGTGTTTTATTCATCGTTACTCCGATGTACTAAATGAGAAGATTTCAATTTTCTGAAATTTGGCGGAATTCCCCCAACTTAAATCAATGTACTCAATTGGCGAGAATTCTGAAGTTAGATCGCTTGAAATCCCTTAATAACTGCATTATTTCTTCACGGATCATTAAAATTTAACGCTGTATTCTAATAAAACCTTTGCACTTGTTTTCAAAAATCTATTTCCTTAAGCTCTCAATAAATTGCGCCAAGCCGAAAACTGTGCAAACCGCTAGAACTCACTTACTCAAAATCCATATTTCAGCCATTTTATTTTTTCGCCAAACTAAAAAAATTTACACATTAGCCTCGGAAATCTTCAATTCTTATTGTTTTGCGTGTAAAGCATTACATTCCTGCTCTGATTTCCCATGCACACGATATTATAATTTAAAAAAAAATAACCTTACGAATATAAACTAACAAAAAAAGAATCATTATTATTCTTTTATTTTTACTTTGAGAATTTAAAACATTTTATTCGGCAAAATCGCCACACATGGCAACCACGATCCTTATTTCACACTTTTTTCACTACAGGGGTTACAATTACGGAAAGCTTTTTGCGTGAAGAGCATAAAAAATCTCTTAAATTTCGGGAACGGGTGGACTTTCAAAGTTTTAAAGTGGACTACGATTTATTCTATATTATTTTACATATCTGTGCTAAATTTCAGGCCGATAGGTTCATTTTTGTGGATTTGTATACGAATCAAATCCACAAACAAACAAACAAACAAACAAACAGAATTTCATTTTTACTTTCCGAACATGTACCATGTAAGGAAAGTATTGTAATCATGAAAAAATTCGACTTCGAGATTTTGGTGTATTTACACGTTTTGAGGTCTTCTGAATTCATTTATGCTATTTTTATGAGATGTATGTATGTATGTGTGTATGTGTGTGTGTGTGTGTGTGTGTGTGTGTGTGTGTGTGTGTGTGTATGTGTGTGTGTGTGTGTGTGTGTGTGTTTGTGTGTATGTGAGTGAACACGATAGCTCCTGAACAGGACATGCGATTGAGCTCAAATTGGGTATATATGTTATAAACCACCGTCGCAAGACCGGTATTGATTTTGGTGTGTATAGGACTTACAGCTTTTCTACAGGGCTACGACAAAGATTTCTTTTACATTATGGCCTATGGAGGAAAATTTTGGAAAGTGCGCTAGCGTTTAAACGGTACATTCGATTGAGCTCAAATTGGGTATACATGTTATAAACCACCATTGTAAGACCGGTATTGATTTTGATGTTTATAGGACTTATAGTTTTTCTACAGGGCTACGACCACGATTTCTTTTACATTATGGCCTATGCGGAGAAATTCTTGAAAGTGCGCTAGCGTTTAAACGGTACATTCGATCGAGCTTCAATTTGGTATATATGTTTGAATTATTCATCGATTAAAATTTATTTAAATGTTTGGTAATGATCTTAATCGTAAGTGTTCGGAAAGTCGAGTGGAGTCACTCCAGATTTTTATTTATAAGATTATAAACCACCGTCGCAAGACCGGTATTGATTTTGGTGTGTATAGGACTTACGGTTTTTTTTTCACAGGGCTACGAAAAAGATTTCTTTTGCATTATGGACTATGAACGGAAATTCATGAAAGCGAGCTAGCGTTAAAAGGGTGCATTAGATTCAGCTCAAATTTGGTACATAGTTATAGACCACTGTCTTAAGATTGGTATTGAGTTTATAGTGTTTATGGGACTAAGTTTTTTTTTTAAAGGGCCACGAAAAAGATTTCTTTTACATTTTGGCCAATGGACGTCATTTCTTGAAAGCGCGCTAGTGCCTAAGCGGTGAATTCGATTGAGCACAGATTGGGTATTTATATAAAAAGTCACAGTCGCGTGATCTGCTTAGATTTCGGTTTCTGTAGAGTTGGTAGTTTGTTCACGGAATTGCAAAAAATAATTCTTGTACATTACGGCCTATGGACGCAAATCATTTAAAATGATCTAGTATCTAAATGGCGCATTCGAAGATATTAAAATTGGGTATGTATGCTATACGTCACCATCGCACAACATGTATAGATTTTGCTGTGTATAGGACTTATAGTTTTATAACAGGGCAACAAATAAGTGTTTTACTTTCCGAACATGTACCATGTAAGGAAAGTATTGTAATCATGAAAAAATTCGACTTCGAAATTTTGGTGTTTTTACACGTTTTGAGGGCTTCTGAATCCATTTATGCTATTTTTACGAGATGTATGTATGTATGTGTGTATGTGTGTGTGTGTGTGTATGTGTGTTTGTGTGTATGTGAGTGAACACGATAGCTCCTGAACGGAGCATTCGATTGAGCTCAAATTGGATATATATGTCATAAACCACCGTCGCAAGACCGGTATTGATTTTGGTGTGTATAGGACTTATAGTTCTCCTAAAGGGCTACGACAAAACTTTCTTTTATGTTATGGCATAATGGCATATGGGGAGACATTCTTGAAAGTGCGCAAGCGTTTAAACGGTGCATTCGATTGAGTTTCAATTTGGTATATATGTTTGAATTATTCATCGATTAAAATTTATTTAAGTGCTTGGTAATGATCTTAATCGTAAGTGTTCGGAAAGTCGAGTGGAGTCACTCCAGATTTTTTTTACATTGTAATGGACGGAAATTCAAGAAAGTGAGCTATTATCTATAGAGCGCATTCGATTGAGCTCAAAGTGGGTAAGTATATTATAGATCACGGTGTCATGATTTGCGTAGATTGTGGTGAGTTTAGATCTGATAGTTTGTTCACAGGCTTGAAAAAAGTAATTCTCGGCCTAAGGACGCAAATCATTTAAAGTGAGCTAGTGTCTAAATGGCGCATTCGATTTACATCAATTTAGGTACGTATGTTATAGGTCACTGTCATACATACTGCATAAATTTTAACGAGTGTACGCCCTGCAGTTTTTTACAGGGCTGCAAAATAGTATTCTTATGCATTTCGGCCTATACACTCAAATTATTTAAAGTGCACTAGTGCCTAAGCACAGATCCGATTGAGTTGAGTGAAGTTTATTTAAATTCTCGATAAATATCAAGTGTTCGGAAAGTCAAGTGGAGTCATTCCAGATTTTTATTAATATATGTACACTGCGTCACGTTCAATCCAGACAGTTCATTTTGCATTGATAAAAAAATTAAGATTATTATTTTACAAACATAAATTTATTGCGCTACCATTTTTACTACATGCAAAAAAGTGCTTTGTTGAATTTAACAAAATTTGTTAAACGGCTTAGTAGCTTCGTTTTGTTGATTCATTGATTCAACAAAAGTTTGTTTGATTCAAATAAATTGATTTAGCAAAATGCCTTTTTGACTTATCAAAACATTTCGCTAAAACTCAACTAATAATAACTGAAATCGTTCGACCATCAAATTACGCATATGTCAAAAACATGCGAAAGGCAACGCAAACTAGATCCAAAGTAGAAAATTCTTCTTTACACCAGAGCAGAACATTTACACTAATGCGTCTGACAACATGTTTATCTCAGAATCAAATACATAACTATATAACTGGGTTTTTCTGAGTTAGTTGAAAGTTTCAGAGGTAAGTCTAAATACTTTATTTATTCATCAAAGTGTACATTTTTATTTTACTGTTTTGATAAAGATTTAGTTTAAAGCAACTCATATTTTGACAATTTGGAACAAATTTCTTAAAGCAACAAGAACGACGTCTGTGATCATGATAAAATAAAATATCTTTATATTTTTAATGAAACTTTTATAACGACTGTTAAAGAATTAGAATTTTAAAGTGAAAAATGTTGATCAGACTGTAAGTTAATTAATCTTCCCCGATGGGACTTGATCAACCCTTTTTCGAGAATGAAGAGAGACTGATGGAGGGGTGGGGAGAGAGGCGGAAGCTGAAATATTCTGTTTACACAGTTACGATAAACCAGCTTTTACTTGTAGCATTAAATCTGAAACTGCACGCCGAAGTTGTAAATATCAAGTATGTCCATAGATGCAATAAAAACGAGACAACGCGGGTGAAAGAACATTAAGAAGAAAATTTGCTTAACGGGTTTATTTATTTATCTATTTATCTTTTATTAAAATGGAACCTTGATTATTATTTAGTATTAAAGATACGTTTTTATTTTATCAGGAACGGAAGCTGACACTAGACGCAGTTGTAGATATGAAGTAGGAAGAGCGATTTTGACTGCCTAACTGTTTTATGAACCAAAAAATAACAATATTACTAGTAAATAAATAAAAAAATGCTGATTCGAATATCTTCAAGTTAAAATTTTAGATTTATAAAATAAAAATCTTGATGAGTAAATAAATTAAGTAGTCTTAGCTCTGAAATTTTCAATCAGCTGTTTGGTGGATTGAAAACATAGTAAAAATACATAGTAAATTCAGCAAAATATTCCTTTTAAATGAGCCATGAGCATGGCTAACAAAGAAATTTTGTTAAATCAAACAAATAACTTGGTTGATTTTAACCAAATAAACCATTTTCCTAGAGGTTCACTATAACCGAAGTTGACTGTACATTTAATGCGTCGACACTATTTGTTTTTCTTACTTCATTACGTTCGAAAGTGTGCCATAATCCATGTGTCGGCCCTAGTTGTTTTCCTTGTTCCGGTATCTTAGAAAGTGTATCATAATCTAAATATCGGACCTATTTGTCTTACTTATTACTATTACGTTGGAAAGTGCATCATAATATATGAGTATGCCGTATTTGTCTTACTTGTTTCATAAAACCTTGTTTTGGAATTGAAATCTGTATTACAATCGCCTACTAAGACTTTTACAATCTTTGCCAGGCATATTCTAACCATACTTCACATTTTTTTAAACATCAATATTGACACCTTTATAGATACTAATTTATACTCCCATTAACAGTAACAGTAACTCATTAAATAGTAGAGATTGGCAGCTTCTCGCCAAATATAGAAGGTACCGCCAAGCTGGGTTCAGTTTGTGAGATTATTCTTTTTGGTATCAAACTTAATGATAAATCGACAAAAGTGGCCATTATTGGTGACTTTTGACATTTAGCTGGCAACTCTTAAAGTGATTCGCCGTTTTCTGAGTAACAAAAATCCCTGTCTAAAATTAATAGCACTTAAATGCTAAAAAAAGGTAATGCATTGTTAACTGTAAACATAAGCAAACAGTCGTCATATTTTGTTGCTAGTTTTACTAGTACTAGATTTATGGATTTCTTATTCCATAAAATATAAATTATAGAATGTTTAATTCTCTGGCAGTAAATTATGTTAAAATTTTACACTCAAGTTATTTGAAGTGCACTCTCGACTGATAACTGCATTCGACTGGTTTGAATCAAATTTATTTATTTAAACGGTTGGCAAAGATCAAGAGTTCAGAAAATCGAGTTGAGTCACTTCAGGTATTTTTAGCTTCTTGATTAATTTCCGTAAAGTATTGTAGTTAATTACTCTCAGACATCAGATTTTATTATCGATCTTGCTGCTGTATAAGCTTTAAAATATTCCATGTTTCGCATAAAAACAAAACTTTAATTGCAATCAAAAGAAATAAAAACAAACTAAAGAAAAACTGCATTCATCTTTATTTTTTCATTGATTCGAATAAATATAACGAATTATCAGAAGTATGAAACCTAATGGAGTTCAGATATTGAAAAGTATTGTTTTGTTTTTTACGAGAACTTTTTTTTCTACCTTAGAATGCTAAGATTCACGAATTATAAATAGAAAATGAAGTTTGTTTTACCCATTGATTATTTCATGCTTTGAGAAAACAGATTATTAATTAATGTAAAAATTCTGTGCAATATTTTAATTTTACAAATACCAGACGATGTGAAAACAAATTAATTCAAAATTTGAAAAGATGAATACTTTTTAGTAGGAGCAAATTTTATATTCTGGGGAAGATGAGTTTTGAAGTAACTTTAACAACCTAACAATAAAATCTTTTTTTAAAATTCATTTAGTATGTGTGCATGGGGTGGGGGGATGGAGTTTAATAAATAAAGAGCATGGAAGAGAAACGGCTAAGCCATGTATTCTGACTACTGATTATTTAAAATTTCGTAGAAAGGAATTTATTAATTAAAAATTTGAGTTCGATTAGAAACATCAATTTTTTTTTTAAATTTGAAATTTTGATTTATCGTTTTGACAAGTATGAGAATTTTTTTATTATTCGTGACTTTAAAGCTCAGAAATTTATAAATAAAGCTCATAGAGAAAGTAATTAAAAAGTATTTGTGATAGAGGAACATTTCGATTTCAATTTTTGATATGCTTTATACTTGCTTTATACTATATAGCTTTAACAGAGTGTTTAAAGCGTTTTAAAGTTACATACATGACCATTATGTGTCAGCATTTTTGAGCTTTGGCTTTCCATGTTGCATTTTTCTTCTGATCGTATAAAACAATCTTTTTTTTCTCTTGCTTCGAATCTTGCTCATAATATCATAATTTTAAAGTATTTCTTATTTTGCCAACAATTAATCAAACATTCCGCCTTTTTCAATGCTTGATTGCCTCTGATTTCGAAAATTATTTCTTTTGACAATTTTTGATTCCTTTTTTAAATATAATATGATAAGCACGAAAACGTAGCTTGGTGCAGAAGGTAATAAATAAGCTTAAAAAACATCGTTATAAGAAAAATAATACAAAAATTAAAATAGCAGATCGGTTACGACATGTATGACACACCGTCGTCAGTGCTAGAATGAGTTTCCTGCTTTCCTAGATCCTTTCCTTCATAGATACCTCTTCTGAATCCCTGCTTTCCTATTAACCCAAGTAAAGACGACCTTGAATTCCCACTTTTCCGATATAAACAGAAGAAATTTTGGCCATTCTCATTTTAGCATTGATGTTATTTTTTGATGCTTATTTATTAATCTAACATGGCCACTTGGTCCTAGCATCTACCAAAATAATTTTGATATACACATTAGGACGCTATTCCTATTTTTCGCTACTTCCGATTTTGGACACTTTTTAGATAGCAATTGGATGTGAGGACGTTGTGATGCAGTTCATCACCTATTTTTAATTAATTCTGATTTTCCCTTTTCTATTCTAAATATAATACTCGTTGTCATTTTTAATACCCATCTCTATCAGTTATGCTATTTTAATTCTGTTTTGTAAATTAAATTGGATTTTAACAGTTAATCTTCTTTATCAGGTGTCCTCGTGTCCTGTCTATGCTATTCTCTGGAATTTTCCCACGAGGCTTCTGCAAATTTTCTTGCGTTGCAAGCAGACTTCGTGCGATTACACGATCGTCTGTAATCGATTACAAGAAATGAAATGGATTACGATTACTATCAATTTACATAAATATTATGGCTAGTGAATGTTAATTTAGTAAAATAACTGTAATCTTGAAGTTAAAGATATCAAATATCAAAAGAATTCTATAATAATGCAATTTTATCATAGCATTTTTGTAAAATTTGTAAAATATTATTTTAGTCATCGATTACAGTCGATTGTAATCGGCACGAAGTCTGGTTGCAAGTTCTTCTTGCTCATTCCTTCTTGGCGAACTCATATTTAAATTTCATTGTAACTCATTTTCTTTTAATCTGGCCCAAAAGTGGGGACATAATTTGATGCTCGTATTTTTTCGAGAAAACCCTACATTAACCAATAGGGCCACAGAAAACTCCATATATTACGTTCTAGTTAACCGGTTTTGATGAAGCAAAATGTAAAATTTATTTATTTGACGCGTAGAATACTAATTTTAGACTTGTTTTATCCGTAGAAGAGCGGGTTACCTCTAAAATTCGTACCAATATGTATATTTAAACATGTATTTGTTGAACAATGTTTAATTAAAAAAAAAATAAAAGAAGAAGAAGAAATCAGTAATGACATTAAATTGCACAATGCTTTTAAGAATTTTAAAGCTGGAATTTAAGTTTAAACATAAAATGATCATCCAAAAAATAAAATACCCAAAAATATCACCTTTAACTGCATTTGCATATTCGAGGAGCGAGTAATTTTGAAGATAAAGGAAGATAAATGTGCAAATATGCCCAAGGCAGAGTTTTAGATTAAAAATATTTTTAAGTACTCACTGAATCAGCAAAAATGTTATTATTCAATCTAAAATGTCGTGAATCTTAGAATTCTTGGAGGCAAAAAGAGATTATATAGCAGTTAAATTCTCATAATTTCGTCTGTCAGAAAGAGTTATGTCTTTCTATGCAGAAATACGCTAAAGAATCAAATTAAATTATTTTAGATTCGTGGAAATTAATTTGAATAGTGGGAAAATAAATAATTTCACAAGTGCGAGAGGTAATTTTCTAAAATTTGAAGAGAAGGCACACAATGACCGAAAAAACATTACAGTTTCATATTTTAAATTTATAAATTTTTAAGATTGTACGGCATTTTCGATAGCACAGATGCAGAGCGCATGTTGTATATACTAGTCTTTGATGAGTGCCATATCTGACAAGAACATGCTACATGTCCGTCATCGTCGGAACATTAGATTTTTTTTAACTTCATCATTTTTACAATAAAAAAAGTAGGGATGGACGCGAGACGAAAAATTGGCGTCTCGCGTCTCGCAAAACAGCCGAAAAGCTTGTCTCGTCTCGCAAAAATCCCTATATCATAATGTTAAAACTGTTTGTCTCGTCTCGCAAAAAAGCTGTAAATCTCTGTCTCGTCTCGCAAAAAGTCGTCTCGCGTCCATCCCTAAAAAAAAGGATATATTTCAAAAAATGTAAAAAAAAAAAAAAAAAAAAAAAAAAAAAAAAAAAAACAACAACTCCAATTTGCGATTAGTTACTAATGACGAATGGTGACGTCACTACCATGTATAACATTGATTTATAATAATGGTGAACATACAATTGAACAATAAAAAAAAAAAAAAACCTCAAAAGAAACTGGAGTTTAAAAGATGAAGTAGTTAAAATTTTGTAAAGTAACTCTCATGAAAGATACTTATCAATCAGGACGCACGTTTCTGCGATTGCTGTTTGTGGATTTCAGCTGATGAAGGGCGAAAATTTTTCTTTCGAAACGAGCATTGAGATTGATAAGTACGTTCCATGTGCGTTATTTCACAAAGTTTTAATTAAGTTTCTTAGAGGTTTTCATTGAATAAATAGAAAATATAACTAAATTAATTTATTAGTCAATCATCACTTGTAATTGAATGATTATGTTTTAACTCATTAAAAAAATAAAATAAAGAACATCAGAAGATTCTTGTGTGCTTGCATTGCTAGTAAACAAAACTTCGCTGTTGCCGTCTTTCCTTTAGAAATTAAGCTCGATTTTCAGACCACATAAACGTTTTATATACAAAGATAATTAAAGTGGCAATAAGTTTGCACCTGCTTAACAAATTTTATAATTCTTAGATCGATTTTTGTTCACACACTTTCTTGTAAAACTCCTTTTTTCCATAAACAGTAAAAATGCAGTAAAATGGAAAAATTTTCTTGCACTCTCAAATCATATTAGCTAATACTTTAAAGTCGTTTATTACAATCAAGAACTTTGCTCTTTAGACTGACTGCCTTTTGAATTTTGATCAAACGGATTGAAAAAAAAGACATTTTTAAAAATCAGGAATAGGAATTGAAGATTGTTCTTGAACTTTTCTTCACTCTAAAACTGCTTTATCAGTATAAAAGGATATGACGCAATAAAATATATCTAGTCACTGCTGTCTTTACAACGATATACAGCTATAGATGTGTACATACTCATTGAAAAGTAATGTAAAAGAATGCGTAAATACCAAAAATAAAAATATGTCTATGCCACAAACTCGAATATTATTTGTTTGAAAATAGTCACTGTTTACATTTTACTGCATCACAACGCTATACACAGTAAAACTAGTTTTACAGGCAATGAAATTCCGTTTATGAAACATTTTCAAACTATTATTCGAATTTCTAGTCCGATTATCAATAGTTTACATTTACTTGCCACATAGCATAATTTCAGATTTTATTTTATTTCATTATCATTTTTCAGGAATAGAACAAACATTTTCTCAATTTTTTACAAAATCTCAAAATCTATGAAATATTTTGAAGTACTTTGATGTCTATAGTTTAAGTTTTATTTCATTCCCTTCAATGGTTTATACGTGATAGACAAACAAATATTTACACATTTTGAATACCTACATTTTCGCAAAATCCCAAAATCTAATCAAAAATTTTCAAAACCTTCACCTATCATATCGCCAAATTTCATTTCGTTTGCTTCAGTCGTTCTGACGTGATGTGTGAAAAAAAATTACAAAAGATTTTCGAAACATTTCAAAATCTAATGAAACTTTATAAAACATATTGCTGCCTATAGTTTCAGTGATCAACTATCATGCCACCAAATTTCATTTCATTTGCTTTAGCCCTTATTAGGTGATGTGCGAACAAATATTGCAGTTTGAAACAACTTTCGCAAAATCGCAAAATCTAATCATGATTTAAAAAAAAATTGAGGAGGGGTTAGGGGGGGTGGGTGTGAGGTGTTTGGATGTCATAATAATTTTTATGTATGAAATTATAGGTTTGTGGTAATTATAATGCGAAACATAAATTTAACTCTCTAAATTTGCTAATTTTCTTGAAGATACAGCATCTATCGTTGTACCGAAACGCGTTGTTGATTGAAGTCGAGAAGTATTCATAGTTAGATCAAATTTTTCTTTTAAAAAATCAACTAACGACTGAGATTCTTGAGAGCGAAAATTAACATTAAAATCTCCAGTAAGAATCATCGGTAATTCATGATAATTACTTAGAATCCAGGAAATGTTCATGTTGTAGTATTATTCTTTAACTGTTTTCGTATACCATTGTTCCGTCTGGAGGTTGGGTCTAATGGGGGGGGGGGGATGTCCGTAGTCTAGTATTATACTTTAACTGTGTTCTTTAATTGATGTTTTCCTCTGTTTGTGGGGTTCGAATGCAGGTAGTGTAATTTTTGTTGTGTTTTTCTATCACAGTGTTCTTAAGCGTTGATTTCGTCTGCTAGTAGGTTTCGAATTATTATTCTGTATCCATGTTTTTAAACTGCAGGTTCTGTCTATTGTTTGGGATTGATTGTAGCCAGGGTCCGTTTCTTACGTACTAACATTTCTTAAAATACATCTTTTGGGAAAAATAATAACAGACGCGACATACATAATATTTAGGAGTCTAACGGCCAATGCAACTGGCATTTGACAAATAATAATATCACTTCACTTCGAAACTATTGCCTATATTCACTACGAAATAGTATTATAAGACAATTATGTAATTAAAACACGTCTGAAACCAGTAATTACTATATATCACGCTCATAAGTCTACGCATTTAATTTTTTGAAGTTTTGATAATTCAACGATCTCCATTTACTTCGCCTCGATGGAAATATAAACAACCTGAGATGCGAAGTTACCCAGTGTGCGTAGCGCCATCTGTTTGCAACAACGGCGTTATCCAACTTTCTAAGCGAAGTGTCCCTCCGATAAATTTACCTTCGTGGGATCGAAGTATGATCCTCCAACAGTGTTCTTAAACGAAAATTTCCTTCTGCTGTTTAGGTACATTTGCAGCCACTGTTCCTTTAATTGTGGTGTTCCATCTCCTTGTTCTTAAACCGATGTTCTGCCTTGAAGTTGGGTTAGAATCCAGGAAAAATGTTCTTAAACTGGCGTTTCCAACTACTTTTCCGGTTCGATTGCAGCCAGGTACCATTTCTTTGTGCTTTTCCAAGACCTTGTATATTAGTCATCTAAAAATAAGGATTATCGACAACCTCCTGTGAGGTTGGCATTACATGTAAAATATTATGTTGGATGTACCTTCAAAACGCTTATTGATATATAAATAAAGATTGATGTCTCAAAGAAATGGCGAGAAATCGCCGTTTCTTTCCCTAACAGGTTCCCCGTATTTTTACACTATGAATGTTAAAGCGTATCAAGAGTTAGTCAAAATACTAACCCAGCTTTCTAGTAAGCGGACGCCAAATATTAATCACTGCACCAAGTCGTTTATTTTAAAACGCGTTTGCCATTTGTATGTTCATCAAATACCACCACGGCAGCAATAATTCTATGTCTGAAAATAAGTACTAGCCACAATCTAACGATACACAATCAAGAAAATTAACGTTAGACCTCTTAAAAACAATTTAATTCAAAAGTTATTTCCCAACGGAAATCTTCACAAACTCCTCAGAGAGTATAGAATTTTACAACTAGTTGCCATCGGCAAAACGAGATATTTAAATACATATTTTGTGGATAACGTTGCCATCTCAAGAAAAACTAAATAATGATAGTAATGATAATGCATTTTCAACAATGAAGTCCGCGAAAGGAGCGAGCGGTCAAAAATGTAGGATTTTTCGTGATTCTTCTTTTTCAGGCGCACTTGCCGTGGAGTATATGACATATACGTCACTTCCTTTACTGAGCGTTACTTCCGTCAGAAAAAAAATCTGAGTTACCCCCTAGTCGCGACTAAAGAAGTTTTACTTCAAAAATTGACGTAGTTGAAGTTCAGCGACCTCCTATTTTATTACCAAATTTCATTTCATCCAAACAAATTTCCCGTCATTTTTACGTCATTGCTTTACAAAGAAAATTAGCATATTTTTCTACTTCTTAGATGTTAATTACTGGAGCGAAAATTTTTTCCTCGATGTCAATTACTGGTGTCGCCACCATGACATCATATAAAACAGAAAAAATTAGAAACTACTAGTATCCTGTAATAAATTATATCCTGCATGAATTTTCAAAGTTCACTTCAGTTTTGAAAACAAAACTTTTGTTTCAAGATAGTTTTAGTAATTAGCCATTGCTAGTTAATGCTTATCATTGCTTTTAACGTGTCAATTACTGGTGAACTTACCCTAGTTCAAGAAATTTTATTTTATTTAGTTTTCCCCCCGAGCGGCAAAAGTTTTCGTCCCTAGAACTCGGCCTGGTTCCAAACGATTTATTAGACACTGTTCATCCCTTTATAAGCACGTGAAGAAAAAGCCATTAGATGTTAATAAAACGGAAGCTTGAGAAGTCACAAAAGCTGCGGCTTCTTAAAAAATGTCTTTTCTTACAAATTAAACTTTAGAAAGAACTTATGTATATCCCATCAAAAACGTGTTTGATTAAATTTCCAAAGTAGATTTCGTATTCTAAAAATCATTTATTACAAACCATTACATCATTAATAAAACGAAAAGCTAATCGAGTAGGTTAGTTTAAACTAGGTTCTGTGCAATTACAGTTTTTCATATTCCTGTCAAGATGTACTTTTATCAAACACTAATAAATTATTCTCAAAGCTAAAATAGGAAATTTTCACTTGTACTTGAATATTTTTTTGAGAGGGTGTACATTAAAAATAGAAAATTTAAATTTGTTTGTGAATTTTATTTTTACAATATTTACTACACTAATATTTAAAGCTCTATTTAATTATGAGTGACACAAAGAATTTTAAATTGTTCAGAAACCATGTTACATAACTTTAAAAAGGCTTGTTGCCAAAAAATGTAAATGAAATACTTTTACGTGTAAAACAAGCAATTAAACGACGTTCAGCTGCAACTGACAGATCCGTAGTATGTATAATAATGGATCAAATAAAGACAAATGAGTACAATTTCAGAAGTGCGCCTTAAAAGAAAGACTCACTAATGAAAGAATTACCCCACACAAGAGTTATTAAAGTACAAAGACGCTCATTAATCATGGAGTTTTCAAACGGTAACGGATTTTTCCCCGCAAATAAAATGAAAAGTTGTAAATATGTTTCTTTTAAAAATAATGAAATGTGCAAGAAGTTCCGATAGAAATCCTAAAATTTATGTGCAAATCGATAGAGCAAGCATTTAAAAACAAAATTAATTTTGTGTTTTTAAGTTCGCATCACCTGCCATTATAAAACTTCTGTATTTTTTAAAATGTAAATTGTTTTATAGGTTCTTTGGTTCAAGAGGAGAGAGAATCAGCGTCGGTTAATGGTACATATATTTGCAGTTGAAGTTTGATGCATTTTCAGTTTATTTACAAACTAAATATTTAGATTTTTACCTATTTATTATTATTATTATTATTATTATTATTATTATTAGTAGTAGTAGTAGTAGTAGTAATAGTATTCAAGAAATTGTTTTCAAACAACACATTGTGAAAACAGAATATGCTACTATAACTGTAATTAATGTTCATCATAAGAAAGTAAACACCTCATTTTTAATTATTAAATGTTTGACTGAAAACACATTATTAATTAAAATGTGTACACAGAATTAAGTAGAAATGCAATTTTCACATATTAAAAAAAGCCATTGATGGCAAAAATAATTTATTTAAATTGAAACTTAATTTTCGTCTGACAAAAGAATGGAAAGACGAACAGAAACCTAAACGAAAAAAACAAACAGTTTTTAAAAGTTAATATTTGATGTAATAAAAAAAAAAATAAACACTCTTTTAAGTTCCTAAACATATTATATAAAATTTATGTTACGTTTGTGGAAATTTTAAGTTGTTCTCACATTAAAGTTCTTGTAAATTCTGGTTTGTTTAAAATGGCTCTGTTTTCAATTCAAAATTTTCTGTTCTAAAAATATATTTTATGATGTTAATGCGCAGCATGGCTTTAATACATTCCAGTATTTTAAAATGCACTTGTTGCCGTTTATCCTTAATTATAGGAAGATCGGGTAGTATCGGCTACATAAACTTATTCCATATTTTAAAATATATTTCGCAGGTCAGTTGGCCAAATTACATGCCACAAACAAAACATTATAGTTCTGTAAAAAAAAAAAAAAAAAAAAAAAAAAAAAAAAAAAAAACTCTTAAAACACACTTCTCTATCATAAAAATATGTCTTTTTTTACACTTTTTGTCGTTTCTTTCTTTTTTTTGTTGTTGCAATTTTTATTAATTTTACTGGTGGAGGCTTGAATTGGCCGCGAAGAAAATGTGCAAGTAGAGACTTACTAGTGATTATGCAAACAACTTTTTATCATCAAGTGAGTTATTTTTCAGAAAATTATCAATTATTTATTTATTCATTTATCAAATACCAGCTACATCGGCCTCTAAGCCATAAAACTTGAGAGTATTTTGAGTTTGAGAGTATTTCTCAACTCTTAGAAAAAAAACTAGTTTTTTTTACACGCGTCCAAGTGGCCTGCCGTCATTGGTCGACCAGTCACGCAACGGATAATCAACAACACCAATACGGTACAAATGGATACGTATGTAGGCAGTCATGTCCCATACAGAGTCTAAATGTACAGAGTCCCGTAGAGAGGTGGGTGATCTGGTTCAACAGTGGCATTCACAGAGATGAAACTTCCCGACTCTCCAGAACTTGCACGAGAGGCAAATTCCTTAAAAAATATTGTCAGTATAAGAGAATTCAAGAGCTTTATTATATAAGAACCATGTTCATTGCAGGGTTTGTAATAACTGTATTTTCCTTCTTGGCAAGCAGATCTGCCATTTTGTTTCAATGAACTGTGCAGTGAGAAGGGATCCATTGGAAAGAAATTCCGACATACTTACACTCCCAAACACATTGGCTCTTACACTCTTGGTTTCAAGAGATGGCCTGAAATGCAGACATCGAATCAGAAAGGAAAATTCTCCTTTCCAAAGGAATTCTGATGCAGTGATAGTTACTGCAGTGCCACAAAGATGGCTTTCAGTTCCTCGTCAAAATGAGTACAGTATGCTCCAACCGGAAGCTAGAAACAAAAGAGTTTACTGTAAATTCCAGAGCCTGTTCCTAGGCTTCTTCCTGAAAGAGAATCATCCGTGTAGACACGGAGCCAATCTGCAGCAGGAAAACATTGCTCAAGAGTTTCTAGGGCAATGGCAGCTCATTCTTTCTTGCTCACCCATCTCCAAATCCAGCCTCACATTTAGAAATATTTAATCTTAGGGATTTGGTAAAAACATCAGTTCTGGCTTCAGTTTTTCAATTTCTCTGTCTGATTATAAGCAAGTGACCTATTGTATGAAACCCTTTTGTGTTTTCAGATTTGGCTTTTGTGTAAAACCATTACTTCACAGCAGAAATTTAAAATTGGTTGGACATACATTTTGAATGTGATGGTTAAGTTTTCTGTACAACATCCTCACTTTACCCATGTAAGACGCTTTAGGATAGGCAATCTTCGTTCAGCTTTGGCAATGACATGCTCAGCATGTTTTCTCTAATTTAGACGGTTGCCAAGACAACTGCAAGTTTATATCCAAGATAAGTAGCGTTTTCAGTTTGCCGTTTGCTTTAAAAGTGATCCTTCGAAATTAGCCTACGTTGAATAAAAGTATGTATATTAAAGCGGATTTAATATATAAGAAAGTGGTGTAAATTTGAAAATTTAAAGTATCAGTTTCTGAAATTTTAAAAATTCGTTTTATAGACAAACGCATTAAGTATTTACATTTTTCGGTAAAAATTCCCACTTCTGATGTAGTTTACCTATAATTTACAGAAAATAAAAGAATTCCATATGAATGTAATTCTAATCAACATTAATCTATGTCCGATACATCCCGCAACACCTCTGCTCGATACAGCCCGAATATCGAAAACCCAAGCATGGATCGCCGGGTACGTATAAAATAATCTGAAAGAGATTTACGTTCCATGAATTATGGGACAATAAATGTGTCTTCTTTTGCAACGATAAACAAAAGAAACAATTTATACTCATTTTCAGGAAGCATTACGACAGAATAAAGTTATCTTCGTTAACCCAAAACATTTGTAATTCCCAAATTTTGCTGTTATACGTCAACAACACACTATTACTTGACTAAATATGGGGATACCTGAACTTTCTTCTTTCACCCAACACATGAATATTATTAGAAGTCTTGCTTCTTCAGCAAAGTTAGAAGCCACACTTGTCCGATACTAGACGCTGTTCATACTATCTGAGATCTTACCCCATTCAGATATACAATTCAATAAGCAGAAGTATTATTAAAGAGATATTCTCTTTCAGGAATAATGCTAATTTATTAAATCTACAGTTTTGTGATATACATTTTTTATGAGTGCATAGTTTACGTGAAGATAATTTGGAAAGTTTTGCTACACTTTCCAAATTGATTACGCCTCTAACGAAACTTTCCTGGAAATAAAAAATTCGATTTTCACTAGCCGAGAAATCAGTATAAGATAGAATTTGATTTTCCTAGTATCGAGCATAAATATAAATGGGAGACTTAATACTTGAGAGCTGCAAGTTTCTAATTGAATTAAACTAGAAGCTTAATCTGTATTCATTTAGATTCATTAGAAGCAGATCTCTAATCATTTTGTGAAGTCTCTTTTAATACATTTCTGATCTTTAATTCAGAGCCTGACTAAGGCAGATACAGGCAGGGCAGCTGCCCTGGGATTCCAATTATAAGGAGCCCCCCAAATTAAGAAATAACACGTATTGTAAATTGCAGAAATTTCTGAACTTTTTAAAAGAAATTTACCAGCTAAAACATCAGAAATTCTCTGAAAAAGCTGTTTTGCTATGCTAAATCATTTTTCAACAACATTTTTGAAGTTTTTAAGGAATTATATTTCAATGCAAAGAGAAGAGCTATGTAAAACTTTTGCATGCCGCCTACCTGTGCAGAAATTTATGACTTCATAAAGCACACGGGCGGGATCATTCTCATCAGAGTGTTTTCAAATCGCTGGTGATATCGACGTCATTTTGTCACCTGCTTAAAATTGTATTGGAAACTCTTCCAGTTTAAAAACTCGTGACACCAAAATTATGTATACTCTTTGGATTCTTTATTCTGACTAGCAGGTAATACTTTCAAAATTTCGTTAAAACAAAAATAGCTTTTTTCAGCTAGGTTGCATTATGAAGAAGTGACGTTAATTGGATTGATTTAAAACACAGGGAATGATATTCTTAAGTAGTATTTGTGGATACTTATACATACATTGGAATGAAAGGAGCCCCACGAGAAATTTCGGCCCCTGGCCGCATGATGGCCTAGTCGGGCTCTGCTTTTATACAATACTCTCACAGACTAAGAATTTATTCCGAAAATACAGACTTATTCATTTTGTTTTTTATTCGCTTTACTATAAAGTTTAATGCATCGACTAATACGGAACAATACGAACGAACAAAAACAAAATACGTTACTCGATATCTTAAATACATATTGTCTAACACACAACCAGAGCGCTTCCAAAACTTACGATTTTCCATCGTCACAAAAATAAAAATTTGAATCATAGAATCGTCGAGACGTCTCCAGGAATGTCCGAGGTTCTTCTGAAGACATACAAAATTATACTGCAATCTCCTCTATGTATATCAAAGTTGAGTTCGGCAAATATTTACCAGTTTGGAAAGAGTAAAATTTGTTTCATTTTCTTTTCACCATAATTCACTTTCACGTTTGCAGAAAATTTTCAAGAACATTTCCGGAATTTCCCCGTTTCCAGTATTTGTTTTTCATGCATTATTACTGCTTCAAGAAAGATTTCACTGCGATATCAAAAACTACTTTCGCATATTTTTCTTCCGTTCTTGGCTTCACTGTTTATTTATTGTGGTTTATTATTATTATTGTAGTGATTTCAGAATGGCTAAATAAATAGAAGAAAAAAACCGTAAAAACATACTTTATGTCTTTGAATACAAAAAATAAAAATGTGTGTGTTGTTTTCTGCTAAAGCAGCAGTGTGAAAAGATAATCCTTTACATTTTCTAAAATTTTCAGCCTTGTAGAAAATTAGATGAAACTAGGATCCCAAATTTTTTCAAAACTCACTACAAGTTTCGGACTTTTAAATGAAAAATTTCATGCTACTTACAGGTTGTTTATACTCTTGTAAAAAAATGAAGAACGACATGACTGCTCTTATATATGAATGGGAAATTATTGGTGAGAAAAAGAACCTATTAAAATGTATTAAAATCTGTTTAAAATTCTTATCTTTAAAAGGATAGTTAGTTACTTTTTATGATGGAAAAATAATCCCGTACTTCAGCTTAACTTTTACATTCTCTAAGAGTTTTTAACCCGTGCTTTTATTTCTTCCAAATTTTGAAAGTTCCAAAATAAAAATCTGACCTTTACATTTATAATTGACTCTCATGTTCATTTATACTTATTTTTTGCTTAATGACATTTAATGCCTGATTCTGTATCATTAAAAACATTATTTCTCAGAAAAAATACATAGAAGATTAACATACACACACACAAAACTAAAAAAGCTTATAAATCTGCATTATCAAGAAAATATTAATAATGCACACTTTTTTATGATTATTTTGGAAGTTCCTATAAGTGATTGATGTTGTTGAAACTTTTCAGTATTGCTTCACAGTTACATTTGTTAGGCTCATGTACTTAGTCTCAAGGACCGGTTTGTGAGACATCCTCAGAATTCCTCGATAGCTGAACATTTCGAATTGAGAAGTGACGTTATACCCCGGACTTGGATATAAACGATCATCTAGCAGCAGACATCTGAAATAGCTACATAAGCGCCCTCTAGCGACGTATAGCAGTGAATCATGACGCAATCCATTACTAACATACGGATGTGCACAAGATAATGATTAAGACTCACAGCGCCGTATTACAGGAAAATTTCGTTTAGATCTTTTCCCTAGTAGCACAATTAGTCCAAAAGACGTTTAAAACACGTTTTTTAACGTCAAAAAACGTGTTTCCAACGTAATTTAAACGTTTTTTGAACTATTTGCGCTACTAGGGTTTGAATACGTCGATGATTGTCCTATATCCAAGTCCATGCGTTGCACGAACTGTCTGTCAACGGAAAGAGATCCCCCCCAAAACGAAGCCCTACGAAATGTTCGAGAAAGTTCTTTACGTAGACAAACTACGTTACTTGAATGACATACAACTGCGCATATTTTAACACGAAGTCTGTCACTGTATTTCTATTATATTTTGAACAGAAAAACGATTTTTAAAATATAACTTAAATTACCTTTAATCGCTTAAAAATAAAACATGCTGTTGCAAAGTCGTAGGTTTACTTAGAAAATGCTGTCCCTTACAAACACCCGAACACGTGAACGTAATAGTGTTGTTCGCTGTCCATGATCCTATTTCTCTCACTGATACACATTACGACAGATTTGCTTTTGCCACTCAGAGCTGGTTACTAGGATGATTGCTAGGTTCGTTGGAATGTTCTATTTGGTGCTCACCAGAGAGAGAGAATAAAGAATTGTCTAATCTTGAGACCACTTGGAAACTTCTAGTTACCATCTAGCGTACTTTCAGACATATAATGCGTGAATTCGTTGCATACACGCTTAAAAAATAATTAAACCCACGCCGGAGGAGCTAAACTAGCTCCGAAGGATTTAAAATCGGGACAACTTGTCCCGATTTTAAATTCATCGGAGCTAATTTAGCTCCTGGGGAGAGAATTTAGTTCTTTTTTTAACCGTTTATATATAGTGGCCAGAACACAGAGATAAAAAAATTTCGAAAAGAGCCCAAAAGGTCGAAAAATTAGAATTTCTGTGAAAAAAGTTATTATTCACACACTTAATTGCCAAATAAATTTAATGGACTAGGACCCCTTGGCACACTTTCTGGCTACGTCTCTGCAATAGTGGTAATTTGAAATAGATCCCAGGTTTTCATCTAAACTGTGATTACCATATTTACCGGATCACAACTGTTCCGTTTACTACTTTCATACCCAATGCACGAACAAGGTAGGATTTAAAACTTTATTTTTTCCCCATAGTGAAACCTACTATCAACGATATGAGACTGACCAATTATGATAAATGATTCGGCTGATACAATTTTCATGAACTCTTTACAAAGTCCAGATAGTGCATAACTTTCTATCAAAGATGAAGCTAGGGGATGGACATCTGGTGCTTGAGCTCCTTTCGAAATTTCTATTTTTGTTATTTTAATGTTAATAATCGAGTCTTTTGTGAGAAGTTCCACCTTCATCGTTCTCCTCAATTTTTTTTCTGCTTATGTGCCTACTTTTCACATTAAGTTTCATAACCAATGCCAGAAGGCAAAATAGGGCTATGAAAATGGCTTATTATCTTTTCCCCCACATTCTGCAGTTTAGCTTCGTATCAATAATACGTATGAGTCAGACGGCAACAGTAAAAAACATACATGAAATAAATGTTAGGCTGATTTGGAAGCACTTGACTTTAGACGGAAACTCCGAAGATAATCTAAAACTGCAAGATAACTACCCGGAGGTATTCTTACAGGATGCTGCCTGTCATTTCTAAAGGCGCGTTTACACCGAAGTCTTCCACTAAGTTTTCCACAAGTTGCGGCAATTTGTTGCTTTTTCTACAAAATACAGCAACTTTTTCTGTCTTCCACTTGTGGAGAGACAAATCTTCCGCTAAATTTTGGTTTCCCGCGGAGTGTCGGTAAAGATCAAAGAAAGTTGACAACTAAAAGTGGAAGATTTGTTGCTGCGCGCTTTGCGCTAGCAACTTACAGGAAACTAGTGGAGAACTGTTCTCCAGACATGACGACGGGAGCTAGCATCCCACCGCCCTACTCAACCCACGACCGTCAGTGTACGTGTGCTGTGCACTTCAGCTGCAGGTGTTTCAGTGGCGAATTAATGCAAGTTTGTCGGGGGGGGGCGGTTAGTTTGTCGGTGGGGACGGATAGTTAGAAGATTGACATATACGTCCATTTTATGGAAGTAAAATAGGATCTTTTACATTAATTTCTTTTGTCTCGGGGTGGGGGCGGTAGCCCCCTCCGTCCCCCCCTTTAATCCGACCTTGGGGTGTTTTCGATGATTCCGTGTGTGTTTTTGTCAAGATGGAAGGCTGTAGTGAGAACGAATGGACCAGGACTAAAACTAGTGAACTAATTGAACTTTACCGGAGCAGAGAGGTTCTCTGGAACCCACAAGACCGTATATTTAGAGACAAAAACTTAAAAAACTACGCCTGGGGGAAATTGCAGCCCAACTGCAAGTTTATAAATTTGAAGTTCAGAACAAGATGGAGAACTTAATTACCTGTTTCCGAAGAGAGGCAAAGAAAGAAAAGAGTGGTGCCGGTGCTTCCCAATCAGTCAAATGGTGGGCGTTTGAGTCTCTACTTTTTCTCAAGGATAAAACGACACCAAGAACGATCACAGAGGCCGGGATTATCGGAAATGATGTATTTATTGTTTACTATTGTTTCAATTAATAAAATTTTGAGTCCGATTTTTAAACTTTACAAAACATATCGTGTGGCGCATCTTCCCAAAAATATATTCTTGGACAGGTACTGCTTTCCTGTAGTTGTTGTCACATTTCTTGATTTTATGTCCGATCATTGAAATCAAATATTCAAAGTCACTACTGGTCATTCTCAGAAAGTTCTTGACACTCCCGTCGCACCTCAGCTCACCACTCAACGGGTC
The DNA here is from genome assembly GCA_038373885.1 of Cheiracanthium punctorium. NCBI lineage: Eukaryota > Metazoa > Arthropoda > Arachnida > Araneae > Cheiracanthiidae > Cheiracanthium > Cheiracanthium punctorium. Next base: position 386,028 of record JAWZYV010014839.1, on the reverse strand, counting down.
GACGTCATCTTCTCGGAGATCAGCTATCATGCACAGGCATCCGCAGCAATAATTGAGTCTTCGTGCAACGACATCTCCTTGACACTACCGCCTTTCGCGCCAATTCTTTGGTAACAAGTTTTCCACTTGTTGCTCTGTATTTGAGAAGAGGAAGTTTTAGTTTTCTATAAAAAATCTTCCACTTGTATCTCTAATTTGAGAAGAGCAACTTTTAGTTTTCTACAAACAATGTTTTGTCAACTTTTAGTTGTCAACTTTGGTGTAAACGCGCCTTTACGATGCTTTTCAGATGTTTTATTTCACATCATACTCTGTTTCTTCAGATACTTTATTTCATAACTCACGATGCTCAGCGAATGATTTATTTCATATCTCTCAATAAATTTTGAAAGCTTCATTTCATATCTCAAGAAAAATTCTGTCCCGCAGTGACCATCGCTAAGATCCGTTCCCATAAGAATACGGAAAGTAAAACAGCACCGGCTTGGCCTTTGCTTGTGAGGGCAAAAACCTCTCTCGGCTGGGATGCTGTGTACGTCAGCGTTTCTCAACCTGTTGGGCGCGTCTACCCAAAGGGGGCGCAGAGCGTTTGCAGGGGGGAGGGGGAGGCAAGAAAAATCAAAGAGCAAGTAGTGATGCATGTTTTTAAAAAATCATTTATTCTCATTTTTACTCAAAAATATATCCATTTTCGCTTAAAATGTTCATTCAAACTTTACTGATAATATTATTTTTTAGAAAATTCGACTAAATGCTTATTGCTGAAGAATAAAAAACTAAATGTATGCTGAAAAATGTAAGGGGGGCAGGCGCGCCACCGTAAGTTAGCCTTTGTTGGGGGGGCGACGTTAAAAGGTTGAAAATTACTGCTATACGCTAACGGAAGCTCGTGCACGTAAAATCTGTACGTGGCTCCAATGTCTCATAGACGTCAGTGGCGTATTTTTTTAAAACAACAACAACAACAAATTCTGAGCTGTATTAGTATTTCACGATTTCCATCAGTCCGAAATTTTTTAAACATCTTCGATATGCTTGCAATACACATCAACTTCAGCACTGGGATTTTATTGCATAAACTTAAAGGAAGATGAAATTCATGAAATCGATGTGCATTTGAGAACAGCTGTGTCTGACTGACTATCTTAAAAAAGATTTCTTATTTACACTAAATTATATTAAATTTCTGTTAGGCACTTTCAAATTGTATAGTACACGTATTATATTCAAGAGCCAAAAAGTATAAGAATTTCGTATTGGTGCAGAAGTATTCAATTTTATTCTTAACGTAATTATAGCTTCATGTAGTTCAATTTCAAAATGGTGTATTGAAATGTTATTCCAAAGAATGTTCTTTCCAAAGCAATTTATTCCTCTGCAGTATTGAGGACGGAATGACACGTTTTACAAGGAAACAGAAATATTTATACATATGAATGTTTTTGAAAACAACAGATGGCCAAACCTGTGTTTGACGTGAGTGGAAAAAAAAGATAAGAACACTTTCTGTAATAGTTTTAAATGAAGTGAAAGATGCATACGTGAAATTTAATATATTTTATTGTTTATTTGTTACTTCTTTTTTAATAAAATTTTATTTTATTAAAAGCAGACGGATAATCAGGTCTTTCTAATGTAAAAGTAGGAAAACAGTTTTTTTTTTCAAAAAATAAACCTTTTTTACTAAACTGATTCAGTCAATCTAATAGATTGATGCCAAAATTGAATATTTGTTTTGCTTTGGAGCATTTTACTTGTACGAGTTTTAATAAATTTAAAAAATACACTGTAAATCATTAAGAGAATAACACATAACGTGATTTGAAACGTATTTTTACAAGATATGTGGAAATTATTTGATTTTTAATTCAAAGAACTTCATTTGTTCTAGTTCTTTTGTGAGTGACAACAGGTAAGCAAGTTTGATTAAAGACAAAACAGAGTCAGTCACACAAGGGAAAAAAAGATAGCAATAAGCATCTTTTGTCATAGGAAACTAATCTATCTGTGACAAGAAAGATAAATCATGCCAAAGGCATCGATTATAAAACGCTTTCCAACACATAAATATTTTTGCGCCGAATTTGGCGATATATTGTGCTAAATATACCGAGCTTTTAGTTCAGTTGTTAAGGCAAAACATGGGTGGTATCTACCTGAGGGTGGGGAAATTAATCGGGCGCAGGGCCTTTTCAAGGGTTCCTGAGACGTATTCATGTTGCATCCGGAGAAAATCGCCCAAAACGCCAAATCGTTAGATCGACAGCCATGAGATAGGCCAAACCAGGACGGTTACACTTCGGCGAAATATTAGAGATTACTTTAAAAAAGCTGCATTAATTTAATTTTGCGAGATCCTGTAAAATAACTTTAAGCTTTATTTCCGTCTTTAACTGAAGAGTAAATAGTTATAAAACTTTTATATACTTATTGTAACGTGCATGAAAGGGATGAATATCTCTACACTGCCATAAACAGTAATTTATTAAAATTATTTTGAGTTCTCCTGTAGAAGAACTATAAACGAAGACACACACACACACACCATTTTTGATCAAGACCATTATTTTGTGATACTTAATAACATATATGATTTTTTTTTTTTTGTAATAGCATGGCTAAAATATGCTTTAAAAATGACTAATCATACAACGTAATGTAATGGAACTCTTCTCGGAGCTCCTGTAAAAGAACTATAAATGCTGCATACACCCTTTTCAATTGGGTACATGGTACTGTACATAGAAATAACATACGTATAGAAATTTCGTAGTAATCGATGCCCATTTATGACAGCTAGAGTACGGACAGACATGGGCAGAAAAACATAAATCATAAACACCTGCGTTTTTGTGGGAGATTGCTGAAAGAAGATATAAATATCCCTCTTATACAACATAACCGTAGCGCATGGATGAGGAGAGCAAGACATTTCCTCTTTTAAGGTTTGGTAGTCTAAAATGTTCCACATGGTAAAAAAAAAAAAAAAACAATGATTTCAATTTTTTGCATGTAAATCAGTTAATTAGGGGGTAAGTTACGGATTTTTTAAAATTCCCATTGAAATCACCGTAACTTAATGTTCTCACATTAGGAATTTTCTGATTTACCGCCCAAAGAATAAAAATATTGCCAACCTGGGTTCATTTTTCGAAACGGTTTTTTCGTATCATATTTGGCAATTTGCCACCAAAAGTCAAATGCTTGGCGATATTTTAAACATTTTTAGAGAGAGAAAAATGACAGACTAAGCTTGGCGATATTTTAAACATTTTTAGAGAGAGAAAAACGAATGTCGTTAGACCATTAGCTAATTATGCAGTAGCATGCAGTGCCGTAACCAAACATTTTTCATAGAGGGGTGGGGGGGGTTACGAATACTGCAACTCACATACATGTATACGTGTGTATGATAAGGGAGTGAAGAATATACATTTTGTATGGCAAAAAATTCCTTCAGGGGGGTTGTGACCCCACCCAATCCCCTTGGCTACGCCACTGGTAGGATAATGTTGTGTTTAAATGGATGAATGCCTGCAAAATTACCATTTAATACTAATGTATTGGAATTAATTTGATTGCTTCTGTAGAAGAACTATAATTGGCAGGTACACTATTTTTGATGGACAGCTTTACCTTATAATCTTTTATGACATATGTCAATTTTGTTTCGATTGAACTACCCCAATATGCCTAATATACATTTTAAAGAAGACTGCCTATAGAGCGTAATGTATTGGAATTCTTTGGAGCCCTTCTATAAAAAATATATAAATGCTACATAAACCATTTTCAATAGGGTAGTGGTATTGTGCGCAGGAATACTATTTCACAGTAATCGATGCATATTTACTACAGTTAAAGCTCGGACGAACAAACTGATAAACCGAAATCACACTTTTCAACCTTATTGAAAAGTGTCAAAAACAGTTGAGAGCCAAATTAAAAGTAAATTTTATGAACTTCCGACAAAGGAAAAATCAATTAGTTAAAAAACGATGTAAACAGTTTTCGAATTTCTGCAAGTGTTTAACAATACGAGGAAGAATATCAAGAGCATGCTTTATATTCTCCGTGTAGATGTGCTCTGACTGATGTGAAAGAATTTCAGAAATTCAGAGCTGGTCTCTTTCCTCTATCTATCGTTCTGAATTATTTATAACAAATCTTTATTCGATAAATAATTTATCGACACTCTGAATTAGAAAATAACCGTTTTATACCACTGAATTAGATATGGCATTAATATTTTTGAAAATCGCAGGGAAAAAGAAGTACGCTCAAAGAAAGCTACACTCCCCTTTCAAGCACCTTATAACATTTCTTGCAGTTTCCGAGAACCGCTATAGAAATTGTATGATAAAAAAAGAAAATGTTATGCTGCCGTAAGAGAAATAAGAAAATTGACTTTGTGTGACGAGATATTAGTGCTACTGCAAAAGTTCCGCGAAGAAGTGCTGAAAGATTTGTTAGAAGATTCTTTTTGACATATTGTGTCCATTCAAACTTCGACAAAGTTTGATGTTTAAAGAGCCATCAAATGTTTAAGATTAAAAAAAAAATTCTAAAAAAAAATTGAGCGCTTCATTTTTTGTTGTAGTTTGTAGTTTGCCATTTTTTAGTTTTCTAGCAATCAATACACAAATATTCCAGAAAAACTTTACGTATATATACAGGGTGTCCCAAAAGCGCAGTAACGGGCTTTAATTCTTTATCTATTAGAGATAAGTGGGCGATGTAAATTGAAAGAAATGTTCAAAAATAAGATCGGAAATAAGATTCCGTTAAGAAAAAATTCCCCTCGTCATTTTCAAAAAGTTACACTTTTTAAATTTGTATACGACACCCCGTACGAAAAAATTCTTAGTTAGTTGGAATTGTTTAAATTTTGTATTTAGAACTATTGTAACATCTAACTGCGTATCTCTTTTTTGGTTCCAACCAACTGAGTAATTTATTTACAGTGTCGCCCAAAAGACTTTATATACATTAATGTCTATAGATACCTTCAATTCATTAAAAGTCTGCGGTGAATCATTATTTCAGCTATGACTGAAACTTCGCTAATTAGCTCAGGCTTGTCAGCTTATGACGAAATATCGCCCAATTAATTGTCAAAAACATATCTACCAAATTGAACCCAGTTTGGCAATATCTTAAATATTTGGCTAAAATTCACTATTAGTATTATTGCACCATTTTAGCTCTTTCAAACAAAATAAGTTTAAATGAAGTGCACCAAAAATATTTACGATTTAATAGACGTACGAGGAATTCATGTGGTGTCCACATCAGAGTTTTCGTATTCACCCGTTGAGCATTCTTACCAATATTTCTCGCAATTAACTGAAAAAATTTCTAAAAACTATAGTGAATTTCCCACTTTCTGGTTTTGCTAACCCCATTTTCATTGCCATGCCAACAGCAGTTTAGAAATCTTTTTTTGGTAGCTGTGTAAGCGTAATTCATACATAGATTACGTTTTCATATGGTGAATTGAGTCATTTTTGTGGTTTTACTGTATCTGACTCTATACTATGGTTTTAACAAAACTATGCTCATAATAAACGTAAGCAGTTTTGCAAGAAATATTTCCCCATTAAATATGACCAGTAAGGCTTAAAATATTGACAATCTCTATTTGTCATCTTGAACACAAGAATCGATTCAACTCATTAGTGGTCAATTTAGAGCGATTTGATTGCAATATGTTTGCACTTAGTTCATTTCCGTTATCAGAGTATGCTATTAGATAATGTAATTAATAATTTCCTATCGTTACTGTAGACAGGATTCAATTCAGTATATAGAGAACTTGTCATTGCAACTAACTTTAAAGGTATCATGTAACGTAGTGATGTGATGTTCATTTACCTGTTATTTTATGATTAGAGAAAAATATAATTGGTAAAATAAATATTAAATTGTGGGGAAATGTCAGAATTATTGATATATTTAACTTAGAAGAATGTATTAGATTTTGGAAATGTTTCAGTGAACCCTGCTCAACTGTTAAGTAAATAGTTTATTTCGTTTCTTCAAAAATAAAAAGTAAAAAAAGTTACAAATATATAATTAAAAAAAAATCAGACAGTGTCATGTTTCGTGTAAAATATGTAAGTGTATGATATTATTCATTTCATCATAACTATATAAATGATTTCCTTAAAATAATCGCATTTCACTTCAAACCATCGGTTTTTTCCCAGTGAGAATGTATATAAACAAAATTAGACTTGCCTGTACATTACTTGGTATTCAAAAATGTTGTGGTTTCTACACGTTTCAAGCACCTAGGAATCCAGTACGACAGTAAAACAAAGTTTTTCTGTCATTCTGTCGTTCTGTCCGCGAAAATTTTTTGGTATGTATTATGTGGCAAGTTAGTGTAAACTATTGGTACTTGCGAAAATCGTTTCAAAATGCGTTAAACTTTTGTTGACGAAATAAAGGCTAAAATGAAATTTGGTGACATGATAGATGCCACTCAACGTAAAATACAAGCGTCGAATTAAAAAAAAGTATTATTAGATTTTGGGGGTTTTGCGAAAATTATTTTAAAGGGCTTAAATATCTGTTCGCGCATCACATAACGACTAAAGCGAATGAAATGAAATTAGGTGACATGATAGGTAGTCATTCAATTTAATAGTAGGTGTTGAAATAAAAAAAAAGTTTAATTAGATTCTGAGATTTTGCGTAAATCGTTTCTAAATATTTCTTGAGCAAAAGTATAAAATGAAATTTAGAGTCAGGATAGGTGGTCTCTCAACTTAAAGTATAGCTGTCCAATTTTTTAAAAATTTTGATTGGATTCTTAGTTTTTCCGAAAATTATTTGAAAATGCGTAAATATTTGTTCGCGCATCACGTAATAACGAGTAAAGCGAATGAAATGGAATTAGATGACTTGATAGGTGGTCACCTAATTTGGTTGTACGCGTTTAAAATTTTATTTTTAAATGTTTAATTAGATTCTTAGATTTTGTGAAAATCATTTCAAAAGGTGTAAATATTTATTACGCATCACGCATTAAGGACTAAAGCGTATGAAATGAAATTTGGTGACATGACAGGTGGTGAATGAACTTATAGGCGTCGAATTTTTTAAATTTTTGATTGGAGTTTGAGATTTTAAGAGAATTTATTCAAAATGTGAAAATATTTGGCGATTAAGTATCAAGTACTGAAGCGAATTAAATAAAATTTAGTCACAGGTGGTTATTTAATCTATAGGCGTCAAGGTACTTAATATTACAGTACTCAATATTACATAATTTTATAATACAAAGTACAAAGTTTTAAAAATAGATTTTGAGAAAACTGAGTACATGTTTGTTCCATTCCTGAAAAATGGCAATAGGAATAGAATGAAATTTGGAATTATGCTAGAGCTAGATACAAGTTAATTTAAACTCTAGATGACAAAACTGTTTAAAGAGTTCATGAATTTGGGGATTTTGTGAAAATCGTATAAATGTTTGTTTTCGCATCCGTTAAAAATAAATTAAGAGAACGCACTGAAGTTTGGCAACATGATCATCAATGGCTAAAACAACAAATGTCGGAATTTTTTGTTTAAATTTTAAAGCTTTTTTAAAAAATGTTTATTTGCTTTTTCAGATTTTGTGAAAATTGTGTACATTTTTTAGGCATATTGTTAAAATATCTACAGTGAATCAAACAAAATTTAGTTACAGGTTAAGAATGACCTCTTGGCTTGAAAATCTCATTCAGCCAGATTAATTTTTATTAAAAAAACAACTTTTCAAAATAAAAAGAAATTATCTATGTCAGTTTTACTCATCAGCTTGTTACTCTCTATCCTGTAATCTTTTAACAGTTCAAAAAAGTTATAATTATGCTTTCCATACCATTGCCAGTATACTCATTAAATTCTTCGTACGCCTACAATGCCACTGACGAAAATAATTCTTTTTGGAAATTTCTATTATATACTAAACCCGTCAACGACGGGTACTGCAACTAGTTAAAGAATTAAAAGGTATTTATAAGTTTTATTTAGTTATTTTCTTCTCGTAAAGTAACACTTTGAAATCATCTACAATGGCTGGCTAAATTATAATACTCACTTGATAAGTTTTATCTTTCACGTGCTTTTAAGGGTTTTGCTTGCTATTAAACTTATAAAATCCTTTCAGTTGTTATCTTTACAGGTTTATTAGCTTAAGACAGTGCAAATTCAATAATAAAAATTCAATTCAAAATACAATTTCAATATTTAGTGAATTTTTATTTTTGAACAATTACATTTTGTATGCGCAGTAGCATGCTGGCAATGCATTTTTTGACTATTTCTTGAAGTGCAGGTGTACTGTGACATGTTAATATTTTCTAGTCTTTACTAATAGTTTCCATCAAGTCCCTTTTGTTAGCAATTATTTTATCGTAGCATTGCATTTTTTATCAAGTTGAGTTTACAGTTTTGATCAAGTTGAGGTCTGACACGTTGCTATCCAGTCCAAAAGGGTTATTTTTTTTAATCTTTCACAAATTTAATATTTTTTTTGGCTTCATGGCATGGTGCTGAATCCTGCATAAGACACAATTGCCATCTGTAAACTATTCTTTCATTTGCGGAATCAGTCGGGTCCTCAAAACTCGCAAACATTGATATTGATTCATAGTGCCTCCAAAGAAATATAGTCGATCTCTTTGAGCTAATTACCCCCTATAGCATAACGATCAGAGGATATTTCACTTTTTCAACTACACAGATTTAATAATATTTTTCATGAGGCCATCGACAAGCAAACTGAGAATTGTCCTGAAGTGTCTGAATAGACGAGTCAACGGAAAGCTAAATCTAAACTATCAATAGTATCATCTAAGGTAAAGATTTATCTATCCTAATTGAAAAAAAAAATCATACGACATTTTAGCTTCTCCCAGTCTTCTGTTCTCCGATGTTTATGCATTTTAGAAAGTGCTGGTCATTTAGTGAACATCCTCTCAGTCAATTTAGGCTTCTTAGACCTCGACAACAATTGAAATTCAGTTGTTTCAAACTTCGCCGTAACGTTTTGTCAGATAATCTTATGCCGGAGTCATCTAACAAGGCTTTTATGATTTTTGAGACTTTCTACGATTTTCTATAATTATAGGCCCATTTTCCCTCACAGTTAGAGAAATTGTGAGATGTTTTCTCCCACATTTACTATTTTGTTTTGGCGACAATGCCTTGTCCTCATCTGGCACTTTCTTTGTACTTCGAACTGCAGACTGTGAAACGCTTGCTAGATCCGCTATTTTCCTTTGAGAATGATTGTATATGCCAAAAGTGTTCTTATCTCTGACTTTTTCTTAGCAGAAATGTCTGCAGACTTCCCCACGGCTAAAATTTGCGATATTTGAGGTTAGTAAAATAAATGTCCAACACACATAAAATAATAATAATAATAATAAATATTTCATTTCTACTATTACTAATTCAAAAATAAACAAACCATGAAACTCATCTCGAATCAAAACAGTTTTCTTCAATAAAAATATAATAATTTACCGTTTTTGGTGTCTTCGTGTTTCACTCATCAAACATGAAAAAAATTATCTCCTTATACGATGCTGCCATTTCCAAATTATTAATTTGTTTTCGTGTTACTAACTTAGAAAATGTAGAAAAAGCTCTTGGTAGCAAAAAAAGTTCAGAAAAATGGATTAAAACTGCTAGATTTTTTGAAAAGTTTGAGTAAAATAAATTTACTGGATAAAAATCATTTGAGTTAATTTAACCACTCCCTGTATATCTATATTTATATCTCTATATTTAAGTATATTCTACGATAGGGGAAGTGGTGATGCTGGTAGAATAATTTTTTTAAAATATGATTCTTAATTAAGGGCATTTATGCGCTTTATTACGGCTTATTTATCGATGAAGAGAAGCCCCTGTGTTTGATTCTTGACAAAAACAATTAGACATGTAACGTCAGATCAAAAAACGTTAGACGTATATTGAGTACAGCTAACTTAGTAAGGTAACTGTTGGAATCTTTTCTTTCTCTCTTTTCTTTTCTTTCTTTCTTTCTTTTTTTTGTAATGTAGGTTCTGCGATAATTTATTTACCATGTGGGCCGATTTCGATTACTGATTTTTTATTTAAAAGGGGGGGGGGACTTTATGTGAGGTTTTATATTAATTTGGTCAAGTTCTGATGATACATTCATTTAGAAAATTGGAAAAAAAACAGGTTTTTGAATAATCGCCTAAAGGGTTGCCAGTAACGGTGTTTGCTGTATACGTCGAAATTCTCCAAGGCTGGCCTCGTTTGGGTATTTATCTCCATGTTTGGTGTAGAAAAAGTTCCCAAAACTGAATCCAGCTTGGCACTATCTTCTATATTTAGCGAAAAATTGCAAACCGTACTATTTTACAATAGGAGTAATTTTACGATATGATGAAGTAATTTGAGGCCATACTTGTTCATAGCTATTACTAACGCTGGACTGGATTGACGTTTTGAGGTCGTATTGATAGCCGCGAACATTTTAGCTGTGGGCATTCTAGCTGCCGATGAATTTTAAAACTATTTTTTATGGAATCTTTTTTGTTTTAATGTCACTATTAAATTCAGGGATACTTTCTGTCGTTTTTGTAGTGTTCTGTCTCAACCAAAATATTACTGAAGCTCCCCGAAAAAATTTAGGAGTATTCTAACAGCATCAAGTTACAGATGGCTTTAAGTAGTATGAGTTAAAAAGAAAACACCTTATAGCAGTTTCTGTTCCTCTGAATAAATAGGGTAATTTCGGGAGAATCACCGCATCAGGGACAGATGCTTCACCTCTTGTATTTCTTGTAATTGTCGATAGATAGCAGTCAAACACACAGCATAGGTGTGAAATGAGATTTCCTTCCAGTGTATAGCTTGAATCCTTTTTAATGTTTGACCTGTAATTATGAAATCCTTATTTTGAGATAAGCGCATGGTTTCCCTACAAAAACTTTTAAACACGTTATGCTTAAGTACTTTTTTTTTGAGCTAATTACTAAGTCCATGCAAGATTTCGAGGTCAAAACTAAGTGTAGAACCTGTATAGAGTACTGTGTATATGGTTACGCCATTTTTCGTTGTGACAGGCAACTGTGATGTATTACACATATCACATCATCGTTCAGAAGTTCCGACCTTTTTAATACCCCTTTTTACATACCGTACTCCGATTATTGCGTCGCTATTTTTTCAATCACTTTTATGAGTGCAATATGTAAACTCTCCTATTCTTTTTCTAACAGTTTTCAAAGTTATCTACCAAAACAATTTAATTTTTGTTGAGCAAGATGCTCACTTTTCACTTCTTCGCACATCTCGACCTTTTCCTTACAACGGTTGTGGCCTTATCAACAAGTTTTAGGAATTCATCCAGAACTATTCTTCGTTTCGACTTCCATACGATGGCAGATTAAATATGACAGATTGTACTGTTAAATTATAAGTGCTACTTACCGTCTTTACTTATAATTTCCTTTTCATCCATTTTTTAAAATTCTTATTCTACTAATTTATATAAATTATAATGCAAATTAATTATAGGTACACTTATTACAAAAACATTTAGAATTTCGTTTTACATTTGATACAAACTAGGCTTAAGAAATCACTCCGCTTAGTGAGTCATTTATAACTATGCCCCCCAAGAGTAATGTACTAACGAGGTGTTACTGTATTTATCTTTATAAGGTAGTTTTAACTTTTAATTTCTACTTATTTTAAGTGAAATAACGTGCATATATTTAGTCTTATTGTTCATCAGTTCATTTGTTGCTAATACAATCATTCTTTTATCAAACACAATTCTTTTGAGTCCCCATCAGAGCTAATCCTGAATTAATTAAAGCGTTCAAACAAAAGCTGCACGGACTTAATTTTCCCTTAATAACTTCGCCATGTAAGATGTCTTAGAAAATGCTTGTCACGTTGTAAGTAGCAAATCGTGTAAAATTGACACATTTTCATGTATCAAAGGAAACATCAGGCTGGTGTATTCGGAATATGAAAGCTTGGGAGCTATTCAAAATGGTAAGGAATAACTAAACACATTACATTACTTGCATTTTCGGGGAAGATCACGGTGAATATAATTTTATTTTTAAGAAGAAGGAGGAGAAAGCACTAGAAAGTAGAATAAATGTTTAGATGCAGTCGATTTTAATCTAATACCAACATTTCAATAGGCAGAAAAGAACACATTTCATTAATAATTTTCAAAATTTTTAGGCATTTATTGCATTTGACATAATGAATGTGATATGAGACCTTTATGTTGTTCTACTTTATATAGTATTTCAAAAATGCCGTAAGGATTGACATTATTTTACCATGCGCTCTAATCTGAATTTAGTGAAGTAGTCATAAAAGTGTGCATATGCTAAGTTGTATTAGCACACATGCACTTCTATAAACGTAAATAACATGAATAAGGTATCCATATCAACGAGGATATCTTTTTAACACTACATTTATTTTAATTAGTCATTCATAATAAAAATGAATGAATTGTAAAATATTGGAAAAAGTTGTTTGCATTTCTATAAAAATTTGTGAACATTAAACATAACACAAAAGTTTGATAGTCTTTGTTTGATTCAGAGACTTTCTGCAAGATAATCTTTGAATGAAACAATTAAAACTCTGTGAAATAATACTTAAAAGAATGTACTTATCTTACTTAAATGTGCTTTTATATAAGTGCATTTTTATAGGGTGCGGCAAAAAAAACCCCGGTCAAATAACTTTTAATACAACTTTATTAAAAATAAATAAATTAACAAAAAATAACAAATAATTATACGAGCAGACTTTTACCAATAAATAAATTTAATTGGTTTCAAAGTGGTCCAATGCAGAGGCGCAAACGCATTATTGAAGTTTTCAGCAAAGGGCATTAAGTCCTCTTACACTTTAATCTATCCCATTCCCGCCGAAGACATTGCTTTAGCGAGTTTAAACTTTTCTGTGATTTAGTGCAGGTCCTAGACTCCAAAATGGAGCATACACTGTAATCCAAGGGATTGAGATCTGGCGAGTAGGGTGACGGTTCTGCCGGTGATATTATGTCCTTTGGAAAATGCGCCTTGCACCACACTTGTGTCTTTTTGGCCTTGTGAGCTGGTGCGGAATCTTGTTGAAACGTACAGTTTCGGCAGTGTAAAACCCTGCCGAAGTGCTTTTAGGCCCACGAATGTACAACAGCTACTAGAGTGTCCCATTGGTACACTTTTTGATTTAGTTTAACGCTCTTTATCCACAAAAACCAGAGGTGTTTTTCCGTTTGCTCAAATTCCACAGCAGACCATGACCGACTTTGGATATTAGCTATTTCAACAATTACCGAGGTGCTTGGAGCGTCTACAGACCAAATCCAATCGTTCTTGGAGTTATGAACTTGTTGGGCGGTAAAGAGCTTTTCATCAGTGAAAAGGAATCTCTCCCAGCTCAGACCTGATGCCCGTCTCAAAATTTTACAGCATCTTTGGAGCAGCATGAGTTTGTTTTCTTCAGTGAGAAGCTGAACTTTTTGTAACTTGTAAGGCTTCAGTCTAAGCTCTGATTTTGTCATTCGTACCACTGATCGGTCGCGTATTCCCATGTCATGAGCTATCTTTCTCATGGAAACCCTCGGATTTCGTTGAACTCTGATGGTCTTACGATTCTTAGAAATATTCACCGCACGTTTTCGTCTACTTCTTGGACGTAGACTATCATCGCCAAGCTCTTTGACGGCAGATTGCACCAGGCACTGTCTGCCGAGGCACCTTAAACAAACAAACGATTTCACATCATCTTTTTCTCACTAGCATTGCTTAAATAGCTCTAAAATAGCAGATCTTTTGCTTGAAATTGTAAAAACGCATAAAAAAAAGAATACGCAAGCTAAGAGATGTAGTATGAAGTATTTTATAATTAAAATGGTGGTCAAAATGAAATGCACACAAATTAAAAAGTAATTAGTTAACTTCTATTCTAGGATGCACTTTGCCAGAGATTTCTTGACTCACCCTGTATATGTGTTGTTTTACAAAGTTTTAATTATTTCATATTTTTAAACACTAGTTTTCCCGTTGAGTGTTTTTTGCTGTAACTGTAATCTTTGGATATTTGCTTAGAAAATTAACAGAAGTGTGCAAAACTGAATTATATCCTCCAACTTATTTTTCTTACGTAAATTCCCGACAAAGAATGGTGCTGAAAATTTACGTCACGTTTCACACTCAACAAAGGGAAAGCAGAAGCAATTTATGTATGCCCTGGGAAATGAGACAAAGTTTCGAATAATAAAGTCTGATTAACTAGGAGGAATGTCATGGACACGAGTACAGAATTGCAAAAAGAAAAAAATATAATTTTATTTAAGCTTGTATTGTGCATGCCGGTATAAACAAAATAGTTCGTAATTCATTTCTAGTGGTTGGTTAGCGATAAATACTTAGAAATAGCAACTCGTTTGATGTGAATATCTCTCCTCCTTTCCAGGAATGTTATTACTTTTATTTTCATTTTTCAGTTCTAGAATACTTATTTTTTTGGTTAATATAACTCTGGAACAAGTGATACTCGTATCGTAGACCGTTTATTAGGAGTTAGTTACTGATATCATTTGATTTGATGGTAATACTATTCATTGGTAAAACCTAGTAATAAATACCTATTGTGCCTTTAATTTTCTTCAGAGGCAATTCATTGGAAGTATTTTCAATGTAACGTCAGCACAGTAAAACTTTGGAGATTAGATTCAGAAATATTTTCAAAATGTATTGTCAATGTTTGTTTGCTATTTACGTTACGTTCGAAACTTATTTTATGCATCACCAAAATTATTATATTAATATTGGATAACTATTGGCATTACATTAGAATGCTGATGTTGTACAATGCCAATGGCAAAATATTAACAACCAATGTTCGAGCAATGTGTCAGAAAGCAGATGAATATCGGTGCAATATTTTGCCAAGATATGGACACTGGGCCAATACTGTTTCGATGGTGGCGAAAAATAAATGCCCTTATCCCGCGGCTATACAGGGTGATTCGAAATTACTTTTAAAAACTTTTAGAAGGGGTAGGATACACCAAGACGCTTCAAAATCACATAGCAATGCGGGATTGGAAACGTGGTCTTCACGTACGTGTTACTTTAGAAGAAGTGTTCAAGTAATAGTAAACTTTCCGGCCATGGTTTTACAAAAACTAATCCATCTTTCCCCGATTGCATTTGATAAAAATTCTTAATTCAGAGTTTTTTCTTTCATTACATTGATGAAATCGTGCAATGAGGAAAGCACATTGTTTATGAAACTTGGTTAAGAAATTAGACGCACACTACAACATTTCTTACAAAGTGATTATTAATAGGTACATGAAGACGACGTTTCCGACCCCGCATTGCTATGTGATTCTGAACCTTCTTAGTGTATCGTACCCCTCCTAAAAATTTGTCGAACTAATATCGAATTCCCCTGCATGTACGCTGCGTGCTCGTACTTCGCACGGTAGGAAACGAAAATTTTTCTGACGTGTGCAATTCGAATTGGTTTCATTGGCGTGGGATTTTAAAAAAAGCAAATTTTTTTTACTCTTCACGTAAAGATTGCATCATAAATACAAATCTGACATTACTGCAATATCATGACACAAAAACTGTGTCAGTATCATTCGCGATCAAAAAAAAAAAAAAAAAAAGCTTGACGGTTTGCAGAGGAAACTCTTCACTTTCAAAATCTCTTATTTCTACATCATGCCATTTTTTAGGTTTAAGTGTGGATATTATTTCCGTTCCTACTGCTGAATATCTATTAAAAATTAGTCAAAAATCGATAAAATATTGAATAAAAAAATTTCTAGGTCGAATTTAGGAAACATCATTCCGAGTTGTGTAGCTCCCTGTTTAGAACTTCCTGTCTACCAAATTTGGTAATTCTACATGTATTCCTTTGTTGGTAACGCCTCCCGTCCCCATACGCTCGCACGCGCGCGTGCGCACACACTCACACACACACATTCTTTTATAATAAATGGAGATATATGTTAACCGTTAAAATGACTTTTTTTTCTCAGCCAAAGAAATATTGATTGTAATATACCATCCCACTGTTTGTTGAAAATTAAATTTTGAGCACACATGGTCTAAAAATTCGATTTGATTAAAATATTGTGTTTAAAGTTAAATATAGAAAAGTGACATTATGTTGTTGATATCTAAAGTCTCTGCAACAGCAGTACTTACTGATTATGGAGAAGACACTATTTGGATAGAGCGGTCTTTTCTAAAGCGCATATTTAATCGCAATGCATTAGGGGATTCTGTACAGAGACGATTCATAAAAAATCTTATGGTATCGATGTTAATATTTCACAATCCGTTAAAGATAACATTAAGATATAAACTTATTTTACTCCTTTTCTTTAATTAATCTGCATCCTTGGGTCTTATTAAGCCAGGCAAAACTAGATAGTACGTTATAGTGAAAAGGTCTGAGTAAATACACAATTTTTTCAATACGCATTTTTTTATTTTATCATGAAAACAAAAGAAATTTTGACTGCTTTACTGCCTAATGATCAACAAAACAAAAAACTCTGACAACGAATTTCTTAAAATTAAAGATATACAACGTGCCCATGAGTTGACTGACCTTTATTTTCAAAATCATTAGTTCTAGACGCGGTATAAAACAAATTATAATAAAATAAATTTTGTTAAATCCAACAAAACACACTTTAGCGTGAAGCAATAATTCAACGGGAATAACAGTGTGGTATATTTTTGCTTGCTGATCTGTAAAAGTTCGTAAATAAAAGTATGTTGGATAATTCCTCTTAATATCCGAAATTTGAACTTAAAACATAGATAAAATGCCACACATTTAAAATAATTCAGTACACTTAAGAGCGATATTATGTAAACTGCTTTTCCTGTCAAATACACCAGCACTTCCAAAGTCAATATTTATTTTGATTGCTCATTTGAAGAAAGTTGGAAAATATCGTCATTCTGATGGGTAGAAATAACATAAAATATTCCTACTGCTGTGAAATATTATTTGTCATTAAAAATGCAAAAACGCTCTTAGTTAAACACGATATTAAAATTTCTTCTTTAAAATTCTGTAGTTTAAAGTTTAGCCGCAGTACGATACTTCTCAAAAATTAAATGTCGCATTGCAAAGTTTTATGGCTAAAAAATTGCAGTAAATATCTCAACATTAATGTTTTTTTTATGTTATGAATATAAAATGTCACTTAAGTTATTTCAATGTACGTTTAAGAATCGTTTATCATTTATATTTTAAAAAAAGTATCAACAACTTTCTGGAGGCTATAACAGTTTTAATACTTCCATCTTAAACATTTCAGAACCGCTGTGGAGGATTAATATAAAAATAAAAATTTTAAAACCTAATAAATTAAACATCTAAAGTTTCCTTTTTCATACCTATTTTATGAGGACGTGATTGGTACATCACTTACAGACTGACTTAAACCAATAATCTAAGCCTGATAAATATGAGTTATTCAAAATAAAAACGTCCTGTATCCAAAAATATGGTACTTAATGGGACAAGGGACTTTAAAATTGAAAACTGTCATTTCTTAATTTTTAGTCTCAAAGTATACGTGAAGTTGTTTAAAACAAAGGTTTACATTTTCATTAATACTAAAACTAAAAAATTCTTTTAAAAAAAATATATGAATATTTTATTCTTAACGAATGCGCATTTTTTTAACGTACGAGTAACGGATAAAAAAATGCGCATTCAATATTTTTTCAAAATATCCCATGCTCATTCCAAATTCATAAAAATCTGTAATTTTTTTAGTACACTTGTAATGCATGTATGAACATAATTGTGCATTAAATTTTCAAACAAACGTTATTTAACAGAGATATAGGAATTTAAATGTAAGAATAGGAGGGAAATTTGATAAAAAAAAGCTCCATCTCACGTGAATTTATTTTTTCTATAAGGCTTATCCTTGTCACATATAAAAATGCATGCACAGATATGTTCATACATATATTGCAAGTGTATATTTAAAAAATTATAGCTTTTTATCAATTTGGAACGCGCATGGGATATTTTAAATAAAAAAGTAGAAGGCGTATTTAAAAAAAATCAATTTTTCATCTAAAAAAATATTATTTTTTAATTTTTAGTTCCAATATAGATGCAAACTAAAATGCTAAGACAACTATGATTTTGTGTTAAATAATTTTACATATGATTACAAGTAAAAATTCAAAATCGAAAATTTTGAATATTGAACGTCCCTTGTCCTCTTATTATAGAAAGAAATTAAGCAGACTGAAAACTACGTAATACTAAGAAAAAAATGTTTTACATGATCTCTATAACGATCCTACAAGTGATACAATGAATTATGCGTGTTTGTGAAGACGCGTTCAATGGTTTAGTTAGTTGTTTAGATTTGAGTAAAGTTCGGTGTTAGGGTTCGTAAACCTCTAGGGGCTTATCGAAAGAAAGGATAGTATAATTAATCAATTTTATCAGCACTAATAACGCAAAATAAAAGCAAGAAAGTGAGGAAGAGGATTGCGTACTCAAATAAATCATAATTGAAAAGCATTGTCTTTTGATTAACTCGATAAATGTCTTTGGAAAGAATTAAAATATAAATTCACTCCACACCATGTTCAAGCAGTACCGTAAGGCCTAATTACACAGGTATAATTTTTAGCAATTTGGTTGCTGCAACCAGTTTCAGCAACTCGTTCCGGGGAGTCAATGAGCATGCAAGGTTACCATTGTAAAGAAACTCGGCGATGTGATTACAAATTTTTGTGAGTGCTCACAAACGCCAGAGATTGGACGAAGTACTTGTGTCGTAGAAATAGGAAACACTACGATTGGCTGGCATACCAGCAACATTTTCGTATCTGAAAATAGAAGTTGGAGTTGACCGTTCTCTAGGTAACCTAGGGAAATTTCGAGGAAAGAGGTTGCCATAATTGGTTGCGTCGACCAAATTGCTGAAAATTATGCCCGTGTAATAAAGTCTTAAGTGAAAAGAGTTATACATATTATCGAGTTTATCCTCGATTGAAACGAGGTTGAATTTGATGTCTGGCACAGTTTCTAAGATTCAGCGGTGAAAATTCCCTTCGGTTCAGCTGGAACACAGTGGTGACTATCAATGCTTGGGTTTGATGAAATTTCCTTTCAAAAAATTGACTTTCTCTATAGTTTTGAGGCGCAAATAATCAGAACTATAGTTTAACACCACAGTTTGTAAAGATTATTTACTATTTCGCATTTTTGGAAATTGTTTTTAATATGATACCATTTCTCTTGGGACCTCCAAAAGTTTCCATGAATCGGCTATGTTGTTTTGTTGTAAAATAACTATGTAGATCTACCCACGAATAGATAGATAATCGACTATTATTTGAACGCATAACTTGCACCATGTTTACATCTAAGATAATTTTTGAATTAAACAAAGAATTTTTTAATTAAAAAATAAAGTATCTAAAGAATTTTTACGACCGATTAAAACATCACAAACTTTTATGCTTGTTGAAAAATTGCAGAAAGAAACTGCAGAAAAGAAATTGCTCAATCGTAAAATTCCTTAAACATTAGCCTACGGTAATGGTCAAAGTTAAATTTAAAAGTTCAAATTTTTATACAAAATTCTCAGAATTCTGTGATTTAAAAAAAAAGACATTGTGACATAAGCTTTTTCTGGTGGAAAACAAAAATTCCCACATTTTGTTAAAGAACACTTTCATGTTGTATAGACTCTCTATAAAAGGGTTACGAAATTTGCAAAGGTATTGCGCTTTTACTTCAGTAAAAAAAAAATAATAATAAGTCGTGAAAAATGAAGGGGCCTCTGAAACTCATGGCACGGCCTTGACTAGTAGTGCCTTGCATCTCCAATCTTTAATTCTACCTATAATACATTTTACTTATCAACCTGAAATCAATCCTAAAGAAACCTACCACTGGATGGATGAGTAAATCATACGAGATTAATTTTCATCAAACGGCAAGCAATAAAGTAGCTCGACCACAAGAGAATGTTTTTTGAAATAGATTATAGCAGACGGTGCTCAAAAGAATGTTATTTTGTGGAAAGAGCGGATTTTAGTATAAAACACCTGTTCTCCTAAAAGTGTTTCACGGGCCCCACCTTGGCCGAGCATATAATTAATTCACTGAACATGGTAGGTGGCTGAAGTGTGAAGGTCCAACATTCGGGCCTACCGTCCGGATGTCGATCTAACGGTCTAGAGTTTCGGGTGGTTTTCTTCAGAGGTAATAGAATATATAACAGAATGAGACTAAAATTTTGCTGCAGAAAATTTTTTTAATGCTTTATAAATACAGATTAACAGAATTAAAAAAAAAATCTTGACACAAGAAGTGCATCACTTTAAAGAATAAGTGAAAAAAGAGAGGGTTAAAAATCCGCTATTGTAATCAACATGATTAAGAATAATTACTTTTTCATACATGGGTATAGAACCAACATTATTAATTAACAAAGCGCAAACCTCCATAAGTTTCAGACCTTCCTGAAAATTCACTGCGGTTGGAGAAAATGACTAAATTTTGCATTAATTATATTACCTCTCTTTCTCTCTCCATGCAATGTAAAATTTAATCTTACTAATTTATTACCCTAAAATTAATCCAAAACGACCTAACATTAAATACTCCGATTAATGTGTGTGAGTCTACGAAACTACAGGATATTAATTTCCAGAAATCGCAATTTGTTCGAGTAACGGAACAACACGACCACGAGGACAATATGCTTCTATACCTATAACGAATGAATGATACTTCAAATATAGAGTACGAAATATACGACGCAAGTAGAAATGTTATTCAGTTGAAAGAGCTGGTTTTAGTTCCCTATGCTTCTTTAACTTTATGTGACTCCAATTTTGAGGATTTGAGATAAATAAGGCAGTTAGAGATTGAATACCAGGTATAGACGGAACGATGTAGAACATTGCTGTTTGAAGAGTTGTCTATATTTACGACGATTTATTCTGTGAATAGTTCAAAACCGATAATGTCGCACGAATGTGTTTATGTGTATCGTAACGTTACTTGATATCTAAACAGGCTTTTGACCACTTCGCGATGAGATCAATTTATAATAGTGCGTATGTGATGAATATGCTAACAAATATTTATTGCTAAACTTCATGAATCTGTTGAAAAAATTAACAATACATGTATTAAAGCCCACTGACGGCGAAAATGAATTGGAAAAAACTAGAACCAATCGTACAACATGACTCTTAAAATTATTAGCTGTACCGTAATGTCCTTTTTTCATATGTCAATATTTTGCTCAGCGAAAACTACTGAAGCTAATAATACGAAATTTGGCAGATTTTTGGCGTAGGTGTCAGACTGGGGAGCATTTTAACTAAAATGACTAAAATTCGAACTAATACAAACTAATATGGGACCAACACGTTCTTTTCATATATCCAGCGTGATCTCAAAGAAGAAAAGAGATATCCACGAAATTATTGCTATCAAGTGCAACACACACGAATACTTAAAAATTGACTTCAGAAAATTTCGAATAGAATCCCCCAAAGATGTAGACGTGGAAAAGGGGGGGGGGGAGGAGTTGGCCATTTTTCTCGAAAGACAAAAAAATATCTATAAAATTCTCTCTTTAAAATTCAACAAGCATGAGTACTATGCTTAGGCACAGCTTGTTTCTAATCCAATAACTGTTGCAAATTTATTTGTTCGAATTTTGTGAAGAACAGAAGGTAAGAAGGAACATTAATTTTCGGTACACCTAATAAAACAGATAAATAAATAATATGAACCTTTAAACGAATAAAAAAAAAATTGGAAAAAAGTGTTTAAACGTTAAAATTATTTAAGAACGTTATAAAAACACATAAACAAATGGTGTAGTATGATCGTTCTGAGTAGTACAAAAGGTAAATCCTTCCTCAGCTGCAAAAAACTCAACCATTTGCACAGTCTGGCAAAAGAGAATGAAAAGTGAAAAAAAGAAATATCACCATTCGGAATAATGCAAAAATAAGAAAAGAAAGTTAGAAAGGGGAAGAGAGGGGAGGAAAAATTAGTGAAAAGAAGATAGTAAGTTAAAAGAAAATAAAAATATTGTAAATAAAAATGTGTAGCGCGCCTCCTATATCATCTTTCTTCCATGCGACGCACAGTGGAGTATTCGTATCAAAATCCTGGCCAAAAAGCGAAAATTTTAAATTTGTTTAAAAACAGTAATATATATGTTTTTGGATAGCCTAGTAACTGATGCATCATGAGATACATGTTTTTCGACCATAATTCATATCCAAAAGATGCAACATTCGGTTTAAAAGCAAGTTTCTTCATTTTCGGCAAGAGATTTCAGCGTTTTCTATTACTTCGTCTTGCATTTTTTACGGGCTCTTTAAATCAATTTACTGGTTTGATACTTAGTATAATTGTGGTAAAATATATGTATTTTAATTATATGTATCCATTAGCTTGAAAAAATAATACGACTTTATTTTAAAAAATTGTAAACTTTTTTTTTCTAATTTTTTTTTCAAAAATCCACATTTCAAAAAGCTTTTTGAAGGGGTGTCGCGGCTTGTCGCGCCTAATTTCAACTATAATCGTAATTATTACAGTATTGAGTGTCTCTTCCAAGAAAAAAATGTTCCCCCAACATCCACCATTTTTATAAAAAAATTATTTATATAGCGCCATTTTTATTTTTTCGATAATTTTTCGACGGGTGATCACAAAAGGGATACAAACATACGCGCTTGTATTTCTCATAAACTATAAATTATGTGCAAGTGTTTGGATAAAGGTATATAAAATTCATTTCAGTTAAGATTTAACATCAGAATTTAAAATGCAGTATGTAATTTCTTATTTTTCTGATGTAAATTTGCTATAAGAAAATTTCTACATATTCCAAGATCGCCCTTCCTTAGTCCTGTAAATTGTCCCATCTATTTACAGCTTAGTTTTCCATTTATGTCGTAAATTGTGTCCAAAGTAAAAATTCCCCATTTTTGGTTCTCAAAGGTTGGCAACTGTGACTTCGGGTCATTGAAGTGTGAGTGTGTAAACAGAAACACGTGCTAGCTCTTTAAGTCATTTTGAAGTGCTGCCCTGAAATAAATTACTCTCTCCTCCAGTTTGAAATGAAATTTTATGGGTTTGCAAGGAGGCTTCTTCTAAGCAGTGACCTTTTAGCTGCTCTAGACAAAGGCCAGAGAAAAAGAACAAGCCTTATAACAATGAGACCCTACAACTTCTTCTTCCAGAGGGGCCCGATTGTGGCCCCTCTCTCTCTCTCTCTCTCTCAAAAAAAAAAAAAAAAAAAAAAAAAAAAAAGTGACTCTAAGTGAAGACTAATATCACAGTTCAAAAGAATCGGAATGAAAAAGTTAATCTTCAGAAGTCATTAGAAAACTAAGATCCCTATAGTAACTACATTTAGAAAAGTCTAAAAATTTTTATGATAAAAATTGATTTATAGATAAGTAGTATTATATTTATAAGCATTATTAAATTATTACATTTATATATTTTTATTGCGGTTAAGGCACAGCTACCCGGCTATTTGCCTAACGGGAAGGTTGCCTTGGGCGAAGGGCTTTTTAAGGGATTCTATTGGGTATTCACGTGACATCTGGAGAAAATTGCCCAAAACTCCAGATCGTTAGATCGACAGTCGCGTGCTATTACATTTATAAGTGGTATTATACAATAGCAGTACTTTCCAGTAAGAGACACTCCCCGGTCAAGACATTTGCTAGAAACCAACTTCGAGTCGTTTGGCGATATATCGCCAAATTTGGTGACAACACGTGCTTTTATATAATTTAAGAAGTATATAATACTAAAAAGTCAGTCAAAAGTCAACAGTAATGATTTTAACGTTAAAACACATGAAAAATATTTTTGGCCAGGATTTTGACACAAATACTCCACTGTACGACGCTCCCCCTACCGGCGTTGAAGAAACCATAGAGAACGTTCGTCTATCTCTCTCTTCTCTCGCGTATTCGCGCGTAGCAGCTACCGTATGTTCTCATAGTGATTATTCATTCTAAATGTAACTTGTGTGTTTGTAACCGTTGTTCTCGTTATTAAAATGTGTTGTTTTCTCAAGTGGTCATTTCATGGAATGTCCTACGTCTTTCCTCACGCCCCTGCTCTCTGCCCCAATCCTAGCCCCCGGCACAAATGTGTGTAAAAATAAGCAAAAGGCTCAACCATTTGCACAGTCTGGCAAAAGAGAATGAAAAGTGAACAAAAGAAATATCGCCATTCGGAATAATGCAAAATTAAGAAAAGAAAGTTAGAAAGGGGAAGAGAGGGGAGGAAAAATTAGTGAAAAGAAGATAGTAAGTTAAAAGAAATTAAAAATAAAAATGTGTGTAAAAATATGTTCGTTTATGTCGTATACAAATGCACTGCGTTGGGCAAATTGGCTTGAAAATTTGAATATACCTGATTTCTGATTTTCGGCAAAAGTAATTTTTGAGTCTTACATTGATAGAGTAGTTTAGAGGAAAAAGCGAAGTTATACCATTAAAAGTTAGACGACAATTTCCGAGATTATTCAACTCTGGAGCAAAGGTAATATCAGACACTCCAAAAAGGTATTTGTTAAATTTGGTTAAACAGTTGGTAGTTTTGCTGATCTGATTTAACGAAAGTGTTACTGATTTAATTAAATATATTTTAAAAAACGACTTTCTGATTTAACACATTATTTTGTTGAATCTGGAAGATTTATTAAATCTGTAGAATCTATTAAATAAAATTGTTAAACACTGAGCATGCGCAAATTGACATTTGCTTATATATGAAGAAGAATAAGATAAAAAAATAAATATTCAATTTTTTATCCGTTTTAATTAGATAACATTACACAACACAATAATTACAACACTAACATTGGGGGTATGTCTACAAACCATTCCCGTATGAAGAAAGATTACTTTTAGGTAGTAAATACATAAAATAAAATAATGAAATAAACGAAAAATATAGAAGTATAAAATACTAATACTAATAACAATGAATACTTAAATAAAAAAATAGAACAATGTCACTAGACTAATGAGTTTTGAATGTTTTCCTACTTTTTCATTTATTTAAATAAATATAGGGACGATTAAGTTTTTCTAATATCTAAATATTTCTTTTTTTTTCCCTCAAGCAATATTGAGAAAGGTTAACGAAGGGGGATATTTTAGAGGCAATGTTTGCTAAAATTTACACCCCACCTCTATAAAATTAACTTTGAAGTAATCAACAAATATTTAAAATTAGTGGAACTCACTCGGGACATAAAATCTTTACAGCTCACGAAATTCAGAATATAATTGAGATAATACTCTGAAAATTAGTTGTAATACAAAACCTTAAACAGTTATATGCATCAAGGATTATATCTTCGTGAATTTGTGAAGCTTTGATGTCAGATGAATAGAGAGATTGAAGCCCTTTAGGCAATTAACGCATGAGAGTTCCGGAGAGATGATAGAATGAATTATATAGAGGTAAAATTTGTGTGTGGGGAAAATTGCGTTTATCATGAGCATTGACAACAACTCATTTTTGTAAAATATTTGAATAAGTTCTTCAAAAATGTGAAATATAAATGTTTTAAGATATTAATGTAATATAAATATAAATGTGATTTTTTTTTCTTTTTATCTCCGGTATGCAAACCTATACTGATTGGCCGATTGGCTAAATTTTAGGGAAGCGATATGGAGAAGACTGTAGAAACTAGTTTTCTCAAGCAGAGTTTTTTTTAATTTTTACTTTTAGGTTAGGTATTGTGATGATTGTGATGATGTTTGTGATGAAAACGTTTTTTTTTCCTTATATGTGAAACAAATATGCAGTCTTGAAATTTAAGCTCCTGTCGGTTCAACTCGAATTATCTGTGTTTGACAAATATTTGCTTCCTCTCGTAATAAGAACAACTAGCTTTAAACTACTACTTAACAAGTTTTTCGTTTCAGATATTTGATATTTGTCTAGATCTTTATTTGCCACATCCCTAAATTAAACTCGATTATTTTTTGCGCGTGCGTGATATCGAATGTGTGATTCTGCTTCAACTATTCTGAAAGTCACGAGACGCCACTGGCCTCAATAAAGTTCCTCTGAGTAAGCTAATGTACACCTATATCTGTGTTCTGACGACAAACCTCTAGAAAGGGTTATATGTTTAAAAAAAGAAATCAGAATCGCAGAACAAATCAAGATCGTAAATATTGTTACAAAATCGTAATGTTGTTTTCCCGCCTTAATGTATCTTGCTGGATGCTGGAAACAGAATTGTACAGACATTCTTACAAGTGAAACAAGCATGTGACCCCTTGACCTTGGCGACAAACTTGCAGATCGTTTTTGACCACTTCGATAAATTTGAAGACTTGGGCGACTAAAAGAAAGTATTCTAAAGTAATGGAATTGTGGATGTATCTCATTTAGGAAAGAAAAATTAGAAGAAAAATCGAGAATGAATGCCACGACTTATTTGAATTCACGTCCTGCTTTGAAATCTGTAATTAGATGGTCTCTCTTGCTATCGAGCTCAGTGTGATACAGTGCGGACATAGAGAGCAGAGCTATACGATTGATATTACGATTTGAATAGTGTTACTGCTGTGAGAGTTAAAGATTTACTGTTTTATGTGTTGCTTTCGTTTTTCGAACTTGTTGGGCTGCTTTAACAAACATCCACTGTGTTATTTTCTCAACAACACATGAACCTTTACATCGGTTTGTTTATGGAGTCTCCGGAAACTAAGCACATGAATGGAATCAGTGCTCATTTTCAATGATTAGTTTAAACGTTTTTCAACTGTGCAAAGCGTCACTAAATTTTAGACATAATAATTAAGTTTCAGTTTATATACATTGCTGTAAAAAATAAATTTACTACACTAATAGCATATGCTGATATACTGATTCCTTTATCATCTGCGCTTCGGTAGCATATCTTTTCTACCATAGAAAATTGAAGCGAATGACCGCTAACAATTGTATTCTGCATTGATGATGCACTTCCGTGTTTCTAGAAGAATGCATTTCACATACATCGATGCAATGTATTAATATTTTATTATTTTTGCCACCTACAGGCCATGAAAAATTAAACATCGGCAATGATACTGGACATATTCCCGCAACTCCCATTTTACTCCAGATTATCGGACCGTGACTTTAACAGCTAGTAATGATCAATTATTCAGTTCGCGTTTAATGCTGATTGAATAATTTTGTTTGACGGTTTGGGGTTTCTCTGAGTTACCTACAAGCATCTAGTCAAAATTTACATGATTGGACAAGATATAAATTAAAACGTCGCATTTTAGTCTCAACGATAATAAACAATATTTCGTTTGTAAAAAATAATCGATTGTTCTTTATATAAACTTCTTTACATCCTTCACGAATTCTTAAACCACGAATTCTTAAACAGAAGACTAACCCAAGCATAGATTAAGTATCTCGTATGTAATTCATTCGTAAATTAAGCTTTTGAATTTCAAAAATCAAAGTTGTAAAAAAACTGTCTTAAAAAATAAATTTTTAACGCTTAATTAGACTGAGAATGAAAAAGACCATTAATAATATTAATAATAACTTAGTATTATTATTGTGTAATAGTGTCAGTAGTTACAGAGATGCCCATATAGCGTAATGTATTAGATTTATTTTGAGTGTCCCTCTGAAAGAGCTACTAGAGATATATGCATGAAAAGTAGCCTACTTTAGTCAGGATTAGTGTAGCTTTTTATCAGTGAAAAAAGTTTTAGAATCGGATCAGTAGTTACAGAGATGCGCATAGAGCGTTATGTATTAGAGTTATTTTGAGTGTCCCTGTAGAAAAAAAAAAAACTTTTGCTATATGCATGAATATTAGCTTATGTTACTCAGAAAAAGAATAGCTTTATAGTAGTGAAAATATCTTTAGAATTAGTTCAGTAGTTATAGAGAGAAACCCACGGAGCATAATGTATTAGAGTTGATTTGGGTGTCCCTATAACAAAACTATTTGTGGTATTTGCATGAAAGGTAACCTATATGTTAATCCAGAATATATGTCACCTTCATTCCAAATTTTGTCCAAATCCGTTCAGTTGTTGTTGCGTGATTAAATCACAATGAATTAATTTGAAGTAGATTACAGCTTAGGCAGGAATTATACGCAATGAGATTGCGGACATTCTTACCAAGAAAATAGCCACTCCCACGCTTTTGTAATATTAAGGTTTCCGCCTAACCTGAAAAAGTCGAATTTTGGTAAAAAAACCAATAATAAAAGTATTCGCAAATCTTGTGCGCTATACCATAATTAAACTTAAAATTTTCGAGCAGTCTGTAGCGAAAACTATGCAGCGGAATAGTATGAAAATGGG
The DNA here is from genome assembly GCA_038373885.1 of Cheiracanthium punctorium. Taxonomy (NCBI): domain Eukaryota; kingdom Metazoa; phylum Arthropoda; class Arachnida; order Araneae; family Cheiracanthiidae; genus Cheiracanthium; species Cheiracanthium punctorium. Next base: position 357,583 of record JAWZYV010014839.1, on the reverse strand, counting down.
TTAATGGCCGAATGAAATGATGGGAATTTTATAGAGAAAAAAACCCCTAATGAATTTTAAAAAAATGGTTGTCTTTTACCTCAGCAAATGAGCTAATATTATGCACAGTATTTTAAAAGAAACTCTTCATTATGGAAGCTTATACCTAAATCTTGTACAATGCTCGTAAATCGTTCCTTATCACCCTTTAATGCGTATTTAATTTATAAAATATGAATTATAATTTTTTTAAAGTGCTAAAAGGACTAAAAATGATAACGCAAAATATCACAGATTTTTAAAGCACTTTATACATTACTGGGGGAAAAAGATTCCGAATTCTGAGTAATAATAAGAAAAGTTAAAAATGTTTCTGTTACAAAGTTTATCAATCTGCTGTATTATTTTGAATTTTTAGAGCATTTGTTACAAAATGAAAAGCATTTAATTGTTATAAATTATACAAAAATTTTGTTTTGTTCAGAAATAATAGCTCATATGGCTTGCCCCCCTTTTTTCCCCTTTTGATCATTGATATAACTAAACATTCAGTGTACTGTTCCAATGCCTTTTTCATACCTTAAAAATATTAAGTTCATTGCTTTTATAGGGTAACATAAGACGCCTTCAGCTAGAATGTGCATATCTCTGAATAAGTGCATTTTCATGTACATATTTTATTACACTTCATGATTGCATGTGTGTGTGAGCAAACTATTCTTTTTCTTACCTTTAAAACCCAATTGGAATCAATACCACGAAAGTGTCGCTTGTTTTAAATTTAAACACAACAGAACAGTAGACTTTAATGTGAGTTTGGTTTTAGTTCTTCCTCAACTTGGATCACGAAATCGCGTTTTTCTAAAACACCAGGCACGTTAGATTATAAGTATTTTAAAACGCGGCTTATCATTTCCGTCATTCTACATGAAATATCCTGCGCAGTTGCATTCACCCTAATACCCGTATCGTGATGGTTGGAAAGCTGTCAAAGTATTATGCTACATATGAACTACTACTGCTTGAGAGAATGTGCAATCATCAGTTCCTACAGGTATGAAGAGAAAATCAGATATGAGATTACAAAAGTACGTACGAGTCGTCGTTGCTGCGAAAACTACTCAAGTCCGCATGAATTCAACAACTTCATTTCCCGATATTACCTTCGAGCCATTGTTTGTTAAGTTCACGGACGCTATTGCTACATCACTGGGATTCTCGTACCACCTCTTGTTTTCTAAAGATGGCGAAATAGGTAGGCGTCTCACAAACGGAACGTGGACAGGTATTATAGGAATGATACAGCGGAATGAAGCAGACTTAGGCATCAGTGATCTTGGTATAACAGCAGGAAGGAGTGAAGTGGTGGACTTTAGTTACCCGTTTCAAAGATCATCTATCACATTTGCTACAAGAAAGCCAGAGTATTTTCCGGGGCCTACAGCTTTCCTGGGACCCTTTTCTCAAAAGGTATGGCTTCTTAGTGTAGCGTTTTTTATCGTCCTACCGTTCATCCTGTCTGTATTATTTCAAGATAAATACCCCCTTCGTAAATTGAATTGGTCGATTTACGGTATACTTATGCGTAAAACACTGGGCATCAAACCCAAGAAACCGGGGGATTACATAATTCTGTCATGCTTGATGATAAGCATTACATTCCTGGGTTACTGTTATATAGCTGTATTGCTTTCTTTTCTTACATTTCCAGTTCTGAAAGGAGTCAGTACCATTCCGGAATTAGCAGCCGGTGTTGCTAATGGTTATTACCAGTGTACGTCGTACCGCGGAACTTTCATCGTGCATGTGCTTGCTGGCTCAACCAACCCCGACTTGAAACTTATCGGTGATAACTTGCTGCAAAACGAAGGCTCTAATGATATTAATGCTGTGTTAAGTGATACAAGGTCTTTTAAGATACCTGCTTTTGTCGGCGGTGAAAACCATTTACGACCGCTGAAAACAAGGTTTTTCGTGTCAACCGATGAATTCTTTCCAGTGCTGCTGGCTGTTGCGATGCATAAAAACTTCTGTTGCAAGTCAGAAATAGATCGTGTCATAGGACATATTTGGTCTTCTGGAATATATACGAAACTGAGCGCTGACAGAGGATACTTGACTGCTTCAAAAATACTTTTCAACTCAGAAGACATTGGCACAAAATATAAAATTAGGCAACTGACGCACGACGATTTCAAAGGTGTTTTTATCCTTCTGACAGTGGGCTATGTTATAGCGATATTTGTATTTATGCTGGAAGTGATCGTTAAAAATGTTCAACTGACTAAGAAGTTCAGAATTAAATAATTTGATGCAACTGAATTTTGTGATAAAAGCTTTTTGAATTATTAAGCTTTGAAGTACTAACTGAAAAGACTTCTTATGAAAAAATTATACCAACTAAGTTGTAAAAGGATTCGTTGTCGTTCATACCCCTCCCAGATGCCGATCCGGATGCCGTACTCTTTTTTATAGTAACAACAATATAAATTTTCTTACGGCGGATTTCTAGTAGGAAATTAAATTACTTCTTTCCTCTCGGAGTGTCAGGTTATAAGCCATGAGAGCCGCAGCCGAAAGCCCGATCTTGTTATCAATAGAGGTTCAGCTGGACGAAAGTGTTGCATAAACTAAAGATAACGATGTGGCCAACTTTCCACATTGTACATATATGGTCATCTGGCATACATATGCAGTTAATCATCGATATTGGAGCACTTCGAAAATACTTTTTCAACTTAGTGAACCATCTTATAAAAACAAAATATTTGTTTTTGTATCTGTTTCTCTATGTCGCACGCAAATCTACACCTTTGGACCGACGATCGACTGAAAATTTTTCTCTATTTTAAAAATACGATTATTCATCCGTTCTCCAATTTTTGCTATTTTCAGTTTCTTTATATATTTAAGAATAAAGAAGCTAAACAACTGATAATGAACTTAGGTATTGTAAGTGAGATTAACGTCATTTTGATATCATGATTATTAGACTTTGAAGGGGATTTGATGATTCCAGTTCATTTGAAGTAGCTTCTTGAGATCACTCTTCAACGTTTTCTCACAAGTAAAAAGGGGCTTTTTACCCCTCGTAACTCTTTTTGCAAGAGTTACTAATAGCGTCGAGAGAATTTGGCAGTCATCCAGTTAAATGTTATAAAGAGGAAATACGAAGCCTTTCAATTAACTAATTTTCATTATTTTAGATTAAGTTTGAATGAACGTTTCATAAGTTACAAAATAAAAACTTTGAAGTTGTCGACCTACTTTTTTGTAAAGTGAACTAAGGTAAGTTTTATTTTTTACTGGTTTGTGGGGTTTTTAGTTACTTATCACATAGAATGAAGTTTGAAATGTACATTTCAGAAGTACGTAAAGTCTGCTGTTCTATACGTTTTAGATTTATGTAGAAAACTTTATACAAGGGTCTTTTCTAAAGTAAGTTCCATCATTTTTGTTCACAAGAAACTTTATTGACAAAATAAATAAATAAATAAATAAATAAAATAAAATACACCATAGTATCATAAATCATACAACTTTGAGATGATATATGTTGTAGCATGCTATCAGTTTGAAAAAAACCACTCTGGTAAAACTTCGTGCCCTGCGAAATACATTGAAAACCACACTCGAGCTGTGAAACAATCTCTTGAATGGATATTATGAAGTTTTTTCATCTTTCGCCTTTTTTCAGTTTCCCACTTAAAATCACTTAATCAGATATACTTTCAGCGAGCTTAAAGGTGTAAAATATTTAATTATACCCAGCTTTAAATCAACTCTTTTTGACGTTACTGTTTTGATAGCAGATAATTTGTTTTTAAAGTAGAACTTTATTGTAGTTCTCTGGATCTTAATATACTACATTTAGTTTAATTGTGATGGCTTTTTTTTGAAATCTTTAATAAAGTTTTGAACAAAGGCCTTGGGCTGAATCTGACTGTACATTGCAATCGCTGCTTATTTCAAAACCCAAATTACATCCAATTTTAAATTTATAAAAGCACACACAAGCTTTTATTTATAGATTTTTTGTAATTCGAAAATTTTGCCACACTTACATTTTTTAGTGAACAAAAAAAAATCTTTTCAGACACACACACGGAGAAATAAATAAATGAAATAAAAGACCTGTTCTTCTGTCCGAGCCTTTATTGAGTTTGGAGATTATTTTAAACAACTAACTGTGATGAAATGAATTGTTACATTGTTAAAGAGTTTTATTCTACTTAAAGTATGAAACATGAGTTGTTTCAAAAGTTTAGTCAGCTTTAGAGGTATGGTGAGTACTCGCATAAGATTGTCTGAGATCAGTAAAAGTAGCTGATCTGAAGCATACTTGCTTTGCGCATAAGGTCAGCTGCAAAAGATACAGCAATCAAAAAAAGTAGAATACAAGTAAAAAGCTATTCTGTAATTTGCTTGCTCTCAGGGTAAACTTTTTCCTATCATTTCAATAATTATGAATGTGTAGATAATTGTGATGATGATCCATGCATTGATTTTATGAAACAAACTACCGGACGACACTAAAGATGCTAACGTGGGTGCCAGTGTTTTTGTTTTTTTTCTTAATGTTTGAAAAATTGCCTATTTATGTGCATTATACTACAGAATCGATTGAAAAACTCTTAATAAAAAATGAAAATATTTATATTTTTTAACTAATCTGATATTTTAGGCTCAAATCATATGCAAAGAAGTTTTTATAAAATGGCACTTTTACAAAACAACAAAACTCAAATTTAAAAGAAGATATTTTAATATAGTCCTGCCCGCTTAATTACCAGTTTTCCCCCAAATTTTATTCTAATAAACGAGATATTCCATTATCCGGAATTACTTCGACTAGTCACAACGGTTTGGTGCATTGGAAATCTGTAACATTAAGTGGGAAATTCCTTTAACCGATGTTCCACTAAGCGGCTTCAACTGTATTGCAAATTTCTTTTTGACGTTTAGAAACCTCCTCCATAGAATGAAGCACTCATAACATTGATTATCATATTTGAAAAGTTAGAAGTTAACGTTCTTACGCGGAGGAAGATCATGAAAATGTATAACAATTTCATGACATCAAATAACTAACATAAATAAATAAATAAATAAAATAAATGAAAAAATAATCACTAAATTCATTTTAGAAGTTCATTCCCTAAATCAACTCTTCCAGAGTGAATTTTGCGACTTAAGATGTTTTACGATGAAGCTGAATCTTAAAAATCTCATTTTGAAGAAAAGCAGAAAACTAAGCATTAATACTAACGCTTTACATTTGAGATGACTTATACTAAAGTTCTTGTAGCTCAAGCTGTAAGGCAGACAGCACCAAAATTCAAATAAGTTGAGAAAGTTAAAACTTTCAGATTTACTATTAAGCCAAAAATTTAAAAAATGGATTTTTGTCCGAAATTTGCATATTATTGTAGATAGGCACTTTAATTTGAGCCAAATTAAATTAAAAAAAAATCTGAAGCAATTTTATATTTTTAATACGTACCAAAGAAGTCTTTGTTAAAACCGTATCATAATCTGTGCTTAGCCACCTATTTTTCTTCCTTATTCCATTAAGTTGGAAAGTGTATCATTGTTAATGAGTAGCCGTATTTTTCTTTCTAGTTACATAAAACGCCTCTTTGAAATCGAAATCTACATTAAAATTGCCAGTTAAAACAGTTTTACGATCTTCGTCAAGCATGTTCTAATTATACCTTACCTTTATAAATACGGTTTGGAATGTGCATCGTAATCCATGAGTGTGCCGTGTTTGTCTTTCTAGTTCCATAAAACACTTTTCAGAATCGAAATCCATAGTAAAATCGCCTACTAAAACTGTTTGACAATCTTCGTGAGGCATATTCTAACTATACTCCACATTTATAAATATGTTTGAAAAGTGTATCATAGTCCATGAGTGCACCATATTTGTCTTTCTTGTTCCGTAAACCACTTCTTAAAATTTAAATGTACTACTAAAACTGTTTTAAAATCTTCGTCAGTGATATTTTAACTGTAGTTCTCCTTTGTAATAAATTATAGCGTTTGCCAGTTTTTTGCCAAATCTGGAAGATATCGCCAAGCTTGGTTCAGTTTTGAGGACATTTTTTGGTGCCGAACTGGGCGATAAATCATTAAAAATTACAAATCTTGGTGACTTACAACATTTTATTCTCCTCCCCCCCCCTCCCTATGTCTGGCAACCTTATTGAAAAATGCAACAAAAATGTGTCGATGCAAATCAGTCTACAAATGCTCGCAAATTACGTCGACAGAAAAAAACAGAGTAAAAGAAATAGTACTCTAGTGCTAATAATGTAAAATTTAGTTTCTTTTAAGGTTAACTTACTCAGTATTTTGAAATATGTTGTGTCATAAGTAATAATTTAATAGTGAGAATTTTTCATTCCTGCTGGTGTCGTTCTTTTGTAACATTAGTTTATTTTTCTTTTAGAATAAAATTTAACCATTCCGCGAAAACAAACTAATAGTAATATTCAAAAAGGCTTCAAATTTTGCGACAAATTTTTAAAATAAATTAATTATCATTGTTTAGTACTGAAATTCCCAGAGAAATATGATGCATTTTGCTTGCGAAAACGCAACTCTAGCAAGGAAAGGTTTAATGAGATTAGTTTTACCAAACAAAAATAGAATTCTAGTGTATGGCATGCTATCCTCTGATTTTTCAAGGTTTCTCTTTCCCTTCTAAAGTGACAAGATCTACTTTTCTAACGAACACCTTGTTGCGAAATTTTTTGGATAGATACGCGATTGCATCCTCTAACAAACTATCGTATATCAACTTTTTACACGATCCCTCAATTTGTGCCGAAAATGTCACTTCTTCAAGAAAACGTGTCTACAGGTTTTAGATGTGGAAAATGAGAACGCTGGTAAAAAGAAATAACCATAAAAGATAAGAAAAAGTCAATGATTCAGTAAAAGCAAAAAGTAATGAACATAAAAGAAAAAAAAAACTTAATGATACAAGAGCATTTTATAATATTAAACTTCATACACCAATGCTAATAAATTTATGTAGATGCATCATTTAATTTCAAATTGAAAAGTTGAAAATTAAATTTATTTTTTTAACTCTTTGACGTATAAAACATTGTTTTATCCACAAACACAAAATTATTTGCATTTACAAAATAAATAATGACATTGAAAATGAAAACAATACTTTTTTTTAGCAATTACCGATACTGCGGCAAAGTGGTTAAATAACAATTGGTAGTCAACTTATACTAACACGTAATGACTTAGTTTGAATATGTGGTATGTTATTCATACGACTATGATCTAAAGAGTTAACGAAAATTACAATAGAAGTTTTTAAAAATCTGGTGTTTTGAAATTTGTTAGGACCAGATTGCCAGACATACATATACATAAAAAGTTTTTTTTTTTGGAATTACATAACTAGCTTACAGAGTTTTTTGAACTAGTTTGCATATTATGTGTACAATTAACACTTTAAATTCTCTTGAAAAGTTTTCCATAGAATACCGGGTCATTTTAGTCATTAGGTAATTATAAAAAGTATTTGGTACAACTTAAATATGAATCAGTGCATAAGTTTGTTAAGGGAAGCGATGACTTTTCAGGTATAACCATTCATTATACAAACATAATACAGTATAGATTAAATAAAGAAAACAATATTCAATGGAACAAAAGCTTAAAATTGAAAAAAATAGAGCCATCTGTAATTTATTATGTGTTTTAATACCCCTTTAAAATATATGATCAGCCTTCTTTATGAAATATTAGATACGTTTAAGTAAAACCAGCAAGTTATGCGATTTTGACGTCTTTTTACACCCTCTATAAAAAGCATTCGAGTATAAGCAAAATTTCCTATTTTAGCTCTGCGAATAATTAATAAATTTTTGAAAAATGCATAAATCGACAGAAATATGAAAAATTATAATTATACATAATTTAATTCATATTTTATGATTAATGATGCTTAATTTGCGAAACCATCAGAGGAAGTTTAGCTTTTACTCTAATGCTAATTTTAGAGAGTCTACACCCTCTCTAGTCCTCCACTCAAGGCCCCTCTCCCCATAAGGATGCCCCTGGAGTAGGCTTGCCATACTGAAGGAGTAACAAACAAACACCCTCCCAAAAATACTGGAGTGTAAGACATATTTTCTATGCTGGTTTCATATATAACGTACCGTTTCTATAACAATTTTCCAGTTTTAAAAACTGATAAATTAATCATAAATAATTCACAAAACTAAAATAGGAAAAAAAAACCCAGGTTGTTGACTATTTTTAAGAGTTTTTGAATAGCAGCAAAAAACATTGTTAAAACATATAAATATAACAACGTAGAACAAAGTGATAATAGAACAACGTAACAGCACAGTCAAAAGTAGATACTGCTTTTAATTAATTTGTTAAATTAAATGAAATCGAAACAAATAAAAAAAAATTAAACGAAGTAATATAAAAAATACCTTCTATTGCTTTCTCAGAAAATGAATGATAAATATTCTTATAGTTCCATTATCAAAAGTTAATTGTTTTTATAAAACGGTATTTATATACTTTCACAATAAATTAGAATCCTTGAGCATGCCTTGTAACTTCTGTATAACTCCAATTTTATAACATTTAAAACGTTAAGAATCTTTAATATTAAGTAGCGTAATTTCTTCATTACCTTCAATATACATTATGTGCACTCACCAAGAAAATATGGGGAAAAAACCACTTCAAGTGATTCTGCGCTGAGAAATGACGATAAAACCAGAATATGTAATTACTCTCAGTATGTAAACAAAGTTAAAGACAGTTCAAGACAAGACATTTGAATGATGCTCATACTGTAGCTACCTGCTGGGAGATATGAAAAAAAAATTCGTTAGTTCATTCCCAAGCCCGATTTAATAGCAGGGAAGAATTGCCCATTATTATTTTATGACCGTTTTCTGAACCCAAGCTTAGGTGTAAAATATCCAATTACGTTAATGTGGATGCTGCGATCGATAGGGAAGAGTTAAAGGCGAACACTTTTCCATTTCATCCATGGTTATGTGTTACAAAATGAAATATCTTTTGGTTTCCATAAACATGAGGAGCAAAATTTAGTTTAGTTTACATATATTTTGGAAGCCACAAGCCACTCTACTAAGCTTGATGAACTTCGATATGAAAGTTTGAAGGAAATGTTTTAACGTTTATGGGTGTATATTGGCGTATACTTTCTTACACGTATCCTTTCAAGCACCACTTAAAAGAAAAAAAAAAAACCTCCCCCCCTTTCTACCCACCCCCACACACACAAACGCATTTTTTTTTTTTGAGTTAAAAATTGATTTCGTATTATGAAATCAGAAGAAGTGTTAATGCAGTGGAACATGTTTACCTGGAAGTTATTATTAACTAATGAGTGGCATTAAGAAAATTTTTGTATCTTTTCTAAGTTGAAAAAGTGTTTGCTTAGATAGTGCTTCTCTCACGCCTCTTATTTTATTTGCAGTGTCTAGAAACTAACCGAGATTTTATTTTATTTTAATGAAATGGAAATTCATTTTTAAGTATTTGTGTTTCCATGCACCGAAAAGTCTTAAAGTTCTTGAAATTTAAGCCAAAAACCCTTACAGTTTAGTAAGTGAAGTTGTTGAACTTTTTATCGATTTATAATATACTAAAATTAAATTAATCAACTGCTTTCTGTTGTGCCATTTAAAAATCAACTTCAATCACGAATTTGCAATAATGTAAAATTTATTACAGAAAACATAAAAGTAAATTACCGAAGTACGTATAAAAACTTCTAATGTAAGGAATCTTATCCCCCCCCCCCCCAAAAAAAAGAAAAAAAGTGGTTATTTATGATGGAATGTGTTTTGAGCTGTTTACTTTTCACTAAGGGAAAACTTATTCATTTTAACATAAGAGAAGTTTTTCATGACTAAAGTGATTTCCCCGCCTTTAAAAAAATTATTTTTAAAAAGAATATGATGCACAAGATTTGCGTTTACTGTAAGTAAATGTGTATTTTAATTTTCTTAAAAGAAGAATTTTAATCCCTCACACCCTCGAAAACATAAAGGTAGAATTAAAGTTGAATGAAGACAGAATAAAAGAAGTCTCGAAAGTTATTTTTAAAGGTATCTTTAAAAAATTTGTCTTTTGATATTAGTTTAAAATTGAATTCATTTGTACAATGTAACATCCCCCCCCCAATGATTTTGATAATTGAGTGACTTACTGACTTCACGATTGGTTTGCTCGTACATTATTATGCTTGATTTCTTGAACCTCTGATGCAGCTCATAATTTTTATAGGCCCGGCATTTATATACCCTCCTGCAGGCCCTGATTTTCCATTCGGCTCACTAGGCCCGGGTCCCCCCCAAAACAAAATCCCAATTCACTTCTTATTAATTTTATTTTTTTAATAGAAGATTTTTATATGTATTTTCAAGATTTTTCAAACAATATTTTAAACAACATGCCAATCTGCTCGATGACTGGATGGAATTTATAACCAGGGATTTTAAAAAGTTGCAACTTTTCAGGTATTTTATGTACAGCTTGAATTTGTTTGTTAAATTCATCATGAAAAATAATAGACGACCACCATTTTTTTTGAGGGGGGGAGGAGCGCAAACTTTTGACAGCAGGACACAGTCAGATTGTAATATACCTTTGGAAATTTCACGCTGCCTACATCAGTATTATGGGGCCTCCATCCTGAGTTGTGCCTATGGTCAAGAATTTTCTAAATCTGGCCCTGCGCTCCTGTGTATTTTTCTCAATCACATGATACAAAGTGACCAGAATACGACAGACTAGTATTCTGTGCAAGTCATAATGTATTACTTACTTTGATTACATATATAATTTTTTTGTGACACGGACTTGAATATAGGAGGATCATTGGCGTACTCTAAAAGAGCTAATTCAAATTTGCCAGTAACATGACGCTGTGAGTCGAAATCATTAAGTTTATGTTGTGAGCATGCGTGCGTTATTAGTAGATTGCATCATGATTCGTCCCTATACTTCGACAGAAGGCGCTTCTGTAGCTAATCATTAAAAGCGGGTAGAATATTTTCCTTTGCGAAGGCTGCCGCTATATCGCCCGCCTACCGCTAGTCGATGATTGTCCTATATCCACACAAGGAGTATTTGCCTACTTGTAAATGCCTTGGGAGAAGGACTTTTTAAGGGGTTCTCACGCGTATGCCCGCTACATCTGGGGAAAACCGCTGAAAAGTCCAGACTGTTAGATCGACAGCCACGCGGTAGGCCCCAGCACGGGACCTTCTATCCGCCTTCTTTAGCCTTTTTCCATGGTCAGTGTCTTAAGCACTCGGCCACGGTGGGGCCTAAATCGGCATTTGAATTTAATTATTAGGTTCATTAGACAGATGAGACAGCATGAAAATATCTTGAGCCAATTGCTTCTGTTGATAAATTTTATTGCTTTGCTTTCTTCATCAATGAGTTAAGCTATTACACTCTTTGAATCAGCCATACATATGGTAATATCTAAGGAATAAATTGGCATTAATTAAGTGAAAAAATAGAATTTCTTAATCTTTGGCTCTACATCATTCCCTGTCTTTGAATGAATGATTTTTAGATGCAGTTTTAAAAGAATCACCGAGTTTTTAAGTAATTCCTTTACCCTTCTGCATGTTTAATTTCCCTAAATTGTTAAAACATATGAAAAAACAAAGAACTTTGTGTTGAGAATTTCTTTTACTTTAACTTTTTAAGTTAGTTTTTTAAAGTTCATTAAAAAGGTCTTAACGAATTCCTCTTAAATTATAATTTTATCCTATCTTAAATTCGAATTCTTGGGGTTATTATTATTATTATATATATTTTTTGCGAATTCATTTTAAATTTATTTTTACCTTAAAACTTTCATGTATTAATTCGTATTTCTCTTATTATTTCTTCTCTTAAATGAACTTCTTCCATTTTATTTACTCCATCCTTCCTCCAATTCCTTTTTTTCAAGTCTACTTCTGGTAACTTTCTCACTTTCACAACTAGCGCCCCCATGGAAACTCGGAAGTTCATAAAATCTCTCGTTCTGACTGACTTCTTTCACATTTTCCTAATCGACTGTACAGAGAACCCTCCGGCTGATCACTCCACACACAGTTTGCGGCAAACTTCGACTTAGAGAGCGGTGGCTACGATGTTTTCTTGTAATTTAGTTTTTTATTTGTTCGTGATTATTGAAGTTGCTTTTACATCACCCGTTTTGCAGGTATGTGAGATAAATGTTATTTATATTTTTTACTGTATTATACTTTTATACGCTATCAGAAAATATTTGAAGAGTTCAAAATGAATTTAATTGTTTTTATGGAACAAAAATATAAAGTAAATTACACATGCCAGATAAATTAAACATCCTGTTTACTGATTATTAATACAGTTAATTATGAATCTGTTATATGCTTGCATTTTACGTTTGAGTTAAAACGTATACCTATTTATGATGTTACTCAAAAAGAGCAATATTTTTTTAACACGACATTTAATATCTAATGAGCTTCAAATATCGTTTTCAGATTTTCAGTCAAATATTTTCATATCTGGAAGGTCATAATATCCTAAACTAATTCAAAAAAGAATTTCTTTAAAATGTTTTTGCACATTTTATACAAACACGGCTATATTTTAGAATGCGTATCAATCTTATTGCAATAACTACATTACAAATTAATTAGGAAAAAGAATGTTTCGAATAAATTCACCTTTTGTAAATATAGCATTTATAAAAAACACTAAGATTCATTTATTTAATTTTTATAATTTACATATATTGCAAAATCAGTATAATCGAATAACAGACATATTTATTAAAGAAAATTCTATGGTGGTATGTAATATAAATTACATTTATTCACACTACTTTCCAAATGCTGGATCACAAATTGTAATTTTGCAAGCGGTTAATAAAAGTAGTTAACTTTTCGCCATAAAATGGTTCTGAATTAGCTGCAATACTTCTATGAGGAAACGTTGAACCACAATTTGGTGCTTACAGCGATCCATGGAACCAAATCATGACCCAAAGTTTCTCCTTAAAAAGTTGCAGCCAATTTTGCTCCATTTTAATGTGAAACGTTGAACTACTATTAGTGCGATCATGCATCGATATCTTTATGCTCAAACACTAATACTGGAAACTTAAAAGAATGATAATAAACATCGAAATGCATAATATCAAAATTTTAATTTATTGCCTTTAAAAACTTTAAGTCGTCACTTCATAAATGAAATACATTTTTGATCTGTTAATTTGTGTGTTTAATTGTTTAAATTTTAACGCAAAAAATAATAAAGAATTTTAAGTATTTAATATTAATTTTTAAAAATTTCCTCTTAAAAATTTATTTATTTCAAGCGCAAAATTAGAAATCGGAATTTTCTTTATATATCTCTTTTCTTCCCACACACAAAAAATAAATAAAGAGACAAATAAAAAAATATATGAAGAATGAGATATCTTCATGATTTTTTTTTCATTTAATATTATAACTACTATATCAAATTTTAGTAATTTAACTTTTTATGCAGAAATATTTTATAACAATCATATTGATAACTGACGATTACTACATTTGCAATTTGAATTCTTAAAATTACCAGAAGTCTTTTTGGGATTTTATTTAGGTTTTTGCATTAATATAATCGGACTTCCGTTTAAATTATTTAGTAGACTAGCCTACAAACCTACTGATATTTAAGCTAATATTATTGTTTACCGCATAATTCGCATTTTTTATATAATAATGATATAAACAGTATAAATCTTTATAAACAGTATACCTAATAAACAGTATAAATCTTTATATTTAAAGCTATTAAATATTTTTTAAAGCTGTGTATAAAGATTTAAAACTGTTTAAATCTGTATACTACTATTATTATTATTATTAATCTCTTAAAATTATAATTAATAATCTCTAACTGTTAAATTTATTAACTGTATAATTAATTAATCTCTTAAAGTTTCTGTTAATAATCTCTAGCTTAATCTAATCTTTTTACTATTATTTTTATTTTTAATCTCTGACTGTTCAAATCTTTATACTATTATTTTACTATTAATCTCTTTGATATTCGCAGGTCTTGTTTAAATCTTTAATACTAAGATTTAAACAGTTTTCATAAAATTGCATAATTTGATTGGTAAACAAAATTTCAAAATTATCAAAACGGCAAATGAAATTGCTGTTCGAACTGAAAAAAGTTTTAACATCTACTACTTTAAAATGGTTTATAATTAAATTATGTGGTTATTATGTGGATGCATAGTTAGAAAAGTGTTAAAATTTTCATAACTATTCTACACCTATAACGCATACTTTCAGGCAGAAACCCCTGTAATGTGGGGCTGGGGCAAGCTGTAGGTGGCTTCCGAAGGTTAACCGTTGCATCTTTGAAAATAAATTAACGTTTTTTTTTTTCCTAAGAGAAATTTCCCCCCTTATCTTGTTCAATAACGCCGACCAGATTGCAGGGTTGTTAAAAGCACCGTACTGGGGTTTCGTATTCAACTCCCGGCGGTCGTGGTTCGAACCCCGACTGGGTATGCCTGTTATTCTGTCCATCCCTTCATAGGGGATGACGTTGGTGCTCTTACTAGGTACCCTCATAATAAAGAGAGCAACAACTCCAGCGTTAGCAGTGGCCAATGCCTCTTGAAGCAGAGGTCCGCCATTCGAAAAAAACTCTTGAAGCAGAGGTCCGCCATTCCCTAAACATAACTTCTTTTTACCCTTTGAAGCTCAAGCTTTCACAGCAATGTAGAAGACCAACTCGATAGACTGACCAACGCTGAAAACAGGCATCCGTTGCCATCGATCCATTTAACTACCAACAAAATGTCGGTCGATCGAACAGTCCATCTGGAGCCACGCAGCTAAAGAAGTTGGAAAAGTTCCTCGAAATTATTCATATTTTTGTTTTCGCAGAGCCTTGAATTTCAAATTAATCCAACAACTTAAGTGACAACAATGTTATTTCAGTACAATAATGAAAATAATGAAGTACAATAATGAAAAACTTGAATTAAATATATTGACTAAAATTAAATATATTGAGTACAGCGTTTTCTTTTTTTCTTTTTTTTTTCCCACAACGAGCTTTATCTTCCAGTGCACTTATAAGCAAATAGAGAGATGGGGGTCCCTACTGAAATTTTTGCTGGGGGAAAGGAGGCTCGGGTTTTTGCCACTGCTTTCCCGGCTTGAAAAAAAAGTACAAACGATTTGTTATCGAAATTGATGATGATGTTAAATATTCTACCGTTAGTGTTAGATGAAGTTTCTATTAAAAGCGTATTTTTGGGGCTAAAAAAATATAAATTTTTTTCGACATGCCTAACTTTATCAAAAAGGTAAAAATACTGTTTAAGAGAGAAAAAAAAATTATCCAATGTGTATGGAGAAGATGTATTCAAAGAACGCCAGTCCCAAAACTGGTTTTCAAAATTCGATGTTGAAGATGCTCCAAGTTCTGGAAGGCCAATTGAAGCTGATGAAGACACAATAAAGGCATTAATTGACGAAAACCTGCGAATATCAACTCGTGAGATCGCTGAAAGATTAAATTTATTAAATTTTGATTAAATTCGACCATTCAAGACCATTTGAAATGCCTCAAAGCTCGACATATGGGTTCTTCATGTTCTTAAGAAACGAAATGACTGTCCGAACAACCCAATATATAAAATATCTTCCTTGTCTGTCTGTCTGTTTGTTCGCTATAGGCGCCTAGACCGTACTTTTTGGTTCTGTTCATTTCCTAACTACGTCTTTCCCACGTTCAACACAATATACATACGGTGGATGGCCAAATTATTAAACTCACTTGAAAAATTTGATATTTCAAGTGTTTTTAAGGCTTTAGATTGCTATTAAACTCACAATATCGTTACAGTTGCTATCTTTAAAGGTTTATTAGCTTAGTACAGTACAAATTCAATAATAGAACTATAATTCAAAATGCAATTTCAATATTTAGTGAATCTTTCCTTTTGAGCAATCATTTTTTGTATGCGCTGCATCAATGACTGCATCTTTTGACAATTTCTTGATGTGCAGGTGTGGTGTGTTTTGCCATGCTGTAATATTATTTTCCATCCAGTCTATTTTGTGAGCAATTATTTTATCGTAGAAAATTTTCATTTTTTGGGCCGTCCATACATTTTTGATCAGGTTGAAGTCTGATGAGTTGTCAGGTTAATCCAAAAGAGTTATATTTTTAATGCATTTTTTGATTATTTCTTGATGTGCGGTGTGGTGTGTTTTGCCATGCTGTAATATTATTTTCCATCCAGTCTATTTTGTGAGCAATTATTTTATCGTAGAAAATTTTCATTTTTTGGGCCGTCCATACATTTTTGATTAAGTTGAAGTCTGATGAGTTGTCAGGTAAGTCCAAAAGAGTTATATTTTTAATGCATTTTTTGATTATTTCTTGATGTGCGGTGTGGTGTGTTTTGCCATGCTGTAATATTATTTTCCATCCAGTCTATTTTGTGAAGAGCAATTATTTTATCTTAGAAAATTTTCATTTTTTTGGGCTGTCCATACATTTTTGATCAGGTTGAGGTCTGACAAGTTGTGAGGCTAGTCCAAAAGAGTTATATTTTTATTTTTTACAAATTTAATAATTTTTTTTTTGGGCTTCATGTTATATTGATAAATCTTGCTACCTGGACAATTGCCATCTGGAAACTATGTCTTCATTTACGGAAGCCGTTGGATTTCCAATACTCGTAGTCACTGGTCTTGACGCACATTGCCTTCAAAGAAGTGTAGTTACTACCCTTTTCTCTAATTGCGACTCATATCATAACGGACAGAGAATGTTTCGCTTTTTCAAATACGCAGCTTTCATCACAATTTTCATGAGGCCAGCGACAAACAAACGGAGATATAGTGCTTAAGTATTTGGATAGACAAGTCGTCGGAAAAATAAATCAGAAGTATCATAGTATTATGTGACGACCAGCTAGTATGTTGGATAAAGCATCGTACTACGGTTTCGGGTTCAACTCCCGGCGGTCGAGGTTCGATCCCCGACTGGGCGTGGATGTCACTATGTCCGTCCCTTCATAGGGAGCAACGTTGGTCCACCTACTAGGTGCCCCCATAATAAAGTGACCAACAACTCCGGCCTTAGTAGTTGCCAATGCCTCCAAGGCATTGTTAAGGTCCGCTGTTTGAGAAAAAAAGTATTATGTAATGTAAAGAATTTTCTATCATAATTGAAAAAAATCATGTCATATGACAGCTGTAGCTCTTCTCAGTCTTCTACACTCAGATGTTTATGGAGTTTAGAAAGTGATAGTCGTTTAGCAAACATTGTCAATTTAGACTTTTTGAGAGGTCGACAGCAGACGATATTCAGCTGTTGCAAACTTTGTCGTAACGTTCTGTCAGGTAATATTAGGTTGTAACGAAAGTTTCCCTCCACCGTAAACATCGTCAGCACACAGTTCGCGTTGGCGTATTTGCTCATATTTTGTCAAACGATTTTTGGCATTTGAAAGAAAGAGGCTTACTTTATAACACTGTGTTGTGAAATCTGTAAAAAATATAGTTATCATTAAGGTATCCCAAATGGAACTATCACTCTAGAGGATTAGAACCATCATTTACTTCCATTTGTGTTGCAAAAAGTCAGCTACATAATATCATCAAATTATGAGTACAGCTTTAAGTACTATTGTTGTATCATGTGACACTGTGCAGGTTTGGTACCGAAAGTTCAAAATCAGTTATCTAAGGAGTTAGAAGTTAGTTTTTCAGGCAGATATGGCGGAAAACTTTCGTTACAATCTGATACTATGCCGAAGTCATCTAACAATTTTATAATTTTTAGAGGTTTCTAAGACTCTCTATAATTATAGGCCTAATTTTCTCACAGTTCGAAGAGATGTGAGATTTTTTATCCCACATTTACCACTGCATTTTCGTGTTAATGACTTGACTTCATCTATTTTCCTTGGTATGTTTCAAAAATTCTCTTATCTCTAACTTTTAGGGAAAATGTCTGCAGACTTCCTCATGATTAAAATTCGCATTATTTGAGGTTAGGAGGATAAAAGTTCAAAAAAAGACATAAAATAATAATAATAGTAAAGAATATTTCATTTCTACTGTTAATAATTTAAAAATAAACAAACATTGAAACACACCTCGAATCAAAATATTTTTCTTCAATAAAAATATAATAATTTACAGTTTTTCGTGACTTCGTGTCGAATTCACCAATCACGAAAATATTATCTCCTTATACATTGTGGCCATTTCCAAATTATTAATTTGTTTAAGTGTTACCAGCTTACAAAAGGCAGAAGAAGGTTCTTGGTAGCGAAAAACCTTAAGAAAAATGTATTAAAACAGCAATTTTGAAAAAGTTTGAGTAAAATAAATTTACTTGATAAAAGTTATTTGAATATAATAATATGACCACCCACTGTATTCATGATGAGGAGAATCACAAAAAAACTTCACACAAAATTTCAATGTTTTGAGAGAATATACTCAAAATTAGATGGAATTATAGTCGAAAATATTTATTTTACTGGAAAAAGCTTTTCCTGTCTCTTGTAAAGACTGGATTGAATGCATATCTGTTAAAACTCGAACTGCACATAGAAGATCATTTTATTATTTGGCTATAGTCATATCATACACACTACAAAAAAAAGTCTGTTAAACTGACAGAAAAAAAACTGTCAGCCAGGACGCCAGTTTACCTCCGTATATTTTACAGAAATCTCCCGTATTTTTTTTCCGTATACGGTAGATTTCTGTAAAATAAGCTGAGAATCTGTAAAATTTTACGGAGGACTTCTGCAAAAAAAAAAAAAAGGCTGAAATAAACTGACGTCCTGGCTGACAATTTTTTTTTCTTAAATTTGACAGCCTTTTTCTGGAGTATAGTTGGGAACTCAAATTTTGAATACATTCTTTATTGGTAATGATTTTAACAGAGTACGAAGAAAGAATAAATTAAAAAAATCTATATCTGATTCTGTATTTTTCAGCAACTGTAATTGTATTCTCCATATATACATTCTCAAAAAAAAAAAAAATCGTTTCTGTATTAAAAAAGGAAAGGTGGTTTCTTTTGTTGAAATTACCTTGGGATATATAAACACAGGCTTACTTATCGTTTGACGTCCATTGAGAAATTTTTAAATCTGTCATGGGGCAGCAGAAGAAATTAGTTTATTTATTTCAATCTCGTGAAAAAAATATCAAACTGTGTTGACTCGAGAAGCTATTTAGAGTTGCATAAATTGCTGATATGAAATAACTTTTATGAATCCAAGTAAATTTTGATTTATGCCGTCACGCTTTTCACCGCCGTAAAAGGTCCTGCTTAGTTAAGTAGTTCACCTGATAATTTTCAAACGAAGTAGGATTAAAACTTAGAAGACGTTGAAAAAATGTTTTTTCAAAAAGAAAACTCTTTAACATACAGAACATTGAAAGCTAATAGCATTTTATTTAAGCATTTATTTTATAAAAAGTAACGCAATTTCTTAGATTTTAAACACATTCGTTCCATGTCCTACTTAACTATCTAAAAGCTTTTTTAAAAAAGCTTTAAGTGTTAATGTCATTATACAAATAGTAATGTAATAATTATATTACTGGCTAAGTACAGTCTTTTCAAGTAGTTTTATGTAAGATTGCATGAAGTGTTCGAGAAAATCAAAAATGAAAACTCCATTACTAAATATGCTCAGAGTCATTTTAGTGAAAATAAATGCGACCGTAAAACTCTGTCAGAGTGTCGTGCGGTCTCCTGGAGGCAACTGCCTGTTATAAAAGTAAAATTCAATTTTCGCACTGCTTGAAGTTCCCAGTCTGCCGACTTGGGGATATTTATTAACAGCTTAGGGAATATATTTGTTGAGCAGACATTTTGAATATTTTGTTGTTGTTATTTATTTTCAGATGCATATTTTTACGGTCGGTATCATTTTTTTTTTACTTCAAAAGTTATAAAATATGACGCGGAAATGTTTTTCTAGTTGACAAAAACAATAATTTTAAGATGAATAATTATTTTACGACTGTATTGTTGATTTCCAAACGCTGGTAAACCTGGCAAGATTGGGTCGTGGTAGCATAGTGGTTAACCCATTTATGCCTAGTGTCCCTTTTTTGGGACGACATTTTAGCTATTAGTCGAAAACGTTATTTATTTTTCCTAGCCTTTATTCATGAGTATTGAGAATCAACTCTTACAAAATATTTTAACATGACCCAGTAGGATGTTGATATTTCGATTTTTATGCATAATGATTTTAAAAGAAATCATCCCTTGTGCAAGAAGTTGACATCAGAAATTTATCTGTTACTTCTGTTATCAGTAAAAATCGAAGAAAGTCGCAAAAATATTCAGGCACAAATGGGTTAAAGAGTTGGACTGGTAACAGGTTTCGATTCTGACTTACTAGCGAAGACGACCGTGTATATGCGATGTACTTGCACGTTAAATCCGTGGTTTTGTAAGTCCTCTCGGCAGTAGATAGCAATTTCCGAAGGGTGCCAAAACACCTCCTTCTGATGAGGATCCAAATTGTGGTAGAAATTATAGGAAGTAGCTTATGTAGCTTTAAACGACACTTTCAGTGACGCTAGTTTTCTCTTCTGCCGAACAAAAAAACGTCGCAAGATTTCATAGATATTGAAAAAATTGAAAGATAACCACATTCCTTTTAAAGTCCTTTGATGACGAAAAACTAATTTGAAATTGTAGGAATATTCTGTTTATCCAGATAGCTGTGTAGAGTGTGTTTTTTATTCGAAATCCATAGTTTAGAATGCTATTGCAAGCTGTGCTAAACTTAATACTACGTAAGCACACAGTTCCTTTAACCCCATAATTATAACAGTAATATTTCTTTGCAAATGCACATATTCACATCTGGATGTAAATTATATATTAAGTTTGACTGCAAAGTAACTGTTCGTTATTTAAATATGCCATACACGGAATAAATCTGTTTGCAGAAAGTATTTATTCATCAATGTTCTGCAAGACATTAATTTCATCGTCGTTCATTTGCCCTGAGACCCATTTCTTAACACAGTCGGAACTCGATTACAAGATCATTCTCATATAAGATATCCCGCATATAAGGTCACTTTCTAGAGTCCAGACTCATTGAATAGGAGTTCTATGCTATGGATTATCGGTTATACGGTCGGATCTAAATACTGTATAATCGCCTTTAAGGTCACTTTTGTCTTTCTTTGAGTGATCTCAGTCATTTTCGTCTTCAAACAAATTCACGTTACGAAAATGTTTCATAAAAGTTTAATTTCCAAGGTTCGTACGATTCCCGTATTTGCTGAAATTCCGAACTCTTGAAATATTGTCCTAAAATGATTTGATATTTTAAAAGTGGTTCTGTTTTTTTTATAAAATAGGGAAAGAAGTTCTCTCGTAGTATATTAAATAGTAGGAAATTTTAGGACAGTTTTTCAAAAGTTCGGAATTTTAGCAAATTGAGGACTCGGGCGAACCCTGAGATTCCAACCAAAAATTAGATTCTTCAAAATTGCACGTTCTTAAAACATTGTAAAAGAAAAAAAAATGCTACAGCCCTGTCTTATAGATATTTCAAGAAAGGTAAGTAGTACAAAGTACCTTTTTTGTGCATAATTGTAGTATACGATTTTATACCGAATTTAATTCTTTTTTAAATATTGTTTTTCTTATTCAAATAATTTTAATCATTTCAACTCAATTGAAAAATTATAGCCTAGTTAACTGAAAATTGTAACTGTTATTAAGCTTTACGAAGAATTATGCTGTATTTAGATAATGCTTACTTATTGACAAATGCGTATGAATCGGTTATAAGGTCATCTCGCTTATAAGGTCGCTTTCATGAGGTCTCAAGGGATGAATTTTTATAGAAATACGACTGTAATATATCATTCTTAGTAAAGTGAATACAAAATATGTTTTATTCGAAGGGAGTATGCATTTTCTTAGAATATATATGTAATATTTATCCTAGTAGTATCATATGACTGATTCCGAGCCAGGATTCAAAAGTATCTTGCTCCTTAATAAGTCTTAACAGTAAAATTATCTTAAATATATTCCTATCTCTGGCAAGTTAATAAATTTACGGTGGATAACAATCAGGTTGGTTGTATGCGAATAAAAAAGAGCTGGTGCTCTCGACAGACAAGCTTTCGTGATCAGCTGACGATAAAATCTTAGTTTTTCTTGATCAGTCCAGGAATCTTTAAAGACTACCGAATCAAGAAAAAGAAACAAGAACGATAGATGATTCCTTATAAAACACTCTGAAAAAACTCTATTATTTCTGCATATACTTCAACATACTGAATAGAGAACCTCGCATTGTTGTGAATAGGGAACTGTAGGGATTCCCTTTATGCGTTGCTTTCCCGGATTGGTTTTATGGACGTGTCGCAGATCAATGCTGCGTAGCAAGTCCAAAACCAGGTAAATAAGACTACACTGTATTTCTTTTAGTCGCTGCCCTGAGGACGTATCCTGTGTGAGTTAATTTGAGTCCCTTTAAAAATCTATAAGTACTACGCTCACCATTATTGTTCGTTGTTATAAAACTTTAATATAAATACTAAGTGTGTTTTGTTTGAAGCAGACAATTGTTTCTAAAATACACTTTAAATAGAGACCTCTTGCAGACTGTAATACATTGACACATTTTTTGTAAGCACCTATAAATGAAATATTAATGTTATTTGCATATGTAACAATTAATTAGCGATATGAAAAAAAATACTTTTAAACTGCGGACTAGTTTCAGTTAAAACTTGGCATTTCAATGCAGGACATGTTGGATTTACTTTTGAGCAGGCGCACTCTAATTTCTGATGTTCATTTTTTAATTGACAATGTCAAAATGCAGCTTTTCTGAGTTTATATCTATCATCAAGGCCTACTATTCGATCAATAACAGCCCTATTGAGGAAAAGGAAATTTACGTCCCAATACAAGCTGAAGAGTAGTCCAAGTGTTCTAAAAATAAAAAAAAAATCATTCAAAGATGATACTGATTTGTGAAAAGGCATAGAGAGAACCCTCACCCATCCAGCGAGCTGTACTCCCCACCATGGCCGAGTGGATAAGACACTCAAAATTTCAAGCAGATGATGTGCGAAGGTCCAGCGTTCTGATGTGTCCTATCGAGTAGCTGCGGATCTAACGGTCTGTAGTTTTGGTCGGTTTTCTCTAGATATAACTTGAATACGCGTTAGAATCCCTTAGAATACCCTCCGGCCAAGGCTCCCCCATCCTAGGCAGAGAGCTCTTGCACATCTTTGTCATAACAACACAAAAAAGTCAGCGAGTTGTGCAGATTTTGTCTATTCGTCTGTGTCACACCATAGCCATTGATTGCAAACATATCGAATAAATCAAAAACTAAATACGAATATCTATAATCACCTTTAAAATTTGCAGTATTTTTTCTTGTCTCGGTAATTTCTGAAAAAGTAATTTTTATTTCAGACAGCTATATAGTTGTCACTCTGTGTCTGTTGTATCCAATAGGACCTGAAGTAAAGAACATATAATCCTACCAGTGGCGCACACAAGGGAGGGGTCCAAGAGGTCCGGATCCCTCCCAAAAGAGTTGGCAATTTTCCTTCGTTAAATCATCGTGTAATTTTTGACTTTTAAGTTTGCAGACATCCAAATCTTATTTTCAGCTGTTAATATAGATAAATGAAAACACAGTAAAAGGGGGGGGGGGGGTGTTACGATAAAAATATAAGAAAACCGCATTTTTCTGGTGGTTAGTGTCACAGCTTTATGGGAACTATGAGAAAATACTGTGTGCGCCACTGAATCCTACTATATAGTTACGCTGATCCCTGACTCACACTGTAACTATTCCGGGCAACCACTTTAGTGTAAATATTTTACCGCCATTACTACAAGAAGATTAAAAAGCTCTAAAAGATTAAAAATCAGAAAAAGCGTAATAACATCGACACCTTTTATACGATCCGCTTGAAATTGTTCATAATTATGCATAAAAATATGGAAAATCATCTGTGCTACTTTAAAAATCTGAAAGTCCACCGGTTGCCTTATTTTTAAGCGATTTTTGCTATTTTCAGGTTCTTTTTATTTCCGAGAGTAAAAAAAAGTTAATCATTTGCATTACAAAATGAG
The DNA here is from genome assembly GCA_038373885.1 of Cheiracanthium punctorium. Classification (NCBI taxonomy): domain Eukaryota; kingdom Metazoa; phylum Arthropoda; class Arachnida; order Araneae; family Cheiracanthiidae; genus Cheiracanthium; species Cheiracanthium punctorium. The sequence goes on along the minus strand of JAWZYV010014839.1, from coordinate 333,385 downwards.
CTGTAACAATCGAATACGACGTCATATTCGTCACGGCTCTGAAAAGAAAGCGTGATTCCAAATCGTTTAAAATAGTGTTTCCAGATCACATAGTTTTTTTTTTTTTTTTTCAATCTTCAAGGCTGCGTACACAAAACGAAATCGTTCGAATGCCAAAAATTTTCGTGCGTTTCTAGAAGAGCATGAAATTCGATTTGGGTACATAATAAAAATTGAATATGAAATTATTTATTTTAGGTGACGAAGATTAAATATATTGAGTATAGACATATTTTCGATTGTAATTGCTTTCAAAGGGCTTTGACTTCTAGTTTAGTATATGAGTATTCGTCATTCTTAAATGAAATCAACCTCTTGCCTCTGACGCCCGAACTCAGTTCGGGCAAAGAAAATGTGCCAATTTCGGAATATCCGACCTGAGTTAATAAACGAAATTAAAGAGAATTCTTTTTTATCCCCATTTTTGGCAGGTTTTTCTCAAATATACTACCGCAAGTAAGGGAATAAAGAAATATTTTATTTTCTGGAATGTTCCTATTTCAAGTCACACTCCTCTGGATATATTTAATTTCTTTATTCAACTGCAAGAATTATTATGCTTGAGAAGACCACAGAAAGACTTGATTAAAAAAATTTCTTCAATTGACGGGCATTATCACCACTCAAAAATTCTGGAAACATATATTCAATTCCTACAATTAGTTCACGCTCTCCCTATATTTATATATCTTGTTCAAATTTTCAATCGTTAATAAAATACTTTTTATTCATCCACTCAAGTTCAAATACATTTTTTTAAACTTGTAGTGGAGGACACTTGATGTTAATACACTTTTTTTTTCAAATATGAATTCATCAATTAAATTTAATTAATTTTAGATCATGTTATGTGGGATTAAAAATGAATGAAAACAATAAACTAAACAAACAAACAGGATTAACGGTATCGACCCTTGCTTCACAAACGGCCCTGGCATTAATTAATTAATTAATAATTTAATTAAATTTAATAAAAATTAACCAAAATAAAACTTTTCTTTGTTGACCTAAGTAGGAATTTACTTTAATTTTTTTATATTACTTGTTTTTTAAGTGAGGATGGCGTTTGCCATTTTTTTCACATGAATTTTTATGCATACTTTGTGCAAGAATTGCTATTATTAAAAACAAATGTATAGTTAAATATTTTTTTCATGAAAGTAAAAGCACGAGTAAAACAATAACTTTGTTGTCACCTATCCTCAAAAAATACAATACGAAAGCAACGCATGTTAAGATGTTCCCGAAGCTGAAATTAAATTAGTAAACATGTTCTGAAGAACCGTTTTGCTGGGAAATGCGTGCCATCGGGAACTTTTCAATCCGTGTTTTATGCTGTCCCCTGAAGGCAACTGCTTGTTACTGAAGTGGAATTCAATTTTAGCTACGGTGATGTTTCTTGTCAACCAACTTGTAGATGTATTTATTAAAAGCTCGGGAAGTTAATTTATTGGAGAGAGTGTTTGAATTCTGGGAACATAGTTACTTTCCATACCATGAAAATTACATGGAAAACATGTTTCCGAATGTCTACAAGGAAAGACGAGTGTGATATTAAATTTTGTTTTATTGTTGACTGAATCCACTTGTTACAGTAAAGAGTAAGAAATGTCTAATACTTAAGAGTGCCAAATATTTCCTATAAAGAGCTTGATATGAAGTTTGAAAACTTTTAGCTTACATTAATAAAATTTGTACTACAAGAGAACTACAATTTATCAACCAGTTATATTAGTAGTTATTTAATGTGGACTACATTAAATGAAAACTGTGAACAGTAATTATTTAAAAACTTAAAGTAAGGAATAAAATATAATTATTAAAACAATAAATCAGTATAAATTATGTTCTCTGAAAAAAGCTTGCACCTCTGTTAATTAATATGAAAAACGGTAGCGATTAAAACTGAACATTAATTACTTTATCACCACCGTATTTATGAAAATTTATAGTAATGAGTCTGCAGCATAGTTTAACATAATATGCATATATATATATGGTAACTGTGTTTCGAAATTCATACTGCCGATATACTTTTTTCCCCTACTGGGTATATCATTTTTGCAGTAATAGTCTTTGTGTTTTTTGTGTTTTAATCATTAATTATATATACATATTCCAAGTAGAAGAGATCTATTCACCAAAGGCTATTATGAAACAGTAATTTGCACATTTTTTAGATATTATTTTAATTACTTACCCCTTTGGATTATCCAATTAAATCCCATGCAATTTCATTCCATTGCTCTACAATTTGCTAAAAGTTTAAATGCAACAGTTTTGTTATTTTATTCAGATTTTAATTAAAAAGTTTTCGGTATAGGGCTTGTAACGCGGAAACTGCGTCAAGCCTGTCAGGCGTGGCAGCTGTAACTCCTATTACTGTTTTGTAACTTATGAAGTTTTTAGTTACTTAAAGAGTTTAAAAAAAACAGGCTAAGATTTTCGACCTGTTGTTTACATAGTATATTGCGCTAATAAATTGATAGACTTCTGTTAAATATATTTTTTAAAATGTGAGCGTCCTAAAGGTAGTGTCTATCATCTACTTGAAAGTTATTGGTAATTGCTTTTTAAGGTACCTTTCAAATGATGTCCATTTACAGTAACATCCTGACGTCTTTTTAACACCATTTTATCGACTTTTGAATTAGCTGTGCTACTAGGGATAGCTCTTCTCTGACTGAAGAAAGACAGCAGAATAAATGATAATTTTTCCATTGGACGGTATTTCATTTTTTATATTTATCGTGTTTAAGTTTACATTATTGAAAACCTTTGTAAAACAATTTCGAAATTTCATGCAGTTTTTGCCAACATTTTGAATGAGAATGCATGCAGTTACCAATTCCACTAGATAAGAAGAAAATCCCTTATAAATAAGCATTGAAATAACTTAAAATGTATTTACATTCAACTACTTTGAAAACCATAGTAAATCTTTTAAATATTCAAATAATTATTTTCAACGATTTTCACATTATGAGGCATAAGTGAAACTAAATTTCAAAGCTTTTTAAAAACGTAATATTATTTTTGACAATATTACTTAGATGGAAATGAGAAAATACCATGTCAAATGTCGCTGTAAGATATCCTGATAACTTCATTTTCTAAATGTCTGAAATAGAAAATTGCGTTGTCTAAAACGTGCTACCTACAGGGAATAAAAAGTATTGTTTCTACAAGAATGCTCTTTTTAAATTTGAGATTACCTTTGGGCTCTGCTGATTGCCTCTTGAAAAGAGTATATCCACTTATATCAACCCTCTCATTCTGTCACTTTTAAGGACAATGAAATCAATAATAAAACATCTGCATCCAGTGAAATTAAAATAAACCGTTTTGTATCTTATTACATTAGAAAGAATAAACACAGACAACATCTTTTGAAAAATCTAAAGCTACATTAATCTTTAATTAAATTGTCTTCTACATTTGAACCAGATAATTTATTTTGTGTTGCTAAAACAGTGAGTTAAAAAATTAACTTATTCATGACTTTCAATGAGATTTTTCTAAAAAACACACAACACACACACACACACACACACATATATATATATTATATATATATATATATATATATAATTATATATATATATATATTATATAATATATATATACATATACATGGGATATCCTATATATATATATGTATATTAGGATAATCCAATATTTACGTAAGTTTTTAGCTGTTTGGTATTTTATATATATATATATATATATATATATATATATGTGTGTGTGTGTGTAAATAAATATCTTATTTTGACATTTTTTCAATTATATTTAAATATATATGAAAATGAAAAAATGCTCAAAATAAGGTAGGGAAAAAAAACCGCATTAGGAAAAAATTTATCCCTCAAATTTGCAAAAAATTACAAATTTTAAATTCGTAAATGACACCCGTACAAAAAAATCCCAGTTAGCAAAATGTGTCCCATGCACTAATCAGATGATGTACAAAATTTCAGCCTTTCATCATAAAAGTCCTCAGAAATATGAAGACGAATTAATATGTAATATATGGCTGACTTTAAATCCCTTTTCTCATTGGCTGTCGAAGGGAAAATATCAAGTCAGATGATCGTGTTTTAGGAGTCGTGCAGAAATTACGAAAGAAAATTATTTCTTGCTCTTCTAGCATTTAATACTCACATTCAATTTGACGTATAGCCCATGATCAATAACTAAAAATGTGCTACTACTAGCACGATCTCCCTTATACCAGATTCTTTACTCGAAAACTCTTCACACCTAAAGAATCAGCTTAATAAAATTGCGAAAGAATAGAGCATTCACTCATCGCATAGTTCCGGTAGAAGTAAAACATCGTTCTTACAGCCAAAGTGACTGACAATTGTTTCCGTTCCAGTTATTTCTGTAATTGTATTACACTAGGAGACTTTAGCGAATTTGACAAGATCTGCAAATGATTAAATGTATCAACGGTTGTTCGAGGCATTGGTTATGGATAGAGTTTTATTTTAATGTTCCTAATGAACAGATTTTTGGCGACGTTCAAAATATATCTGCCAATTAACGGGAAAATGAACTGTTCTTCCTGTTTGTTATTTTTCCGCTTTAGAAGAATCTGGGAGGTTAAAATTTTTCGTTTTACTAAAATAGTAATTTTCAGTTTTCAGCAAAGTTTTCTGGAAAGTTTCCATTTTAATAAAATGGATTTAGAATCTTTTAAAGAAATAATTTTACCATCTCTGGAATTGACCTGTGGAAGAATTGACCTCTGGAGTTGACCTCTGCACCTGTGGAAGGAGAAACTGTTGAACTTGTTGCGTTGCGTGTTGTGTTATGGCGAAGTTTCGTAAGGACTATCAGCCAAGAGGGGGGGGGTTGAGGCCTTGTTTTGAGAACTTTTTAAGGGGTTCTAACGTGTACTCACTTTACATGTGGAGATAAACTACTAAAACTCCAGACCGTTAGATCAACAGCTGCCCGATAGGCCGGATTGCTAGACCTTTACCCTTCAGTGGACTGCTGTTCTTGTCCAGAATATATTGATTGATTTGCTCGAAGGCGAGTTAAAGAAGGCTGAAGAGACGGGTGTTTTTTATCGAAAGAAATATTTTTAAAAAATGAAAAAAAAAACGGAATATTTACCGTTGTTGCACAAAATTTCTGATGAGTAAACAATCCTCCTTTTTTAACGGAAAATCACCAACTTATGGAGGGACCAGATATTTCCCTGAAAATTAAGGCTAGAAAACAGATTTTCATATTATCTTTAAACTGTGTACGCTTCATTTACAAACTGTTTTTAAGAATGCACTGAGAAAAGATGTTTTGTTTAACAAAACATCTTTAACATCTTCTAGTTAACATTTTTATCATCAGAAAATTATTTTTTTTAGAGATATTTTAAGTGACTAACTTTGAATCAACGACCTTTTCGTTGATATTTCAGTAAATTACCAAAACTTTTGTTGATTAAATAAAATATTTACGTATTCAACGAAATATTACCTGATCCAACAAATTTATTCAATTAAAATAGCAGCAACCATTTTTTTTTTTGGAATCAACAGAATTCATTTAAATTCAACAAGACTTCTCGGGTAGTTCAAGTGTTATTAGTTCTAATTAGAAATGCAATTTTCATAGGCATTCAATTGTAGATCTCTCGCTATATCCATATCTATATTAATAAAGGGATTTGTTTGTCTGGTCTAGGTAATTATCAGTTCGATTTGAAATGTTCCGTTTAAGCCAGATAGCCCGTCTAATTAGGAAGGTTTTGGCTGTATAACATCAGACACGAGAAAAATATACACATGTACCGAAGAAAAAAAATAACATTCACGCCTTCACAATAATGTTTTCAGCTTAAATCAAGTGAATATGAAATAACTGTAATAGGCGGTTTCATATCTGATAAAAGTGGATCAGTGAACAACGTGAGATTAATTTTTTGGCTTATCATCTTACAATCAATGGCGTTTCTTCAAGGTGTGCAGCTCGCGCGTTAATGCCCAATCAAAAACAGACAAGATCCTGGAATTTAATCGAATAAATAATGAGAATCCCAATGTTTTTCTATTCCCAGAAACCATATAGCGAAGCATAGTAAAACACGCTTGTCGAGAAAAGAAAGGCATTGGAAGAGGCGTAGCTATATTCTCACCACCACAAATTGGAGCATGGGCTTTACATCTTCTATCTTGCGTTTCCAATTTCTACGCTTTCTGCAGGATAGCCAGGAAGTTAGAGGAATCGTCACTCTCTTTATCCTCTCTTGGAATTGTAATAATACTCCTTCCCCATTAGGCTTCAGTCTCCACGCATTTCATTTCTCGGTTTCTCCCACCAAAATCCTTATTTTTGGAGAATTTGTGCTGGCCAGTTCTGTATCCCGAGCGTTGCTTTTCGGCTTTTAACTATTTCAAAGATGGCTTCGAATAATATTATCCAAACACAGCTGTTATTACAAACACAAAATTTCTTTTTGTGCGCTACAGCATACTGCAGGCTAAGACCGTCTCAACTACACTGAAAAAAAAAAAGTCTGTTAAACTGACCGAAAAAAACCGTCAGCTAGGATGACAGTTTATTTCCGTATATTTTGCAGAAATCTCCCGTATTTTTTCCGTATACGGAAAATTTCTGTAAAATAAACTGAGAATCTGTAAAAATTTACGGAAAACTTCTGTAAAAAAACGGAAATAAACTGGCGTCCTGGCTGACAGTTTTTTTCTGTAAATTTGACAGACTTTTTTTGCGGTGTAGTTTCCTCCAACGGACCTGTAAAAGTTTTAAATTTGTCAAGTTTTTGATATATTAAATTTTAAATACAATTTTTAGGAATATTTTGTTTAAAAGCATCCTCTGTATGCGATAAAATGTTGGAATTAAAAAGTTCTTTTTCATCACTTTCTACTTTGAGGGGGAAAAAATTACAATGGTCGACCATGCTCTGATCTCACAATGTGATCTACGAATGTGAAAAGAAAAAGTGATGTTGGTTTTCCAAGACATTTTCGGATGAATTTGAATGAAATTTCAGACTGGACTTATGGATGCAGTGAATTCAAGTTTGTTCACTCCCCAAAACGGCAGTGTACAAGTTAAGACTTAGCCAAATCCCTACCCCGTTTTAGATGAGCAGCTGTATGAGCATTTTTGTCCTTTTAAAAAACGATTAAAGGGCTAATACATTTTCTGAAGCCCTACGTTACATACATTACGCCCTACGTTATATATATATATATATATATATATAGCAATATAGTGACGTTTTGATTACATATCCGAAATCAAAATAAACCGAATGATAATAACAATAATAGTAATTTTTTTACTTGTTACATATTTACATGCAATTGAGTAAATGAAATAACCTAAACATTACTTTTATTTTCTTTGGTAAAATGAAAATTGATAATTCCAAAAAGTAGTGCAAAATATTGCAATATTTTACACGAACATGATTACATCATTTTAGTTACTTTTAATTTAAAGCTGAAAAATGAATGGATAAAGGAAATCAAATTTGCTGCTGCAAACCAGCTTTCCATTTATTCTATGGGAACTACAAAATAAATTATTCAGAGTCTGTCAATTTAAAGATTTGTAAACAAGCTTAAGAAACAGGAAGAGAAGGAGAGAGTAAGATATATTATTCACCAACATCCTATCTCAGTAATTTAGTTGTCGAACGCAGAAGAAAATTGACAAAAAACATCGTTTGATATACACAATTTTAAATACAAATAAACTTATACAAAGGAACTGTAGAATTGAATCAACGAAAGAAATCGATGTTTGCCTAGTAATTCTTATTTATATGCAGGCACGGCTTTCAATTGTAATTCAATAACTGCTGGCTTTTGAATTTAAGTACTTTAACTCAAAATTTTTAAAATCTTTGTTCCTTTGAAATATTTAATAGACGCTACTTATTCTAAAGCATTGAAATGCAAATATGCATAGAATTCTGCTCATATGCAAATTCATATCTATACATACATTTCAATGTTATTGACATTCGCAGCGTTATTGAAATAAATTTAGCTTTATAAAAGTAATCAGTAATAAAGGAATCATTAAGGTAATTATCTTTAGGGATAGTGCCTAACTCAAAATCAAACTGGGCTTTTGAAAGTAAGAAATTACAAAATAACCTTATTTCGTTTAATTTTGGGTCAGCATTTATTAAAGATTAATTTTAAGTGTTTCCCTCTCTTGAAAATCCCAGTAGTGTTTACATTTTATTCATCATTGTATTTAAAAGAAATCGAGCTAAAAATGCAAGATTTCTTAAAATATATATATATAAAAAGTTTACCAAAAATCTGACTGAATAATTTATTGAAAATTCATTTTAGATGTATACGTTATGTGTATACCATACTTATACGTTATGTATACGTAAAAATCTTCTCGGTTGACAGGTAAAATATTGTTCACTGACAGATTATTCTACTTAACGTACTTATAAGTGCTTAAAAATGTTTAAAAAAATAATTTTTTATTGTAGCCATTTCCGCGAAAAATCACAACTAAAACCATCATTTAATCAGCTTACATCATGACTGCATGCTCTATTAAAATAAAGCTTTAAGGTCACTTTCTTATCATACCAAGCCAAAGAAAAAAGTTTGAGCATTAGTGAATTTTCAGACGTTGGTTTTATGATTTAAAGGATTAGATTTCCCTAACGTGACTTCTTTAGTTTTGTTTGTGCTGTACTCTTTTAAAAAAGACTCATCAATTGCTTATGAAACATGCATCAGACCTATATAGCTAGTATTTGTTAATTTTTTATAAATTTTCTTTGTTATATTAATCTAATCACATAGCTCATTCCATGTCTAACTAAAATAAGAGAAAATAAACAGTTTCGAGTTGATATTCTTGGCAGTTCTTAATCTGATAGATAAACGGTTAACAAATTTAAATCTTGAAATTGGTATTTTGAATTAAAGGGTTTTTAGATTTCAGTCTAAACAGCACTTGTTTAAAATTTTCAAAAATAAATTAACAACGGAATCTTCAAGTTCTCTATAAATCCTTAGGGCCGTTTCACTGAAAAAAACAAAAAAATGGCCCTTTTATGACATGAGAATATTTCAGTAGTTCTTCAAAACCAGTTCTTGTTTAAGGGTTTCTTTTTTTTAAATCTCCCTTTTTGGACACGTGCACTTTTCTCATCTCATCTCAAATTTTCTTTATCCACATTATTAATATTGCATGAACTTAGTACCTAGATGAGATTTATTTTTAAGGGTAGAACTTCTTCCACCCCCCCTCTTAGTTCTTTTTTCTTTTGGTCGTTGGTTTGAAATCAAATTTTGACATGCAATCAATGTTCATTGGGGGGTAGGGATTAGACTCTTCAAGAACTTGCCTCTTACGTACGCAATTACCTGACGTGCTGTGCACTAAAAACAACTTCACATTTTTACACCTTTTCGAGACTTTCTGAATTCAGAGGGTTCGAAATAAGAATTGAAATGCCAAATGCTTCGTTAATTGCTAAGTTTTCTACGATGAAAAGTTATCAAATGCGAAATTTATAAGTACAGTCAAACCCGCTTTATGGAGCATCGGTTAAAGGAATATCCCGCTTACAATTCTCAAAACCTCAATAATTAGTCAATGTGATAATTTTCATGTTAAATTGGCTATTGCATTACCGGGTTTAAAATGCCTCTGGAAAATTTTAAAATAGCAAACGAATATTCAGTAACATTTAACATCTAAAAGGTTAGTTTAAGATTTAAAAAAAAAAGAAAAAAATAAAATGTTCTCAGTGCTCTAATATATTTGTTTTCTATACTGAAGAATGAATCCAATCTCAGATTCAAATGCATACTTTTTATTTTCCAGACGAAGAACTATTCAAAATGATTCTCATCTATCATGTTGTCGGAATGTCGTACTCAAATTTCCTACTTCTGACAAACTGTTCAAATTTATTTTGAAATAGGTGCCTTTTACAATATAAAAAGGAATCTGCTTTAAAAGTAGTTTAGGAAGTGAAATGTCTCGCTTGAATTTCCTTAGTTGGAAGCTAAGAAAATTTGTTCGTAAGTAAAAAGAAAAATACATCTGCGAAACTGTTTTCAGATTTTTATTACTTCAACTTTCCACTAAATGAGTTGTGGCAATCTGTTTAATCGAAATCACGTCAATCACAAAAAGTAAAACTTTAATAAATAAAAATAAGTTGTGATCTTTTTTCTCTATATATCAGAATAGGAGTTGACAATGTATTGCAATGTCTTACCTAGAAGACTCCAAAGAAATTTCCTAGATTTTGGCCATTAAATTTGACGTCCAACGACCTTTTTTGTGGAATAATTCCAATATATGTAATTTGTGCTCACTAAAGGAATGATTTCCTAATGACGTTTTACAACAAGGATGTTTATAAAGTCTCTGTACCTTTTTGCTTAATGGACTTAAGTTAATTACTCGATAACGCAATATAACAGAACACTAAATTAGTACAATTCGGTGTGGCTCCTCCCCAGATAGTCTAGGCACAATCGCCACTCTTCCACTACACCCCGGAACACCTTCTGTAAGGCTTTTTTGTATAATTTCAGTTTCTGCATCCGTAATTCGGTGTTTTAATTCAGGGGAGCTAAGACGGATGATCGTGGAGCCAAGAACCTTACAGTAGGTGTTCTAGAGTGCAGTGGGACGGTGGCATTTGTGCCTAGATACTCTCGGGAGACACATTAAATTTTGTTAATTTAGTGCTCTTTATGCTGTGTTTTCATGTAAATAACTTATATTTCAGAATAAATCCCATCTAAACCAAAGATGTGTAGAGACTTTATAAAAACTCTGTATCATACTATTGGTCACTGCAGATTGTGGAAAAGCAATGAAGCAAGAAATCTGTGAAAAATTGTTGCATTCAATTAGCCCTTTTACTTTGTAAAATAATGGCAGGAAATACAGACCAAATTACATACTAAAGTATTTACTATTCAATTTTTTCGCTCAGACCTCGGTGAGATTTGGATTTTTAATATATTTTTGGGTCTTAACTTAGTTTAATGTTCTAAAATTTTTCCTTTTCAAGGTGATTTAAGTAAGCACTGGTAAGTTAGATAACGAGAGCACTGCTTTCTTTGTGGAATCTGTTTGCGCGGTCTTTTCGATTGTAGGCATGGAATGAATTATGATTAGTAGCGATTCAAGACGAAAAACCGTTGCGATTATACGGCACTTTCTATAATGTATTTAAAACGTCAACCCCATTTGACTCATGTTCTGAAAACAGTCAATTGAATAACAAGGAGAAAGAGGAGTGAAATTGGGAGAACACTACATAATCACTGGGTAACAATTTTTCACTGTGTCAGAGATAGAAATATTCTTAATGAAATCTTAATGAATTCGACACGCTAAACAAAAATATCACATGAACAAACTGATTTGATTCTTATTTCTGAGATACAGGAGTGCCATTATTTAATGAACGTATAGCTATTAGTTACTTACTGCAAATATGAAATAATGGTAGCTAAATAATTCACTAGTGTGAGGCTGCTTTGGACTGTGCAAGGTAAACGGAGCAGATGAAGCACGTAAAATCGCGGCTTCAAGGCCGTCCATGTTCAAATAGTACCTCTAGGCGTGCCAGTACTGGTACTAGGTCTCTCATCTGTAACTGATTCAATATTAAAGACTACTCGAAAGAGTTGAAGTTGGCCTGTCTGTTAAGCGTCCCCGTAATAAAGTGACCAATATCTCCTGCCTTCGTAACGGTCAAGCCTACCACTGGTAATTTACATGGCCGTTGCAAAGAAGAAAAAAACTTCCATCTACATTTCAAAACATATATTGCAATAATGAAAACTTCCAGTATTCAGATTTCGACAAATTTTTGCTTGGCGTCAGTATGTATTTATATAAATCTAATCAAATTGACCATCCCTGAATTATTTGACTAGAACTGGTGGCCATCCATGAATGAATCGACTATCCTTGGTGGCCATCCATGAATGAATCGACTATCCTCAGTGACCATCTTATTTTTTGACTAGTTTCAGCGTATCGTCTACATGCACTTACCGAAATGCATGTTTCATTTCTCAAAAAACGTCTAGCCATAGATTGCTTTTCTGATTACAAGATGGGTAATTTATTTACAAAGGTCGACCAAAAGACTTTGATACATTAAATTTTATGGACAATCTTTGTTTAAACTTCATTTCATTGTCATCATCTATTTTAAGGAAAGCAAAATTAATGTACAGCTGCGGAAAAAAAAGGCCCACTTGTACATTTTTCGGCCGTCGTTCGTCGCACAGCAAAGTTACAGATACCAATCGTTTACGATTGACGCACACTTTAATTTGCTATGCATAAAAATTGCATAAGGGGCCATCTACATATTACAATTCGCAAAAACTTTTTTTTCTCAATAGCAACCCCTAGATTTCACTTCATATTTCAAAAATTTAGCTCATTTTAACCCCGGAAACCAATTTTCAATAAATTTGGACAGAAAATGAGTGAGTTATGAGCACCCAAAATCCCCCTCCCCCTATGTTAAAATATTTTTTCATACTTCAATTCATATCTCATACAATATTGGTAGTAAGAAGCTGATTTTTATTCGTACTATTAGAACTAAACGACCCAAACATAATTTAATGTTATTATGATTTTTAATAAATCATTAATATGAATTATTAAATTAATATTCAAAAAAATTATGAATAGCGACCTAGCCAAATTTCGATGGAAATAGATGCAGAAATTAATATTACATGGCTGTGCAAAATTTCAAATTTTTACGTTCAGTAGTTTAATTTATATTAAATAAAATGTGTTATTTTCATGAGTTAAGGGACCATATATAAATTTATTAAGTGAAAATTTTTTGAAAATTGCATAAAATAAATGTAAATTAGATTTATTTTGTGCAAAAACACAGTAACAGATACCAGTATTAAAAATATCAAATTTTGAAGCAAATAAATTATAGGTTTTTACAGTTTGTTGGGGATTCTATAAAGCGTGTATTGTTGCGTCCTCTACCATATTCCCCCAAATAAAATATTTTCCAGCTATAGAATTAGATGCAGTAGATGTATATCTTCTAATAAAACGTCCTATTTCTGAAAAACTAACATCCTCAACTTTCCAGGCATGAATGTGACCTTTTTTAATATCGGAAACATTAGGTCTTTGGAATTCCCCATACTTTATCAAACATTCAAAATCACGTTTTTCTGTAAAAAAATTTTCATATAGCTATAAATTAAAATACCGCCAAAAGTCTTAAGAATATTGCACATTGCAGGCGATAGTATTAAATGAAGAAAATGAAATAACAAACACAGTGATAATATTGGGTCGGCAAAAAAGTAATTGCGTTTTTTACGTGAAATTCAAACAAATAAATTTTCCATCATGAAACCATTCTTTAAGTTCGACCATAGCTGAGTCGAGCAATATTCATGCTTGTAGTCAGAAGACCAGGGAGCAGCCTCTAATTCCTGCCAACATTTCAGCTGTCTAAGAGAAACATCAAGGGAAACACTGAATAACAATTTCAAAATTACAAAGATTTTCAAAATCCTTAGCAGTCATTTTGCATTTTTCGCTTAAATCATGTGTACGAACCAAGGAAGTTATGAACTCACGGGTCATTTGGACCACAGACTAAATATTCTATTCTACCCTTGATATTCTCAGTACAAAAAACTTTAAGAGAGATGGGAACAATATATTCCTTGAAAATAATATTAATTTCCTTTAATTCTCGCGAGCGAAATAAATGAAAGGCGAAAAGTTCGGAGCCTACAAATAGCGTTTTTCAATTTGCAAAAGTCCCTTAAAAACGCGCAAAAATGAATTCGCAATATCTCCGGAAATTATCGTAGAAAATTGGTGAAAATTTATATTTAGGGTAATTTGAAGGTTTTCTTTCGTTTAATAAAGTCAAAATATGGGGTTCCCATTGAGAAAAACGAAGTTGATGCAGAATTAAATATGAAGACGGCCCCTTATGCAAATTAAATTAATAGTAAATTAAAGTACGCGTTATTTGCAAACGAATGGTATATATAACTTTGCTATACGACGAACGATGGCGAAATAAAGAGCAAGTGGGCCTTTTTTTGCGCAGCTGTGTTTAATAAAATTTATAAATCACGCCGAAATTAATAGGTAAGTTTCACATCGCCAGAAATAGTAAACGTATCATGCTTGTGTGTAGTGTATAGGCTTAAAAAATCACAAGATTCCACATCAGATCTTTAATACTAGTACATAAACTTCAATGATGTTTTGATACGTTTTAGTCTGCTTTTGATTTTGTTTATAATCCATTCCCTTAATTAAAGTTATAATATACATCTTTCACCTCTAATTCATGTTTTACACACTTTTAAAGTGTCTTCCACTAAGAGACTAAATCTCTTATCAAAGTTTTTTGAAAGAAAAATTAGAGAATGTGTTACCTATAATTTTTAACATTTTTAAAATGTTAACGTTTTTAGGAAAAAGTCGAAAGCAGATGCATTGAATAAAAATTTTAAAAACGTTCACATAAAACTATTTGATGACAGCCTATTTTAAATCTGTACAAATCCCATACATATTTAGCTTAATGTTTTTATATTATTTGAAATGTGAATCTAAGCAAATACCTTGTTAGCAGACTACATCCGCTTCACAAACTTAAGATCGTATTTAAGCTTTTCACTCATTATCTGCATTGCAATAAACACACAGAGTGAAATGTGATTCAAATATTTGTGTCGTAGCAACACAGTAAAGCTTCCATAAATTGGAATTCTTCCATTATATTAGCTGTGGAATGTGAAAAATGGTTTCAGTATTTAGACACGATGTCTAAAGTAATATTTTGCAGTTATGGTGAAACAATGCCATTTTCTGTTAATATTTAATCCATAAATATATAGGAGAAAACAATAGGGGGCTGTTTTTGCTTACAGGCGATGGTGGAAGTTATTCAGTATTTGAAAACGTAAAGCATTTATAGTCCAGTATTTGGCGTTTATGATGGACGATTATTTATTGATATGTGCATTTTATAGTGAAGCTAGATCCCATACAAGTTTATTGCGACTTTTTGAAGTTGTAGAACATATCCAGCTATGAATTATTATTGTATTCTCGGGATATTTCGAAAACAGTTTGTAAAGTTATAAAGGGAGGCGTGAAAAACTAAAAAAAAAAAGTTAAGTTCAAGAAATTTTTGGTGAATATGTAGTTGGAAAACGTACAATAAACCCAATTTCTTTAAGAGACATATTCGATTGGCCACTAACTGTGCTTTGAGAAAATAAGTTTACTAATTCACATTGAGAAACTTGCATTTACTAAATGTTTTGCAAATTAATTCAAATATTGTGTACATGGCAACCATTGAAGGCGGCTGCCAGTACGTGCATGGTAGTGTGTGTGTTTTAGTTGTTTCCGGTGTATTGGACATGTATGATATTCTACGGCAGGGCTCGAAATAAGATTCGGAAGCGCGCAGCAAATTATGCTGTGAGCTTTTATAAGCTGGCAACAAAAACTATTCAGCTCACGATAAAACCTGAAATTTCCGTAATAACTGTAAATAACAGTTGCAATGTTTTCGCTGAACTTTAAAGCAATTGCATATGAAAAATGCAATGAGAAAAAAAAAATGCTTCACATACCTTGTAAGCTTTCTGCAATTGCACACGTAATAATAAAATATACATTTGAGATAAAAAGAAACGTTTAGAATTCGTTCGCCCTGATATTCCTTAAAGCTTCACCCAAAAAATACAATCACATACTTGAAGTTTGTTTTACACTTTTTTTATTCAAAAATTGGTAATTAAAATTTTCGAATTTGAATGCTCGCGGCAAAAATTGCCGTGAGATCTTTTCATAGTCGTGGCGATTTAAGCTAACCTCACGGCATTTGCCGTGGATGACGGGAGTTATTTCAAGCCCTGTTATACGGTACGGAAAATCTTGCGGCGGATTTTGTGTTTTTATCTCTATGAAATCAAACCTGTGCTGGACTTGGAGGTTGTAAAACTTTTACACTAGAGTTCCTTTGCTTGGATGGTGGTTGACGTCCCTTGAAAATGTAATATTCTGGGGTGTGGCAAAGTGCACTTTTGCCTGAGTGGGCATATTAAAGGCCAAAGCTGACTTCGAGCGTTTTCGGCCAGCCGAAACCAGTAGGGGAACACTTTAATGGCCAATTCTCACTTGCAAGCAAGAAATTTTAACCACCGTAGACGAAGAGAGAGATACTCCGGTATTAAACCGACAATAGTAATTGGGGACTGTGAATAATATTGCGATTTCACATCTCCCCAATCTATTGTTCGGTGGAGGACAGTCAACTGTCGGCCGGCTTAAAACGTCGGCCGAAAATCCACATTCAAATACATCGTACGACCGAAAAACGCTCGAAGTCAGCGTTGCCCTTTACACCCCCAATTATCGAATTTGCAGCGAAAAATTCGCATGCTATCCAGAGATTTGCATTTTGAAAAAGTGAAAGTATGGTGCTGTTTTACGGATACCTTTATATTTATCATTGGGAGGTATTTTTATGAGGAGATAACGGCAAATGGAATCTAAACCTGTACAGCTATAGGACAACGGTACTGCGATGTGCAGAGGAAATTTGTAGCATCACAACTTCAGCAACATGGATGCCTTTAGAAAGCCTCGACCTTCGTGTGACAGATGCACGGATGATCATCTGTCAGTTTCCAACAGCATGGTTTCCTCATTCGCTGGATATCACCCCCTACGACTTTTGGTTGCGGGGTTTCCTGAATGACAATCTCTAACACGACAGCATGTCTGGCAGATCTGGAGAACAGCGCTCAACACCTTGTTTTTTATATCCAGGCAGACCCTTTCCGGCTAGCCGAGGAAAATATGTTTCTGCGTTTAGAGAACATCGTTGAGCATGAAGTTGGACATATTGAGAAGTTTAAAACTGCAATTTTTAAAAATGTTATTTAACATTTAGTAAATTGAGTGCTAACATTGAGTAAATTGAGTGCTTTTATGTTCATTACAGCTCGACCTATTGGAGGATCATGTACTTTTTTACTACTTAATAGATATCAAGTGCGTCATTTGAACTGTCCGTAGTTCAGATTTTATCTCGTTGGGACCAACAGAACTGATTCTCAGCCCTCTGAAGTAGGAAACTTATGAAGTAGGAAACATAATAAATTTCAGTAAATGCAATGTATTTGCATTTACTGAAATTTATTTACTATTTTTTATACAGCTTGCGATCCCTAGATAGCGACCCTTAGATTGAATACCATTGTTATAGTAGTGGACAAAACCATTGTTATAGTAGTGGACCAGGGATTCTGTCTATCTTGAAGGAAGATAATTTCAAGACAATGAAAGATGCATTTCTTTTTCCTACTTCGATTGTTTGAAATTTATCTTTCTTAAAAGGTTAACAAATTGATTTTCATTTTTAGTAAATGGCATTCAGAAGCTGTTTTTCTTGTTTGTTAGAAATGATAATTTAAAAGATTGGTATAGTCTTAGGGAGATACCTCTGTGTAGGTGGTTTACATAAAGAAGAAGCCATGCACATGCACTGCCCATATCACATCCAAAAAATACCAACTTATTATAACCAGACTGAGGGATAGGAATTATAGCTACAATACAGTCTAATTGGCCCCAATAATTAATTAGAGAGTCAATGTGGGCCATGTGTTTTTCGTTAGAATCAACATAATTGCAGATGTAGACTTTTCTTCTTGCTCAATGAATTCAACAGTTATTTTTCCTCAACTGAACTTAAATCTTTAGAATGCAGCTTTTTTTTTCTGATAGATATAGTTCTCATCATAACTTCAATCATGTTATCTGTAATCTTTTTTGCTGATCATCTGCGCTCATACCCTCAGATCAGAAAAATCCGCTTCAACAAGGATTCCAAGTAAGGAAAGTTTCATGTCAGGTTCAACAAAGAATTCAGAAAATTTACTTCCATCATTTGTCTCCTCTAGTGCCACAGAGTCATTCAGCGTGATTTTCTTAGGCATTCCTTAACTCCGTGTTCTTAAGTATTCCTAACAGCTTCTTTCTGCAGTTACTTTTCAAGTTCTCAAAACTTTTTAATCTAAAGATTGTATTTTACTTAAACATTTCATAAAAAATGCGAAATTGAAATAGAAGCCTTAACATTTTTGAGGTCTGAGTTTTGGTCATAATAAAATGTAGTTTTTGCGGTAATTTTTTTTTTCGGTAACTCAGTAAAGCAAAGCTCAGAATTCTACCCTTCAGACGTATTGATTTACTGGTGACCAAAGCCAGTTATTTCATAGTTATTTCATTGCACGTCTAATTCATTTTCGATGGAACCAATCTAAACCGATGAAACAGTGGGAGAAACTTTCTGATATTAGATCAACAAATGTATTTTTATAAGTTATGGAATTAAATCTACCTGTCGATGTCAAAATTATTTATTTCAATAATTTTTTAAGCAAACAAAAGTTTCTTTTAAAAAAAGTTCAATTAAAGCTTTATAAGAAGGTCGGACTCTATATATATATATATATATATATATATATTTCTCTTCTTTTTTGTCAAATCAACAAATTCATTATTATAGGTGTGCCATAAACTAATAGCTTTCAAAACAAGATTTAAAATAAAAAGTATAAGGATAATATAAAGGACCACAACTAACTTTTTCCAAAAATTAAAAATAATAAAATGGAATTTAAGGAAGTAAACACGTTAAAGTAATACTTTGTAACTCTTCTAATGCATTGAAGGTAAACATTTAATGGAAACTTTAAAAATGCAATTAAAGTTTTCTTTTTTCTTTTACTTTAGACTTTACATAAAAGCAAGCAAAAGCATTAAAATCTCGAACACATATTTCCCGTATTAACGTTATTTAAATATTCCACTTAATGCACTTTGCTTTCGCAAGAACAATTTGCAAGAATGTTTAGAAAACAATAGTTTAACTTTATACTGTAACTTTATCGGAATACCTCTGTAGCTTTATAAGAATTTATTAAAATATCTTATGGAGACAACTAAATATATCAATTACTAAAAGAATTTGAAGAGTTTGTGTTTAAAAATAGAAGATTTTTATGATATTAAAATTACTTCTTTTATACTTAAGATTTTTTTCTTTATAAAAATGAGAAAAAGATTATTTGAGAACAAATTTTGGAACATTTCTGAAAGAAAATTGATTTTGCTTTAGTTAAAACATTCAGAAAGGTGCACACTGTGTAAGGATGGCGAAGGTCAATGTTTACTGCAGAGAATTTGCTTATATTAAGCTTCGATTAAATCTCATTTTCTATTATTTAAAGTTTAAATTCCCACCATGCAATAAACCACCACAGAATTTTTACATTCGAATTATGTCTTTCTCAGATTGTCGCTGACCAAAGTCACACATTTCTCTAAGAACAATGATCATATGCCTCTTACAGGTTAATGTGAATCTCTAACTCAGAAAAGAAAAATGTCCTAAAATATAAATTTTACAGCAAAAAGACAAAAAAAAAACTTATAGAATAAATAAAAATGTTCAAACCTTTGTAATATTTAAAAAAAAATCTCCCATGAATTGTGAAGTCACTTTTAAAGTATTATTGCAGCAATTATGATTTGTAAAATTGCAAATTACATTTTTTACATTACAAATTTGACCTCTTGCACTAATTATGACTGTTCTTATACAGAAGATTTTCCATAATAAATGTTAAAAAGGTTTATCGTGTTTTATAAATACAAATAACTTTATATAGACTTATACATAAATGAAGATTATCTCAAGGAATACGAAAATTGCGTTTTTATCAGTAATTTTATTCACCATTCGTTGAAAATGAGGCAATGTACTCAAAAAATGTTGTTTCTCTTTAGGTATATTAATTATAATTAATTTTACATATTTTATGTATTTATCTTTCAATGCATTTTAGGTATTTTATTAGAAAGCTTTCTTCGCAGGAAGTTTGATATTTTGTTCTGTATTTCTTAATCTGAATGTGTCAGTTATAAGACCTTTTAAGTTGAACCCTTATGGACCATTTCAGATGTTAATGATCCTGGGATGCAAAATACTTTATGATGTTTAAAAGTGCCAAATAATCACTAATTTGTATTCTGGAACATCTTTCCAGTTGGAATCATTTTTCAAAGATGTTTTTAAGGCTGTTCTTCAAAAAAAAAAAGAACTCTGTTTTAGTCTTGGTACACAAATTGAAATAAACAAATTGCACCATGGTCTCCAAAAAATTCCAGATGATTCTTAATAAGCTGCTTGACACACTGCGATAAGTGAAAACGCTGTGGCTTTTGTGACATTTTCAGAAAAAATTCTTAAACATGGATCTGAGCTGCAAGATTTTTCGAAAAGTGACACGCTTTGCGAAAATGTCCGATTTTTAAGAATTTTTTCTAAAAGTTTTGAAACCGATACAGATTGGCCTGTCTTCGCAGTATGTGATACAGCTTGTAAAGAGACAGTTTCAAAATTTTGAAGTGCCTGGCATCATTAGTTTATTTGTAATTATGTACCAAAGTCACATGATTTTTTCGAATAACACCGTTAGCAGTATTTTGGAGACCAAGAGTATAAGTTAATTAAATCATTGGCAACTGAAAACTTCTCTATGATTTCTAGAAGCATTCTTGATTAGTTAAGTCATTTCCCTAATTGTATTTGTGTCTCTTATCAGTTTGATAATAGATATAGATTTCGTTGATAGATTATGTTCATTTTGCACACCAAGAATATGAGTTAATTAAAACATCGAAAAGTAAAAACTTCTCTTTAATTTCTAAAAGGATCAATTATTTCACTAACGTATTGTATTTCATCTTTTTTTTTTTTTTAGTTATACAATAAGTTCAAAATCTATGTCACAGGGCATAACAGTGATCTCTGACAGGTAAAACATATGCAGCCTGTCCGTGACTTGATACCTTTCTGCAATTATAAAGTTTTCCAACCTAACGCCGAAGGTGTAGTATTAACTCAGCTAGCTGTTTTCTTTTCTTATAATCCGTACATCTATCTGTCTAAATGATTTTCCTTAAAAAAAATTCAAATTTGGAAATTTTGTTACCTTTCCACAGTCAGCGATTCACAATCGTATACGACCTATCAGGTATAAATCGAATCGTACCTGATGTCCACTGCAAAATCATTTAAAAAAGGAACTCATTTTGATATAAAATTGACTTTGGACAAAAGTGAATCTAAAACATGACAATAATTTTAGTTATGTGTAATAATGATCACCATGGTGAACATCACGTATGGTGATCATGTAATCTTGTTCGTCTGAAATATCCTTTATAATATGAGTATACAGTAATATATTGCATATATGCTTAATACATCAATTTCTGATAGCTATAACTTTATATGACGAAGGTACTAAAATAAAAATAAGTAGGCACATGCTTCTGTTCCAAATACTTCGTTTGCTTGTCATTCATATACCACAGACTTTTTTCAAAAGATTAAAATCTTAAGTCTATAAAAATATACCGCATGTCCAGTAAATAACACCTTGACTTTAAAGTTAAAAACTTCAAAAACAAATATCAATAAACGGGTACAGCAAACGGCATGGTTATTAAGTAAACTGTAAGAATTTTATTCAGAAGTTTCGGAATTGTAGTGACAAAAACCGCTAACAGATGGTGCTGTAATCTCAGGCATCCACAATGGAATGACCTCCATATTCTCCCGATCCGACTCTTTGTAATTACTCTCTGTGGGGCTTACTGTCTACCGGAACCATCTTGACACTCAGGATGAGCTTGAATCACCGATTTATGTGGCATGAGAATCCATTGGCGTTGAGTCATGACCGGCTGTGATGACAAATTTCGTTATTCGGAAGGGTAGATATTTTGAAGAGATTGTGCAGTGACTGCTTTTAGAGAATGATTCATACTTGATGCTCTTCGATCGATTTTGACGTGCAGCGCGATCTGCTACCAGTGGCGTATCCAAAAGGGGAAGTTAGGACTCTAAGCCCCCTTGTCGAACAATTTTTAACATAAGTTTTATAATTTTCAACAGAAAGATTACGCCTTATAACATTAAGATAACCTTCACTAAGCCCTTCCCCTTTACCCTAAAAGGCTACCTGGGGTACAGGCGCACCCAACCCTTTTTCTGTTTTCATCAATTACTCTCCGGTAGAGCGCTCTTCTTGACTGCCGCCTGGAGTCTAGCTCAAAATCATTATTAACGTAAATATTTAACGTAACGCTCAAAATAATTATTAACGTAATTTAAATATTCCACTTAATGCACTTTGCTTTCGCAAGAACAATTTGCAAGAATGTTTAGAAAACAATAGTTTAACTTTATGCTGTAACTTTATCGGAATATCTCTGTAGCTTTATAGTACTGTAAGTGTAGACTCTGTAAGTATCTGTAGACTTTGAAATTTTAATGATATTATATTATTGTAGTCTAAACATAATCATGTTATGTTTTGCTTTTTTCAGTAACATTTTTTTTTATTCAGGCATTTGTATTTTGGGATACAACTGTACCCCGACGTAGCATTAATAAATAAAAAAAAAATCTTGGTAGCATTCCAGGGTTAAAGGAAGTCTGTGTACGCCGCAGTCAGCAGCTATTCTAACTGTTATTCCGAAACTCCTCTATAAAAATTTTACAGGTACATAATAGACATACCGTTTGCTGAATTCTTATTTCGATTTTCGTTTCTGAGATTTTAAATTTTGAATTCAGTGTGTTATTTGCTGGACACCTTGTATGTATCACATACAAAAAGTATAATATTAAATAAATTATGCCTTTTTTAAGAATATAGGAAAAATTACAAAGAAACTAAATCTGAAGAAGGCGCGATACTAAAAAAGTACAGCTTCAAAACTCTTAGACCCAATTTCCTGAGAAGAATCATCTTAGAACTACACTCAGCCATTAAAGGTTCTTTGTAAATCTCAACTAGTTTTCATGCACTGATTTAACAGCCTGGGGCTTATTTCTTTAAGAAAGCTGCTCTGTTTGCTTTGGTGTTGACAGGATTTCATTTGCTCTGCACTCCATTTTATGAAAGCTTTTAATAATATTAATATTTATCAGTCAATCGATAATTTGTTTAAAAATTGCATAGACAATGTGACTGGACGTATTCATTAGAAATTATACAGACAATTTTTACTTTCTTTTATAGTAACATTTAAATAACAGTACTGATGCAAACCAAAAAAAAATGTTTCTTATAAAAAAATGTTTTTCTCAAAAGGAAGAGAGTTATTGCCAAAAATTCAGCATATTTGAACACATTTTAACGATAAATCACAGTTTATTTTTGCAACTATTAAATGATAGCAAATTTCAAGTCTATTTGTAATAACTTTGAAAAATATTTTTACAAGTCTAGGTAATTTGTCTAAAAGTTGCATAGACAATAAAGAGCGGATGCATTCATTGGAAATTATGCAGACAATTTTTACTTTCTTTTGCAGTAACATTTAAATAACAGTACTGATGCAAACCCAAGAAATATTCTTATATGAAAATGTTTTTCTCAGAAGGGAGGGGGGGGTATTGTCAAAAATTTAGCATATTTTAACACATTTTAACGACAACTATTAAATGATAGCAAATTTCAAGTGAATTTGTAACAACTTTGAAAAATATTTTTACACGTCTAGAGACATATTTTCAACAAAATATTGCATATTAAAACAGTGATTTATAAAATATTCAATTGTTTTGAGAAATTTAAAACTATTAAACAGTTCTTCACTTCAGCTTGTATTATTTTTCTTTCAAACTTAACTACAGCATAAACTGACTGAGGTTCAATACTCTATATATTTCCATTGAAGTGACGCTACTGTGCAAGTTCTATATGTTTTCACCCAAAAACCTGAGTATAATGACGTTACAATGTGCATTATGAAAGACGTCACACAACGGTGCAACTCAGATTCCAATGCGACCGACAAGAGCAGAGTTAAAATGCGACTTGTATTCTAATCGGTAACGTAATCTCGATGTTAATGTTATTTTTGTTATTAGGGAGAAGGGCCAGAATTCGCTGGACTTTTAGTGCTTTTGTATAGGATAGTCCTATTTAAGAAATTTTATTTTTCCATTTGAATGTACTGTAAAATATTTGCTCCCTTAGAAATAAAGAAAAGCTGCTCAAGAGTGAGCGGTACTTCCATCACCAATAACAGTAAAATATCCAGTGTTTAGAATTTAATCTTCCCTTAATAATAATTATGGAGTCAAAATTATTTTTTGGATTATTTTGGAAATGTTCTATCTTCTCTTTATTCATATTTTTGATTTCAAAATGTTACAAGAGACTCAAAAATAATTTCTAAAAGATTTGTCAAATGTTTTACATCAATGTAATAAAGGTATGTAGAAGTGGGAACTGTGGTTGATTTTAACTACAAAACCATTCATAGTGAATACTTCGGAAAAAGTTTGAAAATTATGCAGCATTTCGGAAACGTATTTGCACTTCTGATAAAAATCTATAGTCACTTTACAAACACTTAATTAATACCATTCTCCCTAGAACAGTAAATTAGTACATACTATTCGGTACTTATATCTATCCACATCATTTTGAATGAAATTATCGAAACAAATGCTTCATATTCTAAACTTTCTTATAAAGTAATCTGCATGTGAATATCTGTGAATGCATAGACCTATCACATAATACGCTTACTCAGTTTAAAAAAAAAATGTTTATTGCAAAGTTGTTGTTGGCAACCGCAATTGAAATAGGGTTAGCAAATTTTGAAGCTAGGAAATTCAGAATATTTCTGAGTTACTGAAACTAAATCTCACAGTTTGACAGCTTGAGAAATTGGTCAACGCGTCAGCAGGAAAGTTTATTTACTCATTCCATGCGATTATTTTTACGAACTGAACTCAAATGCGTTGTATGTCAGTGCCATCTACATTCATCTGAGTAAGTGTAATTGTATTTGCCTTAGATGTCTACGAAGAATTATCTAGTTATTTTAAGTTTTGATAAGCTGATATAATCTAAAGGCATAATTTAAACATTGCGCACTCTTGTGATTGTCTTAAGAATATTTATCTACTTGAACGTGATTGTCGTTTTCCCTTATCAAGTGTTCAGACGCAGAAAATTTTAAATATATGCTGGTGGAGAAAGTGAATTTTAAAATATAACTTATCTTTGCATAATTTTTTATTACTTAGAAGTTTGCCTCATGTTTCTAACTATATCAAAATTTCAATTTTTATAAGTTTTATGATCAAGGCGATGAAAAACTTTTTTTCTTATTCGTATTAGTTATAATATACAAGTGCTTCTTATAAAAAAAGTACTGATTACAAATTTTATTACTTCACTAAAACTTTTCTCATTAAGTATTTAATTACAATTTCCCTTCATGGTACAGAATCGCTAATTATTTTAATATTATAATCGATTTTAACAAATTGAGAATTTTTAACAAGTGTAGTTACTAGTTAATTATATGAATTTATTAATGCTTAAATCTACTTTTGTTTTAAAGATTTTTAAATCGATGATTACCCAAAGAGTACTTAATTAAGATATTTTTTAAAAATATGCTAGAATTTACGCATATATTTTAATATTACACTGTTTAATTTGAAACGGTAACTTTTTTCATAATTTATTATGTACTTCATTGTGTACTGTCACTGAACACACACAGTTCTCTAACCGCACTTCAACGGTCGAAAATCTTGTTTAAAGAAGGGGGGGGGGAACCTTGCTATATGCATTTGACACTTTCTAGTGAAGACGAAAATTGTTTTTAATTTAGATCTGAATATCTTGCTTTATAAGTATGTATTAATTGTTATGGAAATTAAGTTTGTTATTCTTATTTTTACAAATACTTTTACACAATCGGTGTACACCAAAATAGTTCGAACAACGAATATAACACTTTATTCGACGAATCGAAGCACTAATATATCACAAAAAATAAGGAACTTAGTAACACATGCAACAGCAAATCATTAACTATCACAGCAGTAACACTATTCAAATTCCAGTGTCTATCGTTAGCTGTGCTTTCAATAGCCGCAGTCTGTTCAACAAGACAGAGTCTGATAAGTAATTATTTCCAAGCAGTTGGTGACGGAATTTTGTCGCCAATATGGTCGCCAAGTTTATCGAAAAGGTCAAGGGGTCACATACGCATCTCATTTTCAGGAATGCCTGTACAACTCTCTTTCCAGCAACGCACATTAATGCGGGAAAAGAACATAAAATAAATATCGTTCTAAGTGAGAATTTTTATTTGTTTAACACTTGATTTGATCGATAAAATGAATACCTATGTAATATTTATTATTTTTGGCTGGCGCTGCTCCTCTAAATATTTTCCTATTTTTGCCGGTCCGCAGCTGTATGATGTCTGTCAACGCATGCAGGTTGAGAAACATTGTTTTATACCAAGTTACCTCTTAAAATAGTTATGTACCATGCTGGGCACGAAATAAGTCGCTGGAACCACGGAAAATGCTATGAGATTAGCCTAAATAACAGCGGTGATCAACAGTTCTCGCTCCAAGTTCAGCTGCGAGTATTTAAAAGTTTATTTTTTAAGTGCTTCTATCTAACATGAATTTAAGGTTTCAAATGAAATTGCAGAATGCTTACGAGAAAAGAGAAGCTTCTTTTTGCATCATTGAATTATTTCCTCAAATCTTTGTAAAGCAAAAAACTGCAATTTTTCGTTATTACGGTAATTTAAGATTTTACCTTGAACTGAATTAAGACTTTGATTGGTTTTTTCCCACTAAACACGGTGTTTTCCGAGCCTTTTCTTGGCTCCGCCCAAGCCTCATTTTTGGTGTAAGGTGGAGTTTAAATACATTTTTGCTTTGTAATCAGCGAATGGAATCGACATGATTCGTCTCAGGTGATCACGTGGCTCTGACGCAAGCTGTCAATCAGCGAGTATGGCTTTCTACTGCTGAGAGGATTCGCACATTCTTATTGCTGCTCGACTGCTGAAAAGTCGTTTTAGCCCCGGGTGGCGTTTGTCTTGTATATTTATGTTTTTGCTTGTTGAAAATAAGTTTTAATCAAGCGATAGCCTCATCAATATTCCAATGTAGCGAAATCGCCATATATATGTGTGTGTGTGTGTGTGTGTGTGTATTTAATATGTTGTTGAAATATAACATTTATTTAGTGCGCTGAAACTCAACTACTAGAATTAGGATCCATACAGGGTGCCCCAAAAGATCGTATCATGCTTAACTTGTTTATCTATTAGAGATTGGTTAACGTAAATGGAAAGTAGGGCCAAATCTCCAATCCCCCCCCCCCAAAAAAAAAATCCCAATTAGTGAAATGTGCTCCGTACACTAATGAGGTGATGAACAAAATTTGATAATTAAAAACTATCAGAGGTATGAAAATAAATGTATGCTGACTTAAACCACTTTTCACTGGCTCTCGAAGGAAAAAAAATAAAGAACGAGGAGAATCCCGGATGATCGCTTTTCAGGGGTCGTACAGAAGAAAATAATTTCCCCTATCTAGCAATAAAAGCTTACACTCAAGTTCATAACTAGCCCCGATTATCTTTGTTTCAGGATGTCTCTGAGACTATTATGATGAAAGGCTAAAATTTTGCAGATCACATCTTTAATGTGTGGGGGACTTTTTTACTAACTGATACTTTTTCTGTATGGAGGTCGTATACAAATTTAAAAAGTGTCACTTTTTGAAAATTAACGAGAGGAATTTTTTCTTAACGTATTCTGTTTTCCTACCATATTTTAAACATTTTTTCATTGTAAATTGCCCACTTGTTTCTAATAGCTAAAGAGTTAAGTTTATGGGTCACCCTTTTTATGCATTTTTTTAATTCATCAAAATTTACTTCATTTTTGATGTTTTGAGTTAAAAATTTACGTTAAACTTTTTTGTCTAGTGATGCTTTTATATAAATTAAAAACAGTTTCATGTTTTTTTAAACATTCATCATGATATTAGTTCTAGTTACTAAAATCAAATATGCGTCTAAAGAATTTTTTTTATAAGAATTCTTTTACATTGGACTGTATTTAGACTATTTTTTTTTAACTTAAAAGATCTTTTTTCGTTTATCTTAAAAACTCGCTATTAATCCCTCACATTTTAAAATAACAAATTTTCAAAAAGCGCATCACAGTGCTAAATAATTGGCAGTTTAATCAAATGTTATTTATTTTCAATTTGACATTTTTCACTGCTTTAATTCACAATTAAAGAATGCCTATCAAAAAGAAAAAAAATAACTGCAAGCGCCAGAGGATTTAAGCAACATTTAAAACAATGTTTTGGTTTAAATACTTGAAAAAAATTAATACACTTTTATAATTCACTTTTTTTACCTCTTTTTTTATACCACATTTTTTGTCTTAATATAATAATAATAATAAAAATGCTTTTAATAATAATAAAAATGCTTGTAATAATAATAAAAATGCTTTTAATACTGAATAAACCTCATTAATTCAAGTAAAAATCTATTTAAGAGGCGATTGTGAATACATATAGGTAGAATTTCTTCCATCATATCAAACTTTGTTTTAAAATTTCATAAAAAAATATCTTTTTCAGGCTGTTCAATCACAAAAGAAAAGGTTTTCAAATCCATCTGATGCAGTTATTCCTTTGGAGCATGACGAAACGGGAAGTAAGTAAAATTGTACATGGATATTGAATTTATTTTGACTCAGGCAATAAAATATATCACCTGCAGAGTCAGCGTTTTTGTTTAGTTACTTCCATATTGGACTGTAGTTAAACTATTTTCTTTTGAAAAATAACACACGCATGCAAAATAGAAAAAACGTAATGCTACTATGATATGAGTATGTCTTATGCAGTTTAATGGAAAAATAAAACTTGAAATATTAACTATTCCCAGAAAGTAACTAAGAGCGGAAGTTTTTATGTAAATTATATCTTAAGATGTATAAAAATCTGAAGAGTCATTTAACGTTTTATCATGCTTTGTTGCACAGAGTAATTAACGAAAACAGTGTTAAAGGAATATTTCAGTATAAATTTGTGCATGCAATATTCATGCATAAGTATATATGAAATCTAATGGATATAGGTTTGCGGAAAACAGCAATAATTAAACATTTGTGTGACATTAGGTATCAATAATAAGCACGTGGTATTGAGAAAATGACACATCTCAGTTTCCTCTAAGTCAAGTTAAAGAAGCGTTCCCCTTAAATGAGCTATGGAAGCTCGCGAAAAACAAATAAAAATTCTTATTTATAGAAATTCTGTATATTTATATTATTCTGCATCTGGTGTCTCTGTATAAATATAGTTATTATTGAGAAAAAACTCTTTATAAAGGTAGTTATTATTCTGTAATAAATTATTTATGTAAATGTATACATTATAGTGTATCAAAAGTAGATGTACACATTTGCTCAAATTTATAGGAACTATGCACAACTTTTATTCTAAAAATTAGTCTATTCAAACAGAAATAAGATTAAGGTAGATGAATATGAGGCAGTTTCGATATAATATCAGATGTGCCAGTGTATCGGCATAATATTGTTATAATTACTGTATACTGTCATTCAGTGATAAAATTGTATGTTTTAGAATGGTTAGATGTAAATGATCATTATATCCAGTTACACTCGTAGAAACAACAATTTTAAATGAATACGTCGTTATTTCACAATCAACCATGGTTACTAAGAGTACATTAATGATGCAAGCATTTTAAGTGTTCAGTAATCTCATAAAGTTTTAGTTTGAAGGTAAAAAATTTCATGACTTTAGAACTACCTTCTACTCGACAAGCCTGTGATTCTTAGAGATTAATTTGATGATCAATTTTTATTCTTTTTATCGGAATGACAGCGCTATAAGCGCTATTTAATAATTTTATATTATTACTACAGCATATTGCTCAACAATAAATTATCTCATAAAAGTCTATTTCGAGATTGACTCGTGAAAACAAATTTGCTTCTGAAGTGGACAACATAACTATTGTGTCTCTGAAAGAGTTATGTGCTTCCTAGCTGAACTACTGCTTAACAAAGTATTGAAATCAAGTCATAGATCCCAAATCTTGTTTTATGATGAGTAGTAGTCATTTCGCTTACTCAGGCTGTTAGCATTGTACTCATTCTACTAAGTAGAAACTTTTCTCTTGGATAGGCTTTATTTAGCAAATATTTATCTCCATAAAGATATATCATAAGGTTTCGTTGTACCAAGTAGCTTGAAGCATCGTAGATGATGATGATTCACTTCAAATGCTATGTAATTAACTCAGGCTCATCCGAAAGTAAGCACGTTTTCATTTTACATCAGTAAGCCAGTTGACTTTCTATCTATTTGCAAAGGAGAACTCTTTTCTATCGGTTGGATTTCGTATAATAAATCTTTTTCTGTATCTGGAAAGGTTAAATATCCTAATATTAAAGAAATTCTATGCTTCCAAGGGCATATTGTAAGTTATGCATATTGTTGGTGGTTTACGCGAAAAGTACATTTACAAATCATCTTATCCCGTCGACAATTTTGGTCCTGCAAAATGATCTAAGTTGAATTGACTTCGACTAATTTTTATTTGAATCTACCAAATAAGAAATAAATCAGATTGCGTACTTATTTATATGCTTACAATAAATCAATTATTCGACGTAATAATACACTATTGGCTCTAAAAATTGCTATACAAGGAAAAAGTGGAAATAACTAAATGGTATTTATTGGACAAATTCATTATACTAGAAGTAACAAGTGATTAAATTTTCAAGACGTTTGGAATCAGAGATACTGAGAAATAAGCATCAAGAACAACCACTTCTGGCAGTGATAGCAACTCTTATAAGCCTGAACATTGATTGAAACAGAAATTGGATGACATGTACGGATAAAGCTGTCTATGCAACTTCCAGATGCAAATACGATGCCATATTTCATCGACCGTAGTAACTGGTATATCCCGACGAGCTAGTCGTTGGACAACCACTGACCAGACGTTTACTTTTGGAAAAAGATCTAGAGAACATGGTGGCCAGAGTAGCAGCCGAAACATTTCGGTATCAAGGAATGTCCACACAATACTGGCAGCATGCGGTTATACATTATCCTGCTGAAACAAAGCGTTTATCAGGTCTCGAATAAAGGGTAGAGCCACAGACCTTAACACACCATAAATGTAACGGCCACTGTTCAAAGTGCTTTAAATGTGAACAAGAGATGTTAGAGACGTGCATCCAATAGCACCCCATACCATCACTCCACTTTATAGGCCAGTATGAAGATGTAGAATGCACGCTGGCAGTAAGCGTTCTCCATGATGCCGCAAAAAACCGATGCGACGATCATGATGCTGTAAACTGAACCAGGATTCGTTTGAAAAGACGACGTCTTACCATTGCTGAGTTCAGGTTCGTCGTTGATCACACCATAGAATGTGCTTTTGTCTATAATTTAGCGTCAAGAGTAACCGAAGACATGGTCCCCGAGCTGACAGTCCATGTTGCTGCTAAAGTCGTCGAACTGTTCGCGCAGATACTTGTTGTCTCCTAAACCATCCTATTTCTTGGCGCGGGGGCTCGTGACCAAGGACGTACACAGGGGGGAGGTCCAGGGGGTCCGGACCCCCTCCGAAATTTCAGTTTTTGTAAGCAAAATAATAATGATGAAGTTTTGTTGCATAAAATTCTGCCTTTTTCACTGTTTGGACCCCCTCCGAAATTTTTGGACCCACCCCGAAATTTTTTCTGGGTACGTCCCTGCTCGTAACGTGACTGTAAGATCCTTTAAGACTTTACGGGTAACATGCCTCTTTTATGGACTGTTAGTGATGGAGGTCCGTTGAGATCCAGCGTGGTTTTACATGCGACCATCCTGAACTCACATTCTGCAGATAGTCGTGGGATCTACGGCCCACGCACGCAGCAATTCTGCGATTCAATAAACCGCAATCCCGGTTGGCTACAGTACGACTTCTGTCAAAATCACTCGCATGCTGGTAAGCATTTCTTCTTATACGTGGCATTATGACAACTTTTCACCAGGTAATAATGCTTATATAACTTGCTGTGCAATTTCCCCATTTGAGCACATTGTAGGTGTCGCTATGGACGCTTGCTTTGCCTGAATATCTGTAAAAGCAAATCATTTGCATCACAGCATTTTCTTCTTGTGTCGTGCAAGTTTCACGTGTGTAGCGTTTCAACTTCTTGGTGCAGCAATTTTGATGGCCAGTGCAATTGAAAGTTTGACGATCTTTTTTCAGTTGTTTCAATACATTTGCACAGTGGTAGTTCTATAAATGCATTAAATTCATGGTATATGTGTGTGTACAGCCATGTCTTATTTTCAGAATGCATCTATGTAAAGTCAGAAGAAGGCACCTACCGCTTCACTTCTACGGGAACCTCCCAAGTTTGTGGTCTTTATGTCATTGCTGATCCTCAGCACACTGTTCATTTCACTTTCCACGAGTTTAAAATATCGTGTGAAAAAGGTGGACTTTTGTCAGTAAGACATTTTTTATTTCTTTTTGTATGCATTAGTTTAAAAATAAAAGCTTTGAAGATATTATTTAACAATTTTACAACACCTATATCTAAAACCAGTGGTATAAACTCTTATTCTTTTTCTTATTTTCACTATACAGGGCGATTCAAAACTATATGTCAGAAATGATAAGGGTAGTAGAAGGAACCAAGACGATCCAAATCATATAGCAATGTGGGGTCGAAAACGTTGTCTTCATATACCTGTAAATAATCACTTTGGAAACTGTGTTGGAGTAACAGTGAACAGTCCAACCATGATTTGTCAAAAACTAATGCATATTTCACTGAAAGCACTTGACTAAGACTGATAGTTTACAAATTCTATTTCATCTCATTGATGGAATTCATAGATAAAATACCATGGTTAATGAAATTCGATTGAGTCCAATACTTGGACGCTTCTTCCAAACTGATTATTAATAGGTACATAAAGACGATGTTTACGATCCCACATTTCTACGTCATTCTTAATCTTCTTGATTCCATTCACTAACCTTTATATTTTTGGCATATAGTTTCGAATTACCCTGTAATAGTCTTTAAAAATATATCACAATTTCTTTTTAATGTGAATTTAGTAATAAAAAAGCATGTACTCTACGAACTTTGCCTCGTGTCTTGAATCCTCTTATTATTATTGCAGAGTTTTAATTAAAAAATATTTTTATTACAATTTTATAAATATATGCACTAAAAAATTTGGAATACAAAGCCAAGAATATAGAATTTTTCTTCTATAATTGAATGAAAATAGAATGTTGAATTATTGTTAAGTTGAATGTTCCGCGTCAATCAATGTACTTTCTGATTTCTGTGTAATTCCTTATGTACGTTGAAGATAAAAAAAAAAACGCATTTGCATTTATTAATGTAAAAGAAAAAAGGCATTTGCTTTGCATTGAACATCAGAAAACTCATCTGAGAGTGAAAAAATAGCACAGCATTGTGTTTAGTAAAAAATAAAAGTGAAAAATAATGCAATGGAATAGGACTGAAAAGCTTTAGTTCAAACTTGATAAATCCTGCCCAAATAATCAATAATCAAACTTTTTTTCGAGGAAAAAAATAATTTATCCTCGTTAAGTGGATGAATCCGACAAAGAAAAAAAAACATGTTTTAGCGATTTGTGACTGTTTGGGATTTACGACGATTTTAATTTCACTTTGGAATTTCTCATTGATGTGAAACTGTAAAATAATTATCACGAAAAGAAGCGTTAAAATGAAATTCTTTATTAACTAGTTGTTGAAGTCTGGCTAACTGCTCAATTCTTCTACAGGATAAAAACTGCTTGTACGTTCATTTCAAAATAACACAATTTACCGAATAAATAATACAGTAGTTTTAATTTAAAAAATTTGAAAGTGGAAGTTAAAAAATTAATTTTAACGAGCATACTGCTTGTAAAGGAATTTCTTGATTTTGTCAAAGACATTTCCTAATAAGTTATTTTTTAAGAATCTAATGTATAGCTCTGAAACAGATGTCGACTTAAATTATCGCTGATCGATAAATTAAGTCTTACTAATTATTCAAGGATTCAATCAAGCTTTTTACAGAGTTTTTCACTGGAATTTTAAAAATTAAATTACGCAACAAAACTTCTTAATGAATCTACAATCACGTTTAATTAAAAGTGATGTGTTTCTTTATTAAAAGATAAGCAGTCAATTAAATGACTGCTAATTAATAAATTGCACGACGTCTGTCGGACTTTCTCTTAGGGCTGAATAAAAAGAAATTGCACATTCCTTTTCAAACGTAATTTAAATACCTTTTTCAATTATTTGTTTTTTCATCTTCTAGAATACTGTTAATCTTTTAATACCTTATAAGTAAAATTAAATAATACTGCATGAAAGCATTTAACATGCAAAAGCAAACTTGTAAGAAGAATGGAGCTCAATTATTTTTTCCTGCATTGAATTGAGTCAGTGAACTAACTGGTCAAAGATAATTATCGAGTAGCGTATTAATAATGTCATTTATCTCTTATCAGACGGCGTTTGGACAACTCAGATATTTCACTAACATGAGCTCTTCTCTATAGTTATTTTCTAAAATATTCTATCTAAATTTCAACAAAAATTGAATTAAAATCATTTTCGCTTATTTTTTTTTATATTTGATATTATATATTCTCTTACACTTCTACTTCCATTGAAAATACTAATAACATATTATTAGCGTTCGCGCTGTCATTTGACAGAGTTGACCATTCGACATACGACAACTATCCATCTTATTCAGGTATAAGCTACTTATTCCCATTTTGGAAAAAGAAATGCACCGTCAAAGATTCCGCTTCTGTACCCATATTTGCTTTCCGTCCTTCATTTTGAATGTGGAGTGAATCAATGTACTTTTCACTTTCTAAATATTAGCTCAGATACGATTAAGACCAATAAAATACGCTTTGTAAACGTGAAAAAGAAGTTTCTTGCTGAGCTGAACAACTAATGAATCATTCGACAAGGACTAATATTACTGCATTAGGTTTATGAGTTCAAACCAGATCAGAATAAAATATTTTTAAATAGGACAGAAAAACTACTGTCCGAACCTTGATAATAGGCCAGTTTCTTGGGATAATTAAAAAAAGTATAATTCGGAAATAATTCAAGACAAGGGTTTTATTGTTTTAATAACTTCAGCTATTAAAACAATAAAAACTTCAGTTATTCCCAATATCACTATTCTGGTTAATCTTTCTGCAGTAATTTCAGCTCTTAAATATTCGCTGTGGTCACTTTTAGAATGGGTGATTTCTTCACCTATAAATTATCTAATACACATACTCTACAAAAGCGAGAAATTGCTAAGCGTAAATGGCCTACGCCCCCCTTCCCCCACCCTATCCACCAGGCTCTTCTGGGTGCTGTTTCTTATATAATTTTCATGGAATTTTTCTGACTTCAAGAATCACTGTTGCCAAATCTTGTTGAATGAAGTAAAATAAAACCTGGGATGAACACCCATGTAGCAGAACTACAGTCACAACGTTACAAATGTCTTTAGTCATTCTCCTTAAGGTTACACAAATAATTTTGAAAAATCGTCTACTGATAAATTAAAACCAGTTTATTACGTCATAACCTATTCCTGGTGGGCATATGTCGTATGAAAATTAAATTTCTGTTGTTTGAATCCATGGTCCTGCAGGGCCTACAACTGAAAAAGGTATTTATTGGTAGAATTCTTCTCTTATAGGTTGAAACTGCTCAATTGATTATATATGCAAAATTTCTTGAACATGTCGAGTGTTCAACATAATAGGCAAGTGTTCAAATATAATAGGTCAATTCTTCTCGAAGTTTACAAAATGCCTCCAATACCGCGATTGGATCTGATAATAGATTTTTGTGTTGTGAGCCGATCGATTTGCTTGTTTGTTTGCTTGTGTTTGTCGCCGATTGACTGCACTAGGGTACTAGGCCTATAGGGGTAATGCCTTCCGTGGGGGAATTTCTAAGGGATCCTAGCCCGTATTTACGCTAGGTTTCGGAGAAAACCACGTAGTAACAACGTAGATAAAACTTCGGTTAAAAATATTATATTTTATGCCGAAGTGCAAATTATAATTACAAGGTTCCAATAATAGAATAAACTTTTCAGGAAGTTGACAAAATTTAAAACGACGTAATAATAAAAATATATAGCACCCATTTTGAAGTTGTAGATTTCCGAAAACTTTACATCAAAATTGTTTGTTTGCCTCTAGATGATGATTGGTAAATTATTGAATGTTTTCATATTCTTCAAAATAAATATAAAAAATTATATTTCATTTGCAATGAATAATTTATCATCTATAGGTTGTGGACGGCTGGGAACTCAACGGTCAGTTCTTTCCTGGAAATGAAGATCATCCCAAGCCAGCAGAAAAACGATTTTCTGAATACTGCGGAGAAAACCGGCCATGGACAATGGAGTCCACCTCTCAAAACGTTGGCCTTCTGGAATTTCGAATACCAGAAAAAGGAGAAGGATTTACAGTAGCTATATCATTTAGACCCAATAAAAAACGTGAGTAGTTGGTGAGAATATTATTATTTTTTTAGAACTTTTTGAGACACTGTTAATTGGTGTATATTTTACAAGAATAAAGATAACATAGAGCAAGTTTAACTATGACTACCTTGTATTTGGTATTTTATGTTTTTTAATTTTAAATTAAAGCATTATTCCTTTCACGATAATTTATTGTTGTGATTTGTAGTTATTCAGCTTAATTAAATTATTTATCCATTTGATTAATTGTTTTCGTTTATTTCCTTTTATGTTTTGCACAGCTTGCAATGCAGTCTTACAACAACCTTCTGGTGTGTACACATTAAGGAATTATGGAGAAAAAGTTAACTGCACAATGTCCATAATCTTTCCAGAGACATTCCACTTTCTCGCCAGCAGCGTTGGTAGTCAGTTGATGCCGGTAGCTGGAAGAACAGTTGGTGTTGAGACAGGGCTTGTGAAAAAGGTTAAATAATCGTTTAATCCAGTTTAACGTCAAATTAATTTTATTATATTTTAAAGTTTTTATTATATTTATTTATTTATTATTATTATTATCTTTTTTTTAACATTGAAATTAACTCGAGAGGACATGCGTTGTCTGCAAAACTTATAATTCAGAATTTAAATGTCTAAGCCATATTAACAAATTTCAGAAAATATCGCAGAAAGTTGTCGATTGTACGGTAACAAGCTTTTAGAGTGCTTTTAAAACTGAAAAAATATTTAAATCATATTATTATCACATATAGTGCGTTTTTTATTGATCTAGGGAAATAATGAAACTTTTATGTATGTGTACATTAAGGAAGGGGACAACATGACGTGGCAATGTAGGATTATGATAGCATTTAATCAGACATAACTACACATTACGAAAACACACTTACAACTGCTGCGAACATATTTTTTGAACTGTAAAAGTGGTAACAGCAAGTGACATAATTTTACAATTTTTATGCACGGTAAGTGCTGCTACCTAGTAAGGAACAATTAAATGATAATATACCACAGAAACAGAACCTTATTTTTATTAGAAAACGGTTTTACCCATAATTGCAATATACCTTAAAAAGCAAAAACGTTTCAAATGTGAAAATTCCAACCAGCATCACTTGGTCAAAATTATTGATCACTTTGCTGCATCGTTTAATAAGGGAAAAATGATTTCTTCAGCACATGCGCTTTTTATTCGAATATTGCTATCAATTTCGAGTAAAAATACAGTATGCAAATAAAAGATTGTCCCAGTTTCTAATTTTAACAGCACAAACTGTAAGCGTTGTAGAGCACTAGTTCGAGGTCAGAATTAAAAAGTAACTCAAATAGCTTTAGCTAAATGCATGCGGGATTGCTGCTTTGTTGTTTTCTCGCTTGTAGCGCCACGTACGCAATATGGTGACTCCGGAGCGCAAAGCGTTTATCTGGATATGTTGAAAGAATGCCTTTTCCCCCAATTAGTAGAGGAGAAACCTGTAAACTTTACGGCATCAGGATAAATCCCCGCTCAAATGAAGCCTCCTTGTACCAGAATGGTTGAACGTTAAACTCCCTGACCGTTGAAATGGTCAGGACAACAAGACAGACGTCAGGACTCTGGTCAAGACAACAGAGCTCTTTTTCGTTTGCCACCTCGTTCACCTGACATAACACCATGTTATTTTCTTCTTCTGAGCTTCATACAAGGTTCTGTCTACGTTCTGCTGCACTAAACTATTTACCAGAATTGAAGAGGATATTGCTTACATTACTTCGAATTGTTAACCTAAGTGTGGGAAGAATTGGACCTTAGATTGTATGTATGCCGTATAATTAAAGATGCACATATTGAACATTTGTTAGTAAAACTAACATCGTTTATCTTCAATTTGATGGGTAATTTGCTACGAATAGTCTAAATTAAATTTGTTATGATATACCATTGAAACTGGGACATTCTTTTGTGTAGAACTTGTATTCTTACCATTGCCATACTCCTTATAGCTTCTCCAACTCAAAACATTACGTCCTCCTGTAATATCTGAGAGGGAATAAAATACATGGGATCTAGTTTACTTTTTACACTTGTCATCCTTAAACTAAATGTTTAAAAATATGTTTTGCTGCCGGTTATCAAGCAATGAAATCACATGCTATTATTAGGATTTAACACATGCATTTTTAAAGAAAAGTAGAGAAGTTGTTTTGGAAAAGAGCATTATTTTCGCCAAAAACGGATTAATTTCCCATCCCTTTCTTGCTTACTCACTGAACCACTTTGAAACACTTCGAAAAGGGGAAAATCTACACTCTCGAAAGAAACATTTGTTCTTGGTTTTTGGCAACAAAGGGAATGAAAATTACATTCGGAAAAGAAGGCAGTCTTGTGACTATCCCGTAGAAAAAGTCAATTTTGTTTTCGATAGACTTATTTTTGCTTCATCGTAGCATGTAAATAGCTCACTGGCGTAGCTAACCATAAAACTCTATGACATTTTTCTAGTAAAAGCACAATTTAAAAAAAAGTATTTTTCTTAGATTACTATTTTGTCAAATTTATGTAGATAACAACAGTACTGTTGCAGAATAATCCTCTGTCGCCAAAATCCTGCGACTCACAAAGGGATTACGTAATTATATTTTCTTAGACAGTACCACAATATTATTTTACCATTCAGTTGCCGTTGTGCTTACTATCATAGCAATATAATTGCCAACATAAATTCAACAGAAGTATCATTCTCAGGAGAAATCATCCCTGGAAATCGATAGCGCTAAAGTATTTGCAATGCTTTGCGTAGCAGCTGCTAATTTCCGGAATAGACATTGAAAAAGAATACAAAATGCGGACTTAGACGGTCAAGTAAACAGACAAATATTCAGCAAACATGTGTACATAAGTTTGCAATTGCGCACATAATAAGATTAAGACATGAAAATTGAAGAGTTTCAATATTTAGGAAAAATAATTCTTGCTAAGCTAGTATGAGTATGTAAACCAGTTAGCTATTTGAATAAACTTTTATGCCTTCTCATTGAACATTTTTATCGTATG
The DNA here is from genome assembly GCA_038373885.1 of Cheiracanthium punctorium. NCBI lineage: Eukaryota > Metazoa > Arthropoda > Arachnida > Araneae > Cheiracanthiidae > Cheiracanthium > Cheiracanthium punctorium. The sequence continues at coordinate 293,716 of JAWZYV010014839.1, read as the reverse complement.
TACCATTTGTAAACTGTTTAATAAACTTATTTTAAATTTTACGTACTCTAGATAACATCAATGCTACTGCTGGACTGTCGGTATTTGAGATTTCTTTTGTTAAGACGGGTTAAGATCAATAATCAAAAGTTGTATGTAAAATTCATAAATACAAAGGCTGTTTCTGCATCATATTACATCGCATGACTAAGAAAAGATTTAGTAGTTCACTCGAAAAAATCCTTAAATATGAAGAACTGCAAAATAACAGTTTATCAAATACGCATTTTGCATAAGAATTATACTCTAATAATTATTCTCAGAAAATAAAATTTATGCACACACATACCACGCGCATATGTTTAGGTGTGTCGTAGATTTAAAGAAATCAAAATTACTTTTACAGAATTTTAATCTGAAAGCTAACTCTGATTCTGAGGTGTTATATTATGTTTTCTTTAGCACTTGAGTGCTATTTTTTTCGTTGAATTTTTTGAGTTGAATTGCTTCTCAATTTTTTAGCATGTTTTATTAATCTCATACCAAGATTTGTGTGTTGGATCAATTTATAAATTTAACAGAGAGAGACAAAAGGGCCGAGCCATGGATTATGATGCGCTTTCCAACGTAATGAAGCGAGAAACACAAAAAGGGCCGACATATGGATTATGGTACACTTTTTAAAATAATGAAAAAAAAAACATACAGTCCATGCATGTATATTTAAACACTTTCCGAATGAAAAAACTTCGGAGAGCACACAATTCAGTAGTTAATCAGAAAGAATTTCAGGTTTTTTAAAAACATTACTATGCATATACATTACCTTGCGTGAGTATTATCAATACAAAGCTATGGTATGTAAAATATGACAATAAATCAATAAAATCTACACATGACCATCAAATTATTATAGTATTGCAAAAACAATGAAGATTACAATAGAAAACGCGAAAATGAGATGGTCAAAACTTTGGCCATCAGAAAGATTTTTCGGAATATTTCATTTAAACATAAGTGCTCCGTACTAGTTGCACAGTTTACAGGTGACGCAAGAAGCGTGCAGCAACTTAAAAACATTAAGGATGATCAACGAAGGAAAACATGTCGAAATCTTTAGATTATATGGCCAGCTTTAAAGTCTCAGGAAAACAGCCACCCAAGCAAGTGTTTCCAAGCTTACAGTAATCAGGGTGCTCAAGAATAGGAATCGGGAAACAGGGAAGAAGATCGGACGTCCTGAAGCTTTGTCCGGTCATGATAAAAGGAGAATTAGGAGGACGACACGTCAATTAATAAAGCAAGATGAACTGGTCACCAGCCGTATCATAAAGAATAAAACCAGTGTCACGGCCTCACGCCGAATTATTTGACGAACGTTAGCTAAACACGACTTTAACAGCATGAGAATCAAGGAACAACTGCTGTTAACACCGTAACACAAGGAAAAGCCTCTCAAGTTCGCACCGTGGTTTACCAATCCACGGACTTCAAGCAACTGATTTTCACGGATGAGAAACGCTTTTGCCTCAATGGACCCGACAACGTCAGTCATACGTCGAATATAGAGGTAGGTGATAGCGTCATCGCACCGCATCGAGTAAAGCGTCAAACGGGTAGTGGCGGTGTCATAATTTCAGGGGCCATCACCAGCTTTGGTAATTTCACGATAAAGGCTGTTGAAGGTAAAATATAACAGCTTGAAATATCTTGATGATCTACAATCTACTATTAAAGGAGCACAAATTCAGAAATTGTCTCACTCTTCTGTTATCATTTCTTTCTTATGTGTGGTTACTTGGTGGTAGCCAAAGATTTGACGGCTCCTTTTCACGTATTTCTGTGAAAAGTTTTAATTTTGAGATTCTAAACAGTTTCCGATATTCATATCTGTTCCTTATTGTCCCTTCAAGTCAAGGTGGGGAACACATCCATAGATGATTTTTACTTTTTAGAATTTGGTGGTCGCCAAAGGTTTGTCCAGCAGTGTACATATATTTTAGTTTTAAAAGTATGAATTACAATTTTACATTTCAATTACAGTGCAAAAAACTTGGATTGGAAGATTATGTTGAGGTGAGAGGTGGTGACGGACTTGATCCGAGCATGATGTCAGTGGCTGAGGATTTTTGTGGAATGGATTCTGTGCCAGGTATTACTAATCTAATTGCCAGATGTTTTTAAAAGTGTAATTTTGCATAAACTCTCTTAGTGTCAATTAAATTTATAACTAAATACCTCAAAAGTGTTAATCATATATGTTAATTTATCTGTGTATCTGGAACATTACAGCCTGTTCGTAAGGATTAGGATTCTAAACGCCAGTAGCGCAACTAGTTCAAAAGATCTTCAAAAGACGTTCAGCCTGCGTTCTCATAATGTTGGCTGAACATCTTTTGAACAAGGTGTGCTGCTAGGGAATTATAAGCAAGTTTAGTTAAAGGCTAAAATTAAAGACCAAGTTGTCACACAACAGCGTTCTAAAACCTCATGTTTCGTAATGCCAGTTTTCTTGATAAAAAAAAAGCATTGCGCTGACAGTTTTTCCATAGGATCGAAGTTTCTTTCTTCCGTCATTAGCAGTGCCATAGGGGAGCCAGTGCTATAAAGTTTCTCCTTTGTTTGTTCTTCTGAAGAAATTCGTGGAGAAAGTTTGCTACGGAAGGTTTATGAGTGATGCCAAATTACTAGAAGCACAAGTTTACAATAAGGGTTGCCACATGTTGCTAATTTTAGTCATACCGATTTCAGAAACATTGACCAATAAAAAATAATAATTTCACAGCCACCAACTTTTTCGGCCAATATTAATTAATTTCTTTCAAGTTTTATACAGAGGCAATATGAATGCATATATATTTTTATTTTCCAAAAACTATTTCGTCAAAACCCCTTTTTTAATAGCATACACGGGGATCATGTTCTGAACATAGTCATGGTAATGCCTGCGCCACTAATTTTATCATTGAGCGGGCAATCAATAAATTATTCATTGAAAGAACTGTAAGTGAAATTTAGTTTGACTGCTGCTTGTCATTGCACTATTCGATCAACCTAAGTTTAGTTGTCAAAGGTTATTATTCAAAAGCCAGCATGTTAAGAAATCTAAAAATCGACAGAAAATGATATACACAGGGTGTCTACGAATGTCAGGAGGCGAAAATAGCATCATTAGTAGCTTCAGTGACATTAGTTCTATAAAGAGTTTGTCTGTATTAGCAAAGTGGTCGGCTCAATTTATTGGAACTAGGAAACTTTGGGCTTGAGGCTATGGCCCAAAATGCTATTGAGCAGAGGTGCCTAGTACCACACAAACCCAATTTCAAGAAGAAGAAGCCTCAATGACATAAAAACGTTGCCAGCTTAGTAGCCATTTTCTTGATTTTAGCTGCCGAAATGCATAATTTTTTTTTTTTTTTTTTTGCATGATTTTGTATTTAAGAAATATACATACAGCCACTTACCTTCATTTAAGAAGGAATGAATAAAAGGATAAATTAAATAACTTCTTGCTTTATATATAGCAGAGCATATAATACATTCATTTTGAATAGCACGATTAAAAAAATAAATCAGAATGTTCAGAAACTTTGGAAAGAACAGGCTGTTGACAAAAACTGAAATCTCATTTTCAGATGAGTCGCCTGGAATAAGGTACAAGTAGCCCAAAACTTGAAAATAGTATGAAAATTATGTTTTTCGATAAAAAAAAAAAGTCGCCCAAGTAGCCTAATCTTTAAATCAGCAGTAAAAGTTGTTTTTTTAATCGCCGGTGGACAACCTAGTATACAGGACTTATCAATGGTATAACAAACCTGATGTTATGAGACTGTAAAAGAGCCATTTAAATTAATTACTTACTAAGCATGTTTTTGCAATTTATAAATTCGTTATTTATTTAAACGTTTATTACTTTGATTTGTTATAGGGTTTGTTGAAGTTTTTCATTATATATTTATTAAGTTATCACTATCTTTTTCGATAATATTTTGAAATTTAATACTTTGTCAAATTGATTTAGTAAATCTCTCGAAAATTATCGAGTTATATAAGAACAATGTAAACACTTCTGAATGGTTTATGTAATTAAAAATTTTCAATCTAATATCACTTATTCAACTAAAAGCATTATTCAAACTCTGGAATTAATAGAAGATTTAATAATAATTTAAAATTTCACTCTTTATAAATACTTTGCTGAACAGATTTGCATCGAAAATCAAATATTGTGATTATCATTTAAATATCTTTAAATAATATTTAATGCAGTATATAGCTACCAATGGGTTTTACAAACTTTCACAAAATTTACCAACATCTTTAAAATTATGACCGAAGCTCTGTCGATGTTCCACATGGAAATATTTATTACAGTGTGTAATTACATGTGTGTTTTTATGATTTTCTTATAAATTTACCAACTTGCTTAAAATTTAAGGTCAAAGCTCTGTGGATGTGTCACGTGAAAATATGTGATGCAATGCATATTTTCAAATATGTTTTTATAAACTTTTAATAAATTTACCTATATGATTAAAATTTAAGGTCGAAGCTCGGTGGATGTGGCGTGTGGAAATTCAGCTGTTCGGCTTGTGTCCAGTGGAAAATTTGTAAATTCAGTAACTGTTAGTTTTGATCTTCTAATGGACTGGGGATCGCCAAACCTTGTTTGCCCTACACTTCTTGAAACACCTTAAATTAATAAGGTATGTAGTTTTATAGAACAAAAATCTAACAAAGTCATTGTTTTACTTAGCAGTTTTCCAATTTTTCTGTTTTGTGTATGTGTGTATCTAGATACAAGAACAATCACTGCTGTGAAAATAAATTTAGTTCTTATAATTTTTCTAGAATTTCATAGTGCTGTTGATGCTTTAAAATATGTTATTAGTGTTTAAGTATTATACAATAATAAAATACTTTATACTTTCATTTCATGTACAGCTGCGGAAAAAAAAGACCCACTTGCTCTTTATTTCGCCATCGTTCGTCGTATAGCAAAGTTATATATACCATTCGTTTGCAAATAACGCGTACTTTAATTTACTATTAATTTAATTTGCATAAGGGGCCGTCTTCATATTTAATTCTGCATCAACTTCGTTTTTCTCAATGGCAACCCCATATTTTGACTTTATTAAACGAAAGAAAACCTTCAAATTACCCTAAATATAAATTTTCACCAATTTTCTACGATAATTTCCGGAGATATTGCGAATTCATTTTTGCGCGTTTTTAAGGGACTTTCTGCAAATTGAAAAACGCTATTTGTAGGTTCCGAACTTTTCGTCTTTCATTTATTTCGCTCGCGAGAATTAAAAGAAATTAAAATTATTTTCAAGGAAAATATTGTTCCCATCTCTCTTAAAGTTTTTTGTACTGAGAATATCAAGGGTAGAATAGAATATTTAGTCTGTGGTCCAAATGACCCGTGAGTTCATAACTTCCTTGGTACGTACACATGATTTAAGGGAAAAATGCAAAATGACTGCTAAGGATTTTGAAAATCTTTGTAAATTTGAAATGTTTATTCAGTGTTTCCCTTGATGTTTCTCTTAGACAGCTGAAATGTTGGCAGGAGTTAGAGGCTGCTCCCTGCTCTTCTGACTACAAGCATGAATATTGCTCAACTCAGCTATGGTCGAACTTAAAGAATGGTTTCATGATTGAAAATTTATTTGTTTGAATTTCATGTAAAAAACGCAATTACTTTTTTGCCGACCCAATATTATCACTGTGTTTGTTATTTCACTTTCTTCATTTAATACTATCGCCTGCAATGTGCAATATTCTTAAGACTTTTGGCGGTATTTTAATTTATAGTTAAATGAAAATTTTTTTACAGAAAAACGTGATTTTGAATGTTTGATAAAGTATGGGGAATTTCAAAGACCTAATATTTCCGATATTAAAAAAGGTCACATTCACGCCTGGAAAGTTAAGGATGTTAGTTTTTCAGAAATAAGACGTTGTATTAGAAGACATACATCTACTGCATCTAATTCTATAGCTGGAAAATATTTTATTTGGGGGAATATGGTAGCGGACGCAACAATACACGCTTTATAGAATCCCCAACAAACTGTAAAAACCTGTAATTTATTTGCTTCAAAATTTGATATTTTTAATACTGGTATCTTTTACTGTGTTTTTGCACAAAATAAATCTAATTTACATTTATTTTATGCAATTTTCAAAAAATTTTCACTTAATAAATTTATATATGGTCCCTTAACTCATGAAAATGACACATTTTATTTAATATAAATTAAACTACTGAACGTAAAAATTTGAAATTTTGCACAGCCATTGAATATTAATTTCTGCATCTATTTCCATCAAAATTTGGCTAAGTCGCTATTCATAATTTTTTTGAATATTAATTTAATAATTCATAATTCATATTAATGATTTATTAAAAATCATAATAACATTAAATTATGTTTGGTTCGTTTAGTCCTAATAGTACGAATAAAAATCAGCTTCTTACTACCAATATTATATGAGATATGAACTGAAGTATGAAAAAATATTTTAACATAGGGGGAGGGGGATTTTGGGTGCTCATAACTCACTCATTTTCCGTCCAAATTCATTGAAAACTGGTGTCCGGGGTTAAAATGAGCTAAATTTTTGAAATATGAAGTGACATCTAGGGGTTGCAATTGAGAAAAAAAAGTTGGTGCGAATTTTAATATGTAGATGGCCCCTTATGCAATTTTTATGCATAGCAAATTAAAGTGTGCGTCAATCGTAAACGATTGGTATCTGTAACTTTGCTGTGCGACGAACGACGGCCGAAAAATGTACAAGTGGGCCTTTTTTTTCCGCAGCTGTACATTTATGTAGTTACGAACACAGCTGCATAAAACCTAAAATAAATCATTTTTAAAAGTATGTTTTAAATTATTTATGAAGTACACCACAATCCTATCCCACGAATGCATTGTAATTTTAAATGTAATCTAAGAAGAAATATTTCCAAACAAAATGTTGGAAGTTATTTATTTTGAATTGAAGTTAATAATTGATTTTTTTAATCTGTTACAAAACGTGTTACATTTTTTGGTAGAAACATTTAAAAAATCTTTTAGCTTCCTTTTAAAAATTAATAAAGTTTTGTTTTAAAATCTTATTAATATTATTCAATATTACAGGAAATACTGTAAATAAAATTCTTTCAGTGCATTCAAATAGGAATTCCTACATTTTCGTTTTTATTTCCTTTTCGTTCTATTTAAAAAAAACTTTAGATTTCAACAACTGTTTTATGAAGTAAGGCTCGTAGTATAAGAGAACTGTTAAATTGCCTAACACTTATTCCATACATAGAACAACTGTTTAAAATCTGTATAATGGTTGTTGTAAAGCTTTAAAACAGTTTTTATCTAACATTTCAATTATTATGTACAGTAGAACTCTCTCTAACACGGGTTCATATAAGACGGATTCCCATAACACGGAGGAGAAATTGCGTTCTTTTTCCTATAACAGGTTAAAAAATACGCATACAACACGACACAAATAACAAGACAGATGTTTGTGTATTAACCTGTTAGCACTGCTGATGCTGATCATGTGTTCGTGACTCGTATAACACGGATTCATATAATATGGAACGTATCTACCTTGTTTTAGGGGAGTCTACTGAATATTATATGGTAGGAGGTAGAAATTTTCTTATTATGTTCTTTCATAATAGCCCTAAAATCAGTTAATGTAATGAACATTTCATATTTTTTTATATTCTGAAATAAGTTTATTTGTGTTTTTGTAGGATTGAATTATGCTACTGATGGAGACGTATGAAGCAAGAATTCATATCCAATTTTTCATATTAACTATGAATAAGAACATAAAGTATATTTAATCAAATGTATCTAGATAAATAAGTGTAACAATTTACTGTATCAAAGCCTGCCATAATATTCCTGATGTGTATATTTAAAATAGAACTAGGAAAATGTATCCATAAATTTTAGATTTTTTAATCGTTTATAATTTTTATTAAAATTTATTTCCATCTCCCTTACTTATTGTAATCTCTTAAAAATATCAATTTCATACATGAAGAAACTCATGTCCTCTGAATCTCCTCTGATTAAAGTTAATTAATCATTTTGTTCTTTTTCTGTACAGACAACAGTAATCCTTAACAAAGAACTTTATTTTAACAATAACTTGAACAACTTAACATAAAACTCCAATATCAAAAAGATCTGTTATCAGTTGAGGCTGTCACTCATCTCATCTGACATTGTAGCTAGGATTCTCCTTCTGTTCGTGCTTTCTTACTACGCGAGCTGCAAGCGCTAACTAAGCAGTACCATCCACCATAGTTTCCTACTAGGCTGGGATTTCTCTAGGCTGGGACCGTTTTGCTTTACTTTGAATTTTGAAACAATGTTTTCATGCAACGGTTAATATACTTGTTATATTATCATCTTGCAGTTGTTGGCTAATTAATTTTTTAAGACAAGTATTGATGGCATTCCTTCCTTGCTTATAATATTAACTCCTGTCTACATTGAAATAGATTAATTTCGACTCGTTGGTTTCATGTATTTGATGCATTCCGTTGCTTAAGAAGGTTAGTTTTACTCTAGTAAATATACGATTCTTCAGATTTCACGCTCAAAAAATGACTTAATTAGTTAATTATATAAATTTACATGACTGCATAATTACAGCGATTACGGGCTTTGGTTATATAGATTTGCTTTTTTAACTACTTTCATGAATCTCGGGGTTTCTTTCATCTTTGTACATCTTTTGTATTTCAACTTTGTTTTAGCAGGATTTTAATAATAACAATAATTTAATTTAGAGAGCAAACCCCTTTAATTATATTCGCCCTAATTTACCTAAACTTTTCCTCTAGCTAATCTACGGGATTTAGCAATTAAAATCTTTATATTTTTCGTATTTGAGCAATAATAATTTAAGTTCATTAAGATTTTTGAGAGTATTAATAGCTGAATGCCCCGCTCTTCGCACTGGAATGAATGGATTACTTTTTTTATAATACGGTTTGTTGCAATTACTATTTATCATAATAAATAGATATAGCAAAATTGATATGGCATAAATATTATCTGCGTTCAATAATTATGCATAAAGAATTTCATGGCAATCGTCTGAACGGTGAAGAAGATGATCCGGCGCAGCGCCATCCACTGTCGAAGTTTTTGCAAAATGGATAGCATCAAAATATTTTCATGTTCAAATATATATATATATGTACGAGTTTTCATTGCAAACAGTTTAACGGTCAAGATACGCTGCAGCGCCGTCTAGTGGCAAATTAAAGTAATAAAGGGAGAATTAAGCAAAATGGATAACGCGAAAATAGTTTCCGTTTTCAAATGTGTATGTTTACCAATTTTCAGAGCGGTTAGTTGAACGATCAAGAAGTTGATTGCTGAAGTGCTATCTAGTAGTGAGTTAAAATAATAAACTCCAGGGCTGCAGTCAGGGTCAGATTTGCCGAGTAGGGGGGCCCTGTACAAAAGCTTCTTTAGGGGACCCTCTTTCGAAAACTTTTTTTCAAAATTTACAAATTTTTAAAACTTAAAGAACGATTTGGGGGGGGGGGCTTTTTGTTGTATGCCCGGGCGCTTGCCCCGAATGCCCTCCCTGAAATCAGGACCTGGCTGCAGTGCCATCAAGTTGTGAGTACAGCCAAATGAATACTAAAAAAATATTCTCTCTGCTCACATGTGTATGTATACCAATTTTTAAGGTAGTATACCAATTAGTCGAACGGCTTTGAAGTTGGTGCGCTGCATCGGCATATAGAGGCAAGCAGGCCCGGACTGGCTCTCTTGGGGGCCCTCGTCTACAGATTTAAAAGGGGCCTCTTCAGGAGCCGATTTATCGATTTGGGAGCCCTGGGCTTCATTGGGGACCCCCTCTTTCGAAAACTTTTTCAAAATTTACAAATTTTTAAAGAACAATTTGGGGGGCCTGGGCGCTTGCCCCGAATGCCCTCCCGGAAATCAGGCCCTGCCTCTTACTGAGGAATTTAGAGGAAATAGACTATTAGAATATGTAATATTTGAAAATTAGCCTTACGCGCCTAAAACTCACATTTAACTATTTTAGAGATTTAGGGGTCCCTGACTTTTCGGGGGTCCCCTTGCGTCGCGGAGTTTCTGGGATCTTCGTCACTGCGTAAGATTGCTGGAAAATAAATAATCAAATTACTCTTATTATAAAGTTGTATATCCACTTTTGAATGCCTCACCGGGGCCCCCTTGGGCCTGGGGCCCTCGGCGATCGCCAACCAGCCGACCTGGCCAGTCCGGGCCTGGAGGCAAGTTATAGCAAAACAGATAACGTAAAAGTATTCTCCGTGCTCAAATATCTGTGTGTACCAATTTTCATAAATCAGTTGAACGGTTCAGAAGGCGAGTTATATATAAACGGATGCCGCGAAAATATTCTTTTCGTTCAATTCGAATTTCCATGGCGATCCGTTTAACGGTCCTGAAGTTATCGGTTTGAAACGACATCTAGTGGCAAGTTAAAGCAAAATGGATAACACCAGAATATTCTCCGTGTTCAAATATCTATTTATACCAGTTTTCATAGCGATCAGTTGAACAGCCTTTACATGCTGCTGCGCCATCTATTGGCGAGTTAAGGTAATGATGTGCTACAGCACAATGAAGTAGCTCTTTATAGCAAAATGGATAGCACGAAAATATTCTCCGTGTTCAAGTATCTATGTATATCAATTTTCATAGTGATCAATTGTCCGGTCAAGAAGGTAGTGCGCTGCATTGCCATCTAATGCCGAGTTAAAGTAATAATGCGCTGCAGTGCCATCTAGTACTAAGTAACAGCTAAATGAATAGTTAGAATATATTCTGCGTGCTCAAATGTGTAAGTATAAAAAAATTTATGGCGATTGGTCGAATGGTATAGACAACACCGACTGTTGACAGATGAAAGACTAGAACTCACACGTTGCCAGGAGCGTAACAAAAGTGCGTTACGCCGCCCGCAACATACACTGTCTTTCCTCTACATCTATCCGATATTGTGCGCACTGTTTCCCCCCCCACACACACTTTCTGCATTAATTCTTTGAGGTTTTTTTTTTTTAAGTTGTTGAAATTCTCGCGTTCTAGAAAAATGTTTGTTTGTAGTTTTGTGTAGCCCCATTAACTTATCTCATTGAACATACTTCATTCTTAAAGATTAACTTGTCTATTTCTTAAAGAACTAGGGGCCAAGGCCCCCAGACTCGCTACGCTCGCTTTTCGTATGAGGCATTCGGCCCCTAACAAGGCTTATTCCTAAAAAAGACATAATTTCAACAGACAAAACCCGAAGATTGGATCAGATAGAATGTTACTGAGCTACACATTGCTTGATTCTTGCAGGTTCATTGGTACATAATTTAAACTTCACACTACAGTAGACCCCCTCCCCCTCATAACACGGAAGATATTTTTTTATGGGAATCCGTGTTGTACGGGTCCTGAGCTATACTCCACCTGGAGTGCGGACTCCGCTTATAATCGCTGGAAAAATTATTGGCACTCCTCAGAAACACAATGATATTTAATGTTGCCATTCAAAAGTTATATTAATTAGGAGCTAAAGCGTAATAAAATCAGAACATCTGTTTCAGCTGTATTTTTAATAATGTAAAACCTATTAGACACCTTGCGAATTTGCCACCCATGGTGATTTTTCATTATTTGGCGACTTGCGTACAAGTAAAGTTAATAAAAGCTACGGAACAGATAGGATAGCTTGCCACCCATGGCGACGTTTCATTATTGGGCGATTTACACATACTCACAACCTATATTTACTGTTCATTTAAGGTTACCGGAAAACCGTTATCCATATTTTCATTTACATAATCGTTTGCAGATTCGCGTACTTAGCACCACGAACTACCATCTCGTCGCGCTAGCAAATATCCAAAGTGTACTTTAACTGTTATACTGGCATAGTTAACGCCTCCAAATATTTTTACTGGTAGCACATAATCCAGCTGGACCGAACCAGCTTTAAAATAATGTGCATTTTAATTATTTTTCATTTTCAAGATATTAGTTATTCTGTTTTGGAAAAACGAATAATCGCTCATTCTAAACTCCTGTTGTCTAAGCGAACTTATGATTTGAAAATGGTCAACTCTGTGTAACACATTTTGAGTTACTTATTTCATATAGTTTTTATTTTGGCGTAAAATGGGTGTAATTCTAATTCATGTTTGTAAATTTCACTTTATACTACATACTTGGAAACGCTTTGTTTCAAAGGAATGGATGATTTTATGCCAAATCTGGCAACCATTCTGTTTATTTTTTCAATTTTTTATTAATATCTTCTAAAATAATTCGATTTTCGAAATTTAAGTCAGCTTAGCAGGTTCCTCGGAATTTTTCGAATCTGTGGCCACCTTAGTCGAAACTCACATCCCCACGGTTTAGGAGGAGATAGGCCAACACGCTTTGACGGCGACAGCGGCCTTAACTTTTTTTAGAATAGAGAGATGCTTATTTTCACTTGAGTTTACTGTGAAACTTATCTTGAACGTGCTCTTTAAGCAGAAATTTACCCATAACAGAAATATTTTCCGATTGTATTCCCTGCTCAAATACCCTATTAAGCGCACACTTGGTTTCAGAAAAATAAATAAATAAATAAAATGCTTGGGTCATTTTTACTTTCCGAACATGTACCATGTAAGGAAAGTATTGTAATCATGAAAAAATTCGACTTCGAGATTTTGGTGTTTTTACACGTTTTGAGGTCTTCTGAATCCATTTATGCTATTTTTACGAGATGTATGTATGTATGTGTGTGTGTGTGTGTGTGTGTGTGTGTGTGTGTGTGTGTGTGTGTGTGTGTGTGTGTATGTGTGTGTGTGTGTTTGTGTGTATGTGAGTGAACACGATAGCTCCTGAACGGAGCATTCGATTGAGCTCAAATTGATATATATATGTCATAAACCACCGTCGCAAGACCGGTATTGATTTTGGTGTGTACAGGACTTATAGTTTTTCTACAGGGCTACGACAAAGATTTCTTTTACATTATGGCCTATGGGGGGAATTTCTTGAAAGTGCGCTAGCGTTTAAACGGTACCTTCGATTGAGCTGAAATTGGGTATATATGTTATAAATCACCATCTTAAGACCGGTATTGATTTTGGTGTGTATAAGACTTATAGTTTTTCTACAGGGCTACGACAAAAATTTCTTTTATATTATGGCATAATGGCATATGGGGAGAAATTCTTGAAAGTGCGCTAGCGTTTAAACGGTGCATTCGATTGAGTTCCAATTTGGTATATATGTTTGAATTATTCATCGATTAAAATTTATTTAAATGCTTGGTAATGATCTTAATCGTAAGTGTTCGGAAAGTCGAGTGGAGTCACTCCAGATTTTTAGGGAATGCAATCCCGATTCCGCGGAATTAAGACCGTAATCTCACGTTGGATTGAAACTGAGAAATAAGTTATCTCTACTTATTATAAACTAGCTGCGTGCCCGTACTTCGCACGGTAGGAAACGAAAATTTTCCTTTCATGTGTAATTCGAAATTATTCGTGATGTGGAATTAAAAAAAAAAGAGCAAAATTATTTGACTCTTAATGTAAAGTTTGTGCCATGAGTACTAACCTGATCATTGCAGTATAATGACTCAAAAAACTACGTCAGTGTCATTCACTATCAAAAAAGTGGAAAGCTTAATGGTTTGCAGAGAACTCCTGGCTTTCAAAATGTCTTATTCAGGGGCGTAGCCAGAGGGGGGGATATCGGGATATATCCCCCCCCCCGAAATTTTTGGATTAGTGATGAAATTCCGTCTATTTATGCATATATAAGTTCATATACCCCTCGAAAAAATTTCCAGGCTCATATCCCCTCCCCGAAAAAATTTCCTGGCTACGCACCTGGTCTTACTTCTACATCATAACTGTTTTTTAGGCTCAAGTTGTAGCATTAAATACCTAAGACACTACATGAAATGGAGCACCATTTATCTCTTTCCGAACATGTACCATATAAGGAAAGTATTGTAATCATGAAAAAATTCGACTTCGAGATTTTGGTGTATTGACACGTTTTGAGGTCTTTTGAATTCATTTATGCTATTTTCAAGAGATGTTTTTAAAATAGCTGCGCACCCGCTCTTCATACGGGAAGAAGGGAATATTTTACTACTAAAATCATATCTGCATGTGACAAAACAGAATTTCATTTTTAAAAAAGTTCAAGAAATCTCCTCTGTTGAAATTACTGCGGGACATATTAACGCAAATTAGAATTACTTTTCGTTTAGTTGGTTGTAAGACAACCGTTGAAACAGGACACTTTTAATTTCATGAAATATTTATTAACGTGGTACATTGCGATTTATTCATATTATCTTTACAAATCTAATAATACTACCTATTACGTACATTAATACTATCTATATTCGCTTCTCCCTCTTCAAGGCTCCCTTTAAAGAAACAGCTTAGATTATTTGGCCTCAATGGGATCTTTTGATTCTGTGGCGATTCTTTGCAATTTACGCATTAGCATAAATAATAATCATTTCACATAATCGTTGCCATTAAGGAAACTCTCCATATATATTTAATTTATACATAGTTTTATAGGATGGGCGTATTTAGCGCCGCAAACCATTTCATTTTACTGGTGGGAGAAAATATCCAAGGGGTGCCATTTTAACTATCCATGTATCTAATATAGCGATATCTTTTATATCCTCCATAGTCCTGTCTCCTGAAAAACATCAAACTGTGTAATCTCGAGGAGCTACTTATTCCCACTTTAATTGTGACAGGGCGTTAGAGTTTTATTATAATTTCAAGCCTCCTTTTCCATCATCAATGGCCAAAATTTTTCTCATAAGATGGAGAATAAGAACCAGTGATCACAGGCGCTCATACCTATAGCAGGGAGAGGCCATAGTCCCCCTCCCCCCAGCTCCAATATTGTTATGATTGACGTATTGGTATAACTCAGAGGTGCTTCAACACTAAATATTGTATCTTTCTGGTACAGGACCTTTGACTTGTCCTACCCTTCCTTACCCATTGATGTCTTTAAAAGGTGAACTTCAGTTAACCATGCAAAAATGTATGGCTCCTTCAGGGTTAATAAAAAGAAGAAAGAAAGAAAAGAAAAGAAAAGAAAAGAAAAGAAAAGAAAAGAAAGCCTTTTGTCAAGTGCTTTTGTATTCTCTATCAAAATTAGATCAAGACTAGGATGACGAGTTCCTCTACGTCGTCGTTTTTACTTTCCGAACATGTACCATGTAAGGAAAGTATTGTAATCATGAAAAAATTCGAATTCGAGATTTTGGTGTATTGACACGTTTTGAGGTCTTCTGAATTCATTGATGCTATTTTTACGAGATGTATGTATGTATGTGTGTGTGTGTGTGTGTATGTGTGTTTGTGTGTATGTGAGTGAACACGATAGCTCCTGAACGGGGCATGCGATTGAGCTCAAATTGGGTATATATGTTATAAACCACCGTCGCAAGACCGGTATTGATTTGGGTGTGTATAGGACTTATAGTTTTTCTACAGGGCTACGACAAAGATTTCTTTTACATTATGGCCTATGGGGAGAAATTCTTGAAGGTGCGCTAGCGTTTAAACGTACTTTCGATTGAGCTTCAATTTGGTATATATATTTGAATGATTCATCGATTAAAATTTATTTAAATGCTTGGTAATGATCTTAATCGTAAGTGTTTGGAAAGTCGAGTGGAGTCACGCCAGAGTTTTTAGAAATTAAAGCACAATGAATATCATGACTATAATTTTCATATTTATGTAAGATATTATATTAATTATCAAATAAGTTTTTATTATTAAACTTGATAGTGTGTAAAATCTTAACGTTTTCCGACTTTTCTGTATTATAATTGATTTTTAGTTGAATAAAATGTCAATCCCGCGGGATCAACAAATAGAGGGATTTATTGTTGCATCAAATATCGTTATATCGAGGTTTAACTATAAACAAACAAGAAGCATTATTTGAAACTCCGTATTCACCTCGTTATCGTCATAGAATCTCAAAAATTAAGATTTCAAATTTTCTTTTAAAGAGAATTTTAATAACTATAAAAAGCTTCTTTCACAAAGGTAAGAATTAAGTTATTCGGCAGCAATGTCCTCGATCAAAAGAATATAGAATCAGTGGCGGATTATTGCAAGTTTACGGGGGGGGGCGGTTAGTTAGAAGATTAACATATACATCTATTTTATGGAAGTAAAATAGGCTCTTTTACATTAATTTCTTTTTTCTCGGGGGGGGGGGCGGTCGCCTCCTCCGCCCCCTCTCTTTAATCCGCCCTTGTATAGAATAATAACGCTTGTCACCAACTTGCTCTTGCTCGTAAGACATACGTTAATATCAGTCCAATATTAAAAAAGAACATTACGTAAATTACCATTCCTGGTCGAAAATATAGCGATAAGACACCAAATATAGCAAGTGACTGTGACCTCATTTGATTTCTTAACCGTCTCCATGTGAAATGAAACCGTTTCGGTATGGTAATGAGCACAACTCGCTACCAGCTAACTGTTAAAAGGTTTCAAAATATACCTGTAAGGTAAGTTGGTGCATCTTTACTCAAAATAATGAAATTAAGCTAAGAGCTGTTTCTGAATTAATAAAAATTCCCTTCGTTGAGAGCTTTAACGCTGTCTCAAAGTCTAGATAAGGCACGGAGGAAAAGTGCAGTTGTACAAGTCACGTGCAAGCTTTTCCCTCTATCGCTAATTTTGGCTTTTAATATCAGCGCACAGTGATGGGTGCCGATATTAAACACCTAACAGCTCTTTGCTTTGTTTATGCTGATATTTATTTGAGTTTATATCTTGGCTATTGACTTTATTTCCACAGTTTTCGAATATCAGTTTTGTAGTATATATAAATTAAATATTATGCTTTATAATGGATTTCCTTCATTATCTAGTATTTTATATTAGTTGTTAGAGCGCTACAAGGCAAGGACGTACCCAGGGGGGTGGTCCAGGGGGTCCGGACCCCCTCCGAAATTTTAGTTTTTGTAAACAAAATAATAATGATGAAGTTTTGTTGTCTAAAATTCTATCTTTTTCACCGTTTGGACCGCCACCGAAATTTTTGGACCCACCCAAAATTTTTTTCTGGGTACGTCCCTGCTACAAGGCGATCTGTCTTACGCAATTTTTTCACGCAACACAACGCGATCTAGTGTGATATGTGGGAGCTAGCGGGAACTCCCCGCCCATTCACAACGTGAAATGGTCACTTACGCGAGGGGTCTAGAAACCACGCCTCCTTTAGTTTTAATATACAGGGTGTCCTAAAAATGTAGTAAGAAGCTTTAATTCTTTATCTATCAGAGGCAAGTTGGTAACGTAAATTAAAAGTGTTCAAAATAAGTCAGCATATATTTATCTTCACACCTTTGAAGCTTTTTAGGATGTAATTTTCAAATTACATCTAATACAAATTCAAAAAGTGTAACTTTTTGGAAATTAACGAGACATTTTTTTTTTCTCGTCGTAGCCTTTTTCCCTATCTTATTTTGAATTTTTTTTCAAGTTACACTGCCCACTTATCTCTAATAAACAAAGAATTATAGTATATTCCCTTGTTTTTGGAACACCAGTGTACATTTTTAAGATAAAAAATAATATTTTTAATACTTAATTCAAATTTAAAAAATAAGCATTCACTGTTTTAACGCCTTTTTACTAAAACATAGCACTACCCAACCCAGTCATACTTTTTACTTTTCCGAACAAGTACCATGTAAGGAAAGTATTGTAATCATGAAAAAATTCGACTTTGAGCTTTTGATGTATTTACACATTTTGAGGCCTTTTGAATTTATTTACGCTATTTTTATGGTGATGTGTGTGTGTGTTTGAATACGATAACTCTTAAACGGTAAATTCGATTCAGACCGAATTCGCCATATACATTACTAGCTGCGTGTGCGTAGCCCGGCTTTGTCGGAAAGCATTAGGTACTAAGGTATAACTTGCCGAAAAAGAATTGTTCATTTATGTTCGCTAATCTAGGGTGTCCACTATTATCAGGATACAAAAATAGTAGCAAGTCCTACAAATGTACAAATGTTTCCCCTAAAAATATGCTTTTTCTTAATTTAAAAATGGCCCTTTCTGGAAAGTTAAGCTCTAAAGTATACTATTTACATAATAACATTATTAATTCATATTATTTTTTAATATAATTTTTCAATTTACTCCCTCATATTTTTTTGCCGTCTCTTACATATATGCAATCACACTTATACATCATACCCTGATTAAATACGGGTAACATTACAAATTTTGTTATAAGTAAAAAGAACGAAAAACTATTTAAATGTCAAAATTAAAAAAGTCTTGTTGATATTTTCTGGTTGTTTCAACATGAATAATTTTTAAATGAATGTCAAAAAAATTATCATGATATAAAATCATTATTTGGTCCCCTAGAATAGCCACGACATGCGAATAGACACTCCTAGAGAGGGTTGGTAGTCACTCTGGTTGCGGATAAAACTTGAAAGTAATAACAAAGAACAAGACTTGTGTCTTATCCAATCATCAAATTAGTTGCCCTAATTTAAGGAAAAGTCGCCAAATATTTGAAAATAGTAAGAAAATGACATTTTTTAAATCAAAAAAGCATTCTAAGTTGTCTAATATTAAATTTAGTACAAAAGTCTCCTTTTCAGCTGCTGGTGAATACACCGGTAATCTAGTCTCGTGGCTTATTTTCACAACCACTAATGCATAGAGTATGTATTTTAAAAGACATTAATCTGCATATGTGAGCAATTCTTCTGTCACTCAATTTGACTAAACTAAATCTTTGAACAAAAATAAATAAATCCTTATAAATAAAAATGAAATTCTGTTTGTTTGTTTGTTTGTTTGTTTGTTTGTGGATTTGAGTCATATACAAATCCACAAAAATGGACCTATCAGCCTGAAATTTTGCACAGATGTGTAAAATAATATAGAATAAATTATAGTCTACTTTAAAACTTTGAAAGTCCACCCGTTCCCGGAATTCAAGAGATTTTTTATGCTCTCCACGCAAAAAGCTTTCCATAATTGTAACCCCTGTAGTGAAAAAAGTGTGAAAGAAGCATCGTTTTTGCCATGTGTGGCGATTTTGCCGAATAAAATGTTTTAAATTCTCAAAGTAAAAATAAAAGAATAATAATGATTTTTTTTGTTAGTTTATATTCGTAAGGTTATTTTTTTTAATTATAATATCGTGTGCATGGGAAAACAGAGCAGGAATGAAATGTTTTATACGCAAAACAATAAGAATTGAAGATTTCTGAGGCTAATATGTTAAAATTTTTTAGTTTGGCGAAAAATAAAATGGCTCAAAATGCCGAGAAAGTGAGTTCTAGCGGTTTGTACAGTTTCCGGCTTGGCGCAATTTACTGAGAGCTTAAGGAAATGGATTTTTGAAAACAGGTGCAAAGGTTTTATTAGAATACAGCGTTAAATTTTAATGATCCGTGCGGAAATAATGCAGTTATTAAGGGATTTCAAGCGATCTATCTTCAGCATTCTCGCCAATTGAGTGCATTGATTTAAGTTGGGGGAATTCCGCCTAATTTCAGATAATTGAAATCTTCGCATATAGTACATCGGAGTAACGATGAATAAAACACGTTATATAGTTGATAATTTAAAAAATGCGGCTGTATTAAATTATTCCACTTTTCAAATAAAAGCGTGTATTACTTTTTAAAGGTCGAACCATTTTCAAAATTGATTGCTGCTAAGTCAATGCTTCGAATGATTCCCTGAAAAAACTCTTGCAAAATGGCGTATGTTGGCACTTTGGCGAGGCTTAGAATTGAAACTGTATTTTATTTGAGACTGGTAGCTATATTAATAAAACAATGTGTGTAAACTGTTAATTTGTTTGTCTGTGTCTCGCGTAGCTCGCAAACGGGTGATCGCAGACCTACCAAGTTTTGAACGGAAATTCTCCATGACAGGCCCCGACACACCTCGAAGCGATTTTTTCAAAATTCGAACTATTTTAGGAAAATATCGATAAAAACGTATTGCAAAAGGCTAATTTTTGATTTCCGCCATTTCGTAATTGTAACCCCACAGTCAATTAAGGGACGATTAAGCTTATCTAAGTTGCCACATTCGACATTTCATTAAATGATTCAGACTCTTGAAGTAAAAATAAAAGAATAACGATTTTTTTAAATTTTGTCTAGATTATTTGAAAGGTTGTTTTTAAATTAAAATATCGTGTGCATGTGATATCAGAGCGGGAATGAAATGATTTATACTCAAAAGAAAAATAGAATTTGGAAATTTTCCGAAAGTAAATCTGCAACTTTTTAATTGGTCGAAAAATAAAAGGGATTGATGTGCGATTTTGAGGAGTATTCTAACGCTTGGCGCTATTTATCGTAATTTAATCGTCTGCTATTTGGGTTATGAATACACCTGAGTATAAGTTTCTGAAATTTTCATTCAGTTGGAATTGTGCATTTTTCTGAGCAGCTTTTCTGCATCTATTTCTAATGCATTACATCCAGAAAAAAGGATGTTAGAAATATCAATTTTAATTTTGTTTAATCACACTCATGAATAATGATACACTTTCCAACTTAATGAGTAAGAAGGAACGAAAATAGGGAAGACCCATGGATTATAACTCTTTTTATATATAGCACTTTAGTGCGTATTTAAAATCTGAAAGTGTGTCAGATTTTCTATGATACTAGCGCTTCGCGCAATTTAATGAGAGGGTATTTTTAAAAACAAGCGTAGGTTATCTTATAAATAAAAATGAAATTCTGTTTGTCAATTTGTTGATTTAGATAGTATACAATTCCACAAAAATGGACCTGTCAACCTGAAATTTTACACAGATATGTAAAATAATATAGAATAAATGATAGTCCACTTTAAAACTTTGAAAGTCCACCCGTTCCCGGAATGTAAGAGATTTTTTATGTTCTCCACGCAGAAAGCTTTACGTAATTGTAACCCCTGTAGTGAAAAGAGTGTGTGAAATAAGCATCTTGGTTGCCATGTGTGGCGATTTTGCCGAATAAAATGTTTTAAATTCTTAAAGTAAAAATAAAAGAATAATAATGATTTTTTTAGTTTATATTTGGAAGGTTATTTTTTTAATTGTAATATCGTGTGCGCATAAGAAATAAGAGCAGGAATGAAATGTTTTATATGCAAAACAATGAGGATCGAAGATATCCGAGACTAATATGTAATTTTTTTTAGTTTGGCGAAAAATAAAATGGCTGATAGGCCGATTTTTAGAAAGTGAGTTCTAGCGGTTTGCACAGTTTTAGGCTTTTTGGCGCAATTTACTGAGAGCTTAAGGGAATAGCATTTCTGAAAACAAGTGTATAGGTTTTCTTAGAATACAAAATTAAATTTTAACTATCCGTGCAGAAATAATGCAGTTATTAGGGCATTTCAAGCGATGAAGCTTCTGAATTCTCGCCAACTGAGTACATTGATTTAACTTGGGGGAAATCCGCCAAATTTCAGAAAATTGAAATCTTCGCATTTAGTGCATCGAGGTAACGATGAATAAAACATGTTATAGTTGATAATTTAAAAAATGCGGCTGTATTAAGGATTCCACTTTTCAAATAAATGCCTGGCGGTCGAACCATTTCCCATTTTGATTGCTGCTAAGTCAATGCTTCGAATGATTCCCTGAAAATACTCTTGCAAAATGGCGTATGCTGGCACTTTGGCGAGACTTAGATTTGAAACTGGATTTTACTTAAGACTGGTATATACGTATAATAAGACTGGTTATAGATAAAAATGAATGTTGGTATGTGTGTAGGAGGTTGAAAAACTCCAGCACAGTTTCACCGATCACCATGAAATTTGGTTCACCTAAGTCTTTTATCATGGAGAAGGTTTTTATGCTATCCGTTTTCCTCTAACTTTTCACTAGGTGGCGCAGCAGAACGTCGAATTCTATTCCGTTTAGCCGTTTGCTATGCGAATATCGTCCAACAAATTTCGATGAAATTTGGTACACGCGAATATTAGAACACGGAGAATATTTTTCACTATCCATTTGCTGTAACTTACCGCTAAATAGCGCTGCAACGCATCAACTTCTATACCGTTCGACTGATCGGCATAAAATTTTTTATACTTACACATTTGAGCACGAAGAATATATTCTAACTGCGTTACTTTTGATGTTACTCACCACTAGATGGCACTGCAATGCATTATTATTTTAATTCGCCACTAGATGACGCTGCAGCAGGCCAAATTTTTGACCATTCAAACGGTGGCTATGAAAATCAGTATACATAGCTATTTGAACAATGAGAATATTTTGGCGTTATCCATTTTGCTATAATTCGCCACATGACGGCGCTGTAGCAAATCATTACTTTAATTAACCACTAGATGGCCCTGCAGTGTATCTCTTCTTGACTGTGCGAATGATCGCTATGAAAATAGGTATACATAGATATTTGAACACGGGGAAGAGTTTGGCACGATCCATTTTCCTATAACTTGATACTAGATGTCGCGTTAACACATGAACTTCAGGACTATTCAGCCGATCGTCATGAAAATTCGTATACATCGATATCTGAATGCGAAGAATATTTTCGCCGTATCCGTTTTGCTAAAACTCGCCACTAGATTGCGCTACGCCGCATCGCCTTCTGCACCGTAAAAACGATTGCCTTGAAATTCAGTATGCATGATTATTGAACACAATATAACGCGATATCCATTTTGCTATATCTCTTTATTACAATAAATAGTAATCACAACAAATATTAATATCAAAAAGTCCATTCATTCCCGTGCGAAGAACGGGTACTTCAGCTAGTCTTATAAATAAAAATGAAATTCTGTTTGTGGATTTGATTCGTATACAAATCCACAAAAATGGACCTATCGGCCTAAAATTTAGCACAGATATGTAAAATAATATAGAATAAATCGTAGTCCACTTTAAAACTTTGAAAGTCCACCCGTTCCCGGAATTTAAGAGATTTTTTATGCTCTCCACGCAAAAAGCTTTCCGTAATTGTAACCCCTGTAGTGAAAAAAGTGAAATAAGGATCGTGGTTGCCATGTGTGGCGATTTTGCCGAATAAAATGTTTTAAATTCTCAAAGTAAAAATAAAAGAATAATAATGATTTTTTTTTTGTTAGTTAATATTCGTAAGGTTATTTTTTTTTTAATTATAATATCGTGTGCATGGGAAATCGGAGCAGGAATGAAATGTTTTGTACGCAAAATAATAAGATTTGAAGATTTCCGAGGCTAATAGGTAAATTTTTTTAGTTTGGCGAAAAAATAAAATGGCTCAAATGCCGATTTTGAGAAAGTGAGTTCTAGCGGTTTGCACAGATTTCGGCTTGGCGCAATTTATTGAGAGCTTAAGGAAATAGATTTTTGAAAACAAGTGCAAAGGTTTTATTAGAATACAGCGTTAAATTTTACTGATCCGTTAAGAAATAATGCAGTTGTTAAGGGATTTCAAGCGATCCATCTCCAGAATTCTCGCCAAATGAGTACATTGATTTAAGTTGGGGGAATTCCGCCAAATTTCAGAAAATTGAAATCTTCTCATTTAGTACATCGGAGTAACGATGAATAAAACACGTTATAGTTGATAATTTTAAAAAATTCGGCTGTATTAAGGGATTCCACTTTTCAAATAAAGGCTTGCTTTACTTTTTCGCGGTCGAACTATTTCCCATATTGATTGCTGCTAAGTCAATGCTTCGAATGATTTCCTGAAAAAACGCTTGTAAAATGGCGTATGTTGGCACTTTGGCGAGGCTTAGATTTGAAACTGGATTTTATTTGAGACTGGGATATACAATGGTTATAGATAAAAATGAATGTTGGTATGTGTGTATGAGGTTGAAAAACTCCAGCACCGTTAAGCACCGTTGCACCATGAAATTTGGTTCACCTAAGTCTTTTATCATGGAGAAGCTTTTTATGCTATCCGTTTTCCTCTAACTTGCCACCAGGTGGCGCAGCAGAACGTCGAATTCTATTCCGTTTAGCCGTTTACTATGCGAATATCGTCCAACCGATTTCGATGAAATTTGGTACACGCGGATATTAGAACACGGAGAATATTTTTCAGTATCCATTTTGCTGTAACTTGCCGCTAAATGGCGCTGCAACGCAACAACTTCTATACCGTTCGACCGATCGGCATAAAATTTCTTATACTTACACATTTCAGCACGAAGAATATATTCTAACTGTGTTCCTTTTGATGTTACTCACCACTAGATGGCACTGCAATGCATTATTATTTTAACTCGCCACTAGATGACGCTGCAGCAGGCCAAATTCTTGACCATTCAAACGGTCGCTATGAAAAATCAGTATTACATAGCTATATTTGAAACAATGAGAATATATTTCGGCGTTATATCCATTTTGCTATAACTCGCCACTTGACGGCACTGTAGCAAATCATTACTTTAATTAACCACTAGATGGCGCTGCAGTGTATCACTTCTTGACTGTGCAACTGATCGCTATGAAAATAAGTATACATAGATATTTGAACACGGGGAAGAGTTTCGCGTTAGATGTCGCGTCGACACATGAACTTCAGGGCTGTCCAGCCGATCGTCCTGAAATTTCGTATTCATCAATATCTGAATGCGATGGATATTTTCGCCGTATCCGCTTTGCTAAAACTCGCCACTAGATTGCGCTACGCCGCAACCATGCGGCGTAGCGCAATCTGCGTCGTACAAACGATTGCCTTGAAATTCGGTATGCATGGTTATTAAACACAATATAATGCGATATCCATTTTGCTATATCTCTTTATTACAATGAATAGTAATCACCACAAATCGTAATATCAAAAAGTCCATTCATTCCCGTGCGAAGAACGGGTACTTCAGCTTGTAAATAAATAAAACCACAACGCCGAGTCCCGTTATCTCAAAAATAAAATAATGATTAAAAAACATTCCAGTGTTTAAAAATTAATAATGAAATAAGTCAGCACAATTTTTAGTCATAAGTAAAAAAAAAGGAATTGAAAAATCAGATTCCCGAGTTTTAGCTTGAATTGAATACTCGGCGCACTGAAAAAACTGTTTTGTTCAATCAACAAATAATTTGTTAACTCAACAAAATTATAGGGTTGAAATAGCGCCAGCAAGATTTTTGTTGAATTAACAAAATCATTTTGGTTATTTCAACAAAGCATTTTGTCAGTTTAACGAAACAATTTGGCTGAAATAACCAAAAGTTTTGTCAATTTAACCAAACTATTTGTTTAAATGGTTTATTTGTTCAAAATCAACTAAATTATTTGTTTGAAGTAGCAAAATGTCTATTTAACATGGATCATTTAACAAAATTATTTTGTTGAATTTGTTATGTTGATTTTTTTAACCCACTAAACAATTGATCGAAAATTTCAGAATTAAGTCTAATTAATTTATTTATTCATCAAAATTTCATTTTTATTTTAGTGTTTTTATATATCTATAATCTTAATAGGAAGAAATTCAAGTCACTTTCCTATTTTGTTGTTGTTCATAAGACAGACAGTCAGAATCACTCTTAGGTTCATGGTAAAATAAATATGTATCTTTAATACTATAAATAATATCCGAGACTGTAGATTATTACTTCCTTGTACGTAGTATAAGGAAGTAATGTGATCCCGAAAAATTTTGGGGGCCGAATTTCGACATAAAAACCGATTTTGACTACCTCTAAATTTAATTTAAAAATTTTTTTCGATGCATCTCATCGTAGGCTAGCATGCACGATCATATTAACGCGTCTGCAACTCATTTTGACCAGTGGCGAGTCTACTGTGGCCAGTTTTTCCATGCCGTCTGTACGTACGTATGTATGTAACTCGCATATCTCAAAAACTATTGGTCGTAGAATGTTGAGATTTGATATTTAGGATTGTTCTATGATCTAGTTGTGCACCTCCCCTTTTGGTAGCAATCGAATGGATAGTTTATGTACAGGACCGCCCAAAAGATTCGAAATACATTACGCTCTATGGGCCGAAATTCATTAAACTCGCCTAACTCAAAAGCTATTAGGCGTAGAATGTCGAAACTTCATATTTTGGATAGTTGTAACATCTAGTTGTGCACCTCCCCTTTTGGTTCCATTCGACTGGATAGTTTATCTACAGGACTGCCCAAAACATTCGAAATACATTACACTCAATGGGCCGAGATTCATTAAACTCGCATATCTCAAAAACTGTTAGGCGTTGAATGTTGAAACTTTATATTTAGGATTGTTGTAATATCTAGTTGTGCACCTCCCCTTTCGGTTCCATTCGACTGAATAGTTTATCTACAGGACCGCCCAAAAGATTCGAAATACATTACGCTCTATGGGCCGAAATTCATCAAAGCGTTTTTTAGAGGTATTGGGCTATTTCAATCGACTCAGAAGTGATATATGCTGTAAAGAGTTAGAAAATGAATTTCTCCATTAAAAAAAGTGTCTTTATCATTTATAGTTCTGCTACAGGAACACTCAAAAGATTTCCAATACATTACGGTCAATAGCAATTTTAGGGGCATTCATCCATTTCAAGCACAATACCGTCCTACCACATAAGTTAGGTAATGGTCCGACCACGGTCACGTGCCTCCCTCAAGAACTATGCCAAAAGTCGCCAAGCTTGGCGACTTTTGGTGTACATGTGTGCATATTTAACTCTCAAATCTCAAAAACTATTATGAAATTTCATATATAAGAATGCTGTAACATCTAGTTGTGCATCTCGATTTTTGGTTCCAATCTACTGGAGAGTTTATTTACAGGACCACCGAAAAGAATTTCAGTACTTTAATGTCTATGGACATCTTCATTATAATACAACTGTAGACAGTCATTGTTTTGTACATGCCCAAAATCTCGCCGTCTGT
Source organism: Cheiracanthium punctorium (assembly GCA_038373885.1). Classification (NCBI taxonomy): domain Eukaryota; kingdom Metazoa; phylum Arthropoda; class Arachnida; order Araneae; family Cheiracanthiidae; genus Cheiracanthium; species Cheiracanthium punctorium. The sequence continues at coordinate 266,769 of JAWZYV010014839.1, read as the reverse complement.
CCTCGACCTTGGCGAGTTTTGGCGAAATATCGCCAAATTTGGCGATAATCTCTCATTTTTCGGTTTATGCTTGAAATCTCGCCAAATGTCGTCGACATTGACGAGTTTCGCAGAAATATCGCCAAATTTGGCGCCAAAAATTATTTCCTATTTTGTATAACTCTAAAACTTTAACCCGTAGATTTTTTATCTTTTTATTTAGAACTATTGTAATATCTAACTGTTTTCAATATCTTTTTTGACAGCAATCGACTGAGAATTTATTTACATGGTGAGCCAAATGACTTTGAATACATTGAGGTGTATAGATGCATTCAGTTCATTGAAAGTCTGTGGTCAATGACTACTTTGGCTATCCCCAAAATCTCGCTGACTATCTCAAGTTTGTCGGCTTTTGGTGAAATATCGCCAAATAAAGTGTCAGAAGGAAATCTTTCAAATTGAACTCAGCTTGGCGATATCGAAATATTTGGCTAGAAATCGCTAAACCTTACTATTATTGATATTTTATCTCTTTCAAACAAATAAATTTAGAGGAAGTGCGTCGAAAATATTTTTGATCTAATGAACGTGCAAGGAAGTCATGTGTTGGACACATCAGATTTTTTTTTTAAGTGTTAAAGAAAGCTGTATACTTCTTACTGATTTATATTAATAGAGTTCTCTCGTTTTCATCGCATGTGCGGAGATACATCAAATCAAATTTTTAACTTTCTGTGTGCAGTTTCAGATTTAATGCTAAAAGTTGACTATCACAATCGCGCAAACCAAATACTGCGGTCTTTTTCCATTTGCTGATCTTCAATGTCGAAAGGGTGTTTAGTTTATACAGTCCTAGCGCGCAGTGGCGACTCGTGGGTTATTTAAAAGGAGGTTCACAAAACAAATTTCGAAAATTAAATATGCAGATACGATGCAGCTTACAAATTAAAATAGATTTGCGTTTACAGCAGTTAAAGGAAAGCAATGCACGCAAATGAAAGAAAGCAAGTCATCGTTGGTCTTACATTTCGTCACTAAGATAAGTTTTAGCAAAGGTGCTGTCTTGATTCATTTTACTTCAATTTTTTTTTTCAAAGGATAATATTGAAAAATGCCATTGCTTTAGCTGCGAAACACGTCTTTTACTCCCACCTTAATTATTTACACTAGTACGTAAAAAAATTAATGTAGTGAAAAATGGTAGCAATAAAAAAAATATTAAGAAAATGATTGTATAATATCTGTTAAATCAAAAGTATTTTCGACGCACTTCCTCTAAACTTATTTGTTTGAAAGAGATAAAATATCAATAATAGTAAGGTTTAGCGATTTCTAGCCAAATATTTCGATATCGCCAAGCTGAGTTCAATTTGAAAGATTTCCTGACTGAAAGATTTCCTTGTGAAAAAACGAAGTTGATGCAGAATTAAATATGAAGATGGCCCCTTATGCAAATTAAATTACTAGAAAATTAAAGTATACGGTATTTGAAAACGAATGGTATATATAACTTTGCAGTCCGACGAATAATGGCCAAATAAAGAGCAAGTGGGCCTTTTTTTTCTGCAGCTGTATATAATTATTAATTAAACCGAATAAAATCTAACACGTGGAGAAAAAATTTGTAACGCTGATGTATACCGTTCGTATATGCCACCTGTGTCACGCTGCGGCCTGTGCGCGAACTCCTTTATAGATTTTAATGTGTTGCGTCTTTCGGGATTAAGGCCAATATCTGCACGAGGGATCTTGGGCTATAGGTATCTTCTCCGTGAATGTCTTTTAAAGGGGTTCTAACTCGTATTTACGCTAAGTTTCGGAGAAAACCACGGAAAACTCCGAACGGTTGGGTTGACGGACGCACGATGGGACCCGAAACGGAGACCTTTACACTTCGCCTGCCTACCATTTCCAGTGACATAACCACTGTGCCATGGGTCTGGTCTGGCTTTCTCGCAACTATCTGTCCATTTAAAAGGAGCGTTTTTCTTAAGAAGTTGATATGGTACTACTTTCCCTTTGTAATAAACTGTAGTGTTTGCCACGTTTAGAGAAATTTTGTTTATATCGCCAAGACTGAATCAGTTTTGAAGACTTTTTTTGGAGAGAAATAATGGAAAACTTGAAACCTAGACGGCTTTATTCTCTCTCTCCCCTGCCGCATTATCTGGCACTATTAAGTATTTCTCTCCATAGGCCGTAATGTATGAGAAATATTTTTTGAAGCCCTGTAAAAAACTATTAGCCCAATACTCTCCAAAAACAATACTAGTCGTACGCCAAAAACAATATAACAGTGCGCTAAAAACAATATAACAGTGCGCCAAAAACAATACTAGTCGTACAACGGCGCACTTCTAACTGGCACCCCCCCCCCCAATTAATGGACGCGTCAGTTTCCACCTCGAAACCGGATGTTTATGTTTCAATTTAAACTGTAGCCAAACAGTACTCATTTTTAACTCATGTCGTCATGAAGTTTTCCTCGAAAATTTTTCTGTACAGCTGATTTCATATTGTTCCAGAAGTTTACTATCGAAATAACAATGTAAAACAGATAAGATCATTGGTGTGAGTAGCTGTGTGCAATGGCAGGTTAAGCCTAACTTGTGAAAATTTTAGCCTCCCTAGAAAAACTAAAGTCAGGAAATAGATGATAAAACCCTCAGGTTCAGCTAATGCATTCCTTCCTTAGAAATATCTCCCTCAAAAAAACTTAACGTCAATGTGACTTTGGTTTAATACAAAAGATAGGTGGTCATCATCAACGGAAAAATTTAAATTGCCCAAGAAAAGTTTAAAATACTTTCGGCTCACTTCATTTAAACTAATTTTGTTAGAAAGAGATAAAATAACAGTAATAGTAAGGTTTAGCGATTTCCAAATATTTCGATATCGCCAAGCTGAGTTCAGTTTGAAAGATTTCCTTCTAATAGTTTATTTGGCGATATTTCACAAAAGGCCGACAAGCTTCAGATAGTTTGCGAGATTTTGGGGATAGCGAAAGTAGTCACTGACTTTCAGTGAATTGAATGCATCCGTACATCTTAATGTATTTAAAGTCACTTGGCTGACCCTGTAAATAAATTTCCAGTCGATTGCAGTCAAAAAAGATATTGAAAACAGCTAGATATTACAATAGTTCTAAATACAAAAGTTCAAAATTCTACGGGTTAAATTTTTAGAGTTATACAAAATACGAAAGAATTTTTGGCACCAAATTTGGCGATATTTAGACGAAACTCGCCAAGGTTGACGACATATATCGAGATTTAAAGCATAGACCAAACAATGACTGTGATTATCGCCAAATTTTGCGATATTGTGCCAAAACTCGCCAAAGATGATGAAAAATGGCGATATTTTGGACGTGGACTGACTATCGCCAAATTTGGAGATATTTTGGTAAAACTCGCCAAGGTCGACGACGGACGGCGATTTTTTGGGCATGGACCAAACAATGACTGTTTACAGTTGTATTATATTGAAGATATTGAAGATGATGATAGACATTAAAGTATTGAAATTCTTTTCGGTGGTCCTGTAAATAAACTCTCCAGTAGATTGGAACCAAAAATCGAGATGCACAACTAGATGTTACAGTAATCTTATATATGAAATTTCAACATTCCACGGCTAACAGTTTTTGAGATTTGAGAGTTAAATACATACATACGTACACCAAAAGTCGCCAAGCTTGGCACTTTTGGCGTAGTTGTTATATATGAAATTTCAACAGTGACGCGACAGTGGTCCGATCATTACCTAACTTATATGGTAAGACAGTATTGTGCTTGAAATGGATGAATGCCCCTGAAATTGCCATTGACCGTAATGTATTGGAAATGTTTTGAGTTTCCTGTAGCAGAACTATCTATATAAATAAAATTAGACTAGAATTAAAAAATTTTGCGATTTCTATCCGTTTCAAGAACCTGGGAATCCGGTGCGACCCTCAAAAAAACGTTTGTCTGTCTGTCGTTCTGTCATTCTGTCCGTGACGCTTTTTTTGTTCAAGCATCACGTAAAAACGACGGATAGTCCAGGACCTGACTGCAGTTCTGTGGGAAAGTTTGAGTATGGAGAATTTTTTTTCAGGAATGTTTAGTAGGTGTCTTAGTAAGCACTTTGGACTTGGGTGGACATCCGTCACCTGGTACATTTTCCTGCTATGACGTCATCAACGATGGCGGCTGCCCGCATCTCGAACTGCTCATATCAAAGTTAACACTTGTCCGATTTGTATGAAATTTCACTTTTTTATATTAATTTACCCTTATTTTATTAAATAACGTATGTAATAGTGTGTAATGCAGACGGTGTGTAGTTTTCAGGCATTAACCAGTTGACAGTTTTGTTCAAACGTCGTTCGGGTAGCTTAGTTTTCTACTCGTATAAACTGATTTATCTGTATTTCTTGTTCGTTTAGTTTGTAATTTTTTCTAACAAATGGCTCTAGTAGTCCTCTAAAGATAAGATTGCAAAATCAGTATAAGCCGCTTTTAGGGTTAGGTTTTAATGCTTGCAGAAAATGCGCGAATTTCGTATGAATTTTTCTTTTTCTTTTCTTTTTTTTTTTTAGATTGTAGAGTTTAAATGTAAGTGTGGAAGAAGAGAGTAGAATAAGAGAGTATCCTAGAGCTCAAGAGTTTTTAAAAGCTACGTTATATTTACAAGATGATGTTTTCACTCGTGCTTGTAACTTGGAGGATATCAGTGGCGGCTCGTGGGATACAGCAAGTACAGCCGGGCTGCACTTGAAATTATCAGCACATACTTTAAAATAATTTATTCTACTAATTTTCCTAAATTCAGATTAGAATTGTGGAATTCCTACGGTAAACTAAAAAAATCTCCAAAAAAAATCAAACAAAAAAAAAACGTATTGTGGCCGGATCGCTCATTCAGAAAAGAAGCACTTTAATCTTTCCGCAATTCAATTGGGAAAATCTTTGGTTCAGCCCAGAGCGCTGAAAAGAAAATTGGCAGCACCGTTGCCATGACAACGACTACGTAAGCAGCCTCTCCGGCATAGGGAGTATGCAGCTGATACAGCCGATGAAACATTTTCTAACGGCGGCTGAACTTGAGAACTCGACTAACTGATTGGCTCGGACGAGAACTGAGGGAGGGGGTAAGGAGAATATATGTTTGCAAAACTCTCGACTTTATATTGCTGAATTGGTCAATAAGATAAGCCTGAATAGACGCTTATGAATGGACAATTACCCATCAAAGCAGTATTGTTTTTAAGTAAGTAAGAACTGGTATTTAGAGGACATGGCGAGCGAGAAAATTCTTTAAACATGGAAAATTTTAAAGAGCTTTTAAAATTATGGATATCTGAATTAAAACAACGCCTTTTTATGGGGACATCACTGACCGATTCGTATGTTTAAAAGAAAGGAGGATTGATTTGACTTATAAAAAATAAGTAAGTTTTCTTTTTTTTCTTTTCTTTTCTTCTGAAGTTATCGTTACAAAAGAAAATTCTAAGGAAACTTCGAATCAGACACGGATTAATGCAATCTTGAGGATAAGAGCGGCTGATTGAAATTTATATCCATTTTATGGAAGTAAAATAGGATCTCTTACATTTTTTATGTAATTTCTTTTTTTTTTTCCTCGGTGAGGGCTTAATCCGCCAGCTTTCGAATTCAGTAACAAAGATTTTCCAATCCTGTCCGGAGGAAAAGGGGGGGGGTCATATGCTTCCGGCTGCACTAACAGTTTTGACCACGGGCCGCCACTGGAGGATATGCCAAGTTTTTTTGGTGCTGATCTATTATGTTATGAAAATTGTTATAAAATTGACCAGAGTATTGCAAGACCGTGTAATATACTTTAATCCAGACGAAAAATTATGCATTATTTGTAATAAAAGTGATAATAGTGTGATAAGTACAGAAAATGGTCGAGAAAATATATGGGCCGCTGCACAAGTGTGAAACGACATTGTTACCAAGCGTTTGAGCTTATTAAGTGAAGAAGTACTGTTTGTCTATCATATGAATAACACAGGCCTGCGATGAAAAAAATACAAGGAAACTGAAAGCTGAACTTATTATATATTTTGATGCTGATTTCAAAAATAGTAATAAAAAATTTCTATCACGTCACGTTTTTTCGAAAAATTCGATTTTATTTGGAATTTTATCAACATTTACCATAAAAATGTTTCGGGTTGAATTTCTTAGCTCCCCGGCTGACCATAGATTTATATTGGGCCATTTTATATATTTGTGATAGACCATCATTCTACCAGGGTGAAACTAAAACCTACAGAATAACCCTATGTCAACCCCCTCCCCCTCCCACCTTCGCCATCCCTCCCTTCACGTCGCGGTACCTCTATAACCAATAGCATCGCGCAAATCCTTTTCTCAGATCTTCCTGCTGGTTCGCTGACCTCTTAGGAGTGTAGTTTTATATAGTATCACGAATTCTCTGACATAGTGACAAGTGGACATCACAGAAATAATTTAAACATTTGCTTTTCTCCGTGATTTTTTTGAAGCATGGCTTCGAGTTCGAAACGTTGTGAAAATTTGCCAGTTTACTTTTGTTATATATGCGGTGAATATAGTGTTATCAAAAACCGTATGAGGGGCATTACAGATTATGTTAGACAACTTTTTCTTGCGTATTTTGGCATGAAACTCGGAGACCAGGACAAATCGTGGGCTCCTCATAAAGTTTGTGTGAAGGGTCTCAAACCAGATCTACGAAACTACTTTCAACCAGATCTACGAAACTGGTTGAAAGGGAAGAAGCCTGCTTTATACTTTGGAATGCTTACGACATGGAGGGAACCAAAAAAACACTATGATGATTGCTACTTTTGTTCCTGCCATGTTCGTGCATTTAACCGGAAAAATTACAAGCTAATTTCCTATCCTGACAACATTCCATCGGCCATTCGCCCAGTTCCTCATGGACCCGGTGTACCAGTGCCTTTGCCTCCGACTGAATTGCCAGTCATATCTTCAGGGTCTTCAGACCCAGAACACCTAGAAGTTACTGGCTCTGATACTGAATATAAGCCCTCTGGAGGTGATTCCCATCAGCTTTTTTCTCAGGTTGAACTTAGTGATCTCACTCGAGATCTGGGCTTTTCAAAAGAGGCCGCTGAATTGTTGGGCTCCAGATTAAAAGAGAAAAACTTATTGGCCAAGGGAACGTCTTTTTATTGGTACGGGAATAGAGAAAAGGAATTTGTTAAGTACTTTGAGGAAGAAGAAAATCTGGTGTATTGTTCTGACGTTCCTGGATTGATGACCAAATTTAATATCAGTTACAATAAAGATAAATGGAGGTTGTTTATAGATTCCTTGAAAAGGAGCCTTAAAGCTGTCCTTCTTCATCGCGGAAACCAGTATGCATCTGTAGCAGTTGGACACTCGGTGCATTTAAAAGAATGCTACGAAAAGCTGTCTCTCGTCCTCACCAAAATAAAATATGCCGACCATGGTTGGACCATTTGAAGGATTTGAAAGTTATCTCCATGCTACTTGGTCAACAAGGCGGTTATTCAAAGTACCCATGTTTTATTTGCGAGTGGGACAGCCGTGATAAGATTCAACATTGGGTCAAGAAAGAATGGCCAAAAAGACAAAAGCTTGAACCAGGCATGAAGAATGTTATCTGTATATTAAGTTAGGTGTAATGAAGCAGTTTGTTAAAGCAATTCCAAAAGATGGCAAATGTTTCAAATACCTGTGCAAAAAGTTTCCATATTTATCCGAAGCCAAGTTGAAGGAGGGAATCTTTGTTGGTCCAGATATCCGCAAACTTATGAAGGATAAAGAATTTGAGACTAGCATGTCAACAAAAGAAAAAGAAGCTTGGGTTGCCTTCAAAGATATCGTTAATAAATTTCTGGGTAATTAGAAGCATCCTGACTACAAAAGAATTGTAATGAATATGCTGGACAAATTTCAAGCATTGGGTTGCTCCATGAGTCTCAAAATGCATTTCCTTCACTCACATGTGGACTTCTTTCCTGAAAATTTAGGATCAGTCAGCGAAGAACAGGGTGAGAGGGTCCACCAAGACATGAAAGATATGGAGCGTAAATATCAAGGAAGATGGGACAAGAATATGCTCGCTGACTATTGTTGGATGTTAACACGAGATAGGCCTGATATAAAACATAAACGAAGAACGTCGAAAAGAAGTTTCAAAGAAAAAAGAGTATGTACTTAAATAGAAACATTTGTTCATTTGTTTTGTTCTTTCCTCAGTTTAAAATTTGCTTCAAATTGCAATATTGATATACATACATTTGCCCCTCTGATCAATACCTTTTAATATTATCAGTAAGCTACTTTAATAAAAACAGATTAAAATAGTATACTGTGATTCTTTTTCTAGAAGCTGTACCATAATTTGATTTTAAAAGTTTAAAATCGGGGTAACTTTCTGTTCTCCCAATCAGAGTCGACTCGTGCGATCTGGCAACAGTGGTTTTCATCCATTTAAACCAATAAAAAACAAATAATAACATGAAATGATGGAAAATCATTTTGCCTCACCAAGAATAGATTATTTTACATAGATTTAAATGGATAAAAATAAGTGCTGCTTAATAGTAGATGCAAAATTGTTCGTGAGAATTCTTTTTCAAATAGGATTTTACAAAAATATCGATACTGATTTAACAAAAAATCCTGATGTGATGGGAAAACAATGAGGTCACTTTCGAAATCAGCACACCAAATAATATAAAAATAAGCAAACACATCTTTTGTATTTTTCAAAAACTTCAATTTCGCAGGCCTGTGTAATGCATGCTACAAACAATACTGCCATAAGAAATCCCTTTTAAAACTTCAAAGTAAGAAAGAGATATTGTACGTAAAATGAAGGCAATGCCAGCACTTCTCAACCGACTGTACAGGAAAGTCTTAGGAAGTCTGGAAGTAAACGTGCACGCTACCATACTCCTCAAGCTGGAGGTATTTCTACTGTTTACGTATTATCTGTAACCTAAAATTGCATCATCGCATTTACGAGAAATATAGAATAAGAGAGTATCCTAGAGCTCAAGAGTTTTTAAAAGCTACGTTATATTTACAAGATGATGTTTTCATTCGTGCTTGTGACTTGGAGGATATGCCAAGTTTTTTTGGTGCTGATCTATTATGTTACGAAAATTGTATTTCTCGGTACTTACTGAGGTATAAACGAAAACGTGAAGCAAGCGAAGAGAGTACCCCTCAGATTTCAAAAAGAATTACAGCCTTTTCTCTTATAGTTGATGATATCAAATCTGGACTACATAAAGGTTATGGATGCACCCTTAGTTACATTAGAGACAAATTTAATATGCAAAAGGAAGACAACAAAGTCAGTAACAAGGAGCTAAAACTAATGTTATGTGATTATTTTGGAAATGAGATAACGTTTGTAAAACCTAAAGAGGCAAATAAACCAGACATGTTTTTTTCTGCGTCTCTTCAAACAGAAGAAGTAGCAGATGTCCAAAGAACAGAATGTGCTATTCTATTGAGAGATTCATTGCAGAAACTAGACTTTAGGCTCAGTGGTAAATTTGGTGATACTCAGGACCTTACAAGCTCTTGGACTAAGAGTAAAATACCGAAAGTTTTCATAAACTTTTTCAGTACGTTATTTGGTATAGATCCAAATTCCATCAAGGAAGCTGATATCTTTGAAAGAGAAAAGGATGAAGACTTGGGAAAAAGATGCATTCACAGAAATGATATCTTAAGGCACGAGTGTTATTGGAAATCATATACTACAACATAGATCGCAGAGCGAAAAAAAACGCCATTACATATGATGATGGGGGAAACAATGCATGAGACGTGTAAAAACGAAGCATTGATAACAAGCTAAATCATCTAGGTATTGGTGTGAGCTACGGTGAAGCGATTCGTCACCATCATAATCTTGCACAATATGCTCTTAAGCAGTCTCCTAATGAAGTATCGATTCCCAGTCATTTCAAGATTGATTCATAGACAATTGGAGCCTTCGGTAATTTTGATCATGAAGAATGTACTTTATCTGGTATAGGAGGTTCTCATAACATGTGTGATCTTTTTCAAGACAAACCGCTGGATATAACATTTAAACCATGTTTATCGAAGACTGGTATCACACGAGGTTTGAAACCAATTCAAGAACTTCTTCCATGCCAAAAGTTACAATCGTATAACAAACTTGAAAAACTTCCTAATCTCCCAAGTGATTATGAAGTTAACTCAGATTTATTTTCAATGGATAAGGATTAAAAAAAGCAATACGAAAATTTAGACATCTTATGGCAGGTTTTAAGAATTGCAGAACCTATTTCCCACAGTTCTGATGTTATTATTGATTACGACCTCTCCACTCCAGAAGAAAACCTTGAACATCTTGTACCATCGCGGAGTTCTTTCCAAGCACTTTCTTCAAATGAAGATTTACAGCAAAACCAAGTTGAATTTTTTCCAGTAATTGCGAACCCAGTAAATTAGCAAGCGAATGTTTACACAATTCTGTTAAATTTCAATAATGTCTTTGACCAGTTAAACCAACAGTACTTACCAGTAACCTGTGATGAAAGTGTATACGTTATTGCACGTGAAGCCCTGCTAATCAATCCACATAAATTTACAAATATTGTATCGATGTTGTGGGCAATCCACATGGCTAAAATTGTGGCTAGTTGTATAGGTAAATATATTTGGGGAAGTGGAATAACTATTGTGCTTATTGAATTCTCAGTGTTTGAAGTAAATATGGTAGACACTGTTTTACATGGTAAAAACTGTATGAGGGGAATCAAAGCAGGGCCGGCCCAAGGGGGGTGCGAATGTAGGCGATCGCATAAGGCCCTGCGCTTATAGAGGCCCCGCTCCTGGGCCATTTCATTGCTATCTCATAAGACATGATAGAGAAGAGGCCCCGCTCTTGCGCTTTGCCTGGGGCCCCGCACGCCCCTCGGGCCGTCTCTGATCAAAGGGATGTTTAAGTTGGGAGAAACGGTGATTAGATTGCAAGTGAAGTCCTTTTTGGAAGAACATTCCATTGAGTTCTATGAATCTAACTTTGAAAAGTTAGATTCATAAGAATTGCCACCAGCAGAATATTTTTTCGGCATGGGAAAAAACAAAACAAATTATATAGATGTAGATGTCAAAGTGGAGAAACTCTTCACAGACTTTTTGAAATTTGTTGAAGAAGGACAAGAAACATCAGAATAGTTTTTGTACTAGGATAATTTCCTGAAATTGCTCCAGCTTCTAAAAAAATTTGATTCGTTCCGATAGACAAGGTCTCTAGGTATTACATCTAGACACAGTACAAAAACTTCTACCAGTATTTTCAGTCTTTCAATGTGTAAAGTATCAACGATGAGCTTCTTTATATTTGGAAGACATGAGAAGACTACCCAAGACAGCCTCGGAGATGCATGAAATGTTCATGGGTAAATAATGTTGTGAAACGGTATGAACATAAATTTTCAGCTGTTGCAGCGGACGTTGCATTAGAAAAAACCATTAATAGATCCCAAAATAGCTCATCTGGTATCGTAGGGCGTACTAAGCAAAAGCAGTTTGTACCAGAATGGGAGATAAAACATCATGAGCGTCTGATGATATCAAATCTATTTCGGCAAATGGCAGGCTCCATTGCTATTTACGACGGTTTGGACATCCAGCATGAGTTTTCTAAGAAGCAAACTCAGAGCCTAGATGCAAAGGTGACCTCAATGTTTAAATACATTTTACAAAAAGGTAACCCGTTTGTTATACTTCCTAATCCATTACACAGTCTGCTAAGCAAAAGCACTAGTTTCACAATATGCAAAGGAAAATATATTAAATGTGTTTAAGATCGGCGATGATTTGCATTCTTCACTGGGCAAAACACGATATGAAAACAAAACAATAAGGATTTCAAGTACCATCCACAAAATCATTCTACCAGCATTTCATAGTAATAGAAGATGATTTAGTGCCAGAAAAGAATTTTCAGAAATATCAAACTGATTATATTTTGGTATGTAATTGCTTAAAATGTTCCAAATCCTCTTGTATTTGTAGGGCAAATGAAGAAACCTGTTGTTCTTTCCTTATGTACGGTAGTAAGAGGTTAGATTCAATATGTAACAATCCTATTGCAGTTTCATTATAATCATTTTTATTTATTCACGGTAATATATGTCTATCTTGTAATCGAAAATAGTATAACAAATTAACTTGTTGTTCATTAATTTATGTCAACAGTTAAAAACCTTTGCTATTTTCATCTTACAAATAGTAATTACAGTATATTGATATAATTTTTATGCTAATCGGTCAAGTATTAACTTGGATATGAGCAATTTTGTGATCGAGCGGCCGCCATCTTTGATGACGTCATAGCCAGAAAATGTACCAGGTGGCGAATGTCCACCCAAGCCGAAAATACTTTCTAAGGCACCTATTAAACATTTCTGAAAAAAAATTCTCCATTCTCAAACTTTCCTACAGAACTGTAGCTAGGTCCAGGATTAGGAAGCGAATGATATGAAATTGGGTGCCATGATAGGTGGTCACTCAACTTAAAACATAGGCGTCGAATTTTTAAAAAATCTTGATTGGATTTTGAGATTTCGCGAAAATCCTTTCAAACTGCGTAAATTTGTGTTCGAGCATCACGTAAAAACGACTGAAACGATTGAAATGAAATTATGTATCATGATAGGTGGTCGCTCAACTTAAAACATAGGCGTCAAATTTTTAAAAAATCTTGATTTTGAGATTTTGCGAAAATCGTTACAAATTGCGTAAATTTGTGTTCGCGCATCACGTAATAACTGCAAAGGTAAAAAAATGATTTTTGGTGAAATGATAGGTGGTCATTCACCTTAAACTATAAGCATGTAATTAAAAAAAATCGATCAGATTTCGAGATTTTGGGAAAATCGTTTAAAACTGAGTGAATCTTTGTTCACGCATTACGTAATAACGACTAAAGCAAATGATATGAAAATTGGTCACATGATAGATGGTTGCTCAACATAAACTATGGGTGTCCAATTTTTTGAACATTTTTATTAGATTTTGAGAAAATTCTCTCAAAATACGTTTATATTTCTTCAAGCATCACGTAATAACGACTAATACGAATGATACGAAATATGGTGATATGATAGGTAGTTGCTAATCTTAATTTATAGGCGTTGAATTTTGATTACATTTTGATTACATTTTTGATTACATTTTGAGATTTTGTGAAAATCGTTTTAAAATGCTGAAATTTTGTTCCAGCATCACGAAATAAAGACTGCAGGAAATGAAACGAAATTTGGTGACTTGATAGGTTGTCACTCAACTTAAGTTCTAGGCTTCCAGTTTTTCAAAAATATTGATTAGATTTTGAGATTCTGCGAAAATTATTTCAATACGCGTAAATATCCGTTCGCGCACCACATAATTACGACTAAAGCGAATGAAATGATATTACTACGTTACTCTCTAACCTGTAATATTTTAACAATACATAAATATTATAACTTCGCTTTCTTTACTTTTTGGCAACATACTACATCCATTCTGTGTACTACAATGCTGACGAAAGTCCTTACTTTTTGGAAATCTGCATTCAGTACTAACATCCGTCAACGACGAGTACTCCAGCTAGTAAATGATAAAGCCACTTTTTACTTCCTTGTACGGAGTAGAAGGAAGTAATGTGATCCCGAAAAATTTCGGGGGCCAAATTTCGACGAAAAAAGCGATTTTGACTACCTCTAAATTTAATTTTAAGAATTTTTTCGATGCATCTCATTGTAAGTTACCATGCACCATCATATAAATGAGTCTGCAACTCATTTTGACCAATGGCTAGTCTATTTTGACCAGCCTTTTCATGCCGTCTGTAAGTACGTATGTATGTATGTATGTAACTCGTATATCTCAAAAACTATTGGTCGTAGAATGTTGAAATATTATATTTAGGTTTGCTCTAACATCTAGTTGTGCACCTCCCCTTTTGGCCTCGGTCGCATGAATAGTTTATGTACAGGACCGCCCAAAAGATTCGAAATACATTACGCTCTATGGGCCGAAATTCATTAAACTAGCATATCTCAAAAACTATTAGGCGTAGAATGTCGAAACTTTATATTTTGGATTGTTGTAACATCTAGCTGTGATCCTCTCTTTTTAGTTACATTCCACTGGATAATTTATCTACAGGATCTCCCAAAAGATTCGAAATACATTACGCTCTACGGGCCGAAATTCATTATAGCGTATTTTAGAGGTATTGGGCTATTTCAAACGACTCAGAGGTGATATATGCAGTTAAGAGTTACAAAATGAATTTCTCCATTAAAAAAAGTGTCTTTATGATTTGTAGTTCTGTTACAGGAACACTCGAATGATTTCCAATACACTACGATGAATGACAATTTCAGGGGCATTCATCCATTTCAAGCACAATACCGTTCTACCATATAAGTTAGGTAATGATCCGACCACGGTCACGTGCCTCCCTCAACAATTACACCAAAAGTCACCAAGCTTGGCGACTTTTGGTGTACGTGTGTATGTATTAAACTCTCAAATCTCAAAAACTATTAGTCATAGAATGTTAAAAATTTCATATTTAGATTATTGTAACATCTAGTCGTGCATCTCGATTTTTGATTCCAATCTACTGGAGAGTTTATGTACAAGACTACCCAAAAGCATTTCAATACATTAACGCCTATGGACATCTTCAATATATTACATCTGCTGTCAGTCGTTGTTTGGTTCATGCCCAAAATCTCGCCGTTTGTCGTCGACCTTGGCGAGTTTTGCCGAAATATCGCCAAAGCCCAGCAATATCGGAGATATTTGGCTAGAATCGCTAAACCTTAGTATTACTGCAGTATTTTATCTCTTTCAAGCAAAATAAGTTTTGATGAAGTGCGCCGAAATTATTTTTGATTTAATAGACATGCAAGGAAGCCATGTGTTGTCCACATCAGATTTTTTAATGGAGAGATTCATTTTGTAACTCTTAACAGTATATATCACTTCTGAGTCGTTTGAAATAGCCCAATACCTCTAAAATACGCTTTAATGAATTTCGGTCCATAGAGCGTATAATGTATTTACAATCTCTTGGGTGGTCCTGTAGATAAACTATCCAGTCGAATGGAACTGAAAGGGGAGGTGCACAACTATATGTTACAACAATCCTAAATATAGAGTTTCAACATTCTAAGCCTAATAGTTTTTGAGATATGCGAGTTTAATAAATGTTCGGCCCATAGAATGCAATGTACTACTTTGAATCTTTTGGGTGGTCCTGTATATAAACTATAGAGTCGATTGAGATCAAAAAGGGAGGTGCACAACTAGATCATAGAACAATCCTAAATATAAAATTTCAACATTCTACGACCAATAGTTTTTGAGAAATGCGAGTTACATACATACATACATACATACATACGTACGTACGTACAGACGGCGTGGAAAAACTGGCCAAAATAGACTCGCCGCTGGTCAAAATGAGTTGCACACGCATTTATATGATCGTGCATGCTAGCGTACGATGAGATGCATGGAAAAAATTCTTAAAAGTAAATGTAGAGATAGTCAAAATCGGTTTATTCGTCGAAATTTGGCCCCCGAAATTTTTCGGGATCACATTACTTCCTTATACTACGTACAAGGAAGTAAATATAAAGTTTCAACTTTCTACGCCTAATAGTTTTTCAGATATGCGAGTTTAATGAATTTCGGTCCTTAGAGCGTAATGCATTTCGAATCTTTTGCTCGGTCCTATAGATAAATTATCCAGTTGAATGTTCCGAAAAGAGAGGTGCAGAACTAGATGTTACAACAATCCTAAATACAAAGTTTCAACATTCTACGCCTAATAGTTTTTGAGATATGCGAGTTTAATGAATTTCGGTCCATAGAGCGTAATGTATTTCGAATCTTTTGGGCGGTCCTGCGCATAAACTATCCATTCGATTGAGACCAAAAGGGGAAGAGCACAACTAGTTATTAGAACAATTCTAAATATAAAGTTTCAAAATTCTACGACCAATGGTTTTGGAGAAATGCGAGTTGCATACATACATATATGCATACGTACGTACAGACGGCATGGAAAAACTGGCCAAAATAGACTCGCCGCCGCTGGAAAAAATGAGTTGCAGACGCATTTATATGATCGTGCATGCTAGCTTTACGATGAGATGCATCGAAAAAATTCTTAAAAGTAATTTTAGAGTCAAAATTCTTTTTTTTTTTTTGTCAAAATTCTTTTTTTTCGTCGAAATTTCGTCCCCGAAATTTTTCGGGATCATTTTACTTCCTTATACTCCGTGCAAGGAAGTAAAAAGTAAAGAAGACCACATATTCCCATAGCTTGATTACTGTAACATGAATAAAAGACATTCACACCCCAGCCTGGAAAAAAAGAAGGGGGGAGGGAAGGAGGGCTTCATAGGAAAAACAAAAATAAAAAGATGTTCTTCCACTTGCAGGAGAAAAGGATTAACTGAACTTCTCAAATACAAGTTAAGCACACATTTGTGTTTGCAATAGCATTATATATCTGTTTCGAATTATACAGGGATTGTCACAACTCCCTCACGGGTTTGGAAGGCTTACAAAAAATATATATATTACCAATATAGCAGCAATGTTGACTTTATTGGAGAAAGACATGTTTTATTTCAATAAGTCCAATATGTGAACCTTTCGTGACAGCGACGGATTCACGCAATTTTGTCGGGGGTGAGGGAGGGCACATTCATATTTTATATGCTGTGTTCCATTATAAATAAATCGTAAAAAACCGTACGTTGTATATTTAATAATGTTAAAACTTTGGAGAACCCATGAAGTCGATAAATTGTATGGTGTCGATGAGTTATCAAAATTCCACATTAGTAGCTTGCATGATTGTTTAGAGCTTTGATATTGTTCTTAAAATGTTTATTATCTGTGCTTCAAATATTTATTATCTTTAATCTTCATTTCAGAAATCACAGTGAATAACTAGCAAGTTCCCTCAAAGATCTCAGGAAAAGAAATCAAGAAAATGCAATATGTTTTCTTATAGAGAAAATTCGAAAAGAACAAATCCTTTAATAATCCAGTGATTATAAATTAACGTTTTTTGGAAACCAATGAGAAAATGGATACAAAATATGACAAAAACCCAATTCATGGAAATATCTACCAATTAAAATTGCTAATGTTGTTCTTATACAGAGGTGTTATTCAGAAATATGATTTTTGTCTCCGCACCGAAACAAAAGAAGCGGGAAAATTCGACGATATCGTGTTTCAGTACAAAGTTCATGGACGAACGTATTTCCGTCTTCTTCAGGCAAAACATAAACTAGATAGCCGACATAAAATCACAGCTGAAAATTTGCTTAATTATACAAATAGAAAAGACGATTATAGCTTATTAAAATATTTTTATTCTTATCAAAAGTCTAAAAACGAAGAACTATTTCAAAATGGATCTTTTGAAGATTTAATCATTTGTACTAATATTAACTTTGATGAAAATAGTTTGAAAACAAAGAATATACCAATATCTGAAATTACGGATGAGGACAACATTCTAGATGTAAGTAATCAAACATGCCGTGGTGATGTTAAACCTAAGCGTTTTAAGATTGAAGACACGTTTTCAAGTATCTTAAAACAAAAATTAAAGGAGTATTACGATTTGAATGTGGTTAGTGAACTTGCAGACTGCATACTGTATGACAAGCCACTGTGGTCACAAAATTTTTCTGGTTATGAATATGTATTACTGGATGAAGTCATTGATAACAGTGATAAAATCAAAGCATTCAGGCGGGACTTTGTTGAAAACTATAAATTATCAGACAGGGCAGAGAAATTCAGAGAACTTTTCGATCTAACAATAAAGAAAATGTCCGACAGCAAGCTTAATTTGAAGACATTAGATCAAGCATTAAAAAAGAAAGAAAAATTTAACGGTAAACCACTAAAGATTAGTGTAACTAATCAATTTGCAGAAGCTGCAAGGCCAGGATCATGGCCAGTAAATGATATACCCTTATCTGACGTACAAGAATTTTTACGTCTCTTAGTATTTGCGGTGAATCAGCCAGACGAGGAAACACTCGGTGAGACTATAAAGAATGAAATTGGAAATCAATTTAATAATATTAATACAGAGTATATCTATAAGGATTTATTTCATCATATGTTAGACTTATTACAAGGCAAAAATCGAAATGAGACCCCTTCGAAAGACATATTTCATTCTCACATCGACGGCAAGAGCTTCATAGATGATACTCGCAAAAGAATTTTATCTCTGCAGTTATCAGGCTTTAGAGACCATTTGAAGTCTATCGCTATTTCTTTCAATGAACTGGAAGAGCCGCAGAATTTCATATCGTCCATAAAATCCCTGTGGCTTCTTAGTTCCAAAACACCATGGTTATGCAGTTTATTCATTTACAATTGGATCGTAAAACATTTTAGTGTAGGAAGTGAGAAAAATACATTTATTCACGTATATAAATTGAGCGATTTGTTGGAAAATGACGGAAAATTACTATTAGATTTCGAAGGTTTGGATAAGTTCGTGATCATTATTACGTGCCTTCCGATGATAGGTTCAAAAATGATTAACTCAGAATTTTCTAAAATAATTTATAATATGCTTTCCGAGTCGAACATTCATTCTAAACAAGTAATTGTCATTTCCCCTCCAAAACACGGACTAATTGAACAGCTTGCATCGAAATTTCCTAGTTTCTACAAGGAAAAGTTAGAGATCGAATTCAGTGACATAGAAGATCAATGTAGAACAGAATTGTTGAAAAAAAGAAATATCATTTTTCAAAGACATATGAAAGTGAGCATTGAAGAGCTACTTGACTTAGATCGACAAAGCGACATACTGCCTCTTGATGCTGCAACAATAGAGGTACTGCTAAGAAATTCGGAAATAAGCGTGCTGGAAGATTTCCTCCAAATAAACGATTTTAATTGCTTAACGTACAACGCATATAAAACATTAAGTTTTGATCAAATAAAACAAAATATTACTTCAAGTGAAAATTCTTCAATGTTCGCATTTTTCGGCGATATTAATGCTATCAAGAATTTTCTATTAAACTTAGGATGGAAACCCCTTAGATTCGAAACGCCAGTCACGTTAAAGAGGGTGATTAATCATCGTTTCATTTTGTTAGATCCGGACAAAGAATTATACGAATTCAACCAACTATGCCAAATGATATATGAAGATGGTAGTACCTCCAAACCAATTCTGCATGAGATAAAATGCATAGAAGATGATAAATTTATCTGGACGAAAACATTTGATGCTAAATTATACGTAGACAGATTTTGCAAAGGCAAAACTATCAGTAAAAGCTTTTTTAGAAAAATTTCTAACATTTCATCAGATTATGTAATATTTAGTGGACTGAATCGATTAACAATTTTGAATTTAATGGATGGAATTACTAATGTTCAGTTCCTAAACGATCGCCAGAAATGTGACATTTTTTCTTCTCACGAAGAAGCAGCAAAAAGCTTTGATTTATGCTCAAAAATGTTGGGACAAAATAATGTATGCAATGCTGCGTTTTCTGATGTAGAAAGACCAACAGGAGTGCATTGGATAAAAGTATCTACTAATAGGAATACTTTAAATTTTGAATGGGAGAAGTCATCTGGCAAGGTTGATACTTTATTGGAAGAAATTAAAGAAAATGGTTCACTAAACGAACTTGATTTAATTAAATTAAATCAGAAATTTATCTTAATATCAGATAAAGCTGGTATGGGAAAATCAAGTTCTATGACTCGAATAGCACAATCCCTTAAAAGAGAGAATCCTAAGGCTATAATCATAAAAATAGATTTAAATCAGCATCAAAATGTATTGACTTCTTGCAGTATACAAACATCTCAAGAACTTGTTACACTCTTGTTTCGTATTCTAAAAAATTCGAATCCAAATCCATTGGCACAGATGCTTATGAGCTATAAGTTAAAATTTCGTAAACAAGTCATCCTCTTGTTCGATGGATTTCACGAAGTGGCAGCCAATAAGCAAGAGCATGTAGTGAATTCATTAAAATTTATTCATCGAAATACAGATGCTTCAGTGTTTATCACTACCCGCCCCGAGAGTGAACAGCTATTACAACGTTCATTTTGCGTCATGGGTTACTCTTTTATAGATTTCAGAATAGATGATAAAATTAAATTTTTGAAGCAATTCTGGGAAACCAGTCTTGCATTTTCTGAAAATATTTATCTAAACTTAGATTTTGCGAAGAGTGTTCTTCAACACTATGATAGTGTGACTGGCACGAATTTTTCAAATACTGTTACAATTCCACTGATTCTTCGAATGTTAGCCGAATATCATGCTAAGTACTTGACTAATCGTCCAGTTGATGAAATTAATATGAAACAACATTTTTCTATAGATATATATGAATCATTTGTTCAAAATACATACAAAACTTACTTTTTTGATAAGATGAGATTTGGAGAGTGGTTTGACACAGATTCTCAAACTATATTAGGAAACGCTTATACTAAAGCCTATGCACGCTGGGCTGTAAAAACTCTGAATATGAGAATCAAAGCTAAAGTAAATATTGGGACTTTCTTTGAAAAGAAAAAAGTTCCTTTGCCTGTGTTAATAAGAATTGGTTTTATAACAACACTTGACGAACAAGGTTTTCCAAAATTTGTTCATCCATCATTTGCAGATTATTTCGCTACCGAATATATATGTAACAAATTGAAAAAATATCCATCTCAAGAAGTCCTTTGGGAGGTTTTAATGAAGGCAATTCTGGGTAATGAAGTAAGTCGAAGAATGTTTGATGAAAAGCTAGAGAGAGATGAAGATTTGACTAATTTACCATCTACAGAACCACAAAAAACTATTCTTTTTAATCTGTTAGAAAGACAGGCAAACCACTATGAAAATCCCGCAGTCGTCATTAATGCTGCTGAAAATAATTTAAGAAGAACAATATCGTTTCTAAATAAATGTATAGAAAGCGATAATGAATTTATGAGAATATATAAATTCGCTATCTATGAGGATCTTCCATCAACAGAAGATAAACGTGTTGAATATATTATCCGGAATTATACTTCACTACGCTTTTCGATAGTTAACAACTTAAAACATTCCAGCTGTAGTGCAATCAGTCGGGCTTCGTAAGTCATACTGTCAAAATATATATTCAATTATTAGACTTCAAAAGCTACTTGTATTTCATTGTCATTTCTTTAAGTCAGTTGAAAGAACACCCAAACTTTATTTCTTCTGAATGTCTGTTTGTTTATTTTCAAGTCTAAGAAAAACTTTGTTTGGCAACATTACACTGGACACTTTTCAAGCTCTGTTTGGATCTATAAACCTACGACTAACACAAATCATTTTCAAAAATGTGGCTACCGCATCTCTTACTGAAGAATAAATCATATCGACTCCCCAATTTTTACTAATTTTAACTCAAGAATAATTTCTAATTTTAAAAATTTTACATAATGTAATTAAACTTGAATGTGTTCTTGCTGTGAATTTCATTGTGTTATTAAGTACTCTTGCATGAGATATTAATATGTATTTCATTAAAGTAAAACAGTATAAATTTCTTCTTTTGTGTCATTTTTTGTTTCAATGTTATACTTTTTACCATACGGCTTTATTATCCTCTCATGCAACTAATGGATATACACTGGAAAATTCCATTCCGGTCAGAAAATAACCTTTACATTAGTTCCTTTCTAACTGATCCTTTTGCTAAAATGTGCAAATTATAAGGCAATGTGATGGTTTTGAAAAATATATCCGTTTGTTTATCCCTTTACTTTGTAATTTACGGGAAATGGCAACCGTTCCAAAACACTGATGGATCATTCCATGGTGAGTGACGTTACAATTTGACTACATTTGTAAGCTTTTAAATTCACCAGTGGCTTGAAATATATATATTTATTTATTTTGATTGATCATGAGTACCATAAATAAGTACCATACTGTCATCCATTTTTAATATAAGAAGTCTTTTTTTTTAATTAATGGAAATCAAAAAACGTAACTGATGTTACACAGAAGAGACATTGAGAAAAATGAATTTTATATAAATTCAAATCCTCTTCAAACTAATAGTATGAGAAGTAAAATAATTTTTTTCTAGTTAAGTATTGATTTAAATCTTTATGAAAACATTTTCTTCCAATTAAAAAAATTTTAACGTAGAAAATATCTTATTCCTGTGACCGATGTTACATTGACATATAAACATGCTATAATTATATATTATTTCTTCTTAAAAACAAAACTATCAAATTTACTTTTGTAATTGTATTAATCTAGTTTAATCATAATAAATAAATCATAGTAATGCTCATTATACATTAATAAAATTTAAAAAAATAATGTTGTTAGTGTATTTCACTAAAGGGTGATTCCATGGAACTAGGGACACCAGTGAAAAAAAATGTATTCTTATAAAGAATAATAGTTTTTTCCCCTATAAATTAAACATTTGTGAATTTCTTTAAAATTATGCTAAAAAGTTGGCAAAAGATTTTTACATATATTTTTGTCTTTAGAGGTGTAAAAAGTCCATCTTGTTTTCTAAAAGAAATCAATGGGTATGTATAAAATCTTATTTTTTATTGAAATTTTGTTCATTTATGAGAAGATTAGACAAGTGCAGAAACATTTAACTGCAATATTTGCCTTGAGAACAATTTTTATAAATTAGCCCTAACATTAATGTATCATCACTCCTAATAGCATAAAAAGTCGTTATTCTCTTCCTTTATGTAAATATCTTTAATATTAGTCTCTTAAATATTTAATATTGGTTCCATTTGTGAATTTTAAACTTATAAAAAGTGTGTAAATGTGTACTATAAAATATGTATTACATTAGGCACATTTCTGTTTTTCAATTAGAAAGCTGCTTAAAAATATTGGGAAAATGGCATTGACTGCTGCTGAAAGACAGAAAAGACGATGAGATAAATTAAAGAATGAAGGAAAATATGAAGATCATAAAAACAAAGCAGAAGCAATAAAGAGCCAAAATAAAAGAAGAAATGACCCAGCTAAATTAGCTCAATCAATTCGGAAGGTAAAAAGATTAATTTATCTTGAAATTAGAGAAAATGTTTGAAAAAGAGTATTCTGAATTGATTGAAGTAATTTAGCTAGGTCATTTCCTTTTTATTTTGGCTCTTTATTGTTTCTGCTTTGTTTTTCTTTTATAATCTTCGTATTTCTCTTCATTCATTAATTTATCTCTCCTCCTTTTCTGTCTTTCTGCAGTAGTCAATGCTATTTTACCAATATTTTTATGTAGGTATCTAATTTAAAAACAGAAATGTGACTGATGTTACACATTTTTATAAGTTTAAAATACATAAATTTAACCAATATTAAATATTCAAAAGGCCAATATTAAAGATATCTTCATAAAGGAAGAGAAAATGACTTTTTATATTTTTGGGACTAATTTTATTTCAGCAAGAAAAACTTTTATGAAATCTTGTGACTGATGTTACATTAATATTTGGCCTAATTTACAAAAATTGTTTTTAAGATAAATATTGCAGTTAAAGGTTTTTGCATTGGTCTAATCTTTTCATACATAAACTAAATAAAAAAATAAGATTTCATTAATAACTGTTGATTTCATTTATAAAACAAGATGAACTTCCTACACCTCTTTAAGACAAAAACTCATGTAAAAGCAGTAACGTTGCCAAACATTGTGTATAAAACTTTTAAAAAGGTGTTGTTATCTTTTTTAGCATCATTTTATAGAAATTCACATACTTTTATTTCATAAGGCACTAACGTATTATTGTTTTATAAGAATTTTTTTTTTAACCGTTGGCGTCCCTAGTTTCATGGAATCACCCTAATGTGTTGTTTGAACCTTCCTTGATTGGGAGAGACGAACCTCGACTTCCAAAGCTGTTAGACTGTTACGACAGCTTTATTTGTGAGGTGAAACAGATATGTAAAAGTGCAATGTTATTTTATTATGGGATTTTCTATTAACTGCACTTAATTGGAGTTTTTTCACATTTTGATTTTTCACAGGAGATGTTAAAAATGTTCACCAGTTGTTTGTCACCCAATGTTTGAGTGAAAACATGAACCGATCAACCGATTTTTTTTAAATACATTTCGGTGGTTTTATTGATTAGGTGTTTTCAGTTACAAATAGCAGAATTGTTTTAAAAATTAATAATGATTTGCTCGAGAATTTATGTTTAAAATCTAGTTTAACGATTCATGCAGGCCTGAAAAAATTGTTCTCTGACTCACTGTTCAATATTACCTTTCAGAGAAGTTATGATGCCCGGTAGAAATTAAAACAAATTATACTCGTACATTAAGTATGACAAAATTTAAAGTGCTGAAAATTTTTTGAAACACATTATAAATGTTAATGATAGGAAAAACAAACGAGTGTCGTTTTAAATGTATCACCCTGCATTAATTATACAGTGATTTTTGTTCGAGAAATGTTATAGGGTAGCCACAAATGAAAATCTCCATGTTTAATTCCCAGATAAAGATTATATATGATTTAGAATGACGATGATTTTTCTTCTGTATTTCCGAAATAAGCAAACAGCTCTTCTGCAGATAGGTATTGAAATCTTTAGTTCCAGATGATGTTCAAGATATAGATTTCATTCTCAATTAACTAATTGATAACTAATTGATCTAATTCAACTCTATTTGATTTCCTGAAAAAGTGTACGAGTTCTTGATTCATTGTTATTAGGTCAATACTGAAAGCTTCTTATTCTATAACTTATTTAAAATTAACCAGGGATCCCCAGATGTCATCAAATAAAAATGTACGTTTTTTCATGTTGCTGTTGTATGATTTTTTCATGTTGCTGCTTCATGCCGCTTTCCGGATTAAATTGCTAATTAGTGTATCATTCCACACCAATTCATTCAGGTCTTGGCATTCACCATCTCCGATTTATTAAAATTTCATACATTAAAAAGCATTCGATGCTGATTACAAAACCAAAAATTATTTGCAGATCAGTTGCAGATCTTTTAAAATTAAAGGCTTTTAAATACAGTCTAACCCACTTTACCTTTTACAGACTAAATTGAGACCGAGGAACATTTTAAATTATTATTTTTTTTTGTGTGCATATTTTGTCTTCTAATGCGTTAGTTGAAAGATATTAGTCATTTAAATGAAAAAAAAAAATATTGTTTTCAATTTTTAATTTTTACTGTATTCCCTATTGGGAGCACGAGTCATTTCTGACTATACTTTTCATTGGTTTCTAAAACGGAATATGTTGATGGGTAGTTTAAATAATAAGTGTAATATTAAGAATTAATGAAAGATTTATTTTTAAATTTATGAATTAAGTTTGAAGTGATGGAGAGGAGGATGTATCAAGATAGTTCCGTAAAAATTTTTGAAAATGGCTATTTTCATGAGTTTTTTGTTCAGTTTCCCACTTCAAAAAATCAAGTCATTTTTTTAACTTTATTTGCTAATTTTTTCAAGTCAATATTAACTAAATTCCATGGACATTTTGTATCACACAATGGACTAACTATCTGTTTTAAATAGGGTTTTTATCACAAGTGCGGATTACAGTTTAAAACTCATTAACAAGAAACTATTGTATAAACACCCCAACTTATAAAAAATAATCCATTTATTCACTTAAAACAACCAGGACGGTTGATTAAAATTTATATATCATAAAATGCGCTACTTACGTATTATCCCGGCGGTCATTCTCGCCTAACTATTTTTTCGCCGAATGCGCGGGCAAACTGTTGCCAATTGTATTCCGAACCATCAATAATTTCACATGTCCGGCATTTACCTTGTCAAAAAGTCGCTCGTCTTGGCGGACCGCCGGAATAATACGTAAGTACCCATAATAGTTAGAATAGAGCAAGATACTGTTAGCTTAAATTTTAGAACAACAAAGTACAATCAGTTTTAAAGCACGTTTCAAATATTGGGTAAAAACAAGTCTCGTTGATAAATCACGGAGTCAATATAATAATCGTTACACTGATTCGTTATATTCACGGCTCGTTGATAATTCCCTGAGTCATTACAATATTCGTTACTGTTTAACTTCCTTCCAAAATATTGTAGAACTTTATGTTTTATATCATTTTGTTCAAAAGATAAGAAGTTTATTTAAGATCTTTATTTACGAATACTTTAATAATATTAGGTGTACCGGAAAGAAATGTCACTTTTTTTACATAAATTCCAAACAAATGAATTTCGAACAAGTATTGAATTACAAACAAGCTTTCCCAAAGCATAGGGCACATAGTTGTTAAATTTTGAAGTGAGAATTTTATAGATAATATTTTTTTTTTCTTTCAAGAAAAATATTCACGCTCCTTTTTTCCAAGTCTACCTTTCTTGAAACATTCTATTCGAAATGTTCTGAAATCCATTTTTAGGCATTCATGATTGTTATATTTTACAACAAAAATTGTATGCATTGCCTCTTTTCTTCTTTGAGATCACGCAGGACATGTGAAAAGAACGTTTTGACCCCTATCCCGCATTACGTGGAAGAATAATAAGAATATTGGAAAATGTTCTCCAGTCTTGCACCTACGCTGAAAGCTGGCATGCATGCCAAAATATCGTATTATATTAGCTTCAGTAGTTTTGGTTTGGCAAAATACTGACATACGAAAAAATGACATTACTTTTTAGTATCTATGTATATATAAATACGCTAAGGAAAACATTTGTTTCCCTTTTGCAGTCGATTGCGCTAACGGATCAGCGCGAAATTCGGTATAGTTAAAGTTCATATGGGGGTAGTTGTGCGGATGTTAAAATTTTTGTGTAATATGCTAATGCACCGTAAAAAAAATCGGAGAAGTAAATTGTCACGCAGTATTTCGTGGCAAGTCGGGCGATGGTTCCATTGTTGTGCCAACTTTAAAATAACACCACTAACTTTTCAGCAGTACTGTAGGGTTATAGTATTACAACAAATTTTGACAAATGTGAAATTATTCCCCAGTTTAGTGAAACACCAATGACTAAAATTTGCTTTAACTCTGTGGTTGGCGACTTTTTTTAGACGGTCGATAAGTGCGCGAGGTGTTGTAAATTCCATGTTTTAAAGCTGTAGAAAAACGAATCGAACATGTCGAGTTGCAAATCCAAGAGACGCTCCTCAGAAACGCGCCAATTCGACAATTTCTGCACAACCTCCCGCCACGCAGTATGCTAAAGCAAATTTTTTCCGAAAATATTATTGAAGAAATATCTCTGCAATTTAATAGGGAATATAAATAATATTATTAATGAAGTGCATGGAAATATTTCCGAAAACATACTCTCAGATAGCATATTGAAGTCAGTTATAATAGAACCTAAAAATGATGATAGAACTTTTATTAATGCTGACTTAATCGAATATCTGAAGAATAGAGAGCTCATAACCATAGCTACGCTAAAATAATTTGCTCTGATGACAATGAAATTAATAACTATCTAGCAGAGTTTTTGAATTCTTTGACTATGAGTGGTTTGGGTTTTTTTTCGGTTAGCCGGGAGCAAGTGAAAAATTGCCAAATAATCGTGATCTGTGCCAAATGCTTACAAACCTAAAGCCATTTCCAGTACATAGTTGTTTATCTCTTTCCACATTTGGAAGTTTAATTCAATTTCATATTTTAATTTAATTCCACACGTTTTCCCTAATTCCACATTATGTAATAGTCTAAGAGCCCGCGACCGCCAGACCTTCGTCATAGTATAAAAGCTGAAACTTTCACTGCGCATACCCCCAACAGAGGTTGGAAAAATCCCAGACTATACAGTTTGGATGATCATGGCTTTGTCAGTTAACAGGTGGCAAAGGTGTATAAAATTGCAGCCTATTTTCGTCGTTTTATAAAGGGTAATTTTTTATATGTTCTTCGGCCAGTACTAGAAATCACTTTATCCCTCGCCAGACACCTTTGCATCGGGCAAACCCCCGCCAGACAACCTCAAAGTTATGGAAAACGTAATTCTATTTGTGTCATTTTATAAAGGGTAATTTTTTATATATTCTTCGGACAGTACTAGAAATCACTTTATCCCTTACTAGACATTTTTGCATCGTGGCAAAACCCCACCAGACAACCTCAAAGTTATGGAAAACGTAATTCTATTTTCGTCATTTTATAAAAGCTGAATTTTATCAATGTTACTAGGATAACTATGTTTCCTAGGTAGCCAGATAGTTTCGATAGTTTTAAGACCTTCTCAAAGTTAAAGGCTAGGTGTAGGTTCGAGCGCTGAAGCAATACACATCCTAGTGATTGATAAGCACCGGGAACCTGGTCTGCCACTTCGGGTTCTGATAGGTGTTTCTTGTCATTTGGTGTTACTAGAGCTCTGATTGGCGTTTTTCGTTAGGTGATTAACGTATGAATGGTGGTTGCTTTTTGCTGTGAAGTTTAGTTAGTCGACAGTTCACTTTTGGTTACTGTAGTATTTACATAATTGTTTAAAGGTGTTTAGGGCCTGCATTGTGGCTTAAAAGCGGAATACTGTAATGTAAGTGTAATGAGAGTGCAATGTTTCAATAACGTGTGTAACTTGGAGACCACCAACAAATCATATATTTTTCTTTTTAATTAATTACTCTCACAAAAAACCAGAAAACATCAATATTTTTACAAATTAATTCATTTTTTTAGGGCCAATGTCTACATTATTTTCTATAGGTATGATACACATGTTTGTGAAAATATAGTTGTTTGTTTAAAAAAAAAATAGAGAATTAGAGTTTTAAAACAAATTTCACAAGGCGTGCAAAAAAAAAAATTCTGCAGCAGTTGCTGAAATTTAAAATTAAATTATTAGTTTTTAACAGGTACGAGCATTTGATGAAAAAGTATCAACTGCGAAAGCGGAAAATATTTTATATTTTTAGCTTTCTTAATTTATAGTCAACAATTTAGATAACATTAACATAACATTCCAGCCACATATTTCTAAAATGTATAAAAACAACGAAAGCATAGTGCTACGTTTAATATCTATTTGACTTTTTTCTCTATGGAAATTCATAATATTTTTTTTACTATCATCACAGGCAATTCATTGGAGGGAAATTCGAGTTGGTGGTTATTGGCGTATGTGGTGATTTAGAGCACTCTATAATAAAAGTATTCGAGTAAAAGCTGGACTTCCTACGTTGGTTTTGTAAATTAAAACTTGTTTATTATAAAATATCAGTTAGGTTATGTATATTTATAATTTTTTATATTTCTGTCGTTTTGTGCATTTTCAAAAATTCAACAATTACTCGGAAAGCTAAAATAGGAAATATAGCTTATACTAGAATAATTTTTTGAGAAGGAGTAAGTGCCAAGAAGATACAAATATGTAGTTAAAATTGTAATTCATTTTTTTAATTCTGTCAATGCAGCAATAAATATTTACAGTTTGACACTTTCATCAGTGCGTGCTACGATAAGGTATTTTTATCTGAAAAATGTTCTAAAATTAGGTGTAACAAACAAATTTTTAAAAAAATGAAAAGTTTATTTATTTTGTTTAACAAAACACATAAATTACATATTTCTTAACAAGAGAAGACATAAAGTATGCACAAATACATAATGATTGTTATTTACATTCAAAGCTACCTGTTTACAAAAATTGCTATTTTTGCACAGAAAACATATTCTTGGAACACCGTCGATTGAAAATTACATTTTTCAATTAACAAATTCTTGACCTCAAAAATCAAGTAAGCTCTGTAGATGAGGGCACATTATTTACCGTGCAGCAGGTTTGAAAAAAAAATCTGAGAAACATGTAATTTTCAAAAGAATTAATTAGAGATATTGTTGTTATTTTCGATTATTCATTGGTTCATAACTAGTAATGGAGAGGGTTCACGTTTATTGTTGTGTTAAAATTTGTTTTCCATTAATTCCAAAAAAAAAAGCGTGTGCGTGTAATCTTTACGCGCGATTGAAGTAAAACTTCTTTGACGTTTACGACACATATCACTGAAATGATTAAACTTTAACTTAAAATAAATATCATATTATAATTTAATTATATTTATTATTCATGTACTTTACAAAGATTATATAAATGTTATATTCATATTATTCATTGGACATAGGTACTTGGATGTCATCGCAATTTTTTATGTATGAAATTATAGGTTTGTGGTAACTATAATGTGAAACATAAATTTTACTCCCTAAATTTGCTAATTTTCTTGAAAATACAGCATCTACCGTTGTACCTAAACGCGTTGTTGATTGAAGTCGAGAAGTGTTCATAGTTAGATCAAATTTTTCTTTTAAAAAATCAACTAACGGCTGAGATTCTTGAGAGCGAAAATTAACATTAAAATCTCCAGTAAGAATCATCGGTAATTCATGATAATTACTTAGAATCCAGGAAGTGTCCATGTTGTAGTATTATTCTTTAACTGTTTTCTTATATCATTGTTCCGTCTGGAGGTTGGGTTTGAATGGGGGGAATGTCCATAGTCTAGTATTATACTTTAACTGTGTTCTTTAACTGATGTTTTCCACTGTTTGTTCGGTTCGAATGCAGGTAGTGTAATTTTTTTTTTGTGTTTTTCTATCACAGTGTTCTTAAGCGTTGATTTCGTCTGCTGGTAGGTTTCGAATTATTATTCTGTATCCGCGTTTTTAAACTGCGTGTTTTGTCTATTGTTTGGGATTGATTGCAGCCAGGGTCCGTTTCTTTGTGCTTTTCCAAAACCATGTATATTATTCATCTAAAAATAAAGATTATCGAGAACCTCCTGTGAGGTTGGGATTACATGTAAAATATTGTGTTGGATGTACCTTCACAACGCTTTTGATATATAAAATAAAGATTGATGTCTCAAAGATACGGTACTTGACTGTTTTTTTCGCCGTTTCTTTCCCTAACAAGGTTCTGCGTGCTTTTACAGGATGTAGTCGGCGAAAAGCAGAAGAGCGGTCGAAAAGGTAAGTTTTTTCTGTGGTTCTTCTTTTTCAGGGTCAGCGTGGAGTATATGACGTATTCGTCACTTCCTTTACTGAGCGTTACTTCCGTCAGAAAAAAAAAATCTGAGTTACTCCCTAGTTGCGCCTAAAGAAGTTTTACTTCAAAAATAAATATTAAATACAAAATGTCTTAAGGAATGCAGATGACTAAATTCGATATTTCAATCTTTTTTAAATCAAAAATCTTCTCAATACATTTTACATAAAAGTTATTTTAGACAATAATATTATTTTAAACGCAATACGAAAAATATAGGTACTCTTTAAAATTTTATTAGAAGATTAGAAAAAAAAAGGGATGGGGAGAGTTAAAATTACACACACACACTTTTAATTCAATTATGACGAGTAATGTTATTTTTTTTTTTTTTGTTAAAAATTAAAGAAAGGGATAAAACTAGTTTCATCAACAATGTAGTTATGACCAGTATAATTTTTAAAGTTAATTTTTGTAAGTTTTAATGAGGATTTTTAGCTGCTCAAATGTAATAATTCAAGATATATATGTATGCTTTAAAAGTTATTTCGCTTGTTTTAATAAATAAAGTACACGAAAATATTATAAACATGAATCTTTGGAACTTGATTTTAGAAAAGCATCGTAATATTCACAGAAAATAAAAGTAAAACCAGTGGTTGTATCTAGCATAAAAGTCAACGAACAACACTCGCATTTTAAGACATGTAGTAAGCTATTTTATATGCTAGTCATTTACAAAC
Organism: Cheiracanthium punctorium; assembly: GCA_038373885.1. Classification (NCBI taxonomy): domain Eukaryota; kingdom Metazoa; phylum Arthropoda; class Arachnida; order Araneae; family Cheiracanthiidae; genus Cheiracanthium; species Cheiracanthium punctorium. Next base: position 235,008 of record JAWZYV010014839.1, on the reverse strand, counting down.
TACGGTAAAGTGTATTTGAAACAGTTTATTTATTGATAAAATATGTATTTAAGTAAAATTATACCTATTTTCTTTTTTTATGTATGGGGTAATATAAAGTTCATATTAAAAAAAAATTTAAGAGTATAAATATTTACTTTACATACTATACTTATATACTTCATTGACAAAAATTACTGAACAACATCAACAAAAATAATTTTCCCATGTTTCGCAAACGTAACAAAATGTCTGAGTTTTATAAACGGCAACGGCAAAGTTTTATAAATGGCTTTATGTGTTAAGGCAACGGTACTTTACATAACAATAATTACAGAATTCCTTTTAGAGTAAAAACAAATATATTTTAGCCATTTCAGAGTTGAATGTAAATATATATCGAAAAACCTTCCGAAATTTTCGTTTTAAATTCTATGTTTTTGTGTCATTGAGCTTCATACCTGCCATGGGTGCCTTTGTCTTTTTATAGATCATTGAATTATTTTTCTCAAAGTCCAGAGAATAACATTGTTCCCAGCACAATAGAAATTCGATTCCTGACAGTGTAGGAAATATAGGCAGCCAGGCCCTCTATCACAACGAAAAAAATACACTGCCTCTCCACATTTAAATACTTACAGGTATTAAAACTAATAAAGAACTTTGTAAACTGCACACATAAATATGAAATGTATGTTTCATTCACAAAGTTCATTATTAGTTTTAACCATTTAACATCAGTTTTTTAGAGTATTCATATTACTTATAATTATATAACGTACACAATAACATTCTGTTAAACGATCCGATGCAAGTTTAATCAAACCGAAACATGTAATTGTACTATATGTACAATACCGTGTAGAGGAATACGAACCGCTAACTTGCGCGTAACGTTTTCTATTACTCCAGTTTGATATACACTTCTTCATTACATATCTACAAAACACACGATTCCTTTGACTTATAAGCATATCACAAAAATTAGTTCCATTTTATTGCATATTACGTTTCGTCACTAACGTGAATAATTAACTCTACTATACCATCATAAAGCTCTACTAAAATATTTTAAGAAACTGTTTCCTATATTGAAACTTTTAGAGAAATAGTTCTGCAAAATGAATAACACGTAAGACAGTACATTCCCATAGCAAAACATTTGAATTCATTTTAAAGGAGTATCTTCGTTAACATTAAACAGCACAAACATTTTTTTCTTCAGTTAAAGAAATGGAAATATAGTCTTCCAACCACATTTTTAGTTATTTACAATTGTTAATTGAATCTAAGATTAGATTGGCACACCATCTTTTTCCATTGAGAGTTTAACCGGTAAATTCCAATGGAGAGCTACTTCATGTTCCTTTGTGTTCTTGAAGACTAGAAGGATCATCGTAGCAGTGATACACTTTGCTGCCTCGTCGTTTCTTGTCCTTGCGTGGAAGTTTCTAGGGATGTGGAAAATAATTTCGATATCAGATCCGGAAATAAAATTGTAAAAGCAGTGTTTATCATTCAACATTGTTGCAAACATACATACAGGGTAGGGTGGAGCGAAACACACTTTTTCTCGAAATACTCATTGCCTGAGATATTCAATATTGCTACAAACATACATACAGGGTAGGGTGAAGCGAACCACACTTTTTCACGAAATACTCATTGCCTGAGACATTAAATGGTGCGAAACTGATAAGAACAAATTGTCTCCAAATTTCAGCTCATAACACTGCCATCTGCAGGTTCCACACCGCAAGCGAATATATTCCCAGTGTCTTTTTTAGTCTTTTATGAATTTCTATCGAAATAATTAAGTTTAAATAATTAATTGAATAATTAATACTCCGATATTTATGTGAAGAAGTTAATTAGTTAGGCAGTTTTAAATTATTAAGACTTGCGTTGTGACACATGAAAATCCAGGTTCGATACACTTAGTTGCAATATAATAAAAAGACGTTAAATGCTTAAAACTGTTTTATTAAAAAGATACTATTCAGACATAAACTTATTACAACGGATGGTGGTGGCCCAGCGAAATAAAAATGTGCGTCCTATATAGACAGTGAAATTAACGTGGAATGACTTAAAAATTACGCCAGCACAAAATTACACATTGGCGAGAACAAACACCTGGCTGAGATAAATAACGCCAATTCCAGAGCAACCCTAACAGTTAAACCAATAAAATTAAAAATGACGTAATCGCGAGCAAATAATTTTAAAGACGTTGGAAGGGAAAAAAAAAAAAAAAATTACGACAACGCTATGCCAAAGGAGGGGAAACAAAAAGCCGTTGATTTTGCAAACGGACGCAAATATAATCTATTTTTAGCACACCGGTCTGAAGAAACGAATAAACAAGTAAGAATAGTGCATACGGGGAAAAGCAAATATACAGATTTAAAAACCGAAATGGCAGAAAAATGAAAAACAGAAGTGATTTAGAATTCTTGATTTTGGATAGATTACATTAAAGAAAGCCAAAGTAAATGATTATTAAATTAGATAGGTGATCTCCATCACATATATACTCCCCTCAACCAGGAAAAAAATTTTGAAGAAATTTTTTTAATTAGTTACAATTAATGTCTTTAAAAATGTAAACTAAATGCTCTGTTTGGTTGGTATAAACAATTAAGAAAATCATAAACATACTTCAGACTAAATTATACAATTGCAAAATTACTGCTGACCACCACCTAATAAATGTTTAGAGAAAAAAAAAATGTCATGACACAATAAAAATAATAAGTGCTAGCAATAAAAATTAAATGTCGACAAAATAAAAACGGAGCATTTAGCTCACAATACTAAGGGGAATTTCAGCACACCCTTTTTTTTAAATTGAGCATTTCAAGCTCATGTGCACATCAAAGATATACTGCTAAGAATTACAGTGACTGAGTACTCTAAATATTATTATTATTACAATAAACAACATGATCATGATTAAGTAGCGCTGTTCAATGGTTAAACAATAAGGCCTTTTAAACATAAGAATGCATGCATGAAAAAACCAATAAATAAAACTTGTGTATATGTAAATTTACCATAATATGCCATTAAAAAATTGCTTTGATGAATATTTCTCACAAGTTTTGTACCATGGTAACAACAAGTGGTAGCAACAATTTAAATTATCTTATCTGGCAACATATAAACATGTATAAATACATAGGAGAAAAATAAACACATGTTCAATACAAAATATACCCACACAAAATAACTATAAGACATTTTAGTTTTGGAGAAAAAAATGAATCTATGTACAATACTGTCTACGAACATCAATTTAATTACAATAAAATAATGTGTAAAAATGACCACCGAAACGGTGTAAGTGCGGTTGAATTGTAACTATTGTTTATGCATTTATTTTAACTTTCTAACTTAAAGATAATACTATGTCAATCTATGTTTTATTATCAATTACTATTTTATTACTTTTTAGTTGTTATTACTTTTCTTTTACCTATAATTTTATTTACACGTGATTCTGACATCGAGCCAAGCTGCCAAGCTTCGAACATAGTCGTCATTGCTCGAAATTGCTTATGACGTAGCTGGAAGAAGTACTCTGATTGGCCGAAATTTCGTCCGACTCGGATTTTTTCCTTCGGAAAAGAAAAAGTTGGAGTTCGCGGTCGTCAAGGTAACGGCGGAGAAAATCGGGCGGAAACTTGATTTTCAAGGAAAGTTGGTCGGATTTTTTTCAGTGTGATAGCCCCATTAGGGAATCTCATCATCAGTCGTTTTCCGACATTTGGCTTCCTGACAAACGAAATCATCATCATTTTCTGAGGTATATTCCATTTCTGAATCCAATTCTAACTCGATGTTTGCTTCTAAATCTACGATTTTCAGCACTGACGTGACAATAACGTATTAATAAAGCAATTTAATAATGAAAACATAACTAATTATTCAATTAATTAATTAAACATTATTATTTTGATAAAAATAAGCTAGAAATATATTCGCTTGAGTTGTGGAACCTGAAGATGACAACATTTTGAACAATTTGTTCTTATCAGTTTTGAACCCTTCAATGACTCAGGCAGTGGGAATCTTGAAATAAAGTCTGTTTTCGCTCCATCCTAATACAGGGTGATTGCCAGGGGCGATTTTAAGCAAAAATGTTGGGGGGGGGTGTAAAGACAAAATTTGCCGACTATATACACCAATAGCCTTCAAAAATATATACCAACTTTACCTGTCATTTTACTTAAATACGAGCCGATATACGGGCCTCACCATGGCACAGTGGTTATGCCACTAAAAATGGTAGACGGCCGAGGTGTGAAGGTCCCGGGTTCGGGTCCCATCGCGCGGCTGTCGATCTAACGGTCTGGAGTTTTGGTAGGTTTTCTCCAGATGTAACGTGAATACGCGTTAGAACCCCTTAGAAAGTCCTCCTACCAAGGCAACCCTCATTCTAGGCAGATACCCCGCGTGCAGGTTTGCCTTAAAACACAAACACAAACTCAATTTCATTACGAGCAAAGTGTAAACTGTAAACAATCACTATTCAAACATCTCAAAGTTCTTCAGTCAATCCTGCTAACAAATTACTTACACCACTACACCCTTTTTTATTGATTAAATTAGTATTTGGTTTTAATATAATTTTTTTTATTCAAACAATACAAGTAATTTCAATCTTGGCTAAATGACGCTTTTTAGGCTTGATGCTTACATCAGGAAAACAATTTTTCTGGAATGTACATGAATTCAAGTGCATTCTAGAAAAAAAAAATTCTAATAAGTTTTTCCTTAGATTAGAACATTTTTTCTAGAATGCTCTTTAATTCATGTACATTCCAGAAAAATTGATTTTCTGATGCAAGTATCTAGCCTAAAAAGTACCATTTAACCAAGATTGAAGTTACTGGTATTGTTTTACTTCAACTTATATAATTTCAATCATCATCTATTTATCAATACGAACTTATCTAATTTTCTTAAATGATCTCTGGGCCCATTAATGGCCAAGTGGTTAAAATCACTAAACATTGAGAGATAGTTGAATTGGACATCCATGGTTCTGGATGTCCAATTCAACTATCTGCATGTTCGCAGCCTTAGTTCTAACGATCTGTCGAGATTTGGGCAGTTTTCTTCTGATTAAGCGTGAATACGCTTTAGATGGGGGGGGGCACGCCCACCCCCGGGGCAGATATCCAGTGTGCAGGTTTGCCTTAAATACATACTACAGTACACTGAAATGATCTGGAATGAAATTGGTTTGATGGGAGAAAAGGATTTGTTTACAGGCACATTAATCACTAAAATGAAACATGAAAATCGTAACAAGACTAGGTCCATGATATGGTAAAACTTGTAATAAACTGTCGGCAGGACTGGTAATTCATACACTGAACACTTAACAGATTGGTGGTCAAAGCTCAAATTTGCCGACAGTCCTTTGGCAATTGACGATTTTGCCGATAAAAATACTTTTTCATAAAGTTGGGAGAGGTAGGGGGGGGGGTGTTAGACCCCTTCACAAAAATTTTTATTTCAAATTTGTTCACTAGAGAGCGCTTTGCATCAAAAAATGCATGTTTATCAAAGGAAATGTCACATATGAACATTTCATCAAAAACGAGTCAATAAATAATAAAAGTCTTATGAAATCCGAGATGGTCTCCTTATTATTATTAAATTACTGTTTCTTCGTGTAGAGTGCCACCTAGTAGACATTTATGAACCATTTTAACCATTTAACACCAGCGCAGTTATTTACAGTCTATTAACCAAAGTTGGTGGCCATTCGCTAACTCGTTTAACTCCGGGATACTGCTTATAGCGCAAGATTAATCATAACCATCCTGTTAACCCATAATTGCATGAATTTTACGCACGTTAGCTGCCGAGCATGAGTTATTTACGGGTGTAAATTAAATTTCTTACGTCAATTTGTGAATAACTAATTAATCTTTCGAAAAACGCGCAGCTTGAAAGAAATCTCTGATAATTTTTATTATTCACAACATGAAGCATTTATTCTCAAAAACTGCATTTTATATAAGTTCGACATAAGAAATTTGGCTCGTATTCTAATCCGGCAGTGAACGTGCTTCAAACATACGATGTAAATATCCATCGCTATGCAATTAAGGATTAAATCATTTACCTGTTAATATCCATGAAATAGTCGCTTATATATATTCTTTAAATTTACATATCAACAGAATTTTCAAAAATCTGTATATTCACTTTCGTTTTACTTAATTTTGTTTGCATAATCACTCATCACCTGTTTAATTAACGATGGCTACCTCATAAATGAATCGAGCATATAAGAGGTATTCGTGTCACTAATATCCCTTTATAGTATAACAGCATGTGCCATTATTCTAACGGCCGCACAAAGGGTGTCAGCACTTAAGCTGTTATGGATTAATGCATTTTGATAGGTAAGCTTCAGACATGCAAATCGTGTAACAAAATTATGAACTCCAAAATGCACACAAACATGTATGTCTACTGCCTCTCGTTTAATAAGTTAACACACCTCTAATACTGAAATATTTTGTATTATGTCGAAAACATATGAACGCTTCTTACTAGATTCTTCTCGAATCTGAAAGATGTTGTACAAACTACATGAGCAATAAATTGTAACGTGTTCGAAATGAGGATGTTTACATCGAAATTCAACTTTAACAAGAACCTTCGGGGTATCAAATTTGACAAAACACTGAAAAGAAAACACGAAGAGGAAAAGAATCTGCGTGCTTTTTACTATCGACTATTGGTGTGAATCAATATTTAAAGAAATAAGTCTCCTTTATTTGAACTTTTCAATAATACCAATCAAGAAAAAATCCTTCTTATGAAGCTAAAAATTTCTAAATTTGATGCATACTTTATACATCATTAGCGTTATGTTTTCAGCTTAAAATAAAGTTTGTAGTTATTGCATCTGTAAATTACAATATTAATCATGCGCACGCTATTCATAATGAATCTTCAGTTAGTTTGTCACTTTTTTGCGTGCTAAACACTATTTAATAAACGGTGTTTAAAAAAGTGTTCAATTTCATATCTCATTTTCCGTGAATTTAGGTAAGTAGAATTTAAACTCACTTATTAATGCAAATAATGTGGCTTGAACTAATATAAATCTCATTCATAGTACCCAGAATCTCTTTTCTAAAAGAGAACTTTATATTGTTGAAATCGAAATGAGTAAAAATATTAATAATTTTGAGATATATTGTAATACTTGTTTATTATAATTTTTAAATATATATTTATGAACTTAATTTTGTCCGTTCTTTCATAGGAGGCAACGCTGGTCCACCTATTAGGTGCCTCCATAATAAAGAAAACAGTAATTTCGGCCTTGGTAGTGGCCAATGCGTACAAACGGCAAGTGCCCGCCATTGGCTAAAAATATTTATTAACTAAAATACTTATAGTTATATTGATGTATTTTTCATTAGAATCTGTAATACACCTTAACACACAATATGACATTTTTGGTAGCGATAAAATAAAAGTATTTGTAGAATACTTGCGCCCTAGTATGAAATGACCTTACTTCATAATTTGGAGCATTTGAATCCATCAAGCTGTCAGTGAAACTCATATCCATCAAATCTTCTGAAACTGACTGCTCCTGAAAAAATGTAATAGTAACTAAATGAACCATTCAGATACAATAAATGTCAGGGGAACAGTTTATTAGGAGTTTTAAAATATTTACAATAGAATAATTACTGTCAGAATTAATTTAAACGTCCCAATCAGGGAAATAATTCTCAAAACCAATATTAATTTTCAACATTTTTTTTTTTGAATTCATATCTCCTTCTCATGCATGTTTAATACTTTTTTTTCAGCTATAGTACACATTGGGGGGGGGGGGTCTGAACTGGCTGTGTGACTATTTAATAATAATATTTACCTAGATTTAAGTCAAAAAACTTAAAGGAAAATATGCTATGGTGGTCAGCGGAGTTACAATGGCTGCCATTACTGTCCTGGTATCCAACTTTTCCAGTTCACATTTTTTGCTGTCCTGCTACACTGACTAAGCTCTTTAACATTGATTTAGTCCCCTCTTCAGAGTACTCTCGCATACATTCTTTGAAGATTATTGACGGCGCAAAGCCTGATTCAGATACTTTTCGCCCCATTTTAGTCTTCTGAACTAATGGACAAGGTAACAACGTGTAAAATTTTAGTTGTCTTGTTTAAGTGTCTTAGACAGCTCACAAAAGAAGGGAAAACGGATATTCACTTTTCAACATCAAGTGGTTTGGTTTATAGATAGTTCTGATAGACCTTGATACTTTGATATCACAAAATGTGATACTTAATAGAACCGGTCAAAAATTACTACATTTACTTTATGTTTCATTGTCACTGATTTTAAAAACTAAATAACTCGAAATCAAAGATCGTCAGAAGTACTGAAACAGAAAGTAGGATTATTTTGAAAGATTTATAAACTTGATTTGAAAATTTCAAAATTAGTTACAAATATTACCAAAAAATGGCACTCTACGCTCTGGTTTCAATACTGAGTCATTTTAAAAGAGGGCTCTGAAGAGCAAACAGTCATTTGGTGAGGAACTGATAACAATCCCAACATTGACAGTTTGGTTAAACCACTAATTTCTTTTTATGTCTCACCACTGAAACTGTCTGGGATACAAAGAAATTTATAGGAACTCCATAACGGGACTAAAGCATACAGGAAAACGTACTGTAATATTTGTAAATGATTTTAAAGTTTCTATATCAAGTTATTTTACAACATTTAATGCAATTTTCTTCATTCTTCTATAAGGGATACCGGAGGAATGACAGCGTATTCCGCTACTCTCAAAGAGAGTAAAATAACACCAGCGAGAAAGTCGAAATAAGTAACTTATTATGAGATTATACAAACATTATAAGATTATATATTATATAATATTATAACTAATGCCTATGTAATAAGATTATATAGACATTCTTTGCAACGTTTTGTTTTATAGGAACTATCTCATTTTCAGAGTTTTGGGAGCATTTACGGTTTTTACTTTTGTTGAGGGCTTGCTGCTGCAACATAATATCTATTTTTTACCAGCCGATTTGTAGATAATTTTAAATAGCGATAGCTGAAGTTATCAACGCATATTCATGTTTTTATAAACGCTGAGCTGCTAATGGCAAGGATTCTTCCACTCCTAATGTCGTGTAATTTGATATCGTCTATTTTTATTGGTAAGGATCCTCTTATGGAAAAACAGATTATACTACACGACCAAAAGTTCATTCTTTTCGAATTTTGTACAAAAAAGTAATGCAAAAGCTTTTAGGACTTAAGGTTTATAAAAGGCAGACTTGACCTGACACTTTTCAGTGATAGAAAGTTAAGAGAATGCTATAAGCACCGACTACAAATTGTATAAGCAAACAAACTTTTTTTTTATCACGCTGTAACCTAAATATGGAAATAATTTGTAACTTTTATAATGTACTTTACCTATATTGAGAAATATCCATACACAGTCATGTAAACATAGATCGTATGCTCACGAAAATATTATTTTTTTTTAAATCGAAAATTTTTCAAATGTTTTAGCCGCATAGAGAGATTCTAATACAATTCCACAAAGCTTTATAAAAGTTTGACAGTGGAGCTAAAGAAATAAGATAAGAATTAAATATTCAAAGAGATTTTAAGTAGATTATTTTTAACTGCGCATGCGCAGAAGATATGAATTATTTTATTTGCATTCTAATTTAGCAATCTCTGTAAAGCAATTTTCATAAAAATCCCAATTAAATACAATGAAAAGTTAGAAATTTATTAACATTAATAAAAGGCAGTGTTTCAATTTAGTTTGGCTTGTTTGCTTATCTTCCCTGCACGTCATGATAACAAATGAAGCAGAAGCTGATGATAATAAGAACATTTAACATGGGCGCCACTAGGATTTTTTACAAGCGTGGGCAAAATGTCACAGTGAGACGCATGCGCGCATACACGTGTTATAGTACTTTGTAGATTTTTACTCTGTGATGCATTTAAATAAAATTACTGGTTGCATAACATCAAACAAAACAAAAAACAAACAAAAAAATCAGATTTCAGTTATTTATAATTTTGTGGGATTTCATCACACAAGGGTGGGCATTTTCAGACACCCATGATCTTTAACACTAAAACTACCATAAGCGGTCAAATGACCGATTATGAACTTTTGTATAAAAAATGCTCATAAAATCTTATCGTTTTTGCACATTTGACTTCATGACTTTTTCTATTAATTATATACAATTGATATCCTATTATTTTTTTATTTGTATTTTGTTGTTTTTTGAGTTATATTTGCCGTATACCGTTATCTACCACAGCCGGTCAGTTGAGTGGCTATGATAGAAATAGGTATATATTAAATGTTGGTATGTTTAGTGTTAATCAAACAACTCTTCTAAGTTATTAAAACGTTTCTCTCTCACAAAATGGTGAATTTCAACTAGTATAAAGGTTCTTGGCGTAGCCAGAAATTTATTTTAGGGGCCCTGTGCATCAAATTATAAGCAAAGCTTCAATTGTAAGCTAAATATCAAGTTATAAGCTATAAGTAATGGGCTAGATCTCGGATTGGGGGCTACAACCCTCTCAGCCCCCCCCCACCCTCTGATACGCTCCTGATAAAGGTTAAAAGAAACTAGCTCTGTACCTTTCAGGCGTACCTTTAATGCTCTTTTCCATTGATAGGAAGAATTGCTTAATGTCAAAAGTGTCTGCTTCAGAAAGATTTAATATATCCGAAGCAGGAGCGGCTAAATCATGACCCCTGCTCTAAACCTGTCACAACGGATAATTTCAAGTGGCGCATTGCATCCTTGGGCCTATTTATTGCTTTGAGACAGATTACAGAATACTTTTGAAATATTTTTTGGCTCAAAAGCATTTTATTTCTTATAATTATGTGATGGATGCTATGGTGCCTTTATGATGCTACATCAAACGGAAGCATTTGCACACCTCAAAATTCGAACCATTCCTGTGCATAAAGTTCGAGATACTGGTGGCGCATGTATCTCAGGGAGGGACCCTCGGGTCCCCTCTCAAACCATGGTGCAAAGTTCGAAATACTGGTGGTGCATGTATTTCAGGAAAACCGCGGTTCTCGCGGTGTTCCATCCTTAAAGGGTTCTTGCAAGCCATGCACAAGCATGGAGCAAAGAACTAACAGGTGAACCACGCAGAATGGAAGGCGAGTCCCTCCGACCGTGGTTGTGACCTCCTTCCTGTCAATTGACAGAGGAAACCTAAAGTGTCTATGCTGCACGAGTTTCGTGCTATCTGGTGTCCTGAGATTCTTCCATCGGTGCGACGGTTGTTGTAGTGACGACGGGTGGACAGCGGGCCAGGTTTGTCCTGCCCCGTTGGTCTGGGTGCCTATCACTGTGTCCCCTCGTATGAGGATGCATGTAAGGGTTACCGTTTACCACCCGCTAGGCAAGCCCCGCGCAACCTGATGAAGGCCTCTTTGAGACTCCTCGAGAGGGTTGCTGTTTTATGCGGCGGACCATTGGTACTCCTTCAGGGGCTACCGATCGTGTAATGCTCAACATAGAGCGGGTGCACGTATTGAAATAGTCTCCTTACCGATAGGCCAAACCCCGCGCAACCTGATGAGGTTTATCTTTGAGACTCTTCGAGAGGGTTGCTTGAAGCGGCGGACCATTGGTTCTTCCCGGGGGAGCATCCACGCGGAGGCTACCAATCGTGTAATGCTCAACATAGAGCGGGTGCACGTATTGAATTAGTCTCCTTACCAATTATAAGAAAAATTGATTCTAGAATCTTTCTTCAGAAAAATAATTTCAACTTTATGTTCATACTGAAAAAAAATATATATTTTGTTGATCCAAAATAATTTTGGTTGGCTCTGTTTCAAACAATTATTTTGTTGAGTCAACAAATTGTTTGTTAATTCTGCGAATTACTTTATAAATGTCAAAAATATTTTGTTAAAAGCCAACAAAATTATTCGACTGAAATAGTGCCAAAGAAATTTTGTTGAATTCAACAAAACATTTTTTTCAGTGCACACGCCCTTACTTTTTCTTCCGTAACTTAAAGCCTATACGTATTCATATTTTTCAACTCTATCCGGTGAATGCATATATGCACTTGAGCTGTACGGAGTGTATGAACTCGCCAGGGAAAATATAGGCGGATAATAAGCAAAAGGTTGGCTGCTCCTGGTCTAAAACATAATGATATCATAAAATTAACGTGAAAAAGGAAATAGTAGATGTATCTTACTTCACTTGTATTTCTCCTGCTAGACGTCTGACGTGATCCCGGAACCAAGAAATCCGCCGACGTTCGAAACTGCCGAAGTGAAGCCCTAATAGTTGTTTCGCCGAAAGATCGACCCGCTTCAGACCACCTGTGAAAAATGCGTGTGCAGAGTACTCTTTAAAACTCATTAAATTTATGAAATAAGGTTATAGCGTTCAGTTTGAAGCTAGGTACTAATGCAGGTGAATTTCATTTTTTTAAATTTACATTTTACAAATTGTACAATGAATACAGTAACAAAATTGAAAAAAAAGTAGATTTTTGTGTTTTTCATCAATAAACATTTTATTCATTATTATTATTATTATTATTATTATTATTTATTTATTTATTTATTATTATTATTATTATTATTTATTTATTACTATTATTATTATTAATTAAATTTTATTAATAATTATTAATCATTAATTACTAAATTGACTATTATTCATTTATTAAAAAGGTATTTATGGATACTTTGAGGATATTTTCATATTATATAAATTGATATTCTTTATGTATAAGTATACATCAGCAAATTTTTAAAAATAACTGATCAACACACAAATGATCAGTAGAAATGATAATGTTTGTGTCTTTTAAGTGTCTTAAAGTTTCTTTAAGCAAATAAGAACGATACATTATACCTCAAATGCTGAATTGGGACATATCAGATGCCGGATTACAGAAATTTACAAGTTAAAAAATTTCTTTTATATGAATTATAAAAAATTGTAATAATCAGGTAAAGTTGTCAAAAAATGGACTTAGCTTACTTTAATTAAAAAAAAGAGAAATTGAACACACTTATTGGGGGAATTATACGTAACAGAGAGATATCATTTTTTGTTTAAACATAACTTATAAAGTCTGTTGTTTAAATCTATGTTTGTATTGTATAAATAGTTTATTTTATATTTATATTTATTTTATATTACCGTATTAGCCCAAATATAACGCGTTTTTTTTTTACTGTTAATTGCCTGTAAAAAAAAACCTGCCTCGCGCTAAATTCGAGGCCTAAATATAGGATTTTTCTAATTATCTTGATGAAAACTTTCGGGGTCGCGTTATATTCGGGCCAATACGGTATTTATGTTTACATTATATAATATTCAGATTATAGAAATTCTGAAGTTTGGAAGTACAATTTTAAGAAGTTCTCCCGTATTCCAATTTGAGTGAAAGTTAATACACATTTTAAATTTGATTTAACAATAAAATAACAAATGATTTTTCTAATGAAAAAGTGATATAATTAGCTGATAAAATTTACATGAACGATTACTAGAAAACAAACTAACATTTGATGTTTCATGTGTATAACTCTAAAGGTTTCACACTTATACAGTTATACTGAATTTTGACTTTGATAGCATTCAAAATAATATCCTACTAATACACTATATCCTCCTAAAGTTTGCCTATTCATATTTTAATATGTAGTCAACCTATCACTGATTACGCTGCCCTTTTAGCATACTGTGAACCAAACCATGAGCTTGTTTTAGAAAATTATTTCTGGAAGGACGATGAATACGTTGAGAACAAATTTGGAGACAGTTAATTACAACATATTAATTACAATGTGAGCATAATTGTTTTACACCGAGTGGGAAAATTAGTCGGTTATTTACCTTGATTTTACGAATGATAATTTGAATGTCCCATTATATGCGGTGAGATTTTTTGGGTCTGTATAACAACAGTAAGTGGATTCAGGCAAATAAAAGTCAAAGTTTTCTCCCATACTAAAACTTTTCCACTCTGAGAACTACAATGCGATACTTTAGCTTATAACATTCAGTTTCAATCATTTTGTTTTGTTTTATTTAGCGAAAGATGTAGAATCTATGTAAATATTACTCAGTTTGAAACGAGTGTAATTTGAATAAAATTAATTTTTGTAAACAGAGCAATCTCCATACATGTAGTACCACCTAATACACCCCCAGAAAAACTGGTCTTTATATAGTAATTTATTCGTCATTTTTCAACGAGTAATTTCCGTATTCCTTGTATACGATATATTTCCGTGAATTCTTACCGAAAATCTCAAGAAGAGGAAAAAGAGTTCGTTGAATCTGAATTTGTTTTTTCAATTGGGAAAAAAAAGGAAATTCGTCAATTACGGAGATATTCCGACAGGACTGCTTCCAGTAAAATTTCCGTGAATTGAAGAAATATTTTTAAGAGTTTTTCTTTACACATAAATGTATTCCTCGTTTTTCAACGAAAAATTTACGTACTCCTTGGAAACGTTATATTTCCGTGAATTGAAGAAATAATTTTTGAGGGTGTACAATATCGAGTGCAGTTAAAAAAGTTCACAAGTGCAAGAAAGTTTTTAAAGAGACTTAGAAGGATACTATTAGGGGGACCAGAAAGAAATGCCGTTTTCCGGGGTCGATATTTCACCTACCCGAAACCACTGCAGCTAATAATACGTAATTCGGAATGTATATCAGGTTTGTACAGTAGATATTCAGTAAGAAATGATTTTTTCACAAAATTCCTAATCTTCGGGGGATAGTAAGTCAAAACCTTTATTTTACATATCCCCCTCGATATAAAAAGAGAGAGATACATAAAATTCATGATGTAAAAATGTAACGCACACCAATACCTAAAAATTAATTTCAGGGCATTTTGAAATTTGCCCTCTGAATAGGGTGAGGAGCCTTTCTTCACTTTTTTCATATATAAAGCAAAGAAACACATATGCATGACATTTTTGCCGTAAAATCCAACAAATATTAACTTATTGTTTGGAGAAACAACTATTTAATGTGCTTGTAATTAAAAACTTTTTAAAAAAGTATTTGTCGGAATTTAATGTAAAAAAAAAGTCATTATTTTTCTGTATACTCAATAGATATGTTTCCGGCAATTTGTGAAATTCAGCGTCGTATGAAACGTCTCAACATTTGTTATTTATACATAGATAACAGATTGAACATACTGCATCAGAAATTTTCTCTCAACATTTATGTAACATTTTTCAGCTTAATAAAAAAGAGCGCATGGCAACTACAACTACCTTTTGTTGGTAGAGCAGGGCGACAGATTCACTTCATTCATGAGTTCACTCTGCGTCATACTCATTCTTCTTGCAAGCCACAGCTCCGGCTCCAGTCCATAGTGGCCTAGAGAACTGTGGCAGCGGCTTCCAGTGCTCCCCATGTACGCTAGACCACTGCCAGCTAATGCCGCCTGGCTGCTGGCGACGGACATCCGCCTCCGCCTGCCTTGACCACACATAGGGGGAGGTATTCTTACATCTCTCAACTCGTTCAGCTACTCAGAAACAAAACGCACGAAAAATGATGTGAAAAAAAAGTGAAATATCTAACAGAAAGTCAGGCATTTGAACAAAACAACAACACATTAAATTAAATTTGTGTAAAAGATTACTCATTATTTAGTGTAAAATCACTTATTTTCGCGAGCCGTAATTTTCGCGAAAAAGAAAATATCGTGTGATTTCGCGAGCACAAAAATTCGCGAATTTTCTGAGGGCAGAACCGAAAGTTGAAAAATCCTGAAAGTATCTAAATATAGAGCTCCTTTTGCACAAGGCATTTTAATAAACTTCCTTTTGAACGAAAAGTGCGTCCCCCTCCCCCTTCCCATTTTGAATATAAATTATAAGTGAATGAGCTACATAGTGTTAGTTGTATTATTATTTTACATTCAAGAAATAGCTGTTAGAAAGAGAGTTCTCAAAAAAGAGTTTGTAACTGTGTGAAATAAATCATTCAATTTTAATAAGTGAACAATTTCTGATTTTTTATTACTAAATGAATCGAAAAAAACGAAAGAATTATGCGAGGATTTAAGTTACAAGATTACGAAGGCTCGCGAAAATTAAAGCCCGGCGAAAATAAGTGATTTTACAGTACTTAACCTTTCACAGGCCGAATTCAGATCCAGGTATATTTCAAAT
Source organism: Cheiracanthium punctorium (assembly GCA_038373885.1). Classification (NCBI taxonomy): domain Eukaryota; kingdom Metazoa; phylum Arthropoda; class Arachnida; order Araneae; family Cheiracanthiidae; genus Cheiracanthium; species Cheiracanthium punctorium. Next base: position 218,770 of record JAWZYV010014839.1, on the reverse strand, counting down.
TAGTTTTTTTTTATATTTTGTCTCCTAATGCGTTAGTTAAAGAATATTAGTAATTTAAATGGGGAAAAAATATTTTATACAACCTTCACTGTGTTCTCAATTGGAGCATGGGTCATTTCTGATTATATTTTTACATTGGTTCCAAAAACGGAATATAGTGAGGAGGTAGTTTAAATAATAAGAGTAATATTAAGAATTAATGAGTGACTTATTTTTAAATTTGATATGAATAAAGTTTGATAGGTAGGAGGGTATATCAAGATAGCTCTGTAAAAATTTATGGAAATGGCTATTTTTATGATTATATTTAAGTTTTGAACTAATGATAGAAATGAAACTTCTAATTCAAAAAATCAAGTCACCTTTTAATTTTTTCAAGGCCAGTATTGATAAAATTTAATTTTTAAATAAATTTTTTAATTTTTAATGTTTTCAGTTGGGAACATACAACTAGCTGTAATAGATTAATTCTAAATTATAAAATAACTTTTTAATGATTTTTTTTTATCATATAATTTGTTTTCCCAATTTGTCTTCCTTACAAAATTTATTGCTGGATTCAGTATTATGTTCTGGAATATAGAAAAAATGCTATGTTTATAAATCGTGGTATACGACTAAAAAGAAATAATTTAAACAAAAATAAATTATGTAGATAAATAACTTATATACTTATTAATCATATCCCATCAAAACTAAGATAAATAAAAAGGAGAACATATTTTACTTGTGTAGCTATTATTAGATTAGCACTACTTCTACTGCGGATATTACTTATGAAACATTTTCCATCGAAATCTATTAAATATTTCCTCAAAATTGAGAGGAAAATAAAAGAATAAAGCTTTAACTTGTTACTCATTTGAAAGAAGAATATTAGTCTTCTAAATCTCTGTTCGATATTTCGAAAATCGCGCATCGAAATTAGTAATGCGAATACCAACGAATGCTCTACCTGAAAAAAGTAACACAAAATATTTACACTTTGAATACACTACATATTTTTTTTGTAATCCTTCGGGAATGAATGATTATTTTTGAAGACTGTAAGTGGAATTTTGTATAAGTTTTAGTCAAATTCAGTAGAGAATATTTTAATTTTATATCATATAGAGAGTGAGTAAGTGTAATGTCGAAAATAGCTATAAATTTAAGATACCAAAACATCCTAAAGAGCAACATAAAATTTTAAAGTAATATAATTAAAAACATGCAAAAGAAAAACTGAAATCGTTCCCAAATTCCATTTCAGTGTTGTGCTGTTACGGCCAATTAACTATACGTGTGCTCTGTGACGAGGGATGGGATGCCCGCCGTGGGGGTCTTTCTAAGAGGTCCTAACCCGTAAGTTTAGTAGAAAATCACGGAAAACTCCGAATAGTTAGGTCGGCAAACGCGACTTGGTTTTGAACCAGGCACCTTCTACCTCCCAGTTTAGAGCGCTATGCGCTCGCCCACTGATGTGCAAAATCCAGTTTCAGGATTGAAAATGTTAATGCAATAATTTAATCTTTGTTATTTGTGTCTAAAGAAAATCTCACAAATTGTAATTTGTAACTTCATTTCTTCTGCCGAAACATCTGTTGGACTTAATTTAAAAAGGAATAAACAATTTTTGAAAATCCTAATCTTCAATAAATCAAGATAAAATTACTTAAACATTTTCATCGTATGAAGAACATTAAATCTCTTCTAATATTTACAAATATGTAATTTGAAAGGTTTTTAAAAGCATTATTATATAAATATTTAACAAGAAAGAAAAAATAAAAATTTTCTAGTTTTAATGCAATAATCTAAACATTTTTATATTTAAGTAAAGAATCAAATACAATTTTTAAAATTGTAATTTGTAACTACACTGAAAAAAAAGGTTTTGTTGATTGTAAGAAAATATTGTTGGCGCTTGTTCAACAAAATCATTTTGTTGATTCAACGTCATATTTTGTTCATTTAACAAAAATTCTGTTAAAACTAACAAAATTATTCGGTTGAAATAGCGCGAACAAAAATTTTTTAAAACCAACAAATTTTTTTTTCAATTCAACAAAACATTTTTTTCTCCGAGTGGATTTCTACAGTTGAAACACTTTTCGAAAACAGCAGTTTATAATTAATGAAACTAAAAATACATTATGGTTGAATGAACATTAAAGTCTACAATATCCATAACTTTCCATAAACAGCATTCATGGCTTTCTACGTGTGTAATGCTTCTTTATAAGTGTATCGCTCACCTGAGCAATGCATGGATCATAGGCCAGCTTATCGAGGTGGCATAAGCTTCCTTGTCTCCTGGGAACTGCTGGATATACGGAAGGTGCTTCGCATATTAGCGATTGAGTACTCATGCGTCTTCCCGGTAACGTTGTGTATGAGGCACATATGTCCTTTCCAAGTACGCTTTCGCCGTCAGGACCATATATCATCTGAAAATATCGATTTGAGTTCAAGTTTAGCAATGAAAATATATAGACGGTATCGTTAGTTTTTATTTGCTTGAAAGAAAAATTTCAAAACAAATTACATCAAATTTCAGAGATTTAGTTTAAATTGCAACATGAAATGTATTTTTGGATATGTCAGTTCGCGAAAACATAAAAATTTGATTTGACGTGTTGATAAATATAAATAGTTACTTGTAAACAATAAATAAATTAATTCAGATAATTTTCAATGGGGAAACTAATCAAATTTTAAAAAATAACTTATTCTAAAAAAAAGTTTCCCCATTTTTTAAAAAATCAACAAAATTTCGTTGATGTTATTTTAACAGAATTATTTTGTTGAATTAATAAGATTTTTGTTGTTATTTTGTTGATTCAATGAAATTACATTTTTTTATTCATAGAAATAGTTTTAGCTCAGCAAAAATTATTCCATTAAAATATACGCCAACCAATTTTTTATTGAATTCAACAAAACAATTTTTCGTGTAAGGAATACGCTATCGTAAGTTTTGAAATACCTTAAGAGAGTTTGAATGTTCTGCAGTATAGTTAAGATGATTAACATTACAATAAATCATTACTTGTTTTATTAAATTAAAAAGAAAATTTGAGATATAGAAAAAATAACCAGATTTAAAATATTTAATTGTAGAAAATATTACAATTCTACTCCACATACCATTAAAAAATCACTACAGATTAGTAAACCATTTTATTAATTAACATTAATTAATTAATTAAAGTTTAGAACACATGTGCATTCTGTTTAGAAATAAATGTTTAATATTTACCTTGAACCAGAAAGAATGGTGCATCCTCCACCATATTCCCCAAAATTACCAGGAGGATGAGTGCCAAAGAAATGTACCATCACCATGATGGTTGTGCTGAAGAGATGCCGTCACCCTGTGTTGTCGCAGATCCATCACCTTTAGTTTTAAACACATTTTTTTCATGTTTTAAAATGCATGCAAATGAGACATTTCACCGGAATGATTTCTGTAGTAGGAATTTTAAACAAGCCGCATGAAACTTTGAGATGGGAATAGACTGATGCACGAAAGTTCTTGTCATTTAAAAATAAAGTCAAATACATTTGTAGCTCACTGAATTATCTTGATAATGAGCAACTTTTTTTTACAATTATTTTACTTTACAGATGTATTATTATTTTCGCAAAATATCCCTGTTTTTTAAATATATATTCATGACTTAAAATTTTCTCAAGAGATTTTATTTTAAATTACTTGTCTAGCACAATTTTTTTAGAATATCTTTAACAAATTCGTAGAATAAATTTTTTTGTTAATGTACCTCTAATGTCCATTGAATTTATGTATTCAACAAATACGGAGTGTTTATGTTTGCTATTTAGATTGTAGATTAAATTGTGAGTTAAAATAAATGACTTTGTGATGCATAAAGAAAAATTTCAGTAGTTCATCTATAAACATTTAGAGTCGTTAATTGTAAACTGAAATCAGCATTACAAATATTTGCAAAGATTTTCTTTAGTTTTGAGTAGTATATGCATGAGGTTAGCTAAAATGTTATTTATTTTTTAATATCCTTCGATTGAAAAGCACTATTAAAACATAAATAACGGTTACTTGGAAGAAGAGTTATAAACATACAATTAGATGAATTAAAAAATTATTGCGGCATACTTTCTCTACTAGAGAAGACAAAAATTGTGTAACTCTCTTTTTTACAATAACCCTGACCAATCTCTTTAGAGTCAGTATATAATATAAAGTACTTTCATCTAGGAAGTTAACAGCTAATTAAATTAAATATTCAAGATAACAATTTTTCCTGTTTACCTGATTTGCGTTAATATAATCTCTAAGCGTTTTGTAGAGGACTTTCGGAGAAAAGATACTGATAATTTTAATGGTAAAAAAGGAAGTTAAACAACTTATTAAATTTTAATAGGAATTACTAAAAATATTTGTGCATCAATCGGTAAAAAAGAGAAACAATATAAACCCATAACCAGTGGTAAAGTTTGTCAGATGATTTTTTTTTTTTTTGCTGTATGTATTTAATAAATAATTTTGTATAACTTCTATAATTTTACTTAGAAATATAAAAAGCTATAATTTATTTTTTATTAACTAGTTAATTATAAGAAAACTGTGCATTATTATCATTATTGATTTCCAGGCTATGTGTCTTAATCTGGAGAGATTGTTACGAAAAATTTTAGTTTAGTAAATTACGTTAGTTTTTTACTGTAAAGGGTTTAAATTATTTTCAAAAATATTAATCTGATGTTAACAAAATTATCACAAATATTTATATTATTAAAACAATAACAATACATTCAAGAAAATCTTAATATTATAATCAATGATGAGAAATATTGATTTTAGTCGAGGAACTATATAAAAAATTAAGTTCTTTTTTGTAAGATATCAAAAAGGTTTTACTGCTAAATATTTTATTCTTAGTGGATACTTGTGAAGTATAGTTTCAGATGGCCCCAGCCTTTTTCCCAAAGGTAAATAATGCCACCACGATAAAATGATAAACACCAACACCAAAGAAAATAAAGAGAAAGAAATGAGAAGACATCTTAAACAAAACAATAAAACTTTATTAAACTAAAACACAAAGTAATACATTGATGAGTTTGACACTAATAAAACTAGATCAATTTTCATTTTGTACGACGTCCCAGATATTAGTTCTCAGTAAGAAAGTTACACTCTTGCTTGTTTTACCAGTTCATCGCATACAAAATTTTGTTAAATTTAAAAAATGTTCCCCTGTAGACTTTTGCCAACCTTTTACAATAATAATTGAAGCAAATATTACAAAAATCTACCTTACATTCTTTTTTTTATTTTTACAAAATTATAATTTTTTGATGTGATTATTTACAGATATGAAAATTTATAAACTAATTGAAATAAAAATTTTAGAAAACATTTTTAATACTCTGCAATTAATATTTTACGAATTGTATCAGATTTGTCTGATTTTTGACCTCATCAAGTGTAAAGTTTGTTGATACACTCAATAAAAGTATTTCACCATTTAAATGTTGCTAAATTAGCTGCAACCTTTGTATGGAGAAATGTTTCTCCATGATTTGGTTCCATTGACCAGCTTCAACATCAAATCATGGTTCAATATTCCTCCAAAGAGAGTTTGAAGCCAATTTAGCACAATTTTATGGTGAAATATTAAACTACTTTCATTTTACGAGGGAAAAAAGGCGCTTTTTCTTGCAATAATTTAATTTGAATTTAAGAATCAAAGTTTGAATATATAGTCAGAAGTGATTCGTGCTTAAAAACAACCACTATGACATTTGCAAAAGTACTTAATTCGAGAACCCTTATTTATATATTTATTTTATACATGAACTGATAAAACATAATTGTTTGGGAAACTGAAGTAAAATTTACACGTATCACAATAATAGATTCAAACGCATTTTTATTGGCGTATTTCGCCACACAAATATGAGAATATCTCCAAAAATAGGATGCACAGTTAGTTTATATAAATATTATATAAAATAACTATACAGCAAATTTACATACATTGACTGAGAACTGAGATGCTATTTCAAGAATAGAGCGGGACGCCACGAATTTTTCTTTTAAACCTTTGTAACTCGGTTTCAGTAATTTTTCGTGCAGCCACATCAAAATTTCATATTATCACTTATACAGAGAAGAGCAGAATCGTGACTGACTGATTAAAACTTGATATGAATGGATGTATAAGCAAATAACCTTTGCTCAATAGTGCCATTTTGATAACCAAGGAATTAAAAAAAATTATAATGAGTTTCATGATTCGTCTATTAGGATTAGTTTATTTCATGAATATTTGCATTTCTGTCAAATCTAAGATCACATTAATTTCTACATAGTACTCTTTAATGTGGGTTAAGTACTTGTCGTGTTTTAATATTTGAAAATAATTGTTTTCGGATTATATCCAATCATTATGGCCGAATTAATTATTTTTTTTTGTCTAACCAATACTTTAAAAACATTTGTCAGTTTGCTACACACAAGAGTATGGTTCGATGAAGTTAGTCAATAAATATATAGATTGCCATTAAATATTCATTCTCGACAGTAATATCTGCGCATCACTATCGAGGTGCTGGGTATCGATAGTTAGACATTGTGGCACAGAAACAAGCAAAAGTGCTCTTAGTATCCTTTGACCGTGTGGCTACATAAGTGGTTCTCACTGATACAGTGGTGTGTTGGGTCCCACTTTCAACGCAGCAGCGCTCGGCGATGAAGGATGGATATGTGAATTGTTTTTAAAACAGAGAGTGTCCTATTTTTTTTTGTAAATGAGTCCTTCACCATCTGTCCATATCACCACGAGGTGGCATCCTGTAGTTAGAATACGGTGCGTTTACCTGCTTTGGATGGCTGTGCTTCGCTCTGGGAATAAGCACTGTAGGCACTTGGAACTCTGATATGTGGTCGTCCAGGCTGTCGCTACGGCGGCTTCTCTTCATGGTCGAGTTAGCGACCTCTTCCTGTAAGAACACAAAGGCGGACACTTAAGCGAAGGTTGTAGAAAAAGAGAGTAAACCCTTTCTTAAAAGAAGCTCCTTATTAAGAGGAAACTTGCCTAAGTAGAAGTATTACGGTTAATTCCTACTTCAGGGTGCTTCTTGGCGCTTTTCAAAGATCGCCAACTAGGCGCGTTTTCCCGTCTTGTCTCTTGGAGCTGAAACAAGGTTTCCAGAAAACAAAAAAAAATCGCCAAGGTTACCACATTAAACCTTTTATCGCCACGTTGGCAAAGAAACACCCTAAACTAGAAATCAACCAAGTAAGTAAGTATGGTTAGCCCCGTCAATTTCCGGTCAATTAGATGTAACTTCCATTTAACTGAGGCTTTAAAATTTTTGGCCCCCTACGATTCTATTAAAGACCTGTTCTTATAGTTTACTTTCTTAGTAAAAACTTATTTAGCTTATTGTAAGAAAAGAAGATAGTTTAAAGTCCAACAAGGATGTACCCGGAAATAATTTTCAGGGAGTATGGAGGGAGATATGAAATAAATCGTTACTAAATAAATGAAACTTCTACACGATATAAAACGTATGCTAGCTAAGGCGAAAATTTCAAGGGGGGTTGATATATTTCGATATCCATTCCCCAGGATACGTCCTTGAGTCCGGTGAATTTCTGTTCCGTTAAACAAAGCCTACTGATATTTCTTTCCCTTACAATTTACTTGATAATAGGTTTTACTATGCAACAACCTTTCAATACCATAGAATGGCTTTATATGTATAACAAAAATGTTGCTACAAAATCATAAAAAAAATTTTCAAGAAACAACATATTCACTAACTTTACAAAACATTTTGATTAAATACAAGAATATTGTAACGGTAATAGAAAACGAGTTCCGGTGTTTAATTTTTTAATAATTCCTTCAATTATTCTTAATTGTGTAACAAATTAATTGGCTTAATCGGGAGGATTAACGGACTCTCTATTTAAAGAAAAACTCGTTTCACAGCGACTGATTTTCTTTACCCATAATGTATTTCTTGTACTACACTTTGTTTTCTTGCATTTTACTTAAACAAAATAAAATTGGAAGTATTTGTGCGAAACTTACATTGAAGCCGTCGTACGCATGCGCGGGCGGCGGCCTGTGTTCGCCACTACTCTCACTGCTGGAGTCCATAATCATCGCTTTTCTGTCCAGTGTTCCAGCCATAGGGGGCACCATGCCTTTAAAAACATTGGGTTTCGGTTTCTGAGCTCTCCGTTCTCGGAGCTTGCGACAGCCACAGAACAAGCAGAACATGGTGAGTATCAGAAGGGCTAGAGCTATTGGCAGTGCTATCGCAAGGACTGAAAATAAAATATTATAAATGTGATTAGATAATGAATTCATGTGCAACGAGATTCTGCTGTGACATGTTCAGTTCAAAATCTATTTAAACTTTTAATGAAAAGACAGGGTGTTAATAAATTATTCACCAAATAAAGATTTGTGATAAATAATTCATAAAAAAAAGAAAGGGAAATAATTTATAAGTAAAAACAATTTATTTTAAATTTTTGCGAAGATTATTTACAGGCGAAACCGCTCAATGGGGTATCGGATAAAGAAATATCCGCTTATTGTTTTAAATTTTCAATGTACCAAACAGTAATAATTACCCAATGTGATCCCGGATAGCTTAATATCCTGCTTATTGTAATAAAATTTCAAGGTCCCAAACCGTAATACCTTAATAATTAGTCAATGCGATCCCAGATAATCGAATATCCGTTTATTAGAATAAATTTTCGTGGCAAACTGGCTATTCCATTAAGCGGGTTTGACTGTTTATCTGTAGTTATCAGCCTAAACCAAAATGGCGAGTTAAGAAATTATTATATCGAGCTAAAACAAGTCATATAAGGCTAAATCGGAGTTTTAAACTGTTATAGAACCCTTTTTTGTACAATATTGTATTCTTAGCTAAAATACATTACTATGAAAAATTTCAGCTAAATTGAAAATAGGGAAGCTATTGAAAAACTGATTTTATAAGGTTCACTAGAGCAACTTCTGAGGGGCATTAGTACTCAAGAGATACTTCGAGTCTGTTTAGGATTTAAACTGAGATTAATATATTAGAATAACTAAAATACATTTTTTTTTTTACATATTCATAGACTACAGTGCGTTGCAATTCTTTTGTGTGCTCCCATAAGAGAATTTTTATGCTATACCCATCATTTTCATCGATTTTTTATAGGTCTGCAAATTTTCAAATTAAGTGAAGACTAGAAAACGCGAAAATATCATTACAATATTTGACCAAGACAAACAATGCGACAAAAGACTCACTAAATTTTACTTAGCAATTCAGAAAAGTTTATATCTATACACAGCAACGGAAGCTCCATTCGTTAATTGGGGAGTATCAAATCTGTTCCCGATATTCCTCCAAGGCGCTCTAGACCAACAAAAAAATTGAAACTGATTTAGCAAGTTTTTAATTAAGTTTTCCGTTGTCTGAAGTTTCTTAAATTCACGTCCAAATGACCTGAGAAAACTGTTTTCGGAGATGTTGTTTCCAATAATCAACGAACGGGCATCTTCGCTTCTTCACTGCATGACGTCATTTTGTCTTTAAAGAAAAAAGTTCACCTGTTGTCATTTATAAAATTTCTTGAACTATAGAAATATCGATAAAAAACATTGGGAAATTTATGTCTTAATTTAGTTTTGCTATTGGGAAAAAATAGAAACGTAAAAGTAGTATAAGGCACTAAAACTGTGATAAAAATTATACTTTCACAATTAAAAGTAAAATAAAATGCTAGTTAATAAAAACACTATTAGTGGAGCTATAAGTACAACTCAACGATAGTTTCGAGAAGTTAGATAGTATACATGAAAATACTTATTGTACGAAAAAATAACATGTACGAACATATATAAAATTAATACTTAAAAAGTTAATTAGTTTGTTTATTTAACTAATTTTCATTTCTTTGTCGTGTTTTCTTTTTCTTTTCCTTTTCTTTTCTTTCTTTCTTTCTTTTTGAAAAAACAATCGGTGAGGTCACTTCCTGGTTAAATTGTTATTTTCATTATTTACATAACTAACAGTGACGATTTTTAGTTGACTTTTAGTGATGCATTATAAATGCATTACTACTAGTATCATTACATTTCTTCTTATTATTGTTATTATTATCATTATATTATTACTATTATGCATATAAATAAAACGCTTTTGTGTGCACTAAAGTTTTATTTGCATGCAAAAATAGCTTCAACATATCGGTAAGTTTCACACAAGCAAAAGATACGGATAAATAAAAGCTCTGTTATTCTTATTATTATTTCTAAAATTTAATTACTGGATTTTCTTATGATAAAAAGTAAAGAGATGAAATTTAAAATAAAATAAGTCTTTCTTTTTTTTGTTAAAAATGTATTTACTTTAATTAAAATAATTTTTCCTTAGCTAAAGATAATATTGTCTTTTATCCACGCTTGTTACTTTTCAACATACATTAACACTGCATATCATGTGTCATATTAAAATTTTAATTATCGAATCATTAAAAAATAGTATATGTCTACTATAATTTAATTTGTAATAACAAGAAAAAGGCATATTAAGTATATAAAATAATTATTCCCTGTTCAATATCATTGAATAAAATAAAAATATTTAAAAATTAAAAAAAATAAAAAATAATCAATTATAGTATCGTAATCGATGCAAAATAATTCTAAGTAATTTTATTTTAACTCGTTTAAAATATTTTTAATATAGTAAATAATATTTGCAAATAGTTACTCATGTTTAAAGAACAAAAATACATTTTAAGTAAGAAATATATTTTTTTAGTTAAATTTAACTATATGTATAAAACCTGGATGTAAAGCAATGAGTATCAGAGGAAAAGAGTTATTATTATTTTTATAGTAATGTGTGAGCTTATATATGCACATTTATATCGTCTAAGAAACTGCAAGGAGCTTTAAAAACCGCACAAGCAATTGTTCTCTAGATACCATAGTCGACACACGTTCACAAAAAGAATTAAAAAAGTTATTTGAATAATTTTTAATTTAGATAATTTATGTTATAAGCAAATCACAAATATTTGAAATTTAAAGGCTTATGATAGCATGTCAGAAAATTTATCGTCAATAAATGTATACAATGAGTACACATAAAAATCAGTTAGAAATACACATTATACATAGTGTCTTCATTGAAGGAAATAAACGCTTCAATTTAACGTACAACTATTCTTTAATACAATACTTTCACGTAAACTTTTAGAATTATACCAGTCATCATTGTAATTCTGGTGTTATTGATAATTAAATAGATAAGTCTGTTATGCAAGTAAAATATCACACAATGATGAATTCATATATTTGCTATATACTCATTATATTATGTAAAATAAAATAAATATATTTTACAAAAAAAAAAAAAGATGTTTACCTAAACCGTTGATTTCGCATTGCTTTCCAAGATACATTCTGTCACACCTGCGCAAATAAGAAAATTAATATTGCAAAAGGAACCCAATCAAGTATCTAATATAAAAGAGAAATGCATAGAAGTATTTTGAAGAAGAATGAGAGACGAAAGAAACTTTGCATAACATAAAGAGCGTAAAGTATTCTTTCACTAATCTATTTCATTCACTAGCAAGCGTGGACTCCTAAATGATTTACAAGACAGTATGCAGCTTTAGGGGACAACTGGAGAGAGTTGAAGCCTAGTCTAAGTGAGAGTTGTCTAAAGCCATAAATAATGTGTAGCTAAGTCATTTAAACTGGCAACACTCATAAAATATTACTAGAATCATCTGAAGATTCTTCTGATGAAACAGATGAAATTTCATGGAATTATTTCCTCTGGTGTAAGTGACTTAGCACAGTTTCGAGGAAAAAGGAAATTTCTCATTTTTCAGGAAAATCTGAAAAGAAAATTTCACTTTCAGCATATGAAATCTAATTTCTAAGAAAACAAGGAATGACTTCCAATCAATTTATTTATCGCGAAAAATGCGGATGCAACATTGCTGACACCAAAGAATTGTAAAAAAAAAAATATTGGAAACAGCCATGTTTCGTAAAAATCCATTTTTTAACATCTTTGTTTGTTTTTTCAATTAACTATTTGATGATCAATTTGAGTTATAAAAATATGGAGTTTTTTCTTTTCATGTGTTTTTCAGGCTTTCTTACTCTTTTACGTACTCAACCATATCTTTGTCTAATAACTAATTTGAAACATTTACATGTATCTGTGTTTCGAGGATCAAGTCTACTTAGGCAAAAAATCAAATTTCTCTAAAATGAGATAGACTTAATCATTTATTTCACCTGACAGTAAAAAAAAAAGTTATATTGCTTATTATGGTTTCCTGAAGGCAAGAAAATCACGCAGTAAAGAAGAGAATTTACTTTTAATAAAAACCGACATCAGATAAAAAATTCATTTTTTTTTCGAAATAAAAACTATTAAAATTGATCATGCCTCTTGAGTCTATCTTAAAATAATAAAATTTGAAAGTTTATATTTCCAAGATTTTCAACATTTCAAAATATGTACATACCTGCAGAATTTGTTATCGTCTTCTGTCATAATACAAACTCCACGGTTGTTGCAATAATCACAATCTTTAATTTCGCCTGAAATGATCTCCATATTAAAATTTTTTCTTGAAAAATTTATAATATGTATAATAACACAAAAGATTATAGAAATATTTTTGTATTTAAAAAATAATAATTTTTTGCAGCAAAAACATATTATTAATTCCACACACTTTTTCTTTCATCTAGCGCTATTTTAGCATAAAAATTTTGTTGAATCAACAAAATTTCGCTTTTTTTAAACAAACTACATTCGATTAGATTAAATACTTCGTTTATTCAAGTGAATTAATTGTTTAATTAGCTAGAAGGAATCTAAATATTTTTAGTATTTCTAAAGCTCCAACGTTGGGTATAGGTAGCTCAACAGGCAAACACAGCTCACTTCTGATATATCAAAAATCTCTTCTCAATAAGTTAAATTATTTTATAAGTTAAATTATTAGTTAGAACCTCATACCTATTAATTTAATACGTTCCAATATAATTCACATCATTTTGGACGTACAAAAATTCAAATTGCTATTTTTTTAATACTAGATGCATTCATCTTACCAAAAGTGTTGCAGTGTTAAGTTTTTATTAACACTTTCCAAAGTATGATTTGAATGCTTTAATAGGACTCTTTTTTTAATCGCTAAAATTTCGGTGCTCCGATTCTGAGGGAAATATCCATTTTGAGCACCCTTGAATCCATTTCGATCCATTCCAGCTTTACGTGCACATGTATGTACGTATCAAGCATAACTCAAATAGCTGAAAAACAATTAGCCTTAGACTGTTCAGAATTTTATATCTTTTTGTGCACCTTTCTTTTCCATTGCAATTGATTGTGAGGTTAATTTATAGGGTCACTCAAAAGACTTTCAATATACTGAATTCTACAGGCAGTTATTTGTTTAAATTACAATACAGGGTTGTTCATCTATTTCAAAGAAAATAAAATTAATATACAGAGTGTCCCAAAAAGGTGGTAACACGATTTAACTCTTTATCTATTGGAGATAAATGAGCAATGTAAATTGAAAAAAATTGAAAATAAGGTAGGAAAAAAAGACTACGTTAAGAAAACATTAATCTTATTTATTTTCGGAAAATTACACTTTTTAAATTTGTATAGACCACCGTCCAGTTTAAAAAATAATAATAATAATAATAATAACTCCCAACTATTAAAATGTTCTTCCATGACTAATAAGGTGATTTACAAAATTTGAAGAAATATAAAAATAAATATATGCTGACTTAAACCACTTTTCAGTGGCTCTCGAAAGAAAACCGAATCACGTCTGATGATCATGTTTCTGGGGTCGTACAGGAATTACTAAAGCAAATAATTTTTTGCTCTCTAGAAATAAACGTTTACATTCAAATTCATTTATAGCCTCTAACCATCTCTGTTATAAGATATCTTTGAGACGTTTAATGGTGAAAAGCTGGAAATTTGGACATCACCTCATTAGTGAATGGGGCGCATTTTACAAATTGAGAATTTTTCTGTACGGGAGTCATATGCAAATTTTAAAAGAGTACCTTTTTGAAAATCTACTAGAGGAATTTTTTTATTTAGTTCCTTTTTCTACCTTATTTTGAACATTCTTTAAATTTGCATTGTCCACTGATAGATACTAGGGATGGACGCGAGAGGATTTTTGTGAGACGAGACAGAGATTTACAGCTTTTTGCGCAACCATTTTTAACATTACGATATAGGGATTTTGCGAGACGAGACAAAGCTTTTAGGCTGTTTTGCGAGACGCGAGACGAGAATTTTCCGTCTCGCGTCCAGATACAGAATTAAGGCGTGTGCCTTTTTGGGACACTCTTGTATATTAGTGAAGCTTAAACAACAATACACATTATTGAAAATAGTATCTGTAACATTTATAAATCTTTCATAAGAACAAACGAAAAAAACTTTCATAGATTTACGTTCTTTAAGACGTTCGCAAATTAATGTCTAGTGGCAGTCATGTCATTAAAATAACGTGCCATAAGAAGAAAATTCAATACAAGTATAAGGAATTTAAAAACGCGACAAGAAATACTATTTTAAAAATTTCGATAAGTAACGACGGCTTTTTTGGAATCTTTTTATAAGAAATTTGAGCTCCTAAAAGAAAAGGTAGGTGATATAACGAATATAAATTTCTAGACTAGCAGTCTTATTGGGCAATCAAGATCTTTTATTTTGGGACAAAATCCACAGGTTTCTGCCCATTTTAGTAATTGAGGTTCTTTTACGTAAGATATTGATACTTTGGAGTTGATATAAAACAACATTAAAGATCCCATACTATTATTAGTAGTATAAATGGGAACACGCTTAGCAAGAAAGAAATACTAGTCAAATTTTGAAAATACTCAAATAGTTTTTCAGTTATTTCCAGGTAAATAGAGTTTTCATATCTTTAAATGAATAATACTAGGATAGACCGAACTTTAGAATTAGAAATATTATTAGATCCAATTATTGCAGTTAGCAATATTTTCTCTTGTAAAACATTATTACGAGCATGATAAGAAATTTTAATTTTAAAAGATGTGATCGGCTGCTGCCATTAATTCACGTTTTTGTAAGCACTGAATGTGGTTGCAGCTGACTTTGTTTCTCAAGTTAGTTTCCAGAAGGTATGATAGGACATTGTTTCAAATAAACATTGGACGAAAAAAGAATTTACCATTATTCTAAAATTATAACACAAGAAACAATCATATAGAGGTTATTTACCTAACACTGATATATTGTTGTGTGTGCGTTCTCACACAATATTCTTTAAAGGAAAATTCTTCATTTTAAAAAAAAGGCTCATTATAGAATTAATATTTGACAAAAAAAATTTCTAATTTTGTGGTACAAAATGCTTTTAAGTGATTTTTTTTTTTACCTGAGCAGATTCTTCCTGGAAGCAGCGGTTCAAGGTCTTGGTAACCTTCTTTGCATTGGCACGTGTATGTTCCTGGAAGGTTGATACACTGGGCACTTCGAGAACAATCATTGTAGCTATCGTCATAACATTCGTCGAAATCTGTTGTCGTAAAGATGGGTAGAATTCAATTAATATTTAAACTAATTCGATATAAATGATTTACTTAATTTTCAATAAATGAAGATCTTAATTCTATTAAACATTCATTACGCAGTGTGTTCTAAAAGCTCCCGTACTCCGACTTAACAAACTCGGTGTCCGTGATTTTCTTATTATTAAATTTTATCGTCTGCTTATCGTTGCATCATTTCATAAGCTTTTATTGTTTGATTCTTTTCCCGCACAAGTTGTGCGAGAATAAAGGTCTCTGCTATTTCGTTCGTCATTGTGAAACGAATTTACCACGTGATCAGAGAATTGTGCTTTTGAGCGCGATAGAAAGATGTTTAGCTAAATAAATATCAAAATTATATCCATCTGTCTTCAGTGCTGTTATTTTTAGGTCACGCTGCACATGTTATATTTTTCATTTTAAAAATTCTTAAAAATTCCTAAATTCTGCGGATTTCTTCTTCCCAATAGTTGCGTATGTACAAGTCATAACATCGAATTCTTTAAAATAAGCAGATTAATTAATAACGTATAATCGTTCAGCTGTAGTTGTTCTTATGAGTAGCATCCATTTAATTTAATCATAACAGGTACATGCTCTTGAAAAGTAGTTTGCCATTCGAATTTGGACTTGAACACCAAGACGCAAGTATAAAAAAAAGTTATATGTACTTCACTTAGTTAAAACATGTTTCATTTATTTTTGACACCGCCGATAAGTTTGTATTGTGTTCATAGCGTGTCGCTGGCAAGCTGCGATATCGGGTTCGATTCCAATCCAAATGTCTTGGATATCCTTCCGTCCTTCCGTTCATATTGAATAACAATGTACCCTTCCTTAATTGACTGCCTCTAATAAAATAGCCAACAAATTTGGTATTGGTAGTTAACAATGCCTAACGACATTAATCCTGCTCCCATACAATGAAAATAAATAGTGGATCTTGGCGTCGTGACCACTTTAGTAAAGAGTGCGTGTGTTAATAGAGACCACTTTCATAAAGTTCCACCTCATAGCCACCACACTTTGCCATCTTTTTAAAGTGACCACCTTTATAAAGTAATCAGTTTTGTTATTCATCAGTGTGCTCACCTTACACAGGTTAAACTGTGAATAAATTTAAATTCGCTTTTAGGTACTTACGTATTATCCCGGCGGTCATTCCTGCCCAACTATTTTTTCGTCATATATGCTGGAAAACTGTTGACAATCGTATTCCGAACCATCAATAATTTCATGTGTCCGTCAATTTTGTTGACGAAGCATCGCACGTCTTGGCGTACGTACCGTCATTTATTTCGCACAAAAGCCAATAGAATAATATTTCACTAAAGTATACAAATGATATTAAAACGTCAACAGCAGACTTTTATGTGTAGAAATTGTTTTCGAATCCTAAAGTTTTTATATTAAAAGCATATGATTTTACTTTTTTTTCATTTTTGTAATTTAGGATATTCTGCAAATTCTTACAGAAAATAAAAATGATAAAGCTAACTGTTAATTTGCTAGAGAACCGCAGTCAGTCAGGTAACCTTTTTTTTTTTCAAAAGTCCATATGCACATGAACTGATTACTTTTGAAAATCGAAACAAAAAAAAAATTATATTAATTTCTTTAATAGAAGAATGCTTTAAAGAAATTCATGTTATACGTACCTTGCACATCTTCTACTCTTTGAATTATGGGACTTACAGAGGCATTAGCTAAACTGACTTCTGAAGACGCAGCTTCTAAAGAGTGTGCTAATTCTTCTTTCAAATATTCTTCATTCGCCGGTTTTTCACCGCTCAGCTGTACAGTCAAATTCACTAGTACGCCTTCCTGCCGTAATCCACTGTCTCGCGTTACACTCAGTACATTAGTGCTGACAAAGTCATCTCCTACACCAGATGTTTTGTAGGCATCATCGACCTGTTATAAAATAATTTCTTATTTTAAGTAATTAATCGTATTTTTATTTGTTATAAAATGTCAACAAGATAAAATGTAAAATTGAATATACTCTAAACCAAAAGTTCTGCATAAAGAAATTACAAGCGTATAAAAAAAACGAGGTTTGTATGAAGTTAATAAGAATTTTCATGAAACGAAAAACATATTTTCCTAACTAGAATCTAAGTAGATATTTCGAAGAGGTGAAATGGGCATAGTATTATTTAACGCTGCTTTAATTAATAGTCAACAACATTTTCCCTAAATTTTACCTAATAGTCAACATTTTGGGCGTGTATGACTCCCAAAATACAGTACTGCAGCTGCTTTTGGTCTTTAAATTTTATCTTTAAGGGTATGAACGATTGTGGGCCACATATTTTCGCACTTCTAAATACATGTTCCAAAATGATGGAAATTTTCTAAAAGGCCTTCTTCTGTGCTTTAAATAAAATTGAGGGTGAAGGTGGGGGGGGAATTTACTCCAAAAAAGTTGCTATTCTTTTTAGGAACAATAGCGTAAATCTCATGTAGAAGAATGAAATTTAACACTGACATTCGTATTCTGCTCTAATTAAGGTTTAAGATATATAAATTTCGAAATTACACTCATGAAGAGAGTGGGTGGTAAATGCCTGTAGTACGTTCCCAGTATATTTCAGAAGAAGCTTCAAGTAGAAATCTAAAATTTAGTACGACGACTTCTGTTATGCATTTAGATAAAGAATTTTAATTAAAAACTCAAGGCATGGTTTTCTTCGTAGTATATCTCAGAGCATTCCAGTACAAAACGGTAGTTTTTCAAGAGCAAACCTTTTGTATTTCAATTTCAGAATACCAAACATGTTTTCGAAATTCAACTGAGAGGAAAAGACCATGCTGAAGATTAAGACATTTTGAAACTTGGCAAATGAAACAAATACTTCGAAAAGAATAGTTTGACTTGAACTTTTCATTTGAGAAAACAGTAAATATGTATAATGTTACTAAATTAAAAAACTAATAGTTTAAAAAGTAGCTTATAGCTTAGTATCTTACAGCTTTTCTTGCTGTTGTCGTAAGATTTTTATATTCCGGAGAAAGATGGTTACTAAGATCTGGACTGTACTTGACTTCATTTTCTCCCATCTTAAGAACTCGAACCAGTACAACAAATGATTTGACATCTGAAAATAATGTTTTATTAGAAAAAGAATAGTGGAAATATAAAGTTATCCATGGTAAAAAAAACAGCGTGATTTATAAGTAATTTCAAAAATATAATAATCTGTAAAAAGTTATCGAAATCGGTATATAGAAAAATTGGTAAAACAAGGCAGGTTTAGTTACCTTTACATTCTTCAGATCCGTTTTTCTTGAAAAATCCTGGTCTGCATTGGCATGACCAAGATTTATCTGGATTCTGTTTGCACACTTCCTTGTTTTTCAAGTTGCATTCTCTTGGGCATCCATCAACTATTGGCACTAATGTCTTTCCTGGCTTTCTGAATGTAGTCTTTCGTGTAGTGACTGGACGTTGAGGCGGTTTTTTCGTGGTGGTTGTGGGTGGTTTAGTTGGGAACAGTTTCAATGGTGGCCCTGTACGTAGTGGCTTAGGAGTGGTTGGGTCTGTTGGTCTGTTTCCAGATTTAAATAGCTGTATTGGTTTCTTTGGTGTTGTGCGTTCAGTTGTTACTCTTGGTCGCTCATTAGGCTGCACACCGATGCCTTGAAGGAATAAACATTAATGTAATTTTATTTACATTTTGTAGTAATACTGACCTATATATTAAAGCAAATGGAATAGTATTTTTGGTGGAATTTGTAAGTTACTTCAAGTTATTTATAAGTTTTATGAACGGAACTTGTACAAAAAATGTATTCTAGGTATTCTAATATTTTCAAAATAATAGTAACTTTTAATTTTATTAATTTATAGTTCGTTCTATCAACATAAAAATTTAGAGGTTTAATATGCGTTAGGATTACAAAAGTAAATATAATTGCATTGCGAAGAAGAACAATCTATTTAAATTAAACTATACTTCCTTCTTAATTTTATCCTTCAAATTAATAGATAGGTTAGAAGTCATACGAAATAAGAAAAATCTATGTGTCAAAATATTTTCATGCTGTTTTCTGGAATCGTTAATTTTAGCTAACCTTTAGTGTACAATAAACATTCAAGATATTTCTCTTTTCGGGTTAACATGAGTTTAAAAATGGTTAATTATTTTTTCGAGAGTACATTTTAAAAAAACTAGAAAAATGAAAAAACAAATAGAAAAAAGAACAAAAAACATTTTATCTTCATGGTAATTAGAAAAGGGAAATACTTTCATGTGAGTATAACAGATATAGAAGTTATGTTTGTAATTTTTCATTCTAATTACGTACAATTCACGCTTCTGTTACTACTCTGCTAATTTGCAATTAACAGTCGCATACTGCTCATTTACTAAAAAATTTAATTCATGTAAAATAATGATTCATATATGTCATGCATAAGTTAATAAAAAAAAAGAATGTTAAATAAAAAACTACAATAAGAAAAAGCTTGTACTTTTTTTATCCTATGTGAAAAGGCAATATATAAATGTCGAAACGATATAATAAATATTAAAAAAAACTTTTATAACATTTATCTGAACTGAAATTTATCTATTTTCACATGCTTAAATGTTAATCTTATTTTCTAAGTAAAGGTGATTAAACATAAAATAATTAAGTGAAGTTGTAATTTCATTGTAATATTTTTCACTTACCTCCTAGTTTTACAGTGCCCGTTGCTTCTGTTGTTGACGGTTTGGTCGGCTGAATTGCATTGGTAGGTATAACCAAAGTTCTGACGACTGTTGTAGCAATAGAATTGAAAATCAATGTAGTTGTTGTAACTGTCGTAGTGGATTCAGAAGGCTGCATTGTAGGTATAACCTGCACGGCTTCTGTTGGTTCAGGTTGCGTTCCTAAAATCGTTCTGTCACCAATAATGGTAGAAACAAATGTTCTAGGTGGTATGGTGGTTGTAAATACAGATGTAACTGTAACAGGAGTGTCTTCAGTTTGGTAAACACTACTTGTTGTAAGAGTCAAAGTCAAAGTCACGCTTTCAACACTTGTAACATATCTTGTTCCAGGATTCTGCTGTTGGTTATCACCTGGAACCGGGAAGAAGATTGTTGTTTCGCCTGAAGATGTTGATGTAAGTGTTGATTTCGGTGTAGTGCTAGAGCTTGTACTAGTTTCAGTTAGTATTGGGAAGGTTCCAAATATTGTTGTAGCTCCGGTAATATTGACTTTGTTTGAACCTGGAACATAGAAATCTTTCGGCGAGTCAAAGAAAATCGTTTCATAACCAACGACAGAAGATGTGCTTCCAGAGCCTTGTATGAGTTGTGTGGTAGCTTGTGGAGGTTGCCTTGCATCGGGGAATCCAAAGAATATTGTCTCAAGTCCGGTAATTAACGATGTAGTTTCTGCGTTATTTATAATAGGTGTTGCTTTTCGTTGGCTGTTTTCATGACTGATTTCACTGCCATGTAATAATTTAGTATCGAATGAATTATGGAATCTACCATCAATTTCTGAGATCATTACTGTAGCCGGAATTTCTGGCCTAACACTTGTTGGTTGAAGGAATATTGTGTTAGATCCAAACACAATACTAGTAAGTGTGCCAGAGTCTAGGTCAAATGAACTGACAGAGTCTATCTTTCTGTTATTTGGATCAAATTGATCACTTACTATTGGTGTGAAACCAGATAACATTGTACTCGGTTGTAACATTGGTACGTCTACATTAGCTTCAGAAATACCTGATGAAACTTTTGTACTTCGAGCAATTGCACCTATCGGTATGAAAACTGGATCTTCTGCACTACTTACAGTAATTCCTCCACTAGGTAGCATTACGGAAGTATCACTTGAACTTTGTGACGATTTCGATGTACTGTTCTTTCCGGCTCGATTTCCGTTTGCTGCAAACAAATTAACAATATCTTTTATTGTCTCTCCCAGATTTCCAACTAAGTTTGTATTTGTAAGAACATCTGAGAGGTCAATCACAGCTCCTGGTTTTATTCCTACAGTTTGAGTAGAACCAGACTGATACGACGTTGTAGGACGGATAGCCATATGGTGAGTAGCCACGTTATTATCTGTCAACCGAGTAGTTGCCAAATCTGATGCTGCAGAATCTCGGGCTGAAGAAGGCGTGGATGATTCATGTGGGAAGAAAGTTGTATCTCCAAATAAAACAGAAGATGGTTCAGTTACTATATTTTCTGAAGAGGCTAAATCTGGTAAGGAAGGTGTTACATAGTCAGAAAACAAATCTGTTGAAAGAACTGGTGAATCTCCGATTGAAGATGGAACAATAAAGTCAGTGAAGAGAATATGTGTGGCTCCGTTAGCATCAGTAGACGGTATACCTGTTAGAATAGATGGAGTTTCGTTATCACTTTCCACTTTAGTACTAACGCCTATTATTTTTATATTTTCATCAGAAGTATCCTTATTTGCTGTAGATTTGGAAGACTCTGAAGCGAAAGTTGGTGAGGTTACACTAGGACTTGGAGAAGACTCTGTTCTAATTTCAAATGAATTAGAATAATTTGGTCTAGAGAAAGTAGGTGGAAGGGAAGTTGTGTGACGGGATCCACTATCTGTTGGTGTAGATTCAATTGTTACATACTGTGTTACAATAGTTTCGCTGTCACTTATTATAGTTTCTGTTCCTCTAAAGAGCGTAGTATAATATGTGTAAGTAGTATAGAATGTAAGTATTTCACTTGCTGGCGTCATCAACGAATTTATAGATTCTCTTGTTTTACTGTTTTCTGTTGATACATCTGTTTGAGAAGTGAAAATTCCCATATTATCTGTTTTAGTTGCTCCTGGTGCTGGAGCTGGTACAAAAAGAGTGATGTATGAAGTTGCTATTTCTTCTCGACTGGATAATATTGTGCTCGAATCTGTAAATAATGTCGTGAAGTAAGTTAGTGTTGTATACTGAGTGCGAATAGAAGGAACCAAGTCTTGGAATACAGGTTGCTCAACGCTTGAAGATGAGCCTGAAATTACAGATGTTGGCTGAATTCTTGAGGGTTCTATTAAAGGCGTTGTTGTTGGTGCTTGAAGCTGTTTAACAAGTTCAGTAATGACACTTGGGGCAACTTCTGTAATAGACGATAATATAGACTCTGAGCCACTGAACAGAGTAATGTAATGTGTATTAGTTGCCTGTATAGTTCTTGTTGTATAAGATTCTTTTGGTGGTAATTTTGAAGATTCAATACGATTATCCAATGTCAAAGTCAGGATGTCGGTTTCAATTTCTTCTAATGGAGACACTACAGATTCAGTTCCTCTAAACAGAGTAACGTAGTTTGTACGAGTTCTATAAA
This sequence comes from Cheiracanthium punctorium, assembly GCA_038373885.1. Classification (NCBI taxonomy): domain Eukaryota; kingdom Metazoa; phylum Arthropoda; class Arachnida; order Araneae; family Cheiracanthiidae; genus Cheiracanthium; species Cheiracanthium punctorium. Next base: position 195,822 of record JAWZYV010014839.1, on the reverse strand, counting down.
CGGAACTAGTTGTTGTGGATGGCTGAATTGTTTCTTTTACTTCTGAAGGCATTTCAGGCATTATAGTTTTCGTTATCGTATAAGTCTCAGTAGAACTTATGACCGATGACTGAAGTTCTTCTATTGGAGTGACTATTGTGCCAGTTCCGTTGAATAATGTTGCGTAGAAGGTATGAGTTGTATAAACAGTTTTGCTAACAAGATTTTCGCTTGTTTCTATTACTGTTATTGGTTCTGCTGCTGACGCAGTCCTTGTAATAGTATGTGTAACAGGTACTGAATAAACATTTGTAATAACTTGTTCAGAAGTTGATATTGAAGGTGTTCCACCGGAGAAGAATGTAGTAAAGAATGTAAAAGTAGTGTAGAAAGTACGAGGTTCGTATGTTGTTGTGATATCTTTGTTTGTCATGAAAAGAGCATCAGTAACAACTGTCGGGCTCAGTGTTAGTGTAGGTTGTGTAAGTACTTCCGTAGCTTCATTCTCACCATCACTTGCAACAATCAAGGTAACCCCATTTGACACCTTTGTCATCAGATTGAGTCTAGGTCCAACATTTAATTGATTATTTACTAACTGTGGTTTCAGCGTTTGTGGAGGTTGCCTTACTAAATCTGCAGATGAAGCTGTAATAGAAATATACATAGATTAAATATGAGATATTTAAAAAAAACATCTAAATATATCTAATATAGATATTCTATAAGACAAATTATGATATTTTAAAAATGTACCTGAGATTTCATCGCTGTAGTCTAATGTAGTTGTGGAAATGAATGATAAATCTGCATCAGGATCTGAAATTAATTAAAATTATTTAGTTTCAATTTTGCAGAAATTATCAAAACAAACTACTTGTCAGTATACAATTAAGCCATTTCTTACGCATTTTTCTTCAAGAAATATTAAAAAAGGTATAAGCCATATGAAAATGAATTAGATATTAGGAACGACGTTTTAAATAAATCAAATAAAGTAACTGTGGATAAAAGTTAGAAAAATCTATTTTGAAAACTTAGGAAAGCTAAAGTAAAATTTTAATTACAAGCAAACTTGTCCAGCACAAAACAAATTATCTAAACTTACCTAGCGTTTCTGTTGCAACTCTTGAGTTGGTTTCTTCCAGAGTAGTGTATGTTGCAACTCCATCAACCGTGTAAGGTACCGTGTAAGTTGTTGTAGTGAAATATGTCAGGACGACCGTCTTGCTTGGTTCAGGCTCGACGTCTGAAGTTACTAAGGACGACGATGTGACCAGGGCGTTCCTGTACGTTGTACTGAGCCCAAACACTACAGGAACAGAAGTCATGGTCGTGTAGGTCTCATATTCAGGCTCCTCAGATGGTTTAAGTCTTCGGCTCACTTTGACAGATACAGGACGTTTCGGCTGCCGGACGGAACCTCCAGTCGGGGATGCTGTTCTAGTAACAACGTAAAATCTTGGGCGAGTTCTGGTTGGTCTTATCTCGGCTGAGTTAGTTTTAGATGCGGAGACACTAGGAGAACGACGTATCGTTATCTTAAGCCTTTTTCGGCCAGGCAATGGTTGTCCTGTGACGGAATACAAAAATATTAGGATGGAAAACGTGACCTAACATAACTTCTAATTCAAACTTTTTTTTTTTTTTTTTTGGTCTGCTGAAATTGTAATTTTTAAAGTATTAGCAATACATTTATACTTTAAATCAAATCCCTCCTACGTAAGCTACTTAATGGCTAATTGATTATGTCCTTAAAAAAACGCCATAACATTCCAGGAATCAATTAAAATTGCGCAACACACAAATATGTGGATTTTTTAAGACAGAATAGAAGCAAGCTTCAAAATATACAGTACTTTTATATTAATAACACGAATATATAAAATATATTTGAATAATATACATTTTAATAGTTTTAGAAAAATTATGAGGTGTTTCAATTGGCCGATTCCATTGGTTCAACAGTTTAAACTCCTATTTAAAATAGTATATTCAATAGGATGTTCGATTAAGTCTTTTTTTAAACTTTCATACATATACATGTTCTACTAGTTATAGATATGTTTGGAGTGAGATAAATATTCCTAATTTCATACTATCATACCAAAAAATTAATTTTTGTCAAAAATAGCAGAAATCTAACTTTATTTTCTAAGACTTTATAAATATTGGATTAGGGGAAAGTTATTTCAATTTTTTCTTTTGGTATCAAATAGAAATTAATGTTAAAGACGATTTCGAGATTTTTTAGACGAAATTTAAAAAATGCAAGGTCTGCTCCAAAAGTAATGAGAAATTGTTTTCTGCGCATTTCTCTGGTACATCGCAAGGGAAAAACAGTGGCTCAGAAATTGTAATTGGAATGTGAGTGGCGCATCCTAATGATCGCGCAGCTTTTAATTATAAAGTTTGTGATCTTTCCCTTTTATGATACAATTTTGGACTATTATTAAAAAAAATCTAGAGTATTTTTTTATAATTTGCATTTTATATCACTCAACATTTATTTTTTCATTCAAGCTACTAATCCTAGTGATATAGATATAATTGAAGGACAAACCTTTTTCCAAATATAATTTTGAAGTTCAGATAATATTAAAAAGGGGAAAATTTCGTTATTTTTACAGAAATGTATTTAGTTGTATGAAATATGAATTTTTTTTTTCGTTAAAAATATTGTGGCATAGTAGAAGTTTACAAGTTATTTCAAAAACACTGAGCTAGGGTTTTATTCCTTAAGGACACGTGGAACATGAAATGGCTCAAATTTTCGAATTTTCAATCATCGGCCTAAAACACTGCGCAGATTTAACTTACCCGGTAATAATCACTTTTGGAAAAGCATTGAAGTGTCCGTCTAATTTCTTAACCAAGTTTCATATACAATAGGCTCGTCTCCAAAGTGTTCATCCATGAAATAAGATAGAATTTTTAAACTATCCATTTTCGTTCCCCCCTGTTTTCGGGGAAAAATACACTAGTTTCTGCACTTTTATCCAAAGTGATTATTAACAGCTACATGAAGACGACGTTGCCGACCCCACATTGCTATGTGATTCTGATTCCTTATTATATGCCCTATCACCCCTTAAAGTTTTGCCCAAAAGTTTAGATTCACCCTGTATAATTTGTGTCGCTTTAGAATATATAAACACTCAAAATGTGGCTTTTAAAATGTAAACATGCGTGGTTTGGCTAGAATAAAGCTTTCGCTTTCAGCCTTTTTCTCAATATGTCCTTTTTCATGCGTTGGCAACACTCTTTTTCTAAAAATCTGTTTCACGTAAACAGTTGAAGCTTAAGTTTTTGTCTAGCTCGTTTCTTTAAAAATACTTAACATCAAAAATCTGAGTGAAACATTTTTGAAAATAATGACTTTTTGGTTTGTTTAATTTATAGGATTTTTAAAGTTTTTAGTAAAATATTTTTAATTTCATTTCTTTTCAGCCAAAATGAAAATCGCTTCTTATTTTTTCAGACAGTATGTTTTCTAATACAGTACCATATTTTAAGATGATAAACTCATTAGTTTTTTTTTAAAGTTTACCAAACTGGCATACTGTGCAAAAATATTCGTTCTTATTAATTAGTTTTTAAAAATTAATTCATGAATCACATTAATCTTTCTTATTTTATATGTGGTCTGAAATGTTTTTCTAAACTGTGTATACAAATTTTCATTTATATCTCTATTTTTAAATAAAATACATGATGTTAAATCTTTGGCTCTTTTCACTCGTCGAGATGTTCCATGCGTCCTTAAACATTCATCATAGACATATAGAATAAATAATAAAAATAGCACAGAATTTTATGGTATCTATTAAAATTTTCAGGAGATTAATCTAAATGGATTCAAAATTTAAAATTTTAAACTTCCCCGTATATAAAATTTCTAGTTAATAAAAAGTGCCCCTTGTACTAATTAGGTGATGTATAAAATTTTAAAACCTTTCATCGTAAAAAGGATTAGAGATATGAAAATAAACATTTGTTGACTTAAACGACTTTCCAATGTCTCTCAAAAAAAAAAAAAAAAAAAAAAATCAAAAGATTGTGTTTTAGGAGCTGTACACAAACTACGAACGAAAACAATGAATAAGACATAGTTTTGTTCTTATTGGCACTGTACAGTCCCTCACCAGCTTTGTTTAAGCATGTATATGGGCCTTTTTTATGATGAAAGAATGAAATTTTGTACATCAAATCATTAATGTATGAAACACATTTTACTAGCTCAGACTATTTTTTTTCCTGTAAAAAAAATTTAATTATATATTAATTTAGATTTAATCTCCTGAAGATTTTAGCTGATACTATAAGATTCTGTACCATTTTTACGTAGCTTTTTACTTTATTGTAGTACATGTTTATGATCAATACTTAAGAAACAAAAGCCTAGGTCAATGTTTTTGAGGTATCCTGTATATCTCTGAACAACTATAATCAAACGTAATTTAATTTTTATAAGTGTAATTTATTCCAAAAAATATTTTAAGCACTAAGAAAAGTGTAACTTACTTTTATTTTCTTCTTCCTCGGTGAATTTGGTCTCTTCTGTAGTGTACTCGTCGCTTCCATCATCTTCTTCAGTTACATCGCTATCATCATCATCATCAAAATCGTTCTCTGGAACAGTTCTGCTGGGATCAAACCTGATAGAATAAGAGCTTAAATCCAATTCTGACGAAAGAAGGCCTGGACTTTCTGAGGAAACAACTCTAGAAGAAACTGGACGGACTCGCACTCTAACTCCTGGTCTCGGAGCAAAAACCCCACTTCTTAAGGTGCCTGGCCTCTGTAAAACTGTACTGGCTATTCTCAATGGGCCTCTTATAGACTGCGTTCTAATGATGCGATTGTTAGATGGAATCTCTGGAGTAGCTTCTTTGTTCGAGGAAGACCTCTGAGACCCTGCGTAGATTTCGTTCGCGGATGAAAATGAAGGCTGAATGGGTACAGTTTGAGGATAGGTTTGCTGATCTTGGACTTCAGCGTCATCTGGGTCTAGGTAATTGTTTAATACTGCATTTGTTTCAGAAGGTAAAACTTCGACAAGTGTCGGCGTCATACTTCCTCTGTCGATAACTGCATTTTTTAAACCATCGAATTGTACAACCGTTTTCAATTCAAGATTTACTTCAGTGGTCGTTCCTCCGGCTGTTCGTAGTCCAAGATTTACTATTTGCTTGTTCGGTTTTAAGGTGAGAAATCCAGAACTGTCAATCGTACTTGCAAAATCTTGAGATATAAATGGCTCTGTTTGCGCGTCTATACTAGATACTGTCTCCGATCTCTGTGAATGGGAGCTTTTGTCTCCATCTCGCAAAGTGTAAAAATAAGTAAACAACGTATAGTATGTTTTGGGTAACGAAGCAACATCTGTTATTGGTATTGTTCGGTAGTTTGTTTCTGTGGGAACAATGTCATTATTCGCTCGATCTTCTGGTGATTTAGAAGGCCGTCCGTAGTATACATCACTGTTATACAATTGGATGCGAGAAGCGAGATTAACTATAGTTGTTGTAGCTCCCTGAGCTCTAGATCCTAATGGTACAGCAGTCTGAGCTCCGTTGGGTTGTGTGAAACCACCTCTTGTGCGTATTAATCCAACTATTCTTGGATTGACAGTTTCAGTTGCAATATTAGACACTACAGCTTCTCTTGTAGAATAAGCTGTGGATGGTCCATTCAAGAAGGTTGTCATGTACGTAAAAGTAGTATAATAAGTCAGTGGTAAAGGTTCAGAGTATTCTACGTTATTGGAATCCGGAATCGTCTGCTTTTCATTTCCATTCGGTTCATTAGAATCACGAATAATTGCACTATTAGTTAAAATAACAGGTCCTCTTGCTCTAACGATTGATTCCTTTTCATCAGGTAAAGTATTGATTATAGGTTTTCTATTTAAAAGCTCTCTTCCAGATTGTGGCCTGGATTGTTGAGTGTTAGTATTGACTGGTCTTCTAAGCCTTATAACTCTGCGGGGTGACGCAGTTGAAGATTGTGGTCGATTAACTTGATTCCGTGTTCCTTCTTCTCCGAACTGATTAGAGACTGGAGGTCTATCATCTCTTGGAGGAGAGACATTTTGTCTAGTTGGACTGTAGCTCGGTAAATTTCTAAGTGCATCAAAGCCTTCGGCTTGAGAAGGCCTGTTATTTCTTATGGTCGGAAATGTTGCGGGATTTCTCCCAAAATTTGATGGGCCATCTTGTAACCTGTTTGGCCGATTAGATACGAAATTTGGTTGTAATCGGGGTGCAGAGAAAGAGCCTTCAAATTCTGCTGGCTGATTGGGCCTGTTTGGAGAAAAATATTGAATATTTCTCATATTTCCGTAGTTACCAACAGGTCCTTCTTGTGAGACGAGTGGACGATTAGCTACTGGTACGTTTCTTCGTAGTCCTACATTTTCATCCGGAAAACGCCCTGTTGTTAAAGGATTAAATTCTGTTCCAGGCTGAAAATTTCCATTTGCTGGAAAATTTTGGTTATTTCGTCTAAAATTAAATTCATCTTCACTTCCATCGAAAGGTAAATTTTGGGACGCGGATGGTTTTAATCTACGAACATATGCTCGTCTCGTAGGAACCATTCTTACTGATGGGATCGGTCTACTTAAGCCTTCTTCATTAAAGCCTGGACCTATTAAATGAAAAGTATCAGGGATGTAAGAAAAATTTTCCTCACTTGGCGAATTACTGTTCTGTGTGCCCGGAATGAAAATTAAATCTTCTAAACTACCATCATCTTTACTGAAAGAAGTTTCATCATATTCAAACTGTAACAGCTTTCTAATTTTAAATGATACAATTCTTCCATCAGTGTTATCTTTATTTTCATTAGCAATATCAGAAATATACAAATTATCAGTTTCCGTTTTGAGACTTTCTAAACTCTTCGATTTTTTAACTTCAGTGTTCAAAGTTTTTATGGTTTTATTTTCATCAATAACTGTTTTATCTAAATATTCAGTTGGTTTATTATTTAGTGGACCTTTCTCGTTTAAAGAAAAACTACTTTTTAATAAAGTATTTAACAATAAATCTTCTTTTTTGTAAGCGGCATTTAAACTTGGCTGTAAAGTTTCACTGAAACTACTCAACGTATGCTCTTCTAATTCATTTCTATGTGAAATGGTTGGGTCAATAAAAGATTCACTTACACTGCGCGCAAATCTTGTATGTCCGTTTAAAGCTAATGGAACAGTGATTTGTGTAACTATAGAGTAAACCTGTCCATTGTGTGCTGTGAAGCTCAATGTTAGTTCTGTTGTCACTGATGGTAAAATGAATACTGGCTGTGGAAAAATAAATGGTGGGATAGTTGGTTGTTGGGGTACTTTGAAAGTTGTGGTTTTAACTAAAGTTTCTTCACTGAGCGATGTACTAGTAAGGGTGGTAAAGATAGTTTTACCATTGAAAAATAAAGGGAGTATTGTAGTTGAAGTTATAGTTTGAGTAGAAACAAATGAATTTTCAGATAAAGATAAGGAGAAATCGCCCTTTTGAGGAGGAATAGGAGGAGCAAAGGGATTGGGGAAATAAGGATATTGTTGTTGAAAAGGTGCGGAAGTAGATTTTTCTTCCATTATAGTGTTCGTCTCTGTTGCTAAAGTTGTCATTTTTTGTTTTGCGACAACTGTGTCAGTTCTAGTCCCAAAACCAACTTTTATTGCTACCAATGACGTACTTTCTATCTCTGTAGTGGTTAATAAAACTTCAGTTATAACAGTAAACTGCTTATCAGCAGGCAAATTGGCATCAGGAAGGCCAGTGACAGCAGTCAATAAGGTTTTTGTAATCCCACCAATCGTCAGATAAGTGAGATCATCTGGTTGGATAGTACTTGTTGTAAAAGCTGTTGTTGTGATAGTTGCAAAAGAAGTTCGCAACCCTAAATGAACTGGGAGCGTTTTTACCGTCGTAAAAATGTCAGTCACTGTTATAGGTCCTGTTAATGTTGTATCCAACATTAAATTGTCTGTTTCGTTTATAGAAGAGGTAAGGTAAATTATGGTTGATGTAGTAGCAGTATTGGTAGCTTTTATTGTTCTCGGATCAAATTTAGGAGGTCTTTTTAAACCTCGAGAACGTCCAAAAACTGGAAGAGGCAATGCTTTTGGCTTATCGGATCTAACTTCATTGTCATCGTTATCAAAAACTGGTTTATAAGTATTGCCTTGTCTGTTTCTGAAATTACTGCTGGAACTACGATTTTTATTTCTGCGCTTAGTGCTTTCATTTAATTCTTGTAAATTATTTCCTTCATCGGAATCAAGCGATGTCAAATAACCAGAGGCAGATTTCAAGTTTAATTCAAATGTTGTAGTTAATGTAAAGCGCCTTTTTGTAGTAGTGCTTTCAATTGTACTTGTTGGCTTTATGTCATAATCATAGTCTTTAAAATTGGGTTTACGATTTCTGAAAGAGGAACTTTTGGATAACGAGTTGATTCTCAATCTTCGAGATGATGATGGGGCAATTAATTTATTAGAAGAAGATGTCATTGAAGATAATGAAGAATGAGTATTAAATTTCAGCATCTTAGATGGTCTTCGAAATCGAGAAGACGTTGTTACAGATGGCTTAATTTTCTCTCTTGTTATAGATTGGGGAACAGTTTCACTCGCATCGAAATCGTCTTCAATTTTTGGTAGATCAACCGTTTCTTTTTTTCCAAATTTTCGAGATCTAGATGGTAATATGTAAGTACTACTCTCAGCTGTTGATTTTACAACTGAAGATGTAGATTTCGATGGTAATAAAAATTTAGATCTTTGAGGTCTTGAGAGAAAATTTGGAGCTGTCTTGGACAGTGTGTTTGACAACCCTTTTGTAGGTGTTACTGAATTCCTGTTACTATTAGCTCTAAACCCTCTGGTACTGGACGAGCTCGAGTCTCGTTTAAACGTACTACTTGAATGAAATTTTCGTGTGCTGCTGGAAGAAGAGCCAAAGCGCTTGTTACTTCCAAACGTTGATCTAATTGCAGCTCTTTTCGATCTTTTAAGGTAAAACGATTTTGAATTAGAGCTTATTACTGACTTTGGTGTAAAAACTTTTCTTTTAGGATGCCCCCCAGAATACTTTTTATTCTTTACTTCTAATGTGTGTTTAAGTATTTTGGGTGATGAATACATTTTAGTCGTATTTTTTATAAATTCCATTGAGAGTTCACCAAATATAGATGAGGGTAACGGTGTTGTTAACGTAAGAGAACTATGTTGAGTTTCTTTCTGACTCTTAATGCTTTCTGTAAATGAACTACGAAGATATGGGGAAAAGGGATCATTTCTCTTTACTCTGTGATATGAAGTATCATGAGAAAGCGATAACCGCAAAGCTTCAGGAAGTAAAATTGGAAAAGGATTTGAAGACTGTTGATTAGGATTTTCAGATCCAGGTTCTTTTGAGTCATTCGGGTCTATTTGTAAGGAAGAAGATTGAGGATAAGTTTCTTCTACAGTGCTATTATTTGTGATTTCATACATTTTATCATTCAACTTCTCAAGATTTATTCCTTCTAAATTTCCACTTTCAATAGGAAATATAGTTATATCTTCTCCTAAAAATATGGTGCTAGGTTTGATCGCTGTGTCAGAAAAAATCGTCAATACTTCAAAGTCTGGTTCAGCAATTAATTTTACTTCTTCTCCAAAAGATTCAGCATCTATTCGAAAATGTTCTTCTTCGTTTGTTTTAGAAAGAAGTGTAGGTATTGATCGGTCGGATTCACTTGATGTATGAATATTGATTAATTTCTCTGACTGTAAAAGAGTCGTTTCTGTCTTCTTATTATCATCTGGTATGTAAAAGCTTTCTGAACTTTTGGATGAATTAAAAGATTCTGTTCTCTGATTTTCTATTTCAGTTAAAGTTTCTGTGCTACTTCTTGATGGCTTTATTGTTACAACAGATATACTTGGAACATGAGCATAATTTCCATTCAGAAATGTACCATATACTTCAAAAATATGCTGAGTAGTTGTTCCATTTGATACGTGAGCTCTTGTTGAAGCTTGGATTAAACCCAATTTAGGCTGCATGGTACCAGATGCTTTTAATGTAAAATGATGCTCCGATTCAGTAGTTACTTCAGATTTTACTGTAGATAAAAGTTCAGTAGTAGAAGTTGTTGAATCTAATGAACTTTCAAATAAAATAGAAGGAGACAGCGTGCCGACATTTCTAGGTGCTAGAGTTTCTGTTGATATGCTAGGAACATGAGCATAAGTTCCGTCTAAGTACGTTCCGAAAACTTGATAATGATATCGTGTAGTAATGCCATTAGAACTTTTTTCGCTCAGAGATTCAGTGACCAAACCAGTAGTCAGATCCTCCATGTAATAAGTTGACAAAGGCGTTGATGTAACTTGTGTTTCAGTAAAAGTACTACTAGGAGTTTGAATTATAGTTCTAGTAGTATATGTGCCTAAATGGGCATATGCACCGCCAATATGAGTGCCATAAATTTCAGAAACAAAAAGTAAAGTGGTTGATCCATCAACTTTACTTCTCAAAACTCTAGTGGATAGCAAACCTGTTTTTCGAGTTCCAGATGTAACTGGTGTTGTATAAGAAGGAATCCTGTACCTAGAAGGGTCCCTTGTTGAAGAAAGCGGTTGTGAACTTGTAAATACTCTAGCTGTTTGAGCATAAGCACCACCTACAAATGTGCCATGTATTTCCGTTGTAAGATGTACAGCAACAGGACCTCGTACTTTGCGGGATACGATGCTTTGTACTAAACCTGGAAGTCTAGAGGGAGTGAACATAAGTGTTGTAACGGGTGGTGATACATTCATCTCAGTTATTGGAATAACTTCGGACGTTGACTTTGCTCTCTGTGCATATACTCCATTAATATACGTTCCGTAAATTGTAGTGGTGTATTTTGTCATTCTCCCATTTTTTTTCAAGCTTGAAGTCATCACAGAAACCATATTTTTAGTTTCCGATTTGGGATGGTAAGAAGTCGAATTTGATGTTTCCTTTACATCATTTGAAGAAACTTGAAGTTTTGCATCTTCAGTTACTTTTGCAACATTCACAGTATTTTCGTTTTTATCTGTCAGGTTCTCTGACTTGGCCCCAGAAGATTCTAAAAAAGCCAAATAAGCTGCAAAAGCCTTGCTAAATTGAGCATTACTTAAAAAATCATCATTTATATCGACGGGTGTAGAACCAGGCAATTGTGTTGTTGGAGTTATGCCTTCCAATGTTAAAGACGCCACTAAATTGTTTGCTAGAGGTAACTCGTCATCAATTACTGATTTTGTTTTTTTGTTGTTCAAAGAAATTTTCAGTCCATCATCGCTTTCGGCCATTTCATCAATTTCATCAAAATCACTCTCATCAAAGCTGAAAAGTTTTCTTTGAAAAGGAGAATGCTCTAAAAAATCGGCATAATTTTCTTCACTTGAAACATATCTTTTACCTCGTAGATTAGAATATTTCGTAGCTCCTCCGTGTGAGAGAGAAGTAACTGTAGGAATGATAACATCTGTAAGAATTTCTGTTACAGTATGTTCTCTACTTCTTACTACTGGAGATCCTCCTTGTAATTCTGTAGTAAAATATGTATAAGTGGAATAAAATGTCACGCGAGTAGGTTTAATTTCTTGAGAATCATAAGGAATAGCATTTGGATAAGAAATTCCCTTGTGCTGAGTATGAGTATCCAGTCTTCGATAGCCTGTTTTCGTCACTCTGTCAGAATGTCTGATAGTGGGAGTTCCGTATATAGGTGTACCAACGACTTTATTATAGTTTGTCATTCTATGTACCGGTATACTTGTTAAATAACTTCGACCCCGATTATGTCTATCGTGTATATAGTTATGATTATGACCGTCATACCTTCTTTCACAAGATTGGCATATTCTACCTTGAAGATTTTGTCGGGCGTTTGCTTCATAAACTGGCCGCCTAACATTTGTGGCAAAAGAAGGCTTGTATGTATGAGATGCTTTTGAAGGCTGATATACATACTGCGGTCTAACAATAGCTCTTTCTGGTTGCAAATCATATAACTTCGTTGTGTGTGAGTATGTTCTTGGACTAGAATATTTATTTGTATGGTAATCATTGGAACGTCTGTGAGAATTCGGTGTATCTGGATAATAAGTAGACGCTAATACTTTAGTATTCGTTAAAATTTCTCTTTTGCCACCAGGTTTTAAAACAGTTGAATAGTACGTATAGGTAGTGTAATGAGTAGTTGGAGTTGCAATAATAGCGTGCCTTAGTTCTGCTCCTTCTGCTTCTAGATCTTCATCTGATAAGATTTTCTCGTAATTAGAAGTTTTTGGAATGTTTACAAATTCTAAATTCGTTGTTTCACTAATTTTTATTTTTTCAATACTGGGTGTTTCTAAATTAGTAAGAAATCTTTCGGGCAAAGATTCTGTAAATGATGAATAAAAATCTGTTTTTGAGATTCCTAAAATGTTAGTATTGTCTAAAAAACTGCTTTTTAAATCATCTGTAACAGTATTTTTAATAGCTGCATTTAAAGGAGTCCTTTGTAGTGCATCGACGCTCTTTTCTAAATCTATTATAAAGGAATTTGTAGTAGCTGAGAAAGAGTTTGAATCAGTAGATGAAAGCTTTATGTCCCCAGTAATTGCTTTAATATCATCGTTACTATTGATATTCTGTAGTCCAATATCTGTTAAAGTTGGGGTAATAATTTCTGAGTTAGTTTGTTTGTCACTTGCTTGTATTTCTACAGGAAATTTACTCTTTAAATTGACATCAGAGACATTTGGAAAATTTTCCTTAAGTGGCTCATTAATTCCTTTAACTAAATCATCTTCATTTGTTCGATTAACTTCGGATGTATTTTTAGTAGTCTCATCATTGATTTCAAAGTAACGTGATGTATCGTTGTTAAGAATTTCACTGCTTTGAAGTGTTATATTTATTTTACTTGAACTACTATTGGAAATAAACGCACTTTCTTCGAGTAAAGTAAAGTTTTCATTCTCTGCTAAAACATCCAACGATGTAGTTTCAGTTTTATTTGTTAATTTATTCGATTCGAGAAAAGGAACCATTGTGGTAAAGTTCTCGAAATTCTCATTTTCTGTCAAAGAACTGTTATTGGAAACAAACGTACTTTCTTTCAATAAAGTAAAGTTTTCATTATTTGCTAAAATATCTGAAGACGTAGTTTCGGTTTTATTAGTAAATGTATTCGATTCTAGAAAAGGTTCTATTGTGGTAAAGTTCTCAAAATTCCCGTTTTCTGTCAGAGAACTGCGATTAGAAAAAATTTCAACATCTATGCTTAAAAGCTTTCTTTTTATTATTTTATTTATTTTATGCTTAGCTTTAGATGTCAATATACTTAGTCCTAAATTGTCACGCTTTGATCTACGATTAATTAAGTCATAGGTTGTGCCTTGTACTCTGTTTATAGATGCAACTGTTGGAACTATGACATCAGTGAGGATTTCAGTAACTGTATGTTCTCTGCTTCTTACAACAGAGGATCCATCAATAGGTTCTGTTGTGAAGTACGTGTAAGTTGAATAATACGTCACACGAGTAGGTTTTACATTTGAAATTGGATGATTTACATTGTTTGGACTTTTATCAGAAATCCTTCTAGCATTATTATTTCTATTTCTTATTGGAATTCTGGTCAGGTAATTATCCTTTGGGACTCTCATTCTATCATAGGACTGAGAATAATCGTAAGATTTAGGCTGTTCTCTGAATCTCTTTTTGCAGTCCGAGCATGTTCTAGATTCTTCCAATTGATGTCTCTGATATGGATTCCCAAACCTATGTACTGCTTGAGATCCAAGTCCATAGATTGTGTCTGTTTGATATATTCTTCTTCTGGCACCTTGTAAAGCAGAAGATGGATAAATTCGTTCTGGTTGAGACGAGTGACTAGCGTACAATACTCTTTTTTTGTACGGTCTCCTGGAATACTCTGCTTGATCATAAGGTTGTACTGATTGAGGATATGAGACAGAAGATGAAACTTTTGTACTTGTTTCTATAACACGACTTCCTCCTGGTTTAATTTTTGTTGCGTAATATGTATACGTTGTGTAATGTGTGACGGGTGTGTTTGCAACAACTCTTCTGATTTCTGCTGCAGCTGGAAGTAAATCCTCCTGACTTTCTATTAATTTAAATTCTTTATTTGTTGAAGGCAAAATTCTTTCTTTGTTTTCAGAAACAGGATTTTCTATACTTGAAAGTGGAGGGGTGGGAGTAATAGTTCCTGTAAAAGTGCTAAGTGACTTTTCCAAAAATGGTGTATAGATTTCCGCATTTGAATGGAACGAAATCGATGATTTTAAAATCTTTGACATTGTAGAGTCTATTTTGGTCGTCACATCATCTTCAGACGCACTCAAGAGACGCCTTTGAGGAAAATTGTCTAAACTTAAATCTCGAACGTGTCTGTTGTATGATGGTACGTCGTAGGCTTTTGTTTGATGCGAAATGAGTGACCTCCTGACAGCTGAAACTGTAGGAACTATGACATCTGTTAAAATTTCTGTTACAGTGTGCTCTCTACTTTTCACTATTGGTGTTCCATCTTGCAGCTCAGTCGTAAAATAGGTATAAGTTGAATAAAAAGTTACACTAGTGGGTTTAATTTCAGAATTGTTATTTTCATTTAAATGCTGAGGCCTATACCTGTGTAGATTTTTGTTTTCCTTGTTCCTACTATCGACTTTGTTTAAAATAGGCCTACGGCCATAGTTATTATTCATTCTGTCTGGTTGATTTCGAGATTGTCCATTTCCAGCTATGTGCCTTCCTTGTCTGCCATCAGCGTAACTGTTCGTTCTGCTAAAAGTATGTCTTATAGGAACAATGTGATCTGCGTAGTCTGTATTTTTAGGAGCTACATCTTCAGGCTTAAGTGTTCTTTTAGATCGTATTCGATCTCCAAATTTTAGCGTTGGAAGAACTACATCTGAAAGAACTTCTGTGACTGTATGCTCACGCGTTCTCACCACTGGTCTTCCACCTCTTGTTAATTGCGTTGTAGCATATGTATATGTTGAGAACAGTGTTGCTGTACTTGGTCTCACTTCTGGTTCCACAGCATCAGATCGGCGATAAGGTCTTTCTGTATGTCTTCCTCTAATTCGTGTATGAGGTATTTGTCTCGTAACGGTCGTTCTCTGATTTTCCCTACATACAGGACATTCAGTTTCATAATAATCATGATCATAATTTGGATGATCATAATAAGTCGTGCTACTTAAATATGGCACTGTGGGATTAGGTGTGACATTAGTTTCAGTAACATAGTTAGTATCTACATGAGGACTTCCACCAATTAATCTGGTCGTAAAATACGTGTAAGTAGTTCTATGAGTAATGTAAGGGTTTGATCCTTGACGAACATAAGGATTATATGTTTCTGTGACGACCGGATATGTTGCTTGCCTCGAGGGCACTATTCTGTGAGTTGTTCGTCTTTGGGGATAAGCAGGCCGAGTATAAGTTGGTATTGGGGTAACATTTGTTTCAGTTTCTTTTCTAGTATTGACAATTGGTACGCCATCTCTGAAGCGGGTTGTGTGATATGTATAAGTAGTTCTATGAGTAACCCTGTCTGGTTTATACAAAACTGGATCAATGGGCTGAGAATAAGTGCGATGTAAGGTACGAAGAGGTTGCGTAGCTACATGAGGTCTGTAGAAAGTGGGAATCGGGGTGACATTGGTATCTGTTTCTTTACGAGTCTCTACAGTAGTATGCCCACCGCGAATTCGTGTTGTGTAATAAGTGTAAGTCGTCCTATGTGTGGTATCATGTGGTCTAGATACTGCAATACGAGGTGGTTCTGTGTGATAATGGAAATCCTCTAAGTCACCATCATAATACGTCCCTATTTCAAATGGAGAATAACGAACAGATGGAATGTGTGTAACGTCTGTTTTGGTTTCCTTCCTGGTTTCTATAAAGGGTGTACCTGCTCTGAAACGGGTGGTATAATATGTATATGTTGTACGATGTGTAATTTCACTTGCTCTGCCAGCTTCATAAGGAACTGTTTCCACATGATAATGGTCAGGTGTTAAAGTTCTACTGATATAGTGAGTGTCATAGTTATCATTAACTACCGTATTACGTAATCTGCACTCATCGCAGGGCTGTATCTGATCATCGTACCCATACACAGCTCTATCAGTAGGCTGAACCACTACACTATCTACGTGTAAACTGCTACGAATGGTAGATCCACCACCTGGTATAAGAACAGTAGTAAAATATGTATAGGTTGTATAAAGTGTTGTAGGCGTCAAGTAAATTCGCGCATCTGTAGAAACAATTCTTCCTTCTGGTCGTAGAATTGTCACAGATTCTGAAACCGCTCTTTTAGCTCTTCCAGTAAATTCACTGCTACTGCTACTAACTGTAGATAGTGTAGTTACTTCTGAGTCTTCATTTCTGGAATTTTCAGTTTTCAGTTTATCAAGTAAATGAAAATCGTCCAAAGCTGGTGTCATCCTAGAACTTTGTATGAAATCAGTATTTTCAGAAGTTATTGTACCCGAAGAGTCTTCATTTTGCGATGATGCCAGGAGATTTTTTAAATCGTCTAAACTCATGCTTGGTAAGAGTAAGACTGTCATTGTACTGTCTTCCTTCAAATCAACTGTTGATATTGAACTTTCTACGTTTTCAATTTCTGCAGCTATACCATCATCATCTATTCGGGGAATTTTCGTAAAACTAACTAGTTCAGGAGTATCGACAGTTTTTTCACGATTTTCCTCCGTTGTAGAAATACTCGGTTGAATAGATTTGGAAATTGTTTCATCGTTGCTTAGAGTGCTTGCTATTCCAAAAAATACCATAACTTCACTGTCAGAATTTCTAGTTTCCTTGAAGAGAAGTGTTTCACTAGACTTCTGTGTATTAGAAGGATGCAATTCACCCAAAAGAGTTGTTTCTGTTTCTGAAATGTTCCCTGAATTTTCGATATCTGATGAAATATCGAGCGAGAAGGTATCTGATGATACTTTCTCGCTTTCCAGTGGAATCACAAAAATCGATTTATTTTCACTGACTTCAGTCACAGTTTCCGTATTCGAAACGGAATTCGATGTCTCTGGCTGTTCATTGCCTTCGAGTGTTGTAGTAAAAGATGAAGATGGTGTGGGAATTATTTTATTACTCGTAGTATCTGATTTGAAATCAGAACTTGAGATTATTTCTTCATTGTTATTTATAGTCGGAACTGAATTAAATGCAACAAATAGGTCTGTAACATCTGGTATACGTAAACTTGTTTCGATAGGCAGTAATTTTTTGCTTTCCAAACTGTGCAAAAATTGATCCGAGATGTCATCACTTACGAAAATGCTAGAAGACGGTGTAATTTCATCATGAAATGTACCCTTTATTTCAATTGCTTCATCAAGGTTTTCTATTGATTCACTTTTAATTTTTGATTCCGTTGAACTGTTGTTGAAATTATCAAAATCAAAAACAACTGCCGTTGCAAGAGGTATATCGTCTTTATTCGACAAAGACGGGATCGAAGATAGTTCGTTTGTTTTATCAGAAAGAATAGGAGAAGCAAGTATTGTCTCCGAAGTCCAATTACCTACCATTCGGCCAATTACATTCAAATCATCATGTTTATTCTCAGATATCATTCCTTCATCACTTAATCCAATATCTTTGATAGCATCAACGGGTAACGTCTCCATAATAGCGTCTGTTACGGAACTTGGTAAAGGTTTTGTAAAATCAGCTTCCATCGAATCAATTATTGTAGATTCCGAATTTCCATTTTCTTTTATAGCCGTCGGCAAGACAAAATCATTGCTTTCTGTTAAAAGTGAATTCATTAATATTTTGTTTGAAAAACTACTTGTTTCAAATGCATTTGTCATTTCTAGCTCATCGTTGACTGTTGTGATGTCGAACAAAGAAGAAAAGCCATCCGTCGGTTTTATTTCAAAATCATTTAACACTTTTGAACTGGACAGTACTTCGATAAAATCATCAAGAGCTTTCAAACTTTTATCATTTCTACGCTGAGTACGACTAATCTTTTCAACTTTTGTGGCTTTTGTTTTGATTATGCTTTCTGTTTCATGCAGTTTCACACTAGTTGTTTCAATATTTATGTGAGGAATACTTTTGGAATCTGAAATACTGATTTCAATAGAAGGACTTTTGCTTTGAGTTGTGATAATAGGTTCTAGTGTTTCGACGGTATAATATATTTTCGATGTACTGTGTACAATATGAGCATAAGTGCCGCTGATAAATGTTCCTTCAACAATTGTTGTCCATTCTGTAGTTCTTCCATCAATAACGTCAGTTCCAGTTGTAGACATAACAATACCTGTTGTGTGAATATTACTTTGAGGGTTATAAGGAATCGTTGAAGAGTGTGGTAGCAATATATGGCTATCAGAGTCCTCGGAATCAGGTATGCTTCTTTTATGCATGTTCTTGTCAGCCGATTCTTGAAATTCATCGGCTACAGACAGCAGTTTCCTAACTTTCATATTTTTGTTTAGTTTGTTTTTCTGATTTACATTTTCACTTAGTCCAGCTTGAATAGGAACGCTTGATTCAGAGTCATTTTGGAAAAGAGCCGCTATTTTCTGCATCAAGTCACTAAGTCTTCTTGGTTCGAATTCATTGCTTTTTTTCTTCTCCTTAATCGGTTTCATGAGGGTTTTTTTCACTTCTCTTACACTGTCAAACTCTAAAACCGTAAATTCTGCTGTTGGTACGACAGAAACAGGTTCATTCACAGCCGTTTGATATATTTTTCCTGAATTCAGAGACCCGTATGAATCAGTCTCCGCTCTCACCATAAATGGCTTAGTCGACAGCGTCTTTCGTCTCTGATCTAAAGATGTTTTTATGCTTCTTTCTTCCCCATCATTTCTCAAGCCTTCGTATTCAGGATCATGCATATCGCGAGCAAGCCTTTCATTCAAGAATTTTGTATAACTGTACTGAAAATTGTTTAAAGAACTGCTACTCTTAGACGGCTGCAAATTCAGTAGCTTTCCATTGAATGGTTCATTTTCTTCTTCAGCAAAACTTGCTCCAAGTGCATCTGTTCTCGACAAGGTGAAAACAATATGTAAATACGTTGCAATATACACAAATTTTATATTTTAATTAAGCATTTTTATGATCTTGAGCTTCTACTTAAGCGATGCGATGATACGGCACTTGCTGCTGCAAAGGCATCAATCAGCTAAAAGCATATTAGTTAAAAAGCAATACTTAAGCTGTTGTTTCTGAGTCAGGAACTTCATGAATAGGTTCTTAGCAGAAACAACTGAATTATAGTCCAAATCACAGTTATTTATTGTTACTTTATTACATCTGTAGTTAAATCCAGTTATTTATATGCAGCTTCTTCAAAATAAAATTTGCAAAAAATATTCATTTTTAACATTCTTTTTAACGTTTGAATTAATGAGAGTGATATTAAGTTTTCTCGAATGGTTAATAGTATTAACAATTAGTGACGAATATAAACGTTTGTCGCTAACTTTATATGATAAAATTCTTTCTGAAGTTCTAGAAAATATAATAACTTCTTGAGAATAATTATAGACATCAGAAGTTAGTCTACGGATCAGCTGTAGTCCAGATAAAGCATTTTTGATGAGAGGCCATCGAAATCAACGCTTTCGAGTGAATTTCATTTTATTGTGCAATGTCTGTTTTGTACTAGGGAGTATGTACTTATTAAATAAAGAAAGAGGTAGGAGAAGGGAGAAAAAGGGAAAGAAAGAAATATGTTAATAACTTTTTAAATCACAAAAGAAGACGTGTAAATTAAGGTTAGAGGCCAAAGTTGCAAGACATCCACTTTTTGACTGAAACTAGTGTTTTACGATATAAAAAAGTCTAATATGTTTTAAAACAAAGGTTTGTATAATCGATTAAAGGCTTTTAAAGTGAGAGAAATTCAGATAATAAATGCTAGTAATAATATTACTTTTTTCTTTTAAAATGCTTGATTTTATATTAATGGTGGTTAAGAATGAAGATTTTTGTGTTATGAATTATTAGTTACCGATGTAGTACATTTATGTTTTTTTACAAGTATTTTCATTACATATTAGAGTAGCTATGAATATGAAAACTTATAATGATACTTTGCCTATTCTTTCCTCCCACTTCATTTATTAGTAAGCTTATTAACTAGCAAATAAAAAAACTATCTTGATGCACTATGCATAGAAAACTGAAATATTTTATATTCTTCCATACTTCATTTTAACTTAAGTGTTTCTGAAATTAATGCTGTAAAACTCAATTCATTGTTACACAATTTAAAGAAAACTCGTTAATATATATTAAAAATTATATCATATGAATACCATTATTGCTATTATTATATTTATTATTATTATTTTCATTAATTTAATTATTAGATAGTTAACTATGAACGTTACTTAGGCAGTACTGTTGGTCTGAATTTCAAATCACTCTGAAGAGTGAAGCTAAGCGTCTATTTGCATTTTAAAGCATAAGCTGCAAGCCTACATTGTTGAGCACACAGAGCAGTATGACACATCAAAGCGCAATACTAAAAAGACACAATAATTACAACATGCATTATAGTTAGAATACATCAAAATAATATTAGAAGGCAATATATTTAAACAGTCATTACAAAACATAAAAAATTGCATGCATCAGAAATTGGGTATTTTAAATTGTGCATGTCTCAAAGAAACGATTATTGGGGGCTCTAAAAACGGCGTAGTTCGAAAATATCATGTGATTTTGGTACATAAGTACAAATAAAATAATTTTGTCAGATTTTTAAACTGTCTCTTTACAAGCTGTACTACCTACTGAAATAAACAATAAACCTGTATCAGTTTCAAAACTTTTAGAAAAAAATTCTTAAAAATCGGAAATTTT
The DNA here is from genome assembly GCA_038373885.1 of Cheiracanthium punctorium. NCBI lineage: Eukaryota > Metazoa > Arthropoda > Arachnida > Araneae > Cheiracanthiidae > Cheiracanthium > Cheiracanthium punctorium. Next base: position 174,928 of record JAWZYV010014839.1, on the reverse strand, counting down.
CACAAAACGTGCCACTCTTCGAAAAATCTTGCAGCTCAGATCCATGTTAAAAGAATGTTTTCTGAAAATTTCACAAAAGGCACGGCTTTTTTGCTTATTACAGAATAAAAAGAAACCACTATATCAGATTAAGATATTGTTGTTATCGATTTTTTTTTTTTAATTAGATTTACGACTTTAATGAAAATATTCCTCTTTCTTCTCAAATGTCACACGACAAAAACGGTGACTTAAATTTCTTCAAGCGTTGATAGAATTTTTGTTAGTTAACTATCATACCTCTCGAGTAAAAATATAAGAGTACTATTTATAAGTCATTTATTCATTTATTTTTTTAATACTATTCCTGCAAACTTTAGTTTTATGCAGTAGTTTTACTCTCTTCAATTGTCCGATAGATGGCAGCACAAACGATAAATTCTAATTCTTTAAAATAGGATTGCAGAAATCAAAAAAGAATTTAAGGATTTAAGCAAAAAGATGCTTGCTTACTAACAGTTTTTACATTTTAATAGATCATTTTCTTTGTATTAAGTCAGGTTATTTTTATTTTTTTACAATTTTTATATATGTAGCGTCAGAGGAGCACAAAGGGCACGTGCCCCTCTCCCCCCAACTTTGTCTCAAAATTTTTTGAATTGCAAAATTTTTTGGAAAGATATTCAATTTATGTCCTCTTAATTCTGTATGTTTTCTTTCCCTCCAATTTTCAGTCACGCCACGCATAAGCTATTCTTACTGCATTCTATAAAAATAGCAAGACCTTTTACCTATTTCATCAGGAATTGTTAAGTTAATATAAGAACTGACGAAAACATTTAGTACACAATTATTTATACACTCACTTTAAAAACCGTTAAATATGTTAATAAAATCTATAAAACTTACCGATTTGTCGCTTCCGTCTTTTCTTCTCTACTGCTAGCAAATCTTGAAGCCTACTTTCGTCCGGGCATCGAGCTGTTTTGTTCCGACTTTTTGCGGACACTAAAACAGACAAATGAATCAATCTTAAGAAAAAAAATCATACAAATAAACAGAAAGAATTGCTTAATGATACTCATATGTGAGCAATCTATGTACCATTCATTTGTTTAAAATAAAATAAAATAAAATGTAAAATAAACAATTATTTTTAACAACAAACAAACAAAAAAAAATTGATTATCGTGATTTTCCCCCCTAAAACATAAATTTTCAAAGCTGTTAAGGTAGGCCTTGACGTAACATTTGGATTCATTCCTAGTTCGAGTGCGTAAGCATAGAGTTACACGTATGTCCGTAAGGATCGACACCCCCCCCCCTTAAACGGTGTATCTAAATATATATATATATATATATACTGTGATTTTGGTAAATAAATACAAAAAAAAATAATAATAATTAAATCGAACATTTCAAATTCTAAATATTACATAACACCAGTGGACAACAATAGCGGAAACAAAATTATCTTTTTTGCTGTTGTGTTACTGATGCCCTCTGGACCGAGCCCAGATCCTCCATAAAGGACACCCGTTATATAGGGAGCGACAAATTTTACTGATCCCCAGCTGGTGAAAGACCAACTTATATCCTAATCTTAATTTTGAACCAATTCCAGATGACAGACCTAGCACCTGGATCGGCATCCCAGAGATATCGTTTGAACATGGAAGGCATTGAAGCCAAGAACAGATTTCACCTGCATCAGCTCCCATGTCCCACTAGCGCACACGGTCCCACAGCAGTTCAACCGAGAGAGGTTGTCACAAGCAAGATCGGCGCGCTTCATTTTCCGTATTCTTATTTCCCATAAGCTTAGCGCCTGGGAAAATGCGGGAAAAATTTTTTTTTTTTGAAAGGGCCTATCTTAAGAAAGCTTTTTTTATCTGATCTACACTAAAGCATTTTTTAATAAGTTCTATTTTAAAAAAATGTCAGTGAGAACCAACCATTTTGAATGAACAAAAATTGTCCAATCTTAAATTTAGAAAATGTTGATAACTCTATTTTAAAAATAATTGCAAAATATTTTTAAAATAAGATTGCCTGTTGAAAATCCTCATCAATGCAATCAGTCTACATCCTCTTGATGCTAAAAGGCATATAAAAAACAACTCTACTCTACTTTGCAGCTTTCATGTACACCGGAAAATTGACATGGAACGAATCAAGATTTTATTGAGTGTATCATGCTTTGAACATTCGAATATTAAAGGTTTATATCTTGTTATTTATTCAATATTAGGTATAATACTTATGGTGGTACTAGAATGATTTGTGTGTATGCATATAACGTTTGCCTATCCGACCTATCCGACTTTTTGTAGTTTATTAGATTTTGTAGCTTAACAGAACCTGGCCAAACTATTAGACGAAAGTTTTAAATTTTTTTTAATCTGAAGTTTATTATAGTTTAGTTAATGTTTCCTAAGGTCGTATATATACTTAAAAATGTAGATTTACCATTCGTTTAAAAATTTGTCTCGATACTATAATATTAATATACAAAAAGAGATATCATTGAACAATTTCCTTTTTCTTGATTTCACCTTGCAGACACAGTGCATCAGTCATAATTGGATCTAGTAGTAGTAAAAATGCCAAAACTGTAATTTAAAAAAAATAAAACTTGCAGTATCACAGGGAGTAAATCACTTGAGATTTCTATCTAATTCAACCATTATTCGTTACTACTGAGAGCTAAATAGTCCGAAACAACTTGCACAAGAGTTGCACAAGTCGTTCACCTAGAAAGCATTCTAACAAACTACGATGAATTTAACAAAATCCACTAAGAAAAATGACATTTAAATTCCATATATTTCTCTCCCATTTCTTTTTAAAATTCATTTTGACTTCTTTTAATGAAAGCGGGCAAAATGCTTTGCTTATTTATGTTTTTATTTGTTGCTGAAATTGCCATTTGACAAGCAAGCTGTGGATATCAAAATATTTGCACAGTGACAAACGAAATCAGGCTCAGTGTGTCATGAATATCTGGAGTAGGATTTACCTATATCTTGTCTAATTTATTCATTTTACTGTGAAACGTTACCTTTAAGGCTGAATATCACTAGTCATTATGATACGCATGACTGAAAAAGAATTTATGATTAATTCATAAAAGCAAATAGCTTAAAAGCCTGAATAATCCAATATGAGTTTAATATCAAAACTAGATGAAACAATCTCCCACTGACATAGCTTTAAATCTGTATTACTAGTGACATAGCTATTTGTTTACAAATTTGTGTTTTGTTTTCGTAAAATATGATGTTTTCCTTCTTGAATTTCAAGTTGTGTTATCTAGCTAAGAAATGAATTATTGCTATAAACTTTGGTAATGCCATTAAAACTTATTTTCAGTTGAATTGTGACTGAGATTCCGAATTGTGATTCCAACTCCAGCCGGAGATTCTATCGGTGCTTCTTCCTCACCTTAAATTTTACTATTCTAATTTTAGTTTTGTCCAATGGAGACATATAAAATGTAAGACTACAGCTAAACGTCTCCTATACATATTCTGATTGTGATTCTAACTCCGGCAATTGCATTTATCGGTGTTTCTTTACCACCTTAGCTCACTGTTCTAATTTCAACAGTTATGCCCAAACACATAACGTTAAATTTTAATGATCCGTGCGAAAATAATGCAGTTATTAAGGGATTTCAAGCGATCTATCTTCAGCATTCTCGCGATTTTGAGGAGGATTCTAACGCTTGGCGCTATTTATGGTAATTTAATCGTCTGCTATTTGTGTTATGAATACACCTGCGTATAAGTTTTTGAAATTTTCATTCAGTTGGAATTTCATTCAGTTGGAATTTTTCTGAGCAGCTTTTCTGCATCTAATGTATTACATCCAGAAAAAAGGATGTTAGAAATATCAATTTTAATTTTGTTTAATCACACTCATGAATAATGATACACTTTCCAACTTAATGAAAGAAGGAACGAAAATAGGGAAGACCCATGGATTATAACTCTTTTTATATATATAGCACTTTAGTGTGTATTTAAAAATCTGAAAGTGTGTCAGATTTTCTATGATTCTAGCGCTTGGCGCAATTTAATGAGAGGGTATTTTTAAAAACAAGCGTAGGTTATCTTATAAATAAAAATGAAATTCTCTTTGTCAATTTGTTGATTTGGGTAGTATGCAATTCCACAAAAATGGACCTGTCAGCCTGAAATTTTACACAGATATGTAAAATAATATAGAATAAATGATAGTCCACTTTAAAACTTTGAAACTCCACTTAAAAACGTTTTCCTCCTGAATGGTTCTCTTAATTTCCGTTCCCGGAATTTAAGAGATTTTTTATGTTCTCCACGCAGAAAGCTTTATGTAATATTAACCTCTGTAGTGAAAAAAGTGTGTGAAATAAGCATCTTGGTTGCCATGTGTGGCGATTTTGCCGAATAAAATGTTTTAAATTCTTAAAAGTAAAAATAAAAGAATAATAATGATTTTTTTAGTTTATTTTTTTAGGTTATTTTTTTAATTATAATATCGTGTGCGCATAAGAAATGAGAGCAGGAATGAAATGTTTTATACGCAAAACAATGAGGATCGAAGATATCCGAGATTAATATGTAATTTTTTTTAGTTTGGCGAAAAAAAAAATGGCTGATAGGCCGATTTTTAGAGAGTGAGTTCTAGCGGTTTGCACAGTTGTAGGCTTTTTGGCGCAATTTACTGAGAGCGGTTTTCTTAGAATACAGCATTAAATTTTAACTATCCGTGCAGAAATAGTGCAGTTATTAGGGCATTTCAAGCGATATAGCTTCAGAATTCTCGCCAATTGAGTACATTTATTTAACTTGGGGGAAATCCGCCAAATTTCAGAAAATTGAAATCTTCGCATTTAGTACATCGAGGTAACGATGAATAAAACATGTTATAGTTGATAATTTAAAAAATGCGGCTGTATTAAGGGATTCCACTTTTCAAATAAATGCCTGGCGGTCGAACCATTTCCCACTTTGATTGCTGCTAAGTCAATGCTTCGAATGATTCCCTGAAAAAACTCATGCAAAATGGCGTATGCTGGCACTTTGGCGAGGCTTAGATTTGAAACTGGATTTTACTTGAGACTGGTATATACGTATAATAAGACTGGTTATAGATAAAAATGAATGTTGGTATGTGTGTAGGAGGTTGAAAAACTCCAGCACCGTTTCAGCGATCACCATGAAATTTGGTTCACATATAAAAATGAAGTGTTAGACTATGGCTACAGATCCAGATTCAGACATCCACCATAACGCTTTTTGACAAGATTTTTTCTTTATGAGGTGCTTCATATACATACATGTGCCAAACCGCCCTCAATACACGATCAATAATCGAGCATTAAAAGTCACTAGAGAACATCAGATTAAATAAAAAAACTGTAAAGCTTCAACCAAAGAAATCTGAATTCAACCTCAATAGAGACGTATTCTGTCTTCAACAAAAGTTTGAGTTACAGAATTCAAATTTCTAACTTCGATTCAGAATTTCGGCACACTTGCTATTGCTTTGACTAAAGGAAATATATTCATTTCTAATGGGAACCATCCTATATAGTTTCATACTCAGGATTAAGAAGATCAATGCAAAATTCTATTGTTCTCATTTGGAACGTTGCTATCAAAACTTTTTAATAACTGGAATAATTGGGTAAGAATAACTGGAAAGATGATTCCATAACTTTCTTCGTGTTTGCAATGACAAGATGATTCCATAACTTTATTCCTGCTTGCAATGACAAGATAATTCCATAACTTTCTTCGTGTTTGCAATGACGCATACAAATTCTTTTACGTGTTTCGCTTCGTTTATGTCGTATATTGCCCGAAATTGAATCATTAACCTTGTCCATGTTTATACTTCAGAATGTCATTCCCGCTCTTTGCTTACTTGGTAGGCACATTCTAAGTGCACAAAATATTTTCCCTGGTGCAAGAAAATTATAAATATATATATGTATAATGGTGCGATTTCCGTTATATCGGATGCCTCACCTTCATCAGAGCCGTCATCGCAGTCCTTCACCCCATCCTTCACCTTTGAGTTTTCAATGCAGTGCGGAACACCACAGCGGCAGCGGAACTGTCCTCGTCCACATTCTGCAAGAAAAAAACAAGGAAGTTATCATAAACAACCTGGAAACTACACTGTATACTCTAATAAAATCATTAGCCTGCAGAAAAAAGTACCAAAAGTTTCAGAGTCAATTAGTAAACAACGAAAGTATCATTAAAAATACAGTTATTGTTTTCTTTATTATTTACGATGCTTAAAACTTATTTTTAAATCGCAAGAAATAATTTTTCTAGAATACTAAAGGTTTCAGAGTCAATTAATAAACAACGAAAATCACATTTAAAAAATCAATTTGCTTTTATCTTCATTGTTTGTGATGATTAACTTCGCTGTCACATACCGCCTGCAAATATTTGAATTATTTCTCTTAATATTTATTTACAATATATTAATAACAATTTTTTTACTAGGAAAAAATAATAATATCCTAGATTAGATTTTATATTAATTTTTCGTATGAAGCAAAAAATACTCAGGTCTCGATTGTAGCTCAGTGATACGAAGAATATATAGACTATAATGTGACTGATTGAATTTTGGTTGGCTTCTTGTTACGACAAAGCTACAAAAGGGATATCTGCCTAAAGGGTATATCTTAGGTGGAACACACGATTTAGGTGGTCTCTATAGCGTACTAACGTCACATATGGAGAAAACCGCCCAAAACTTCAGACCGAATGATGTAATACCACGCGAGAAATCAGAACTCTGGACATGTACCCCAAGTAGCACAATTAGTCCAAAACACGTTTAAAACACGCTTTTTAACGTCGAAAAATGTGTTTCCAACGCAATTTGAACGTTCTTTGAACTAGTTGTGCTACTAGGGACATTTCAACCATCTCTCAATGTTTAAGTGCCACACCCACTCCGCCACTGGTCAGACTTGTCTGTAGTTTGAAGTGAGAGTCAGACTCAGTGGCGCAGAGAGGGAGGGGGAGCAGGGGAAAAATCCCCAGGGCCTCCGCTTGTGAAGGGGCCCCGCTTTTGCTGTTTATATGATACTTAATTGTGTGTTGTCAATTAAAAAAAAAATGTCCATATTCAGATTGTCCCCGGATGTTTCAAATTAATTTTTGAATGACATTACAAAAAGCCAGTTAGAGCATAAACCACCCACTTGACAAAAACGAGGAGTGTTGGTGATTGAGTCTTCTTTTGCAAGAAAAGTAGACATGGATGGTGTTGTTCAACGGTTTGCCATGACTCAAAGTAGAAAAGATTTATTTAACAAGAAATCTTTTTTTTTTTTTTTTTTCGAGACACATTGTTAAATAGCGGAAGAAAGGTTATAGCCAGAGGAGAGACTATGGGTCCACTCAACCTCCGAAATTTTGAATTTTCCTAAACAAAATGTTAAAAATCAAGACTTTCTATGAGAAATTTTGAAATTTCCACTTTTTTGGCCTGCTGAAATGCTTTTGGCTGCCTGCTTGCATGGAAGTATGAATAAAAATATTAATTTTTTCAATACTGAGGAAACATGCCATGCAAAAATGTTAACGTTTCAAATACAGTTTCTCTATGGAGGTGACGAAACCTTCAAAACAAAATGTTGGTATTTTTTGGAGCATGGATGTTTATTAAAGTATAGTACTCTTTTAAATTAATAATTTTAATTTTATTAATTATTTTCCAATTACAATTAATTTAAAGTTTCTTTAAATGATTAATAATTTTAGTAAGGAATATATGATTCATCTAATATGACATCAAAAGGATTTCTGGATAGCAAAGAGACCCCAAAGGTTTTTATCCCCGGGGCCCCGACTTGGCTCTCTGCGCCTCTGGTCAGACTGTGTTACTAACTTGAGTTGTAATACAAATACTAGCACTGTGTCTAATAAGCAATGTCTGGTAATGACTCGTTTTAATTGTTCGTTTAATGCCTCATCTGGATGCTGCCTTACGAACTATAGCATTAATAGGATGTCTAACCCATCATAACTACTCATAATTTTATGGTAGTTGATGCATCATGCGCATTCATCGATTTCCGGCTAAGCTAATTTAAAATGTTAGTTACCACCGGTTCCTTTCCAAAGACCTAACTCAACCTGACGACAAAAATAAAAGAAAGATCAGAAGAAACATCATGGCAAATTTATGGATTGTAACCTGTTCACTCCCGTCGTTGCAGAGATGCAATGGCAGGAATTCCCTTTCTGTTCTCACCGTTACATCTCAGATTGGATCTTTAAGTGATCTCCCTGAGATCCAGCCTTTTCGATAGCATAGAAATTTGTTGAAAATATTGAAAAGATAATTCCTATTCCCAAACTCTACATCGCCAGCTGAAATTCTGAAATTCATGAGGTATGGTGCCTCTACTGTGCAAACCAGTCTATCAAGATACAAAACCTTTCCTTGTAGGTGATATCGGAAAGCAAATTTCAATGCAGTCAAACCTCGATACTACGTTACTCTCGGGGCCACTTGGAAATGACTTACTAAACGGAAAGACTTCTTAAGCGGAGTTTACATCGAAATTTAAAATGTTGATATGCCTACAACTAATTCACATTATAAGTTATGTAAATTAGTAGAATAAGAATTTAAATTCACAAAATGCGTGAAAAATTAAGGAAAGAATAGTAAATGAATACACTACGTAGTACTTATTATTTAATTGTACAATATGCCAGGTTTTAATCTGCCATTGTACGGAAGTCAAAGCGGAAAATAGTCATGGAAGAATTCTAAAATTTGTTGATAAAGCAAACAATCCTTGTAAGATAAATGGTGACAATCGTGCTCAGAAAAATTAATTGCCTTTGGAGGTAGCCTTGACAAATAAGCAGGACCGAGTTTGTTTATGGCACTCAAAAAGTCACGTTTTAAGCGGAGTTTTTGAAAAAGTAGCGTTGTAATAAGCGAAGTACATTTTGTGAAAAGGCACATAAAAATGATTGCGACTTTTGAAAGATGACGTAATATGTGGAGTGACGACTTATCTAGGCACTTTCTAACGAGGTTAGACTGTATTCTGATAACCAAATATTGTTTTATATTTGCAGAATTTTTTTTTTAGGGAGTCCACATGAGCGTGTAGTGCTCTATAATTTTTCAAATAGTTTAAAAATAATTTTTCTTAAAAAACAGAAACATATATGCTGTTTTTCCTTGTTCTTTCTGTAAATTAGTTTTTCCAGGAACTTTGAATAGTACGGTCATGACGTAAGGCTGTCTGTTTATTTAAGTTTGATTAAATTAGTGTAAGTTATTGGAGAAATATATGCAAACACTTTCACATCTTCTATTTCTTTATTTGAATAATTCTATGAAAGAACCGTATTAAATACGCTGCGTAAAATTGTAAAAAATTAATAAATCCAATTTTGACTAACTCTCTTTTAGTTATTGTATACGAATAATTTTGTAAGATCGTTGAAAAGTATCAATGTTGTTAAATGCGAGCTCACTATATCTTCATTATGCTAAATATATACTGAGTGTTTCAAACTGTTTGAAAAGTAAAGTTTTAGACTACTGACTTTATATTTCCAATTAGAAAAAATTTTCAAGTGACATGAAATAACGTTTTATATCATAAATTTTCTAAAACATAGTACAGTAAAAAAAAAACAGAAAAATAAAAGGTCCAATAAGAAAAGGAAGCCCGACCTTTGAAAAGTCATTCAAAAAACTGCACTTGTGTAAATGTTCATTGTTTTCATAGAGTTACGCAACTTTGAAATAGTATCGCCATTGACTAAAGAATAGTTCTTAAATTGTAAAAAAAAAAAAAATTCAGTACAAAATGCAAGAAATAGTACCACGATTTAGGATTGTACGAAAAATGGGTGAAGATGAATACCATGCTATTAAAATTTTAACATTTGAACGTTAATATTGTACTTTACATATTAAAAATACTTCGGTAGTTGGACAGACTTTTTTGTTTGTTTGTTTAGTTGCATTATTTCATATTTTCACTGAGAAAAATAATCTTTATCACAAGTTTTATTAAACCACTCTAAATATCTGTTTAGAACTTTGCAGGATTTCATTTATGCTCGCCTGTTTTTATTGTCATAAATAAAAAAAATAAATTTTCTAAAAAATATGTTTGATTATGGGCTGTAAGATATAGTGAAATATCAAATTAATTAACCAGAACTAAAATGAAATATGTAATTATAAATAAAACAAACAAGAAGATTAAAAATAAATCTAAAGAGAAAGGAAAATACACTCATACAAAAAAACTTTACATTCTGTTCCTGCTCAAAAGCTCAGTTAGATTTTAAGTGGAAATCTTGCACTTTTATTTTAATATACAGCTCCTTATAAAATTTATGATACCAAAAGTAAGTGCACATGTCATTAGAAAGATTTTTTTACGAAATGTTTACTGATAATTTAAAATGTTCAGCATTGATCAGACAGATTGAAACAACGAGTACAGAAATACATAAAATAATATCTCAGCATAAGAAAATAATAAGTTGCCGTGCACATTTATTAACAAAGAGAAAATACGAGAATAAATGCCCACAACTTTTTCTTTTCTTTTTCTTTTTAATCATACCTGTCTTCTTAAATTGCCCACCCTAATTTTGCCCAACTGACCTCTCGAGCAAGTAGTAAATGCCAGAGATCAAATTTCAGAAAGAATGGAACTACCGGTTGCAGCTGGTCAAGTTGCAGAAAGCGAGATAATTGCTGTTTTATGTATATGTGAAGGGAAATAAAGTTTTGGGGCATGTATAATATTGTTTTTTCCGTAAAAATAAGATCTAATTAAACTGATCCTTCATTTGTTGCATTTTTCAGAATGGACAAGAGCATTTTGTATAGAATTATGTTAAATCGAAATATATCAAAGTCTACAATTTTTATCACTACCATTCCAGAAATCACATAGAGTACACATAAATATTTATCCCTCGTACATAAAAAAAGGAAAAGGGAAAAAAAAACTTTTCCTGAAAAAAAGTCAAAAACTTCCCATATTATGGCAGGATTATACATTACCTATTCACAAAATTATGCATACTTTAAAATTTTCGTAAAAATAATTAAATTAATTTCTATGATTTTGCGATTCAATTTTGCGCAAAGTGGAATTTTATTTGATGATGCATTTTTATAGGTTAAGAAAACTTTTAAGGATGAACTTCTATCTGTTAAAAACAAATATTTATATATAGTTAAAAGATCTATACAAATCTTCTTGTTCCACGTTTCAGCCAACGCCATACGAAATTTCGATGTCAATTTCTTATAAATTAGTTAGTATATGAATTTATTTATTTAATTATTTTTCTTACACTAGCTGAAATACCCGTTCTTCGCACGGAATGGGGATTATTAAACCAAAAATACAAATGGAAAATAAATAAACTGAATAAATAAAATGCTACACTTTGGTTACATATTTATTTGTTTTTCTCAGCAAAATTTTTGTCTCATAAATAATTTCCTACCCTATTGTTTCCTATTAATTTTACTTTCCCATCTTCCTATCTCGATCCATGCTTCATGTTTTTAACATGAAACAACGATCTTGATACAATCTTGATCGCGGAGAATTTTTTTCTGTCCAAGCTTGTTAGCTTCTAACTTACTAATGCATTTTCAAAATCATGATGTGGGAATGCTATCAAAGTGTAATAAAATTTACTTTCTGTTTTTAGCTTTATCATTTAGTTGCCATAGTCACAGCGACCAACTTTGTCATTTTGGTCGTTGAACGTTAAAATCAAACGAAAACTCAAATAATTTTTAAAGTTTATAAACCTCAGAAAATAAAAATACATAGGAGTGTTTTACAAATGAAACTCTTACCACTAAAAACACTCTGATTTTGATACAATTGTATCTGTTTTGCCTTTTATTTCCTTTGCATATATGTCAATAAATCTTCCAAATTACCCAGAGCTGAACATGCGCACTACATATTTTACCCTTATCACATACACCGATATATGGTATTGCAGTATTCAGTTACAGTGGTACAGATTGCAGTTAGAGTGGTACAGATTCCTTTTTATTTAGAAAGTTTTAGACTCAAAAAATGACTTATATCGTCTTACTTTAATACATAGAATAACTGATTTTATTTTTTTCAACATTACAGTTTCCCCAGCAATAATATGCTTGTTGCTATTTAATGTTAAATTCGACAGTTAAACGAAAATAAAGCGTTTTTGCACAGAATAATTTGTGCTAAACAGAAAACTTAGCAGTCAGAAAATAAAAATGCACAAAATAAAATATTATCTTGAACTCTAGGGGATTCGGATTTTCATATAATCGTTGCAATTTTACATTTCATTTCCTTCTCATAAATAGTAAGAGATCTTCTGAACTACCGAATCTGAAAATGCACACAAATTATTCCGTCTTAAGCCCTATTTTCTAAACAAATTTAATTTTATCGACAAAGTTTTCCACACTTAGCATGAAATTTTTAATACGTGACTTAAAAATGATGTCAGTCGAACATGAAATGAAAAAAAAAATATTACGCCGAAATCCTTGATACATTAATCCTTCAAGGCTGTTCGACAAAATTGGAAAATGCCCCGAAGATTTCACCTCCACTATATTTCTCGGTTGTTTGAGGATTGCACTTCGGTATAAAATGTAATTAAAATCAAGAGAGTGGGGGGGGGGGAATGTAAAAGATAATTCAGCGTACTCTCAAAAGAAAATTATGGGCCTTATATTTACAAAAAAAAGGGGGATGTGTCTGTGTCGTGTGTTTACCGTGAATACATGTACGTAATGAGTAGTATTTTCTTGGAGTTTCAACCGGTTCAGGAAAGAAATGAAATAAGCAAATAAATACTGTGTTATAATTATTAATGATAGGTCTGTGATACGAAAAGAACGAAGGGGGGGCTATGGGGGCTCAACCCCCCCCCCCCTAAAGGAGGAAAGCTAGAAGTGAAAGGCATTGAAAATTGTTACTTATGAATTAAATAAAAAAATTCAAATTATTCCTAAAATACTTTTTACCAAAAAATTTGTTACTTTTAAACTTAATACTTACAGTTAACGTATGAAACACAGCTAAACTCGGTTATAACTTTACTGAAAAGATCAAATAATTAGTTGATTCATTACATTGATTGTGAGTTTGTGTTCTAGGGTCAAATCAAATGGTACAGAATATTTTCAGGTTATAAGAGAGTTATAACTATAATCGAGGTCGCTATAACCGAGTTCAGTAGTATGTGTAGCTCAGCTCCCACAAACTAAAAATCCTGGGTGCGCCACTGTAAGATTATACATCCTGATTTTTGGTAAACGTTAAATCTTAGTGTTGTTGTTGTTGGGGTAGTTTGGACGTAAGACAAACTCGCTGAGCATGAAGTCGGGCAAAGAGCAGTTCTGCGAGACATTAACATTACAGTCCCCGAGCATCATGATTGGTGTTGTGAGATCTATCTCGTATTTGGGTTATTCTTCGGGTTTTTAGAATACTTTAAAAGTATTTCGTATTCTCGTATACAAAGCTTAATTTATGTGATTGCTAATCACGGATGGATGTAAACACAACTGAGTATGAATTTGCGGATGTCACTGCTACATTTACAAGATAGGCAAACGACATCACCAAACTTTGGGTCTTTGATCTGCAAATTCTTTTGAGAACCCTTTCCAACCGTAAACGTTCTTTGTATATCGATTAGCATTTCTACGAGTATAAGCCGGCATTGCATTATTTATTTACATATTTTACCCTTATCAGGTTCAGCGATATCTGGTATTGTCGACAGATTCCTTGATATTTAAAAAGGTAAATTCAGGTATACATTCACTATAACTATTTCACACTAATGTTTTGTAATCGCAATCGATCGATCTTAACTAGAGCTGACTACTGAAACGCAAACGAACATTCTAGCTTCTCCGAGTCAAAATTTATAATAAACGAAAATTATGTGTTGCAGAAAAACGACCTCAAAATGGCTTCCCTTCGTCACAAGCGATGCGTCACACTCCTCACACAACGTAACGGATGCTTTGATCCTTTAGCTATCGATTGGTGTAATCAAATTTTGGATGTAGATGATAGATCTGTGGCTGCAACATCAAACTCTATCCCCCGATTTTGTTATCATCCGTTTTCTGAATTGCCCCCTACTGTAGAAAAAAAAATTAGACGTATTCTCGTCAAAATTCAATTTTTTTTTATCCCAATGACTTGCAATGAGTTAAACTTCATCAAGACAAAGCCACCAGTCATACCAGTCATACTTCGGAAAGTACCACTGACTTCCTTGAAAAATTAAGACTGATACAGGTCACATTGCATTTACATTTCCAACATATTCCTGCTAAATCCCCTGTCGTTTCACCTATGGCCTATTATGTTTACAGTCCATTGAAAAGAACTCTTTCGAAGCACAAACCCACCACGACTGATGGACTCTGGAAAATTGTGAAGATGCATGGAAATCAGTACCCTTGGAAATTTTATTTTTCGTAAAATTCTATTCTGTATAAATATTCTGTCATGGAAATCTCGATGTAGACTTATTGTCGAGACAAAAGGATATCAGACTGAGCATTTTAAAATATAGTCTTTACAGGGTGTCCACCAATGTCAGGAAGCAAAAATAGTGTCATTAGTAGCCTCACTGACATAAAAAAGTCGCCAGTTGAGTAGCCATTGCCTTAATATTACTTGCCAAAATAGTAGCATTTTTAGATGACTTTGTAGTTAAGAAATAAACATACGTCAGTTAGCTTCCTTTAAGAAAGAATGAATAAAACGATAAATTTAAAAAAACTTCATTCGTTATATAAAAGAGCATATAGTTCGTTTTTTTATAATAATTTAAAAATCGGACTAGAATGTTAGATAAACGACCAGTCGCAACTTTGAAAAGAATGGGATCTGAAAAAACAAACACCGAAATCTGATTTCAAAATTAGTCACCTGGAGCAAGGTACAAGTAGCCAAACACTTGAAAATAGTATGACGTTTTTTATTGAAAAAAGTCGCCAAGTAGCTATTAAAAGGATTAAAGCTTTAATTTTTGTGTTCAAAAATAAAGCACTGCTTATCCGTATTTTTAGAAACTCGATACGGGGGTAGTGTTTAAATAAATTGATCTAGTTCCTAAAGCTTTTTTCCAGAACTTTTTATTTTGAATTGACAGTTGTAATCTTAAAAAAATATCAAATATGTGTGTAGCAAAATGCCTGTAGGATGTGAAAATTATACGCTTAATGAAATCAATTTTGTTACAACGCACGCGAATTTGTTAAGCAGTGCACTGTGTATACCAATACTTAGATGTGCAATTTGACAGCTATATGTGACAATACTGACAGTGGGATCATCTGGTGAGGCTCAATTTTAAATTAGATATCATTTTCCAAACCTCATCATTTTAAATTTATTTTCAAGTATTTTAAAACCCACTAATTCGTATGAAAAACAAATATAAAATTACTCAAATATGATTTTGAATGTAATAGTTTGTCATAAAAATAGGATTTCTGAGGGTGGGCAATAGCAAATTCTTATGGATTGCAAATACAAGAAACGATAGTATTGAAAACGTTCTATAGGTAAAATTAGGCCCTACTAATGCATTTTGTGCTACAACATGTTTTCGTAAATTATACAAGACCAATTTTTGAACAAGCATAAATATACTTACTCATCCTATTAAGTAATGTGAGGCTTTGTTTATTTTTTTGTACGTGAGTGCGTGTGTAACTATTAAGTTTCTTTTTTTAATTACATTTATACTTTGTACATATACATTTGCATGTACATAATCATACATATACATTTATACTTTGTCAAATTAGATTGAAAGCATTTCTTACCTTCATCTGACCCATCATCACAGTCCGGCCAACCATCGTGAAACCTTTCCTTTGGTATACACTGATGAATACTTTGACACTGAAATTCTTCCTTGTTACATTCTGCAATAAGAAGAAAGCTTTTGTAAACGAAGAATCAGGATTACACACGAGTGTATGTAATCTTCAAAATAAATATGGAAGCAAATTTAAATCCGCGTTTTTTCACTATTTCAAGATAGCATGTATGTTATTGAATAAGAAATGGGTCGAAAAAATGATTAATGGAGTTCGAACAATTCATAAGTTCAAGCAAGTTTTATATTCTATACTATGTTTTAAAGTA
This sequence comes from Cheiracanthium punctorium, assembly GCA_038373885.1. NCBI lineage: Eukaryota > Metazoa > Arthropoda > Arachnida > Araneae > Cheiracanthiidae > Cheiracanthium > Cheiracanthium punctorium. The sequence continues at coordinate 158,727 of JAWZYV010014839.1, read as the reverse complement.
GGCTTTTAAAACTGCAAAAATTACTGTATTAATAATATTTATTAGTTTTGTAAAGTGTTTATAAAAGTTTCTGTCTCTAATACCATTCTTTAACAACTTTTGCGACAAAAATTGTATTATACAGGTATTATGTGTTTAAAAACTTAAGTTCAGTTGGATTAATTTTATATTGGGGAAAATGGGGTTATCAATACTTGCCGAACTAAAAACAACACCGTAGAAAAGTATTTTGATAAGATTAAAGATAATGCTATGTATTCAATCTATATAAGTCCAAATGTATTAAATATATGTCAATAATTTAATTAATTAACAGCTTAATTTTAGGACCTTTAAAAAAATACACGATACCCTCCGACCCTATTTTGTTATTGCATCATGCGCATACGTGTCTTGAAGACCATTAACTGAAACTGATACCTCGCAGAAATGATATTAAATATTAATCAAATTTCGTGACAACAAAACTGTGCTACAAACATTTATAAAATAAGGTAATACAAATGTTTCATCAATTAAACTATGAAAATTTCGTTTCATTGGACCTTTTATAAAAATAACAATAAATAAAGTAAACAGCACATTAATAGTCAAAGAAAATAAACATTAACTTGCACGAATAGTTTTGTAAACAGTGTCTGAGGCAGTTTTCCTCAGATTTAACCTTGTTCCTTTCTTTTGCCAACAAAATATTGCTTTTACGCAATAAAAGAACGACAAAGAAACGGATGCATTTTGTGTGTCTTCTCAAATATCCCAATACAAATAACAATTTTGGGAAGCCACCAATTTTTGAAAACTGTAAAACATATCTCACTAATTAAGGACAAATGGCAGACGAAATCATGAGTGGAAAAGACACGAAAATTATATGTGGAAGACAATGCACCCTTTGATAACTTCATGTTCGTGTGTTCGTGCAGTTATCAACCTCTCGTGAAAAAAAAATAAATCTATTGTCTGAAACTGGATCCAAAGTGATATGAGGTATTGTTTTGTTGATAGCAGTTCAGGAGGTACTTGCATCGTCGCGTGCATAGTCGGAAGATCATCGCATTGAATAAATTTTCCGGTAGTAGTTTGTTGAAACCTTGTATATAAATACAAAATTCGCTAGATGAGCAAGTTGCCACTTAAGAGCACATTTCTAAGAGACCGAATAAACGGAAGCTAGCAACAACACTGTAAAAATTCCAGGAACGTTCCTTGGAAATAATGGGAGAAATTGGACTCACAGATACCATGCAGAAAGTTAACATTCCAGTCTGAAAACTTGAATGTTTAATTTAACTCTCTATTCTGTGAATATTGCTCTCACGATTCTCTTAAAAATATGCAATTCACTTAAAGATAAGCCACACTTAAAAAAAGTCCAGGAAGTTTTCTTGGAAATAATGGACAGCTGAGGTGCCCTATAATTCCAAGGAGCGTTACATGAAAATACTGGGAACTTTGTTGAACAACTCTGGAAAATTTCACTGAATTGTATTATACAGCGAAGTTCTAGGTGTTTTTATGTTACCGTTCTTGGAATTCTAGAGGACCTCAGCTGCCCATTATTTCCAAGGAAACTTCCTGGGTTGTTTTTACAGTGAAATTTTTAATTTATATCAATATCTAAAGGGCTATGTTTTCAATACGTCAGATAAGTATATCTGGATTTTTAAAACTATATAGATATGTAATTACAGTCGATGCTCATTTTTATGAACCCGTAGGGACACTAAAACAGTTCATAAAATCGAAAAGCTCATAAACTCGTATCTTAAAATAGTCTGCGGCAATCTATTGCAATTAGCTACACTACATTGGCCAAATATTTAAATATTTAATTCCAGGGAATATGTCAACATCTCTGGGAAATTTTTAAAATAGTAGCCTATTTCGTAAAATAGTTGCATAGATACTGGAAATAGTTGCTTCAAGGCCTTTTTTTTTTGTTGAAAAAAAAAAATCGCCATAGTCGCGTACATCAAAAAATAGTAGAAAATAGTAGTATTTTTCTAGCAAATGGCAGCCTTGTAATTATTATTTGTCTGATTATTTTTAAAAAAATACTAACTTTATGCATTTGTATCCCTTTATGCATACAAAAGTTTATTTTTATCACCATTGATTCTTTAAATACCAAAAATCATAAATTATATTTTCTTGTTATTTAAAGCTTACGAAGACGCAATTTATGTTTTACAGGAAATCCCCTTTTGATTTGTGTATTTTTATTAGTGTTAAAACACAGTAATAGTATTCTTGAGAAACGTGGTATAAATTTTAATTAGTACTTCTCTTTTCTAAGGACAGAACCAACAGCGCGCAAGTTCAATTAATGTGACTCAAATCTGGACGGTCTACTGTTTCAAGGACCTGCTAATCAAATTGAATATGCATGTATTATCGGCAAAGTTTATCTACAAAATATCTAGCCATTGTAGTACAGAATATCGAAAACTGGCTTGCAATATATGAAAGATTACATATTTCACACATTGCCTAGGTATTCTGTAGAATGCCAAATGCCAAACCGGAAAAGTTGAAATACTTTACTATTTTTCTTTTAATGATAAATAAAATTAGTAAGATTAGAAAATAAAATTGTTTTTCAGTGTAACAAATAGGTTCATATTTACTTTATTTTCTGTAATAAGAAAGGCATAAACTTTGTTTTGTACAAATTCATTCTTTTTCGCATTTCGAATATGTTTTTAACAGCAATGTTTCATTATTTTTTCAAAATAACATTTGCATTTTTGAGGAATAAACATCTTCTTTAAAGTAGCCTTATCATGGCCTCTTAAACAAACTTTGCCTGAAAAACATTTATCATTCTACAGAATACCTAGGTATTATATACAATCGCCAAGAAAAGTATACAATAATTCTCATATTTCATATTTTCCTTAAATTTGCCAGGCATTCTAAAAAATGTAACGTATTCTGCAGAATGCAGGTGATTCATACATTAAGAGTAACACATGTAAGTATTAAAAAAGTGCATTTAACTATTAACCTTTTGCAAAAAAAATCAAGGAATCAAATTCGTTAACATTTCATGTCTGTACATGAGGTAGAACAATTTTTGTGTTGAGGAAAACCAGATTTAAGTACTGTATTATACCTTTAGTTTTTGTCCGCACCCAAATTGCAGGCGTCTTCATTCATCCAATTTGTATTTATAGTTTAAAACCGGCAATCTAGTCTACTCAGACAATGCCTCTTTAGATCAGCAAATCAAAATAATTTTATTCGGGTGACCTTTTAGAAAGCACAGCTTTGTTCATTCAGATGCAATGGATGAAACATTAATAGTAAGTAGTAATTTGCACTACAATGGAAGGAAAAAAATAGAATAGTTCAAAAATCGTTTGTTAGTTGTCGTCCGCTTATATCAACCTGAGTGACCGCAAAGTATGTTTTTATTCAGCATTTGGCCTTAGCACCTGCAAACTTTTGATTGATGCATATTGCTTAATTATTAGATTGAATCACCTGTACTAACGTAAATTCTCAAATTTCATTTTCACGTATTCATTGAAAATGTCGCATTTCCGACATTGGCATGAAAATAAAAGAGCATTTTTCTATATAAGCATGTAAACGGATCCATACATAATCATGATTAGAGCTTTAGAAACATTCATTAAACGTCTTATGAATTTCAGGTCGTAAAAATTTGACTAGTTATTTTGACAGATAAATAATTTCAAGATTAAAGAATTATTCATAAGTTTGAATTATTGATATCGAAAAAAACATAAACATTTATAAAAATGTTAAATTACTTTATTTTTTATTTTAAAATTAACTAAAATGATGTAATTTGCAGTAAAATTGTCAAGAATAAATGAAGATTATTTGCAAAAACTCCCAGAAGTAGAATTTGAATCTTTTTTAGATAGGAGAATATGTTTATTACAATATCCAAATGATCTTACAGATGATTGGCAAATTTTCATAATTTTCAATAAATATTCCTCATAATCAATAAATAGATACTCAAAAACAGAAGAAATCAAAACTTTCAAACATTTTGTGAGAGAAGCGCACTATAATTCAAAGAACAAATTTTTAAAATTTTTATTAACATTCATAGAAGTTTTATACCAGACTCTATAACTATTACGAAATCAGTGCACGTCGAAAATATGTCTTTTTAAATATTACTTTTTGAAAATATGTGTTATTGAAAGCTATTTGAAAATAACACAAAAGCAAACCACAAAAATTCGTTTTGCAGGAAAACTACCTTAGAGATTTCTAAACTGGGTGAAATTTATGTTTACGATCTATTACACTTTAAGAAAAAGAAAATACGGTCATCCTGCACTCATAAAAATTGAGGAAAGAAATATTTTATCTTCCTTTCAATGTCAGCAGTAATTCAATGTTACACAATCTATAGGTCAAGTATTTGAAGTTCCCTTTTCCTTTAATGGCTATTTCTGAGAAACTGGTTGCTCTAGAGATCCTTTTTCCAAACATGCTTCATGTATTTTTATATTATTTTTTTTACAAGTATTTATCGTAGTTCATACAAGTTTTTAAAAAAATATTAAGATAATTTTTTCAAATGCATAAAGAACGCATGAATGTTCTTCATTCGTTATTGCTCTCCTCATGTGCGACAGTTTCCTTAAACATGGAAATAAATTGATTAAATTTTCATTCTGCATTAATGGACGAAAAAAGGAATAATTAAAAAAATTAAATCATTTCTTTGCAAGTTTTTTAAGTGAACTTTGTACTTTCATCTGCTTGCAATTAAAATATTACAAAATTATTGAACAAAATCAGATTTCTTCATCTTATTGTGATGAAACGTTTGGTCAAAATGTTTAATATTTAATATAAGAAATTTTACTTTATCAGAAAATCGGACATAACAACATACAACAAAACAAGTCTCTGAGAATAATGTATTTGGTTTGTATTATAAAATTAATATTCTTTTACAAATTAAACTTTAAGATTAAACTTTTGTGTGACCGTGATTAAAATGGCTTGACGTGAAAATTAATGTTTAAAGTGTATTTGCGTAATAAATGTATTACATTTGTCATGCCTTCAAGAATAATTTTATTAGTAGTATTCATGCTAAATTTTAATATACGATAAATATAACTGCTGACACAAATCAAGCTTCTTAAATTCATTCAATGTACGTGTTCATATAAAAATTAACAGATTTTTTATTTGAAAGTAATAAATATTAGATAATTTAATATAAGTAGTAAAATTTTCTTTAGATTTGTTAAACTCATTAAAATAAATTAATATCAAAATGTATAGCATGCTTTATTATGTATTTATAAATATGCTTCTTATTTAATATTTTGAAGTACCCATAAACAAACGATTTAGTATTCGAAAACATAGTAGCCAAATATAAAAAATGCTCATGATGTAGACGAAACAACTTTCTTTTTATTTAACCATACTAATCATACGAATTAGTCATACTAATTCTTTATTAAAAAGCATTTAATAAAGCTATTTTTATTAAAATTTTAAAAGAAGTCTTTTAAACTTAAAATTTTCCGAATTCAAATTATTGTTTAATATTAGATCTTTTTCAACCCAAAAATTATTTTGTGTGATTTGAAAAACCACTTTTCAGCTTACATTTTCTTTTACTATACAAATATATAAGAGAGAGCTTATGAAAATTTGAAAATAGACTCTTTGTATTATCATTTTTTAAGTTTTACATTATTTACATTATTTGTAAGCTGTAACATTAGCTTATAGCAATGCCGGGGGTAAAATAAAATTTTTCCTCTCTAAATTTTCTGGAAGAAATTCTAACTAACAATACTTTTTGGAGAGGATTATTGATAGAGCATATGTTTTTGATCAAATAAATCCCTGATAAAATGAAAAAGACTAAGACTTACAAGCGTTTTGGTAGGCTGTACACCAGAGCTCCAAGGCAGCTTTTATAATAATAATGTAAGAAGCAGACTGCAATCCTATTACGGCGCAATAAATGATAAGAAATCTTCTTATGACGAAAAACCTTAAGTAAAGAAAACGATGATGTTTTCGTATTTGTTTCTCCACAGAACCATGTCCACGAAAGTAGAAATTGCTTCAAACACCTGCATCATATTTGCTATTAAATATTACAAAGTTCTTTGAAACTACATTATACAAAAAGCAAAGATGCGTGTCCTAAAATTTATTATTAAAACATTTTTCACGTAATATTTCATTACTTTCCATGGTTTTCATGTATGGCGCAAAAATTTGCAATTTATTTTAATAAAAAATTTTAACATTATTAATATATTTTTTATTATTCATTTATAACGAAAAGATGGGTATCTTGTAATTTTTACCGTTAATCTCATCGTTTTAACACACAAAATGATCGTCTAATAATAAATTTAATATTTCTACATAACCACACGATGGTTGATGAAACTATATGTACATACAGTGACTTGCTGCAAATTCAACTTTTATAACACCAAAAATATATAAATCACAAGACAGTTTCAAAAATTCCTTATTTTGACATAACACCCAAAATTTCGATCAGTTTATATAAGGTCAATCAGATATTTTATAGATATTAATTATTTTCACGAGTGTAATTTGCATCATTAGAAAGAGTCCTTAAATGTACAAGAAAGTTGGACATAAAAATTTTTCTTGATTTTTACTAAAGTTTCGTAACTTCAATTAAATCGTATGAAGTATGAATATTTCATGATATGTTTATACGATATGTTTAAACAGGTTAGCGTCTTACATTTTGAGAGTCATTTTAATGAAAATTTTCAGTTAACTGTCTGGTCATGCTTTGATACAAAATCAATGAATTATTAATTCATGAGTAGTTTTATTTTAAATGTTACTTGAACTGAATTAGATATTATTGATTGCTTTCTATTATTAATCGTTTCAAAATTTAAATTGTACTCTGTTTACATTTTTCTTCAGTTAATTACAAGAATAGTGAAAAATTAAATTTTCAATAAATATGTCATCTAAGATTACATCCGTAATGTTAGTTTTAAGCATTTGCATTGTTTAACTTTGTTTAATATTCCAAATGCATGGATTAGAAAACTATTCACTTTCTCCAAAACTTTTCTGTCAGCTATTTCAACCAAAAATGCTGTTTAATATACATTAACCGTTTCTGTCATTTTAAAAATGTTTAAATACTCTATTCATATTAACTAAGTATATATTTTATACTTTCAAAACAGACAAGGAACACATGCATGTTTCTAATCATATCAATAATCACAAAGATAAATCACAGCTTAAGCTTCCGCATGTGATACCATTTCTGTAGAGTTAGAAATTACCGTAACGATTTAAAAAGATTTTTCCGATATGGAAGTTTCTAAATATATTTATCACGTTAGTAATCATGAAAGAAATATATACACGATTTCTTCTAATAGAGACTATTGTCGCTAAGAACATTAACAGTACCATTGTTTAATTACAATTGGGGTTAATCATAAGATTACACTGACGCATTTAGAAAACATAAGGTCAATTTTGCTTTCATTTATTAAGATACTTATAACTATTTTAGCATTACTATTGTAAAAGATTAGCTGTTCCTTTTAGTTACTATATTCTATCCTATCATTATTTCAAATCTTTTGAGTCGTTGCGACTCTCTGTATCCTCTGTTTGAACAATAGGACAAGTATAAACCCATTCTAAATTAGTACTTATTGTAAGCACTCATCCTGCATATAACCAGACAAGTTAATTTCACAGAAAAATCTAATGATGTTGGTTCTGCAACCAAGTCAGAGTTTGTCACAATCACAGTGCATTTCAAATGCTTTAAATGAGAAAAAAGTTAATATTAAAGTAGAAAAAAAAAACACGTAACTCATTTCAGACATGAAATGGGTTTGATCATCACAAAAGAATTGTTTTAAGGCATTAAAAAAATTCAATTTTCTCCAGTGCAGAACATATCAATATGAATAAAATCTCTGACTGCTTCAAATTGTTTTTAATTATTGACTTTTGAATAAAAGTGGTTTATATGAGGGATTTTTTCACACTTTCCAACAAGGTTCATAAATGTTTATGACTTCGGTTTGTCCGTGTGTCCGTCAGTCTGTCCATCTGACAGTCCGTGCTCAAACTCTCGTAAATATGCATTGATTACTACGAAATTTATATATATTATTCTTATCTACTGTACTATGTACCTTATCGAAAATGGTGAATGTAGTATTTAATAGTTCTTCTACAGAAGAGCTTAATTATGTGGGTAACTAAGCTCTTCTGTAATCGATGCATTTGGCATGATTTATCCTTCATGTTTATTTCAAAAATAGTATTCAGAGATTCTGTTCCAGTTTTTCTGATAAGTTCTTCACCAAAATTCAAATGTCCGGACCTTTTTAATACGCCTTTTCACATATTGTACTTATTGCGTCGCTATTTCTTCAATCACTTTGCTAAGATGTCACTTTTAAGAGTGCAATATGCAACTCGGTGCCATTTCTTTGTCAAGGTTATGTACCAAAAGCAGTTAATTTTTTGTTGAGCACGACTCTTAGAATTTGTCCTTATAAATATTGTTCCCTTGTCTTAGATTAGAATTTCAATTTGCATTTAATATAAACTCCGCTTAAAAAGTCATTCCGCTTAGTAACTGATTTTTAAGTGGGCCCAAGAGTGACGTTCTAAAGGTTTGACTGTATTAATGCGGTTAACAGCAGTTTATTAGTAATGCTGTTTGAAAAGCTTAGTCAAATGCGTTCTGTTTGAAAAGCTGTATTAGTCAGAATAAACGTTTTCTCTTGTATAAAATAAATTTTTAAACTGCTAAATTTACAAAACTTCACATGTACAGTCAAATAATTTTAGAAATAAACTCCATCTTTTCGAACTCCCATAAATCATCCTATATTTGACGACAGAAATCGAATCTAGAAGTATTTTAATAGTTAATGAAATATAAAACCGTATTTCATAAACATCTGCAATTATACCTGACAAACTCATTAATCTATTATCATCTTCTTTACAAAATCGTGAAACATTTCATTTGATCTTCTTTCCACCAGAATCTAATTTTATACTCTGGCGGAACCACTCTCTGCTGTTATCAAGTCAAAGTAGCATGATCTTACACGGTCAGTAACTGTACCCTCTACGAGATGAGATTTCGGATAATTGAAAGACTTTCAGTGAAAGCTGTATAAAAACGGTGAAATGTTACCTTGTCATGCCGTTTCATCTTTAATGGCGCTTTACTAATGGTACAAGAAAATTACTGTTTTGGGATGACCTTTCTCTTCTTCCCAAAATAAAATTGCTTTCTATGTTGCATTATATTTTATTTTCAAAATAATACGTTTAGAGGAAAGAAACAGGAGCATCATTCCGAATTTATCAATCAGAGAAAAAAAAAACTTTCTCGAAGTAATCTGTATATCACATGACTTCCTTGTACGACATAACCTTAAAACATATAAATGTCCTTAAAACATATAAATTTTTGAATTATTTCAATTAAACTTATTTAGTTTGACATTGAGATACGGTCCTTAAACAATATTGGGGTTTGGCGATTTCTTGCCAAATACGACATATCACAGAGCTGAATTAAGGTTTTGAAACTTATTTTTGGTGATAAATTTGGTGATACTTTGTCAAAAGTCACCAAGCTTGGTAGCAATTGGCGATATTTCGTGCATAGCCCAAACAATGATTCACCATAGACTTTTATTGCATTGAAGATGTTCAAAGACCTCAATGTATAGAAAGATTTTAGGTGAGCGTCTAAATAAACTACCGAGTCAAATGCAATAAAAAAGTACACAACAAGATTTTACTTACAGCCCTAAATACAACATTTCGGCATCCTACGGCTAGTCACTTTTGCGATCCGTGACATACGTACGTACCTACAGGCGTCACCATAAAAATAGTCGAAACGTATTCGCGTTCGGTCAAAATAGATCGTAACTGCATATTTACTTACATTAATACAATCGAACTCGTTTAATGGAGTAGCTAATTTGTAATGAAAATTTACTCTAATAAGCGGAATATTCCATTATCCGGGATCCCATTGACTATTTATTACGCTTCGATTTGAAAATTTATTGCAATAAGCGGAATATTCCTTTAACCGATATTCGACTAAGCAAGTTCGACTGTCGTAATTCCAGACGTCGTGCAGAAACTTGTGAAAGCAAATTTAGGAATGGTCAAAAGCCATTTTTCCGTTAAAACCCTAATACAGTCGAATACGCTTAATAAAATAACCAGTTTGCCGCGAAAATTTATTCTAAAATGCGGGGTATTTTATTATAAGGGATCACAATGACTAATTATTACTGTTTGATACATTCAAAATTTATTACAATAATCGGGACATTCCTTTAGCCGATGTTCCATTAAGCAGGTTTCACTGTGTACCAAAATTTTTCAAGGGACAATACTCCCTTTACTTTGTACAAGAAAGCAAACAGCCTTCTGTACGTGTTTACTTTTATCACGCTGCAAATTGATTTGTTAAAATCAAGCAAAACAACGGCACATAAGCATTCCTTTACCACTAATACAATATTTTTTTAAATGGAAAACGTTTTGAGGATTGTGATCTTAGGGAAACTAAATTCTGGACGTACCTCTTAAATATAGATGGATCTTTTGACCACACACTTGTAGGATAACTACACGACAAGCAATTATAGCACGCATATTTTGCTAAACGGTCTCAACTTCGTTTTTAATACTTAAATCAAGCTTTTATAATTAGATTTATACGTGCGTCTGTCTGCACAGTTGTGCTTTGATTGATACGAAATCTAAATATACTTAAATCTTATTTACTTTCGCATCTGCAGGTTCCCCATTGAAAATCATTTTCGCTTAGCATCCAAGATCTTTCACAGAATATAGAATGTTCTCCCACCGTAGTAAAAAGCATAGGCACTTTGTAAATGGGTTGGAATCACTAACGCGTATAGTGATAAATGCATTAAATGACTCAAAATTTTATTTCTATATTTGTCATATTTGAGATCGGACTTAAACAGTTGAAAATCTTTTCACTGAAAAAAGTTCCTTAAATCACGAGCCATTAATATATAACTGCATTACATGATACTCTAAATATAAAAATAATTTTCTAATTTAATGATATACTTTCATTGAATTACCATATTCTAGAAGTAACATCGGCAACTTAAAAACTAGAATTTCAATTTCCTTTATCATGCTTCTAGTATTAAACCTTTTGATATCTCATGACCGAATTCAAGATCCTAATTTATGTGAACAAAAAAAAGGGGGACAATGGAATAACAACAACAAAAAAAAAGAGTATGTCCATCTTGTACTACCCACGAAGGAAAATTTATGAGGCACGTGTGGGTTGCAAGTTACAAAAATGAATATTTGTTTTCAAGAGAATATGCAAAATATTACCATAATTTAAACTTTATCGCTCTTAATAAAATAAAAATATGCTGGTATTGCAATGTAAAGTGGGATTTTTTGTTGCTGTAACCTCTTGCCTTTCTGAAAAAGCCGTCATGAAAATTTTAAGATTATCTTTTTTTTTCCCCAATGCCTACGTATTTTGTGTAGGTAGATTGAAATGGAAGGGAAATCGCTGTAATGCACTATAAAAGTAGCAATGACAAATTTTCCTTTTAACTCATTTTATTTTACAAATCACGTTCAAGTGCATGTTATACACTGCATTTGAAGTAAAGAAAATTATTTTGCGTGAGTCATTTCCTGTGAAAATGCGTATGTATTTTTGTCTAACTATTTTTTCTTCTTTTTAGGCCATGATACATGCGTTTCCTTTGTTTGAAATAATCACAAAATATGCAAAACTGCAAATTAACATTACTTTAAATGAGTAACTACTGATTAAAATTCAATCATGTACAATTACTCTTAAATCCCAACATACAAACACCCATTGCAAATAAATTTCAACCCATCTTCACATTCTGATGTAATATACAATGAATCAGATTAAGACATTCCTTTTTTATAAAAGTTAGTTGTAATAAAAATATTCTAATACTGATTACAATATAAATTTATTAGTACATCCAAAAGCTTGCGGTTAAAAGAAAAATCACTATCCATAACAGACGTCGTAAAGGTGTTGTACAGTTTTAATTGCTCTATTATTATTAAAATACAAATATCATATTCTTAAAAATTTGTATTACGTATAAAATACTGATCTTTTCAACTATCGCTTGTTTGATCTTTGTGGCTGGATCAAAATCGGTGTCATTAAACGTTTTCTGAAGATGATAAAATTCGTTGCTTTCAAATATTGGCACTATTTTGCATGTTATCTCGGTATGCAAGAAAAAGATCTCCTTCCACCTGAAAAGAGGTCAGTAGGACTAACAGCCATTACGTTACTATTATCAGTATTTGTCTTGTACTTTTTACAAAAATACTTTTCTTACAAGCATTTTGTTGTAATAGAGAACCAACATGAAATTCCAAAGAAATCAACCCATCCTTTTGTTACGTTTTATTTCACGGAACATTCCAATTGTCCATTTACATCCTTATACAAATTTAATGCTATCTGATCTAGTACTAATCTGTTCGACAAGCCCTGATTATTGAATTTTATGCCGGATCTCGCATTCCTTTGTGGAATGCTATATGCTTGTCGGTAATCGGATATCCCACATGGTCAGAGCTCATGCACACACCAGAAACGTGAGAATACCATCGCTCTGATTTGCCTGAACCGTGAAAGCAAAACACAAAAGCTTGCATGATTTAGTAGGTCAAGGAACCAGACATTAAGAAGTAAGCTGCTGACAAAAAGAGTTAAATTTGTCACAGAAATCTATAAATGTGCCTCGTTAATGACGATTTGTGACTTGTAAAAGTAAATTAATAAGATTATATAGGTGAAAAGTTGTCTTAAATGGAAAAGACAAAGGGATATTGTGTCTCGACTATTTTTAGCGGCATTTTTCCGTTCGAGAATCACCATGAGTAAAATTCGTATTATATCAAAGGAAGAATGCTAAACAAGCAGTTACCTAATTCTTCAAATGAGATTATCGTCTTATTGTCTGTTAAATCCTACACAGATTAAAGTATGATATTAGAAGTATAATATTTTTCCAAAAATAAAAGTACTAATTCGAATTTAGATTTCGCTGCGCTAATTATACCCGTTAATGCACATATGAATGAGTAAAAGTTTTTTTTTTCGTGCATTTAAAGATGCATAAAATAAACTCATTTTCTTCTTAATTCTATCATTCTAAGTCTATCATGTATGCTAAAGGGAGCTGGTGCGCATAAAATCTGTTGTGAGTCCAATGTCGGTCATATTCAACCGATATTTCTGGGGTAGCCGATCCAGGTGTTTGGTCTGTCATCTGATATTGGCTCAAAATTAAGAAACCATTCATTGGAACAATGATGGTCTGCCTATCAGGTATCTCCATATGAAATGACCAGAATCTCCGGACCTCGTAGCGATCAAACCTAGAACTGGGTCTCTGACTCGGCCATTAGAAAGAAAAAAGAAAGACATATTATTTTATAGCATCAAAACGATTGTTTTAAAAATTGTTCGTGTATTTATATCCTGCACACAGGATGACTCACAAACATCCTATTACGAATGTAATTAATTGTCCACTTAGCGACCATGTTCAGTGACAAATTTTTCTTTTTCAGAAAACTGAAATTTATAGTTGAGCAAATTTATATCACTCTGTTTGATGAATATGATTTTTTCTATTAATCTGGAAGGGAAGGGATGTCGACTCAATATTAAATTAAGAGTGATTTGTTTTTTTATCTTCAAACTATACATCTAGCATTAAATTACTTTAAAAAACAAGAACATAAATTGAAGTTGTAATAGTTGATCTTTCATGATGTAGTAGTTTCCTCATCTTTTCACATAGGAACAATACGATTTCTCATAACTCATACGAAATGTTTTCTTTTAACAATAATGTTCATACCTTTAAATATAAAACGAGCATTCCACATTTATTTGGTAATTCTCAAATTGAAAAAATAAAAGAAGAAATCTTGGCGTGCTTAAAATGGGTCAAGGCATGGACAGCTTTTATCCTAGCTTGAACAAACGGTCTGAAACACTTTGAATTCCTCTCAGGACGTAGCAAGCAACACCGTACGAAAAGCGTGCAGAGGGAATCTATTGTTTTCTCATAAATTATTCCCATTGTAAGCAAGAGTCCAAGGTTAAGGTCGTAGAAAGCATGGGTGACTATTTAGGGGTAAAAGATTTGAGGATTTTTGAAAAAGATTCATCACCAGTCGCAAAACAAATGGACACAATTACGGATATTGACTTTTTTAGCTCAGCCTCCGCCAGAACAAGTGTGAAAGTCAGATTTGCGTAGCAAAGACTTTTCTGGGAGCAAACTGGAAGTTTTGAATCGATTATTCCAGTGGTTCCCAATCTTTTCCTCACCCCGCGAACCTCTTCTAAAATCCGAGAGAATATGACGAACCTCTTGTGCAGTCTTTGTATACTAGTATAAAATTTTCGCGAACCCCTTTATATATATTGTGAACCCCTGGGGATTGCGAATCACCGGTTAGGAACTAATAGTTAACTCTTGAAAGGGAGAGTCCTAACTCCTAGCTATGAATAATGTCAAGGTAAAATTTATATAAATAACATATGATATATTTAAATGTATTTAAACGTAAGGATTTCTAGAATTTCATTAATCAATAATTTAAAATAGAGAAAATTAAATAAATGTGAGATGTGTTTTTAATTTAAATGTGTCTGTGTGCAGACCTATAATAACTTGCATTTGCACTGCAAAAAAATTTCTGTCAAATTTACAAAAAAAAAAAAAAAAACTATCAGCCAGGACAACAGTTTATTTCCATTTTTTTTACAGAAGTCTTCCGTAAATTTTACAGATTCTCAGTTTATTTTACAGAAATTTCCCGTATAGGGAAAAAAATACGCAAGAATTCTATAAAATATACGGGAAAAAACTGACGTTCTGGCTGACAGTTTTTTTCTGTCAGTTTAACAGACTTTTTTTTGCAGTGTCCCTATTTTATTGATTGTTAAGATCTTAAAATAAATAACCAATTATTGGTGAGATTTTAAAAATCATTTTGTTTGTATTTAATCTCATTAATCTCTAATCAAATATCTTTCAGTAAACTTTCTTTGTTCATAAATAAGTAACTTTAAATGTTGTAAATGTTTACATGTACATTAATAATTGTAGGTTACATTATAATTTGCTAAGCGAACTCTCCAACGCATTAAAACACTCAATAGAATATATCCCAGACATATCCATAAGTACGTGTTTATACCCGTTTCATGTTTTTCTATTGTCGTGACGTCTGATGTATGTACTATACAGGTCCGATACACGTACTAAAAGCATATTAAACACTTCCTCAAAAACGTAAATGAAAATATAGCTTTTTTTAGAATTTGTTACTTAAATTAACCAAAGTTTAAAACATTATTTCAACAATTATTTAATTATTTAATTTTTCCCACTGGCGGGCACTTACCATACAGGCATTGGCCATTCACTATTAAGGCCGGATGTGTTAACCATTTTACTGTGTTATTCTACATAAAAAATCTAAAAAAAAATTCATCCTCCACTGAGTTTCAGTCATTTTTTAATTCATCAAATTGTTCAATCAGAAAAGTAAAGGTAGAAAAGTTAAAAGCTATCATATATAAGCCATAGTGAAGATGACCTTCAAAGAGTGATTTTTAAAGTAGACCAATTATGCCAGAATTTCAACAACGAAAATAAAACGATGACATTAAATGGGAAGGAACCCACAAGAACTACAATTGTCTTAGCTAGTTGAACAAGTCTCAGACTTTAAATATTCGGGATGTCGTACTTCATAAAAATAAAAACCTGCATAGTAAACTGCAAAACATTTCAACATATTTGTGGATTCTTAAGTAGATTTTTTAAAAGCAAAATATAAAAAGAAACCCAACATAAATTCTACTAAATTAACGGCGACCCCAACGCTCTTATATGGATCAGAGAAAAAGACCATTAACACCAGTGAACGACCCAAGACACGGGCTTCTACAATGAAAATTTTAAGAACTGTAAAGGGATGCTCAAGAATGGTCTACCTAACTAACGATTAAATATGTTCCGATTACAAAATGTATAACATGAACCATGACATAATAGACTATTGAAATAACTGGAAAGATCGCGTAGAGCACATGAACAAGGACCGACTGCCAAGAAAACTGTTAAAACACAAATCTAGAGGATACGGAAACCGCGGAAGTCCTGTACTCCGATGGATTGACCGATGGTGCCGGAACAGGCTAATAGTCTAATCCTTGAAGCAGATAATGATGATCTAAGTCACAGTTTTGTTTTTCAAACATACGGATTCACAATGTTTTAAATAGCTTCTCGGAAATATCCAGATTTTCGCTTGCATATTGCCTAATTTAAAATTAAGTTAACAGCTGAAGTGGCAGCAATGTTATTTCGGTAGCTATAATATTAAAAATAGAATACAAAATCATTTATTTAAGTTACCAAATATTAAATTTATTCAGTGCAGACCTTATTTTTTATTGTCAAGTTTTTTTGTTTTTTTTTCTAGGGCCCGTTGTAATTTCCTCGACAACAGGCACTGTCTACTAGTTATAGCGCAACTCTGATGAAAGCTGTAAAGGATACTAATGGATCATTATTAATTATCACATATTTATTCATTGAAGAAACTGGAGTTGCTCGAGTTGGGGACAGGAGGTTTGAAAGTTAAGGACCTGCCCTACTCCAGACTAATCACCTAAGCATACTGCCGAGGGTTTGATTGCCATTCATACACTATTTGTTTAAATTTCCTTTCTCTGTACTACTAAAAATTTTCATGACTCCTGGATTCTGTAGTGGTTAGAGAGCTATTCTTCCACACCGCGGGTCCGGATTCGATTCCAAGCACGAGTTTGGGTGCCATTTCGTCAGTTCTTTCAAAGGAAGGCGACAACTCTGGTTCATCTATTAGGTGCCTCCATAACAAAGAGATCAGTAGTTCGGAGTTTGTAGGGGTCCAATGCCCATAAACGGCAAGTACTTGCCATTGGGAAAAAAAGTTAAAAATTTTCATTGTGTTGTCCATTGTACTTGACGAGGATTTATTAGTGAGTTCTTCAAACACAGAAGTCCGAAAATAAGTGTTCCAAATACAGAAACAACAGGAGTCTGTCAGATGCCGCCTAGGCGGTGTTGTGGCTAGAGCTCTACTATCTTCCTTTGGGACTGGGTTCGACTCCCGGCTTTCGACGTGGATGTACACTTGTCCGTCCTTGTGATGTAAATCTTACTTTGTAATAAACATGAACTCGTACTTCCGGACAACTGAGATGAAAGCCATAGATCCATAGGGCCATAGATCTCGAAAAGCTGTCTCTTTCAATTGTCCAATAATTTGTCAGCTATTTCTAATTTTACTTCAAAATGCAAAACCGTTATACTCATTATCCATACGTTTTATTTTATTCTATTTTATTTTAATGGCGGGCACTTGCTGTTCACAGATGTTGGCCACTACTAAGGCATACGTGATATTGGCAATTCATTATGGAGGCACCGGACGATGACGTTACCTCCCAAGAAAGGCCAGACAAAATAACACCCAAGACTGCCAGGAATGGAACCCGGCCCCGTGGTGTGGTTGAATGGTTCTACTGCTTGCTTACCCTGGCGTCTATATTTTAAAAATAATGTTACAGTTTAAAAACAATCTAAAAAAACGTTACTATGTTTCTAAAGAGGTCTGGCATACAAACGCATGCTTCCTTTGTCGAAGGAAGACATCATTTTTGCGCAAATAGAAACTAATAAGAATGAAATCACGCGATTTACGGCATGGGTTTGAGCACATACAAAGTAACGAACTCACGCTTAATTTAAAGCGTCCTCATTTTCTAATCCGGCAAGTGTTTACTTTGGAAGGTTAATACTTTAACAACGAAAATAAAAACAAAACGGCAATCAGTATTTTTATGAATTCCATCCTCTTCCGAAAGAATTGTCCAAAAAATAATTCGGGCGCAAGGTTTTTTGGGGAATTTCTTTTGCAGAGACTATTCCGAGTGACATTGTGCGTTTCCGCTGATTCGCATGAATTCGCTGCATGCATCCTGACGGTGGTGTTTTAAAAGTCAAGTCCACGCACACTCCATAAAAAAAAACGAAGCGCCGGATTTTACCGAGTGATAACGGTTTCTATGAAGCGGTGGGCAAAACTTGCGGTCATTTCTGGACCTCCTTGGCCTAATTTGAAGCCATCACATCCCCCCCCCTTTCTCGTTCGAAAGTTCTACGCGTTGGGGGAAGAAAGAAAAAAAGAACGAGTTATTTTTGCTCGGAGCAGAATGCAGATAAGTGATTCGAAGGTGGGAACCGGTATTTGGGTTTTTCATACTTAACGTAAATGGAAAATGACGAATTTGAGGTCGTAATCAGTAGTAAAATGGGCTTCCGACATAGTTACATTCTTCCTGTTGTAAAAGTAGTGTCTTAACCCTTTAACGCGCAGCCCAGCAAACACACACAGGTTCTCTGAACGTCTATTAACGTTCAGAAGCCGTTTTCTGAACGTTAATAAACGTTCAGAGAGCCTGTGTGTGTTTTCTGGGAGTGTTCCCGCTCTGGGAACACCAAACTCTGACGTTTTGACTGTTGCCAGTCACGAAGAACAGATTTGATTTCTATAAAAACAGTTGCGGGTGACATAGCTCCACGAGAGTACTTTACTTTTTAACGCGTTATTTCCCGTAAAAGATTATTTTTAACAGCACTGACATCTGCTGAAAAATGGAAGAATACAAGAACAGCTGGATAGATTGCCCAATGCTGAAAAAAGGGCAGCCGTTGCCATCGCTCGACTTCACAGCAAGATGACGGGCGATCGAAACGTTCATCGCGTGCCACAAATCTAGAGACCCTTTTTTGACGCAGCTGGCTGTGCTTGCTGGTAGTTAAGTCGAGTGATGGCAACGGCTGCCCTTTTTTAGCATTTGGAAAGTGTTGCGCCTCAAAGGGTTAACGCTGGGGAGTTACGGTATTGAAGAATGCGTATTTTGTCTTATAGGGGGCTGCTGATGAGTTCTAAGTCATAGTCAGTATGCAATGGTAATTCTGTGGGGAACCCAATGGCGTATGAATGCGTGGTAAATGGTGACTAGCTCTTTCTCCTTTGAGCTCAAGTTAAACCTACTGAAGCAGGAATTCAAAATCAATGCAGGAAACCATTACTGCCTAGAAGATGAATCTTAGTTCTTTACTTTGCAATGATGGATGGAAGCTAAAAAATACATCGGAGTAGATTTTTTTTTTCATAATGGTATTTAATATTTTGTCTCAGTAGAACAAAAGAAAAAAGGAAAAAAAAAGGAAAGGGACTTTCATCTCAAGAACATTCTCTGTTTTGTGTTGATAATACATATTTGAACATAAAAACGATGCAACAGTCCTAAATCCCATTCTTACCTTGTAATCTTGAAATAGTTCTATTATGAAAAGTATTTTGAAATAAGATGCTGTAGTAATGTTTTTTGAAATTTATATTTGATAACTTTTTATTCATTATAACAAAAACAAACATTTTTAATAATTAATACAAATACATTAAGTTTAAAAACAGCAGTTCTAAATTATTGTAAATGATTTTGAAAAAGATGTAACTGTGTGTTTGTGTGTAGACATAATTTTGCGAAAGATGTATAGATAGAACATAATTTTTTTCACTGTGTCGGTGTACTGTTCTAAGTAAAACCATTTTGTATACTTAGAATTATATATTTTTTGTTGTCTTTGCGCAGGTAATTTAAAGGATATTTTTGGTGAATATGAATGCGTATTTGCATTATTATATCATACGTTAAAAATAAATGATGGAATAATCCATGTATTCTATCATTTATTTTTAAGAAACAAATGTCTTTAGTTCAAAATTAGTCACTCAGTGAATTAGTGGGAGTATTTCTCTTAACAAGCAGTGTGACGTGTTAACAGCAAGTGTGACGTTTCTTTGGTACTCCGTTCGTGCTTGACATTGTCTATGTTGCCATCATGCTTCTCAGTAAAATACATTTTGGGTGTGAATAAAAGTGCATGTGTGCGTGAGTTATATGTTTGAAAATAAAATTTTCTTTGTTTTAATTTGAATTTGCTACAATAATTTTAAAAAAAATAAACAGTACATCAGAATGTGGTATGAACTATTCAAAATATTTTTTAAACCATTGAAAACCTACTGTGTTGGTTGTTTCAGCGCTGTTTTCTTGTTAAGGATGAATGATTGCCTAAATGCAAATAAAATCATTTAGTTATGCCATGTTTTTTTAACATTTACATCACTGAAGCAGCATTCCGTTATAATAGAAAAGAATGAAAATACGCAAATATGCTGTTGTGACTAGTTTACTGTTCATTCGCAACGCACTATATCATACTGACGTAAAAACTTTGAATTAAATAAACACGTTATTGTAACATAAAAATGCAGATACACTTTTGCACACAGAGAAACAGAAACAAATACATATTGTTGAATATTCAGCAAGATTTTGTTGGTGACATATTAAACTATTAATTTTTTTAATAAAAAAATTATCTCATTCAGATAAATTATTTATTTAACGTACAGCCAATTAATTTCCTCTGAATCAACAGAATGTTTTCAGCATAAGCTTTATTGTTGTTTTACAAGTTAGAACTCCATTTTTCCATCTTTTATAAAGAATTCCTTCGTCACAATGTAAATTAAAACAATCAGTTTTCTTTTACAATACATCTGTTTATGCGTTTTAATACACTAAGTTGTAATTTAGTTTATTTTTATTGCTCAGAATTCCTCTTTTACAAAACGATAGTCAGTAGGTTAAATCTGAGTTATGATAATTCTTCCCTGTAAAGGCTCTGTCGATTCTAAGCTGATATTTACAGATATATGCTACTGAAAATGCCAATAACAAGTACATATCTAAATGTTTAATCATTTCTATTTTGTTTGAAGTAGATCAACTTCAGTTAAATGCACATAAAAATATTGCCACTCATGCATCAGAATGTACAGGAATTATTTTGTATAACCCAGTTAAAAATTCTATATATTAGATTCGACCTTATTTTAGGAAATTCTATAATAAACTTTTATAATATAAGTAGATTTCATTTTATTTAAAAAGAATTAACTTTTCTAAATTGCTTTGGCAATTACCGGACCACTGAACTTAAAGCTTTAAAATTTGTGTTTGTGCACTTGTAAAAGAACTATAAATGTTCCTTTACTATTTTCGAAAGGGAACACAGTAATATGAATAACAATAGCACATTTAAATTTCATGGCAAGCCAAACATGTTTATGTCAATTAAAGCAAGGACAAAAGGACAGACAAAGTGGAATCATAAGTGCTTTTAAACTTTGACGGAAAATGATTTTTTTTTTTTTTAAAAGAAAGGAAAAAGAACTACATCTTTTATTTAAAGAAAAAGAAGCTAACTTAAGAGTCAAATTGGCTAAAGTTGTTATAGATTGGTTTCAGTATTTTAGTCCTAATTTTGACCAAATTTATTTTAAAACTACTTATACAAACCCCAGAAGCACACAAAAAAGGAAATCCTTCATTGTTTCTACGATTCCATTAATTACACTTTTCAAGAACCTATTAATTATTGCATAAGTGGAAAAATTCTCATAATAATTGAACAAGGCTTTTTTTTTTTCCTTCAGAAAAAAAAATAACATCATTATCTTAGATGAAAACATCCTTTGAACTGGTATTAATTTTTACTTTATCCATCTGTTAGTAATATAATGTTGTAAGTAACTATCATTGTTTGATATTATCCGAGATGATACCTACCAAAATAACCTGCAGCCCATATAATGAGTCATTTAACATCTCAATAAATGACAAGCTTAGGGTTTAGATTATATTTCCCTGCATTCTAAATACACTTATTAGCTTCAGAAAATTATAATCATTTGATAGGCCTTGTATCACTACGTTAAAATAATTATCCTAATACTAGATGCTATTTACTCGCAATTAATGTGTAAGTTCAGTGAGTGAAGAGTCAAGAACATGGATCTAGGATTCGCGATACTTTTAATATTGTTGAAGTTTGTCATCACTCATCTTAGCGTAACCAAGAATAGGGGGAAGAGGAGGCACACAATAAATTCAATGACGAAATGATGAAATATATCTGAGATTTTGGAAGAGAAGTATCCAAAAACAAATGTAAGGCAAACAAATTTGAAAGACGACACAAGCCCGACAGTGTTTTACTGACACTAAACTTGTAACTCAGTAAAAGGTAAATTTTTAATAGATTTTGGTTTTTTACCCTGTACTTGAAGTGGGATCCTGGAAAGACGTTGGTTATAAATAATTTTTGAATTCGTTTTTTTTTTTATAATGATAATGGCTAATTTTTTTTAACAGGAGAAGAATTATGCTGGTTCGAATGATAGATCATTCACTTATGAAATCGTGAAAATTTTTATCTATGTTGTATGAGCAACTAGCTGATACCTTTCATCTTTTTACCAAATTCATCATCAAACCTGAATCTTCCAGAGAAAGAATCATGCGGAAGACGGAAGTTGATATATTAATTCATTTTCAAGGAGATGTTTGTGTATCGTTTTCTGATTGAATTTACGTATGCGAAGTTATTTTTCAAGTACTTCCAGATGACGTGCCGGCTCATTCATCAAAAAAGACGGCTTTTTAACAATTATTTACCTGCATTCTTCATTCATTTATGCTGCAAAAATGAAACATTAGTCAATTTCCAGTTATACTTTGAATTTTTATCATTGCTTTATATAAAGGTTTATTAATCCTTTCAGTACGGAAGAGCTATCCGCGGTTATATATTCGTGGTACCAGGGCGTTTTGCACAAAATGTTTGCACAGTGCGAAAGCCTAAGTCATGAATAGATGTTTTGTGGCATTCATCGAAAGAACAAACAGTTTTCTGTATTCTAACACAAAAATTACTGTTTACATAAAGTGATTAATTATATTCCGGAGTTGATTGCAGCTGTATTAATCTACCCATGTAATTTTCCGTGAATGCAGATTTTAGGTAGACCGGCAGTAGATGTCAGAGAACGTTTGGATGCGGCTATTAGGGGGGTGGTAGTACCTAGAGAACATTTCGTGGATGCCCCCGTTGGGCGGCGGTAGTACTCATAGAACATTTTTGATGCCGCCAGTAGGCAGCAGGAATACCCAAAGAAGGTTTCGCGACCACCGCCAATGGGCAGCAGTAGTGACGAAAGGGTTAAAGTTCTAAAAATTTATTTGCTTTTCAATGTACTATGTAATAATCTTCATGCGCACACGGGTTCTCTGAATATTAATTAGCTTTCAGAGAACTTGTGCAGTGCAGTTTCATTGCAAATTTCAGCGTGTGTACTGCCAACGTTTATAACTGCTCAAAGCACTTTTCAAAAGTTTTAGTAAAAAAATAAAAATTCATTTCTTTGCAAGTAGAATTTTCTATTTAAAATGTGATTCGCAAGTAAAGTGCACTGTAAATCCCTAGTTTGGAAAATTTAAAACGACAATTGGTTTTACTTTTTGATTAAAACTACACAGATGTCATTTGAAGCATCCAAGAAAAGGGATGAGCAGTTTCTTATATTTATAAAATACATTTACTTCCTTGATGAATATTCAAATAAAGCTGCAATCCTCATTAATGCTCATTTAATGCAAATTGAAACCACAACAAGATCGAACTAGTCAGACTGGATTGATTGACCGCTCCTAGAACAGAGCCGCCTACGTTAAGAGGTCAATCGAAGGTTGCTGACAGTCCCTTCTCGTTTAGCAAACAGAGTTGTAACACCCACCAGCATTTTTGCTGTTGTTACCACGGCAGTAATGAAAATAACCCTTTTCCCAGCCACGTTTAACAGCTCTATCATCAGTAAGCACCTTAATGTCGCTCATGTGAAGAACCTATAAGCTTCCATTTGAATTGATCTTTGGTTAAAAAAAGAAGCGCGTTAGGAGTTTGAGAAGATCATCAAATTGGATGATGTTGGTGATTCAAAACAATGGGAGTCAGAACAAGAATAATCAATTTTTAAATCGGCTTTCGCTACCTTTTATAGCTCTTTACTGATTTATCGCGGTGAAGAAGTACTTTCTTCATACGCGTAAGGTTTTGACTTATTGTTTAAAAATATTCAATATAATCCTATAAATCTGTAGAAAGAAAACAATTTCAGAATGGTTGCAAGTTGTTAATCTTCCTGTCACGGCCAGTTGGACATTATACAGTTTTTACAGCTTTAGTGTTATTTATATATACTTATTGCCTGAGAATTAAAGCTGTGAAAAGTTCTATTATAAATGTCAGTATAAAAAAAGAATTGATAATTTTGGTGCAAGAAGTTCAAACTTAGTAATTTAAAATTATCTTTTATTTTTAACAATGATGAGTTGTTTCGACAATCTCTCATAACTGTCAACGTATTGAATATTATCAATGTAGTAACCATTTGCATATGTCAATAATTTTTAAGTGTGAAATTTATGTCAATCGTGTAACTATGCAAATATCCAAATCAAAAGAAGAAAGTTAACGAATTTGTGACAAATGAGTTAACTAACAGGGAGGCTCTGACGTTCAGATATCGGATGCTGATCGACTTTAGATGACTCCTAATAAAGTAAAATAGCAATAAGATTTAGCTGCTGGAGAATTTTTCAGAAAACGACAACTATAAATTTAATGAATATTCATAGACCAATGGTTTCAAAGACTGGCTGGTGCTAGCTGTATTCTTATGATATGGCTTCCCGATTTCTGTTAAACCAAATTATTTGAAGAATGCAAATGATATTTTACTCAAGTTATTGCTATTAGGTTTATTTTGTGCTTGTTCAATTTGAATAAATTAATAATTTTTACTTATGATTTCGTACTATTTTCGTAAGAAGCAACATTTTAAAGTTTGTTTATGTATTTTTAAAGAAAAAAGATAAAAAATGAGATTGCCAGTTTTCAGCTCGGGACCTTAAGCATTCGGAGTGTCAGCGTTAACCAGGAGATACCGTAAGCGTTGACTACGTCTTAAAATTATTCATAAATAGCCATGTATTAAATTTTTAATTGTATTTTTAAATAATATTACTATTCGCCAACTTATACTATAAAAAACACTCAAAACTTTTCAAATAACTCTTTATCAAACATAATCATCTGCTTTAAACGAAAATATTCCACGATCCCACTACTTCAGAACTCATTTAACCTTTATAGCAAATACTGGTCTCTAGCGGAAAAATGCCTTGAAGCCTTGAGATTCCCTTTAAGACAAATTTTACCGAGCTATCAAACTTACATGTCATAAATATTCTTCCATAGATCACATAACATTGAATTATCTTGGTAACAGTCGCTTTTATATTTACTGAAATCGCCGTTATTTGCGTCAAATTATTTGTCTACATTTCGTAGATTTTTATACGATGCTTGACCTCGTGATATCTCTGCAGACATTTTGAATAACAGGCACCATAATGAGTAATTTATATGCAGCATTCGTCTTTGTTTGCACCTATTAAAAATTCCTTAATTGGTGGCCAAACGCAAGAAAGTGAAGAATATCATGCCAAAAATATTAATGGAGTTGAGCACATTTATGCAATGTTATTCATTCAGTGCGAGAGATCTAGCACTTACTGACCTCAGCGTGATTTAGAAATAAACAAAACAACACGCCGAAACCTGTTTGATAAAAAAGATGAACCGTAAAAGAGGTCATCATAAAGCATATGTTTTCTCTGGGAATAAAAGTGAAAACCCGTGAAATAAGGGAAAAGAGATGGTTTCTCAAGAATAAAATTAAATGTTATACGGGTTATCCTTTGAGGCGCAACCCTTTCCCAATGCTGAAAAAAGGGCAGCCGTTGCCATCGCTCGACTTAACTACCAGCAAGATGGCGGACGATCGAAACGTTCATCGCGTGCCACAGATCTAGAGACCCTTTTTGGACGCAGCTCACAGCTGTCGTCAAAATCTCTAGATCTGTGGCACGAGATGAACGTTTCGATCGTCCGCCATCTTGCTGGTAGTTAAGTCGAGCGATGGCAACGGCTGCCCTTTTCTTCATAATTGGGCAATCTTTCCAGCTGTTCTCGCGTTCTTCCATTTTTCAGCAGATGTCAGTGCTGTTAAAAATAATCGTGACCATTTTTTTACGGGAAATGAACGTGCTAAAAAGTAAAGGATTCTCGTGGAGCTATGTCACCCGCAACTATTTTTATAGAAATCCAATCTATTCTTCGTGGCTGGCAACATTCAAAACGTCAGAATTTGGTGTCCTCACGGCGAGGACACCGCGCGTTAAAGGGTTATCATTGAACGTAAAGATATTTATTCAAAACAAAGACATTAAATGCATTTTATTACTGCTCTTAGAACTTCTTACACAGTAAAAACATCCAGGATCTTTCCGTGGAAATAATGGGCAGCTCAGGTGCCCTATAATTCCAAGGAACGTTGAAATGAAAATGCCATGAACTTTACTGAACAACTCAGGAAAGTTCCACTGAATTGTACGGTTCAGTATAAATTGTTCAGTACTTTCATGTAACGATCCTTGGAATTCTAGGGCACCTCACCTTCCCATTATTTCCAAGAAATGTTCCTAGATTTTCTTTACAGAGTGGGTCATTTTTAAGTGAACTGCGTGTTTTTCAAGCGAATCACGGAAGCGATATACTAAGAACGGATTAAACAGTAAAATTTTCAGATAGAAATGTTTACTTTCTCTGCTGTATTTGTGAGTCTAAATTTTTCAATTCCTTCAAAGGAACGTTCCGAACATTTACCATGTCAGGAAAGTAATGTAATCATGAAGAAATTCGACTTTGAGATTTTGGGGTATTTATACGTTTTGAGGTCTTCTGAATTCATTTATGCTATTTTTACGGGATGTATGTGTGTGTGTGTGCGTGAGATTGTGTGTATGTCAGTGAACACGATAGCTCCTAAACGTTGCATTAGATTGAGCTCAAATTTGGTACGGATGTTATAAACCATCGTCGCAAGACCGGTATTGATTTTGGTGAATATAGGACTTAAAATTTTTTAACAGGGCTACGAAAAATATTTTTTTTTACATTATGGCAGGTGAACGGAAATTCTTGAAAGGGCACTGTAAAATTTGCTGTAAAATGCAAAAAATTGGCATTCCTGTACATATTTTCTATAGATGTATGACCAGTTAACGCGCAATGTAAATCTACTATATCAATCATACTGAACTATATCTAGAAATTTCAGGAATTATCATTTAATTTTTTGTTACTACACTACGTATTTTCTATTGCATTATAATGATAAGCACATTATGAATCAGGTACGGAAACAAAAGTAGCAACACTAAATTATAAAAGTAATTGTTTTTAGAACTGACATATGGTAGTTTTGCAGTT
The DNA here is from genome assembly GCA_038373885.1 of Cheiracanthium punctorium. Lineage (NCBI taxonomy): Eukaryota > Metazoa > Arthropoda > Arachnida > Araneae > Cheiracanthiidae > Cheiracanthium > Cheiracanthium punctorium. Next base: position 131,230 of record JAWZYV010014839.1, on the reverse strand, counting down.
CTGTTAATTTTTATTATTATGATTATTTCAAAATTACATCTTCCATTCATTCGCTTTTTTTTATAATATGGCAAACGTTAACTCGTATGTATTTAGCAGGTCGTATAATCATACGGGATCTACTTCCATTCACAAAATGTGTAATTCTTGGCGAACATGAGGCTTATCATCTAAACCTTGCCCCCCTTTATAACAATTTAACCGTTGAAGCATATCGCCTGATCGATAAACCGGAAAATGCATTTTTCTGCAAACTCAAATGCTCATAAAGAGATACTTAATCCTCCTGTATCCCGCAAACACAATAGCCTTCAGGGATGATTCTTGTCTGTAAAAGTTACAATCCCTTCTTTGTTGCCAGGCATTTTCCAAGGATGCAGATTAGAACCATATTTCACGTGTTTAATTTGAAAGTCATGTAGTGACATACTAAATAAAGTTAACACATATATCTTCCAGCGGCGTTTAGGTATTTTAGCCCTTAAACTACATCGAGTCTTAAGGTTGAGGGTTACTGTGTTACAATGGTAATGCAGAAGTGATGGGGAATATGATGTCTTATTGTTTTAAGGAAAGACATCATTTGCCGTTTCTCTTAAACCCGATAATAGACATTTCTGTGGTGTTTATGATCCATAATAGTTATCAGCCCAACTGATTATTTTGGAAAGTATTTTTTTTTTTGTCATGTAGCAGAGCTAAAGCGATTTTTTAAATGCCGAGCAATATTTCACCGAACATTTTAAGATGTGACACAACAAGAGATGGGTATGGGTAGGCTTAAGTGTTTAGGGGAGTAAAATTAATAACATGTGAAAATCAGATTGTTCTGAGGAAAGATCTTCTTGGATCTATAAGTATTTTTTCGGATATAGGGGGGTTAAGGGATGGTTCAATGTTTGATGATAACGCATTTTGGAGAGTACAAATTCTTCCTTTACACGCAGTATCATAAATTATAATAAATAAAATATTTCCTGGTACGAAATTCTTTCAAATTCCTAAATTTATTTCAAGAAATAAATAGGCACAAGGATGGCCTCCCTGTCCTCAGCTGGACGTTTTGTTATTTTCTCGAGAAAGTGCCGAGAGATCAGTTTCTTCAATTGTACAATCAATTTTTAATTAGAATATCTAAAAATTAATTCTCTTAGATTATTGTCTACCTTCTTTTTAAATATCAAAATTCTTAAACATCAAAAGCACAAAGTAAAGCATGACACTTTTTGCATAAGTACATTTAATACAATATTTTATTTATTTAAGCAATCTTTAAAATTCAAATTTTCAGCTCTTGAATGCAAAATGAAATTTTACGCCGTCTTATGCATATGTAAATAAAACTGCAATAAGGTTTTCTTAACAAAAATTAAACTAAATTTACGTATTGAAGGAAAGTTTAAACGTTTAAAAATTCCACATTGTCAATTTTTCTATTGAACATTCCACAAAAGTAATACATCTAATGAGAAAGCAAAGATTTCGTGTATTGTGTGCCACATTTTGTGATTTATTTCGCTGTATTAAGACAGAAAAATATATTAAAATATTTTTTTTCTAAGCAGTTACAAAAAAAATTAAAAACTACTTGCATGAGAGACTGTAATGTTACGGAAGATGACATAATGTTTTGAAACTCAAAAATTATTATTAATTCGTTGCCGCAAGTCGGATACGCATGTCATAACGACGGTAAAAACTATATAATTGTACCGGCTCTTCCACTTCACGCACCATGGAACTGTTGAACAAAAAAATCATCTTGAACTAAAGAAAGCACGTCACTTTTCAATTATATCCCACGTATATAAATCAGACTTTTCCCAAATTATTAAGTTGGGGAAAAAAAAAGAGCAGGAAGTCATAATGATGAAAGTGTCCAGTGAGTAATGTTACGTAGTAACACTAAAGAAAGTTGTTCTGTTATGATGCCATTCAAGAAAAGTAAATTCACTGGGGACAAATTATTTTTGGTTTTTCGCGCCTTTAACCTATGTTTTTGCAGAAAATATTTCTTTTTTTTTTCTTTTCAAAGGACAATGGTTTTTTATGTAAGTAAGGCATATGATGAGGGTAGAGCGGTTTTTTTTATGCAGTAAGCAATTATTCTGTCTCACCTGAATGAATTTTTAGAGAGCTAAATTTTAATTAAGGAAGAAGTAACGTTAAGTATCTTGTAAATTTACGAAATATAGCTGTTTATTTTTAGGGCACTTTATGTAGAAAGTTGCGTTGATTTTTTAATTAATTATTTAATAGTAATATTTCATATTGTACGATTTTGATTTTGCCTTCAATTTGATTTTAATCAACATGATTTAATGCACTTTATGTAGAAAGTTGCGTTGATTTTTTAATTAATTATTTAATAGTAATATTTCATATTGTACGATTTTGATTTTGCCTTCAATTTGATTTTAATCCAGTGCGATATAATTTGCTACTATTATACTTTTTTGAGCTGGAACTTTTAGTAAATGCAGTTTATCCTGTTTCTAAGCAATGAAGAATTGAAATATTCTTCTGCAAAAGCCAGCTGTTTGAAACCAGTTAGTAGAATCTGGAACCATAAAATAATTTCCATAATGGCAGGTTTTCGTTTCACAAAGCACTTTTTGCACTTACGGTACTTTTTGCAGTATCTGAATAAATATATGATACCAACAACCATTCCAAATTCGCAATACTAGGATATACTCCCTCGAAATGCATATTATTACGTACCTGAAGCAAAACTTTGAGCTCAATGTAAATTTTATATCATTTATTCTATTGATTTTAGTAATATGTTATAGTAAGTAGGCATTCAACTTTTGTCTGAAATTTAACTTACCATACTTTAATAAACTTGATTATTCTTATAAATAAATATTCGATTGACAGTATAATTTCTTAAAAGCATCTATTTAACGCTTTCTTTTTTTGTCCTATGTACGCTTATTCATCATTGTTAGAGAATTCTAGTAAAGAATTTGGATTAATGTAAACGGATGAACGCTCCGCTTGTACCTATACAACGATACCTGCAATAAAAGTTGTTAGCAAACAATAAAAAAAATGTTATTGAGATAAGCTACTTTAATGTAAGTGATACCTTTCACACTTTGCAGCTGTTTGCTTTAGCAATCTATCATATTATGAATAAACAGAATTTCTAGCTAAGTTATTTTGTGGTGTGTTTCTGTATTTGCTTGGAACATTCATTCGTTACAAGGTAGGGTATAGAGTACAGTAAATATATCTACGATCCTATGCAGTACAGTATAAATATCTACGATGGACTTTGTTAACAATATAAGCAGCTAAAGTATTAAGTTTTTTTCCAACATTGCTTGATAAATGCGTGTAAGGCGAAGAACTAGATAGGGGCATTTAACAATTCATGTACCGTCTCCTTGAAATGAGGATTTTGAAGAGTTTTATAAATCAGATAATGCTGTAACTTTAAGATTTATTTATTATTATTTTCATATATGTAATTTTTTTTTGTATTGCTGTCATACAAATTCATCGGAAATGTCTCAAAAATTACTAAAAGCTATTTAACTAAACAATGAACAAAATAATATATATATTTTTTTTTACTCTCCGCTGTAAGTATAATAATAAGGTCTAGAAACTGAATGATCAACTTTTACTAACATTACAACAGCTACTAACGTTTTTTATAACAGTAGCAGGGTGTCCGTAACGTCAGGAGGCAAAAATAGTATATAAAAAAAGTCAGTCGTTTAGTAGCCATTTTCTTAGTTTTAGCTGCCAAATTAGTAGCATTTTTATAGGATTTTGTTGTTAAGAAATAAACGTACGTCCTTTAGCTACATTCAAGAAGTAATCAATAAAATGACTGATGATAGATTAGAATGTTTGATGAACGATCAATCGCAACTTTGAAAAGAAAAAGGATTTGACAAAACGAAATCTGATTTCCAAATTAGCCGCCTGGAGTGAGGTAGAAGAAGTCAAAAACTTGAAAATAGTATAAAAATGGCGTTTTTTATTCAAAAAAGTCTCCTTATCATTAAATTACTAGTAAAAGTCGTCTTTTCCGTTGCCAATGGACACCCTGCAGAAGAGCTACATAAGAAATAAATTTCAAATTAAATCGCAGAAATTCCAGCCAGAACATTTTAAATATCCTGATATTCATTAGCAACGATCATCGAGCATTGTATTGGTATTATGTGTCCATTAGTGATCATCAAGGAACTCCTAAAGTGGAATAGTTTATACTTTCAAACGATCTTTTAGAACTATGTTAAAAATGTAAAAATACTTATAAATAATAAATTTTTTAGAAAAGATACCAAAGCTATAATTACACAACCCATTAAAATAATATTTAAAAACATACAGGTCACTCCTCCATATGCAAAACAAAATTAAATAAAATTGTTTAGTTCCTTCGCAGTAAATCCTTTTTAAATATAGTTTACGATAGCAGGCAAATTGTTTTATGATAGCATAATTGGTACTTTGAAACAATCTACTACTGTGATACGCACATATTTGCTTTTAAACATTTCCGCCATTTCACTGTAACTGACACCTTAATTCTTAAGGAGACGTACGCGCCTTTCCCATATTTCTACTTTCTTATTGTTTCAGGAATGAGGAAGAAAAATAATATATTAACTAGAAATGGTGGCAAAGAGGCTCGTTTAGAATTAAGTTTCTTTTTTATACGACAGAGAAAAAAAAATTGCCGACTCTAAAATGTAGGTTAAGATAATAAGCATATATCTGTTGCCAGAGGCATCTTCCATTCAGATGTAATCGGTGGTTTTTGTTCAAATTCCCTGTCATTTAAAGACAATAAGCTCTGAGAAAATAAGTCAGTTTTTTATCTCATTCGTTTATAATCTAAAACTAAAAATAACTTTGATGGATGAAAACTGTGTTAAGCGTCCAATGTTTACAAAGTTTATGTGTTTAGGATTTCTTTTTATTTTTTTAGAAAAAAAGTTGTTTTCGATTTTAAAAGGAATATTGGGTGCAGCATAGAGTTCTTCAAAACACGTAGTACTACTTTCTAGAAAATAAATATAAACATTCGCTCTGGTTAGCTCAAAAAATTATTCCTATTTATTAAGTCATGCAAATCCTAAAACACTTTTATGCCAAGCTTTGCGTTTTTAGTAGACGTAATTAAAGATGAATACATGTAGTTTTAAAGCATGGATGCAGGCTTGGAAAGTTTCAATTTGATAAGACAGCTCTGTTTCAGTAGATTGTCTTGTAAATAGTATATAGTTACATAATATTGTCTTCTAAATAGGTATGAATGTACTTTTTTCTCATTTTTATTATTAATGTATGTAAATAATTTTATGCAGATCTTATCCTATTATAGTTAGTGTTACCTTCTGAAGTTTAGGGATTCCTAAGACTAGCAAAGAATTTTCCTCAAGATTAAATGTAGAGCACCTTAGAATAACCAATGCTTGTTTTTGTTGTTGTATTTGGAACTTGTTTGCTTGGTTTCAAGTACTCGCTTATAAATTCGCGTTGAAATAAATTGGACAACACAGTGACAGTTTCTGCAAGCGCAGAGAAAGAAATTTGAAACAACCAGGGGATAGGGAATCAAACCCATTACAGTGGCAGATTATTGTAAGTTTGTCGGTGGGGGCGGTTAGTTAGAAAATTGAGATATACATCCATTTTATGGAAGTAAAATAGGATCTTTTACATTAATTTCTTTTTTCTTGGAGGGGCGATAGCCCCCTCCGCCCCCTCTTTAATCCGCCCTTGACCCATTATCGTACGCTTAAGCAATTAGCGTAGCGGATGACAGGCCCTTAACTTCTAAGTTACCGGCTATCAGACTCTTTAGATCGATTAGTTACGTTAGTTTAAATATAGAAATAAAATATTTAGAAAAGTTACAAATATCTATTTTAGTTATAGACATAATTCCTTCAATCCTCTATCACTGTATTTACTACAAAACATTTATTTGAAAATATAGATAAAACTGTCATATTCACATATACTAACTAATCATTATAGTTTAACAATTAAATTTCAAACTGAGTGTATTTTCTATGCTTTTTCCCCAGCATAGCTGCCTCTTGGTGCAATATAAAATCAATTATACTTATAAAGTTTTATAAGTATTGTATTCATTGTAATTCAAAAAGAAAGAGAGAGAGATGTATTTATATCAATTCTTATTTTCCTTTAATCTAGGTTATTAAACACTACTATGAACAAGGAATAATGCAATAAGAAGGGAAAACAAGTAATACATCATGGCCTATTTCAAATGCCGATATTTATCTAGAAATACTTTTTAAAGGAATTGCTACTAGAGTTCATTAAAATTTAACAGTATATTGAATTAGCAAATATTTTGTAAAAGAGCGAATTAGTTTTGTATACATTTTATTTCATATTTAATTAAAATTAACTCCATTTCTCCGTGATTACAGCTATCAGGCATTTTTTTTAAATACTAAATATTTACAGGAAACAGTCCTTCCACTCATCAAATTCCTCAACTATAATGTCTGCTTGAATCTCAAGAGTTTAATTTTTTGTTAAACTAGGATAGAACCCACAACATGAAAATAAACTGTGTAATCTTTCCTTCGAATATAATGCCTTAAATTTCCAAAAGATCGTCTCTAGAGTACAAAAGACATGGTAATACCTACAATGCATCAATTACCAGACTTCGCTATGATTAGCAACATACATTAAATCAAGGCCGTACCCAGGGAGATAGACCAGGGTGTCCGGCCCCTCTTTTCACCGTTTGGTCACCCTCCGAAATTATTTTCGGGATACGGCCCTGTATCAGATACAGAGTAGAGTAAGCGATTGACCAACTAATAGTTAGTCATCGTCGGTGGTAATCTATTTAGATATCCCGAAGTAAGAATAATGGAACACTTATCAATCCTCGTTGTAATCTGTGTGGTGTGCTCCAATTATTTATTTATTCTTTTTCATTTATTCTTACAGTGTTTTTTACTCCAGCTTCTAACGGCATGTTACCCATCAGAGGTGACATTGATGTGAAGACCCGAATATCAAACAGCGTGAATCCGCCGATGTTCAGTCGACACGAGGTCTCTTAACGTTCAAGGACATCAGAGATGGTCTGAGAATTTTCTTTTCTTACATCCTCTCGCTTTGGAAAGGCAAGGCCGCACCTTCGAGACCTTGCTCTTTTTATTCTGTTTTTTTTTTCTTAAATGTCTTTCATTCTTTTTAAAGGGTGCGAGATTATTTAGGGGTAGCAACAGATGGAAGACTGGCCATCACATTGTTTTAAAAGAATGCGAAATTCTTTACGCACTGTGCTTTTTCAAATTAAAGGAAAATGTAAAATGTTGCACGAAATATACTTAATATGCAAATTTAACCTGTTGTTAGTCTGTGTTCATGCATATAGCATTCTAGATTATTTGCTTGAGAGTTGTTTCTCGAGGCTTTCGACTGCAGTCTCGAAAATAGTCTTGTACTTCGCTATTTCCGTATTTTTATTTTATTCTAAGTAACAATCATTAGCAATCCCAGAAAATACAATAGAAGTACATACACGACAGAAGGACAACCAAAGGTTAAGAGGACTCGAACATTAGACTAGGTGACAGAAGCACAAATCGTTTCAATCACAGGGATTACATTAGTCTACATATTTCTATGTTTACTGCAGAATAAATAATCGGAGAGAAGCGATGTTACAAAACTTAGTTCTATCTTAAAAGCTTTTAATACGTGCTTCAAAACAGCCTATTGAGCTAAAGTTCTTGCCATTTTAGATTAACGTTTTATTCAAAATTAAGTATACGGTTTTTAGACAGCACACCATTTCTTTATGCTAAGCATGGCTGTTCATTATTTCTGTATGTCCATTTGGCGGCACACTCAGCTATTAGGGCTAAACAAATTACAAATGTTTTGACATGTAAGGCTAAATTAAGTGAAGCCACTAAATGTAAATATGGGCTTATGCAAGACCTTGACAACAGAAACAAATGAGCAAAAGAATCATTGTGAATTTAAGAAGTATACAAATTTAAATACATAAACAAATAAATAAGAAACGGCATAGAAACAATTTGAGTCAAATAGTTCTAATATGCTGTTGGTATCAACTTATAAAATGAAGGTATATAATTTTGAGATAATCATGGCTTCATGAAGAATCTTCATGTAATTCTCAACTTTATTCCTAAATTTATTTCTCAATACTCCCCTCTGGGTATTAGTGAAAACAGCTTCAACCAACGGTCAATTTTTTTAACCCACAACAGAAAATACTTTCCACTGAGCACATCAATGTACGGAGCAAGTCCTAAGACTATTTGAACATTCAAATGTACGTATCCTTTACTATTGTAAGTAGAAATGAAAACTTGCTTTCATTGTTACTCATCAAATGAACAAGCTTTCTACAAATAACTGGTTTGCAAGATTTCTGAAAAGAAAGCTCGTCAATGTCCAAATGTGGACTGCTCTTTGAATGACGTATGTAGGTAACTGTGTTACGGTCAGTGAAAAAGTTTCTGCGACGAAAATATGAACTTCTCAAGCAGTGCGAAAATAGAATCTAGTTCTAATACTACTTTCAACCCATTTGTAACTCATTTTTAAAGACTATAATTTTCAAACATGCGCAGTGAAAAAAAAAAAATAAAAGGATGGTCAAGTTTGTAACTCCTAATAGTTCGAAAGTAAGTCAGTAAACCGTAACATCGAGTCATACATCACGTTTCGCTTGGCAATTTTTGAGATGTTGATGTTTTGTATAAAAAAGCTATATGGGTGAAGTTCAAAGGGAGTTTGCTTCGACACAAAGAAACAGAGATAAAATAATAATTATTTCATTCAAAATCTCAAAAAAAGAACTCTCACAACACAAATTGTCAGAGTTTTCCATTTATATATAAAACAATTGCTGCAATTGTAAAATTTTGTATGCCACCTATCGGTGACCTAGTGAAACTTCCATGTACTTTATGTGTTTTAATAGCTATACGTGTTTAAATATATGGCTTTCATTTTATTTAATTGAATTTTCTTTCTGCAATTCAAATAAAGTTTGCCAAAAAATAAAATCAATTAAAATTAAACAAGAGTTACAATCTTAGGAATAAACGGTTCAAAGATGTAATAAAAAAATATAAAATACGTAAAGCCATTGAAAGCAAATTAAGTATCATCATTAAAATTTTTTTTTTCTAACGGGCGGGTACTTTGCCAACTAGGCATCGCCCCTTACAACGGCCCAAAGGTGATGGCCACTTTATTATGGGGGCACCTAGTAGGTGGACCAACATCGCCCCCTTTAAAGGGACGGGCATGACAACCACGCCCAGTCGGGGATCGAACCCCGGCCGCCGGGAGTTGACCCCGAAACCGGAGTACGGTGCTTTACCCACCATACAACTCGGCTGGCTTTTTTAATTATAGAATATGCGTTTGAAATTAAATTTAATTAGTTTTTACTCTGAAGTCAAAAGTTGTTAAATTTAACTCAGTAGATTAGATAAATGAGTAAGATATTTAAATCACTTAGCAAATATTTTTTTCGAACTATTGGGTCGTTCGGAAAGTCATTTCTTTTTTTATGAACATGAGAAACTCATATGTAGAGCTTGGAGACGTTTCAAATGATCATGAAGTGTCGAATTCGATAACTTAAATTTTTTGGCGATCTCACGAGTTGTTATTCGCTGATTTTCATCAATTAATGCATTTATTGTGTCTTCATTGGCTTTAATTGGCCTTCCACAACGTGCTGCGCCTTCAACATCAAAATTGCCGGATTAAAATTTTGAAAACTAGTTTTGGCACTGGCTTTCTTTGAGTACATCTTATCCATACGCATCGGATAATGTTTTTTTCTTAAACAGTCTTATTACCTTTTCGATAGCGAAATGCCAAACATGTCGAAAATGCCCCTTTTCAGTTGCTATATTGGATTGTGTGCCCACCAAAAACTACTGTTCAGAATCAATCAAACTTTTTTTTCGCAATCAAGCTTGCTATATAAGCTGTCGAAATACACAGTGATTATGTGGCTTAAGTGGTAAGTTGCCTATGAAAAAATACAATGAAGTCCTCTGTTGGGAAAAAACGAAATTACTTTCCGAACAACCCATTATAAAGAAAATTCAAAAACTGACGAACACTAGGCCCTTGTAACTTGTTTTGGGCAAAGCACTTGAATATGTTTTATTTCAATTGCTTAATTCAAAGGTCTTTGACTTATTGAAAAGTAAAAAATATCGCTTATTCCAACTTATTGTCTTCATTAAGTCTCTTTACCTACTTCCGTAACTCATCATAAATAATTTTACCCTACATTCAAGTCATTTACTAATAATTATGTCGCGTGAGGTAATTTTTTGAGGTCCAAACCATCCTCCATGTAAGTTGATGTATAGAAAAAAAGGGTTTGTTTTAGCTTCTAGTCTGACTTGAAGCACTGCAACTTCCATTGAAAGTAGAGATAAAGCCATTCTGCTTCGATGTCACGAAATTTTTAGCAAGGCGAAGTAGGAAGTTTTGCCTTTATTGTTCAACACCACGCAACGGCATTTTCGTCTCAAGATAGATTTAATGCCAAGTGTCTTTATTGTCGCGCAGTTATTGTAAATGCTTAAGCCTAATTAGATAAAGTAACGAGCATCCCAAAAATATATTTTTCTATAAATAATAAAATTTATTTCTTTTGTTATTTGGGTTCGAATTAAAAAAATAAAAAATCTCTTTTGTTTCCAACAGATAGTGAAAGTTTATTTTAGATTTTAATTTTGTCATTTAAATATTAAAAAAATCGTTCAATCTTCGAAAGATTGAACGATTTAACTTTTTTTTACTAAACATTATCAAAGATAATTTTTAATTTATGCTACTGGACTGATTTTGGATACAGGTTATATTAACATGTTTTCGAATTATTAAAATTTACTTAATACTCGTGTGTTACAGCGGCTTCCGAAATTCAGTATCTAAGCAACCGTAATATACCGTCAAGATACTGGTGGTGAAATCTTACCAATATGCTCTAAATATACCATAACTATTATTGCAATTATTCCAAAGAAATCTGTCGTTATTGCTATTAATTATTTACGCATTCGCAAAAGCTTGGCAAAATCGCAGCTTATACTTTGGCGTAATCCAATGTCGCCAAGCAAGCTCAGGGTCCTCTGTAGCACATTAGTATTGAAATTTAAATTATATTAGCATAGTGAAAATAATTTACAATTACATTTTTTTTTACTCTAAGCGGTACATTGAAAAATATAAATCACGGCTCTTCTGTGGCTTCAAAATATTGTCAAATTTTACGTTTTAGTATGTATAGAAAAATGCAATTATGCAATTTATTTTTTCATAAAAAGAAAAAAATGCAATTTTAATATATTTATATTCATACTTATATGTTGAAAAAAATTATGGAATCAAAAAGTTATATTTGCTTCATGTGAAATTATTCGATTAGAGAAAAAATGTAAAAAAATATATTTTCTTTTCATCAGCACATTGAAAATCTAAGACTATAACATTTAAGTAACTGATAAGACGATAATTGTTTATTCATTCATACAATTCTAATATACTTTTACAATTTAACATAAACAATGCTGTTCGTCAAAATAGCAGAATACAAATGCATATTAATGAGGCGATTTTATAATGTCTTATAACTTAATAGATTTCAAATTATGAAATATCGAAATTTTTTCTAAAATATAATTTAGTGTATCCTTTGCCGTTGCTAATTATGCATTCACTGAAATAATGTATATGATAATTTTAACATGCAAATTTCAGATTTATCTTTTTAAGAAGATTTCTAAAGTTACATACTAGTAAAGTATTTCTACAAAATGTGCTAAATGTAGTTGAGATAGCCTGGTATCTGGATGTTTAGTACATGAGTTTCCAATTCATTGAAGTATTTGTTATCCCACTGAAATGAGTTGTCAACAATTTTGAGCTTGGTCACAGCCTAATAAGACATCGTTTGCATAAAAGAGATGCGATGGGACAAAAATATATCGCATTTAAATGGCGTAGAAAATTTCTTTCATGGTGATCATTTTCTATTCACCGTAACTTATTTCCGGTTAGTTTTTATCATTAAATGACATAAGTTATTTGCTGTGGCATCTCACTAGCAGATAAAGGTCCAAAACAATTGAAGACGAAGTAAAATTTTGCAAGCAAAAAACCACCATGGCTCCTCCAATTCAATCTACATCTGATTGACCGTCAAACCAACAGCTTCCGAAACAAACATGCCTTTACTGACGCTGTTGAAAATTATACTATTTGTGGGGGTATTCACCTCAACGACGTAATTTCTGAGGTAGCAGACCCTGAACACTCTATGAAAGGAAAACACAGGAGATATTTTCAATAGCGTATTTTTTCTTCTTCTCCTTCTAATCATGAAGAACTACATCATGCTCCTACGGCAATTATTGGCGAAGCTGCGAAGACAAGCGAACCGTTGCTAATTATACAGAGGCTGCATCTCGCAAAGGAGGAGGAGAGGGGGGGTTATTTATAAGATTTGATTTCAAACGAAAGCGGTGGATTTTCCCTGTAACATTCTCCCCGCAAGTTTTCTCTACACTCCGCTTGGTTGAGGCCCGCTTTTTAGTGTGTGTGTGATGGTTCCTCCGTGCGCTTTTCGCTGCTACAGCGTGCGAAAATTTTGATATTCAGATTACTCTGTTGCGATCACGAGCTTGGCCGCATTTGAAATTCGCTTCGTGATTGCTTCCTAAATGTTTCAGGAGGTACGATGTGAAATGAAGAGGCAAAAAGAATTGGAAGAAATCATGTGATTCCCGAAACTCGGTCAAAAAATGGAAACTCTTGCTTTGCGAACAAAATGTACATGCTTTCTTTTTATTTATTTATTTATTTTATTTTATTTTTTTATGTTTTGGTATGAAACGAAGTGAAAACAAATAGGATTTATAGATTTCTTTTTTTTACTGTCAAATCTCGGTTATTTTGGAAGGGATAAAGCACTTCTAAAGTGGGGAAAACAATAACACTTTCAAGAAATATTGCAAAAAAGTTTATAAACATTTTCCAAAACCAGCCAAAAGTCATTAATGACCGCTGTCCGTTAGCACACTGTCTACCATAAAAATACATTCACTGCTACGAAATTTAAACTGTCAGTCTTTGACAAGCATATTTCTATGTGGAATGTGGTGAGATTCTAGATCTTTAACAGGAGAGATCAAAAGTGTCTAATAAAGAAGTAGTACTGGCATAAATGTTAGTGATACTTAGTTTCATGTGTTATTTCTTTACATCCAAATTTTAAAATTTATAACTTTACTTTTTCTTATATTAATGTAATTGTCTAAAGCAAAAATTCTTGAAGTGTGGTTTGCGGGACACTGGAGACACCGCAGCCTTTACTGGGGGTCTGGAAAACTATGAAACATGGTTCCAGGCAGTTTAAGAAGACGATGAAAAGCTAATAGTCTAAGAGCCGGCGACCGCCAGATGTTCGTCAGAGTATAAAATCTGAAACTTTCTCTGCGCATACCCCCAACAGAGGTAGGAACAATCGGCCACTATAAAATTTGGATGATCATGGCTTTGTCAGGTAACAGGTGGCAAAGGTGTATAAAATTGCCGAAAATTTCGTCATTTCATAAAGCTTCATTTTTTTATAGGTTCTTCTTCGCAGTACTAGAAATCACTTTATCCCTTGCCAGACACTTTTCCATCGCGGCAAACCCCCGCCAGACAATCTCAAAGTCATGGAAAACTGTTGTGTTCTTAAATTCCCGCGACGAAGTACGTCAAGCTGTCACAAAGTGCCAAGCACATTTTATACTGCTACTTCTGAACTTTCTTACGCGCGAACTTTCTTGCAGGGCGCTCGTAATAGAATTACGTTTTGCAGTTACAAAACTTTAGAGACTGTTTGTTTTATTAATTTTTCAAAAGAATAAATATAAAGTTTTCTGTGATTCATCAGATAATCAGGGTGATTGTCTGGAAAACGGCAACCAATAAATAGAAAGTATTTTCTGCGTTTTAGTATAAGAAGACTAAATACACCATTACCATGCAACTTGCGTTCCAAACACAGTACAACTCAAACTAAAATCCTATCGCAACGTTCTACGATTGTATTCACAGTTAATACTGTTACGGTAGTTATGTATTAAGTCTTATCGCAAAGCAACACACAAAATACTTTGTGTTCATTATTCGCCATTTTCGTCAGCTGTTATCACCCTGAGATCTGATAAACCTCAAGAAATCCTGCAGTGAATGACAATTTTTTTTTATTGGTAATTAGTACATACTGGTAGGAATTATCGTTTTGCAGATGCTAGACTTCAAAACTTAGTGAATAACGTCTCCGTGTAAACTAACAACTAATTCGTGTCTGAAATTAATAGCACTTAAGCTTTAAAGAATAGTTAATTGGTGAAATATTTTTAATAGTAACAAAAAAAAGCAGCTACCAACATTTTTCGGGGGAATACAATAAAATGTTTTTTTAAGAGTTTTGTTTACATTGTTTTTAATTTTTTGGAGGTTATTTATTCTTAATGTTATTAAAAAGACAAAAAAAAGGAACATAAAAGTAGATCCGTTCAATAACGTACGTTGTCCTCCTTTGAAAAGTACTCTCACGCCCCTTGAAAATTTATTTCTTATCCTGCCTCGGCATAGTTAAATTCCCGAGTAAAATCAAAGGCCATAACACAAAGACCCCTTATTCTATTAATTTATCTTTTAGAAGTTTTATTAACAAAAAGCATCAAAATATTTCATCTTTCTTTTTTTTCATCATTCAAAACGAACAGATTCCGTTAATACCAAAAAAGATTCTTCATGATCTCTAAGGCCAGTTCTAATAGAATTACTGGAATTGCGAAAACAATGCTTTTGTGTTTGCTACTTCTAACCTTTCAACCCATCCTCTCCATTGTAAATAACAGTTTCGGAAACAGGAAGCGTTTTGAAGAGAAGCGTTTATAAAATAAGGTTAAAGAAGATTCAAAATCGTTCGAATGTAAACTGCTGGCTAAAACTGTTGTTTTTGGGAATTATGAATCCGTTATTCTT
Source organism: Cheiracanthium punctorium (assembly GCA_038373885.1). Classification (NCBI taxonomy): domain Eukaryota; kingdom Metazoa; phylum Arthropoda; class Arachnida; order Araneae; family Cheiracanthiidae; genus Cheiracanthium; species Cheiracanthium punctorium. Next base: position 116,146 of record JAWZYV010014839.1, on the reverse strand, counting down.
CTTTCAAGGATGTGTACGTTAATTTACATTAAATGTGCTCTCGTGTTTTGCATTTTTTCTTGTAAAACATGAGTTTTAATGAGTTTTTATTAAACTTTTCTTGCATTATGTATTTTATCTACATCGCGCATAAATGCATTATTCAGAGGTTCGGAGAAAGGGAAGTTTACAACTTTCCTTTCTCCTTAAGGCGTAAAATATGCAATATATGATTCATTTCTCTTTGTATTCACACAAAATGATGCCTTTCATGTTTTGTAAAATATATTCAGTCTAGACAAGATGTCACAACAAAAATATGCTTTTCCTGTTTTTTCCCTCCTTTCTCAAAAAAAACGTCAGTGTTTCAGTGTAGAATCCTATTTCAGTAAAATAATCACTCAAAATCTAATAAGAATACATATTTAAAAACCGATTATTTAATGCTGTTAATGTTTTCTTTTGTAATTAATTAAACACTCATTAATTAAAAAATGGATAGCAAATTATGACACAATAAAATGCAAAGAAAAGACCTTTAAGCATATTATTTTACGAACTTAAATTAAAAAGTTATAATAAATATAGTTAAATAAAATACAGTTTCCATTAGCTTTCGACATGTATTAATATTGGTAAAGTATTTTAATGTAATTATCGTATCTATCTATATAAATAAAATTAGACTTTTGTCTGTACATTTCTTGGAATTCAAAAATTTTACGATTTCTATCCGTTTCAAGCACCCGGGATTCCGATGCGACCCTCAAAAAAAAGTTTGTCTGTCATTCTGTCATTCTGTCATTCTGTCCGTGACGCTTTTTTTGTTTAAGCATCACGTAAAAACGACTGAAGCGAATGATATGAAATTTTGTGTCATGATAGGTGGTCACTCAACTTAAAACATAGGCGCCGAATTTTTGAAAAATCTTGATTAGATTTTCCGATTTTGCGAAAATCGTTTCAAACTGCGTAAATTTGTGTTCAAGCATCACGCAAAAACGACTGAAGCGAATGATATGAAATTGGGTGTCATGATAGGTATTCAGTCAACTTAAAACATAGGCGTCCAATTTTAAAAAAATCTTGATTGGAGTTTGAGATTTTGCGAAAATCCTTTCAAACTGCGTAAATTTGTGTTCAAGCATCACATAAAAACGACTAAAGCGAATGATATGAAATTGGGTGTCATGATAGATGGTCCTTCAACTTAAAACATAGGCGTCCAATTTTTAAAAAATCCTCATTGGATTTTGAGATTTTGAGAAAATCAAACTGCGTAAATTTGTGTTCAAGCATCACGTAAAAACGACTATAGCGAATGATATGAAATTGGGTGTCATGATAGGTGGTCACTCAACTTAAACTATAAGCATCTAATTTAAAAAAATCGATCAGATTTCGAGATTTTGTGAAAATCGTTTAAAACTGAGTGAATCTTTGTTCCCGCATTACGTAATAACGACTAAAGCGAATGATATGAAATTTGGTCACACAATAGATGGTTGCTCAACATAAACTATAGGAGTCCAATTTTTTAAACATTTTTATTAGATTTTGAGATTTTGTGAAAATTTTTTCAAAATGCGTTTATATTTCTTCAAACATCACGTAATAACGACTAATACGAATGATACGAAATTTAGTGATATGATAGGTAGTTGCTAATCTTAATTTATAGGCGTTGAATTTTTAAAATATTTTGATTACATTTTGAGATTTTGCGAAAATCGTTTTAAAATGCTGAAAATTTGTTCCAGCATCACGAAATAAAGATTGCAGGGAATGAAACGAATTTGGTTGACAGGATAGGTTGTCACTCAACTTAAATTCTAGGCTTCCATTTTTTCAAAAATGTTGATTGAATTTTTAGATTTTGCGAAAATTATTTCAATATGCGTAAATATTCGTTCGCGCATCACATAATTACGACTAATGCGAATGAAATGATATTACTTAGTTACTCTCTAACCTGTAATATTTTAACAATACATAAAAATTATAACTTCGCTTTCTTTACTTTGGCAACATACTACATCCATTCTGTGTACTCATACAATGCTGACGAAAGATCTTGCTTTTTTGGAAATTTGCATTCACTAACCCGTCGAGGACGGGTACTTCAGCTATTATGAATATATACTTAATGTGATGACATTCTGAAGATTACCTTATGAAAATATCATGGATTCATGTTATTTCTCACATTCCTCTGATTTAAAAAATTACTTCAAAATTTTCATATGACTATTATTTTGTAGCTTGAGATCGCAACAATACCGTACCATTAAATAACATATAGAATTTTTAAGTATTAATAGTTTAATACGCTTAACAGGTGCCCTGTCTTTTTGATATTTTGGCAATAGAAGACAAGGTTTAAAATATCAAAATTATTCATTTTGTTAGCCTAAGAAACGGTACAAGAAATGTCCTTAATCATCTTATGTGCACTCCTTTTTATACAAATTACGAATGATTATAGTTAAAGAATAATAAATCGTAATTTGACAAAAATGAATAAACTAACGTTAAGCGTATATGTGGCGGAAGTTGATTTTGATCCATCGAATTAAGCGTGGCAGACTGAGGCGTTATCCGACAGAGAGAAAGGTACCCATTTGCTGAGTCTTTGTTTGCCGAGGTGTTGAGTGCTCGAGGGCGAGCTATTGCCGCCGCAAGCTTAATTTTTCACAAATTCGTATAACACATTTTATAAAGTTTTACTAAAAGAAATATAATGGGCATATCATTCTTTATCAAATATAATTCCAAGATGATCCATATGATTTAAAATAATTACATTTTTTAGCAGCATTAACCCTTTGAGGCGCAACCCTTTCCCAATGCTGGAAAAAGGGCAGCCGTTGCCATCGCTCGACTTAACTACCAGCAAGATGGCGGACGATCGAAACGTTCATCGCGTGCCACAGATCTAGAGACCCCTTTTTTGACGACAGCCGGCTGTGCTCGCGCACAGCCAGCTGCGTCAAAAAAGGGGTCTCTAGATCTGTGGCACGCGATGAACGTTTCGATCGTCCGCCATCTTGCTGGTAGTTAAGTCGAGCGATGGCAACGGCTGCCCTTTTTCCAGCATTGGGCAATCTATCCAGTTGTTCTCGCGTTCTTCCATTTTTCGGCAGATGTCAGTGCTGTTAAAAAATAATCGCGACCATTTTTTACGGGAAAGGACGAGCTAAAAAGTAAAGAATTCTCGTGGAGCTATGCCACCCGCAACTATTTTTATAGAAATACAATCTATTCTTCGTGACTGGCAACAGTCAAAACGTTAGAGTTGGGTGTTCCCAGACCGGGATCACTGCGCCTTAAAGGGTTAATATGTGGAGTGACGCAAACCTTAAGAATGTTACGTACACCGATTCAATGACTATATAACAGACAATGACACGATAAAGTACCGTAATATTATAGTGAACTAGATACTTTGACAGATTTGCGCTTATGCTAATTCTATGAATTTATGTATCACGCTTATTTCTATTTTGAGCATGCTATTAGACTTCAAAGATCTTTCCGCCAAGCCCTTTTATACAAGGAGAGTGCCTGCATATTGTGGGAGGAGGTGCCGCACTGAATAATAAATCATTTCTATCAGAACTCTGTATCGAGGTCATTTGTTGAAACTTTTCATTACTAGCAGGATTAAGATTTATGGATTTGGCATACAGAAATACATATAACGGTATTTTAGATTATTTAGAAATTTACATTCTTTAGAATTTTGTATTCTCTAAAAAAAATATGATATTGTTACAGTTTAAATTCTTGGCATAAAAAAACCCCACTTATTCTTCACCTTCTCTGTTTACAGTTAAAAAGGGCATTTAATAGTATTTGCCACAAATTCGTAAGCCCCTGATTTTATAAAAATGAAGACATTGCCTTAGTAATTATGTGAAACCTATAGTTCTTTTATCATTCATTTTTTATATCATGTCGTATCATGAGCTTTTGGAAGGTAGTCCAAAAGTTAAACAAATAATTCTAATGTATTGTATCCCTTAAAAGTCTTTCCTGATGCATTTATATATTTCCCATTCCTCAGGAAATTTTTATTGTATATATCCTAGACAAGAGAAAATAAAAGTTCTTGAATATATTCGACCTTTATACTCAAAATCGTACTTCAAAATAAATTTTTATCGACATTTTTAACAGAAAAATACAGATGTATTTTGAGGTTTATTTATTTTACTCTTAATATGTTTAGCAAATATTTACAATGACTGTTAATTTTTATAACTTGGCCTCAAGTGCAACTTTCTTATAAAATGTTCTTAAAATAAATACTAAAAATGCATTCAGAACATTCAAATTTGCATAATGAAGTTATAAACTATTTTTTTTTCTAGAGTAAATTCACTTTAAAACGTAAGCAAAATAGCATGCCTCATAAACGTCATATTTTAATGCACTTCACGTGCTAAAAATAATTTTCAAACAAATTCTTAAAAAATATATATCCCGTATATCCCGACGTATAACACGCATCAATAAATTTAGGCTCTGTCAAGCAATGTATTTTATATTCTCTCATTTTACATTCGGTGTATAACACGCACTCAAAAAAATGAAATAATTTTTCGAAGTGCCTATTATACGCCGCGATATACGGTATATAGGGGAAGGTGGTCCAAAATGATCCTAGCGGTCCAAACGATGATCATTAATGTTTTCTTAAGATACAGCCAGCGCTATCTACCAGGTAACACACAAACTAGTTGAGCCAAAACAAGAAGCAATGACTTTATTTAAGCGATCAGTGTATTGCGTGTCTGTGTAGAAGTCTTCAAAAAACTAGGTTTTATCGTATCTCTTATAAGGTAGGCACCAACTTTCCTATTTATTTGGAAATACGGTCTTTAATGTGCAGAAATGTGTCTTGGTTCACTAAACTAGAGTGTATTTTTAGGTGAGACTTGCTATATAAGTTTGTTATGTATAGGTGTGTTCCAGTAATACGACCTAAAGTGGAAAGTCATATTAACCGGTAAAATGATCCCTTGACTGAAGAAACTTCAGTACCGGGTCCTAAGCGTCATGGTAGCCCTTCAACTGCCCTCAAAATGCGTGACTATCCCTCACTTTCTGATTTATGCGTTCATTGCATGCCATAATTTTTAAATATTCTATTTTATTGTATGTGACACTTTTTATTTTAAAATTTTCATAAAATAAATCCTGCATACTATATGATTGTAAAATTTGTTTGACTACTTTTATATCTTATTTTACCAATAAAAAAACAATTTAAAATTATTTTCAAATGAACGATCATTTTGCCCTTGGGATGAGGGTAAAATGATCCTTTAGACACTTGCTAAATTTTTTTAATTACTCATTGTGCTTATTATTAAAATATGGGCATGATGCAAAATATAGGCAAAGCAAAGGATTTAAGTTTTATTCAAACATTTACGTTATCTTATACAAGTTTTAAACTTAAGACGATCATTTTAGGCCACCTTCTCCTATACAGCCCTTTGTTTCACAAAAATTAATATAGTACAAATTATTTTTTCTTTTTTCGTCCCTTTACATGACTTCATAATTTTATATCGCATCTTTATAGACATCCGCTCTCCAAATTAGCAAGAAATTTTCTAGTCCTTATTAAGTTGCAAACCCAATCGCATGCTAATGAATCACTACTACCTTTGTCTACAATACTTTTACCTTGACATTGGCCTGCTACAAAACTTTCTTATCGCTTATCTACAACGTGGCAAGCCAACCGAAAGCTTGTCCATGAACTCTTATCAATTCATGAAAAAATGTACATACATTTTGTATTACAAGGCGTTGACGACATACCAAAGGCTGCCTGTAAGAAAAACTTCCAATTCTTTGTACGGAAGATACAATCTGCGAAACTGGTCCGCTTATTAAAACGCTCTCAACTCATTGTGATGCAAAAAGAGAGTGTTAAAAGCGGACAAAAGAGGAAAGGAGTCAAGCTCTTCTGACTTTACCTCTCAAAGGTAACGCCTTTTTTAACAGTATTTATTTAAACGTTTTGTAAACCTCTTCTTGGAAGAAAAGGGAGATCACAGTCTTCACTATCGGGTTCTTTCAAAAGATAAAAAGTGATTCTCATGAGATTAAAATTGAAAAAGCTTCGTTGAAAAGGCACGTTTTCGTTGACACCCAAAGCTTCCATTTAATGGATTTATTTATAGTAAACAGTTCTTGCTGTTTATCATGCGAAATAATTAGCAATGCAAAGTTGATGAATCATTTCTTTATTCAAAAATAAGGAAAGTTAAACTTTCTGGGGAAGAAATCTCTGAAGGTTCAGTAAAGGATTTCTAGGAATTGAATAACATATAATATTTGGTGCACCAGAAAGTAATACCATTTTTGTGTACGTCAGTAATTTGCCCAGCCAAAAACACTGTAGCTAATAATACAAAATCTGACTAGTATGTGAGTATTTTAGCGTAGATGCTGGATTGGAGAGAATTTTCCATAATTCATAACTTATAGGGATAGAGGGAGAAAACGCTGTTTTCACATATCCTGCATGATTTCAAAGAAGGAAAATATATACATAAAACTCTTGCTGCAAAACACAACACTGGCGAATATCTGAAAATCGATTTCGGAACATTTCGAATTTAATCCTCCAATAAAGATAGACCTGAGAAAGGGAGATAGCAGCCATTTTTCCTGAAAAAGAATTATCTATAAAATTATCGCTTTAAAATTTATTAAATATGATCCTATGCTTAGCCACAGCTTGCTTGTTATTCACTTAAAGTCTTAAAAATTTATTTGTTTAATTTTATGTAAAAAAGGACACTACTTTCCAATACACCTAATATTTAATTGGCTTATATGCGTTTACCTGACATTTGAAAGCAGTCATCATTAAAAGAAATTTTTAATAAGGTTAATTTAAATAACGTAAACTGATCCTAAAAAGATGGCTTAAGTTCTCTGTACACAAAATTTTTATAAAAATTGCTAACAAGACTTTCAAAGTTTATCTAATCAGCCTATACGATTATAAATACAATTTAAAATTTATAGCACGCCAAAAAAATATATTTTATAATCTAAATTTATAAAAGGAAAATCGCAGTATTACGGCTAAACATTTTGGTAACATTGCCAGGTTAGTGAGTTCGCTGATAAATTTAGCAACTTTTCAATGTATTTAGGATTATAAGTAAGCTTCCTTTTTTTGGATTTTCCCTTTGGTTTTGGGACATTTATCAATAATTTGTGGTATTTTTTTTTAAATAAATGAATAAATAACAATACAAAGTGATCAAAGAGTGAAGATCACATGATGAAACTTTCTTCAGTAGATAAAAACGTAGCTTTATTTTTAATAAAATGGCAGATATTTCTCTCATCGAATTCTTCATTTCTTCACCTACAATTATAGTGCAAATATTCTAAATATAGTACCAATATCTGTAGGATTAGTACCATTGCAAAATGGAGGAGTAATAACTTTAATACAATTGTAAATTATAATTTGATATTAATTTTAAATTAATATGAATAAATTAATTTCGTATGCAGTGAAAATGCATGATATACGTTGAAATCATCATATTATGCATATAATATTTCGTTTTTTAATTTTAATTAAAGAATTGGAAACATATATTAGATAATTCATCATTGACAAATAATTTAATGAATTTTGACCGCTTTTGTAGAAATTTATTGACCTTTTAAACTGTTGAATTTGAACTGATTTTTGTTCTTTTGCCAAAGAGCAGTTGACAACATCGAATTTAAATACTTTTTCTTATCACTTAACTTCGAATTATTAAAATAATAGTAATTGTAATTGTATGCGCACATCCAAGTTTGAAAATACTTTGAATTTGTTTCCGTGTTCTTACTTGTGACGTCGAGCACGCCAGAAATCCATTCATAAACGATCAATTTTGTCTGTAGTAATTCTTTCAGCAGAAAAAAAAGATATAATGAATGGAATCCTAAAGACTTCATCATAACTTGAATTATTATAGGCGTATCCAGACTGTGACCAATTCGTAACTCATTACTAACCCAGAGACCATCCGAGAAAGCAGAAAATTGACAGAAGTTTTTCACACGGGTAACCATGGTCCTCAAAATAGTCGCGATGTCTACTAGCCATCGTGGTCGTTGAATAAATCTTCAGTTGTTCTGGTTCACTTACTATAAGATGATTTTCGAATGATGCGAATTCACTTATGATTACAAAAATTAGAGTCCCAAAATAAGAACATATTTTTCATGCTTCGTTATACTTTAAAAATATCATACGTTGATGTTTCCAAATAATTTCTTCTGCAAGATTACTGACACATGCATTTCAAAACTAATTTTAAAATATTTTTCTGCATTTATAAATTTCTTTTCAGACAGCTTTTTATCATTTTATTCAGACGGTATTCTGAAATTTGTTGTATTAAATTTTGGTGAATGGACATTTTAAAGGCACATATAAATTAACTAACATTAAATTATGATGACGAATTTTTAAAAATTATGTACAATAGAACCAAATGCAAAAGAAAATGAAAATTTTCTTTGCATTAAATTATAGATTTCAGATAGTTTTATTAGTTTCCCTTGATAAAGTGTTCGAATATTAATTTTAAAACGCAAGCTGGAAATCTTTGCTGACGCTAATATTATTTAGTTATTGTGTTAATATAATTTGTTACATGCATATTTATATAATGTCGATGTCGTTTCTCATTTTAATTATGAATGAAATTTAACGTACTAAAAATTAAAACTACACATAACACATATATTTAAATTGTAAGACATTAAAAGGAATTTAGTAGTGGCGTGAAATGTTTCCGAAATTTTATTTTATGAAATTGTGTGTTGTTTCGTTTTTGTTTACTTTTTGTATTTCTCTTTCATTGACGCTTAATTTTATCTGACTTTTAATTTGTAACGTATTTACCAATTTGAATTATTTGTTAAATTTTTATATTTTAATAAAAATTAATGAATCGTTAATACTTGTTGCAGATTCAAATTTCACTTTTACATATGATTTAGTTACGTGTTTTATCATATGCCAAAAGAAAGTGAAAATTCCTGTCAGTTTTTTGTCAATTACATTTTAAATAAAATGTCTATTCTTTGCTCTTTTTTATACAATAGCCCTGAATTAAAAAAGGGTTGTATGTATGTATATGACAGTTGGAAGAAAAGGGAAATTCAGGAATTCAGATTTTTTTTCAAGTTTCCCATTTCACTCATGTACGGGAAGGTAACTGCTTCAACTTTATGTAATGACAAAAGGTAAATTTCATTTTGCAACTAAATTAGGTAAAATTTATGACGTTTTGTCATGATTAATCATAATCTGACAGGATAGTTAATAAATTCAAATTAACCTTTACTCGTTAAATATAGAGTTTCGATAACAAAAAGTTAAAAATATCGGTAAATTAAATTAAGCGTTTATAACAGCTCTCGGCACTAGAATTAAAATAAAAATTCAAATATCTATTTATTTATTGGTTCAATAAATTAATCGAAATGTCAAATTCAAGTAATTTGATTAATACATAGAAATTTCATCGAGAGGCTAGTTTTTAAATACTTTGTTTGTGAATGAATACTGTTGAGAATATAAATAGTACATTTAGAAAGTTTCGAATCTTGTCTCCGTGTTTGTGTTCTTTTCAATCTGTAAATACATATGTTGAAGCAGCTTATTTTCATTTACATGTGCACTTAATATAAGCTGAAAATAATTACCGTAAGCACGCATAAATTTATTTGATTTTTTATTTAAAAAAAATAATGGTATGTACTGAAGCATCAATCTCTTAGGTAGCAAAAATTAGATTTTAATTCACTGATTTAAAGTATTCAGCGAACAAGAGTGAGCTGTTAAGGAAGTATTGAAACTTTAGCAAGCTCCTTCGTTAAGGAAAACGATATGACCTTAGACAGTATTTCGTTTTAGTACAAATAATTAATTAATGCCAAACCAACAATCACATATTACATTCAGCACATATGCCGACAGCAAAAGTCCTCATTTCTTCCCTACAAAATCATTGATACAATCTGTCAATCCACTGCTTCCGTACAAACCGGACGCACTGACAACAATGAGCTTCGAGGAAAAGAAACACAGCCAGAAATCACTTTGTTTTCTGAAAAAAAAACGATTTGTATCTTAATCGACGCCACGAGTAATTCGAAACGCCACTGCGTTTCACCACTGTGTAAGACTAAAGCGGAAATAATGTGTTAAATGGAGCGAAGATTCAAAAGCTTCTCGAAGACAAAAGGAACACCGAATGGGTGAGAGAATAAAGCTTTAGGAATTTTTTTTTTCTTTCTTTCAAAGGCTAATGGGCCCTGAAAATGAATTGTAATGAATGGGATAAGAAACAGCTGTGTTTTGTACATAACTGAATCTGTGTAGTACAAGTTCAGTAACTGCTGATTTGTTCCGTTTGTTTGGAGTAGATTTGCTATCTGGCAGGTACACCGGGATTTAACAGTTAACCTGGGTGTCATTTGGATTTTTCAAAGCTAAGGCAACACACAGTTGCGTAAGGCAGCATAGCATAGTTTGGCTTACAAGCACGAAACATTCATGAAAGCATTTTCATAAAATCTTAATGCAATGTTATCCTATAAAGCCGAAAATCTTTCTTTTTTTCTAAACTTTATTTATATAAATTCTTGAAATTATACAAGTTGAGTTAGGAAAATTCATCACTTTTAACATTTCAATCGGTTTCTACATACTTTCTTATTAAAAGCTTTAAACATTTTAACGCAAAATTTAAGGAGCATCAAATGAGTAAGGTAATAATAATTTAAGACTTTTTTCTTCCCAGAAGCTAATGGGCACTGAAAATTAATTGTAATGAATGGTTTCAAAACTGCTATGTTTTGTACATAACAAACTATATAGTTCAGTAATGCTTCATTTATTTCGTTTGCTTAAAATAGATATCCTATCAGCCAAAAAGGCCATAACCAGAAAAAAAAATTCCGGAAGTGGAGATATAGAATTTCGGGAGATGTGTAGCGCTATATTTTTTACCTATAACTGATCTCCTGAATCAACGGAAATTAAAAAATTGCGAATGCAATGACTAAAATTTCGGGGGTGGTCGTGTGATAAAACCCCATGATCCCTCCCCCCTGGAAAACTAGCTCATTATTGCGAAATGCTCTACTAAACATCAAATTTTATTTTCAAGAAAATCTAACAATCGTTCCCATAAAAATTTATTCCAGGTAAAATGTATTCCAGTGAAAAACAATTCTTGTCGAAGCAAAGTAGGGAATTGGGTACATATGTAAAATTGTAAATGTTGCTAATTTTCAGTAGGAAATCATTTTATTGACGGAGAAAGAAGACCTCAAGTATCCAACCCAGAACTATTCAAGTATCACTTATTCTAACTAAAACTTTATTTAGTAATCCACTTTTAAATAAACTCAATATTTTTAATTACTAATGGTTGTACGCTGCAGTATCGCAGCTCTTCCGATTAGTCGTTAATTCAAATTTGTAGGAGAAAGCAGTGGCTTTAGAGATGTCAAACTTACCTTCATCTGATTTATCAGGACAGTCCGGCGTCCCATCTTTAACCCTTGATAATGGTATACATATAGAAGAATTATTCCTACAAGAAAATTCCAAGCTAGGATTGCAAGTTGAATCTGTAAAAGAGAATCTAATTTTAGTAGGAATAAAAGAAATAATGCAGATATCATCATTTCTCAGTATTTATAAAATTCAAACATGACATGAAATTTTTTGTATGATTTGTAAATCTAAATGGACGTTTTAAATCTCGAATAACATTACGAATAAAGATATATTATATATATATATATATATATATATATATATATATATATATATATATATATATATATATATATATATATATAATTCTCCTGTCACGGTGTTAGTCACCATACTCCTCCTGCTCGATCGAAACGGCTCGATCGATTTTAATGAAATTATATATATATATATCCGTTAATATTATATAATATTATCTGTTAATTTTATATCCGTTATATTATATCCGTTAATATTATATCCGTTAATATTATATCCGTTATATATATTATCCGTTAATATTATATAAAATATGCACGTTTGTCACGTTGACACAACGTGCATATTTTTAATGAAAAATTATTAATACAAATCCTAATTAATATTGTCTAAATTTAACTAATAATCTATTATCTAATTTAAAAGTTTTTAACAATAACTATCTTTTAAAGCTTTCAATTTTCCTCTTGGCCTTCTCAATTACAGCGCATTAACGTACTTCTAAAGCATTCCCCTCTTATCAGCTGCTTTGAAATAAAATAACAGTTGACGCCGGCTAAAAGAATAATAATAACAACACCTCTTCCTCGCATATTAGAGATGAGTTCGGGCTCATTTTTTGAAGCCCGAGCCCGTCCGAGCCCGAAGACTTTTAATCCGAGCCCGTGCAATATTATTAAAGTTGGAGCCCGAGCCCGAAATTTCAGCCAAAGACAAATAAAATTAACTTCTTCATTAATAGGACACAATAAATTTTGGAGCTTCACACACCTTCTAGTCCCCCGTGCCGCTATTTTTTGAAATAAGTACGTCTATTTATCCTATGAATCACTTTTTAAAATCTGTTTCAAGGAGTATGTTCAAAAAAGGAGAAATTTTTCACGAGCCCGAGCCCGAACGCAATCCTGAATTACAGAGCCCGAGCCCGAGTCGGGCCCGGGCTCGGGCTGAGCCCGTCTCATCTCTATGGCATATATCTTTGCTCCATCAGAAGCAGATGTGTTTGCGGTTTTTCTCTGATGCGCAAGAAGCATATTGCTCGAAAAACACCTGCTAAAATTGTTCCAGAAAGTTCGGTCTCTTTCTATAGACACATGTTTTAACGGTTTTTTCCTTAGTAGTTGGAGAGTAATTTTTGGTGGGGCAGGCCACTCACTTCATGTGAGGAGGCTTTTGCCCACCGACACGTAATATATACCGCACTGAAAGGATTTGCATATACGCCGATCACAGGTTAGGTGACGGGGGCCTTCGCCACACCGTGGTGCCAGGCCATAATGGCATCAAGCCGTGATGTTTTTGTCAACACGCTTCCCCAAGTTTATTTTGAGTGCATGTATTGTAGAGTTTTAAATGTATAATCCTTCATTTTGAAAATTGGTGACTGTTCCAGTGGGAAAATAAAATAATGTTTCAAGTTTAAAAGTGTTGAGTGAGACTCCTTATTTAAAGGGAATGTGGTCTTCAAAATGTGTTTTTCTCCGGAAGTAAAATGTGTTAGCCCAGTGATGTGTTCAAAGTGTTTGTGTGATCATGCTTCAGAGGAAGTAAAACGACATGCGCCATCAAAAGCGAATTTCATTCTTGATTTTGGAATTTGTCCTTCCTCGTCGCTCTGATGAGGGACTCCTAGTGCATATGTGATTTCGTTCAGTGGGGAAGAAAAGCATGTTCACCCCTACGACATTGTGTATACCATCGTGTTCCGTCTGAAAGAAAGCACGTCCTATCTAAGAGGAATAATTCTCCTTTCAACATCGTTGCGAGGGTGAATTTAAAATGTGACCCATCCGATCGTGTTCTTAAAACTATGTCGCTCTCACTACAAAGTCGTACCAGTTACATTCTTTACAAAATAATTCATCGTCTACGATCACCGCCTTCCACCGTACATCTCCATAGGATAAGGTTTTTAACTATGTCTCATACCCCTAAGTCATAAGGGCGGTCCACCCCAAAATGTTTAGCCCCAGAGTGCTATTCATTTCAATCAGGTTTTTTGTGTAGACATTAGCGTGTCGAGTCACTTTTCAAATGTGTTTGCCAGGTAACGTGGAAGGATGGGGGGGGGGGGCGTTAATAAAATGTTGAAAGTCGCACAATGTTTGCAATTTTTGATAGTTGATCGCTAAATGTGGTGCCAAAACGTTACAATTTATTATAAATATATTTCGAGTATAGTTAGAAAACGCCTGGCGTATATTTTAAAACAGTTTTATTAGGCGATTTTAATATAGATTTCTATTCCGAATAAATGCTCTGTGGAACAAGAAAGAAAAACACTATACTCATGGATTATGATGTCCATTCCAAACAGTATTTAAAATGTCTTTGCGGTATAGTTGGAATATGCCTACAGGACGAATATGCCTGGCGAAGATTGTAAACAGTTTCAGTAGGCGATTTTAAGATAGATTTCGATTCCAAAGATGTGTTTTATTTTACAAGAAAGAGTTGATTCCTATTTTAACGCCCCCACTCTCGCAACGTAAAAAATCCCCATACTTTGTCGAGCTTTACAGTCATGGATCTCTGGAAGTTATGCACAAGTTTCAACGGTACTTACGTATTATCCCAACGGTCCGCCAAGACAAGCAATTTTTCACCAAGATAAATGCCGGGCTCATGAAATTGTTGATGGTTTGGAATACCATTGGCAACGTATTTAAAATCTACGAAAAGTAGTTTGGCGGAAGTGACTGTCGGGATAATACGTAAGTACCGTGTCAACGCGCCAAAAGAACTAGATGAAAACTAAAGTAAACAAACTAGCGATAAACGCACCAGTTAAGGAATCTGAAGACACTTAATTATTAAAACTACATAATTGGCAATCCAAAATAAATAAAAATGTTACGGCATGCTTTACTTACATGTTGTTCCAAATCGCCATTTTAATTCTAAATTACAATTGCCACACAAATGCAAAAAATCGTCATGGTAACTGCATATGTTTAATGATCGCCACCTTGGCGAGAGTCGAGGCGTTAAAGTAGGAATCAACCCAAGAAAGACAAACCGGCACACTCATGGATTATGATGAACATTCGAAACAATTATAAAACGATGAAGTATAGTTGTTATATACTTGGCGAAGATTCTAAAATAGTTTTAGTTTGCGATTTTAAGATAGATTTCAATTCCAAAGATGGGTTTTACGAAACAAGAAAGAAAAATACAGAACAGTCATGAATAATGATACACTTTCCAACTTAATGGAATATGGAAGAAAAATAGGGACTGCGCATAAATTATGATACGATTTTAATATATAGAACTATAGTGCGTATTTAAAATCTGAAAATATTTCAGATTTTCATCCTTTTATTATTTTTTTTTGGGGACAAAATTTTTTATGGAATGACTATCAATAAGTCTCAAGGCCAAACTATGTTTGTTTGTGGCTTAGATTTGAGCACACCATGTTTTAAATTTGAGCACACCATGAATTAAAAGTATAAATGTTTGGTATCGTGTTATTTTTACATTCCAGCATCGTTCACAGCGCTCCATGCCTCTTCCACTCATATACCACATCTTCACACACTTACAATAAGTTAGTCATTTCTTTCTACTAAAATAATCCTAGGAATAATTTATATGGCGAAACAACGTTTGCCGGGTCAGCTAGTAGATATATATATATATATGCCTGTATGTTAACACTGTCAAATAATTTTACACTACTGTTCTGGCAACACTTTTATAATCTTAATTCTACTATTACACATTCGAATTCTGACAACACAGGTACTGCCTCTTGATTTGGGCAACATTCTTACAACAAAATTTACTGTCTCATGACATGCGATCTACATTATTCTTTTTGGGAATGTCTGATTCGCAGTGCTTTTCGATTATTTTGCTTTCACATTAATTATGTATTTATTTTCCCTTCGTGAAAATAAATATTTTGGCCCTTCCTATTGTAGGATATTTTGGGCCAAATATAATAAAGGCCAAAATATAATATATATTTTGGCCCTTCCTATTGTAGGATAGGGCCAAAATATGAGGAGTGATTACCTCTTTTGATATGCCACACAACCGAAATACTACTATTTTGTCGTCTTTAATTTTAATCTTCTGGGTATGGCACCTGAAGAATGTCCCAGAGGTTGTAGTTTCCATTCCATTCATTCTGGTATAATTTGGTTCATTTTGTTTAAAAATTAACCAAATAAAAATATTACAAATGGAGCTTATAGACGTTTGTGTGTGTGTTTAACTTTAAATGATATGAAAAAAAAAATCTGTCTCTTTATAAAGTACTTAAAGCTACAGTTAACAACGTTTAACTATGGGATTTATCAAATAAACTGAAAGTTTTTAAATGCACGTACAGTTGAAAACAATGTTTTTTCAGGACAATCTATATCTTTTTTTTCATACAATACAGCCTTTCGGCTATTAAACCCTCACCTTCGAAATTAGTTGAAATTACTAATTTGGAAAATGAGCCGGCAATAAAAAGAATTATTACGTTACTTCCTGCTAATGGTTTCTTTTCTTTTCTTTTTTTCCAAATACTGTAATTTGTATAAAATTTATTCGATTATCTTTATTTTCTAAATAAATGTATTAATATATTTTCCAAAATAATTTTATAAATGAGATTATTAACAATTTTGTGAAGATCACTAAATGTAACTGTTAAGTAATCTTTAGAAAATATCCATCCATATGCCAATTAATCCTAATAATAAATCACTTGCGAGCCTTGCAAAATTTCAGAAATTACAGGTAACAAAAGATATCTATATGTTTATCTATCTATATAATGTAGAAGAACACGTGGATTATCAATTTTCAGAAAATTTATCTTAAACGCGTTAAAAATATCAAAAAACATTAACTAGATAATTAAAGAAATGTATGTGTTGAAAGCTCCCCTTAAAAGTTGTAGAATTCTGAACACATTTTAAAATCATAACTAATTTTAATGCCCAATTTCTTTTTACAACGCATTAAAATTTACCCATAAATTTAAAGCCTAAACAAAAATGAAATTGTACTAAAAAAAGCCTAATCATAAATGAAACTGTTTCATTAATTTTCACTTAAGTGCTGATCATGCAGATTATTCAATAACGTTTTGAAGCTTATAAGCACTGTGTCTGAAAACATACTCAGGGAAATAACCTAAAAATATTCACATTTATTCACTTAAAAATCTCACACATGTCTCTAGTCTAAAAGCGGAGTGATTCTTCAGTGACTCGTTCCTTAACAAAAATAATACGTTATTTACATACATAATTTCTATTTTCTGAACGATAGGGTTTCTTACGTTTTACTGACCGGATATAAGATGAGCTTACTCATCCCTTCTGATAAAGATCTGTCCAATTGTCCGAATAATAAACAAAAGTAGTATCATCATGGTTCATCCCACAGTATTTAATTTGTCTTCCCACGGTCACTCTCCTACCTCCGTTTGTAAACAGCTTCACGACGCTTTCCGAATTGTAAATAATGTAATTTAGAAATAAATTCTGCATGGCCGGACTCAACCCTATAATGCAGCCATTCTTCCAAATGGAGGAATCCCTGGTGAAATGCGACAACGACAAAAACAGTTATATTTATGAAAATAACAATAATAATAAAAAATTCGTCCTTGCCCTAAATAACATTAGGAATATAAAAACAGCAAACGATTAAAATTATTGATCAAGAAGGTTCCCTGAATATTGATATGCTTTCCTCAAGGCTCTTGTCAAAATGCTTCCACATACCATGAAACATCACATAAAAAAGCGGAAGGGGTGGGGGTATCGTAATGAAATCATGTGCCATTCATTTATAACTTCATGATTTCACCTAAAATTTTTTTGGTTTCAGTCAAGATACCAGTTTTAATAACAGTATTTCACTCCTTCCGTTAAACATTTTATTGATTGATACAGTAGCTTGGCTCTGAATAATGGCGAATGCTCTCTATCAGTTCATTTTAGAATTATTAATTTATATCTTCTGCGAAATTAAAGGAACTCCCCTTGCTAACTTGCCATTTAAGATTGTAGCTTTGAGATGAAATAGAGAATATCCTAATTATTTAGGCTATAAAATATCTTGACTTTTGTAAGAGAGGTATTGATAATTCCGTATATTAAAAAAGTTTAGGTATTAGTTTGATAGCAGAAATTTTTTTTTCATTTTTAATACAATGGAAATAGTACTTGAAAACGGGCAAATATGACAATAAAATTTTTAAATATCTGTTTGCTAAAAATGTTTGTAAAAGAACTGAAATAAAATAACTTATTTTCAATTTTTAGAAGTTATGTAAAAAACTAACTGAAGTTTTCAGCAATGCGATTTGAGCATTTTATGCTTAGTTTTGAAAATAAAGCGTAGAGTTGGAATGATCATCTGCAGAATGCATAGCAAACATGGCTCAGATATTTAAAAAAAAAATTATTTCGCAAGTAAAATGTAAATAATTATGCCCATTTTTAAACAGTTTTCTCTGCTAATTATGATCTTCAACAAACACACGCAATGCACAGAATGTGCATCTAAATTATCAAGCATTCAAATTCAGCTTGCATTCAAACTGTCATTCCATGCCTTAAATTACATTCTACCAACATGACATTTGGCGTAACCGGAATGATTTTCCTTCTAGATAATGTCATCTCTTTCATCTAGATTAGCTAAAATCTAAAATAAGTGTCGACTTTGAGAACACTTCAGTTATTTCTGGATATTAGAATTGGGTCTGAAGATTCATTCGGGACATTCAAATATAAAAGTTCACTGACAACTGGACCCAAAGCTGTTTAAATTTCCTTCGTCAACTAGTTTTATTGTTACACCTTTAGGCATAGCCAATTCACTGGCACAATAGACGAATTCTGACTTTTATCGTTATGTTTAGATGCATTAAGTTGCTATTTAAAGGACATGCTAATTTGAAAGTAATCACACAGTTCAAGGTCAATGGCTTTAAAATGTAAATAAACAGAAAGGAAGACACATTGCTTTTTTGTTTTTAACTGCTTTAATTAGAGTTGTCTTGTTGTGTTTGTTTATGATTGCTCATTGGTATTCAAGCCAAAAGTAGCCTACAGCCATGTGCTTTTCCTATTCAGAAATAAGTTTCGAGAAAATATAGTTTAAAAGATTTCAAAAAGTAATTAGATATATGCATTCTTAAACATTTTGATGTAATTCACTTTCTATAAGAGGTTTATTCCTAAATTAGCAATTTAATATTAACTATAGTTTCTACAGTTTAAAATTTATATAGTTTCTATAGTTTCTGTAGTTGAGTTTAAAGTAGTTATATACTATTGATCATGAAGCAAAAAATATTCTTTTAATTACTATAAAAAGAACTATGTAAAAAATTTAGACACTATCATGCAGTAAAATGAAAACAATAAATATTACATTCCAAATAATTTTTTTAATACTGACTAGAAGCTCTGAATTATTAAAATGTTGCCTTAAATGATCTGCAAATTCTATCTTTACTATTTTATTGTATCGTTTTATGCAATTTTTAGTCTATGAAAATTAATTTATTTTATTTTCGTATTTGAAGCAAATTTTCACTTTCACTTTGATCTCAACAATCACTTTGAGAATCTCTTTCAGCTACACATTTATTTAGGTTGCATAACACGGCTGACTATAGCATAAAAAAATAATTGTACAGTTAAAAACTATTTTGTCATCTAGATTAGTGAAAAGAACATTTTATATGTTGCTTAAAATAGTCAATCGTACATCATCCCATGAGCTTGCAGAGAAATTATTCAAACTCGAAGCTATTATTGGTATTTTCTCATTATGTGAGAAAAATGGACTTTTAACTAATGTTTTACACTATAAAAAGGTTTATGAGCAGAAGATAATAGTTTTATTTAATCTTGTCGCATGTCTTAACGGTATAATCTGGCACATATTTTTACATGCGTGCAAAAAAAAACACATAAAAATATTTTAACTTTTGCCTTAATATAAACATAATATGCAACTTTACATATGTATATTTTTAAACTTTCACTTCGTTCTTACAACTTGTTCACCTTCACAAGAACAAACCACAAAACCACATTTCCTGTAAGAACTTCTCTAGCCAGTTTTCAAGATCTACATCATAGATAAGTCTTTTTTATAGTAGTGTCCCAAATTAAATATCGAAGTACGTATCAAGCTTTGAAAACCACAAGTTAAGAACCAGAAGGGAATGTATATAGATATATTGAAAGTTATTATTAGTATTAAGCATCCAATTTTGAAATATATATATATATATATATATATATATATATATATATATATATATATATATAGTATATATACATATATACAAGACTGTATTCCTGACAGACAGTTTAAAAGGACCATACTATAAAGCTTTTTCTGATTAATAATTAAAATAAATGTTAAGGCATCATTTTCTTTAAATTTCGATGAATTTCCTTTTAAGATGCAAAAACTTTTGCCTAAACAACAATTTAAAAAAGTCTAATAATGTTTACTTTTATCAATTCAAAATTGGATAGGTTGTAGTGATAACAGAAGGATCGTGGAGATAAACGCAATCTTCACATTTAGATTTTAGTCATGGTATATATAAAATGTTTTATATATCCGAGCCTTAGATCTAATATTTATGAAGTCATAAATTATTACATCTAAAGCTTTTACAATAAAAATTGTTAATTTTTGATTGTAGTATTTCTGTGCGCATATTGATTAAAAGCTTCACGAGTATTTATGAAGCATTTTTCGGATCTAAATTGTGATAATAAAATTTTACTGCTTGGGAGAAAAGTTTTTCTAATGTTTTGATCCATGACTTTAATCCATGGAACAATTAAGTGTACTTGTGCATATTCCCAACATTATAGTTACCACAGTAATAAGAGGATTGTTGCTATTTAATACAAAATCCAACAATTAAACGAAAACAAACTTAATGTCTAGTGTCTTCGACTGAATTATATGTGTTAAGATAAAATTTTTGGATATATTTTCGGCTTCGGTAGTTTGAACGATTTCTTGCAGCTTATGCGAAGGAAATAAAATTTGAAATAACTACGATAGCAGTAAAATCAGTGTACTCTAAAAGTTCGAGATAGTTAACGTTCCGTTTGATTGATATTTTGATTTGCGCACTTTTAGATTTTGATTGGCGAGTTTTCTGTTTAATCGGTGTTTTCTAAACAAATTTTCACGTTATGAAATTTTTATCGCAAGCCTTTCTAACACATTTAACTTTGAAATTATAAAACGTGACGCACGAATCACATCAGGATCATATGAAGTTAAAAAAGTATTACACCGAAATTTTTAATATGGACTAGGGACTCGGGGACTGTTCAGAGGAGATCGGAAAAGGCAAAGTTTTCGCGAGATTTAACCACTACAATCTTGGTGATATTTTTTGGTTGTTTCGCTGCTGAATTTCGGGCGCTGCAATAACCCTGAAGAACCGCGTATTTTGACATACGATTTATAATCAGTTTTTACCTTTAAAAAAGTGAAATCTCTGAAATCCCCTCAGTAGTGTGATGGTATCCTCAGAAATTCATCATCAGCATTCTTTTTCAATGGCGGATCCATTAACAAAAAAAAAGATTGTAAGATAATTTTAAAATAAAAATCCAAGAAAACATTGCAAATTATGTTAGTTTTTATTCTTATCAAATCATTTTTTCCGGGTAGTTTAAAAATACCTATGTAAGAGAAACAATGCATGTTGTTGCTGAATTCATTTTTATTAAACACTGGTATTTGCCTACCAAAATTGAAAATAAATTCCGTCCAGCAACATAATTTCAAATAAATTGGCAATTAAAATGCAATTGTTTGATCAGCTTCAAATAAAATTCTATTTTAAGCGGATTATCGTATTTTGGCAACAACGATATAATCACTAATTTTAGAAGTCAGTAGGCATCGCAAATGGTCTCATTTATGCATCTTGAATTTCAACGCTCAATTTGACCTTTTAACATAGTAATGTTCTCTCCAAAACTCACTTCGGGTTACGTACCGAAAATGCGATCTTTGTTCAGGATTCACGCAGGATCCTGAGCATATCCGTCGGTCGTGTCCTACTAAACTCAACTCGAAATTTCCCCCGGAGGAATCCCAATACTACTTCATCCACTAGCGGAGAAAAAAACTTCCGCTTGTCATGTTAGGATGGGTCGCGTTTTGATTGCAGTTTCATTTATTTTTATTTTTTGATTGTTACTCATCTTGGAATAGTGATATAGATTTTTAGTGTGTCAAGCTTGGAGAGTTCTGCTGCAGAAAAAAAAATATATATATTTATTTGGGTGTTGTTTCTCTGTTGTTTGCGGAATTCGTGATTGAAAGTTTGTGTTGGGTGTCTTCTTGTTCGTAACATGACAGCCTATTGAAAATGAATTGAACGTAACAGGTTTTGGGAAGAACTAGAGAGTATGTTTAGTAAGATAAATGGACAGGGAAATTTTGTAAACAAAAACAAAGGCTAGTAAACGTACGAAATAAGTCCATCAAATATAAGCATATAACTCAGAATTATGCCCAGTCTCGCAATATTATATTGCCTTTAGTTGATATTTTAGAGAAAGAATGGGCAACCTTTGAAAATTTGCGCTCCAAACTTTAGGATGTTAGCGAAGTCACGGGCAGTATAAATGGGATTTACATAGGGTTTTGAATAATTTATATAGGTTTACTATGGGAATTTGAAATGTTTCGCGGGCCGGATCAAAAGTGGTGGCGGGCCAAATCCAGTCCTTGGGCCGTGGGTTGCCCATATCTGTTTTAGAGAGATCATTTTTTGAAATGAAAATTTGCTGTCAATTTTTACCTTTTAGTATATATGTTTATTACTACACAAAAAATCTTTTGTTAAATTCAACAAAACTTTGCTGGGGTTAGTTTGTTGATCGAATGGAATATTTTGTTGAATCAATATTCTCTTCAATTCTACAAAACATTTTCCTTGTTTTTGTGTGTTTGAATGTGTCTAAATAATTTTGTTGTACAAATTTTCTATTCTCGTATTTGTTCTTGTGTATTAATATTTTAAACAAGTCAATCCCTTTCCATACATATACGGCGATTAGTCATTTTAACTAAGCTAACTAATAATATTGGTTGACCTAAATCATAGGTTCCCAAACTTTTTTCCTCGTAGACCACTTTCAAAATTTTAATGGTTTCGGTGGAAAACTTGCTGCTACATTTCTACCATATTCCCAAATCTCATCAAAAAATGTGAATCCCCCATTTTTTTTTTCACGCCAACGTAGACACTTGTCTAGTCTTCCGTGGACCCCCGGGGGTCCACCTGGACCACTTTGGGAATCACAGACCTAAATAAGCATCGCTAAAACCACAGTATGAATGCCGGATAAAGCTAACTGATAATTTTGGTATACCTTAGTAAACATCGCTAAAACCACAGCACGAAAGCCAAATAAATAGCAGACTGCACCCGAACTACTTTAAAACTTTAATCTACTCTAAAACTGTAAACCTTTCATTCATACCTAACAGGTAAGTGAGCGATGCATAGGGATTGTTGATTATCAAACATTTATAAAAAAGAATATATGTTAGACAGTTCCTAAAATAGTAGACATTTTCTGAAAATTAAAGTGAAGAATGTTTATTTCTAACTTTATACAGTACAAATATCATTTTCTAAAAGATAAGTTAAACTTTAACTGCACATAAATTTGCGGCTTATTCTTATTTCGATAGAAAATCATCGCATTTTAAGAAATGAATTACTAACTGCATCTTTCAAACTAAAATCCCTATAATAAAACTATATCTTTTAATACTCTTTAAATGATGATATAGATGCCAAGAATATCACTATTAAAATAATCACTATTAAAAAAAAGACTTTTGGATTCTGGATTTACGGAATGCAAATTATTACTGCCTTCTGATGAAAATATTTTATAATTACATTCCGTGAAATGTGGAGACTAGGTTTCTCTTTAAGTAATACACCATCTAATGTCTAATGATGTCGAGTAACTGAAATAAGAGATTTTCTTTTTAAGGTTTCGAGTTTTCTTAAATAACATACATTAGAAATATAAGAACTGGTTTTGAGTGGGGATTTCTAAGAAGTTATGCATAGGATGTTGAATATTTAAAAATGTTCTCCCCCCCCCCCTCTCTCTCTTTCTCACTCTCTTTTGAAGAGGAAGAAATTTTGTGTGGTTTTTATTCTAAATAATCATTTAAAGTTCTATGAAGCTAAGTTCAGAAAACAATTATGTAGAACATTAAAAAGATCGTAATTAAAAACTGTGTACAATCTATGCAAATTTATTCAGCTTTTATTTACTTATTTTTGAAAAATTATTTAAATATACAACTCGGCAACTAAACATTATTTATTATTTCTGAATGCTTTTATAGGGGTCGCGCCGTCGATCGCCAACGTCGCAAATTGCGATAGTAAAATGAGTTTGGCTAAAGAAAATACGATTTGGCGAAAAAATTGGCAGTTGCATTTCTTAATGATGTCGGGCAAAATCTATATTGGCAATTGCATTTCTTAATGATGTCCGGCAAAATCTAATTTGGCGAATGCATTGGCGAAACTTTAAAAAAAGCTAGCCCGACCCCTGCTTTTATCATTGCTTTATATTTAAATTTTTTCTGATGTTTTTGTACACCATTTACATTTATTTCATATTTTTCTTTAAAAAAAAAAAGAAAAAAATCAGTGCCGGAAAATGTTTCAAAATTTTTTTCTACGCATTCAGTTTTGAGAAAAGAGTAATAATATATAATAGAACTATTATAATATATTATTAGTTTTGTAGTAAAAATTACACTGAATTTAGATTTCTCGAGATATTCTGGTAGTGCGTAATGCTGCAATTTTACTAAAATCATAAAATTTAAAATTTAAAAAAAATCAAGTTTATTTCAAAAACCGAAGTAATTTACCAGCGGTACATTGGCAGTATATTTTTAAAAAGAAAAAATATAAACTAATAAAATCAATTTATGTTGAGTTAACTTTGCAGGCTCACTGATTTTAAAATACACGAATAAAATATTGAGGTCTCTTTAAAAGTGCAGTGATTTTCCTGAAAACTTAACTCGCAAATATGTCAGTGTAAAAGAACACATATTTTGCAGAACTGCGTAGAAAAAATTTCTTCCTAGCAAGGAAAGTGACGATCATACAGCTTTGTGAGAAATCTATGCACTAAAAATTTATCATACATTTAAATAATTTTCATTCATTTTTAACAAA
The DNA here is from genome assembly GCA_038373885.1 of Cheiracanthium punctorium. Classification (NCBI taxonomy): domain Eukaryota; kingdom Metazoa; phylum Arthropoda; class Arachnida; order Araneae; family Cheiracanthiidae; genus Cheiracanthium; species Cheiracanthium punctorium. The sequence continues at coordinate 91,103 of JAWZYV010014839.1, read as the reverse complement.
ATTCGATTAATTTATATTTTTGCAACTACAAACTCTACAATCAATACAATATAAATAATTATTTAACCTTTTCAGTATGGATGAGCTGGCCGCGGTTACACATTCATGATGCGTGGGAATTTTCAGCAAGAGTGGTCGCATTGTACGCAAGCGTAAGCCGCGAAAACGTGTTTTGCGACATCCATCGAAAAATCAAAAGTTATACTATAATATAAAAATTTCTATGTACAAAAATTGGTTAATTATATTCCGTAATTATAGGCAGCTATGGTAATCACACCTGCATAACTTTCCTTGAATGCAGATTTTAGCTGAAGCGGCGATAGTATTCAGAGAACGTTTCGAGGATGACGCCATTGGGCGGTGGAAGTACCCATGAACGTTTTGTAAATGCCGCCAATAAGTGAGGCCCGGAGAATGTTTCGTGGTCGCCGCAGCGGCCGTAGTGACGAATGGGTTAAAAATAGATATGAACAAGAGTCAGACAAAAGAAAAATCCATGAAAAATATTTCTCCGCTCAGTAGAACTTATCGGGTGATACTTCTCTCGTGTAATTCATCATTGTACATAATTAAACTGTTATCTAATTCTATGCTTACTAATTCAGATAAATTTAAGTACGGTTAGTTAGTAAAACTTTTTTTTTTTTGTTCATAACTTTTTATTTTGTATATGAAAATTTTGGATTTTACTCAAACCCTTTTTGGGCCATATTCCTTTTGAAAAAGTAACGATATGTAAAGTGCACGAAAAGTGAGGCTAAGCCTTTGTATAGAGGCCGATGCGAGAAACGGATATTCCTATCACTTTATTGTACTAAGAAATGAGTAACGAGTTAGGGATAAAAATTCTCTTTCAGTAAAAGAAAGTAATGAGATTATGTACAGTTATTATTCTTTAACCGATAATTTACTTTGTTTTCGCAATTCTTTTTTGATAGTTCTTACATTTTTATTATGAAACTGAAAACTATAGAAACTGTAAAGTAAAAGAGAAAGGAGTTCTAACTTTTAAATCCTCTTTGTTGATTTCGCATGAACACGTTTATGTGGCGGTTTAGTGATAAGTCCTTACGAAAGGTAAACTACTTTCATTTCAATATTCCATAAGATTTTATAAGAATAAGTTTATGTGTAGAAATATTTTCATAGGTTATGTGTAGAAATATTTACCATTTTGGGAAATCAATAAACCCTAACGCTAGTAGCACAACTACTTCAGAAGTCTTTCGGCATGTGTTCTTATGACGCAGGTTGAACGTCTTTTGAACTAGTTGTGCTACTGAGGAAAATTCTTGATTAATGAATTATGTAGAAATAATTTGGAATATGCTCGCATTTTTATTTCATTTAATAATTGTTTAAGGGATATAAGGCATATTTCTCAAATTTACTAAAATTTTTAAACTTGATGCTTTTCATACAAGCTGTAAACTGCAAATAAAGTTCTATATGTTAATAAGTGAACGTTTATAGTTTGTTGCATAGAAACTTTGCAAGCCTTTCTAATCTTTTCATAACTTTTTGGGGCTTTTACTATGTAAGTAGTGTGACTTGGCGACATTTGCCGGGATTATGAGGGATATACTCCAATCGGAATCGGTCGTCGTCGAACCTATGACGAATTAAGGGGAGTTTTGATGATCCTGCTTTTCTTTAATAAAACAGAGAGCATGTTTAAAAAAAATTTTTTTAATGGCAAACAGCAATTAGCTGCACGGCAAAAAAAGTCTGTCAAATTTACAGAAAAAAACTGTCAGCCAGGACGCCAGTTTAATTCCGTTATTTTTTTTACAGAAGTCTTCCGTTAATTTTACAGATTCTCAGTTTATTTGACAGAAATCTTCCGTATGCGGAAAAAAAAATTTAGTATTTTTTCCGCATACGGAAGATTTCTGTAAAATAAACAAAGAATCTGTAAAATTTAGGGAAGACTTCTGTATAATATACGGAAACAAACTGGCGTCCTCCCTGACAGTTTTTATCTGTCAGTTCAACAGACTTTTTTTTTTCAGTGTGCAACTGACGAAAGTAGACTGTACTACAGTGCCAAACGCTTATTTATACATTTGATGGTGAACTGATTTTGAAATTTTATTGGATCAATAGGAAATATCACCGAATTAACATTAGTGCTCATTTATTCCTGCACATTCATTTCTGAAACTTCTCTTCTTAAAAATAAATTAGAGCGCATTTCAAAAAATTTAAACAAAAGCTGATTCTTGATTACATTTTTTATAAAGAAAATATCGCTGTTGCCAACTTTCTGTGTTTCCTCTAGAAATTCAGTTAAATTTTGCGTTCACCTTAGCGCTCTATATATAATAGACTCCAAACAACTTAGCTTGGTTTGTTTTTATTTCTGCTGTTTATAAGTACTTCTCTGAATCTTTCGTTTCACCTGAACTCTTGATGAAATTTCAGATTTAAAAGAATACTGCACGTTAATTTAAAATGACACTATCGTAACGAGATAAACATAACAATATTTTCAATAGCACTTTAACTGTGTAACACGCTCAACACACATATCAGAGTGTAAAAAATGACAACAATTTTTAATAAGAAACAATTGTCTTTGCATGACATGCTGTTGCATGTTGTAAGTTGTCAGAGGGATAAAAACACACATGAACTAGCTTATCTGTATTTGAATAATGGAGTTCAGCTTATGATAGAAACTGGACAAAGATTCAAAACATTGCGAAAAAGCACACACACTACACGAGCTACAGTTTTAAAAGCAGCAACTATCGCAACTGCGAACTCCGAATTGCGTAACTGCTCTTCTTGTTCTCATTCATTCCCGATCCTTTATACAGGCAGGCGTCCAGGCTTTTGTTACTAAGTAATGAGCAAAATGACGATGTTAATATGGGCATCTACACAATGGAATCCATTCCCCTAAACAGCGGCAAACGTCCACCAATTAAGCTTTGTTGTTAGTTGGGCAACGTCGGAGGGGGGGGGGGGTTGCATCCGAAAATGCCGCACATTGTTCAAATCCTTCTTGCCCCAGATCCGAAAGAATGTAATACAATGCACCTGTGATACCGGCTTTTCACCCAAGCCTGGTTGCAAAACTTCCACCATCTAAATTAGTGATACACGTGATTGGTTCGACATCGATTGATCCGTGGGTAAGTGTGACCCACATTTTTTTTTTTTAAGCGAAAAACAAAAGAGTTCGGCTTATTGGCGATTATGAATAGTTTGCTCTTTCAACCTTGATATTAATCGCAAAATTTTCGATTGCTCGAGCTTTGTCGGATACGGAACGGAAATGTCAAATTATTTTGTATGTTTATACAATGTTTCATTATATTTCAAGGATTTTTGAAAATAAAAAGTAGCATGTTTAGTGTAGATTGTGCTCGTATTACGTGAAGCATTGTTTAGTGAAAATCATCCATTTTTAGATAACTAGGTTTATTTATATGATTTTTATTGTTGGATACTTATAATTTTATTCAAAAACTTTCATTAGTAACACCTCTGCTTCTTACTGCTTGAAATTGGAGTTACTTGATTTGAATTACTTTATTTTTTCTTTTCCAAAAATGATATTTCGCTATAAACACAATTGTGTAACTATAAAAACAATTCAAACAGGAAGAATAGAAAACGCAAAAGCCATGGATATGTTTCATCATGTTTAATACATAAATCGACAACAGCATTTCATCCAGCTAACATACAATATAAAATTTAAAAATAAAAGACTAATGTATTTGAATTCGGTTACGCTTACTGTTATTTTAACATAATTAGGCCTAATTCTGCTACGAGATCAGGCTTACAGCTTTGTAAGAACTAAAAATGCACAAATTGCAGTTGATTTTGAAGTGCATGGAACTGATTGGGAAACTGTGCTTTCAGTTTTAAAATTACAAATGATCTCAGTTATTTGTACTGAATCTATTATTTTTCTCAAAATTAAACTATCCCTTCCATTAAATTTTTAAGTTTACCGAATTAAGAAAACTGGTATTTACATCATAGAATTAAATTTCTATTTTAACATCTCTCTGTTTCAAACATACATCGCAACCAGATACTACTGGCACTATCTTCTGTGTAGTTATTAATTTATTAAATTACTTTTATTTATTTATTTCAGTTGTTTTTCATGTACTGTTTTCCAGTGTTCTGACACTTTTAGTGTAGTTTTTAGACGAATTAATTTAGTTAGTTAGTTTTAGATGTATTTATTTGTCACGTTTCAAATAATTTAACCCATTAAGGACGGATATTTTACCCTCCCTCCCCCCCAATCTTACCCCTGAACTGAATTAACTTCATTCGGGTTACTTGAGTGAGAATGTCCTTTTCTATTTTTTCAGATGTCAGATGTGAGATTTGGTAAATATGGCCAGGTGACCATATGGTCACGCTAGTCCTTTATGTGACCATACTATAAATGATTGTTTTCTGTTACCATACGGTAACCCTAGTACTTAATGGGTTAAGATAACTCTTTCATCATGATTTTGGTGTATATCGTACCTTTATAATTTATTTATGTATATATAAATATATTTTTTTGAATCGCTAACACATTAGTAATCGAAACCGCATTTTTTACGACATATACGGCAAATTTAACTACTCTATAGTTCATGTTGTGAAACTACGTTTTAAACAATAACAAAGTAATCTAACTAAACCTCTTCTATTTTAAAAGTGGGGTTACACTTGGAAAAATTATACGGATTTTTAAAATGATAAAATGCGTGCAATCGTGACATTATTTTCGCGTTGGAGTCACAGCTGCTCTTCTCTTCAAGACATTTTAATCAGGATATACAATGATCACGTTTTGAAATTTAAGCAGATACGTTGTGAAATGTACTACAAGACGCACGAAGGTAACATTACGCTTTTAATGGCCTGGCAGTTGGCAGGCTACGTAAACGGCTCTCTTGCTGTAACCTAATTTTCTTCAATGTCACCGTTTTTAGAGAGCTGTATTTTCGTGACTGCATTTAATTAGGTTTCTTTAAAATAACTTTACTAAGACTTTCTATTTTATAGACTGAGTTTTATATTCGTAATCAGTTGAAATAACTTACTGGAGATTCAAGAAAGTTATTTTATCTGAGTGATTGTGGATTAAAAATTTGTTTTTAGACATTGTGCAATGCTTTTGTGCATGAATGAATAGCAATGAATTTAAGTTAAACAGCACACAACAAATTGATAGCCCAAAATAATTTAAATTCCTATTCTCCCCTTACTTCCAAATACTATGCCAACTTCTTTTACCATAGAATTTTGGCTTCAGGCGATAAATATTAAAACGCAATTTAAGTGAATGAATGCATACTCCAAAACTATTTTTAAAAACAGTTTCTCTTGCTGTAGCTTGCGATATATTTCATTCCTTCATTTAAGTTTCCCAGCTAAGTGAAAAATTTCGTTTACTGTAAAAAAAAAAAAATTAAAAAACAGCTTTCTATAACCATAAATATTTCATTTAAAGCGAGGATTGTATGGCTCCCCAACGCCTTCCCGAAATGAATAACATACTTGATTAACTTCCAAATTCTTCTATAGGGGATTTTTGTTACTTTGGACTATGACACTCAAGCAATAAATTTCTCACAACTCACTCATTTTCTCACTAACACTCAATTTCTAAACACTGAAGTAATAGATTTCTCACCAATTTCTAATCATTTTTAGCATTTTAAAACTTTTTTTTAATGCATTTCACATATACATCAAATGCTATCTTGTCAAAGTAAAATACTTTTTGTGTTCAAAGCGAACATGAGGTGCCTGACAAAATTTTGGACTGCAAATTCATTTAAAAGACTTAGAACACAAATTCACGCCTATAGAGTGGATTCGCGCTACAACGCGATCTATTTTACGCTAATGGATATTACTCCTAGCTCACAACGTGAGATTTTTCGCTAGGAGTAAGAAGCGTCAGCATTCATTTATTCATTAATTTACGTTGGAAATGGTAATAGGGGAAGGTGGCCCAAAATGTTCCTAGCGGGCAAAACGATCCACATGTGTTTTCTTAGATACAGGTAGCGCTACCTACCGGGTAATACATAATTTAGTTATGCCAAGTCAAGAAGAAGCAATTTCCGTATTTAAGCGATGGGTGTATTACGTGTCTGAGTAGAATTCTAGAAAAACATGGGTTTTATCATATCGCTTATAAGGTAAGCACTGACTTTCCTATTTATTTAGAAATAGAGTCTTTAATGTGGAGAAATATGACTTGGGTTACTGAATAGAGTATGTTTTTAGCTGTGAATTGCACAATGCTTAGTTTGTTATGTTTCTTGGCGTGTTCCAGTAAGCTGACCTAAAGTGGGAAGTCACACAGTCGAGTAAAATGATCCCTCTTCTGAAGAAACTCTAGTACCGGGTCAAAGGCGTCATGGCAGCCCTTCAACTGTTCTCAAAATGCCATTCTACCTTACATTATTATTTACTTCTTCGGTCATTGCTGGCCATAATTTTTTAATTATAATTTTAAAATATTACATTTATCGTTTGTGACACATTTTTATTTTAAAATTTTCATAAAATAAATCCTGCATACTATATGATTGTTAAAACTTATTTTATTTCATTGTGTATAGTCATAATTTCTCTTACATCTTTTATTTTGCGATAAATTTTTTTTTTTATAATTACCTTCAAATGAAAGATCATTTAACCCAAGGGTAAAATGATCCTTTGGACTCTTTCTTCGAAAATCTATTTTTTTCGTTACTCAAATTGGGTTTAAAATGGCATTAAAATACGTTTACGGTGCAAAATATAGTGTAAAATATTGTGGAAAAGAGCAAAAGTTTTATTTAACATTCATATTATTTTATGCAAGTTTTCCCCTTAAGGGGATCATTCTGATCCACCTCCCTCCATATAGTTATGGAAGAGTTTAAAACGTTTAAAAGTTTGTTTATAAGTGTCTAAAATATTTGTGGCTGTATTTAGAAATGGCGTATACGCTAAATTTTCGCTGATGTGAAAATTCTTGGAAAACATCCCTCGCATAAATCAAGACTCCACTGTAATACTTTCTTGGCTATACGAAATCGACGCTATAGACCATTGATGGTACTTATGAAATCGTTAAGCATTTTACTCCAGGTGACGCAATAATTATACAAATACAAATCACTCACATACATTCTACATCACACTTTTCTCACAGACACAAGAGCTTTTCCATCCGTAACCGGAACTGATACCTTGTTCAGACGATGTATAAAAAAGATCCGTGTCCCCAATCAATTGCCATTTTTAGCCCCAGGGTACGCGTGGTGAAATCGACGTTCGCTAATTAGCCATTGATATCAACAGAGGTCATCACTGGCTCGATTTTGACCATTCACTTGGAGAGAAACCGACTGGCGTTTCTTTTTCAGTACGGCTTCGACGTTATCGTAGAAAATAAACATTCAACCTGAGGTCGGTATGGGCTCACGTTTGTGCTTCAGAATAATTTGCCGCTGCATGGCTGATTAGTGAGCATTTTTTTTTCCCGTGAAATCGTGAATGGATTAAAAAAGTATATAATACATAAGTTAATAGCTTTATTTATGTATTCCGCATTTTTAAATAATTGCAAATGTAACTTGGTAAAGAAGCCTAAGAAAAGCTGATTTCTTTTGCATTTTTAGAGAGAAATTAGCTTTTTAATTCCCAAAGCAACCTCATTTTTATGCTTCAGAATGATTTACACTGCGCTGTTGATTAGCAAACATCGCAGAAATAAATCATATAAAAACGGGAATCGACAAAAGAAAGTTATGCATATATTAATACAAACTTATTTTTGAATTCAGTGTTTCTAGATTAATTAAGAACAAGAAAAGAGTAGATATTTCAAAAGTGAATCTTTTTTTTTTTTAAATGATTTATTTCACATGCGTATAATTCTTACAACGATATCCATAAATTAGTTTCTACATTTGCAGGAACGATAATTTATATTTTATAAACGTACATTTAATGAGTAAAAACATATTTTTGTGCGATAAACAAACATTTATTTATGCACTTAAATATACAAGTATTCACCTAAATTTTAAATACTAAAAATTTTTTATAATGTGCGTGAAAAGAAAGTAGATTAAACTACATAATCATTCGTATAAAATGCTTCTCGTATATAATGCAAAAAAAGCTGGTTTACAGCTTTATAAAAGTGTTTTAGGTGCTCAAGCCTCATGCGCTTGTGTAACTCAACGCTTATGCACAAATAACAGCACCCTAATAATGACGAAATGTCTTAATCTTATTTTACTACTATTGTTACGACAGGTGAAAGTTGCTATATACAAGTACTTATAGCAAACAGTCGATGTATGAATGTGCCAAAGTTAATATTCTATGTAAAATATTAGGTTGTAACGAAAGTTTCCCGCCACCGCAAACTTCGTCAGAACACAGTTCTCGTTGGCGTATTTGCTCATATTTTGTCAAACGATTTTTGGGATTTGAAAGAAAGAGGTTTACTTTATAACACTGTGTTGTGAAATCTGTAAAAAATAGAGTTATCATTAAGTATAAGGTGTGTCAAATGGAACTATCACTCTAGAGGATTAGAACCATCATTTACTTCCAGTTGTGTTGCAAAAAGTCAGCTATATAATATCAACGAATTATGAGTACAGCTTTAAGTACTATTGTTGTATCATGTGACACTGTGCAGGTTTGGTACCGAAAGTTCAAAAACAGTTATCTAGGGAGTTAGAAGATAGTTTTTCAGGCAGATATGGCGGAAAACTTTCGTTACAACCTGATATTATTATTTAACGACTGTCAAAATCTTAGATTCATAACTATTGAATCAATGAAAATTTATTGATTGAAATTTGACGGAAAAATTCTGCGTTCATAGAATTTTAAATCAAAGTCTCAAATATATAACAACATCTCGTGGTATGTAATTAAAATTCAGTTCTCTCCAATTTCACTAGATATAGTCACAAACATTGCTGCATTGCTAATCTTAAAATAAAAAGCAATATAATAATTTCAAAACTCTCTCTGAATAACCAAAGAAACAGGGATAGTTTTTTAAAAAAAATCTTTATTGATTTCATATACAAAAAAGTTAAGTTATAATCAAAATTTATTTCAATAAGCTTTATGCGAAAAAGATAAAACTTTTTCACCAAAATACTAAACTTTTATAATTATGGCGAAAGAAATAAACGACCCCTAATCTTGTGGTTACAATTCAAAAAAGTTATCAAAAATTTTTGAATAGTAAAAAAAAAAAAAAAACAGTTTAAATGAAAAAAAAAGATACATTTATCTAAACCTATCGATCTCTTAGAAATAAATTTTTGCGCATTTTTAATGAATAAATGTAATCAATGCAGGTAAGAAGCATGTAATTCTAGCACATTAATCAATTCCAATCTAAACTCAATTGTAATGATTATATCTTAAACCCTTCCATCTTTCTTAATACATACATTGAAACCTTACACGAATGATGAACACGAAGTTCAAAGTGCTTTTCCATGCTAACTCACCTTATTACGGTTTGCGAATAAATTCGCGCTTAACGAAGTGTGCGCAGATTTCAGACATTTATTATTTTCTTCCAGAGTAAATAATTCCAAGCTTTACAGTAAAAAAATTATTGTTTTTCAGTAAAGCACTTTATATTTTCAAGATAATCCGTAAATTCCTATTACCTCAGCCATTTAATTCAATAAACAAATGCAGCGTAAGGTAGCCACTGAAGTAAAGAAGAATAAATTAAAATTACTGAGGTATATTTAATGCTATTGCTTTTTATGAAGATAAAATGCTTACATATATGCCTCTCTTTTGCTTATTCCGGAGTAAATTATTTTAAGGTTAATAAAAAATCATTTATTTTTTAGGAGCACTTTTTTTAAAGGTTTGATTCAATAAGAAAGTTCTATGTTAATGAAATGAAAGAAAAAAAAATGTAAAAGACTTAAATGCAGTTTATTTTAATGCTGTATATCAAAATAAAACTTACAGTGAAGTTTAAAATTCTCTACTAAACCTTTTCAAGCTGCATTGAAAAATTATTGTATTTTGAGAACATAAATTATTATTTTCAAGCTGATCACCAAGCTTCGATTTTTGTATCTGTTGAATTATGTGAATAACTGAAATTATTTTGAAACTAAGCAAAATTGAATAAATAAAGATTGTTATTTTAAGCTATTGTTTTGTATTAAAATAAAATACGTAATGAAGTAGGACATTTTAACTCTAAACTATTTCAAGCAGAGGTGAGAAAAGTATGCGTTTAAATACAAGTTTCAACAGAACGTCGATCATTAAAAATTCATTCTTTCATCTGTTTTTTTTTTTTTTTCAGAACATAAATGAAAAATGCTGACAAATAATGTAAAGTAGAATAAAATAAAGTTAGGCATATGTTCTGTGCTACTGTTTTCGATCAAAATAAAATATTCAATGAACATTTTAACTTCTAGTTTATAGTAAATGTGGAAAAATTCTAAGTAAAAAGGTGAAGCATCGCAAAATTGTGGAAATCAGTTTGGATATTCAATCAGGGCTCGAAAAATATTAAATTTTTTACATGCCCTTTCGGACATGTTAATCAAAAAAATAAATGCCCGATTAAAATTTAAACATGCCCAAATACTTTAATTGCATAGTTACAAAAACAGTAACATGTACTAAAATTATAATATAATATTACACACATATCACTAAAAAATTACTTTTAGTTAGAGGCAAGTGCATACCCTTCCACATGTCTTGGTCCTTTTGTACTAAATAGCCAATGTTCAATCACTGATGATGGATCAAAGTTTTTGATTTAACACCATCACCACTTATTCGCATTAAATGATTCATCGTTTCAGATGACACACTGCATTGGAATATATATTTTATGCGATTGCACAAGGAGATATGATGCACAAGGATATGATGCACAAGGAGAAACACATAGCATTATTTCTATAAGTAGTTGAATATTTGTTAAATTTGCCTGTTATTTGTTGAATATAACCAATATACTCTTTAGGTTATATTTACATGCCCCCCTCGGGCATGTTAGGGGGAAAAAATGCATGCCCGATTTGAATTTTTACATGCCCGGGCATGGGCATGAAATATAATTTGCGGGTCGGGAAATATAATTTGCGAGCCCTGTATTCAATTCAATAATAACAATTTAAATCTAAATAAACATTAATGTATGCAGGCAAAATCAACATTATATGTGTTATCAACATTTCAAAACAGAAGCCGTTTTCCTTCATTCCAGATAATTTTATCTTCTAGGTTTGTTTGTGCGATTATGGGCGATTAGCTACGCGTGGGCTCTAGGCCGATTAGCTACGCGTGGGCTCTAGGCCGATAGGTGGGGTGCCCTCCGTGGGGTCTTTCTAAGGGATCCTAACCCGTATTTACTCTAAGTTTCGGAAAAAACCACGAAAAACTCCGAACGGTTAGGTCGACGGACGCGCGATGGGACCCGAACCCGGGACCTTCACACTTAGCCCGTCTACCATTTCCAGTGACATAACCACTGTGTCAAGGTGAGGCTTATCTTCTAGGAAATATAATGTTATAAGGGAGAAGTTAAAATATATAACTTTAACTTCTCCCTCTTCAAGTTTGAGTGGAGTAAAATCTTCTCTTAAATAATCGTCAGACTTTATCAAAAATCCACGAAATCAGACGACAAAAAACCATCGATTTTTTTTTTCTTTTACGTGAATTTTTATCGTTGTTGTTGTCTCTATTTACTTATTTATATCGCCAGAAAACATTCGACTGATATTGTGACCCAATTTCAGATTAAAGTACTGATATAAAAGTTGACACTCTATCGAAATGCCTGGCACATGATACCCATCTCTCCAAAATCGAAACAAGACGGTTTGACACATTACTTAGGGTTAGTAAACACAGTTATCTTTCTTGTATTCTGAGTCTTTATTTTCGGAAATCGGTTCTTTCAGACATGACTGGCTGTGCATGAAGACACCGCTTTGCTTAAAACAAAAACCTCACAGAGGTCGAGATGCATTTGCATTCAACCCTTTAAAGTTATAGCGACACATCTGTAAGACAGAAGAAACTGGGGGAGACATCTCCATCCGGATATAAAGTTTGTTTGAAAATTAAATTAAAAAATTCGCGATTAAAAGAACTGCGTATTTAGATTTTTTACGGAAACTAATTAGACACGATCTTGAATAATATATGTGCCCAATTATTATATGAATGCAACGTGAAAAAAAATCGAAAAATCGATATTCATATGAAATGTATAATCGAAACTTTCTTGACACATCTTTATTTTTGCATGTATTTTAATAATTAAATAATCATCGTGTCACTTTTTCTTTAAAAAGAAAATATTTTTTACTCATGTCTATGATTATATATTTCCGTGACTATAAGGTTTCAATTAGTTACAGTTCTTAGATAAATGTTGCAGTTCTTAGATTACACTTCGTTGTTACAGTTCTTAGATTAAATAATGTATCAAATATTTTGTCATTCACTAATTAAATTACGATTATAGACGATATCATAAGTATATTTTTCCAAAACAGTTTTGCAAATAACCTTCACGCTTTTACGATCGTTCAAAATAGTTAGAAATAAAGCCTAACTAAAAGAGAATTAATTTGTATTAGTATAATTTCAAGAATAAAATAATTTACAAAACCTTTTTTCATAGCTAACTAGCTGTCTGAGTGAATGTGTACTAAAGAATCGTATAGGAAATTCGCAAATATTTTTAAACACCGGAGTTCATTTCTAATACAAATTCAGACTTCGATTGTCTTCTTTTCCTTCTCTCTCTCTCTCTCTCTCTCTCTCTCTTCTCTCTCGCTTAAAATAAAGTATAAAAATCTCCATTTCAACAAATTTTATAAGTTCTGTGGCAAAGTAGTTTGGACACTAATTCGAGCAATCTGTCTATTTTTGCCTTTATTAATGCGCGAGATATTACCAGTATATATATATTTTTTTAATATCCTAAGCCCACGCATAAAAAGATCGTTTGTTAGTAAAACTTTCTGTCTTTTCCAGAATGACCTGTTATTCTTCGAGAAAAATAACTACCTGTACCTTACTTAATATTTTGAAGACTTGCGCTATTATTGGGCGAAGAGGAGACACTACCAAGAAAAATTCATGCAATGAAAACAGAAAATTAAAATTACTCTCGACACCCGTTTGTGTGACTGGACTAGGATTTTTGCAATTTTCGGTGATAATCAGCTAGAACCAAAGTTCTCAAGTTCAACAAAAATTGCATTCAAATCAACAATAACGCCGCATATTCTTCGGCATTTACACAAAATTTTCATATCATTAACCTTGCGCTTTGTTGAGTGAATACGTGATGGAACAGCAAAGCTTTCAAGAACACTCTTGAAAAACTGAATGCACTAGAGACGTTGGATTTACAATAAAAAAAACCTGCTCCCTGTAGGAAAAATAGTTCCACTGTGCATCCGGGAATAGGTCCTTTACTATTAGACACAACACAGTGGTAATCTCACGTTGAATCTCAGTTATAAATAGAATTATGCACAGACTCCGTGAAATCCACAAAGGTTTGAGAAACCACTGTAGAACCTATATAACTGAACAGACATCACATTACTCCCAGCATACTCCAATAATCATAAGATCAGATAAATGATGAATGAATAAACAGCGTTTCTTAAATGCAAATCTGTAATCTGTTTGAGTAAACATTTAATATATACCTAGAAAGAAATAATTGCTCTAGGATATAGTTCTGCAAGGAATTGCAGGATACTATCAACAAACTAGCAGGTCACGAAATCACTCGGTAAAAAATAAAAGACAAAAGAAATGTTGCGATTTAAAGGAAATTCATTCTAATTTTCCTTGCCGCCTGAATGAAAACTTAGCCTCAGGATATAAATGCAAACTCGATCAAGGGGGAGATAAATATATATTAAAGATTAAAATGCTTTCCTGTGTGGCTATATTTCTGTAGATAAATTCATTGCGGAAAAATACTTGAATGAAAGAATATAGATTTCAGTTTTTATGGCGAAATGATTTACAATGCAACGTTTGAAGCTTTTCGTATTTTATTGTTTCATAGAATTTAAAATAAAAGGTAATATGCATTAGAAAAAATATTTGAACCTAATTTCATAGATAAATGGCTTTTATTAAAAATGATTTGATCATTTAGTGTAGATAAGAAAGGTAATAGTCAAAATTTTGTTATTATTAGCATTCAGACATAAAATTTTAATAATGTTTCACTTAGACATTTATTCAAATAAAATCTCACTCTCGATTTAGCTACATTTACAAAAAAATAATGAAATAAATCCTCAGAGGTATTATATAAATAGCTTTTTTTCTCTTTAATTAAAAAAATTGGTTTATATTTTCTATTAAATAAAAACTATAAGAGTACGGAAAATAATTTCATTTATTAATTAAATTCACAGAAATAAAATTTTAACTTTTTAATGACAAATCAGTTCTGCCAAAAGAATAGATTCGTATTTTTTACAAATTAGAGCAATAATTTTTTAGTTAACATTTTCTTCTTTCAACAAAGATATATGACAAAAGCAATCCACAAAAGTTAATCTCCCAACCGCCTTGGAGGACAAATATCAAAATGCCATGAAATCGATAACTAGTTATTCACGAGTGCGAATTTTCAGAATACCTTATCTTTCTTTCTTTTTAGAATATATAGATATGTATCAAAAGACCCCCCCCCCATTACCCATATGTTATTTGGAAACCCCTCTCGTACCGAGCATCTATATTGCAAACCTGACATACCAGTTGAATTTCACCTTATTAGTTTCAGTAGTTTTGGCTAGGAGAAATATTAGCATACCAAAAGACATTACTTTTCGGACCACACGTAACACAATCTTGAAAGGTGTTTTCGGATCTAGAAACGATTTTAAATTTTTAAGTACGTTAAATTTTCACGAAAATCACAAACTCTGGAATGTAAATTTCAACAACTTTTGCAAGGATGTTAAATTACAATTATTTAATTACATGTAATACAAGTGATAATTTTATGTTGTTTTAATACTGGAAATTCTCGTTATTTTAGAGTATGAGATAGTCTTATTTTTGATGAAGGCAGCTTCGAACGGAAACACGTTTTTGCTTTAAATTCATTACGCATATTTAATGCAGATATTTAAAATTGAAGATAAACGCTTTTTTTAATTACTGTTATAAATTAATAAGTAAATAAAGCAACAGAAATGTTTATTCCCTTATTAGAAATCCATGCTTATCCACGATGTATATTTACACACACACAAAAAAAAAACTATTTTTTCCGCAAAATCATTAAAACAACAAATATAAAAACCGATCAACCTCATATATTTTCTGTTAATTGTTTTCTGAAAATACCTATAAATAAACATGATTGTGTAATGAGGACACAAAGAGGTCTAGGTTAATGACTCAGATAGTTTACCTGTCATATGCAAAATATCCTCAAATACGGCGGAACCTGTCAAATTTCTTGATTGGAAATGAATCTATTTTTAATTACAAACAATATTATACCCCGTGAATCATTGTTTCATTCAGAAGTATAATTTCGGTCTTGAATCACTGAACAAAAACCTTACGCATGAAAGAGTACGTACGACGCTCAATTTAGCTAATGTAAGATAGAAGGTAATTTTAACGTACAAAATGTGAGAGACAGTGGAAATTATCTTATTCTTTCATAATCATTGGAAATAAAGTGTTTATAAACAGCTTTTAGCCTTTGAAGAAATTCGAAAGCATGTATTAAAGGAAGAGGTTTCTTTGTGCATTAGAATCGACGGCAACAATTTTAACAGATTCGTGAATTTTCACTAAAAATGAATTAAAAATTGACGATTTATCAAATATAATTATTTATCTATAGTGAAATGAAGAAAAGCTTTTTTCGTGAATGATTAGTTGTGGCATATTATGTATCAGTTTAATTCTAAACTTTTGAAGAAAATTAAAAATTTTTAACTGTGTTATATTATTGTATGAGTACATGCAATCTGAAAAATATTCATAAATATTATTAAAAATGCAAGACAACAAAATGGTTTAATTGTTTGGGGAAATGTTTCTTTAAATTTGGGAGAATGATATCAGAGTTCTTACTTTTCATAACAGATTGACTATAATAATTGGTTGTTAACAATCGTTCAAAGCTCTTATACGCTTCTGTTATTTACTTTATATATTTGAATTACAAAATGTTACTGAGCTCCGTTTTTCCGTAAAAAATTGCAGTTCAACATATTTGGAGATACTCATAAATATACAAATTAGTCTTATAATCAAGAAGATGAAAAACACCTAAAAAGTGTACAAACATCTGCATGCAGAAATCAATTTATAAAAAAGGTAACAAAAAAACCCGGCCGAAATAACTTATCGTTTATTATTAAGTACGAAAAAGTTGTTTCTGCAGAATGGGATATTAACAAAATCATACAAAATTATGAATACCAGTGTAATTTCCTTGACCATTGCAAAATTTTGAAATTATGTTTTCTACCGATTTTCAATGTACAGATCAATATTTTTTTAATCTCTGAATAGATGAACATTTTTTTATAATTTTGTCTCACAGATCTCTCATTCTTCATACCTGTTCACTACTCGCATCAAGTGTTTTTTCCTCAGATGAAGTTAGATCTTTTCAGCGCTTAGCATAAACAGCGAGATAAAACAAATACCTGAGCTGAAATTCTAATGAATTACCATAAATCCTGTACATTTAATAACCAGTTTAACCTGTAAGATATTTTAGAACTAATTTCAGCTTTTCATACGTTGAAAAAAATCATATTCGATTGTTTGATAAACCAGTACAAAAAATAAAAATTTCTCATTACTTACAAAATACGAATTGCAGCTAAAATCGGACTGAAATCGATCCACGTATCAAGTTTATAAACAAATCAGTAATTTATGAATATACAAATATCAGACCATAAAGCCGAAAAATCTTCTCAGAAAAAAATTACGAAAACATTTTTCATATTATCAAAAAGTCAAATTTTCACGAAACGAAAATTGCGACAAATATTTAACAATAAAATTATTTTATCATTTAAAATGCTTAGCTGAAATATATTTGTTTAAAAAATATACGGCTATAACGCAAATAAAGGTATTTAAATACAATTCATTATATCCTTATATAAAAATTTAACATTCGATTTTTGACGAGCATTGTCGCTTCAAGCATACACTTATAAATAAACATGTTCCTTCCGTCATCTTTTGGCTTGTTCACTTACTCACTGGTCATCGTGCCCATTTTTTTGGCTGCACCTTCTCGGCTGACCTCTACTGACTGAACAATGACTTACCTTTTGTTTTAGGATAGAGTAATCCGTGGGCGGTTTCAATTTTACGCCACCCTTTAGGTCACTGGTCACTTTAGATTTATTTATTTAGAAAGAACAAGTCATGCGTTATGTAATAGTGTGGCAAAACGTAACAAGTCCACAAGGTTTCGAAAGGAAGTACAAAATTAGATGAGCAAGAAATATGACACGAAATCAGGATGGATATCAATTTGATTAGAGGAGTACATCTTGTTTTTAATGCAAAAGTACTACTACACACTAAAGGCAATTTTTTAATAAATTTTGCAACTAAGAAATTTGAAAGTGTTAATAATTTATGTATCGGCAGAGCCTGACTAAACCTAATTGGGGCAATGGGCCGACAATTCTCACGGAGACGTCTTTCATATAAAACCATTCAGTTTACAAAAATTAGAAAGCTTGGAACTACAGGCTTGCTTAAATTCCAGGCTTCGTACTAGAGCAAGAAATATGCCACGTGTGAGAGTACATCTTGTTTTTAATGCAAAAGTACTACTACACACTAAAGACAATTTTTTAATAAATTTTGCAACTAAGAAATTTAAAAGTGTTAATAATTTTGATTTTTCTGACTGTCTGTCTGTGCCCTGACTAGCGTAAGTATACATTGCTTACTAAGATATTACTATGTACTGTGCTATGTATCGGCAGAGCCTGACTAAAGCAACTTGGGACAATGGGCCGACAATTCTCACGGGGACCTCTTTCATATAAAACCATTCAGTTTACAAAAATTAGAAAGCTTGGAACTACAGGCTTGCTTAAATTCCAGGCTTTGTACTCTTGTGGATGATTGGTTCTTTTTAGTAACAAAAAATGTCGGATCTTTAGTACCATCCAACATGATAATATTTACCAGACATTCACAATTTTACTCAAAATGTTTTAATGACTCCTTTTCTCAGAGAATTTTTGAAGTTTAGAGAAGTTTTGAAGTGTGAGAGAGGAAAAATTTTCAATAAAAAAACATTTCTACAAAATACAGTACAAACGTTTCTTGATTTGCCCTTCCCACTTTGACGGGGGATAGTTGCCCCGCGTGGCCTTGCCTTAGGCTGTGTACACCGTACTGAAAGTGTACATAGTATTAACAGCTCCTTTACACATAAAACTTTCCAGTACATTTCAGCTTATTGGCAGCCACTTATTCAAGTGCATTTTACAAATCTTTTTCTGATTCAAACAAAATAAAATGAATACGCTTAATACAGGTTTTTTTTAAGAACAGTTCAGATTACAAATTACGCGGGTTGAAGCATTTATGAAGTTTTTAAGTATGAAACTTTTAGTGGGTCAAACAAGGCAACTGCCATTGATTGGGCTCACTTTTATTTGCTTTAACCTGTATGCTCATTTTTTGGAAAAACACAAAAGCCACGGATTCGTGAGAGTGGAAAAACTAGATTAACTATTCATTACACAGTAAGGTATGTATACATATAGTATTGAACTGGAAATTGTTTTATCAGAGACGCGTATGTACTAACATTTATCATTCTTGAATTTGTCTGTTATACATTTGTTTTTCATTCTAGTGTGTTTGATCTCACAGATCAGCTTAGAAATTTTCCACGACGGAAGAATGCAAAGATTAAATAGCAAACACAAGAAGAGAAACACTGGAATCCTATCCAAGACAACTTCCAAAGGATTAAATAAGATCATGAAACCCTCAATGCTCATCTGAATATTAAGTATTATTTTTAAAATTAGTCATATTATTGCATTATTTAATAAGCAAAAACATAATCACTCAAAATCTCGAGTAAAAAAAATCATCATTTTAATGTAAACGAAAATAATTGGATTGGTTTCAAAAGAAAAATAATTTTTTAATGAATTTTCCTTTAAATTATTACGCATCGAATTTCTTTTTACTTACTTTCCTTTTAAGATTAATTAATTAATTATCTGCAAAGTAAAGCAGAAAATCTGTTTAAATACGAGTAGTTTTTGAGTTACTTTAAGTGTTAAAATACCGTTTAATGGTACCAAAGCTACTAACTACCCCTAACCTCAATAATGCAGAAAAAAGAATAACAGAATGATATGAAACAGCAGAAGACTGTCACAAAATATAAATATTCCAAGAAAGTTTTTTTATGGGTTGAAATAGTTAACCTTTTATAAACGATGTTTGCGTAATTGTATAAAAATTAGGAATTCAGTTATAATGCTAGTTAATAACGCAAATAATTTAATGTTTTCGTTACCAAGACGACGCACAACAGAAACGTAATGGCTACAGTATGACGAAAGTTGTAAACAATAGGCCGAACTAACTAATTTCAAAATCTTATTTCGCTCTAAAATTCAATAAAAAATCTCCTAATTTATAAATATATATTCTGTCAGATTCATATGCATTCTGTCAGACAGATTTAAAGATGTAAGAATCCGAAAATTATATCTCAAAAACTTTTAATAGAGTTTTTTTGAAAAAATCTTAACAATCAGTGGATTATTTTGCGCAAAAATTTTTTTAAAGTAAATTTTCTCCTCTATACGAAAATATAACTGCTGCTTTAAGATACTATCTCAAAGCAGCTTATTCGTGAAAAATCGTTCAAAAATCTATAAAATCCATAAAATTTCTCCAGGTTGAGTATGGATAAACATGCTTCGAGGTGCAGAACTTTATAATTCCTGTATGTGTAACCGTTGGTCCATAATGCTACCTACCAACACATACAACGACATCTTTTAAAATAAGTAGATATAGTAAAATTCATTTTGTATGATGCATTAGAATTAATTTTGTATGATCTATTAAATTCAATTTAATATATATTCGCACTCGAATTTGTATGCAAGAATAAATAAAACTTCCAAACTATGAAGCATATATGAAATCGTTTTTACAAAATACTTTACAGAAGCCGAGAAAATTTAAAATTCAAAATTCAGTCTTAAAAATGTGAATCTTTTATATGATGGATAAGGCGTATACGATGAGATTTACTGTACATTTTTTTTAGAACTTTGGACTTTGTTTCGCGAAATATCTTGTTCGTTTTGTCATAACAAATTTTCTACAGAATCAACAGAATAATTAATATTTTATGGAGGCCCATATTTACATATTTAGTATTCTATTACAAAAGACATGCAGACATAAAAATATCATAAAAGTTTCTTAAGAATGGCTTTTCAAATGCATAAAAATCAAATAAAAGCTGAATAGCAAATAATGTATGTTCTGCAGAAATATTTTTGGCATATTTTCGGAGCAGAATAGTTGCAAGTCTAATGCAATATTAAAGAAAAAAAGACGTATGTTGAGCAAAACGGCACTTTGCCTTTTGGAATTTATATTTTTTTCACAATATACTAATGAATCATTTAATGAGGCTGGAAATAGTTAAATTAAACTTATTTTAGAAAACTAATTTTTTTAATAATGCAACTTTAAAATATTTTATAATATTAATTTTATCTGAGACTGAAAAGAATTTAGAATTTTTTTTTGCAAATTGTCTCATAAACCCTTATGGACAGTAAGCATACAGGACTTATGAAATATTCGTGAAAAATTGTTTAAAAGTATTATAAAACATTTTTCAGAGTCTACGGCATTCAATAAATTTTGCTATGTCGTTTCTCGGAAAAATCTATTACTTTTTTGTTTATAAAAGAGCATAGTATAGTCTGTAAAGAATAATTCTACTTTTGAGTCTCAAGAATGTATTTTTGAGTGTTTGTTTTTTAAGCTGTTCCACAGCCACGGGACAAATATATTTCCCTTAAAAAATAACTTTATACCATATCTACAAACATCAACATTTAGTGTCGGAGCACGCTATTGGCACTTTGTTAATAGATAGTAACATAACGATTCTTTAACTAACGCTTTCAGCTTGATGGTTAGCTTCCTTCTTTCTTAACTCCCATAAGCCCCCATTATGAGACAAACAGAAACTAATCATCGTCGTAAGACAGGTTAATATCATTCTTATGTTCATTTCATGCGTAATTTTCCGTAACTATTGAGTTGTCTGCCTCACAACAAGGGATTAACTTTCCAGAAAACTAGATACTGTATCTTGAAGAATACGAGTTAAAAAATTGAAGACACTAAATAAAGCTTCCGAAAGGTTGAAAGAGACGTTTGAATTGATCGAGTTATCTGCTGTACCATTAAGTAAAATAAAATTAAGTCACTAAAGAAAGCTACCAAAAGATTGAAAGAGATGTTTGAATTGATCGATGTATCAGTTGCACCATTAAGCAAAATCGTTGTATAGAAACACACATAAAAAGGCACCTTTTTCGTGTATCTTATTTCACAAATGCATTATTTAATTTACCTTTTAACACCAGTTTTTTCTTGAGCATCATTGTTATTAGCTGTAACAGTTTTACAAATGACAGCTTCTTTAATTTGTTATTATTAAAGGAACATGAACTTTGAAACTTTTTTTTAATAAATAAAGTTTAATGATTGACATCACGTGACGCAAAAGCTGATCATCATGTACATTTAAAACACATGTATAAAGAATGTGGTAGCTTAGTCTAATTTATAAGAAATTGATTATATTATATTATATAGTATCCTAGGGAATTTACTTAAAAGTCAAATGAGCATTAAAACATATTATACTTTCCACTGTGCCTTTAATAACCTTTCATACTTCCAAATTGACTTATATTTCTTATATATGGTTTAACAAAAAACAATTATTTTACCTAATAAACACAGTTAAAATCGAGTACACTTAAGGGCATTAATTTATATCAAAATCAGTTTTATGAACGAAACTTCGACAGCAGTTGATTATTTCACAAGCTCATAAAATAAAGTAATTCTAATTTGATGCTTAGAAGAGTAGAATGACACAGTTTGAAGGTTGTTGATATTCATGTTTGCATTAGCTTCCAAACTAATTCAAACATATTTATATTACAGATTTATAGATTTTTTAATGAATAAATTTATCTACTGAACTGGTATGAAACGCCTAAAATGAGCTATTTTTCCGAACTTAATGAATTAAATTAAAACAATTATTTACTGAAATAAATGGTAAAGTCTCTATGCCGTCAACCAAATATATCTATATATCTATATATACATATAAAGAAAGTATGACATGTTTATTTTTCAACTCGTGAAGGTGTAGAGGACGTTTTCTGCATTTTTGAAGATTTCTGAATTACGTGTTATTCTTTTATACAAGGGTTTATCCCACATCACACAAACGCGAGGACATGCGGCTTAAAATATTCAGAACTACATAAATAATTAAATACTAGAAAATAAACTTCGTTAATATTCTAAAGAAAATGAGCAATGCTTTGGTGTGTTACAGCAAGCATATTTCAAAAAATAAGGAAAGCTAATTTGAAAAAATAAATTTTAAATTTCATTCAAATCAAATTGCATTCTTAGTGTGTTAAAGAGAGAATGACAGAATCAGAAAACATGTATTTATTAAAATTATTTGAATTTATTGTTGACAGCCATTAAAAAGAAGTTACAGGGTCTGATTGGTTGATTGTTTTAATGATACACAAAATTCATACTTATTTCTCTGAATTTTTCAAATCATATAACTTTTATAAATCTAAATACGTTGGTGAAGCATTTTTTTTTAATTTCAAAAGTATTTATACAAAATTGATGTCCCTATCTGTTTATTAATCACTTATAGTCTAATGCAAAATGCTCTTTTAATTAGTATGTAACAAAAATGCAATTCAAAGTGATAGTTCTGTTTAGAATTTTTTTAATCCATTCTTTATATTAAAAATAATATTTAAAATTCTTGGCAAAATACATATAAGAGTAGGTAAAACGTTTTAAACTGTATACTCAAATCGCCTTAATCAATTTCTGACAATGTTCTATGGTCTTTGAAATAAATAAAAACTTTGTGAAAAAACGCATATAAAATGTTTCAAGTATCATTTCAAGTGCGTTTTTTCACAAAGTTTTTCTTGTTCTAGGTATCATTTTATGTGTGTTTTTTCACAAAGTTTTTGTGTATTTTAACGCTTAACATCAGTATTTTGAGTGTTTTTTTTTTCGTTCTATGCTCTATGGTTAGAGTTCGTTGTGACGCGAGAATCATAAGACACTTTAAACAAGTTAAAATAAATAAAAACTTTCTGAAAAAAAACACACATAAAAGGTTACTTCAAGGCGTAACGATCGTTTCGACCGAATTTTTCTTTCGAAACGATCGTTACGCCTTGAAGTAACCTTTTATGTGTGTGTTTTTTCGCAAAGTTTTTATTTATTTTATCTTATAACACCAGTTTTTTGAGTGTTTATTTTCACTTTAAACAAGTATTATGGATCACTCAATAAACATAAACCTAACATTGAACATCAACCATCGAAACCATCGAAACCATCAACCATCAACCATCAACCATCGAAATGCTAAAAGTGATTATTAAGAATCTTATGCAAGAAATACTGGACGCCTATATCTTTGAAACTCAATACTAGCGCAAATTTCTAGTCACAGATCTATAAGCCACAAATGATTATCGCATAACGAAACTGACTACTCGTAGAAAATACAAGTAGATTTATTTCCCGACTAAATAATCTTAATTGCATTTGAGTGACGTTAAATGAAACATGCCGAAACTTTAATGCGAATAATGTCAAATGTAGCATAAATTCTGCACCTCAGTATGAATGATAAATCCCTATTCTTGCACAGTCATTTAAAGTGCATAGAAATGTACCTATAAAAAGCTTTATATGGCCGTTAACCATTAAAATGAAAGAAAGAAATGAGAATGCGCTTATACTTTCTGCAAGTTCTAGCGACATCTCGCGCATATTAATAATTCTTATATTGAGATTCTTTGAGATACATGTATGACAATGAGTGTGTAGATTTCTAAACAAATTTATTCAGGTCGTATAACCTTGATATTGGTGAAAAAATTAGATCGACCTTCATTATAAATGCACACCTTGACCATGTGATATACGACTATATTCAAAGCCGTATTTAAATATCTTTAAGGAGGAAACTAACACATATTGTGACTTTTTCATTAAACATTAGCAAAAGAAAATAATGATATTTTGATTTATAATGTGACACCAATTTCATGTTGTGACAATGACTGATTAAATCAGCTTTTTGATATATCTTTAATTTTTTTTTTCTTTCTGAAGGTGCTTTATTCTGCGGAAATTATACATTTGGATTCTTTTAAAGTAATTTTTAATTTAAATAAAATATATTCACACAAGACTTTATCGGAAAAACTAAAAAGAAAATTATTTTTTATGCATAAATGCAACAGAATAGATATATATATATATAAAATATTGAAATTAAATGCTAACAGTAGAGGAGAAAAGCTGGAATGTTAAATAAGGTGTCGAAATTTATGTTGAAAAGGCGGACATGATTTTAAGAGATTTCTGAAAGGAATAAAATTATTTTAAATCGATTTTTTTTGTATGTGTTTCTAATAAATATATTCCTGGTATATACCATTAAAAGAGCACTATGCACGTATACATTTGAAAAGGTTTCATAAGTCAATAATTTTCTTGTTTCTATTCAGTTATAGAGATTTTTTTATGGAGAGGGTTAGCTAAACTTTAACTAATAAATATTACGATACATCATATACGAATACTTAATTTAATATGAAATATTTAAATGTTGCAAATAAATATTATAATGCACAACAAATATAAATAGTTATATTAAAACGAAAGGTATGAGTGCTGAAAAGTAAGTATAGTTAAGTGTTTAAGCAGTTTGGTTCGCCTTTTCTCAGGGAACGAAATTAATATAACACGCAATCTAACATCAGTGCGAGAATTTTTAAGACTCAAGTTTGAATTTAAAAAATACAAGCTATTTTAATGAACTAACTTCGTTCAATAATAAATTTAAAATTATTTTGATCGTACTGATTAAATAATCATATCTCGTATATATCTTCAAACCTAGTACGCATTTTCTGATGCAGAAAAATAAACTGCCCAAACTTGGCGTTCTTTATATTTAGCTTACGGTAATTATAAATATTTAAAAAAACATTTTAAGGTAAATAGTCTTTCATGAGCCTCAAAATTAAATAAATTATGTATCTGGAGTACTCTAATTTAATTAGTAACAATATATCTGGGGGGATCTTTAAGTGTACTTTTTACTATCGCTTCGATTTTACTTTGATTAGTAAATTGGTAAAGCTAACATCTTTATCTCTTTTATTGCACATTAAAATACAACTTTTTACTAAAGTTTATAACTAAATGGATTTTGACAGGAACTATGTAAACATGACCTAAAATAGAATATTCAATTTCATACTAATATTTTTCTTCAATCTAGAAAAAAGAAGCTTTTGTTCTTCAATATATCTCACTTTCCAGAGAGATTTTTGACATCAAATCCTTACAAAAATGACTTTTTGTCTCGATATAAACATGCAAAACACGAGCGGAAATTTTTGTTTACGACATCCATATAAAAGACTTTCGAATAAGGTGTTAAAAGTATTAACAAAAAAAAAAAACGGACATTTGTAAGTTTTTCATTCTTCGGTCTTTCAACTTCCCGCCTACATTGGCCCGTGCTCTCGTTTCAAGAGTTTCCTGAAGTAGGCAAAAAATCCTTGATACCGAGTAAAGACAACAAAAACCAGAGCTGGGCGGGACTCAATCAATCCGAGAACCCGTTAGATCACATTTCTTTGTTTGGGTTGATGTCGCCACTGCCTTTGTAGAGACCTTCGGAATCATGGAACTTGCGTCTCGCGTAATTAGAATGAAATAGAAAAATTCTCGAGAAAGCATGCCGAAGAAAGTTTATTTGTTGTTTAATTCTCCTCCACATAGATGTAAGATAGAAAAAAAAATTTTGGCTTGCAGATAGTGAAGCAATGATTCATGAAAATCTGCCAATATTGGCGGCGTTGGCATACCTGAAATATTTAATCAGTTGCGTCGATGCGGTTGTAAATACAGAGTGGTCATAAAAAAAAAAAAAAAAAACCATCCCGATATGTGGACCTTTAGTGACCGTTATACCTTTAACCTTTGACAGACCGAATTCAGATCCAGGCATATTTTAAATTAGTTTTTTGCATATTTTGTCCCATGCGTTATTTAAAGGATTTTAGTCATTTAAATTTGGGGGGGGGGGGTTGTACACAATTTTCACTGTGTTCGAAATTGAAAGCCCGGGTGATTTCTGACTATTTTTATGTTAGTTTCAAAAAGGAAAACACTGATGGGTAGCTCAAGTGATAGGCGAAATTTTAAGAATTAATAGAATATTTATTTTTTAATTAA
Source organism: Cheiracanthium punctorium (assembly GCA_038373885.1). NCBI lineage: Eukaryota > Metazoa > Arthropoda > Arachnida > Araneae > Cheiracanthiidae > Cheiracanthium > Cheiracanthium punctorium. The sequence goes on along the minus strand of JAWZYV010014839.1, from coordinate 64,427 downwards.
AGTAAGATATGAATTAAGTATGAAGAGGGGGTGTATCAAGATAGCTCTGTAAAAATGTATGAAAATGGCTATTTTTATGATTTTTCGTCCAGTTTCCAACTAATTATAGAAATACCACTTCTATTTAAAAAAATCATATCATTTTTTAACTATATCTACTAATTCTTTCGAGTCACTATTGATAAATGTTTAATTTGATGTTGGCCTATAGTTGATATTAAACCGAGATGAGGTTTCTGATATAGCTATTCAAAAGTATGAGCTCGAAATTCGTGGAACGGCAACAAAGTGGCGCTCGTGGTTACGCTTATAGGTACAGACACTCGAAATTTTCGAATAGCAACACCTATTTTTCCCCGTCGCAAAAGGCTCAAAGAATGCGAAAACTCTAAAAAGCATTGAAACGGCATGTGCATCACAAAAAAAAAAAGACAAAGCTTTATGCATACACAAAATACTTTCTTTGCCAGAGTCATTACGTCGACATGAGCAAGCTCCCGACTGACGAACCAGCATTTCTACCCTGCTTTTTATCTTTTTTTTATGTGCGTGTATAGCGGGTCCGTTTTTTGTGATATACCTACCATGCCAACGATTTTCACATGTTCTGAGCATTTTTCTCGAAGCAAAAAATGGTCGTTTCCATTCGAAAATTTTGAGTTTCTATACCTATAACCGTAACCGTGAGCGACAATTTGTTCCCGTTCACAGAAACCTACGGAGACCTCATACCACTGAATATCCGAAATCTCATCTCGATGGGTTGTATAGAACTGCCGCTAGAGGTCCATATATTGGGGTAGTTTTTTGCGACCACCTTGTATATTCAGTGGAATTTTTTTCAATAAATCTATAATATTGAGGGAACGAATAATGGTATGCTCGAAATATTTCCAATCTCTGATCTGCCCAATACTCCAGAAATTGCACAATTCTGCGAACTGATATAACTTTAATATTAAGATTAATGTCGTCATTCCGTAAAAAATGGTTTTTTAAGTATTTCAATTTTTTCCTTCAGATTGATATGTTAGTTAAAAGGTCTGTTTAAATGCCGCTAGTGATAGTTTATACGCCGTGAGTTGCACTTCTATTTTTTTTTTTTTTTTTAATAATTCAAATTTGTATAAAGCGATAGTCTAAAGGGGGAATATTAATTGTTTCCATACAATTATTGGCTGATTAATAAACTCTGAGAACACTTCTAGAATTATTTCTTAGTATGATAGGAGCATAACACACTGAGTTGGGAGGAAGCAAATATTATTTTCGTTACAGTAGTTGAGTGATTTAAGGATTCAATCCTGAATCATCGAAATGAAAGTTTCCTAATTTTTTCTTCATAAGAAAATTCATGAAAAACACTAAATCCTTCTATTTTAAGACCTTCAAGATCTTCTGAAGACATCAAAAGGTGGTTGTTTAAAACACTAATATGCTGAAAGCAAGAAAAAATTCGCGAAACCTTTATTTTCTTTTGTAAAATATATTTGAGAAAGGCGATAAATTTATGAGTTTAACTTCAAGCAAATGTTTATGCATTGAGACTTAAACCATTCAAAAGTTTTTCATATTTAGAAAACATATGAGTAAAGGAAAAAAGTTGGGGTATTTAATGGGATTTCTATTCATTTTATTTTAAATATCTTAGAAAGGTGTAAAATTATTCGTTAATAATGATTGATAGCTCCAATTTATCTACTTCTTCAGTTTTGAATTAGTAAAATTTGATTGTAATAGAATTCATTATAATATGTTCAAGATTTCCTTCCTCTTTTACCTAACAAAATTAGTTCCTGTGCCATATTTCGAAATTCTCGCATTTACTTTTTTCAGAATGATTGAAAAATAATGATAATAATAATAATAACATATAACTGTACGGTAGCTATAACCGCCAAAGGACTGACTCTTGCGTACTGAATTAATTTGTTTGCATCAAATAATAAACATTCCTCCAATTGTTTACGTAAAATTTTACGGTTGGTAGAATCCTTTCCTGGAGGAATATTTAAAGTACAGCCTAATGGTTGTCTTCTTTCTTAAAATAATGCTGAATTGCATACACACAAAAAAGAAGAAGAAAAGAAAAAGAAGTGATTCTTTTAATTCTTAATTTAATCCAGTTCCTGTTGCAATATATATTTTCTTCAATATTTGTGTCACGCATGTTATTTAACTAATCAAACATTGATATGATATAATTAAAATTTAAAATAACAATAGTAAGTCTCTTAATGTTTTATAAACAGTATATTATCTAGATTTTAATATTTGATTGGGGTAAAAAAGTTTTTTTAAATATACATTTCTTTTGATGTAATTTACAGTTCCTTTTTCCTACGAAATTACTTCCTTTAAGTTGGTAAAAGAATAGTAATATTGAATTCATAAAACTAATTATATCCTGTTGCCGAAAAATAACAATAGGACGTTTTGTTTTATAAACCTCAATTTACTATGTTTAAAGGTTTCTTTTTAATTTAATGATATTAAATATTTTAATATCGTAAATTGTTTAACGTTTCAACAAAATTGTTCAGTATAATAAAAAGAGTAGTGCAATGTTTTCTATTCAAAATAAATGATTCTATACAATAGAATCATTTGAGTTAGAAATTATACGTTTCATTTGCAAAAAAATTCCTTTGTTATATGGTGGAAAGGTATTTTATTATCATTATTTTCAACAGCTACCGTTAGAGCAAAGTGTTTTAAGGATCCCAAGGTTTTGGTCCGCGAATCTGCTTAAACCATATGACACTTAAAAAAATACAACTCAGAACTGCGTACTGATGCTGATATTTAAAACTGTGAATGACGCGGACATTATTTCCAAAAATGTAATTTGCGATTACTTGAGTAATTAGTTACTTTTGGGGGTTAATAGGTAATGTTCGTTTGATAGCCAATACCGTGAAACTTGTGAATAATGATACAAGTCGATAACAATAAAGATGCCTATAACGATATTCTCTTTGGTCTTGACGGACGTGCTTTTGTTTCATTTTGATTACATTTCCCATGGCCGTAATACTGATGGTAAATACAACGGTATATTTCATGGAATTGATGTACAGGGTTTCCCAAAAAAAGTTGGCAGCACGCTTTAATTCTTTACCTATTAAAGATAAGTGGGCAGTGTAAATTGAAACAATGCTCAAAATAAGGTTGGCAAAAGGATGCGCTAAAAAAACTTACGTGGATGCGGTAATTTTCAAAATGTTTCACTTTTTAAGACGACGCCCGTTTACAAAACTTCCCAGTTAGTAGAATTTGCCCCATATACTAATTTCATTTCAGAAATTTCAGAATTTTATCCTAAAATGTGTCAGAAGTATGAAGGTAAATGTATTCGTACTTAAGCCACTTTTCAGTGGCTCTCGAAGAGAAAAAATCACGTCGGATGATCTTAAACTAAAGGTCGTATAGAAATTAGAAAGAAAATATTTTTTCCCACTCTTGTAATAAACGTTTGCATTCAAATCCATGTATAGCTCCCAATCATCTTTATTGACAGATATTTGAGATATCTTATAGTTAAAAGCTGAAATTTTACACATCACCTCAGTGTATGAAGCGCATCTTACTAACGGGTAATTTTTTCATACGGGGGCCGTACACAAATTTAAAAAGTATAACTTTTTGAAAATTAATAAGAAAATTTTCTTAACGTAATCTGTTTTCCTACCTTATTTTGAGCATTTTGTTTTCAATTTACGTTACCCACTTATCTCTAATAGTTAAAGAATTAAATCGTGTTACCACTTTTTTGGGGACACTCTGTATATTGGTACTGATTCGGGAAAAAGAACTGCATGAGTAATATAGTTAACATATTCCTTTTGATTCCATTCAAAATGTTGATACTTGCACAACAGTGAGTTGAACTCGCTCGCAAAACAGTAAGATGATAGTCAGTGATTGTCACAGAAATTTGTGTTTGACAAAAAGTGTACTCATTCATTTTTATTTTCATTTTCCGACTGCATAAATAATGAACAATTGAAAAGGATAGAAATTTCTACTTTCTACCCTTAAGACGTTTTTTAAAAATAAAATCGCAAATGTAGTGTTAGAAATTTACTCCATAATTTAAAATAATTATACATAATAAATTTACATATAAATAAATTAATACCTAATTTTATAGCAAACTTACTAAATAACTGATTTTTCGCTGTATGTCAAAACAAAGAAAGTCACAATTATTTCTCAGTTAATTAAAATTAGAATATATTTACTACTGCATTACACAATATACAAAAACGTTGTTGTGAAATATAATTTGAATTTTCTTAGAGAGTTACTACATTTCTCCAATTTTTCATAAAAATGTTTAAAAGTATTTATTCGTAAAAGAAAACCATACAAACATCAAAATGTACTGATTGCGTCAGAAACTCTAAAACTTTCAGAATGCGTCTTTACAAGCTGTACTATATACTGTGTTAAACAAAACACCTGCGATTTTTAGGAAACTTTCTAAAAAGTTTTATAGAATTGAATCGCCAAATTTTCCAACGTGTAAAAAAATTCTCAAAACATTACAGTTTTTAAGTTAACTGAACAGTTTTAAGTTAGCTGTTTTGTTTCTGAAAATTTCATGATACAGTATTATCGTCTGTTGCAGTACATAGTATAGAGTTTGAGGACACGTCCTAAAAATATTTCAGTTTCCTACAAAATTGGTTAGTTTTATTTTCTTCTAAAATGACACGATTTTGTGAAACTGGAGTCTTGGGTAAAAATAACATTCAGCAAACAACTGGTGTTAAAAGGTAAAACTAATCAATAGCTTTGTGACATAACACACGAATAAAGATGCTTTGCAAGATGATCGTTTCGAGTGTTGCAAACAGACCACCCTCCTTCAGTTTCAAAAACGTTCCACGTATTCACACGGGCAGGAAGGTCTAACATTCAGTTCTAACCTCCCTGTCTCTGTGCACGGTGGAACTTTTTGTGATATTGGAGACATGTGGATCATTTGGGTACCATCAGAGACGATCATCTTGAAAAGCATATTTATATGTGTGTGTTATTTTGCAAAGTTTCTGATTTATTTCCCAGTCTTAAGTATTCCCCCTGTTACTGAGTGAAAGAGATCTTCTCTTCAAATTACAAACGTCTAATTATAAATCCTCCCTATGTAACAGTAGTATAGTTCTAAGAAAAAACGTGTGGGGTAGTCATTTTTGAAGAATTTAACTTAAATATGCGCGATTCATTAAGAGTAATTATTGTTAAAAACAATAAATAAAGAACTAAATCATTAATATTGATTATTTGTATAATTATGTGTATAAATATAACGTAATTAATTAAGTCTTCATTGCAAAATCTATCAAGTATACAAGAAAGTAATGTCATTTTTTCGTATGTCAAAAATTTTGCCTACCCAAAACTACTGAAACTAATAATACAAAATTTCGCAAGTATGTGAATTTCTTTGGTAAGTGCTAGATTGGAGAGCTTTTCCGAAACTCGTAATTTAGGGGGCCGAAACGTTCTTTTCACATATCCTGCGTGATCTCAAAGAAGAAAAGGCATATCCATAAAATTCTTGCTGTAAAATACAACACTCACGAATTCCTAAAAATTGATTTCATAACATTACGAATATAATTCTCCAAGCAGGGTAGATGCGAAGAAAGGAGGAGGGAGGAGATTATTTTTTAAGAAAAAAAAAGTATTATTGATAAAATTTTCTTTTTAAGATTTAACAAATATGAATTCTATGCTAAGGCACAGCTTCTTTGTAATTCAGTACTTGTTGAAAATTTGTTTGATTTTTATCTAAAAAAAGGGCAAAAAAAGCTTAAATTTCTCAAAAATGACTGCCCTAGACTTTTCTTTCTTGGGACTGCACCACAGTTACCAAGGGAGGATTTATAATTAGACGTTTGTAATTTGAAGAGAAGATCTTTCACACTTTCACTTAGGAACAGGGGGAATACTTAACCCTTTGAGTCGCAACCCTTTCCCAATGCTGAAAAAAGGGCAGCCGTTGCCATCGCTCGACTTAACTACCAGCAAGATGGCGGACGATCGAAACGTTCATCGCGTGCCACAGATCTAGAGACTCTTTTTTGTCGACAGCTGGCTGTGCTCGCTCACAGCCAGCTGTCGACAATTTTTACGGGAAATGACGTGCTAACAAGTAAAGGATTCTGGTGGAGCAATGTCACCCGCAACTATTTTTATAGAAATCAAATCTATTCTTCGTGACTGGCAACAGTCAAAACGTCAGAGTTGGGTGTTCCCAGAGTGGGATCACTGCGCGTTAAAGGGTTAAGACTGGGGAATAAATCAGAAACTTTGTAACATAACACATATATAAATATGCTTTGCAGATGATCGTCTCTGATGGTACAGATCCATACGTCTTTCCGGTACACCTAATATTTGATCAACAGTGCCTTATGTAAAACATACTGTCATGTCACTATATACCCCCATTCACCGTGAATAATCCTTAAGCCCAAATAACCTAGTTGTTGTTCTTATTTTAGTAAACCCATTGCTAATGCAGTTTTTTTTTTTTCCCAATCACTTTTCAGCCGTTTGGGAAGGCACCAAGGATGCGTTTCATAAGATTCATTTCGAAGAATATGGTTACATTATTTATCCGTCACAAAAGGATTGCAAGTAAGTTTTAAAAGTCTATACCTTTAAAAGAAGTACTTCAACGCTTCACCATAAAATGGAGCAAAATTGGCTGCAACCTTTTTATGGAGAAACGTTGAACCATGATTTGGTTCCATTGATCACTGTGAGCTCCCAAATCATGGTTCAACGTTTTTCCATAGAAAGGTTGCAGATAATTCAGCGCTATTTTACGGTGAAACGTTGAACTACTTTTATTAATAGCGTACTTAGATGGTCAAGAAGCTCCCTCTGATTTCTTTTCTGGTGCAGAGTTACAAAATGAAAATTTGAGAGTTTCCCCATGAAAATTCGCGTCCCCTCACGCCTACACCATTGAAGTGTAATACTCCATACGCTTTTCCGGAAGTCACGCGTGTAAAATTTCCATCGGATCTCTCAAATCCTGCATGCCTTTCAAAATATTCGCCAGGTCCTCAATATTAACACACATTCATCGCATCCCATTCACGCTCCCTCAATTCAAGTTTTTTCCTAAACTGTCCCCATTTCAGATCCGCACATCGTATTCCTTCCCAAATTCCGCTCAGAGCTAGCTAGACACAGATTTCTAAATTTCATTTGCTATCATCATCTCCAGCATTCAAGTTCTCTCTCTCCAAGAGGACTTAACTCTCGAACCTGTTGCGCGCTGACCCACTTACGCGGGGGGGGAAAAAGACGCGGGTCACACCGGCTTCAGTTCACTGGCTGAACCGTGCCACGGAAAAAAGAAGGAACGAACCGGTCCACTCCTTCCGGAGAGTGCCACTCCGCTCATTCCGGTCTGTGGGACCGGAGTCTCTCTCAGTAATGGCGATAGGTAAATTCTTTAATTAGGCAGACAATGAAAGAAAGTAGTGGGCAATTAGGAGATTGGGTGTTTGTCCGGTGATTATCATACAATGTTAATCATTGTGCTTTTGTGTAGGACAGTACTGAATGACGTTTGTTTACGGTGCTTAAAATTCCCACCGTTTATTTTTTTTCTAATCGGCTTAAAAAGAACATGTTTCTTTTTATGCTTCTTCAAAAGGGGCGACATGTTTTAATGGTACAATAATAATTAAAGAAATTTTAAATGGCCTTCAAAACGGAATACATGCGTTGCATGCTGAAACGCTAAGATATTATTTTTTTTACCATTGACTCATCTGCAAGCACGTTTAAATAACAGTTACACTTAACAATTTGGACAAATGAAGTGTTAAAATTCACTGTTGAAAGTCCTACAAAATAAAATAACATCGAAATACATTTTACTCTGTCTAATTTTGTGACTAAAAACTCATACAATATTTTAATGCAGCTTTTTCACGGTTTTATTTTATTATTTATATAAATATAAGCAGCGACGTAGAGAAAAAAAAATTCTAAGGGGTGTCCAAAACATGAAAAAGGTAGAAATTCTCACAAAAGTGCTTGATTTACTGACTTCCAATTAACAAAAATCCAAAATTTTGGGTGTGTCCAGTCCCCCCATCTCTACGTCCCTGAATATAATACATCGTAAAAACGATTACATACATAAGTTTCTGCCTTCTGTATGTTATTCAATTATTATTAATGTGAGGCAGTGGCCTAGTCACTAAACTAAGTTCCTGAAAAAACACGGAAAGTGAAGCAGCAGTGGTTTGGCTAGTGTTTGGGAGGGTGAACTCCTCTCTCGTCTGCACTGCTATTGGACTGTGTACGCTAATGGGCGCTGATGCACATAAAATTTGTTGTGGCTCTAATGTCTTAATGTTCAAACGATACCTCGAGAGGTGCCGTTTTCAGGTGCTAGGTCTCTCATCTGGAATCGCTTCAAAATTAGCAGACCCCTAGCTAAGTCGGTCTTCCTCTCACTGATGCTCATTCAAATGGAAGCCACTCTCTTCCGCCCATCGCAGTCCTATATGCAGGATCTGGCATTGCTTCGCGGTTGCCAGAGGGCGTTAAAAACAACAACAACAACCTCTCGATTCAAAATATACAACTTAATCTGTCGATGATAACTTTTAAGCCATGACTTTCAAAACACATTCAAATACAGTTTTTTTTAATATGATTTTTACATTGATGTTAATAAAAACGAAATTGTCGTATTGTTTGAAACGTATTCACGTAAACCCAAACAAGTGCTTAAAATTCCGCAAGTTTGTGTGTTGTACAACTTGGAATGATTTCTAAAAAGCTGCGATTTAAGGTGTTTGAAGTAACCAAATAATCGCTATAAAATAAACATTCTTTAATAGAAATGATCGTAAAAGCGTCGTCTTAAAGGAAACGTTTCCAAACGATTTCGTTTAATCTTTCACGCGCAGAATTAATACCCTTTTTAACACAGAAATACTTGCAAAGCACAGAATTTTAAACAAACAAATATTAAAGTTTCCCTATTTGAAAATTGCTGTAAGTCGTTCAACTGCATGTTTAAAAACGTAAGGAAAATAATGGGAAAATGCGAAGTTTGATGAAGCCAGTTTGTTTTCCTTTAGTTAGATCTGGACATAGAAATAAAGTGAAAAATTGAATTTAATTTCTTCAATCTTTGTATAAGTCATGGATGTTTTCTAGTAATTACTGAGAAAAAAAGTTTTGTTTCTTCAACAAAAATACGGTTGTTGCTGTTTTAATCATATAAATTATATTGGATCAACAAAGATATTTCGATAAGTTGATTCGACAAAATTATACGATACGATACGATATGATACGTTGGAATCAACAAACCATGTTTTTTTTTTTTTTTTTTTAAGTTATGAATCCCATACAATCATTATTAGTAAGTAAACATTTATATTGCCAGTTTAATGTTCAGTAACTCATAGAAGTTCATAAAAGGGGGACGGTGGGGGCTCGACCCATTCGGTATACTCGGTCGGTATATAAAAACATTTTTATAGCACTCTTTTTTTAAAGTAGAAAACATCATATGGGCATCATCATTAATCAATGGGCTTACTCCTATTAAAACTTGTGTTACAGAAATTCTAAAAATCAGAACTATGTTATAATTTACATCATTTATTTCTTTGATAATTGTCAAACCCCCTTACTAATACAGAAAACAATATGCATGGTTACATGAATTTTTTTAATGCTTAATTATCCAAAACATTTATCTTTTGAAATTAAATTTGTGTTCCTTTTACACTTTCAAGAAATTTTTGGTGTCCTTGCAATCCAAAGGCAACTATAATTGTTATTATTTAGAGATTATGTTCATACCTAAATTTTAAATTGGGCTTCTCTTTAAAGAGATTTTTTTTTTCATTTACTGTCTGCATTCCTTTAACGTATACTTCTCCATTGCATGTCTTTCCACACATTTATGGAGCTATTTACAGATAATTTTGCATACAATTTGAAACTTTCACCGAAATTTTACCAAGCCATAGCATTACAATGTAAGTAAGTTCCTACAGTTAACAATACAAAATTCGTTAATATCCCCACGCACAATTCAATTAAAAATGGCTGATGGACAAATCTCGTTATTTGTTCTACTAATTCAACGTTCTCAAAATAGATGTGATCCACAACTGTTTTATCTATTAGTGAGTCAGCTATCAGCATTCCCTTACAGAGACCAGCTTTCTGAGAAAGCTACTTCAGCTCCTCATTAGCTGTACGGTCACGCAAAGTAACGCATGGTTGGCCGGCTTTTGGTTTTTGCTGTACCGTTAATGTATTAACGATAGTTCAATCGTGTTAGAGCGTATAAACACATAGTCGTTGATTCTTAATGAAGTGAAACTCAGTGCACTTTCTTAAATGTTATTTATATTTTTAAAAAAAACTAACAGGAATATTTCAGTAAATTCTGGCGTTTGCTTGAAGGGGAAAACGCTATGCTAAAAATATTTGAAAAATTTTACACTTGATGAATTATACATTTGCATGTTTATACAATAATGTTTTAATGGATATAAAAACAAAGACACGTTCCAAAAAAAAAAACAATCACGTTATACAAAAACACGTTATACAAAATTTAACCGTTAAATTAAGACTGAAGGTTTCTCTTAATTTAACGGTTAAATTTTGCATATGATTCGATATATCTGTTGTCAAAGTCGAAGTGTTAACAATAAATCAGTAATAGAAATCTATGCCTTTTTAAAACAGTGACGACATTCTAACAACTGAGATAACACAGTAAATGTTAAATCCTAAGTAAAGTCTCAAATACAAATTCATATGCTATGAAACATAAACATCATAGACACCGTCGATTTTCATGACACCAATGTTTAAATAGAAAAGTACGATGCGCAAAGTAGGAAAGTGTGGTTATTGATTCCAGCATAATTTTAAGAAAAGGTTTTGCGATTTTAAATTTAAATTATGCTACAAATATCAGTTTTTATGGAATGCATTATTTAGGTTAATACTTTATTTACATAATATTTATTTTTACATGTTTCATCTGTTAGTTGATAATCATGTGTTTCACTAAATGGATTACTAATTAGTATTTCATGCAAATAAAATGACTTAGGTTTCTTATTTTTAACTGTTCTGCCTTTTATTTGTAAAATGCTATACGTGAACTACTTTTTTATAATTTAATATTCATAAACATTAATTTTCACACACATATAAGCATACATTATTTATAAAATATTTATTCTTTTAGCGGCATATTTATTAATTTAAATCATTCAAATATTCAAGATAATGCAAGTTACTCATTTCTTTTATAGACAATACTCCAGATTTGTATCTGTACTAAATTTAAGGATTCACATATTTTAAGAAATTCAAGTTACTCGTTTATTTTTAGATAGTGTATCCGTTTTTTTTTTCTTTTAATTTATTTCACTTTCAATCTGGATTTTTATTTCAGTGGGGCAGATTTATTGTTTGAATAATACCCAAACTGAGATTATTTATAACAAAAGATAAAATCATACACAACTACAGAATTCTTTTATCTTTCACACTCCTATTCACAGCAAATTAATCAATCACAAAGAAGTTTTAAAAAGTCTTTCCACTATCAACAATACAAAACATGAATCGATTTTATGAATGAGTGCAGAATAAACAAGAAAGCAAGTCATACGATTTTTCCCATTTTTGTCCACCCGATATTTAAAACATTATTAACAACAGATTACTGGTATTTAGGACAAATTAACCGACACACTTTCTTATTATTTTTAGCTCTTCACGTTTCTGTAAAGAAAACAAACCAACCCTAATTTGTTATTTTTAAGCAACAATGTCAACAATCATACTTCAATAAGGAACATAAATCATGCGAAACGCATCAGTTATAAAACACTTCCTAGCACGACCGTATTTGCGCTTATACTATTCTTTGACGAATAATTGCCTGTTCACTCCCATCTTCGAAAAAACGCGGCATCAAAGATTCCTCTTTGCTCATTATTGCTCACCGCCATGAGCATTTGAGGATAACTGACCACTTCGGGAGTATTCAAAGACCCAACCTGGGAAGCAATGATGGGCTCAAATGATATCGTATGTTTGTACAGGTGCGAGCGATTACGTCAAAACAAACAGTTTTATTTTAGTCCCTGGTCTTAAAACCTACCTGAGATTTTTGTTTTCCCATTTAAAAAGATTTAAAAATTTTGCATACACAATCTTTGACTTTATGGACAGGGAACTCTGTTTAATAATTTTTACTAATTTATAATAATTTATTTTTGTTTAAAATAGTTGAAAATCTCTGAAATGCATTTTGAACATTAACTGGCCATAAACCTTAAAATATTATAAAAGTTTTGTGTATTCCTGTAAAAAAAAAAAAAAAAAAAAAAAAAAACTGCATGTATTACTCATGTTCTACATGCCACGCCCTTGTTAAATAGGACAAAAGGTATAAGTCACCAATTCTTGCGGACAGTCTGCAGTTTAACCCTCTGAGCGTTTAGGAAATGGGCAAATAATGTAAAGTTGTTTTCACAACTTTTCATGCAGCTTATAAATTATCAGAAAGAAAAGAAAAATTTAATAGGAAGATTTGTAATTATTTAAAAATAGGCTCCTAAAATATACATTAGCTTTAATATCAAAACATATGTTAAGATATCTCAGTGTTATAAATAATTTAAATTATGGATGCATTGCAGTGAAAACTGGAATAAAGTGGACGGGATTTTACGTCGCAAACGTTTGGAGGGTCCAAAATGTGCAAAATTAATTGGGAACAAAATTTTCTCGTGTTTGTCCCTAATTATTCCCCATTTTAAAACCAATCATCTTTCTTTCATTTTATTTACTTTTCTATGAGATGCTAATTAGGGGCGAGATTCAAGTGAAACGCGCGCGATCGAGTTCGAATCGAACGTTTTTCAGTCCCCAATTCCCAGTTCAGTCCCCAGAATGCTTCCAATGAACAAACCTATAGCGCTGTCACGTGATCAAAACACGATCGTTTTGTTTCAGTTGAATAAGAAACATTGATACATTTCGAAGTTTTCCCTATTCGACGCGGAAAACATTCGAATTGTGTTTCACTTGAATCGCGCCCTAAGTGCTTGAGCGTTCAGCTTATTAGAAATGCTAGATGTTTCTCTAAAAAATAGACTGTGGAATATGTTTTTGTGCTGTAAGTGCCTAATGTGAACATGAGAACTCTGAAGAAAAAGTAATAAAGACGTCATTTTACAGAGATTTTGTAATTTATAATCATTTCAGTGGATCACTGAATTTAAAAAACGTACTCAATTTTCGTTTTAGATTTGAGAAATCTACTCTAATTTGCTCACCATTTAATGCGCAAAAATTTGGTTACCTTCAGTGAGTATATTTCTATCCAACGAGTATATTTCTATATGCTCGTTGGATAGATGAACAATGCTACTTGTGTCAAAGAAATTAAGAGAGAGACCAGACTTGTGCTTTATCGCTATGTTTGGTTAATGGTATGTGTAAACTACAAGGCAAGTGTACGGTCAGCATGCACATTGACAAGCCGTCATGGGGCAAAAACATTATCGCCATGTTTTAGTAGATGTAGATACATTCAAAAATTCTTCATTTATAAAAATATTGTGTTTTGAAAGCATGGAGAAAAACACTCACCTGTGAAAGGTTATTATTCCAGAACCTTTCACAAATCATGATTTGCTTTTATAGCAGCTATGTACCATTTTTTCTTACTGCCTGTACGTACAGATAGAGGAATCTAAATCAATACTACTTCTTCAATTTTGGTAGAACGCGTTAAAAAGTGAAACCTTACACAAGCATCATTGCATCCCATTCTGAATTGTAGTATAATGACTTGGCTCTCTCATTGAGTCAACGGAGTAGTAGGAAAAAGATAGCGTATCGCTTTTTTTTTTCTTCCAGCCTTCCTCCAAACGATAACAATGAATGAGACGGGTTGTCAATGTGTCGCACTTGCCAACCGCCATAATGCAGTCACACGTGATTTAATAGTTTTATTTTCATACTTCCAGAGTTCCGAAACAATTGAAAAAGAGTTTTCTTTAAGGTATTATTAGTGCGAAACTGAAGACCAGTTCCTCGTTGGGAGAGCACTTTCATTTTTCATTTTGGTGTCCCAACAAAAGCCATCCTAATAAAATATGCGATAAAGTGTTCCTTGAAGGCGGAAAATAGTTCGGTTTTCTCTGAAAACTGGACTTCTTTGAAAATGTTTCAGATTGTCAGTTCCGGTCTGGATTTTGTTTTATTTTGAAGCATGTGAATTTCCCGTCCAAAAATTAAAAATCATCAAGACAATATTCAAGTGCGTCAGTTTAATTTGTGATCCCTGAAAAAAAGTATTTTGTAGATAGAGGCCAATGTACTCGTAACTTCAGATTTGAAACAAATTGTTGAGCTATCGTCTAATGTAATAATCTTTTCGTGTATGCTAAATTTTATCTTGTATGGTTGGCATTTGTTCAATATCGCAATTGAATCTTTGAAACGTTGTTTTTCTTAATTAAGATCTTATAATAAAAGATCAAAAGATTATTATAACTTGTGCAACTGTTTTCCTAAGACAGTACAATATTCTTAGAAAATGTTTTCCTTGGGAAACTCTTTGTTATATGTTCTGCTTTAGTTTCTTTTTTTTGTACGAATGATACCTATATATTGTTAAGCATAAGTGAGCATTAAGCATAAGCATTCAACTATGCAATTAAATAGATGAGGATGTAAATCAGTTACACATTACACTCTAGATGCAATATCTTTTGATAATACTGATTGGCGTAAAAACTCGCATTTGAAATGTATTTATGTATTTTGAAATGTACTCAGAATTTTGAATTGCATTTTTCTGCAGCTGGTTTAAAAAATATTACATTTGTGTCTTGACTAACCTTTTCTATGTACTATTAATATTACTAATATTGTCACACAGCTTTTCTTTAAACGTTACTTTAATAATAATTTTTGAAGTTTTCATTTGTTTCCATATGATAAAAGCTTCATATTCAAATCTCAAACCTGTTTCGGTTTATTCCTTAGATTTCTCGAGATTAAAGTGGGACTTCACTTCCTGCGAAAGAAGCATCCTTCGTTTCTCTGAAAGTTGTTCGCGACACAAATAACACAAAGTTAGCGTCATTCATATGATTCCACTATAAATGCGCGTCATAACTAACATACTTCAGTCCATGTTCATATTTTTTTTAAATTAAGTTCAAGAAAGCTTAATAAATAGTTAATTTCATATAAACAGCATCACAAAAGAGATTAACTTGAGTAATAATAAATTGAATGATAAAGGAAATCTTATTTCGTGAGTTTTGATGAATCAATTTTCATTTAACATTTCGAGTATTTTTACATAAAATTTAACTCATTGTTTGTTTGTTTGTTTAAGTGTGTTATAAAAATACATATACAAACACAGACGTTTAAGCCGCCCAGGTAGTGAAGTGGCTTAAGAACCCTATCACGACTCGAGTCCGGGGTTCAAATCTCGGCCTGCGCATGGATGTTAACTTGTCCCTCCCTTTATAGGGGTTATTCTGACAACCCATAGGGTGCTCCCATAATAAAGGGGTAGTGGTTCGGACCTTAATTGTGGCAAAAAGGCTAATGGCCAAAAATTCCAGCCCATTGCGGAAAAAAACACGTTTAAATCAATAACATTTACAAATTTTAGTTAATTTTGAATGATTTAGCATTTTAGTAGTTTATTGGTTTACCGTCATCATGTCATTTTATTTGACAGATGAAGAACTCTAAAAGAAAAACTTATTTAAAGCATTTTTTAAATATGTCGAAATAAATACAGTTTATATATTTTTTTCTTTAAAATACTTTTTAAAAAATACTCAGATGTGGGAATCTAAATAAGCTTTTTAATAATTTATAATCATAAAAATATTTATTCATTTTTAAAAAGTTTTGCTCCAATGTTTTAGAACAGAAATTTTTTGTTCCTTTTTAAATCTACAAACTTTGTACAGGTAGATTTATAATTCAAAAGATGTAGGTAATTTTATGTATTAGAAAACTGCATTTGAAATTTTATTAGTATTATGTTAGAAAGAAAAAAATCTATGATTAAATATACTCATTGAAAATTCAAAGAATATTTATTTTCGTCAGTATGCCTCTAAATTGAATGGGTTACATGTACAACTGGTTACATGTATAAACAAATTTTATCAAGAATGAATACTTTAATGAGCTATACGTCTTGATGTAAACATAGCGAATAAAAACCAAAAATGTGTTACTTGTGAAAGAAAACAAATTTAAATAATAGGATTAGGTATGTGATTTCCGTGAATATTGTTTATCTGAATAATTTAATTGTACATTTAGGTTAATATAGCTAGTCATGAATGTTGAAAAACATTATAATGATGTAGAGAAACTTGGTTTACATTGTATTCAATTTAGTTTAGTTTGAATGTTGTTTTGTAGTGTAGGAATCGCACTGATTTCCATAAATTTATGTAAAGGTACAAAGAATCTTCAAAAATTAAGAGTCTGGAATTTGAATTGTTTTCAATAAATAAAACCAAACATATTCTTAAACAATTATCACGAATGAGTGCTTTCTAATTTATTTGATTTATCAATTACAAAAACGGACAAAACCTTTAAATTAAATTAAAATGATACAATAGTAAATTTATGTTACAAAATGCTAAAATATTACAAAGAACAGACATACGTGTAAATTTTAAAACTTACAATAACAGAACAGAGAATTAGATTTTCAAAGTCATTTAAGGATAAAAAATTGCGAAGCAATGTCTTTCGCAAATAAACTTTTCTTTGCCAAAAGTTGGATAATAAACAAAAATTACGACTTTGCGACATTTTTAAGCCGAAAGTTATTACTTTTCTGCAAATTTACGGATCTATATGTAAGAATTTTCATGTCTTCAGTTTTAAACAATATGTTAGCGTGCGTACTTCAATTTCAAAAGCATTCAAACACACCCATACAGGTAATCCTTTTTCTGGTGATGTTTATGATATGTAGAATGTTGCTAGAATAATGCATATGTGGGTTTTGAAATTTTTTTCGTTACGTTGCCTTTGAGGATTCCAACATATATTTTACTTATTTATTTATTTATTTGTTTGTTTGTTTGTTTTTATGTATTGAGGCAAAGCTAAATAAGCACATAAAAAAATTTTTAATCTAATGAAAGCTTACATTAAATATAGCTATCTAAGGTTATTTATGCCGACCCACATATGCATTATTTTAGCTACATTCTACATATCATTAACATCACCAGATGAAAAATGTAATTTGTTCAGTTGATGAAATAACAACTTTTTTGGACTGCATTTTTTTTTCTAATAAAATGCAGTCCAAAAGGCTCTGCACACGTTAAGTACGAAAAGACGCCCGTGGTTGTGTAGTGGATACAGAACCATAGAGCTGTTTCACCTACGTCATTATCACTACGTCACACCTTAGCAACCAACATTTTTTGGTCAAACATTCGTTCATTTGAGGATTATCACTGGCCGAAAACGTGGCTTTGTGTCCCTAAATATCCGAATTGACCTAAAATAATTGTCAGTGACGTCACGTGAAAATACTGTATTCTGCAAAACCACGAATCCGGGTTTGATTCCCGGGATAGTCTTGGGTGTCATTTCGTCCGTCTCTTCATAGGAGGCAAAGCTGGTCCATTTACTGGATGTCCCCATAATAAAGTGATAAGTATTTCGGGCCTTGGTTGGGGCGAATGAGTTATGATCAAGTGCCCGCCCTGATTTTAAAAAAAAGTTCAGTACTAAAATGATCAGTATAAACATTATTACTGTACATTGCTTTGTATGAGTGTTTATGTGACTTTCAAAAATGTTCCCTTTTTACATAAATCTTTTTCTATTGCACATTTTAATGATTTCTTACTTTGTTTTCAAATTAGACCGTGAACCCGTGTACTTAAAAGTGATTGTAAAAATCAATCACTAGTTCAACAGTTACCACCATTCACTATTGGTTTCAAAAACGGCCAACACTAATGAAGTTTTCCAACACGTTTCATTCGAGGAAAATAATGAACTAGAATGTTCGAATTCTGCATTTGTGATGTAAAATTGTCAGGATACATTGATAATAACAGACACATTTTTTGGAAAAATTTCCCTAACTCAGTACATGGACTAAAAATATATATGCACATGAGGATATAATAACGATTCTCATCGCCGTTCACCAATCTGATATAATGATATGTATTTGGAAGTTTTCCTTTTCAAGAGCAATTTTCTTTTCTGCTACTGTCAAGATTAAATCTTTTGTCTAGAAAAAATATGTAATCGTTATGACAATCCGTTGTTTCAGCGATCTATCGTTTCACGGACAATTTCGACAATCTCCCTACTCTTATATCTGAACAATGTTATCTGGCATTCAAAATGAATTTCGAAAAAAAAAGCGTAGGTTTGTTTACGAAGATTTCATTTTATTTTTGTTGCATTACATTTCTGTAAATCAGATTAATATCGAAAGTTACGCTTAAAATAATATTTGTAAAAAAAAAGTCACAGTCGAAAATTCTAAACATTATTTTTACTGATAATCGAAATACCTTAAGATTTAATCATTTACTATAAATAAGGAACAATAACAAGTGCAGACATTATAAAGATTATAATGAATAGTGAATAGAATAATCTACTTGAGTGAAAGTATTTTCTATAATTAGAGTTTGTTTTACTCAATACGCCATGCTTTTTGTTGCACATGTATGAAAAAATAATCTTCGCATTTGTTTTGAATCATTTCCCTTTATAAATATGAATAACAATTTAAGATGTACCAAAATACATTTAGTGGTTCTTTTATAAGAATTTATTGAGTTTCATTTGAAGTTTGAAAAGATTTTTATTGTGTTAATGCTTTAAACTAATTTCAAATTCATTAACGAAAAAACTCTAAACTATATCATTAGTTAATACGTAAAATTTTTATACTTTATGTATTACAATTTTCTTTCCTTGTTAAATAGTAACATTATGAAATGAAATATGTTTAAAAATATTTAAAAATTCGAGCAAAAACCTTTACTTGTAATGTTTCAAATGCAGTACATTATTTAATTCCAGCTTCTTTCCACATTTCTCGAGCACAAATGCAATTATTTTATTGCTGATATAAAACACACATACTAACAAAAACGTTCGGAGAGCGTTATGTGTCAGGAAAACATATTAAAACATTTTCTTTCTTCTTATGTTCACAAATATTCTTCATCCATATTTTTTATAATTTTATTTAATAGTGTAATTTATTTTATGCCATAGTTAAAGAGTAGTCTTTCTGAAATTTTTAATTTCTCTATAATCCAATTTACACTATTACAGCGCAGATTCCTAGAATCAATCCATGCAAGCATTTAAAAATTCATTTTGTGAGACATGAATGTTTTATGTTTAATAGAAGGCGTACAATAACTAACATAAAGCAGAATATAGTTTATTAAATTTTTAAAAAATATAAACAAATATTCTTGAAAACGAAAAACTCCATTCAAGATACTTGACCCATTTCCTGAGATGATCCTATATCCTGTTAGTGGAGTTAAACGCTGTGACATCATGACACTTACGCGCGAATTTACGCGAAAAATTCTCACGTGCTTATGTGGCACGAGCCTAAATGTGGCAGAAAATTTAATGGTTGACGAGTCACGTGGAAAAGACGCCTGGTTCCAAACAAAAACTTGGAATGGGATCCGGCAAAGAAGCCTTTTGTGAAATGAAAATTTAAGAAATATGAAGTTCTTTCATGTATTTTAAAACGATAGTAAAAATACTTTTATAGGACAGCTTTGACACGTTTTTTTTTTTTTTTTCGAAATACTTTTGTTAAACAACATAAAGATTTCGTTAACTAATATAAACGAAAGAGATGCGTTTGAAATGTTTATTTTCAATTGAAAAAATATTGTTATTTAAAGTGTGTTAACTTTACCAGCTTTTACAATTCTTTTTTTACTATTATATTTTATGTTTTTGTTGCAGCAATACGTTATTTTTCATCATTAGAAATATTAAATTTTAAAAGTTAGCTTTAGTAAACGATTTGGTTTTACTTTCACAAAACCTTTATATAAATTAAACCACCCTGATAAATATTATCGGATAAAAGGGGCAATTTTTCTTCAGTAATTAAGAAAATATTTTTTAAATACGTAAAATAATAAGCGCATCATGCCATAAAAATTATTCAAAATCTCATGAAAATATTTTACTAATATAATAAAAGCAATATAAAATCGTTACATTTACTTATAAAAATTAACAATTAGGAACATCCAATCAATTATTTTACAGTACGAAGTAGTTTTCAATGGCTTTTTTATCCCCATACAAAACATAATTAAAATGAACTCTTATGGCACCTACTTAGACAGTATTCACTTGAAACAATTTTGGAAATTAATTTATGAGTTCATTTTCTAAAATGTCATTTTTAGTGGTTATTTTTTTTTCTCATATGTAAATAGGTTTATTTGTTGCTACTTGAGTTTCGTTTTTACGGAATAACTCAAAAATGTGTTTTGAATTAATGTTTTAGCAAAAGATCTTGAATTTTCTGATAACGTGAATAATTGGGAAAAAATTCTGACATCATTCATCGAGTACTTCTTCAACCACTTAACTCACCTACCAAATACACTCTGGGGCAAAACTCATCTCAACCCATGGAAATTAATTTCAGGAGGAAAAACAAATGCTTTCTTTGAACTCGCGTCGTAAAAACAAGGTCGAAATCGCAAGTCAAAACTTACATGATGTATGATGACATTTTAAGTTCACTTAAAACAAGTAAACAAGGTGAAGATGAATAGGCCAAATGAAAATGACTTAGGTGGGCTTTCTTAACCAGAGATTCGGATCTTTCGGTTCATGAGCCCGTGAAGATTCAAGATTAAAAAAAAGAACACGTTAAGATGTCTTTATATTATAGTAGTCGATCCATTTAAATATGTGTTGTGAGATCAGTGCAATGACATGAAAAATAGGAATAGAAACAAGTATGACTTGAGGGGGGATTGAATAAGCAAACTTTTTGTTGCAAGTAAAACGCTGTTATATATAGCTAAACATGGTTCTGTTTATTTGGCAGTTATCAATAAAGGAATTTAGAGTTCCAATTCCATAATAGTTAGTTTTCCAATTTTAAGGGGATAAAGAACGCTAAGTCAGTTCTACTTGAAAATCATGCAACATTTGAACAGTTTCTTAAAAAAATTACTAGCGCTAGAGACTCGGAAACATTTAGAGTGTCTCGTTACAAGTTATACTCTGAGCTGTTACGAACAATGAAGCTATAGAAGTTTCTAAACATTCAGAAAAATATGCTAACCATACCAAATTTTACGATATTTCTAAAAAAGGCTAACTCCTCGACCCATTTTTTTAAAGTCAATTTTTGTGCTTATAAAATTTTTTTCTGAAATTTGCAAGAGACATACAGCTTTAATGTTAGTGTCGATCCATAGTGCATAGGGCGAGGAAGAATTATGTATTTTTTCTTAACATAACTGGCTTGTTTTTAAAGCTGATCAAAATTCCTGTGACGAGGATCGCTTTTCGCAGGTGGAACAAACTTAAAAAGGTAGAAATTGACTAAAATAAAGTAAAAAAAAAAATATTCCGCCCAGAAAAAGAGCTCCTTTCTTGTTTTTCATAGCAAGCTGCATTTTGAAATCGAAAAATTCTAACGTTTATTAATTATATTTCCAGAAACGACATCTATAAATTATTGCTATCGAAGATATTGCACTTTAACGTCTTTTTATCAGTTTCGAACTTTTACAAATGATCCGTATTTTCGAAATGCTCCAGGAGCATCTTTTTTTTTTTTGCTCTATTTTTTTCAAACTTCTCATGTATATTTAGAAACGATATAATCAAATTAATTTCGCATGTTTTGTTCTGGAATAATAAAAATTTGGGCAAAGATTTATACGCGTTAAAGAAAATAAAGCAAGTACAAATTTTGAAAAACAGCTTGTTATCTGGTATATTTTTCTTCATGCATATTTACATGTTTTACACTTCTTATCAACTAAATGTGTATACAATTTGATGCGAAATTATATTTTTATACTCGGTTTTATCTTGTTTAGAAAAATCCATTTTTTTAATTAAATACAAGATACACCTGGAGCATTTTGAAAATTTATTATTTTTGAGTTTACTTTTCAATATAAAGTGTATTTTTAGTTCAAACATAATTATTTCTGATATCTAAATTTTATAAAAGCATTTAAAATATATGTTATTTAATTTTACATTACATAGAATATTTAACGTGAAATAAAACTTTTATATGTTAAATGTGCAGAAAAAAGAAATATCCCCTTTCTTTATAATATTATGCTTAAATAGCTCCTTGCATTTTAAATGCATGAAAAATATCAATTATTTTTATTTTCAATCGGTAATAGGGATCACTTATAACTTTTTATTTGCTTGTGAATGCAAGCAGAGACAAAGGGGAAGGTGGCCCAAAATGATCCTTACGGGCAAAACGATCCACATATGTTTTCTTAGTTACAGGCAGTGGCTATCTACTAAGTAACACATACACTATTTGTACCAAGTCAAGAAGAAGCAATGGCGGTATTTAAGTGATCGGTGAATCACGTATCTCAGTAAAAGTCTTAAAAACTGAGTTTTATCATATCTCTTATAAGATAAGCTCCCACTTTTATATTTATTTAGAAATGCAGTCTTTAATGTGTAGAAATGTGGCTTGGTTCACTGAATAGGGCATGTTTTTAGATGTGATTTACACTTGGTAAGTTTGTTATGTTTCTCGGCGTGATCCAGTAATTTGACCCAAAATGGGAAGCCGTATTGTCGGGTAAAATGATCCCTCGACTGAAGAAACTCCAGTACCGGGTCCTAGGCGTCATGGAAACCCTTCTCAAAATACGTGATTCCCCGTTGCATTATTTAATTTATTTCTGCGTTTATTGTAGGTTATAATTTTTTAATTATAATTTTTAAATATTCCATTTTATTGTTTGTGACACTTTATTTTAAAATTTTCATAAAATAAGTAACGCATAGTAAATGATTGTAAAACTTTTCTTATTTCGTTATGTATAGTCATAATTACTTTTACATCTTTTATTTTGCCGATAAAAAAAAATCAAAATTATTTTTAAATGAAGAATCATTTTGAACTTGGATTGAGCTTAAAATGATCCTTTAGACACTTTAAAAATTCTCTTTTTTTCATTACTCGTGCTTTTAAAATAATATTAAAATATGCTTGTGGTGCAAAATATAAAGCAAAGGGCCAAAGTTTTATCTAAACATTTTTGTTACTTTATACAAGTTTTTAGGTTAACTAAAAGAGATCATTTTGGCCATTTTCCCTTACATACTATATGCGAAAGTAACAATCTTATATCGGGATTCACTGCTTCTCTTGCGAAGACAGGTGCAACCGGATGTTCGGGAATTGGGTCGGGCTGTGTGAGGAGGATTATTATTTAGTGATCGATGTGAGTAAATGCACTCACCGTTGAAAATCGCATCTTCTTGAAGCGAAGACTCAATGAAACATGACATCTTTTCATCATCTGCAACATGCGAATGATGATGATGCATTGAATTAACGAAAACACTTTTTTTGGCAGGTTAATCGAAAGCAAAGTACTTATGCTGATGAATGAAATGTTTACGTGAAATTTTGTTTTTGGCGGTACCTTGGTTTGCTATCATCTGTAAAATAATGGAATTTGGATTTAACTGTTGGTATAGAAATTATTTTTATGTGGGAACAAATGTGTATAAATTAAACAGATTTTTTTTATTTCTTCATAAAATATAAAAATTTATTGTCTGCTGAATCACTTCAGTAGTTAATGTTCCGTTAATGAAAGCAGCGTTAACTTTGAACTATCATCGTGTTGATGCTTTAAGGGGGGAGGGGGATTCCGTTGGACCATGAAAAATCCATCAACTTCGCATAAAGGGATTCTTAATTTAGATTATATTCTTAGTGCAACATTAACATAAGATACCATCATCTAAAATTAGTTTTTTATTGAAAAATTGGAAATTTTAAAATTTAAAGTTTTGATAGAACATTTTAAGTAAGATAAATAATTACATAGAAATGACGTATGTCGATTTCATAGTAACCAATACACAAATACATGCGAGAGCTACAATAGAAACAGACGGACAGACAGACAATCCGAAATCATAAACACTTTTTAGTTTTGTTGGAAAGTTAAAGAAATATGATTTAGGCATGCGAGTAAAAAATCTCGGTTTAACCAACACAAATCGCAACAATATGTGTAATTAAATTCTAATTCAGTATTTGTTTGTATATTTGAAATAAGAAAATAAGAATTATAACCTACATCCAATATCACGCCGATCGTTTCTATCGACTTTTTCATTATCTGCGATTAAGGATGGACGCTAGACGGAAAATAGGCGTCTCGCATCTCGCAAAAACCCTAAAAGCTTTGTCTCGTCTCGCAAAATCCCTATATCGTAATGATAAAATGTGTTTCTCGTCTCGCAAAAAATTGTCTCGCCTCCATCCCTTGTGAAAATACAAAAAAAAAATGTTTCACATATAGATTTTTATAATCCAAATTTTGAAAAATAATGTTTTAATGCATGTAATTTTAAGGCTAACATGTAATTTATGCAAAATCTACGGCGTACTGTTTATCTGTGTCAGAAACTGGCAGAGAAGCGTATTCTTGTACAATATGTTATAATATTTTGTGCAAATTGATTACTACTATAAAATATGGCACTCATTTTCAAATCAATAAAGTACCACGGAGAGATATAACCTCTGAAAATTTTCATATCTTTGAAAAAACCATCAAATAACTTACCTTACTTTCTTATTTTATTTATTTTATCTTTCAAACAAGTGTTTTTTCTGTAGTTTTGTTTATTTGACAATTAACAGCTGACGAAGACTGCATTTTTGTGTCGAAACGATCGTACCATCCCATAAGTATAATTTTATGTGTTTTTTTACACATATTTAGTTTTTATTTATTTTATTTTATTTTATTTTAAAATCAAGGTTATACTCTATTTTTAGATTAATTAAAGGTTCAATAGCTTAAAACTTGCCTTTCTTTACAAATTCATATAACACTTTTTCAGTTATATATATTTTTTTTCAAATAATTTCTAAAAATTTTCTTTCTTCTTTTTTTTCAATAGTTTATTTTTTTAAACTTCTAGACAACTAATGAATATAATATCAGAATTTTTTAGTAAATAATATCATATCAATATCAAAAATACGCACAATAAATTGCATTTACTCTCAAACACCGAAATACCTATCATATGTGTAGATTTTGTAGTAGATATGTGTAGATAATTAATTAATAACAGGTTACTAAAAACTTTCATAAGACTTTTAAAGAACTACACTTTTTATAAAATTTTAAAATTAGCTCTTAAATGCTATACTAACAAACTGGAGTTTGGCTTTAATAACTCAAGGAATAACTCTTGTTTTTGGTTAACAATTACTATGAAACCCGTGATCTATTCTTCTATTACAAAGTTTTATAGGTATATATTTATATGCAGTCATTACCTTTCATAAAACAATATGCCGTTATGTTACTTTTACATTACTACTTTCATAATATCTGGAACTCAGAAAATGAAAGGTGTATCATGAAATTATTTTCAAATCATTATCATGAGAACAGTTCTATCGTACAAGATTGTTTGACGTGAGAAAGATAATTTTATGTTACAGGTTGAAAGGCAAATGAAATTATAAAATAAGCTGTCTTTTTTAGAAAAATAATTGTGAAAAGAAAAGGAAAATGCATGTCACTTTGGACAATTTTAAACACGGTCGCAGGTGAGGTTATTTTTTGATTCTTTGATTGAGGGTTAGTGACTTGTCAAAAAGTGTTTTATATGTTTTTATGAATTTTTCACGAAATCATAATAGTTGATAATTTTCAAAAATACTTGTAAATATCTTTCCTGTTAAGTAAAATCTGAACGTAAATTTGTTTACATCAAACCTTAAAATATATAATTAAGAGTTCACCTAAGAAATACTACCACAGACAGCACCAACAACTTCGATAAATATACTCCCGCATAGGGGCGTAGCCAAAGGGTGGGGGGATTAGGGGGTCATAAACCCCCCCGGGAATTTATTGCCATACAAAATGTATATTCTTTACTCCCTTATCACACACATGTATGTATATATATGAGTTGCAGTAGTCGTAACACCCCCCCCTCAATGAAAAATTTCTGACTACACCACTACTCCCGCATATAACACTTTACAATTAAAACTTTTAGCAAAAATTTATTTAAAACTGTTAACAAATAACTCTATGTATCTGATAATTTACTGGGACCCTAAATTGATTTAAAGAGATTGATTATTTTAATATTTGTAAGAATCTATCGTGCAAAATATTATTTCATAACTCAACGTAACATTGATAGTTTTTGAAAATTCTTTCACTTAACTATAAAAGTAAACAATATAATGAATAGCATCGTATTGGCCACTTTACATTGCATGCGTTAAATTATGTTAATTGTACTTATCCCTCTCTACCTTTTGCCTCTTTTTTACTTAATGCTTTTCTGTGAATTTAAGACTTTACTCCTTACTTTTGTAGTTTATGTCGTGTTAGGACAGAACGTGATTCATTATTTAATTATTGATCGTGTTTTTATTTCTATGCCTTTAGAAGTAAAAGTTTTAACTTCATACCTTGTAAACATTTTTGTTTTGAATACAGGTATGGAAATATGTAGTACTGTATATCTCTGAACAGAAATCAGATTTTAAAACATTCTGTTTTTGAAAGCAATGACAATTAAATTCAAATTTATTAGTTATCGTGGTATGTGATTAATGGTATGATTTTAGTAAGGGAAAATAGTTCTTTGGAGTTTATTTTGCAATAAAAATGGATTAGATATTCAACGATTATCAGATCATGAAACTGCGTGACACGATTTTGAGAAACATACGCATTTTATTTAAAACTCCAAATATTGAAAATGCAACTGTTAGCAGACAGAATATAACATCTGATGTTAAAATTACTTTAAATTATGTGTAACTATTTCATACTGAAGCTTTATGAATTGATTCAACTAACAAGTTTAAGAACCAAAATATGGAGGACATAATGAAGATTATTGAAATATAAAATTTAAGTTACCATTTTTTATAAATACATATTGGATAAAGTATTATTAACGGTGAAAGATGAAATTATTAATTTTCTATTAATACGTTCAAAATAAACTATGGGGTTGTTTATGTAAAAAAAGGGACTTACACTGTCAACAAAGTGGCAAATGCGAAAATTTACAGAATTTGAAATTATTTGTACCCTTAAAATTAAAAAGAACTTATCTCATAGTTTAGTAAATTCTAGAACAGTTGAGAAAGAGTTATTCAGGTTTCTCATTTTTCTGTGACACAACAAAAGAACGAGTTTACTTAAATCTATACGATTGTTTCTCAACTTCTCAACATGTCAGGCTATTTACTTTATTAGAGTAAGGCTGTTTTAGAAACTTACTGACCCTAATTGCGCTACTATTGTGGCGGACGCGCCTTTTCATTGATATGCATTAGATGCGTTAGTAACAAAAAAGTGGTTTTTAAAAAAAGTTTCTTTTATGAAGAACAGCGCCACCTAAAACAAGCATTTTTAAATTAGATTGTATTTTTTTTTCCCTGAAATTACTAAAAGCAAATTTTAAATATAATTTTGAGACTTAAATTGTTAATTTTTGTCTGACATTGTTTCTGTATAATGTATTTTTATAAAAATTATTTTTAAACAAATTTCAGAACTCTAGATCAATTAATTTTGTATTTATAATGTGGCTATATCATGGTGATAATATCATGGAAATATATTTTGAATTTCTGAAGTTTTGGTTAAATAAAATATGGGAAATTATAGTTAGAACAACAATTTGTTTCCAAAAAACATGTAATATTCATGACCACACATACTTACAAGGATATTTAAAAGAAATTTCTGTTCATTATTGGCGAAAATTATCACCATACTTTTCATCACTTGATATAAATTACCACAGAAGTTCATTATTCTAATTTAAATACTCTCTTGGGTTATATGTTTAAAAAAAAAATGCTTGTTCCAAAAACTAACAAAAAATTTATTGAAGTTATCTAAAGTGATTAATGAAGAAAAATGACTTTTCAAATTTCATTAGCTGCATTCTTGCAGTGTTTTGTATATTTCATATATTGTATTAAAAGTTATTTTAAACGAATTTCACAATTTTATATCAATTTAATATTTACATAAACATTGATAATTTTGAATATATTTTGATATTTTTATATCATGAAATCAGGTCCCTATTTAGAGATAAAAACGAGGAACATGCCCTGAAAGCAGTCCTGAGGAGGGCACAAAAGAACGCGCACTAAAATTAAGATTTACCCCAGGGCCATAAGCTCTAATTGCGACATTGCAAATCAATTGCATTTTAAATTACTCAAACTTTTTTACAGTTTAAAATTCGGACTATGCAATTGTTCTTTTAGAAATATTTTGAGTCAGTTATGAAATACTTTATTTCTCAAAAAATTTTAAGGTATATTTTTAAGATAGTATGTTAAGATATGTATCTTCAGTGGCGTAGTGAGGGGGAGTTAAGGAGGGTCTATAATGCCCGAGGTGCCTCAAGCACAAGGGCGCTAGAGCTTCTCTAAGATCAAGAAAATTTGACAAAAAATCGGATGCCCCGGGAGCCAGTTCTACTCACTACGCCACTATGTATCTTAAGATATTTTTGATAAGGCATGTCTTTAAGCGTATTACATTCCAAAAGATTTTACTCCATTATATTCAACAAGCGAATAAGATTTCATTTTCTGTTTGTATTCTGATAATTATTTATGCAAACTATTTCCAACACCATTACCTTATCAATGAGATTCCTAGAATGTTTTACCTCACTTTACCTTACAAGTTGTAATAATTGATATTTTTACACATCAAAATTGAAGTATATAGTAATATCTCAACTTACGTGGACCCGGAGTTACGCGATTTTCAAATATCGTCGATTCATCTTTGAGCTTTTGTTTTGTATCAAAAGAACGTAGATTTACAATTTTAGTAACGTAGATTTACAATTTTAGTAATATGACTAATTATACATAAGTATAATATCACGCTTTCACGATTGCTCATTTGCACGATTGCACGATTGCTTTTCACGATTGGTTATGGACTATCTAAGATTTTACTTAACATTTTTTTCAAAATTAGTATTGTCAATAGCCTCAGTGTATGTTCATATTTATATGCGGATTAACGAACCGACTTACTCAAATTCGACTTAGCGGTTGTCGCTCGGTCCCGCCCATCGCGTAAGTTCAAGGTATTACTGCATAAATAATAAAATATGGAGGTATTTTACATGAACTCCTTATTTTAATTTTCAGAAAATTATTATTGAATGCGTTATTATTAATGGATATCCAACTTTCAAAAGATAGTAGGATATCCATTAATAAACATTCATTCTAAATAAGTTTATAGATCAATTATCTATTCAAAATTTAGAACATGAAAGGCATATCCATTTGATGATTGGTACAGCACATGGGAGGTACTCACCAGAAGCAACCGCTGTCAGTAATCCAACCTGTAATCCAGCTATAAAAAGTAACCACATGTTGTGATGAGTCCAGCAACCCATATTTACAAGACCTATGTACAACAGACGACTGTCTCAAGATAAAGTCACAATGTTTGTTCACACACCCATTGAAATACCACGTGCTCGTTTGTCCAGCAAAGAAAAAGTTTCCGAAACACTTCTTTTTCTTCAAAATTCGAAATCAAAACTCGTCATCCCACAGCCTCATGGCAGCGCGTGGGGTGCTCTCGAGGTCTAAACAACTTCTGCAAGCTGCCCGATATTCTACGGGACAGGTGAGTGACTTCAGCATCTCTGGCTGCCTTTCACGATTGGTTAGAAAGTTTAGTGACGTAGTTTCCTCACCATCCCTTCTTGTGGTGCCCTGTGGTCATAATAGCGCAACAAGTTTCTTTTTAAAGATTCGAACGCGTAAAATAACGGAGGGTTTTTTTCATTCTTTGTTCTAGCACGGTTTTTTCCCTCTTGCCTACCTGCATGACTTACTTCCCGTCTATATCATCTTTTCACTACTTCGGATGTAAGCTACTTAAATCTGCTTCATGCAAGTCGTTTAGTGCAAGTTTGTTGATGTTATTGAATATATTTTCTCTTAGCAGCTCTCTTAGCAGGAGAGACAGTATTACAGCAACATGCATGCAGTCATAAACAGATATGATCAAATAGCTTTCGTTGAAATTTATTCGACGTCTTACATTTTTAATGTTTATAGTCAGTTCAGATACTCAAACTGTAATTTTGATCGCTTTCCAATTCAATTGAAAATTGTTTGAGGTTCTGGATTTGTCTGACTTTCTGTTTCTGTGTGTTTGTCCTTCCATTTCTTTGCGATCTGCCGTAAACATTTATTAAATGTTATTTACATAAATTCATAGTTTTTTTTAGAAATCACACAAAGTTTTTTGCATTCCAGTCAGTGGGAGGTAATTGTTTAAAATACGTTTCAATAACGTTACCTAATTCGAAACTAAAGGAAATCATCATTAATTTAAAAAAAGAAACAATAAAAGATATTTCTCGCTGAAAGTTGTCAATATAGAATTAATATATTTTTCTCATGTTCATTCTAAATAATTGAAATACGTCCTATGAATTGTTGGTTGCCTGAAATTTTGTTTAATGATACAGTTCTATTCTAAACAAACTAAAATTTGCATTTATTATTGTTATTTGTAGCAGCATAACTTATTAATGGACAATGAAAATTGTGAGAATAGTATTGGTATTTCTTTTATACTTTTAAAAATATTCCAAGAATTTGTGGCCTTTGGAGATGAATCGTTTAAAGTATATTTTAATGATTTTCATCAAAAAAGAATTCGATGTTTTTTACTGACATGTTCCATTAACGTTTAGAGAAGATTTTGACTGTACTTTGTCTACTTAGCAATCTTGCAGTACTCTAGTATCCATAAACATGCATAAATTTTCACTTAGTTTATAAGCGTCGTTTACATCTGCTCCGATAATTTTTCTATTGAAAGTTATGCACATAGCATTTACAGCGCTTATGTGTAAAAGCACTTGAAAAAAAGTATTAGGCTAGCCTTAGCTAGAAAGATTTTAGCCCACTCTACAAAAGTTAGATTATACACTGAGAGAATAGAAGATGACCCTCTATGCTGGGATAAAGTTCCTTCTATAAATATTCCAATATTCAATTGCACAAATGACGCCAAGTTTAAGACATTTTCACCAATTTGTATTGCTACATTTACTATATTTATTATGTTATATTTACTATTTAGTAATTTATCTGGAAGTAAGATGTATTTGCAGAATTTTTTTATATCTCATACGCTTGCACAAGTTTACCTTTTCTTGTTTTAAATACAGTCGACCCTAAAGTGAAAAAAAAAAAAAATGTGTTACTTTTACCCGCACGTTGTGCTGTAGTTTCAAATAACGATTGCATTTTCCGCTAAATTTTAGGCACACATTTTGTTGTAATTACAAGTAACTACATCAAAACATTCGATCGAATGTAATGTAATTTTTTTCAGTACAGCTATAACGTACACTCACTACGGTACCGAAATTTTTCGCTTATAAACAATAGAAACTGTCCAACGGTATATTTATACAAATTGGATTTTTATGACCAAGCGTCATTGTACTTTATAAACAAAAGTACGTTATAAACTATGTTAGTTAAACTTGCACACATTGTAAGTCACTTTTTTGGTAATTTAGAAACATTTTACATGTTTTTAAAACCGGCAATTGATATATCGCACTTACCATTTGCATTTCAAAAAGAGAAATATTGTAAAAAAGATTATGCGTAATGTTATTGGCGACGCATTTTACTAATTTAACATTTTAGGAAGAAAGCGCCCATTTTCCTAGTATAAAATGATAGAGGTGGGAAGTGGACTCATGTAATACGAGTACATCTTCAGTCACACAAATTTTATAAACTGAAATAATTCATTAACGCCTTTTAGAAGTAATAGCTTTTCGATATTTTAGTAATGTAGATTTTTTAAAATAACTGATAACTTAATCGAGTATAAACCCCCGAAGAAGTTCCACTACATAAATTTTATTCTGAAGAAATATTAATGCATATTTAACCCACTTAATGGAATATCGGTTAAAGGGATACTCCACTTATTAAAATAAATTTTCAATGTACCAAACAGTAATAATTAGTCAAAGTGATTCCAAATAATAGAATATCGAGCTTATTAGAATAAAGTTTCGTGGCAAAATGACTATTCCATTAGCAATGGCTATTCCGATGGCGGGTTTCATTGTATCTGATATTTTTCATTAGCTTTTCAAGTATAAATAGATGATTGTCAAAAGAATATTCCTCATATATTCTTCAAAGCAGCCAAAAGAAAGTGCACAGAATGTCTACCTTAACTTGATTACAAGCGTTTAACCTGTTCTACCTTTATTTTCGAAACCGTTAGCCGTAGATACCTATTTCCATTTACTAAAGATACACACATAGCCCTCGTGTAGCTTTGGCTTAACTAAAGAACAAACAAACAAACAAAACAAACACGTCTATGATTTTGAAAATCCTATTATTTTTGAAATTTTGTTTTGAATAAATATGTTAAGAAATTTAACATCAAAAATACTTTTATTTAATAGTTTAGGTATTTATTGAATCTACTTAAAAGGTGTCTTTCTTATTTCTCTTATAATATGAATTTCTGCTAGTGTTCCACTTCGCCTTATAAAAGTCTGAGCGATCCTTAACATCGCATAAATTGTCATAATGTTTCTTAAACATTAGAAAGTCTACATAAAACATGAATTATGCATAAACATCCATACTTATCAAAATATCTGTATTGCTTCACAATATTACACTTCAGGCGCATTTTCACCTTGAATCCATGCGTATAAGTAACACAGAAAGTGTAAACTGATACATATACTATCTGAAGCATGTAAAAAGTCTTCGTTGTTGCATGGTTTTCATGCATTCCGATTACTAAAAATATTTCCTTCTGAAAGATCGTGAGAACATAGGTACTTGCAAAACATATTTTTAGTCTTGTAATCGTTGTAAATGTAATTCAGCTTTACACCTTCAAGTGATTATATGCATTCATTAGGTTTTGAAACAAATAACTAATTCGTATTTACTTTTCACCGTAAGTTGATTTCTGCTGTTCTTAAATGCAAAATGAAACACGTGTTTGATTGCTCAAGTGATTATGTTTTCATTTTTCCGTCCATTGTTTTTATAATTAGAAAGTCGATGCTTTGTCTAAAATGAAACAGAATAATTGGATTTTCTGATTGAGTCCACCTTTTTTTAAATCAATGTTCACTGAACTTTTTCCTCGTTCGTGTGTTATAAACAATTATAATATTTTTTTACTCCTGCAAAATACAAACATTTATTTTTACAATCGATATATTTACTCGATTTGATGATTTATTTTAAAAAACTATTCCCTTTTAAATATAAACTATGAGTTTAGTTGTTTGCAGAAAGTTCACTATTTTTTGCAGAAAGTATGTTTTGTAAAATAACGTTTCACATTTATATTTGCATAGAAATGTGCATTTTTAAATTTGAAAAATTCTAACGTAACATGGAATAAACTAATTAGAAACACTTAAAAATTCTGTGGTCATTACCCATACCTTTTTAAGATATAATTTTAATATGTTATTTATTAAACAATAATTCGTTTTAAGATGTTTGACATTAAAAAAAGCTTTTTGAGATTTTCTTATGAATTTCTAAAAATTATATGGTTGGTATTTTTTCAAACTTATACGTACTATTTTATGACACGCTATTAGAGGCCTTTTTAACTTGTTAATAATTTAAAAATTATGTAACATAACATTTTTCATTTAGATAAAATAATGTAGGATTAAGAATCTTTCATATTTAGAGTCAGTCGGGGGAATTATGACTAATTTTTCAAATTTCAACTTTGTGAATTTTTAACTCTTTTAATTACAGGGAAAATATTGTTTCAATTAAGTAGGAAAAATTTTACCAATAAGAATACCTAGTCAAAAAAAAGATGTTTCCCTAGCATTATTTACTCAAAATTCAATTGAGTGATCTGAATTACCCCCCCCCCCCTCACAAAATTGGAAGAATAAATAAAACATAAATTGTAAAACTCTTTGGGTTGTTACGATCGCTTGTTTTCTTTTTATACTTACGCATATATTCATAATTCTTTTACAAGAATGCCCAGAATATTTTCATTTCAGTACATTGCAGTCTATAGGCAATCATTGTTCAAAGCTTATTTCAGAGACATTCATCTATTTCAAACGATATAAAATAAATGTATGTTATCTAGTTTACAAAATTATCCTCTCTATTAAAAATAGTTATGCAGCATTTATAGTTCATTTACAGAATTCCAATACATAGCGGTTTTTCGTAGATTAGACATGTCAATCCATTTCAAACACAATATGATATAGACGATTGTAAAATCTGACTCTTGATGTTAAAGGATAGAAGAACCATGCATTGTTCTTTTACAAGGTCTCATGAAATTCCATTAATAGTGATACAGCTTTTTTGAGTTCATGTCCAAAATCTCGCAAAATGGTTGCCAAGTTTGACTACTTTTAACAATATTATAGCCAAGGTGGCACTGAAATTTGATCTCTGAAACTGCTTTTTGTTTGGTGCTATCATGGAAATTTGGGGTGTTCAAACCAAATTCTGTTGTTCATAAGTCAGAATTTAATTATCAATGCGGGCGAATTAATTAACCGACTCAATAGTAGCACGATGCAAATTTTAGCTATTTCTCACATAAATGATTATTAGTTCTAGCCTAAATTAAAGCACGGGATAACAGATCAACCGGCAAATAAGTCACAACAGATTACGCTCTAATTGGTGATGATTTAAAAGTAACTTTGTGAAACTGTTTTTGATTTCCGTTACATAGTTATCTACATGTTTAAAAAAGACAATTGCGTCGAAAAATGTTTTATAATCAATGCGTTTGACCTAATTTATCGTTCTTAGTTTTTATTTAAATGCAGTTTTATTACATGTAGGCACGGTATCCATTAAAGTGGCTTTAAATTAGAAAAAAGTAAAACGGTCAGAAATATCTTAACATGTTTTTATTAATATTTCTAAGCCTTTTGTTATACCCAGTACAGTGAGGAATCATTCTCACTTCAATAAAAAAATATTAAAAATGCAAAACTAAAAGGCTTACTGTTAGGTAAACATTTTTTAAATAACACTCTTTTTTTTTTCTCCAAAGGGCAAGCATTCGCCGCTACTAAGACTGGAATTACTGGCCATTTTGTTAAGGCAGCCAGCGCTATCCCCTATAAAGAGACGGACTAGTTAACACCCAATCCCAAGCTGGAATTCGGACCCAGACCAAAGGTGTGATAGAATGGTTCTAAAATAACGTAATGTTTTGAACAAACTCTTATGAAGCTCACCAGTTTCTTCAAAAGTAGTTATGGTAGTCATACAAATAAAATTCAAAAATCGTGTAATCCTTCAAAACTTGAAATCCTTGAAATTCACACTTAGTTAACCTGAGTCTTTCTACAACAAATATCATTCTCATACGCGATAACTGAAAAATAATTAACTAATTCTTCAATAGCAAAGGATTTAATCGTATATAATGCATGTACAAGCTACGTTGTAAAGCATAATACAGTTGAACCCACTTAACGTAATATCGGTTAAAGGAATATTCCGCTCATTGTATTAAATTTTCAATGTACTAAACATAATAATTAGCCAGTGTTATCCCGGATTCAATGTTTTGAATTCAATGTTTTGGATTCAATGGAAAATGTTTTGTCGATTCAACAACATTTTTGTTAGCTCTATTTCAAAGAAATATTTTGTTGAATCAACAACATTTTTGTTAATTCAACGAAACATTTTGTTGATTTAACAAAACATTTTGTTAAAAACTACCAAAATTTTTGTTGAAAATAGCGCCAACCAAATTTTGTTGAATCAACAAAATTTTGTTGTATTCAGCAAAACATTTTTTTCCCGTGTAATAGTATATCCCGCTTATTAGTATAAATGTTCGTGGATAATTGACTATTCCACTCGGCGGGTTCCACTGTAATGGTCTTAATGGCGATAGTAAACTCTTTATTTGACAGGGTTCTTTTATTTATTCTTTTCCAAAATCATCGTGATAAAATTATTCGATTCTGAATACCGAATTTACTTCCGAATATATCGATAGTGCTTCATGGCGGGGAAGGGGATGTGGGGGGGGGTTGTTCCTTAGTTCAAGATTAATTTCATGTAATATTGTTTAAGTACATTCACTTTTACCGATTTAATAACTGCTTGTTTAGAAATAAATAACCATAAGTACCTGCATAATGGTGACCTCCTGTATTGCCGCATTTATCAGCTCCAAATCATTTTAAACGAACTTTCAATTTTACAGTCTTGTCTTAAATGTCTACGAAAAGATGTGTCGAAGGTTTCTTCAAGTTGCAACATGACTGTAAAATGCATAGCTAAACGCATCTGAGTTGCGAAATTGAATTCTCTCCAATGACTTTGTTTTTGACTACATGGAAAACTGTTGTTAACTTCAAAGGTGTTTGCAAGTTCTTGAAGTGCACAAAGATTGTTCTAACATCGCAGCAGAAAAGGCTCATCATTTTTAAATTTCGAAGATTTAAGAAGAAGGTTAAGTATTGATGTATTAAGATTCATCAATGACACCTTTTGTCAAAGGATTTACAAAATACAATGATTTTTGAAGAAGGTAATGGAACAATGCAACAAGCGGATTTAAGAAGGCCAACTAATGAAGTAAGCAATACAAAGATTGATATTGTGTGCTTTTGTACAAGGTGAAAGAAAGATAGCTCACTCAATTGAATTGCTTTATTATAAGAATTTGTATCAGATGAGTTTTTTCTCTCTAAACTGTGACGCATCATATTGAAAAGTTTTGTGAATTTCAATTTATAATTTTATTTTTTTTCTCATTGTAAATATTACAGCAATATATTGGAGGTTTTTTAGTTCAAAGTACATGTTTATGATTGCATGTTTTGAATATTACGAAGAAAACATAATTAATATTTGCATTAGTCTATTTCATCTCTAATGTAGGAAGTGATTTTTTTTTATATGCAGGAATGGCTATATTTTAAGCTTGTGTTTGTATAGAAATTATTATTCTGAACTATATTGAAGACATGTATGTTTATTAGTTTATTGTTTGTTTAGGGCTTTCATGTAGAATAACTTAAAATGCAGAATTGCTTCATTATTAGTAGGATATTTAACATAGTCAACTTCTTCCTGTATAAAACTAGTGATCTTTAAATTATAGAAAATACTTATCCATGATTAAAGTAGTTCAGCGTGGGGATGAAATAGAGAAAACAAGTGCTTTTCAAAAACAAATTAAAATTTTATGATGCAGTTTTTAACCAGTTTCTGAAATTATTATAGTCACATGTGTGTAATATATACATAATCATGTCAAGAGCAGACAAAACAACTATAAAACAAATTATAGGCTTTCAAAATTGAATTTGATCTCAAAATTGTCCCCTCTGTTACTGGACAAAATCTACTCAATTTAGTGTACTTAAGTTTCTCTCAATCAATACATAATTTTTTACAGTCTGATGCATAGTCTTTAAAATTTAGACCGATGTATAATTGATATCAACAACAAATTGAATATTAATATAACTTTAATCACAGCCGAGATTCATTCATTATATCAACACTTAAAAGATTTTGTAATACTTTAAAACTATAAATACGTTTGCGCATTGTGGTGTTTTGTGATAAAGAAAAGTGTTAAAACTTTGCTTTACAAAATATATAATTAACAAATTAAATTCTTAATACATAAAATATCATTTATATGGTATGTACAGGGGGAGAATTATCTAGCTACATGAAATAAATATTCAAATTTTGAAAAACTGGTAATGTTAAAAAATTTAATGGAAATTTTAAAAGTAATGCAGAGATTTGGATTTAGTTTATATGTTCGATATGCTTACTATCAATGGCTATGATGGTAAGCAGACGAATAGCGAAATTCTGCACAACTTGTTGAAGAGCTGAGGGTTCTCCCTAACAATTCCTTGAATCAACTGAACTTTTGAACAACCTTGAATCAACTGAAATTTTTATTCAAATGTTGAGTGCTGGAACGCTAGAACCAGTAGTGTTCAGCTAGTACTCGATCGCAAATCCCTGTTATCCCCAAAAGGGCTGTTATTGCTCGAATAGTAGACCTTGACGATTTGTCTAAGAAAGCTGTATTCCAATATTTTCGAAATACAGCTCTTCTCAGAGAAAAATGATAAACAACGCTTCAAAAGTGAACAACAGCGAAACTTAGAATATGTACGCTTAGAAAACAAAACAGCACAGCATTCCTTGCATTCAGTTGCTAAGTTTTAACTTAATCTCACCAGCTCTTGAAATTCTTTTTTTCGTTAGAAATTCTTTTTTTCTTCCTAAAGGCCGGGTCAGCAGCCTACTAGAGGCTTGGTCACAACGAGGGCCGCAGTTGTTGGACATTTTATTAAGGGGGTGCCTATTAGGCAGACCAACGTTGCCCCCTATGAGTGGTCTCCTAATTTTCAACCAATTCCAGATGAGAGACCTAGCACCTGAAATCAGCACGCGATATCGTTTGAACATGGAGGACATTGGGGCAACAAATAGATTTTACATCACCAGCTCCCATTAGCGTACACGGTCCCACAACAGTCCAGCTGTGAGAAGAGTTCACCCTCCCGAGCACTGGCCAAGCCGGTGCTGCTTCACTTTCTGTGTTCTTAAGGGAACAGAGCTCAGCGACGTGGCCACTGCGGGTCCAACAGTTAGAAAGTCGAGGAATTTTTTCATATAGATAAGCAATTGTGACTCTGCATTCTTCAACTTCTACATTTTAAAGGAAAAATTTTACCTACATGTAATTCAAACTATACGAGTGATAGAAAATAAACCCAAACTTATCTTCGAAGCTACGAAGATAGGCTTGAACATTAGGTAACAAATGGTAAACAGTTTTTACCGGAAATTGTGATTTAAAGAGAATAATTGTTGCTTAACTTTGCACTGAAAAACAAACACGTGTTTATTTTACTTAAGTCAAGAAGCATTTTCAAATTACTCTTTTGCCTGCACAAGAATCATCACTACCCTAATAACAATCGTGCGTCACAAACTGCTTTTTAATCGTTTCTATGCACGGGCACTAATTTTAAATGTCTCATCTTCTTCTGTCAGATGTTAAAACATTTCTTTTTAAAGTTTTCAGTTCCGGCAAAAAAACCAAAGCATATCATATGCACTTGTCAACACCTGCAATTAGTCTAAAAAACTTACAAATGGCATACATCTTCAAGGAACTGTAACACAGCAAATATGGTTTTTTAGACAAGTGGATGTCAACGTTCATCGAACGATGCGAAGGAGGATTGCTGAAGATTTCGGTGTCAACTGAAGCGTATGAGAAAGAAGACACTAGGTGACTTTCATCGCTAATTACTGGGGATAGCGTCTTAATAATTAGCCTGGATTTCTAATCGCTTTTACTAAGATAATCATTAGAACGCGATAGAAACTGAAAACGTTTACCTTTAAGTTCATGAAACAGTATAATGAACAAGGCTGGTGTCTGTTGGTTTAAGCTTGCATCAAAACTGGTGGAAAGCTTTCATCCGTTCTCTAAAACAAAGGTGCTAACGTAAAATGAAAAGTAATTGACAAAAGCATTGATTTTGAAAAACTTTCCAACAAAATATTAAATTTAAATTGTTGCTTAGCAAATATTTAAGGTGTTTTTTTTTCCATCGTTGCAAAGACGCTACCCAACGTGCGTGAAAAGCACAATACTCTGGGAATTAGTGGGGACACGGAAAGATCTAGCCGGGAAGCAACGATGGACACAGAAGAGAAAACCTCTTTGCAAAGGTGGAAGAGATCAAGTTAAAGACAATAAGACGCTGAAGTATTTATTTTTAATCGCTGTTCTTAGATCCTAAATTTAAGAGAGCTTTTCTTTATGAATGAAAAAGATCTATAAATTTACATACATTATTTTGTACAAATTGTGTTTGTTCGCTCTGTTTTATAAATTCCATTTACCTATATTCACTTAGTTCTCTTTGAAATAGAACATCGTCTACCTAAAAAATATTTTTTAAAATAATGGCTACCATTATCTGAAAAATTTGCTCCACATTTACCAGCACTTTGCGTTGTAGTTACAAGTTGAGTTATCACGATGCGTTGTGTTTAAAGCGAACCTACACGAGGGGTATCTGTCTAGGATGGGGCGGGGCTTGGATGGAAGACTTTTTAAGGGGCTGTTCAAGTACTAGTTCAAATACAAATATAGTTAAATATGCCAAAGATTTTGATTTTTAAATGAGTGTATTTTCTCTCTGTGACCACTGTTATTATAGCTTTATAATTAAAGAATGTATGTTTGCTAAATGTTAACATGTAGAAAAGTTGTAAGAGAATTGCAGTTATAAGAGTACATTATATGGATGTTCGAAGCAAAATTGAATACAAAGGCGTAGACATAAGTACCTTTATGTTGTTGTTTTTATGTATGCCTTCAGCAAAATAAAATAAAATAAAGTAAAAATTGCATATATATATTTATATACATTTGCAATTATATTTCGAAGGTGTTGTTTAGATTTTTTGGCAATTTCTTTAAATATGATGCACGTCAGTTCATTTTATTAATATTTTAAAAAAGCATCCCCCCCAAGTAGACTCACACTTTAACACAGCAATAGACTAACTTTCTAACAAATAGGCAAACTTTGTAGCAGAACTTTAAAAGTGTAATGTATTTTCCTTACAAAAAATAATTTTATGGAAACACATGCGACTATAAAAAACTAACAGGAAAAATATATGTGTATCCACTAAAATTCTTTGCCATTCTATTAAATTCATAACTGCGAAAGCTATAGTCATAAAAGTGGGGTCTAGGTATTGTAAAGTAGCTATGTGCCACGCATTGAAGCCGCTTAAGCACCACCTGGTGGGAGAATCCGGAGTTAGTGTTCTTATCTCAAAAATGGTGAGCAATGATGTGCGCAAGGTTTCTTTTCTTATTAAATCGAACAGCTTTATAATTGACATTTTTCCTATATCTCGTCCCGTTTATTAGATAAGAACACTAAATCCTATTTAGCCGCCAGGTGGCGCTGCTATCAATTTCATTGTGTACCGCAAAGCTGGTTTACTATGCCCGGACCACCACTTTTACAACTATAGCTCTTGTCTCTCTGAAATTAATGAGATGGCAGACTTTAGTGGGCACAGTGTATGTATAACTATGTCATTTTATCTCTCACCCCCTTTATTGAAAATGGTATGAAAAATGTATCCCCAAAATGCGACATAAAAAAGCGACATAAAAGTATGCGACATAATTTTACATATATTTAAATACTATTAGTTCACAACAGCTTTAATGTATTATTACAATATTTCGTAAACTGTAGAATATGCACCAGATGTATTTTTCTATAAATAGGTTACAATCATAAAAATTTCAACATAGGATTACCAGGCGAACACGAAAGATGAGAGATAAGATGACATAGTCAATTACTATCGTTTTAATATGGCAATAATGAAACTAAAAAATTAGGGGGTTCAGGGGGGTCTACTCCTGACGAGGCTCGAACAGCCGAGTTTAAATCTATATACGTATACTTCTAGGACTGAGCCTACAATTTAAAACATATTTACTGTAGTGTGTACACGTAATCATTATTGCAGTGTGACTGCAATAATGACTAAGTGTTACTGTATTCAAATATTCACCCTATCTCTCGTCTAAAAAGGGTCTGATCCAGCTCGTCACGACCGACGTCATATTCAGACGAGTACACTTAGTAGAGCTTTAGAAAGGGATGGAGTTGGTTTAGCAATGAATTAATGCCAAATTTTGTGTTCGCTTGTTAAAAGGTGTTACTAACGGCTTTATTTACCAAACAAATGACACTCGAATTAATCTGAATACTCGTGTTACACTCATGGGTAAGATATCACACCTATGACATAACATGCGAGCTGGGATTAATTCCAATGTCAAGTGTTTGGTGAAAAAGACCGCAAGACTTGCGAAATGTTGAAGTATGCGTACATGCCACCTAGTTGTGGGTATGAACAAATGGAACTATTTGAATTAATCAATTA
The DNA here is from genome assembly GCA_038373885.1 of Cheiracanthium punctorium. NCBI lineage: Eukaryota > Metazoa > Arthropoda > Arachnida > Araneae > Cheiracanthiidae > Cheiracanthium > Cheiracanthium punctorium. The sequence continues at coordinate 21,967 of JAWZYV010014839.1, read as the reverse complement.
TTAAATGCGTTCGAGATAATCGATTCCGAAAAATCCATTCGAACACACTTGGCAATCTAATAGCACACGAATTCGAAATCTTGAATACTACTGGAATTGTGAAATCGCGATTACTATTCGAACAGTGAAAATCGTGAATATTCACTATTCAATTAATCGATTATTTTTCCATTCAAATAGTAGTAATCGATTATAGAAATCATTCGAATGGCGCATGAGTAAAGCCACCTTACTCCCCTGATTTTGCTCCCTTCAACTTTTGTTTCCTGAAGTAGGAAGTCTGTTTCAGGGTCCTAGATTTGAATACGACCTTTAAAGTATGACCTATAAAAATGGTGGCAAAGTTGTATTGTTGTGAAAGAGTCTTATTTTGAAAAAGCATGTATTTCAGAATTTTAATTCTTTATCAAGTTATTGACGTAGTCTCTGAACTTTTGAATCTTAGAAATATATTTATGCGCTTGTATGTCTGGCGAGATCTTTGCTGATCGAATGTTTGGAAATGTATTTTTTAGCATTATTTTTCTTTGTAAACTTTTAAAAACCGAAATACAACTCGCAGAACTACTGATTCGTAAGGCTAAAACTCCAGGCTTGATAAACGTTGAATTCAATTCATGTACGATGCAAGTATTACATCAAAATACTGAACAAATAAAAGTATATCTAATAATTTACTTAAAAGAGTGATGAAAATAAGATATTTCAAGAAAGAGAGAATATATAGAAATATAAACATTTTAAAAATTCATTAATTTAGATGACCTGACACTATATGAGTTCGGATTGTAAACTAAAACCCCAATTTTACTCTGGAGTCATTTTGATTTTTATGGCCATTTTTAACCCGTAGGCAACCGATGCCCCCAAAAATAATTTAGAATTCTTTTGATTGATTTACGGAGTATATTAAAACAGACCTATTTTTATTTTTAACGCTGTTAAGAGCTATCATCTTTATTTTGAAGTGTTTGAAGTTAATAACTTACAATGTCATAAAAAAGGACAATCACAGAAAATTGTTTGACCTTATTTTTCGACACAGCAGAGAACCGATAAGACATTAATAAACTGAAACAACCATTTCAATTCGATTACTATCTAAAGGTATAAACCCCTAAATTTCCAAAGCTTGAATTAGAAGTGAAAATCGAGTTTACAACAGTGCGCCTAAAAAGCGAATTCCATCTTAGATCTTTTATTTAAACAAAGCTTAACCTTATTTGCAGAACGAAGGACCTTTCCGTTTAAAATTCTCGTTGAAAAGAGCTGGTTTTTATACATTAACAAAAATCTTTAAAACACGGCAAACAAGTTTCGATGAACTAAGTGCTCATTAAATATGCCAAAAAGTAAAGCTGCGCATGTTCACTTGGGAGCTTTAGTTGATACACGCGACCTTCTTGAGAATTAACTTTCCCGCAGCATTACAATGTCTAAATCTGGCAGTTGTATTAAGATGGAAATGAACTGCTTTTGTCTAAACTTGTTGCTCGCTTCTTGCTTTATTATATGATTTTAATCGTGTGTGTTCAACCCTTTTAAAATTAATTTATGAATGAATGATTTTATTCGCCATTACTTATTCCAAAAATGAGATATTTTGGAGTTAATGCTAATTTTGACAGCATAAAGATATTTATTTTTACATGTTGTGGAATGGGAGCAATACAAAAAACATTAAATAAATATGAATATTAAAAAGATTTGCTTTCTTTTTAAATTTTGAAATCTCTGATAGGAGACTGTATGTAGCTTTTTTTAAATTTTGGTGCTTTTTTCCTTTAAAGCTTAAACAACTACTACGGCAATATCGTTATTAATCTATTTCTATTAACCATATCACTGCATTTAAGAACTTTTTATCAGGTGTATATCTTATTTATATTTTTTATCGGGAAAATTTATTTTATTTATCGATAGAAATCTAATTTTCATTTCATTTTATGATGGATTTTTTTTTCGCATGATTTTCTATTCTAGTTTCATATCATTCCACTGTTGAAATACAAAAAATTTCAAAATGATATGCATAAGCATATAAAGCATTAAAAATGATTATTCCTTATTACATTCCTTAGTATAATGTTTCCTCAAATTGAATCATAACATTTCCTAGAAATGTAAGTATAGCATCATAACTGGGAAAGTTATCATTTGGGAAAACCTGAATAATTTTAATTTCCATTAACAATTGTTAGTAACATATCTGAATTCATAGAATTGTACATCATCTTAAATTTAAAGAAACAGTATATAAAAACCTAACCTCTTTGCGAAGCTGCATTTTCTAGAAATGCTTCTTTAAAACAATTCCGGTATATTAAGCAGTATTAAAAATTAAGTTTCCAGGTGTTTCGTTAAAATTAAACTCCCTTTGTAAACATACTTCAACATTCATTTCCATCGATGAAAACTAAACAACTTACCCGTTGGACAGGTAGAGCAGGAGATCTCGAGCTGGGAAAAAAAAAAAAAAAACTAGATCTTAATAAATCAGATGTATTAGATCACTCCAGACCAACTGTCTGAAGCAGCTTATCTAAAATTTAATTTCTGTCTGGATGCATAATTTATTTAAATTATTCGAAGTGCAATTGCTATTCTAGTCTGCAATTACTTTACCAAAAGAAGGACATGCCTTCTGAGTTGCAAACATTGTCAGAGAGCATCTCTATTTGTCGTAAAATTGGTCTGTATTTAAAGGAGGAAAATGAGTTTAGGGCCAGTGATATTGCAGTAATTCGAAATAATGGAAACATTAAAAATACATTTAGAATCTAATGCTTCTTTGAAAAAAAAGAAGTTATCTTTAATAATGTTTTTATTTTTTTTTTCTAAATAGTATTCTGTTAGAAGTATGGTGCATAATATTTGAAAGAAAAAGCTCATGCTAGATATTAATCTAAACTTATGACAAACTACAGAATGTTAAAATTAATCAAGAGCTTTTTTATTTAACACATACATAAAAGTAGTACATAAGTGAATTTTGCATGGTACAAATGGTTCACTCTTTTTCAGTTGCAAAGTATTCTTATTTCTATTCATACAGGAAACCTATACTATGTGTGTCTGCTAAATACAAAATTTCTTATTAATTTTAACCTTTAGACACCAGACTTTTTGTCCTGCTTGTTTTAAGCTATAGTATGAAATGAAGGCAAAATGTTTTACGTAGAGGAAAAATAAATATAAAGTGTGTTATGGCTAATACTTTCTTACGCCCTTTCACTATGAATCCTTAAATTATTTATAAAAGATTTGTGTGATCTAATGTTCATCTTGTATAGAAACGAAACTTTAATCACAATTATATTTTCTTAAAGTTTGAAACTGTGTATATAAATTATTAAATTTGTGTACATAGTTGCGGATACTTACAAACATATTTGAAAACATACTAAATTAACATAAAATATCTGTTAAAGAATATTTCTATGTTCAATAATTTTTAATTATAAGTATTTACGGATATTCTTCTCCTGCAAAATGTACATTTTTAAACATTAATTTTCAAAATTTACTGAAATAGTTATGAATATTAAATTATTATGACAAAACGAATCATCAATTTTAATAATTTACAAAATATCGTATTAGCTGAAAATTTTAAAAATACCTTCAAATTTAGAGTTGAATGTTAAATAAAGAAAAGTTGTTTTGAATTCTCACTAAACAAATCAATCAGGGAGTTCTCAAATATATAAAAATACTTGAATTTTTTTTTGGCCTATATTTTATGATTAATTTATATGTTTCTTCAATTTTAATGTTCTACAAGAAAATTGAGGAAACAAATGTTGCTCAAATACATAAATTTTATAGAATAAATTCTTTATTCGCGAAATAAAAGTTGACAAAATAACTGCTTTTAGTGCAGAAGTTCAAATACAAAAATCAATAATTACAAGCACATTCTTCTGCGCCTCCTTCCTTTAAAAATGTAAATTTTAAGCATAAAATATAAATTAAAGGAACGTTCATATGCCAAATATAGGTTAGAAGATATGCATTTTATAAAATAATTTATCTATTATTACAGGGGACGGGAGGATCAGAAAAGAGTTATATTGTGATCATTTTAGTGGTTTATTTTGGTGATTATTAACTATCTTCTGCAGACTGTACTGGTATATATTATATACGGATGTACTTAAATTGTTTAATTGAAAAGCAATATCAAGTTTTGTATCGTAATTTTTTCAATATCTCGTTTAATTATTTTGGTTATAAGGTTATTATTCATCGTGAAAATAATAGGCTTTTCATGCAGTCTTCATCATCCAAAACCATAAAAATTTTATTTGATTATCGCTTGAAATCTCAACATAATGCATCACCAAGAACATCTGTGAATTCAAAGTAATGCAAGTGTTTTTGGTGTTATTCTTAAAATGTAGACGCGAGAGTCATCAGAATATACACATTCTATTCAAGACGGGATGCTGCTCCTCCTCAATACAAAATAAAAAAATCAATTACTTTTATTATAAATTATTTTAATGCATTCAGTTGCATAATATTATTATGATTCATCTGTGTAGGCGAATGAGATTGGCTTTTAAACGTAGGCGTGTCTCGCCCAGGATATCTTACCTTACGCCTTTTTCAAAAACATTTGGAAAACAATTTTGATTTTCATTCTTCTTCAAGAATGAAATGTAGGCATGGTCAGAAATATTAATTTCGGAGTGTGTCAGTCATTGTAATTATTTCTTCGACGCTATTGCTAGATAAATTCACTAATTTTAACGTGCTAACCGCTTTGTAATTCATTCAAAGCACTTTAATTTCGATTCTATAATTAGCAATGATATGTGAGTTTTTGGAGTGTTGATATCTCGTGTTCAAATGTACTGTTTACTACGATATTTTTTCAGAATTTAAATGCATGTGTAACTGTAGATTATTTCAGATTACATCTACTTTAAAATTGTGTAAGTATACTATACAGTGGAGTTTCGACTTACGCGAAGGATGCATTCCAAAACAAATCACATAAGTGAAAATTTCGCGTTATGCAGTAGGGAATGTATGGGTCATTTTCTCTAAATTGAGACATTTTTAACCCTGCTCCAAAAAATGACGTGTAAACTTGTATAAAAATGAAGTTGATGTGAAAGTACTTTAATATACTTGTTTTATTTTTATATAATAGAATAAAATATACTCATTATACATTTTATCTACTTAAAGAATTGTTTTTATGCGATAAATGTGACATTCCCCTCTGTGTCCTCACCTACACCTTAACACAAAATTAGTACCTAAAACGGAGAATTTAATTCTATTTGTAAGAAAATTGTTGTTAAACCTTTTAGTAGCTTTTATAGAATACTGAAAACTACAAAAATAAAGACTTTTCACAGTTCGTATTTTTCTGAGAAAATAACAAAAAATGTCGTTTGTTTTTGGTGTTATTCCGCTGTCATAAAATGAAAATAATGAATGCCCTATTTGGCAAAAGCTACGCCAAAATTTAATCTTCGAATACTGGCATCATCAGAAGTCATCTTGATTTGTTCTGTCTGCAGGAAGAAGCACGTTCAAGAACAAGTTGATGATTACAAGTTAAATCTTGGGAAGTGTTTTTATAGACTGTCGCTAACCTGTGTTTGCTATTTAACTTAGATTTGTAACGAAAGCTCAACCAGTAATTAAGTTTCATGTGTATTCAGTTTTTCTAAATATCTTCAAATGCAATTGATTTCTGTGTCTATAGTTGTAATAATAAGCAAGCTTAGGCCAAGGCCTATTGTGGGCGTATTGTGGCCAAGGCCACCTGTGCAGTAAAAAGGTGACGTGACATTTAGTACTTTTACTTCAAAAATCCAACAAATGCAAAGCACTATTGTATTTTAGTAATTAGACATAAGTTTAGGAAAAGGAGGGCCGCTGTTTACATAATAAACTCGCTGATTCGGAAAAAAGCAAGAGCAAACAAGAAGTTGGACCATGTACGAAAACGAGAAAACGCTATGTACTCTCGGGGTAGAAATTCCTAACGTTCAGAATTAATGAAAGTTTATCGCAAATCGCTTTTAATTTCAACCCTCCGACATTGTTCCATATCTCTGCAGGAAGCAGGAAAAGTCCACCTATGCACCTGCATACAAATTAAGCTGAAATATTCGGGCTGGATACTCTGGGACAAGTGAGCGATGGTGGAGAGCATTTGACACCAATTTCGTACACTGGAGTTTCACCTCGGTAACCCTCTCTCCATTATATGAGGGGCACTCGTAAGGGGAATAGAACTTCCTATCAAGAGGGAAGTAGCGCAAAATTAAGTTCGTCCACTTCTATTAAATCGTATAATAGGGTAAGGGACGTTTTCATTAGAAGGTTTGATACGGTCCGACTAGATGAAGCGATAGATTTGGATTTATGCATCGAATTTTACAATTCACAATTGTGTAGTGCTAATTGGAGTTGTCCAGCTTGGTCTTACTAATAGTTGTCAGCATCCGGTGTTCCGTGTCTATTACATCAATTAGAAAGGTCTATAATTCATTGAACAAAACAATGTAATTTTTAGATTTTAAAGATATTAAAGCTCGGCTGCACTAGATATGTCTGAAAAACTAGGCTTATTTAACACTTTCCAAGAAAGCTGAAATGTGTTGATGATTTCGATTTGTATGTCTGTCTATTTGTCTGTCCATGCTCTATAACCAAGGACGGCTCCAGGGAGGTGGCCATGGTGGTCATGCCCACCCCCCCCCCCCCAAAATTTTGTTTTACCACTTTAGATTCGCATACTTCACGATTTCATAAGTTCTATATACTCATTTTATACGTTTGCATTTTGGATAGTTTAGAAACCTGTGCAAAAATGTCTTTAAAGCATATTTTAAAGATTATGGTCATTCTTTACAGATATTAGACTATTTAAAACGAAACAAAATTGATATACGTTGCTAAGGATTACTACATAAAGTTCTTCATCGAAAAACAATGTGTGCATCATTTGTAATCCTTTTACTGGAACATTCAAAAAAATTAAAACACACTTCGATCAGTGGCAGTTTACAGACACATTTTAAGCGCAATATCAACCTAATTAGCTAACAATTCAACAACAGTTTTGTGCCTCCCTCAGAATTGCGCCAAAAGTCTCCAAGCTTGGCGATTTTTGACAATAAATGGCTAAATATGGCGGGAAAAAAAAGTTTCCAAAAATGAACCCAGCTTGGTAATATTTTCATTAGTTGGTAGGAAATTAAAAATTCTCTATTAAGGTATTGTGATTTGAATGCGAATTTTGAAAATGCGGAACTTTGGTCTGATTAACCTATTTACATGAAACAGAACTGCAATCTTTTATTATTTAATATATGGAACATTAATTTCAGACTGCTAAGGATTAAAAAAGCAAATTCCTTGCTATACCTATCCGAGCGATACGGTTATTTTGTATAAGAGGAATATCTATACTTTTAAAACACTTTCTAACGAGGCTAAGTTGTTATGATTTTGAATTGTCTGTCTGTCAGTCTGTCCGTGCTTTAACTGCGGTAAATATGCATCGATTACTACGAAATTTATATTAATTATTCCTGTGTACAACACCATATATCGTATTGAAAAGGGTTTATATAGCATTTATTTTTCTTTTAGTGGCGCACCCAAAATAATTCGAGTACATCATGCTCTTTGGGTAATCATCCTTTAATTCGACCATTTCAAACAAACGAAAACTGATATTTGTTGATAAGGATTACAAAATAATAATCTTTATCAAAAACAGTGTCTGTAGCATTTGTAGCTCTTCTACAGGAGCATTCAAAATAATTCCAATGCATTGAGGGCTGCAGCAGTTAGAGATATTAAGTACAATAAAGTATGTGAACGTTTATAGCAATTCAGTTTCAAGATGGAAATAAATTTTTAAATTCTATTACAGTTTTCGCAAATTTCAGTAATGGTGATATACTGCTTTTAAAAAGAATATCTCAAAAATATTGTTGTGTTGAAAAGTGTTTTACAATCAATATGCGTTTCGCGTGATTTCTCTTTTTTGTTTCATGATACTTTTGATTTTTATAAATTCATTGTTGATCTTGTAATCATATTTTACAAATTCAAACTTATCTTTTACGTGACTTATAAAATTTCAGGTGCTTTATTAACTAATTACTAAGTATTTTATCACGTTTAGAAAATCCAGCGCACACGCGCCACAGCTAACCCGCAATTTTAATTTCTGTTCCTTCTTCCTACTTCTTAGCACTCAAAAGAAGACAAGAAAATTAACCGGCATTTAATTAGCACAATAGCCCTAATTTTTTCCATTAATAAAGAATTTCCTTTGAATGCCCAAGTACTAAAAAACACGTGAAAGAAAAAGAAATAAATTTTCTGTCTCAACCTAAATCCAGAACGCGGAATTTGGTTCGTTCACCTCGAATGTCGAGAAGAGATTTTTCAAAATCAAGGTCAGTCTCGAGAATCATAACTTCGAGAGTGGGAGAAGGAGAGAAAGAACCCAGTTTTCCTTTTCACAGCGAGAGGTCTCCGGTAAAAATGACGGGAAGCATCCGGTTCGGCACCGTCATGCGGCGAAAACGATCGGATTAATCCGGTCGGCAACGGCGTTGATGAATATAACCATCATCAAACGCGCAGTCGATGAGTCTTTAAAATGAGCTTGAGAAGGATCCGAATGTTTTTGGTTAGTTGAATGCCGGTTAACCAAAGAGTTTACTGAATTTTTTTTTTTCTTCATTCATTCTTCTTCAATTCCTACTATTAGGTCACACTCTCCCTATATTTATATAGCTTTCTCAAATTTTCAATAAATTTTCAGTGTATTTGAATTTAAAAATACTCTTTTTTTAAATTCAAATACATTTCTTTAAACTTGTAGTGGATTATACTTGATGCTAGTACAGTTTTTTCCAGTATTAATTTAGTTAAATTTAATTAATTAATTTTAGATCCTGTTACATTTGATTAAAAATGAATGAAAACAATCAACTGAACAAACAAACTGGATTTACGGTATCGGTCCTTGCTTCACATACGGACCTGCATTAATTAATTAAATTTAATAAAATGTAACTAAAATAAATATTTTCTTTGTTGAACTAAGTAGAAATCGATTTTTTTTTTTTTTTTTTTATTTATTTATTTATTTATTTATTTATTTATTTTTTTGATTCTATATTACTTGTTATCATTGAAACTTAAGAATATGTAGTACGTGTTTGTTTTAGAAACATTTTCATATCATCATTAATTTTAGCAGGAAAATACTAGTCAGTATCTGTACTTTAGTTGATTTGCACGTCCCGCAGTGGCCTACTTGTTAAACTTCGTTCCTCTAAGAACACGAAAAGTGAAGCAGCACCGGCTTGGACAGTGAAAACCTCTCTCGACTGGGTTGCTGTGGGATCGTGCACGTTAAAGGGAACTGGTGTACGTAAAATCTGTTCGTGGCTCCAATGTCCTTCATGTTCAAACGATACACTTCTGGGGGTACCGATTTCAGGTGCTAGGTCTCTCATCTAGAATTGGTTCAAAATTAGGAGACCACTTATTGGGGGCAACGTTGGTCTGCCCCATAATGAAATGACCACTCTACGGCCCTCGTCGTGGTCAAGCCTCCAGTAGGCTGCTTAGAAATGCGGTTTTAAAACTATGATATTAAGTTAACAGCATGTTGAACTTTCCTGCTCATGACAAATAATTAACTTGTCAGCTCAGAAGCTGACAAACTAACAAAATTTATTTTGCTAAAAAAATAAATAAGTATTATCATTATTAAATAAAAACAAGTAATATAAAAAAAATTGAAAGTCAATTCCGACTTCGGTCAACAAAGGAAAATTTTATTTTAGTTACATTTTATTAAATTTAATGAATTAATTAATTAATTATGCGGGGCCGTTTGTGAAGCAAGAATAGATACCGTTAATCCAGTTTGTTTGTTCAGTTTATTATTTTCATTCATTTTTAATCCCACGTAACAGGATCTAAAATTAATTAATTAAATTTTATTAACTAATTAATATTTGAAAAACCTGTATTAACATCAAGTGTCATCCACTGCAAGTTTAAAAAAATGTATTTGAACCTGAGTGGATGAATAAAAAGTATTTTATTAACGACTGAAAATTTGAACAAGATATATAAATATAGGGAGCGTGTGAACTAATAGTAAGAATTGAAAATTAATAAAAAATGTATCTGGTATTAATGTACTTTTCAGAGGGTCAGAAAATAGGAAATCCATTTTCATGCATAAGATGTACTTGAATAAAATTCATTTTTGACTATCAAAATATATTATTTAAGAGATAGCACATGCGTGTGTATGAAATAAAACGAATTAAAATTAAATGAATTTTTTAGTTGCCTTATGATTATTTGTTTTTACATTAAAATTCAATGACTTCTCATTATTCACGTACTGCATTATCAAATAGTCACAGTTATTAGTATTAAATATTTTTGAGGGAAAAGGTTAAGATCAGCCCTGTGTATTTCGAGACATGCGTGCATGTTTTGCCTATTTCTGACTTTGAAAATAAAATGATAGAATCACAGTTTTGAAAATTGAACTAGCCTAATTAGTGTAAAATAGTTTTGAATATTTTTTACATCACCATAGTAACAGAATATCTGACATACCCCCATAGTTATAGATTGGCTATTTTCCTCTATCATAAAATCATTATTTCTATTAGAATATTACGCGCCGTATTTATAATTGCTTTCACCAATCAAATTACTTACCATATAAATAACCCTTTTCCAGCATATAATGCAACAGATCGCAAACAACGTATCAAAACCATTTCCCATTTAACATTGGCATTCAGGTGGGAAATAAAAAACCGTAATTATAAAAAAGTAATCATGAGTAGTGTTTTGCTTTTCAAACATGTTTGACAACGCACACTAACAATCTGGTCGTTCTCGCTTCCAGTTTCATTTTACTTTTTAATATTAAGCGTCCTTCGATTTCTTACTGAGCCATGATCCCGGAAAACCTTTCTTGTCCTTCCCGTAATTACGCATGAATGTTGATAAGATTGGTCGAAGGCTTTAAGTCAAGAAAAATCCGTTAGATGGAGGTTTTCTGTGTATTCACAGAGTTTCGATTAGCTGAAATTAACGAATTTTGAGATACTGTAAGATGTTTATGTAAAAACCGTTGAATACATTCGTGAATTGGAAAAAATCTCTCTTTAAATTTACTATTTGAAGATGTCACTTTCAGATAAAACAAGAATATTGTTACAAAATTGTAATGTTGTTTCCCCTCATTAATGAGTGTTGCAGGAAAGAGAATTTTACAGACATTATTGCACGTAAAATGAGTACGTGACCCCTTGACTTTGGCGACCATTTTTGCGACTTGGCAAGAAGTTTGCTGACAAAAAGAAAGTTCTCGAAACGGTTTGAATTTTGGCTGTATCTCAATTAGGAAAGAAGTTACTGGGAAAAGTCTAGAAAAACGATGACACGTCCGCCTGGAAATCTGTAAATAAAGGTCTCACTCTCATTGTCGAGTTAGTGCGTGGTAGACTGCGAAGCCATACATTGACATTGCATTTGAATAGTGTTATTGCTGCGTTAGTTAATGATTTTCTATTGCCTGTGTTACTAAATTCTGTATTTTTGAGAGATATTAGTGCTTCGATTTGTCAAATAAAATGTTATATCGTTTCCGGATCATACCTCAGATAAAACGGACAGCACAAGTTCGACTTTTTATAATCGAACATGTTTTGATTGGTTCGAGTCTGTATCTAAGTTGCTCCATATGAATCGAGGAAGCGCTTCTGTTAAAGACGACAGCTCATTTGAGTTTAGTACCTTGGATATGGGCGCCTAACGTGGGCGCCCATATCTAGGACCATGCTCTCCCACAACACACCAACTCTCCGTAATAATGTACGTACTAGTGTAACATAAATGTGGTTCAACAGTAAAATATAGTATATTTATGGGATAGGACTCCTGACCCCTCCCCCTTCTACAAACACTCACGTGGGTGCCCATGTCGGTTAACATCGGATTGAAGAGCCTCGCATAATAGAGGTTTTATGTGCTGTTTTTACCATGTCAGCACGTCAACAATAATTTGTACGTAAATACAATTTTATTCATAACTAATACATTTTTTAAATATCGTAAAATAGTAGTTAGCTTTATAAACCTTTCAGCTTCACACAGGTTAGCTTTATTATTTTTAGCTATAAACTCTGTACCAGGAGTACAACAACACTGCTAGACAACTACCCTTTATCGTAACTACAGTAGTCCTTGTAATTCTTATTATTCGCTTTTGTCTAACTTATAACGTGACATTATTATTTGTCAGGAGCAGTTCTCAATTATTTTCCTATTTTCGGACTTTCCGAATACTTTCAATGTTATTTTGGTAGAGATAAGTTATAGAGCATAACCTCAATATCGCGAAGTCGGAGGGACATCCGAAAAATTCGAGATCAAGTTATCAACATAGGAAAGTACAATTATTTGAGATATCAAAGTTTTCGAGATGTCGAGGTTACACTGCGTTCCTATCGAGTTACTGCTCTGGGCCAAAAGTAAATAACTTCTGTATTTTGTTTTTGTTGGTGGTTTTTCTTTATTTAAGTAATGCATCACATAATTTTTCGTTTTAACATTTAAATATTAAAAATAATTGCGGACCCTCATTATTCTCCGTTCACATAATTTATCTACTAACGCAGGAATAGAACAAAACCATTGCTTTCAAAATGAGCACAAACCGCCCGTTAATCGTCTCTAAAACTGAATTTGCGCTACACATTCGCACATGAAGTATTGCAAAATATAGCGCTTATCCATTGGCTAAACTTCCATTTTCTCCTTTTGTCTCCGTTCTTTAGAAACTCATCAATAGTTCAAGTTGATAGATGTCAAATAATAGGTTTTGAGGTCCTAAGAACAAACAGTTACGTTAAATGAGAAAATTCTGTTATTATCACCTTATTCACTTTCCTTTTTTCTTTATTCCTGACCTCAATGAACCTTTAAACGGTTAAAAGTTTCTAGCTCGTTCCCACAAAAGAATCTTCTAAAAAATTCTTTGTTCTCTAACGTCTTTTAGAAACGTAACTGTATCAGCTCGTTCGGCAGTCAAATGCAAAGAAAGGGCAACGGAACCCCACGAAATCTTGTGCAAGCGTTCGAAAAACATTGTAAAAAGTTCATATTCTCCTCCCTCAAACAGAAAACTGCAAGATTAGCGGCGATTACATAAAGGAAAATACTTCGGCAGAGAAAAAAAAACAAACCCTGTAATTTTTCACTGTAGGAAAGCTGGAAAGTCTGTACCAGGAGTGCAACAACACAGCTACACAACTAGCCTTTATCGTAACTACTATCGTTGTTGTAACTGTGAGTTGCATGAAAGGAAAGGCAAATTGGATTTAAAGCGATCATTCGAGCTCTTTCAAAGCCATAAATACTTTAAGTATGTGTCACGCTTGGTTTTCTTTTGTCGACCGGAAAATAATGAAAGAATTTTTTAGAAGACTAGGAAAATATTGTCAGACTGAGCACACGCAAACAGTGAAGAGAATTTCTGTAAAAATCGAGATCTTTATTGATTTACATAAATTAGAGTGTGTTTTTTGGTTCATTTTGGTAATTTAAAGTTGTTATTATTTTTTTCCTTTTTCATACTCTGACCAATAACGCTAAGAACTTCCTTTTAGATAAACAAAAAAGAAGAAAAAGAAAAGAAAAAACTGAGCGTCTTCTGTCGTTTGATCTGGTAAAAACTTTCTTAACAAATCTTATTAACTGCTTTTGAATAGCTTGTGTTTCATCATCTCCATTGCTCTAAACACTTACTATCTTCACAAACATTCAATTTTTTAAATATCAACGGAACTAAATAAACTGTGAGCTGTCATTTTAAAAGATGGAAAAATTTCTTGCTGGTGTAGTAAAGAGAGAATATTTTTTTCCCTTCTAAATCGCTTGATTTCATTTAATTTGTAGAATGAAAAACACCGTGACCACCGGCAAAATAAATCGACTCAATGTTTAAATTATGAAATCATTTTAAAGTGGTTTTTTAGGTTATAGTTAAATAAAACATTGACAAACAAGAAAATGTTTATCTACTCTGTATTATAGCATCATAAGAATGTGATAAATCTAAATTTTGCATGAAGTATATCAGTAGATTCGAAAGTTAAATGATGATCCTTGTGCACCGTCCTGTGATTCTGATTAAAAATTATTTTTCTTGTTTTTTTTTCTGTTTTTTATAATAATGTAAGGCAAAAATAAAATGTCACAGTGGATTAAATTTTTTCAATTAATTTACAATTACCACACGATTTAAAATTCCGATATAATAGCATATAACTATATGAGTACACTTTCTGTATAATATTTTTAGAAAATCTGTAATATGGATTTATATATAATTTAGAAGAGGCAAAACTAAAATCTGCTACAAAACTTTCATAATAAGGCTATTTAACAATGAAAAATTTTATAAAATAACTTCTAACTATACATAAAGAATTAGGAATATTTCTTTAATGAATGTCGAAATTCATTTAATTAATTCAGAGATATATACTCGACACCCATTTTTAATTCTAAAAATGTACCCCGATTTTTTATTTTTGGTGCTTCCACCCATAAATCTCATGTTGTATCTTCCACCTATCGTTTGCTTGTTTTTATCACTAATAATGTGCCCATGCACAATACCTTTTGTGTACATCCAAGTACAGGGAGTCGAGCAAAAAAACACCCTCATTTCAAAGTTTTAAAAATATATATAAATAGGAGGGTGCAGCAAATGGTATGTTTATTATGTAATCTGTAAAACTTTATGCAGAAGTTTCGAAATAGTAGTTAAAAAACCGCTAAACGATGGCGCTGTAATCGAAGTCTTCCATAATGCATTGGCTTCCGTATTCTCCCGATCTGACTCCCTGTGACTGCTTTCTGTGAGAACACACTATCTGCCGGGTCCATCCCAAAGAGCCTGAATCGTCGATTTGTGAATCCAGGGATTGCGGGCAGTGGAATAATTCCATTATTCCATCCATGACTACCATCTGTGGCTCTCGTACCGAATAAACATACAGTTTGCAGTTGACCCGGCCGTTGGAAAGAAAAAATAATTTTTAAAAAATAATAAAATTTATGGTATAAGCAAATTTTAAAATATTTATAAGGTAATTCCGGGAGAGCCGCCGCATCCAGGACAGATGCCACACCCCTGTATTTCTTGTAATTGCCGATAGATATCAGTCACACGCGCAGTATTGGTGTGCAATGAGATTTCCTTAACCTGTGTACAGCAGGAATCCCTTGCGATGCTTTAGCTGTAACTATACAATCCTTATTTTGAGATAAGGGCATGGTTTCACTCTGCAAACTTTTAAATATGTTACGCTTAAGTGCTTTTTTTTTTCACTAATTACTGAATCTATACATGATTCCGAAGTCAAAACTAAATGTAGCACCTGCGTAGATTACTGTGTGTACGGTTACGCCACTTTCAGTTGCGAAGACAGACAACTGTGATGTGTTACGTCTGTACCATGCAAAATGGGGTAAATGTAGTTTCTTTCGTACGGGATGCCGCTTTTGGTAAACTTTTAATTACTTTTTCGGTCCTATTTTTTATATTACTGAATTTACGTTATAAGAGTTTATTTGCTGGATTTAATTATTGACCTTTTTTACTTTTCATTTTACACAGACTCACCAAGTTGGCGATGTTATTAGTCGTTAATTGCAATTGCAATAACTTTGCATTTTAAAGTTCTGGCATAAATGAAACATTGTTCTTGAAAACCAGATAAATTTTTAATTTATTTACAGATTTTATTAGAAGCGCCCACATTTTATAAAAGAATAAAACAATGTTAAAACAAATAAAGCAAAATAAGCACTACCTTTTTTCTTTTTTTCCCTCTCAGATGCACAGATGATACGTTGTCGATGAAATAACAATTTAAATTCAATTTAAAAATATAAACAATTAATTATAGTAGTAAGTCGGCAGACTCATATTGATTTAGATCTACTAATACATTTCTTTGTACTCATTTAGTTTCTTTTTATTATTATATAGGTAAATATATAGTCCAGATTTGAATAATTATTTTAATATTTTTTTATTTATTATTTCATTAACCCTCTCGTCACCCTGAACCTCAAATGAGGCTCCTACTTCAAATAGCAATATTTAGAGAGAAAACAATTGAATTGAGTATTTTTTTCTTTCTGTGATATCAATATCATTGATTCATGTAGAAAGTATGTGAGGCTCTTAACTAGATGCATAAATCGTGCCTAAATTGCAGTACTAGTCAATTTAGACCATTTTTTACAGTTTTCGCTTCATTGTTTCAGGAGAAAAATTAAGAAAATATTGACGCTGCTTTTTTACCGTTTATGTTCTTTTTAAAATAAGTATAGTTTTTTTTCTTATTCCTCAACCTTTACTTAATAGGTGCATCCTTTTAAATTAATTTTAGCATAACAAAGTGCTTCGAAAATGCAGAAATTAATATTAGAAAAATCTAATATTAATCGACATTAGAAAAAAAATATTTTTGCATGATTTATAATAGTATTTCAGATGCATTAAATGCTAGAGAGATTTTTGTTCTCTGATATTTCATAATTCGGTGACGAGAGGCTTAAGTTCCTGTAACAGATGCGGCATAACTCCCGCAAGAGTGGCGAGGCATCTCACCCGAAATGCGGTGCTTTAGAAAAAAAATTGTTTAAAAATGTTAATTATTACTATATATTTTTTTCTCGCAGTACACATGTTCTATATTCTACTATAAATAGAACAGCATCATTTATTTTATTGTATGCGCACGCTGGGATTTTAAAAACAAACTTTAAAAAACGTGTGGAATAAGTACTGGAATTACCCTATCAACGGGAACTGTAATAGCACACTTATCTCTTAGATTCAGGTAGATTCTCTTTCGTGTAATAATAAAAAATTATTTCCAAACTCTCAGTATTAATTTTCCACGCAGAAATCATAATATTTGCGATACAAATTATAAGATAATAATATTCAACGTACTTTTTAGTTTGTCCATTTTTTGAAAAAAAATTGGACTTTAAAATACAACGAAACGTTTTTAAGAAAATTTTTATTTGAATTTATTATTTGAACTTCATTTTGTTTGAATTTAATAAAAAGCATAAATCTATAGTTATCTTTTGTTTTGCAAGAAAAGGTAAATTTGAGGTTTAAAATACCCCTAAACTTATCAATTTTGCATAAATCTTACGTTTTTTGTAATAACGTAATTTCTTAAATAAAGTATGCTAATGAAAAAAAAAAATCACTGAATAATTTTAACTGAAAAAGTATGAAAAGAGTAAAAATGTAATCAAGAATTTTCCAGTTTTAAGTACAGTCGAAACCACTAATACATAAAAAAAAGCCAATTTGCCACGAAAATTTATTCTAATAAGCAGGATATTCCATTATCCGGGATCACATTGACTAATTATTACGGTTTGTTACATTGAGAAGTTATTACAGTAAATGGAATATTCCTTTAACCGATATTCCTTAAGTGGTTTCGACTGTATTATTAAAACAAATTTACAAGTTTTTATTTTGTTTATGCCTTTTCTGTTTACTATATGTGAGTCTCATTAGAATCCCATTATCCTACGGTCCATTTCATCAACGGAAGCTCATGGTTATCATAACAATATACGCACCAGTAATTATGTAATAAAATTCCTCAAGTGAGTGTAAACAATAAATGCTTCACTGAGTTAACTGTTTGTTTTAAATTAGAAGTAAATTTTTTCACACCTTTCAATGCTCTAAAAACGGAAGCATTATTCTGGAGATTTAGGTGTTGTAAATATTTATTACGCTTCCTATTGATGCTAATTGATGTTGGTCCCAATTCCACATGCAAAGCAGTGTTCTCTCATCCTAAAGAACGAGTTACTCGATCAGCAGCCCAGAAACTCCGGAAATAAAAGCGAAACTTGGGTCATTTTTAAGCGAATTGCGTGTTTTTTAAGCGAATCGTGAGAGCAGTATTCATAGAAGAACAGGTTAAAGTAAACAATAGAGTTTTCAAATGGGAATGTTTACTTTCCGTATGGTATTGGTTAGTCTACCTCTTCCCATTATTTCAAAGTAGCGCTCCTTGGTTTTTTACAGTGTACTGTTGAATTTCTTTCGTACCATGAATGAAAATAATTCAAATAAGGTGGCCAGATTGGCATTGTATTGACAATAATTAATTTTTTGTTGTAACGTCAAATTATACTAATGGTATTTTCAAGTAGAACTCAATTAGTTGTGTACTGATATTATTAAACAATCTACAGAGTTGTCTCGAAAAGAAGGTAACACGGTTTAATTCTTTATCCGTTAGAGATAATTAGCTAATGGAAACTTTAAAAAACTGTTCAAAATAAGGGAAAAAATTCTTCTAGTTAATTTTCAAAAAGTGACACTTTTTAATTTTTATAATACCACGTACGAAAATATCCTCTATCAGTAAAATGAGCCTCATACTAATGACGTGATGTAAAAAAATTCAACGTTTCATCATTAAACGCCTGAGAGATATCTTATAAGAAAGATGATCAGGGGATAAGCATGGATTTAATTGTAAACGTTAACTGCTAGAGCTCAAAAATTTATCTTATTTCGTATTCCGAAAGACCCCTGACATGTGATCATCCTAATTTTTCTTCCTTCGAGAACCATTAAAAAGTGGTTTAAATTAGCATATGTTTATCGTCATATCTCTGACACTTTTTTAAATATAGTTCTCAAATTTCGTACTTCACCTCATTAGTGTACACAGTAAATTTTACTAATTGGAAATTTATTTGTACAGAAGTCGTGCATAAATTTAAAATGCATTACTTTTTTTTAAATTAACGAGATAATTTTTTTCTTAACATTTTTTCCTTGCTTATTTTGAACTTTTTTTTTCATTTAACACTGCCTACTTATCTCTAATAGATAAAGAATTAAAACACGTTGCCATCTTTTTGACACCTAATATAGAATAAGTAAAAAAATTTTATAACATCATTAGGTTGGCATGGGCGGAAAGCCCATAAGTATTACAACTGGGTAGATTATTTGAGGGTCAATAGAACTTTAAGACGATAAACTGTAGATAACTCAATATTTAAATGTTGATGTCTACATTTTTGAAGAATCCTTTAATAAATTAGAATGCAGAATGCCTTTATTTTACTTTTATAAAGTGAGACTCTGTTATGGGGAAATTGTATCTATTTTCTTGTGTGTGTTTAAATATTTTAATCTAATCTAATTAGCCAGTTCCAGATGCTGCGAAGCTTTTCCTTGATACAGAAGAGTTTTACTAAAGGGTTAAGTTGCTGCATAAACGTCTTATACTATTGAAATACTTATATCTTATACTATTGTAATGAAAATTGATTACTTATACTATTGGAATGAATATTGAAATATTTATATCTTATACTATTTTAATGATCTTATACTAGTGTAATGAAATTAAATTTTTGTGAAATACGTGTGATTATACTTCGGAGCTTCAAGATGAGCCTTACAAAAATTGTATAACATTATACATTTTCAGGAGTAAAGTATACTTTCCAGTGATTTTTATGAAATCCAATAATTTATATACAACGGTATATAGTTTTCGTTCACATCAAATAGCTAATATTTACTAAGACCAAATGAAACGTATTTCAATTTTTGGAATTAGTTATGTATTAATCATATTTTAAATATTACTACAAAAGCATTACAAGCTCTTTACAACACAGATAATTATAAGTTTACATAACAGTATTTTATGTGCATTGTGTTTAGGAAAACCTGCACGAGGGATATCTGTCTAAGGGGTGAGCGCCTTGAGGAGCGGACTTTTTAAGGAGTTCTAATGCGTACTCACCTTACATCTGGAGAAAACGCTTAAAACTTCAGACCTTTAAGATCGACAGCCGGGAGACAGGCCAGAGCCCTGTATCTACACACTTCAGCCATCTACCATATGTCTTATCCACTCGACTACGGTGGGTCAGCGTTTTATAACTGAGTAACGATATTTAAAAAATAAAAATAAAAATTCCTGAGGATTTTTATTTTTAAAAAATAGTTTGTTTCTAAAGTAATTAAAAAACTTTGTAAAAAACACACATAAGAAGTAATAGGTAAGAGGATACGCACGTTTCGTTCAAAAATTGTTTTGAACTTCATCAGTCCAAGCCCTTCGTCGTAAAGAAACGTAAAGGTTCGTCGTAAAGGTTCTTTACGACGAAGGGCTTGGACTGATGAAGTTCAAAAAAATTTTTGAACGAAACGTGCGTATCCTCTTACCTATTACTTCTTATGTCTGTTTTTTACAAAGTTTTTTAATTACTTTATTGTTAACACCAGTATTTTGAGTGATTTTTCAGTAGTTTGTTTCTAGTAAAAGATACGGCCACGTGTGTTCACCGGAAACAGTTAACCCTTTAACGCGCAGTATTCCCACTCTGGGAACACCAAACTCTGACGTTTTGACTGTTGCCAGTCACGAAGAATAGATTTGTTTTCTATTAAAATAGTTGCGGGTGACATAGCTCCACGAGAATCCTTTACTTTTCAGCACGTCATTTCCTGTAAAATAATTCTCACGGTTATTTTTAACAGCTCTGGCATCTGTTGAAAAATGGAGGAATGCAAGAACAGCTGGATAGATTGCCCAATGCTGAAAAAAGGGCAGTCGTTGCCATCGCTCGACTTAACTACCAGTAAGATGGCGGACGATCGAAACGTTCATCGCGTGCCACAGATCTAGAGACCCTTTTTTGACGACAGCTGGCTGTGCCGGCATTGGGAAAGGGTTAATGTTTCAATAAAATGTTTAATTAAATGCGTTTGAAGTGTCTAGATCTTTGCCATTAATCACCAAGACAAATATTCACTCACATAGCTGATTAAGTCTACAGATGGTAACACCCTTTAGAGATAAGCGGGGAATAGAAATTGAAGAAAAAAATTCAAAATGAAGCAGGAAATAAGACTACGTTAAAAAAACATTCAGTCGTTAATTTTTTAAAATTTACACATTCTAATTTTGTATATGACTCTCGGACGTGAAAGTTTTCATTTAGTAAAATGTGTCCCATATACTAATGAGGTGATTCACAAAATTTCAAGCTTACATCATATATAACGCCTCGGATATCTTTAAACATAGCTGCTCAGGATCTATACACGAGTTTGAACGTAAACGCTTATTGCTGGAGTGCAAAAAATTATTTTAGCTCTTAATTTCTGTACCACCTCAGAGACGCACTGATACGATGTGATTTTTTTTTCCCTTCTAGAACTACTGAAAAGAGGTTTCACTCAGCATCTATTTATCTTCAGATCTCTGACATTTTTTAGGATATAATTTTCAAGTTTTGTACATCACCTCATTAGTGTTTGGAACACATTTTACTGACTGGGATTTTTTTTAAGCGGTCTTATGCAAATTTACAAAGTGTAACATTTGAAAATTAAGAAGAGTTTTTTTTTTTCTTAACGTAGTCTTTTTCCCTACCTTATTTTGAACATTTTTTTTTCAATTGACACTTCCCTAATCTCTAACAGATAAAGAATTAAAACGTGTTACCACCTTTTTGGGACACTCTGTAATTGTAGTACAAATATTTTAATCCCCTTTCGAGATAAACGAAATGTACGCATAAATGTATATCAAAAAATTATGTATATCAAAAAATGTATATCAAAATGTATATCAAAAAATTATTTTAAATGTACGCATAAATGTATATCAAAATCCACAGGCGTTTTTGATTTTGGCAAGTGTTATTTTTAAAAAGGAAACGATAAATGATAATAGAAAGACAAGGCAAACCCAGATTCCTTGAGGATGTTTTAAAGAAAACAATCTGCATGATATTTTTTAAAAAATTCAAAAAAACGAAATCTATAAATTTG